>JARQAD010000007.1:12500-1336071 GCA_029955455.1 Quercus agrifolia | reverse complement strand
AAAAGGTACAAAAACTGGGATAAAATACTGATGATCTTGTTAAACTTCAATAGATTATATAAGGCAAGTTTAGTGGAAAGAACCTGTCCAGTCTGTCTGTTCCGGCTAACAGCAATAACTTTGGGGCAGTACATGACAGATATTTTTCTGAAAGGCCTTCATACCTGTGCGTAACTAATTTCAGTAGTTGAATTGATGTGAAAATGCCTTACATAACAAAAGCTACCATTGTTACATGCATGGATGTAGCATTAGGACAGTTAAACCACAGTATCCAAGAATACAAAATGAGACAATCCATCTGATATATACTCTGAAGAGTTAGGTATCAAATCTAATACCCACAAGCACCAAATTAAGCATCATCGCTAGGTATGTTATAAATGTAAATACTAATAATAATCATACCAGCCCCTCCAATATTGTTCAGTCTCTACAAGACGAGCTCGGTGAGTATAACTGCAGCACAAAATTAGAACAATGCCTGTTAGGTGCTGCACCACGGTCTACACTGACTAAACCATAATAGGCCCCAACTGGTCATGTAAATGGATAAAATTGGGGAATCCAGGATACTAGGAAATATTCACAACATAAAATGTATAGTTACATTACAGAAGCATTTACCATTTCTTTGAATCATCATACTTCAATGTAGCAGGGATGGACACACGGGCTGAATCCACGTTTCTTAAAGAGCCTCCTTTTATGCTCCATTCAATCTACAAACAAATATTTCAATCCATTATGACTGCCAAACTTCAGCGGTGAAAATAGGCTTACACAAAAAAATATCACTTAAACTTAGAACTGCTACTCCAACATTGTGTGAAAAATTATGTTGGCCCATGAGGCAGCAGATTAGTGCATCACCAATCTGAGATTTCTACGTACAATTTATAGAAAAAAGTAGTCCAAGACTTAATTTTTTAATCCTCCAGATAAAATTTTTTTATTAGTTTTTTTTTTTTTTTTTTAATTTTAATTTTTTTTTTTTTTTAAATTAAGAAGTAAAATTTACAAAGCTAAGATGTCCTCTCCCCTGTTTTGCTCCACCTGTCATTTCTCAAAGAAGCAAAGCAACAATGAACAAGCAAAGATATGATTTCTCTTGCACCATGCTCGTACAGTCTGAGATATAAGAGCATAACAGACTATGAATTTTGGTGCAAAATTTTCTAATGTTTAGACCACAGCTAAAAAAGATGTCAAAAATTATTGTTTGGCTTTCAAGGGATAAACCCATAAAGAAAAAATTATGGCTTGTGGATAAAACTTCTACAGCTACACACGGTCTCCATCATAAACCAAGTAACATAAAATACTAACCCCAAGGGGTACCACAATTGACTAGGGACCAAGCATCATGAAGCGGAGATCACTAGTTTGAATTTCCCTTTCCCCTCCCCTTGGGTCAAAACTCACTTACCCAAAAAGAAAAAGAAAAGAAAAGTAAAATAAAAAACTAGACAAGAAGTACCGCTTTTTCAATGCTTGAAAAATGCTGCATCCGGCTTGATAAGATTTTCTGCATATGAATCAATGAAGCCATAGCTGTTCCCTGAAAATTTTGTGATTGTCAACATAGCTTCAATGTGCCACTGATAAGAAAATAATCACAGGCAGCGGCGACAAGGTCATATTGTAGAAAGCAACCTCCACAACATCCACAACAATAAGTCCAGCCAAGCTAGGCAATGATTTCTTTGCAGCAACATGCACGGCGACTGAGCCTCCCATGCTGTATGATGGTTAAGTTAGTCAGATCAATGATAATAATTAGTTAATGTAGTAAAGGAAGTAAAGTCTAATCAAACAGAAGAATTAAGTAAGATTTTAAGTTTTGTTAATGAGAACAAAGCAAAATAAGAGTACAAATGTGTCACAAATACTCTCCACTCTGCGAAGGGAAATCTTAAGAGAAATGTAAAAGTCTACATTCAATATTGAAATGACAGCATATAAAAGCCAAGCAAATTGTGAAAATTCATATTCTGCAAGCAACAAATAAAAATTGTAATCCGACTGATCCAAAAATAAAAATTGTAACCCATCAATTGAATTGTTCCATAAATCTCCTATCTCCAACAAAACCTCACAAACCCTCCCTGATGCTTTATTCAATAAAACTTGTTGGAAAACCTTCTATCAACACCAAAACATCCATCCTGTAATAATATCTCTTTACCAGTTTACATAGTTCAATTACTCTTCATTCCACCAAATTTTAGTACTTGATAAACATTTATTTAACACCTCCTTACACAACCCCTGAAAATTTTAAAATTTCCCTTTTTCCCCCTCTCTAAAAGGACTAATCACCCCCTTCCCTGAACTAACCCTCTACACAAAACTATCACTAAAACATGACTCCACTTTATTCTTAAGGACATGAAATGACGTCACCAAACTATCACTAAAGCATGAAATTGTACATAACACCATCTCCCTATCTCTTCTTGTATGTGTCCATGTACTTTATATGGATTAATTGCTTATACAAAACCACAATTTTAACTTTGTAAGAAAATACTAATACATCTTACTGAAGAATAAGCAATCAGACCTAAGGCGTTAAACACTTTTGACTTGTAACTAAATTGTGACTTCATCAATGTAACCATGTATGTAAACATCGTCATCTCCCCCCCCCCCCCCCCAAAAAAAAAACCTCCATTCTTAAAGGATTTCCACTAACCAAGAGAACTATAAAGTACAAGAACATTAGATGGAAGGAGCTCAACCTGTGACCAACAAGTACAATTGCAGGGGGTGAATCTCCATACATTTCTTTCACCACAGCCACAACATCATCGCACATAGTCTGCAAATATGAAAGTACCAATTTTCATGAGACTATGACCAAAAAAAAAAAATTTTAAAGGGGGCAAAAAAAGCCTAAATTACATGACCAGCGGAATAAATTTTCTGCTGTTTATATTTACACCTCAATAGAAAGGTCAAGTTCATTTTCTGCTGATGACTTCCCATGTCCTCTCATATCCATTGCCACTACCCGAGCTTTCTCCTTGATTATACTTGCTGCCAACGCAAATGAAAGCCTGGCGAAAGTACAACATGAAAAGTAATCAAATCACATTGCCATAGTTTAGCTAACATTACGTATAGCCAATGAGCTCCAACTCAAATGACACCTCCTTCCCTTATAAGAGTAAGGTAGACGACAAGATCATGGATTCAAAACCCACTGTATATACACAAGCACACACGCGCGGGTGCATGTATTAAACAACATGCACTTTAAGAACGCAGAAAAAAAAACATAAATTCATAAAATCCTCAAGATCAATTTTTTTTTTCATAAAAAATCAAAACCCAATTTTTTTTATCACACAAAAACACATATTCAAACTTTTTTTTCCTATGAATGGCAAAACAAACAATCATTCTAAAGCACACACATTACACAACTCAGAAATGAATTAAATCAATCAAAGCTCCAACTTTAACATTTAAAATGAAAGCAATGACATACCCAGAATAGCCACCTCCATGTAAACAAAAAACCACAGGGCCTTCTGTTCCCGCCATATATACATGAAATACCTAAAATTACAAAAACACACCAAAAAATAAGCTTTTTGTATTAGAATAAACAGTGCACCAATTGCTGAGACTGATACTAACGTTTTCTGTATCTCTGATACGAATGTCATCCTCACGATCAAAATAAGCGGACCAATCCAACGGTGCGTATTTCTGTAACGAACTCCTACAACAAAAACCATTGAAATTTAGAGAAAAAAGAAACGAAAACAGTGAATTGGAGAGAGCGAGAGCGAGAGCGAGAGCGAGTTAGGGGAACTCACTGAGTTGGAGGGCGAATTGGAACGGAGGCGGAGGCAAAGGCAGAGATAGGTTGTTGTTGTTGATGTTGATCTTCTGAGCCTGAGGTTTCTTCTTCGGAAAGCGTGGTGAGGTTTGAGGAATCCATTTTCCTGAGAGCAGAGCAATTGGAATTGGAATTTCAAAATCGGAAGGAATTTGCTTTTCCTAGTGATCGATCAAAGTGCTTTTCAGTTATCAGTCTCTTTATTTAATACATTTGGTTCTTTAAAATTAAAAATTAAAAATATATATATCTAATTGTTTTTATAATATATATATATATATATATATATCTAATTTCTGATATAAAATAATTTAAATATTCAATAGGAACGGCCCATCTTTGTTTTTGTCATTGATTAATGGGCCGTAAGCCCAAAATAGAGGCCTTGTCTTTCATGCTCGGCCCATAGCACTAAAAGTTAACCACTCCTACTAAATACTTATAATCCTTCTTCTCAAAAAAAAAAAAAAAAAAAAAAAAAAAAAACCTAATAATCCTACTCAGTTTTTTTTTTTTTTTTAATTTATAAATATTAATAATCCTACTAATAGTAGTAGTTGGCAATCCAATCTATCGAATTATAAAAATAAAAAAAAATGCGCTAGAATTTTTT
This sequence comes from Quercus agrifolia, assembly GCA_029955455.1. Classification (NCBI taxonomy): domain Eukaryota; kingdom Viridiplantae; phylum Streptophyta; class Magnoliopsida; order Fagales; family Fagaceae; genus Quercus; species Quercus agrifolia. The sequence goes on along the minus strand of JARQAD010000007.1, from coordinate 1,331,605 downwards.
TTTTTTTTTTAGATTCATAATATATTCTTTTTTTAATAGATGATTCATAATTATACTTTGTATTATAATTCATACTTCGTAGTTGGCAATCCTATCTATTCTACGAAATTCAACCATTATATATTTATTTTTTTTGTTGGGAAAAAATTATATTTTTACATACTAAATTGTCAAAAATTTCATATAATATTATACAATGTCGGTTAAAAAAATATAAGGTAAACCATGTATTTATTTTGTTTTTGAGAGTGTTTTAATTTATGGCGTTCGCTCCTAATGATAGCTCTTTATCATCAGACTAAAAGACCAATCAGTTTTTGGCGTAGATAAACTATGTATTTGGTTTTTATCATTTACACCATATTTTAATTTAGTCCTTAATTGTGTCAATTTGGTCCCTAACATTTCAGTATTGTGTCAATTTGGTTTTTGCCGTAATCTCTTAGATGAAAATTGCTAACATAACAAATTACTAAAATAAAAAATTTGTTTCCATTGATATAACAATAATTTTTTTTTTTGGAGGTTTGTCATGTTTGCAATTTGTACGATCCTAAGATCCTACTAGCTAGGTCAAAACAACTCAAATCACAATAGGATCGTGGGATTAGTAGGATTGTACTGATCCTACAATATTGAACTATCCAATTAAAAACCCAAATCTGCTTTGAGTTGGTATTAAAAAAAAAAATCCAATTAGCCTAACGGATAGAAATAACCCAATATGCATTATACTTACCAAAAAAAAAAAAAAAAAACTCACTTTAAATTAAAAACTTATTCACTAAACCCCTAAAATCAACTTGATAGCACTCTCACTCTCTCTGTCCTCTCCAATCGGATTTTGCTTTTGGATTTTGTACGATAGTTAGCTACTTAGTTGTCATTTGCAAACTTATTTTGGATTTTGAACTTGGAATTTAGAGTTGGAAAATATTTTCCAATTGTGTTTATAATAGTTATTATGGCACTTGATAGCTAATTAAAACTCTTGGTGAAATTTTTGGATACATTGGGTTAAAATTCAAAAAGTTTTGTTTCATCAGTATAAAGTATAGGTATATAGCAATAGTCACGGAAATCACGCGGCAATTCATGGTATAAATATGGCATAATGTTGATGCAAATCTTTGTTTTTTTTAGAAATTTTTTTTTTATGAATGAATGTGTACCGTATGAGATTATTCAACATAAAGCCACTATCAATGTGTTTTTTGCTTTTATTTTTCAAAAAAAAAAAACTTTCCATCCAACAATCCACGATCCCACCAATCTTTTACAATCTTATATAAGATCTTGATTTTGACAACCTTGACAATATGGACTAAATTGACACAACACCAAAATGTTAGGGACCAAATTGACATAATTGAATGGCTATGAACCAAATTGAATAGACCATAGTGGATTGAATAGAACTAGTGGACAGAATGGACCAAAGAGGACCATTATGGACTGAATAGAACCTAATAGACTGAATACGACCAAGGTGGACCAAATGAACCAAAATGGACTGAATGGACTAAATATGACCAAAGTGGATCGAATATGACTGAAGTAGACCGAATAGGACTAAAGTGGACAAAATAGGACTGAATAGAACTAAAGTAGATTGAATAGGACCGAAATAGGACCAAATAGCAGGAGTGGACCAAATAGAGTTGGGTGCTTTAAATCATATATCATCATGATTCATTATTAAATTTTGAAGGGAAAGTAAGGCAATGTACAAACAGGAGGAAAGAAATCTAGGTTAATTCTATCCTAAGGAAGAGAGGTTTGAAAGTTAAATGAGAGTGGTGATGGAAGAAATCTTGCTACATTAGAGTTTGTGGATATCTTTTAAGAGACCATCATTTGCTTAGGGCCATTTTTTTTTTTTTTTTTTTTTTTTTAAAGAAAAAATGTTGATGTATAAATTTGTGTTTAAACCAAATTTGTATCCCTGACAACAAAAATTAATTATATAAGATTCAATCATATAAAATCTTGGTATCGAAAACATACAATTTTTTTTTTTCCATCAGGGAGTTTGACCATGTCCTTTCGAAGACTATATAATACCAACCGTAAAAGTTATCTGATTTAATAGTAGGAAAAAAGTGAAAACAATTTTAATGGTTAAAACGAAGCTTGTAGCATATAATTCTTTACATTGGAGAGATAAATCAATAATTTTTTTTCTTAATAAATATTTTGCAGGATGAGCATGAGAAAATTAATCCTCATGACTCATAGCAATAAATAATTCTAGAAAATATATATAAATCATACAAGGACGTAGCATAAATCAATAAATAATCGCTATTAATACTCCAAATTAATAAATAATGTAAAGACATATATAATTGCTATCTTTATTGGGACTACAATGTCCTAAATGTGTTGCTTGACGAGAAGGTCTTCGGTGGTGATTATGAATACTCCAAATTCAAAACCAATAGAGATATATGCACAGGCTAGAATCTCTTTTTTGAGAATCGCAAGCGAAAAAAACAAAGCATAAATCAACACCATGAGGAAAAAAAGAAGAAGCTTCCAACCCTTGTTTTATAATTCTTCCTAAGCATGTGTCAACATATTATAAGTTCAACAAATGGTAAAACACTTCGGTTTCATATTATATATATAAATATAGACTATATGTAGATACGTATGTATGGAAAAAAAAAAAAAATCTCATTTACCAAATAAAACAAAAATAGTTTGCAAATAAACATTATTTTTTATAATTAAACGTATAAAACACGTAGTAATTAAACTCTCTCTCTCTCTCTCTATATATATATAGTTCCGTATATTACAAACTATGACAAGTCATGATTAGTTGATTACATATTTGTTGTAGTGTTTTGTCCCTTTCGTTGGAAGTGTGATGACAAAGGCATGGAGTTTGACAAACAAATTTTAATTCCCCTCGTTATATATTGGTCATGAATAAATATGAGATCATAATTAATAGGCCTTCGAAGGCCATTCTATAGAAAATTAGGCATTCTTTCTTTACATTAGTTTGATCGATTGACCTAAAGCTAAATGTAGAATACACGGTGGTTATCATATCACAAGTTCACAACCTTTTGGGCCATTGAAGCCGTACGTTTATCAAGCAAGCTTTGCCCTTAATTTGCCTGTGTACTAAGAGCTTATGCAAATTGGAAAACAACCCAGATGGCAATTCAATTAGATCACTTGAAATTATTCAGCAAAAAACCCCAAAAAAAAAAAATTCACTTGCAGTTAATATAACAAAGAAACTAATTTATTAAGACGAAAATAAACCTTAATAATAGGCTACAGAAAGATAACCTAGACACTACCAACTTGAATAAAAAGACTAAAGGCACTGCAAATTAAAACATTCCAACGGACTCTATCTACCTAAAGACACAAATTTGTGTCAAGCAAACTTATTCCATAAACATTCAAATTACCAACTAAATTTAGAGCAAACTAATTAGTGTCTAAACTGGGACTGCCAAGGATTGAACGTAGGTGCCGGAGTCTCGAGCGTCTGGTCTGGAATCCCAAGTTTTTTCTTGTACAAGTTCATGCAATTCAGAAACTTATTCACAATCAAAGTTCCAGCATCCAAAGAGTTATTTTCATTCTCCGTCATAGAATAGTCATTGTCATAGTTTTCAATTTCAATTTTTTTGTTCTCTATATCCTCTAATACCACGCTCCTTTCAGTGACTATGCCCTCCCACTCCTTTTGTTTCTTTATACGTGAACGCTTTGCCGCTTCTCTATTTGCAAGCGCTTTCCTCTCCTTTTTCTCATCCCTGAATCGATCAACATTAGGCCCCGACGACATGTTTTTTCTCCCAAATTTGAAAGAAGATGAACTCAAAAAGGTGTTAATAAAAGTAGTAAAAGAAAATTCAAGAGTAGATGTAGTAAAAATATAATAAAAAGACGGATATAGAATGCAATAAGAGAAGGGTATGAATATGACTGTAGTTCATTAAACAAGTCGAGAGAACTGAGGTTGTTCTAGCGAGATATCGCTTAGAACAATGGAAATATGAAGACTTCGCTTAAGGAAGAACACTAAAACCCAAATAACATATGAATGCAAACAGAGAGAATAACTGGAGCAAAAGAAAAATATGATGGTAGGTTTGAAGGTTGAGGACAAAGAATATTTATACTAATTCCTATGTATAATGTCGGTTAAAGAAAAGCTTTATAATGTACCATGGCCTGTCTTTGTATTCTTTGTCAATAATTATCATAAATATTTATTTTTTAAGAATAATAATCCTATTCCTATTCCTACTTGTATTTGTATTTGTATTTGTACTTGGAAAAGCTATATACAATGTCGGTTTATTAAAAAAAAGTTTTCTTTTACCGCATGGTGATAGAATTTTGATTTACACGTTAGGTATATTTTGATCCTTAGTTGGCATTCTTATCTCTCGAATTATAAAAATAAATAAAAAATATACTAGTTTTTTTTTTTTTTTTGATCCATAATATATTATATTAGTAGTTGGCAATTTTATCTATTCTACGAAATTTAAAAATTAGATTATTTTTTGTAGGCGAAAGTTAGTTTTTTTTCGTACAGAATTGTCATGGATAATAAATTTCTCATAGAATTAACAAACTATATTCAATGTCGGTTAAAAAAAATTTATATAATGAACCATCACTTGTCTTTGTTTTTTTATCAAGAATTTCCGTAATATTTGTCTAGATTACTAATCCTACTAGTGGAACTAGTGAGAGTAAGTTGGCATTCCTATTCGAGGTCAGTTAAAAAAACCTATATAATTGACCACTGACCTCTTTTGTTTTTGTCAATAAAAGGTATTCTTGAAAACTCATGCAAGAACATTGTGTCCCTGATTACAAACAAGAAAGAAGGTTCTTATTCTCTGTGTTTCTGTGTGGTGTTCTTGGATATTTATCACGGTTTTGTTTGTGGTGTTCTTAAGCCTATTCAGCAGGTAAGCTAGAATCTCATGTTTGCTAGACTAGTGCTTCTCTCTCTCTCTCTCTCTCTCTCTCTCTCTCTCTCTCTATTGAAAATAATGCTCTTCCTTTTTTGGGTTATATTTTACTCTCTATATATAATATAATATGGTGATTGATATTGAAAATATTGCTCTTCCTTTTTTTGGGTTATATTTTACAGCTAGTTGAACAATGGACAATCGGGATTCAATAAAAAAAAGAATCTGTCATTCTCGGATCATATCTCTTCGACTAAAGGTAAATTCACAGATTAAAAATCAAATATTTTTTTTCTTCTTTTCAATACAATTGAGGTTGTCATTGATTAACTTCTTTATCATCAATTTCTTTTTAGTTATTTTTAATTATTTATGGAAAAAGTAATACTTTTAGTTCGTTATGCAAATTTTACTTATATTTGTGATGCTTTTACTTCATGTTTCATGAACATAGTTGCTATATATGTATAGTGTGGGCCGTGTGGCCATCATTGTAATTTACATGTTGTACTTTATAAATAAACAAATTTAGGTAAAACTGTATATATTGGTTTGGTCTATGTGCAATACATGCAAAAATTAGGTATCTAGGGTTATTTAAGTTGATCTAATTAGCTTTTATTTTATTATTTTTTTCCCTTCTTTTTCCTACCTTTAATCAGAGAGATTATCATATATACAAGCCTGTCTCGAACCTCTTAAAATACATGAGTTCCACATATATTTTGAAAGAGATTTTTTGTCTTATAATAAAACACATTTTTCCAAGCTAGAATTGCTAGTTTATATGGTACAATATTCATTCTATATATTATCATATTGACTCATATCTTGAAAGAACTTAATTACTTTAAAACATGTTGTGGCTATTGATATGGTGGTAGTTTAAATTTTAAATGAAGTATTGATTATCATGATATTAGAATAGGTGGTTATAAATTTGAAGACGTGTTAGTTTTTCATGTGTTTTGAATTCTTTGTTTCCATGCTAACTACGAGGACTAATTACAGGATCGAATAAGCCAATTACCGGACGAGGTTCTTACAAATATCTTATATCTCTTGCCAATCAAAGAAGCAGCAAGGACTAGTGTCCTTTCATGTAGATGGAAAAATCTATGGACATATGTCCCTAGTCTAATAATCAAGGATTATATGTCATCACCTGAAATAGAATTGCGTCCTGTGAGAAAGTGTAGGTTCATCCTTGATGTTTTTCGTACATATAACCGTTCACAAGAACTGACCATTTTACTTGATTACGATGGAACAACATCTCCTGATGTTAATGAGTGGATAAACTTTGCAATGAAAAATTGGGTCAAGGTGCTTGATTTGAACTTGGAACAATATTACACGATTGAGAAAAAATTCCCTGTCATGAAACACTTTCCTCTAACAAAACTTTTTTTGACTGAAGTAAATGTCATTGGAGAGGTTCTTGAGCATTATGTATCAAATTGTCCATTTCTTGAGGAACTATATGTGAGTAGCTCCAATAGTTTAGTAAATCTCAGGCTTGTTGATCAGCCACCTAAATTGAGTACCTTTCAAGTAGCTCACTGCTCAAATTTAGAAAATCTTGAAATTTCAGCACCAAATCTTGTCTCTTTTGGGTACGTTGGACCGAAGATTAAAAATATGACTTTAAAGCATGTACCCCTTCTTTCAAAGGTAGCATTTGGAGGGAAATATTGTGAATCAATTGAGTTTGATTCTGACCAACATGCAAGCTATCTCTCTCAACTTAAGAAGCTTGTATTACATTTTACCAAAGAGGTTAGTGCAAAGTTTTCTTATAATGTTTCCCATTTTGTTTTCCTAACCTCTCCTTTAATTTGGAATATCATTTACATATATTGAATGTGTTTTTTCTTACCTCTTAATTAGGTAGTTGACAGAACTTTGTTGTTCCCATACAAGCTTCCAGTATTTTGTAACCTCAAAAAAGTGGAATTGAAGGTTTACACTTATCTAGGTCAAAGCCTCCTTCCGTTAATTGCTCCTATAATTGCCTCTCCTTTGTTGAAGATATTTTCATTGGAGGTTAGTTTCTTATTTTGCAGCTCACAGTTGAGAAGTGTATATTGTTAGAATGATTATACGGTTATGAGTGCCATATAAATTACGGAAGTATATGTTTGTGCGTGTATATATATATATATATATATAACTTAATTTGCGCCTTAATATTAATTATATAGTTAAAATGAAATTGCAAGCTGATTTTACTACATAATCACATGATTACTATTACAGTGATATATGCATACTTTGAATTTTGAGTAGGATCAAGATATTTATTGTATGTTTTTTTTCCATAATATATTAACTTAGTTTGTGCTTTAATATTAATTATGGTTAAAATCAGGTTGGCATGCTGATTTTACAATAGACTCACATGATTGCATGCTATTACAATGATGTGTGTATTTATCATGTTAATATGAGTTGCAACTAGGATCAAGATATTTGTATGCTTTATTCCATGATTGTTTGATTCGTGCTGTGTTTTGTTAAATGAGACAACTTATTTCCTTATGTTGTTGATACAATATTAAATTGACAGAATACCTTGACATCAAGAATGTAATCTACTTATATAATAAAAAATAAAAAAATCAGGAATGTAATCTGATTTACCCGTATTAATATCTTTTTTTTTTTGTTTTTGGTTGCATGTGGCAGTTGGAAATGGATTATAGTCATAAACCATCTGAAAATGAGGTACGATCGATGGCCATTCAGTCCTTACTATGTTCACTATTTATATATATGTTTCGTGATCCTCATCTCTTTTTTTTGTGAATGATCATGCTTAACTCAAACAATTAATTACTTTACTTCAATATATTTTGGTTATTAGAAGCTAGTGGAAAATTACAACATATGGAAGGCTTCAAAGCATCCCCATCAATGTCTCAAGAAGATTAAATGGGTTGGGTTTGATGGAAGTGGAAGTCATGTTGATTTTGCTAAGGATTTACTTGACATCGCGGTCTCACTTAAGACGTTTATCATTGATACTGTTTATCCAAATATAGCACTATCGGAGGACTATGCACAATTTGTCAAAAGATGGCAAATAGCTGTTGTTGCTGCCTATAAAATAGCAGAATCACATCCAGGGATTAATTATTTGATAGATTGTTAAGTTCAATTTGTGCTGAAATGTGAATTTAGAAGTTGATTTTAGTTTTATTTCATTGTAACAAGTGGGATTTGGAAACTAAGGGAGAGAGAAATTTAGTTTGATTTCTTGGTTTTCTCTAAAAAATTGCAAAAACATATATGCCATGCATTGAGATTTGCAAATTTTGTAACATGTCGTGACTCTGCCATGCCATTCATAATTAATTTTTAATTTTAAGTGTATGATGATCTTGTGAAATTTCTATTTAGACCTGGCCTAATGTAACTTTTCCAATTAAAATTAAATCAAGTTGATATTTGGTATCACATATATGTAGAAAATCAAATTACATATACCAAATCTGCTATCAAAGTAATGAAGATAATATTTCAGAGATTTGGTAACAAATTGGAAAACTAAAGAGGAGCTTCATAGGAAATTACTATATGGTCATCCCATAGTGAACTTGTGAACTTACACTATATGAATTCACTTCATGTTGGAACTTTGTAATTTCTTTAAAAATGGATTCGTGAAGCTTTTTGTCAAATATATATACTGTTACCGTAAGAGTGCAACTCGAAGAGCAAGCGTAAGATCCAAAGGGGTGATAGAAGCTAATTAAGTCACAAACTGTGCACATCTTGGTCAACAAGTCGTGTTTTAAAAAAACAATTTATGACTGTCTTGTTCGAGCAAGATACATGAAACTTTCAAGTTGCTTAATCTATTCATTTTGAGTGAGAATGAAGTTCGCTCTAGTGGCCTAACTGTTTCGCTCAAGCGAACTTTTCTAGATTGCACATCTTCCAATAGATTCAAGACCTGGTTGTTTTTTAACAAATAATCAATGATAAAAACCATTGTTTGGCTCACAATGTCAACCAATATTGCCAATAATATAAATTGATCTTTGCTGAACTTTCTTATTAATTTCTGTACATTTTTGTTTGCATGTAGTTGTGGTGATTCATACAACTTTCTTATTAGTTCCTCTCCTTTATTGCATGTTGCGGTAGTTCTACTATAAAATAATAATAATAATAATAAAATAGAACAATAATAACCTTCTTTAAAGAGTAATGCTACAATTATAAATTATTTTATAATATTTTTACAAACTGTTGATGTGACCAGTCTTTTTATCTAGGCTTACCATTAATATCACTTTTTCATTTACCAATAATTACTCACCATATCAGCAGTTTATAAATTTTTTTGTAAAATAATTTGTATCTCTAGAATTGTTCTTCTTTAAATATCCCAAAAGAATCAAATTAATATATACTAACGCATTCATTATTTATTAATGTCCTTTTTTTTTTTTTTTTTTGGAAGGATTACTTATTAATGTTCTTATAAGTGGCCTAGAACCTTATATATAGCTCTATGGAATGGCATAATTCATTAATTCTCTTCAAAGAAAGAACCTAGGTTCAAGTCCCTTGACTTATTTTAAGGGGAATTAAATTCTTATAAGTGGCAATAATAGCTTCTAATGCAACCTTAAAAGTCAAATGTTAATGACTTTCTCTCAATCTTACATGCATGTTGAGACAACAGGGGCCTTGATACTATTTGCTGTGAGTGTAGTTACAAAATAGTGAGTTTATGGGCAACAAAGATAGAAAAATAGAAGAAATAATCATAAAAGAATTAGTTGAAGCCTTGATAGTTGATACCTATTTGTTGTAGTAAAGTTAAAGATAGTGGAGATATGTAAAATAAAAATAGAAAATAGAAGAAATAATCACACAAATGACTAAGATTTATGTAGGATTCTAAAAGTGGGCATACGAGAAATAGTAGGACAAGTTGAATTAAATCAAAATACCAATCGATTTTTAGTGTAAGTGGAGATTCAACCTCAAATCTTTTAATCATTACTATATTAATTTAGAAGTTCTTTTTTCAGTAAAATAAATGTTTTTTTTTTTGGTTTTGAGATAACAGTTAGAAAAATTGTATTCTGAAACAATATGTATTCCGTATACAAAGTAAAGCACCTGGGCATACTTCCCAGGCTAAGCAGTAGCAATACAAAAAAAGAGAGAAGACTTGGCTAGCTTTCGACTAAACCGAAAAAAACAATAAAATGCCGAGAAAACAAGAAGCCTAGATCGTATACCTGTTGCCTCATCATCATGTGTTATTACTTTTAGTATTTTCGCCATACATAATGTCAATTCCTGAATTCAAAAAAATTAATTAATTAAGAAATTGATTTATATTATATTGTTAAAGTGGCACCAAATTAAATTCATTATCACATCACACTGTAAAACCAATACATTCAACACTTTATTTATTTATTTGTTGAAAAGGCTTTTTAGAGAGTTTTAATCAATAGTGTATGTTTTTAATAATAATTCTTTATTATTAGATCAAGACACCCACTGTTGGAAAGACTTTAGTTGGTAAAATTAGCATACCATATAACTATATGTATATATATAAGTATATATGTATTAAAAAAAAATATCATTTACCAAATAAAAAGGAAATGCTTTTTCATTAAAAAAAAAAGGGAAATACTTTGAAAAATAAACATCATTTTCTATAATTAAATGTATTGAACTATATATATATATATATATGCATATGTATATATTTCATTCCGTATATACAATCATATTTCAAAGTATGATTGTATATTCGTTAGTGTTTTATCTCATTTGTAGCAACTGCGATGGCAAAGGCATCTTAGGCATGGAGCTAGGAATCATAGTAGTGATATTTTGGCATAGAAATTTTAAATTCCTCTCGTTATATATTAATTGGTTATGAATAAAGATGAGATGTAGGCCATTCTGTGGAGAATTAGGCATTCATTTTGGAATTTGTTTCCAGATTCAATATTTTGTTATAATAATTGGAACTGTTACATGGTTTGCGTTCTCTTAAAAAATTCTAGGAGTTTGATGAACCCAGATGTTGAATATTTAGTGGCTATCATATCACAATCTTTTGGGCCATTGAAGCCGTTTATCAAGCAAGCTTTGCCCGTTGCCTGTGTACCAAGGGCTAATGCAAATTGGAAAACAACCCAGATGGCAATTCAATTATATCACTTGAAATTATTCAGAAAAAAAAAAAAAAAAAAATTTAGTTACAAAATTAGTTGTAACCTAAGGTTACAACCTTACTCAATAAAATAAATACTACTACATAATTTGAAAATCTAACCGTTGAATTGTATATTTTTTGCGCTTTGTATGATATATAAGCTTATATTTTATACATAATTTTAAACTACAAAAACTTGCAATTCAAACAATTTATTGATGATATAACTATTAATCTTTAATTTTTTGGAAATTTTACAAGTATGAAAGATATAAGAAGAAGATGTAATTCAATAGTAAATTTGTCAAAATTCATCTCCAATAAAAAGATATTGAGTAAGATTGTAACATAATACTACAATCAATTAGTTACTATAACTTTTGAGTGGAATTGAGATGAACATTTGTGTTAAAACCCCTTTTCATCTCCTTGTGTGTTTGTTTCTAAAAAAAAAAAATTCACTTGCAATTAATGTAACAAAGAAACGAATTTATTAAGACGAAAATAAACCTTAATAGTAATAGGCTACAGAAAGATAACCTAGACACTACCAACTTGAATAAAAAGACTATAGTCACTGCAAATTAAAACATTCCAATAGACTCTATCTACCTAAAGACACAAACTTGTGTCAAGCGAACTTATTCCATAAACATTCAAATTTCCAACTAAATTTAGACTAAAATTAGAGCAAACTAATTAGTGTCGAAACTGGGACTGCCGCAATTATTGAACGTTGGTGCCGGAGCTAGTCTCGAGTGTCTGGTCTGAAATCCCAAGTTTTTCCTTGTACAAGTTCATGCAATTCAGATACTGATTCCAAATCAAATTATCAGCATTCAAAGAGTTATTATCTTTCTCCGTCGTAGAATGGGCGTTCTCATAGTTTTCAATGTCAATTATTTTGTTCTTTATATCCTCTAATAGCTTGCTCCTTTCATTGACTATGTCCTCCCACTCCTTTTCTTTCTTTGTACGTGAATGCTTTATCGCTTTTCTGTTTGCTAGCGCTCGCTCCTCCTTGCTCTCATCCTTGAATTCATCAACTTCAGACCCCAAACTCACTTGTTGTGTTGACGACATGAATTTTCTCCCAAATTTGAAAGAATTAAGAAAGTTCAAGAGTAGATGTAGAAAAAAATATAATAAAAATACAGATATAGAATGCAATAAGAGTATGATAAGAATTTGACAGTAGTTCATGACTGAGCACAAGGAAGAACTCTAAAAGCCAAATAAAATATGAACGCAAAAAGAGAGACTTGGAGCTAAAAGAAAAATATGATGGTGGGTTTGAAGGTTTGAGGACAAGAATAATTATACTAATTCGTATGTATAATGTCGGTTAAAGAATTTTTTTTTTTTTTTTTTTTTGAGATAGTCGGTTAAAGAAAAGCTTAATCCTACTAGTATTTGTATTTGTAGTTAGTTGACAATCAAATCTAGGGAAAAAAAAAAGAATGGTCATAAATTTAATAGCATTTAAAAGCTATATACAATGTCGGTTTAAAAAAATAAATAGTTTTAATTCTTTTACCATGATGTGGAAGTTTGATTTACACGTAGCTCCTTAGGTATATTTTGATCCTTATCCTTTTACTCTTTTCCAAATTCAACTTTCAGATTTCTCTCCATATATATATATATATATATATATATATATATATATATAACTGTAAAAAAAAAAAAAAAAAAAAAAAAACTAGGGCAACATATTAAAATTAATTATGCCAATTCAATTTAATTAAAATTATTCCATCAAAAATATTTTTTAATTTTAATTAAAATTTTAGAATCTTGGACAGATTCTATAGCGCAAGGGAGTACCAAAATCACCAGCGAATTAAGGAATCATCTTACGAGATAATATAATGAAAATTCAATTTAGTATCATATTACTAGAATAATATATTATTATAAATAAATTTAGAATCCTTATGAAAATCGATTTTATATTCAAATCAAAAATCAATCCTAAATGTGCTTTTTGAAAAATCAGCACCGGATTTGACGGGATAAATGCAATAAATCCTAGGATAACTCAACCTAGTAATCCTAAAGCAAAAAATATACCCTACTAATCTTCTAAAGTTATAAACTTTCACTATTACAATTTTAGTATTTATTTAAATTATTAATGATGTGGTAAAATCTAATCCGCTTGTTTAAAATGAATGGATGGGATTATAGTAACTCTAGGATAGAGTTACACTAAAAACCCTACAAAATCTTAATTCTAATTGTTTTACATATATAAACGCTGCCTTTGATCGCTTCCCACTCCCATAAGCTTCACATCGAAAATTTTCTTCATCATTCTGTTTAGCCTTCTTTTTGCTTTGTTCTCTTTGCTCTCTCATAGAGTATCGTAAACATGTTTTGTCACACTTTATACCTAAAAGAAGCTCGTACGGCTTACTTCTTAGTGATTTGTTCTGCCTCGGTTTTTATGTGATCACCGTTCTTAGTCCTTTCTTTCAAGAATCCGTCTGTTTTTCCATCTGGGTGCTTTTGTTTTCCTAGTTTTTGATTACTTTCTTTCAAAAAGGTTTCAGCGCGTGACTTTTTTTTTTTTTTTTTTTTTTTTGATTTATAATCAAACATGGACTTTGAGCTCTTTGAAGAGGTTGATCCAACAGGTCGGTATGGGAGATACAGTGACAAGCTTGGTGTAGGAGCAGTGAAAAAGGTTTATAGGGCTTTTGATCAACAAGAAGGTATAGAGGTGGCTTGGAATCAGGTTTTCTTGAACCGATTCACTGATGACAAGGCCATGTTACATAGGTTAAACTCAGAGGTTCAGTTGCTGAAAACTTTAGAGAATGATAATATCATCAAATTGTTTAGTGCTTGGATAGATGTTGACCGCATGGCTTTGAATTTCATAACTGAGGTGTGCACGTCTGGGAATTTGAGGGATTATAGGAAGAAACACAGGCGTATTTCAATCAAGGCCTTGAAGAAGTGGTCTAGGCAAATACTGAGGGGTTTGGAGTATTTACATTTGCATGAGCCATGCATAATTCATAGGGATCTTAATTGCAGTAATGTGTTTATCAATAATAATACTGGTGAGGTTAAGATTGGAGATTTCGGGTTAGCAGCAGCGATGGAAAAGGAGCATGTAGCACATTCAATTCTTGGGACGCCGGAGTTTATGGCACCGGAACTATATGATGAGAATTATACAGAGAAGGTGGATATATATGCTTTTGGGATGTGTGTGCTTGAGTTGGTGACAAGGGAGATACCATATAGTGAGTGTGATTGTGTGGCTAAGATATACAAGAAGGTGACCTCTGGAGTGAAACCACAGGCAATGAGCAAGGTGAAAGATTTGGAGATCAAGGGGTTCATTGAGAAGTGCCTGGCCCCAGTGTCTGAGAGACCATCTGCCACTGAGCTCCTCAAAGATTCATTCTTTGATGGACTTGATGATGATGATGATGATGAAAACTATGGTACTAGTTTATATATTGCTACTTTAGAAATATGTGATTAAGTTATTTCCTAGTACACAGTCTTCATGTATTATAAAAAGGGATTAAATGAATAGATATAAATTGTTATTTCTATACACTTGTGCTTAATTTCCTTGGTAGGTTAGTTTCTTGCTTTAAAAATTACATGGAATTGAATTTAGGAATATATTTTTTCTGTGTTGATTGTCTCTGTGATGCAACCCAAACCTCACCCTTCTCAAATGGTCACATAGTGTGTATATAACTATTTTACTATAAAATATCATATTTTTAAATAGTACATACATCGATTCTTATCAATTAGAGTTAATAAAATTGAGATGGATGAGTCAACTTAATTAGACAATTCTTAAAACCTTTAGATTTAATAACATAGAATTGATAGTACAGACCAAAACCCCAGGGATCTTTTTGCATTCTGTCCTAAGAAAATTTATCTTTAATACATATTACTATTAATGACTTTTGGCCAAAACTGTGTATTGGGAGAAGAAAGCCACCAGAAACATCAATTGAAAAGAATTTGGATCATGAATCAGCTCACAATGGAATATTACTTTGGTAAAGAAAGTGTACTATCCACATTATGCATCTTCAATAGTGAATCTCCCAATTTCAAAATTTAATGAGTACAGACTGGTGTGGCCTTGTGAATAAACTGGTGCATTCTTGGTGACTAAAGTTTACTGGATGCTGCTGAATCAAGCCTATCCTTAGCTTGAAGGAGTCCAAGTTCCTAAACCCCAAATCTAGAGAATTTTGTGGAAACTCCAAGGGACAATTGTACAAGTGCTGCACTTTTTTGCAATAAAGGAAAATTGTTGATCATTTATTTATTGAATGTGAATTTGCTAGAGTTTAATGGTTGGGCTCACTCTTTACATTAAGAACAGATTTACTAGAGATTGCATCTTCAGTAGTAGAGGGTTAAGCTTTGGCTACAACAACTGTTGTTGTTGTCAACAACCATTCTTCTTTTTGTTAACTTTTTCTGGACCTTCTGGTTATTATGGTATCATTGAAATGATAAAATCCCTCAAGCCTAAAAGTTTAGCCTTTTGGCAAAAATATTATTATTATTTTTTAATGCTTTTTATTTTACTTATCTTTTAATTGATCTTATGATAATAAGTAATTGGGTCAGGTCGTTTACATTGGGTTAGTACTTGGTTGTTTCATTTGGGCCCAGACCTTGGGCCATAGAATTTTGTTATTGGGTAACCAAAATTATAACCCATGTAGCATTATCAAACCCCTCTTATCCATCTCACGATTAATCAATCAATTCGATTGTTCCACTTCCACCTATCTCAACATTTATCTTTGCCTATCTGTTCATGACTCATGAGGATCCTTAGTTAGAATTGACAGAGGCTTTACTAACAATCTAATCTCTCAAAGACCAATGTGCACTTCATAGAACGTTCAATCATTTGCTTGGGTTTATTATTATTATTATTGTTGTTGTTGTTGTTGTTGTTTGATTTTTTTTTAGTTACAGATTGTAAAAGAATCTACTTTTGCCCTATTTTGAGAAAAGGCAATTGACAAATCCCTCCAAATATTCTCAAGAAAATTGTTTTGCTTTTTTCACCGCTCAATATTCCGATTTCTCTGAGTGCAGCAGTTTAACAAAAGCAAAATAAATAAATATTATTTATTAAGTAATGATTAATAGTACCTTTACTCATCAAAAAAGTTAAAGGTACCTAGCAAAAAAAAAAAAAAAAAGTAGCACTGATTATAACTATGCTAAGAATGATTAAAAAAATTTTAAAAAGCAAGCAAACTCCCACTAGGGTGTTTGCACTTCGTACCAAAACTGGTATTAACCATTTCAATTATAACAAATTTATGAATTTCACATTGTAGATAGATTTACAGCTTAAAAACTATCGATTACATGGAAACCAAACGTGACTTGCATCTGTCCATCCAAATAAGAATTATCTGTCAGATCTTTAATGTAATCTATATTTCTTCAATCACATAATATCATGTATTTAATTATATATGCATTTTTTGACGGGAGTTATTTTACAAAGCAAGAAGACAAACTCCGATCGATAGAACATGAGGAACACTCAAAGTGGAATAAAAGATTATTATTCATACCCTATGGAGTGCAATTGACAAGTTTTGTTATATATTATGTGGTTGGTTGTAGTAAATTTTCATAATTTTAGAATGCAAAGTGTAAATTTTGTTAATTATCAAAAAAATTGCAAGTTTTGTTATTATAGGGATAAGGTGCCCAAGAACATATGTTGGGCCTTGGGTCTTGTCCGAGGATATTTTACGGTCCGAGAACAGATAAACAATAATGAATATGTAAGATTTAGGACTCCATGAGCAAGCTACGAATGAGAATGCTGAGGAAGGTAAGCCAAGGAGGAGTATTTCTTCGGCTACACAAAGTGGAGGTCAGAAAGAGTGTTCTGTCATCTAGGGTGACATTCCGGAAAATTCTATTGATAAAGATATATGTTATGAACGTACAGGACAATTGGGATGTGAGAAATATCTAAAAGAAAGCTACTACCACTGCATTGAATGCTCTGCAGCTAACCATCTGGCCGCATTAATGAGGAAGTAATACCTGAACAGTAGTTTTTCAGCCTTACAGCTACTCTCTAGAGATTTCAAGAAGGTACTGATGTAACAGGGATCAACACCAACAATCTAATCTACATGTGAATGGTAGAGATGAAGGCAAAAGGATAATATAAAATAGGAAGGAGGCCATGAGAGAGGGGGATCAAAAATTTAAGAAAAGAATACTGTAGCACTAAGGAATTATACTTGCAATCAAATTCAAGAAATATATACAAGAACTGATTTCCTCGAGCTGTACCAATGACTATTTTTCTTTAGTAAAAACTAGACTATCTCTACCTTATTATCATTTGGATCCACTACAATTGTTACCAAACTCATTATAGCTTAGTTTTTCAACTCACTCTCTACAAATTCATTATATTGGACTCTTTGGACCTAGGTTCTTTTAACTTTTGGGCCCAGGGTTCGAACTGTGTCCTTACAGTTATATATTAAAATCTAAGAGCCTTGTAATCTAACAAATACAATTTGGTGTTTTTAATGAAAATGTCTAAAATTTAAATTCTCCCATTTTTTACTATCAAATTATCATTAAAAAAATATTAATTAAAAGTTTCCTTAAGTATTTATTAAAAGTTAATGCCATGAAAAAAAAAAATTATAAAAAAAACCTTCCATATGGAATTTACGTCTCCCCCTCTCTTTTGTGGAAAAACATATCATGCATCCGTCGCATAATATACTTCATCCTCTTTTGTTTATTCCTATAATACATTTCTTAAAATGAAAAAACATTTTCCAACCTTATAATTGTTTTATTTTATATATCTCACTATTTATTAGTTAGACCATAGATGTCAGATGTGACATCTCTTCCTCTCTCCCCACCCTCACCACGAACCCATTTTTTTTATTATCCAATTCCTATTAATTTATCATTTCACAAACACAAATGCTTTTCCTATTCAATGTTCCAATCAATCAAAATTTTGTTGCATTTCGCTCCATTCAAATTGCAACACTTTTCTTTAGAAGAATCCAACTGTTAGCATATAAAAAGCGATAATGCTTAACTTTGTCGTACCAACTTTTGACAAATCAATAAGTACTCTACCGCATAGGAGGGGATAAGGTGCGAATGCTCCTTATAATGTCGTTACTGCCTCATAGAATATCGAATTCTCAATCCTTCCATTCGTAAAAACCTCTTATCACTTTGTCATTTTCCATCAAACTACAGTATAGGTTTGTCGATACTTGATACCATAAATCCATTATTTAAGCACGAGATTAGCTGATTAGGTATGCGTTACAATACCAAATTCATAATTTTTTGTGTCTGAAATGCAGTACTATATTACAATTCATTAAAATTTGTTTAAGAAGATAAATAAAAATTCATTAATTTGGCACAGATAAAGATAAGACCTACAAGACAATGTCAATTTTAGGTAATGGGTGTGGGTCTTGTCATTAGTCATGAAATACATTAACAAACAAAGGAGTACATATATATTTGGACGACAGCCTTTCGTAATGGGCGATGCTATAGGTTAAGTAAACCAAAAAAAAAAAAAAAAAAAAATTCGCAATAGTTGTTGCCTTGTTGGCAAAGTTTTAATATATATATATATATATATATTAGAAGAATTAGTTTTATCTAAGTCACTATTGACATCACTTTTATTTACCGGCAACAATTTATCACATCAATAATGGTCATATTTTTGTACTTATAGACTTTCTCTCCATTATTTGCATTTTATAATTTAATTTTTTATTAAACTCAACCCATTAGCTTCTGGCTGGTTTGAAACTTCCAAAAAAAATTTCCATTCATAGTCTAGCTAACACACAGCCAGCTAGACTTAAAACTCATGTCTCTACAATGTTCCCCTCCCATTTAATTGAAAATTTCTGATACCACTATAAATCCTTGAATGCTCAGCCTCAGCCACCTTATTAGAAGTAGAATGGGCTCTAGTCAGTAGTCACACCTCATAAGGGCAAGTACAGAGAAATTTGATCCCTTTAATTCTCAAGTTTAGAATTTTAGATGCATGATTGGGAACATTGATTATGACAGAGGGCACCACTTATAGTTTAGCTTTGAAGACAAGCAACAAAATACCGAAGATTTCTGGGTTGTCGTGACGTGAGTTATGAAATAGTCAATGTACATACACTGATCTATCTAGTTTTTCTGGTTATCTTATAGTAGGCCAAGCTGAGGACACCCACCGATATCACCCACCACACAAACAGTTGCCATTTACGAAAAAAGAAAAGAAAAAGGCTTTAGTCCTCTGGCGGCATGGCCACCAAAATTTTAAAATTATATTTATATATGTATATACATACATACATAAAGAACATCAAAATAAAATTATAACCCTTCAAATCCCAATTAAAGTTGATATATATTTCTAAAATATACACTTTTTAATAATAAGAAAATTGGACAAAATGGAGATATACTCCTTTCGCCGAAAAGTTCCATCAAATATCCAATTTCTAAAATTATTTAGGGATATGCTCCTGTTTTAAAACTCGATTTGGCGAAAACCGAGTTGCTTGAAAAAAATTGCATGGAACTCAAGTTCCATGCATTTTTTTTTTTTTTTTTTTTTTTTAAGTTTGATTGCCTATAATTCGATTTTTTTTAAATTGAGTTTTTCATTGAAACTCAATTTTTAGAAAATTGAGTTTAAAACATGAGCATTTTCCTAAATAGTTTCAAAATAGGGACATTTTGCTACATATTTTGCTTGATCCCCCATTTTGGCCTAAGAAAATTTAAGTTACTTATATTTATTAAAATAGAACTATAATTCTAATAAGAGATTTTGGATTCAAATTCTACATACCCCAAACTCTAATTGGTGTCTTGACTTAATGATAATGAATAATTATTAGAAAGCAGACACCATAAGTTGAAGTATTATTATATTATTATCCTATTTATCAAAAAAAGTGATAAGACTTATAAATAACACTGCCATAACAACAAAACTATAGTCTCAAAATTTTGTATAGTTTTCATTTATAATAAAGTGATTAAATTTTATATTGGTTGACAGCCTTCCACAACAACTGTATTTATTAATTATTTAAATTAATTATACATTCATATATTATAATGAGCATATAATATTATTAAAAAAAAAAAACAAGTCACTTGCTTACGATTAATGGGGTTGATAAAAACTATGGACCGGGATATTTGATGCCAAGACATCAAGGAACACGCCTTCCTCTCTCTCTTTTCCAACTCTTCCCTTGGCCTTTTCCCATTCTTCGTATTCTTCTAAGTTCTCTCATTGTCAACGAGTACATCAAGCTTTAAAAAAGCAACTCATTTGTCAATGATGCACTATTTTTTTTTTCAAAGAATATAGTAGATGGATATGGTCATCATATATATATATATATATAGTTTTGATTTTTTATTCTTGACTTTTCTACAAAATATAAATTATATAATTTTGGTGGCCGGCATGCAAACAAACAACATTTTGTTTTCTTTTTTAGGCACACATGGAAGTATATAAATAAAACATATAGATTTCTTTATTCTTTGTAAAATATCAAATTAAATTGATTAAATATAATATCAGATATGAATCTATTGGTGCAATGTTTAATCTATATATATATATATATATATATATATATATATATATAACCGAAACCTCTGAAACTCTCACAATTTTCCACTTCAACACTATTTTCTTTTCTTTTTATTTTAGGCTTTATATCTTATATATTTATTATTTTTATTTAACTTGTAATTATCTTATCAGTGTTACAATAGTTTAGTTTAAGTAATACTCTATTAGATATATGTTTCAGGAGCTTGAAAATTTTACTTCAACTAAAATTCTATAACATCTAAATAAAATTCCACTTTTGGTTAATCTCTTCACAATTATACACATTAGCATTACTTAAATAAATATACAATTTTTCACATATAAATTTTGCTTTTTTATTTGGGTTTTTGCCCGATAAATCTACAAACCCTAAACGTAAGGGGACTCTGTAGCTGGATTCTCCTGTCTCCAACGATGGACTTCTTTCTTTTTCCCATGTTTGACAAAATCTGAATTATGCTTCAACCCTAAACCTAACACACAAGTATCCAATCTCTCCTTCCGCCCATGCTTACTTCCTATGGACACCTAATAGAGGAAGCAAGAGAAGTGATTTCCAAGTTCTAAGACGTGAGGTGGCATGCTGTATCAGTTAATAGAAACAAAGGAGCAAAACAGATGGCAACATATACATACTCTATTCAGAACACATGTGGCAAAGGGAACTTCCTCCCATTCTTAGCAATACCCTGTAAGACACGTTTATTATCAATAAACTTTTTTCTACTGTTTATCAATAAAACTTTTTCTGAGATTTCCCCTGCATGTTTCTATGTTGTTATAGTGAGCTTTTTAAAATATATATATATATATATATATATATGATTTATTGAATAGTGATTAAATATTTAGAGAAATATACTATACCAGTTACTATTGCATTATAATTCTTATTTTAGCTAACATTAAAAGAAAATACTTGTGATGTCTATACTTTGGAGCTCAAAATTGGTGAGAAACAAAAGAATATTATAATATTTGATTCAAGAACAATTTTGTTTCATTAAGTAGGTTGTGCATTTTTGGGTTTCTAAGGTTTTACTTGAGTTTTATTGACAAAAAATAGTTTTGAAAATTCAGAGTTATAGTGTTATGATCTATGGAAAGTAGTATAAATGCTGATTTTCATATAAATATTTTGTGGTCTTTGGTGAATATAAGTTCGAATTTGTAGAGAAGTGAAATCAAATTAATTAAGACTATTTGGTGTCAAAGCATATGTGATAGTGATTGTTGGTACATGAATGCATTTATAGATTCTTCAGAAATCAAAAGGCATAAATTAAAGCTTTATGCAAAGATTTGAAGTTACAAAATTAGGTAAGGCTGGTAGAAGTGCAACAGGATATCCAAATTTTTTATTTGATAGACCTGCAATAGGATATCCAAATTTTTTATTTGATAGACTTTTATCAAATTGGCATTTTTTGGGACAATGCTTTGAGAATCTTTTATACAGTATTATAAAAGGTTGACTTTTTGATGAAGAAGTATATATAATGCTTTGGTTTGTGGTAAATGAATTTCCACAACTTAAAGGGTAATTTTTGGTTTGCTTTTTATGTTAGAATATGCTCATAAATTTTGAGTTTTTTTGTGTGGTAAGTAATGGAACTTTATTGATGAAAATTTAAGGATAACAAAAAAACCTTCTTAGTGCATAGGAATCAACAGAAAGTACAAAAATATGAATAATAGCTAAATTTCCAGAAAATCAAAGATCAATTACTATATCATCAATCAAATGTTTAGATTTCAAGTTTTTTATAGTTTAAAATTATGCATAAAAAAATAAGTTTATGAATTTAATAGTAAATAACATCAAATTAGTATGAAATTTGATATGTGTGTTAAGAACATAAAGAACTTGCAATCAACGATTAGATTTTTAAAATATGTAGTTATGTTAAACTTTGTCCTATAATAAATTTTCAAACTATTACAATAGAAAGCATTGTCAATAGCAAAAAAAAAAAAAATTAATAAGAATATTTTAAAAAAATCATATTTAATAGTGATGGTTCCCTCAGAAATCAATAGGTTGATGAATCTCGTATACCGATGGTCTTGAAGCTTGATCCTGAAAGCAGATAACAAGTCAGAGGGGACCGGTGTGGACCGGCCTAAGGTCCTCCGATGATGAAGTTAGTAAATGTATAATTTTTGGTAGAGAGAGTATTATTCTGGAAAATCAGTGTCTCAATGCCTTACCTTTGCGCGGGTCCACGCTTATATAGCATGCATGGAGCGGTTATATAACCGCTCCTCGTGTTATGGGATTCATAACCGTTGTGGAAGTTATGATATTTGAACCGGCATTTTATAAGCAATTGTAGAGGCTTCGGATCAGAAAACCATAAACGTTTCCTTACACATAAATCGAGTCAAGGAAAACTGCGGGCTCGTCTGTCTTTGGTCAAGGACGGACGACACAACCCAGGACGATTTCAGTTTAGGCCCAGAACCAATATGCTCGTCCGTCCTTTATTAAGGTTGGACGACCATATTAGAGTATGATTCACTCGTCCATTATTTCACTCGTCCCCCTTCTCACGGACGCCCTTTTATGGACGGCGAAATGTACTTGTTACACCATCAGTTGCCCCTTGTCCATAGGGGTCGTCCATGGGAAGGGGCCATTATGTGGAAAATAAACGTATATATATATATATATATATATATTATTGCTATTATATATATATATATATATGTATTTGTGTATTTTTCTCTCTCTTCTCTTCTTTTTTTTTTTGCCACGTGTCGTAGTTTAATTTGTTGCCAGTCACGTCGATCAGTGTCCTCGAGGTGGGAGCCACGTGTCATTCTTGGATTGGCTTGTGTCGCTTCATATGCCCAGGTCAGCAGCCTATATATAGTGGAATTCCTCCGTTACCCTTTACATTTGCGAAATCTTCTCTTCTGACCTTCCTCGTCTAGAGCCTCGTCTAGAAGTCTCTGCGTCCATAGGCTTCTTTCGTCTAGATCCAAGTATCTTCTTTTTTCCTCGTGTTTAGGTTCCTTTCCTTTTTTGTTTCTCCAAAAATGTCTGTTTCTGTTTCTTCGTCCGACGATAGTACGGACAAGGCTATAGACGAGTATTATGACTCGAGTGATAATACCTCTGTTCATAGTAGTCATAGTGACGAGGAAAGTTCTTCGGACGAGGGATATACTTCTGGCGTCCCTGGGCTTCCTTTGGAAGTCGTCCAAGAACAACTTAGGAAAGCCTCTGGCTCCCAAGCTGGTGTGTCGTCTAATGTACCTCCATCCAGTCCTTTGGACGAGGAGACAATATACAGTTGTGTAATAGGTATTCACTCCAAAACAAATGAGCAAAGCCTTTGTAATCTTAGGAAGTGGTATCAGATCCCGAACGAGTTTAACCCTAGGTTACCCGTCCGTGGAGAATGGTGCTGCAATCCTCGTTTTGGAGTAGGCGTCTATGAAGCCTATTTTTTAGGAGGTTTTAGGTTACCCCTAAGTTCATTTGCTAGAGAATTGTTAGTTAGGTTAGGTTTAGGCATATGTCAATTTAACCCCAACGCATGGAGATTGATCATTTCTATGCAAATTTTGTGGAGGGAAGTATTTGGAGGGGATCGTCCTCTTACTGTGGACGAGTTCCTTTTTTGTTACAAACCCTCAGAAATAAACCAGTCACTTGGCTTCCATCAATTCACTGCTAGGGGCAAAGATTGTAGATTGATCAAGTCCCTAGCCTCGTCTGACAGGAACTGGAAGTCAGAGTTCATTTTTGTCTCAGGCTTTTGGGCAGGGAACCCTGTGGACGTTGGCAGGGACCCATTTGCCCCTTACTTTGGAGACTTAGGGAACCTTCGTCCTGAAGGTACATCCCTCCCCTTTCTTCTTTCTCTTCACTTTTTTCTTTTTTGTTTTCTTTATGTATTCATATACATAAATATATTTCTTAAACTCTCGTCCGTTACTTGTTTTGCAGTTGTTAAACGACCATCCCTAAGTAAGTTCCAACGTGACCGCGTCCATAGGGCTCGTCTTCATGCTGAAAGGGATTTTCATTCCTTAGTTACTTTGAGGCGTCTTGCCAAGTGGGGACTCGGTCTGGAACCTTCAGACGAGGCAATCGCTCACGAAGCTACAGTGCGTAGAAGTAAGTTTTCTTCTGATAGTCGTCTAAACATTTTGTGATACTTGTTAATTTATTCCTAACATATTACTTACTTTGTGTTTCTTGTCTTAGGAATGTCAACAATGAAGGAGAATAAGGAGAAGGAAGTTGTGGGTGAGGAGAACCGTCCTGAGACCCAAGCCCAGATTCGTCCGTCGGCTGGGGAAAAAAGGAAGCCTTTGTCTAAAAACTTAGATATTGGCAACCTCCCTAGCCGACGAGGTAAAAAGGCTAAACATATGTCGTCCCAAGCTGCCAAGCCCAACTCTCCTCCACCCCAATCGTCCATCAGGGTATATGATATACACTCGTCTACTCCAACTGAGACCACGCCGTCCAAGACTCCTCCGTCCAAGACTCATCCGTCCAAGACGATTGTGCCTGCGACGTCTCAGCCTTCTGCACTCGTCCCAACAAATATTATTGAGAATGAGAACTTAGCTTGGGAGCGTTTCCAGAAGGCTATTACAGACGAGGATATCAACATTTGCTACGACATGTCCCTAAAGGATTTTGAACATTCTGGTGTTCATGATCTTTTTAAGGTAAGAATCCTTGCCTCGTCTTTAAAAACATGTATTTTATTTGTCTTTATTTTCATTATAATTACTTATGATTTTAACTATTTTCCCCTTACTTTTTTATACAGGGTATGTCAAAGTTCATAGCAGCGTCTAGACAGGCTACAGGGCTGGACAAGACGAGGATTTTGCTAGAGGCAAGAATCAAGGAGTTGAACGATGATTCTAAAAAATGGGCTGAGGTGGCTGCTTCAGCTAAGGAGAAGGGGAAAGAGTTGCTAAACCTGGTTGAGGAGCTAAAAGCTGATGCAGTGAAGAAGGACACTCGTCTTGATCACCTTCAAAGGAAGAACGACGAGCTGAGTACCCTTCTCTCCAATGCAAAGGTTGATGCAGTGGCTGAGTTTAAATCATCCAACGAATACACCAAGCTTCTGGACGCCAATTATGCAGCAGGCTTTGAAGATTTCAGAATGGAGGCCATGGAAAACTTCCCTGAAGTAGACTTTGGTTCCATTAAACTTAATCTGGCTGCTGCTACCAGCTCGCTGCTTCAAGTTAGCTCTGAGGACACCAATGTCGAGGACGATGCCACAACCTTGCCTCCTAAGGACGATCCTAAAGCAAATGCCCCCTCAGTTTAAAGATGACAGTTTCTGTTTTGATTTTTATTTGGTCCTTAAGTTTTTTTACCATTGTTTGTAATTTGAATACTTTTACCTCGTCCATAGCTTTTAGGACGAGGTCTTAAACTATGTTTTAATTTAACAAGGGTTTTTGGATATTGGAAGTCCACCCTTTAGTTAATAGACGAAATTTTTATCTTTGTGAATGAATGTTTATTTTACCTGCTTTAGTTCGTCCATGACGCAGAAAACATAACCATTCACCTAATCTAACTCGTCTTGTATTTTCATTTAGCTTTTCTCGTCCTTAGACTTACAATGCTAATTTCAAAGTTTTGCCCTACCTTTACTCGTCCAAGGATTGTTATGGTTGGCCTTTGATTCTCGTCCTTGAGTTGAACGGAGCCCAACCCTTACTCGTCCATGGATTGTTATGGTTGGTTTCTAATTCTCGTCCTTGAGTTGAACGGAATATTTTACAAGTCTTTTCCTCGTCCGTGAGTTGAACAAGTACAATTTTAGTTTTTAGTTAGTTTTTTTTTTTTTTTTTACTTAGACGTTACATCCCTGCGTTCAGGGAATTTACTCGTCTTGATTTATGAGCTCCCTTACTGATTAGTTTTGGACGAGAAAATATTGGAGTTGGGAGTTGAAATTCACACAACATTTTGTACATAACATAAATATTGTTTTACAGATAAGGCATATACATGTTTGATGCCTTCTTATTTAATAAATACATTCCATAACTTCGTCCATCATATCAGCATAAATAAGTTCAACACATACTTGTAGTATTAAACACATCAAACATAAGTAGAACATAAGTAGACTCCCAGCTCGTCTATAATAGTACCCGTCCAGGCTTACTTTTACTGATAATACCTCCTTAGATGCTCCACATTCCAGGGGTGCTCCAATTTTCTCCCATCCAAGGCCTCCAAGTAATAAGAGCCCTCCCTTTTACAGTTGATAATTCTGTAGGGTCCTTCCCAATTAGGGCCCAGTTTACCATGAGATGGGTCCTTGGTTGCCAAAGAGACCTTCTTCAGGACGAGATCCCCTATGTTGAAACGTCTTGGCTTCACCATTGCATCATATTGCCTAGCCATGAGGTTCTTGTACTTCACCGTCCTACGCTCTGCATCCATCCTGACTTCGTCGATGAGATCAAGATTCAAACGGAGTTGCTCAGTGTTATCTTTCTCTTGATACATCAGCACCCTATGGTTGGCCATGTGCACTTCTGCAGGTATAACTGTTTCGCTTCCATATGCTAGCTTGAAAGGAGTTTCCCCCGTAGGGGTTCTCACTGTCGTCCTGTATGCCCACAAAACACCTGGTAATTCATCTGGCCATACTCCCTTTGCCCCCTCAAGCCGAGTCTTGATAATTTTTAACAAGGATCAGTTTGCTATCTCAGCCTGACCGTTGGCTTGGGGATGGGCGGGGGAGGAGTAATGATTTTGAATTCCGAAGTGCGCACAGAAGTCTTTGAAGGTCGTATTATCGAATTGTCGTCTATGATCAGACACTAACACCTTTGGCACTCCAAATCTGCACACAATATTCTTCCAGACAAAGTTTTTAACATTCTGCTGTATGATGCTCGCTAATGGTTCAGCCTCCACCCATTTGGTAAAATAGTCAATACCCACAACTAGAAACTTCATCTGTCTAGTTCCGACTGGAAAAGTACCTAGGATGTCTAGGCCCCATTAAGCAAAAGGCCATGGGGCCGTCATCGGGGTGAGATATTCCGATGGTTGTCTTGGAATGTTTCTAAATCGTTGGCATTGGTCACACACCTTGACATAGGCCTTTGCATCAGCTTGAACAGTTGGCCAGTAATATCCCGCACGGACAACCTTGTGGATGAGGGATCTGGCTCCCGAGTGATTTCCACATGCTCCTTTATGAATCTCCCTTAACACATAATTCGCCTCATGCGGATCTAAGCATCGAAGATAAGGTTGAGAAAAACCTCTTTTATACAAAACTTCATCAATTAGGACGTACCTAGCCGCTCTTATCCTGAGTTTTTTGGCTTCATCCTTCCCTTCTGGAAGCTTTCCATCCTTTAAGTATGATACTATCGGAGTCATCCAACTCTCTTAATCTTCTATTTGCTGTACTTCCAGGAGATCTATGCTTGGGACGTACTGGACTTCATCGAACTCATCTGTGGACTCAGTTGCTGAGGCTTCCTTCGCTAAAATATCTGCTTCCACATTCTCTTCCATTGGGATTTGAACGAAATTACCTTCCTTGAATTTCTTCACAAGAAGTAACACTTTTTCCAAATATTTTTTCATCCGTCCTTCTTTTGCCTCATAAGTCCCATTCACTTGACCCATGACCAACTGAGAATCACCCAGGACAAGTACTGACCTTGCTTCCACAGACTTAGCCAATTCCAATCCTTTAAGGAGGGCTTCATATTCAACTTCATTATTGGTTGGTTGATATTGCAGGCGGAGCTTGTACTTCAACTTATCTCCTTCGGGGGATTGCAAAACCACCCCGATTCCTCCTGCATGCTGTGTGGATGAACCGTCCACATGGATGACCCATCTTTTGTTATCTTCCATTCGTTCTATGTCATCACAGCCCGGTGTGAATTCTGCAATAAAATCTGCTAAGGCCTGAGCCTTTATGGCATGTCTGGATTGATACCGGATGTCAAATTCACTTAGTTCAACTGCCCACTGGATTAATCATCCTGTGGCCTCCAACTTGTTCATAGCTTTTTTAAGCGGGTGGTCTGTCATAACATTGATCACATGTGCTTGGAAGTAGTGTCTTAACTTTCTGGAAGCCGTGATGAGGGCGAAAGCTAATTTTTCCATCTGTGGATATCGTCCTTCCGCTCCTCTCAACGCCTTGCTGGCATAGTATACCGGCTTTTGTATTCTTCCTTCCTCTCTTATCAACGCTGAGCTTATAGCATGTGGGGTCACTGCCAGGTACAGAAACAATTCTTCTCCCATCATGGACGGACTCAACAATAGTGCCGCAATAAGATACATTTTTAAGTCTTGGAAGGCTGTTTGGCACTCGTCCGTCCATTCAAATGCTCTTTTCAGAATCCTAAAAAATGGTAAACACTTGTCAGTAACTTTGGAAACAAACCTGTTGAGGGCAGCAACTCGTCCGGTAAGAGACTGAACTTCTTTGATATTCTGCGGAGGCTTCATATCTAGTATTGCTTTAATCTTTTCCGGGTTTGCCTCAATTCCTCTATGAGAAACCATAAATCCAAGAAATTTTCCTGATGCAACTCCAAAAGCACATTTACTGGGATTCAATTTCATGTTATATCGCCTGAGTGTATTGAAGGTTTCTTGCAAGTTGTCCAGATGTCTCCCCTCGTCCACGCTCTTCACCAACATGTCATCCACATAGACTTCTACGTTTCGCCCAATCTGAGGACGGAACATGTGGTTGACCAGTCGTTGGTATGTCGCTCCAGCGTTTTTCAATCCAAAAGGTATTACTTCATAACAAAACAAGCCTTGGCTGGTAACAAAGGACGTCTTCTCTTGGTCGGCCTCGTCCATCTTTATTTGGTTGTATCCCGAGAACGCATCCATGAAACTCAATAATTGATGACCTGCAGTAGAATCCACCAGTTGATCAATACGCGGCAATGGATAGCTATCCTTGGGGCAAGCCTTGTTTAGATCTGTAAAATCTACACACATTCTCCACTTGCCATTTGCTTTTTTGACCATTACTACGTTAGCTAACCAATCTGGATAATACACTTCCCATATAAACTTCGCCGCCATCAATTTATGAACTTCATCTTTAATAGCATTATCTCTCTCAGGAGCAAACACCCTCTTCTTTTGTCGTATTGGCTTGAAGGACGAACTTACATTCAGTCGATGGGTAATAACTCTAGGGTCTATATCTGGCATGTCCTCATGACTCCAAGCAAATACATCAACATTCTTCTTCAAAAATTGGACAAGGTCCTTCTTAGTATTCTCTTCTAATTCTGCTCCCACCCTGGTATATTTCTCAATGTCACTCTCATCCAATGTGATATTTTCCAACACTTCTGTGGGTTCTGCTACAATTCTTCTTTCTTCAATATTCATGGTTTGCACCTGTTCATCCATGGCCAACATGGCCAGGTAACATTCCCTTGACGCCAGCTGGTCTCCTTGTACTTGCCCTACTCCATGTTCCGTTGGAAATTTTATTGACAGATGGTAGGTAGATGTGACGGCTTTCCAACTATTCAAAGTTGGCCTTCCAATAATGGCGTTATATGAGGACGAGCAATCTACTACAAGGAAATTCACATTTCTGGCGATTTGCTGTGGGTAGGCTCCTACTACCACCGGCAGGGAAATGGTGTCAACAGGTTGTACCTTCATCCCACCAAAGCCTACTAGGGGAGAATTCACTGGACGGAGCTGATCTCGTCCTATCCTCATCTGCTGAAAGGCTGGATAATACAAGATGTCTGCTGAGCTTCCGTTATCCACAAGCACTCTTCTGGTCGTATAGTCTGCAATGAGCAAAGTGATGACAATAGCATCATCATGAGGATGGTGAATTCTCTCGGCATCTTCGTCCGTGAAAGTAATTGGTTGCTCGTCCGTGGGTATTGCCCTTGGAGACCGTCTAGAAAGTTGGACGCTCTGCACAACTTTCAAGTAAGCTTTTTTGGATTTGGACGTCTGGCCTGTTGAATTTCCCCCTATAATAATTCTGATTTCTCCGAGTGGTGGTCGTGATGACTCTTCTACTTTACCCTTCAGTTTCTCATCCTTGTGGTCTTGTCCAAGGAAGCTCTTCAGTTTTCCTTGCCTTATAAGATTTTCAACTTGCTGCTTTAGATCAAAACACTCGTCTGTATCATGTCCATGGTCCCTATGGAAGCGACAATACTTACTCCTATTGCGCTTATTGGGATCTCCCTTCATTTTCTCCGGCCACTTCAGGGATGGATTGTCCTTGATTTGCATAAGAACCTACTCAAGTGGTGCATTCAACAGGGTATACTGTTGATTCCGTGGTGAAGGGCCAGACTTCTTAGTATCTCGGTCTTTCCTTTCCTCCGTCCGTCCCTTCTTTGGATGAGGGCCCTGCTCAGATTGACGACTGGGATTTCCTTCCATTCTTTTAGATCTTTTCATTTTCTTAGCTATAATGGCATCTTCTGCATTCATAAAATTCTGAGTCGAATGGACGAGCTCGGCCATGGACTGTGGCTCTTTTTCATAGAGTTTGTGAATAAATAAATCAGAATTAACCCCATTGTAAAAGGCTGCCAGCAAAAGCTTGTCATCCACTTCATCCACGCTCAGGGCTTCTCTATTGAAGCGAGTGATGAATGACCGTAGGCTTTCATTCTCTCCCTATTCTATAGTCAGCAAGCTGGACGAGGAACGCTTGTGCCTTTGTCCCCCAATAAAATTGTTGACGAACAGTTTACTCAGTTCTTCAAACGAGCTTACTGAGTTTAGGGGTATTTTGCTGAACCAAACTCGTGCCAGACCTTTAAGGGTAGTAGGAAAAGCTCTACACATAATTTCATCTGGAACCCCCTAAAGGTGCATTGTCATCTTAAAAGTAGCTATGTGATCAAACGGGTCACGCGTTCCATCATAAGAATCCAAAGAAGGCATTTTGAACTTTGGAGGTAAAGGGTGGCCATTGATGGAAGCCGTGAAAGGTGAATCAGTTCTATGGACCAAATCTTCTATAGGATTCGCTCTTCTCATATTTTCCTTCATTTCTTCCATGACTTTTTTCATTTGGTCCATTTCTTCTTTCAAGTGTGGCGCCGTTCGTGAAGTGGTGCCTCGTAACTGACTCCCAATTTCAACATTATCTCTGTCATCATAACTCTGTGTTTGCCCTCCCCCTTCATGTTCTTCACGTGCCTGCCTTCTCTGATTAATTTCCATTCTTAACTCTTGGTTCTGGCGAGTTAACTCCGCCATTGCGGCTGCCATAGATTGCACATGTTGGGCAGATGATGCCGGCATGGCTGGTGCAGATTGGGGACCGCGATGAGGGTTGCTTGAAACGTTTCTACTTCCTTGATGGCCTGGGCTGGTAGTCCTCGATCTGGTTCGAACCATCAACCTTTTGTCACAGAGGAAAATTGCAAAAGAGATAAAGAATTCCCCACAGACGGCGCCAACTGATGGTTCCCTCAGAAATCAATAGGTTGATGAATCTTGTATACCGATGGCCTTGAAGCTTGATCCTGAAAGCAAATAACAAGTAAGAGGGGACCGGTGTGGACCGGCCTAAGGTCCTCCGATGATGAAGTTAGTAAATGTATAATTTTTGGTAAAGAGAGTATTATTCTGGAAAATCAGTGTCTCAATGGCTTACCTTTGCGCGGGTCCACGCTTATATAGCATGCATGGAGCGGTCTCGTGTTATGGGATTTATAACCGTTGTGGAAGTTATGATATTTGAACCGGCGTTTTATAAGCAATTGTAGAGGTTTCGGATCAGAAAACCATAAACGTTTCCTTACACATAAATCGAGTCAAGGAAAACTGCGGGCTCGTTCGTCTTTGGTCAAGGACGGACGACACAACCCAGGACGATTTCAGTTTAGGCCCAGAACCAATATGCTCGTCCGTCCTTTATTAAGGTTGGACGACCATATTAGAGTATGATTCACTCGTCCATTATTTCACTCATCCCCCTTCTCACGGACGCCCTTTTATGGACGGCGAAATGTACTTGTTACACCATCAAATAGTTTTCTCATACATCGCACGAGTTAGCAATTAGTTATTTGAATGATTATACTCCTTGTTTTCCTTCCATGATTGTTTCTCTTTTTTTTTTTAAAAATAAAAATAAAAATAGTCTTTTCACTTGATGGAGATGAGTTTTTTAACATATCTAGTACTTTAATAATAATAGTTGAGATTAAAAAAAAAAATTTAATCTTTTTATCCATCCTTAATTCAAGTTTATCGATTTTAATAGATATACTATTTGCATTACATATATTAAGTGGTAAAGTATTTCAATTCTATCTTGAATTATTTTTATAATACTTCTTTTATATATCTATATATACATATTCCGAATGGTATATACTAAAAAGAATACCTACTCATCTCATCTAATAATCATATTAAGCTTTCATAAATAAATAAATAATCATGTTAAGCACTAAGGACAATTTTCTGGCTAAGTCAGTTCAATTTAAGATAAGATTGTTTATGACAATCGGAAAAGGTTCCTTGTATACAACTATACAAGCTGGCCTTACCTTCTAAGCCATGATGGATGTATCGGATTCTCTTTCAACTTTTGAAAGCAAAAGTAGCATTGAAAAGCCATGATGGATGTATAGTCTATTTCAATAAAATTACTTGAGGTTGCTTCCTTCGCACAATAACATATAGGAGAAATACTAATTGTAACAGTTTTGTTTTCGACCACACAATGAAATAAAACAAACTTTTGTTTAGTCTAGATTTACGGCCCGGACTAGTCATGCAATCAGGCATTTATGTAGCCCACATCTTTGGAATTTCTCTCCCGACTTATGAGATGGACTAAGATTTGTGGCCCCTTGTGTGAGAGAATGGTCTTATGAGACCGTGAGGTATCATATCATTACACTCAACCATACTATTCAAATCATAAACGCTTGTAATAGTTGATCAAAGATATTTTATACCATCTTGTAACATTCAAAGAGCATATCTAGTATTTAAATTGCAAAGCAGTATATAAAACAGATCGCATAATAGTCATATGCATTATGAAAACAAACTAGAGCTAGAGGTGATGTTTGTTTTTTGGAGGGTGATGCTATGGTCATGGATTCTATTATTTGCTCTAATTTTGATCCTCCACGAGAAATCTCTCCCATCTTATTTGACATTTGCAACCTCCTTCCTTGTTTCTTAGTTGCAAATTACAAATTTTATTACAAATCATCTAAAGAGATTGCTCATCTTTTGGCCGATTGGGTTTCTTTTTCTTCATCTTGGAGAACCCTTCCTCTTGGTGGGTTTTTTTTAAGGATATTGATAAGTCGATTATCTCATTGTTGTCTTTGCCCTCTTTGGGCCCTGGGCCTCCCCTTTCTCAATAAATCTTTATATATATATATATATATATAAAGTGATGTATTGCGATTTGATAAAATTTTCAATTGTTTTGTAAACAATTTCCATGTAATTTTGTATTACTAATACAAATACGACAAATTAAATAATTAAATTTATTATTTTATCAGTAATTTATTATGTCTCTTTTACTTTGTAAACAATTTCCAAGTAATTTTGTATTACTAATACAAATACGACAAATTAAATAATTAAATTTATTATTTTATCAGTAATTTATTATGTCTCTTTTACAATATATAAATGAATGGTGTGAGACTCTCGTGAAAACATATAGATACCCATTGCAATCTTTCATCCAACCAAAATCTCATAAAAAGTTCCTTATCATAGCCTACAATTGTTCATTACAATAAAGCATCCATAAAAAAAAAAAAATAAAAATAAAATAAAAAATAAAAAAAACTAACTAAATAGAAGTTTTTGGTTAGCCCCTGTGGCTGTCCTGTCTACTCAGAAACATCCCATTTAAAATGTCATAGCCTATAGAAACATCAGGGCGGTCCAAATGGAGATATGTTTGATCAATAAATAATGAAACTGTGCAAACCATGGATATTGAAATTCCTCTCTTGGGGCTTTGCTGAAAATGACTATGTCATGACTCATGACTTGTACAACATTATATGCAGACTTATATATCTAGGCTTTATGTGTGTGTGTATATATATATATATATATGACTTCTGCTCACGTGGAAGCTTATTAATCAACTTCTGGACCGGTTCCAAATTAGAATCTGGAAAGTCACAGTCAATCAATATAAAATGAAGAGTCAATTCTTTTTTTCTTTTCTTTTTTTGGTTGTGTGTGTGTGTGTGTGTGAAGAGTTTTGGACCTTTTGGTAACCAAAATAAATAACAAGAAAACTAGCAAGATATTTCAGTGTCGTCCAATGAAAGAAGAGAAATTTAAATTAATGACTCCTTGGTTTATAAGGTTTTTTTTTTGGTAGTTTATTTCTTATGTACAATCTTTTAAGTGTCATTTTTTTTCTATAATAAAGTACTTTCACTCACTTTTAGTTAGAGAGTGTGCATGGGTTGAATTGGGCGGGTGGAGAGCAATATTTTTAATCAACCCGCCAATGACAAGTTGGAAAAATTCCAATCTACTGCCAACTCACCAATCTATAAATCCGGTGGGTCGGTTGAAAATCTTAATGGTTTCAACTTGGTGGGTTGAGTGGGTTGGGCGGGTTGCTAATTTCAATTGACTAGATGAAATTATTTAAATTAAATTGAATAATTGTTTACTCTCTCAAATAAAAATAAAAAAATTGCAATTTTTATTAAAAACAATTACAAATACTACATAATTTTTATTAATGACTGAAATTTTATCACGCTAAAAATGAAAAACATTTCAGAATGCAAAATTAGAGGTGTACATATAGTAAGAATGACAACAAATCTTTGAGTGAGCCGTTGGAGTCTATTAGGGAAGAGAAATGTGAAAAAGAAAAAGAAAAAGAAAAAGATGAGAAAAATCAAATGGGTGCATATGTAAGATAGATTTTTGTGACATGAAAAAGTGTGTGTGTGTGTAGGCCGATGGGTCGGATTGTGATGGGTTAAAAATATCTCAACCCGCTATTCAGTCCAAACACGCTTAACTGCGGAGTTCTGATGGGATCCGGTGCATTAGTGTTGGTATGATCGCACCCATCAGCATAAGCACGTTAAATCCTTATAAAGGATCTGAATGCGACGATGCACTTCAACACCAGAGAGGTGCATGCACACAAAGCGAGCGTGTTGGAACGACAAGCCCAGCAAAAAAAATGCGAAGAAAAAGAAAGGGGTGCATACAAAGCGAGCGTGCCGGATGATATAAGGGGTAAAGTAAATTATTTACGATATAGTCACCCTCTCTTTGTGTCAAGTGTATCTATATTTTAAAGAATTAATCCCCCCCTCCCCCCAAAAAAAATCCCAAATTGATTAATAGGGCTCCTAAAAGTTGTAGTTGTAGTTGTGTCAAGTGAAAACTCGCTTTTCACTAAGTTTTAAGAAATTCAAATAATTACTCTAACCAAAACTTAAATATTTAAAAATTTAGAATAATTGTAGTTCTAATAAAATCAATTATCAAAATTGTTATGAAATTTCCAAAGAAGTCTCATCAATTTTTTTAATTATTTTAATAAAATTTTATATTTTTTTTTTATTGATTAAATATGAGTCTTGCATACCATGCGTGCTCTATACAACTCAATATAAGAATTTTTAATAAATATGATATAAATAAAACATATACCATCCACTTTATGATAATTGTTTTTTGTCATTAGGTCAAATAACTGACTCATTATAAGAGTTATACAATGTGTTTTCACCATATTTCTAACATTTTAAAATAATTAATATAATTTGTTTCAAATAAAATTCTATTACCTTTATTTTTTTATTTATTTTAAAAATCCAATGGGAGCAGGACCATGAGAGAATCTTAACAAACGCGTTTTTTTTCCCCCCCTCCCTTTCCTTTTATTTTGATGTTACTTACAAGACAATTTGACTAAAGAATTATAAAACCAATCATTTTCATCACTTTATTAGAGCACCGCATTTTAGCATGCTAAACTTAAAATTCACTCACATCTGTTTATACAGAGTTGTCAAAAAAAAAAAAAATATGATTGTTAATTGTTACAGTACACTGATACCATTAATTTTGTATTTAGTTTTTTTTTTTATTATTTCTTTATACATATTGATGATAAAAAAAAAAAAAAAAAGAAAAAGAAAGAAGTGAATGATGATTGTTGCCTATGAAAAAAGAAAAAGAAAACTAAAAAAAATTAAGAAAGTTTAATATTTTAATGAAATTTAGTATAAAATGGATAATAATGTTTTGAAAATTGAATATAAAAATAGGTTATTATACTAAAATAAAAAGAAAGCTTTACATTTTAATGAAATATATAGTATAAAATAGATAATAATTTTTTGAAAATTGAATATAAAAAGTAAATTATTATACTAAAATAGAATGGAATTTTTGCAAAAGCCAATGAAATGCTCAAAAAAAAAAAAAAAAAAGACAAAGTTTAGTTGCAAAATTGGTTATAGCCTAAGGTTACAATTTTACTCAATATATTTTCATTAAAGGTGAATTTTAACAAATCTACCGTTGGATTACATGTTCTACTTATATCCTCCATACTTACAAAATTTTTAGAAAACTAAAGATTAATAACTATGTTATTAATAAATTGTTTAAGTTGCAAGTTTTTGTAATTTAAAATTATGCATAAAATATAAGCTTATAGATCATATAGTAAATAATATCTCATTAATACAAAATTTGACATATGTATTATGAGTGTAAAGAACATACAATTCAACAGTTGGATTTTCAAAATATATAGTAATATTTATTTTATTGAGTAAAGTTGTAATCTTAAATTACAACTAATTTTATAATTAAAATTTTGTTTAAAAGAAAATATCTTTAATCATTTTTTTTAAGTAAAGCCTTTTTA
Source organism: Quercus agrifolia (assembly GCA_029955455.1). NCBI lineage: Eukaryota > Viridiplantae > Streptophyta > Magnoliopsida > Fagales > Fagaceae > Quercus > Quercus agrifolia. The sequence goes on along the minus strand of JARQAD010000007.1, from coordinate 1,293,835 downwards.
TATGCAAAATGTGCCAATTCTATGTGATTTTTTTTTTTTTAATAAGAGCAGAACTTTCAACATTTATTGAAGGGAAACCACGTTCTCCATTTTTTTATTGGCTTAAAAGGGTAATATTATTGAAGGGAAACCTCCTTCTTCATTTTATTCCCAGCTTTCAACCCCACAGACCACAGTACAGAGCCTCCGTTTCTGTGCCAAAGGAGTAGTTTTTCATGAAGAGACAGATTACACATGGTCCACGACACGTATCATGCTGAGCAGCCGTACTCTACCTACTAGGTGTGCTTGTTTGTCACAACCGTTTGAAACCGTACTTTTCAAACTACAATAATTTGGCTGTGTGTTTAAATAATAAATTTTAGTTTTTAAAAAAAATATATATGTATGAATAAAAAAGTATATAAAAATATGTGTAATGTCGTTTAAAAATTAAAAATATGTGCTTAAACACATGTACCAAATATGTTGTTATTTTTATTTATTTATTTTTAAGTTATATATATTTAAATAACCTCATTTTCAAATAGCTAAAATATAAATGGTATCAAACCATATATGATATAACAAAAATTGGGTATTAAAAATTATAGTTGCATCACTTTGCGTGAAGAGTACCCATATTTTAAAGAATTTATATTTGTCTAAAACCTAGCAACAAAACAAATGGATTAATTTTCTCCCAAAAAAAAAACAATATATGGCTCCTATAAATTGTAGCTGTGTCAAATTATTACTCTAACCAAAACTTAAATATTTAGTAATTCTGAATAATTATAGTGCTAATTAAAATCAATTATCAAAATTGTTATCAAATTTCAAAAGAAGTCTCATCATTCATTTTATATTATTATAATAATTTTTCATACTTTTTTGTGTTAATAATTAAATATGAGTCTTACATACCATGCGTGCTTTGAATACAGTTCAACTCAATACAAGAGTTTTTAATAGATATAATGTAATTTTAATATATATATATATATATATATATATATATATTGTCTACTTCATCATGATTATTTTTTATCATCAGATTAAAATACCAACCTGTTTAAGAGTTGCACAATATGTTTTCATCATATCTTGTATATATTAAAATAATTTGTATCAAATAAAATTTTATTACCTTTATTTTTTATTTTTTTTAAGAATCCAATGGGACCATGAGAGAATCTTAACTAACACGATTTTTTTCTCCCACTCTTTTTTATATTTACGTTACTTCCAAGACAACTTGATTAAATTATTATAAAATCAATCATTTTCACCTCTTTAAACCATCACATTTTAGCCCATTAAAACTTAAAATCCATCACGATGAGGTCATATTGTGTAAAAATATATAGGTGTTACTGTTTTAGATACAATTAATTTTGTATTTAGGTTGTGTTTGACATTAGCTTAAAAAGTCAACTTTTATTATTATTATTTAGCTTATTTTTGCTATTATTTATGGGTTTTATTGTCCTTTTTGGTACTATTTATGAGTCTCATTATATTATTTTAGCTACATTTTAGTTTTATCTACAATATTTTTAGTAAAAAGTTTTTAGTTTCAGTTAAATAAGCTGTTTCCAAACAGACTTTTAGTATTTTATTATTTCTTTACATATGTACGATGAAGAATGAGAATAAATGATAATTGTGGTGTGTGAAGAAAAATAAATAAATAAATAAATAATTTTTTATTTCCTTATAATAGAGATAGAAAGAAGAGAGTGGATTATAATTATTGTGTGTGAAAAAATATAAACAATTAAAAAAATGATATTTTAATGAAATATAGTGTAAAATAGATAATTATATTTTGAAAATTGAGTATAAAAAAAAAAGTCCTTATACTAAAATAGATCGAAATTTTTGCATGAAGAATTTTTCTCTTTGATTGTATAGTTTATACTAACTATATAATGCACACAACACAAAATAGATGGTTATTCTATTTTCATTATAGAATGATTATTCGGGTCTTTTTAACCTTTGGGTCATATCAATTAAACCTTCTATAATTAGCCTAGTCGGTGAGATAAAGTATTTGATTCTCCGACTTCGATGAAATCGAAATAGATCCTTTCATTTTTTGACAACTACATTTGGATTAAATTAAATCAAATCTTATGGGATTCAAATATTTTCTTCTATTGATTCCTTTCAAACCGAATGCTTTAAAAATAAGGAAACTATCTTTATTTATTTATTTTTAAGTAAAACTTTTTTATATGCAAAATGAGCCAATTCTACGTGACTATCTTTTTATTCTAACAGAACTTTCAACATTCAACAACCTTCACCATTTTATTCTTAGTTTTCAAACCACAGAGATATCTATAAATTAGAGCCTCTCTCTGTCTTTGCCAAAGGAGTAGTTTCACTCTTCCAGGTTAGACTTTTCTCATTTTCGGAACTTGGTTTAATAATCTTGTCTTAATTAATAATTCTTTTGTTGTTGCTTTTATTGTTGTTGTTGTTGTTGCTGTTGTTGTTTTTTTAATGAAAATCCTTAAAATTAGGATACCCATTAAAGTTTAAGCCTTTCAAATGTCTCTATTTGTGAACCTGATGAAGAAAAATCTTTTTTTGAAAGGAGATACTGACTCTCATCAATGCATTAAGGCTATTATAGAATCTGGGTTTGTATTGCCTTCGCACAGCATGAAAAATTGAAGCTTGATGAGAGACATTGAGTCACATTAATGATTAATGTTTGTTTCTACAGAAAATAATTCTTGGATAGACTGTTTGGCAAAACTTTCCTCTGTTTCAGTGAACAATGGTTTATGATGATTTTTCAGGTTGAGATATATACTCATACGCAGCTTTTGTGAGAAGAAAAAGGATTAGAATTAAGGACTGTGTTTTATTCCAGGAAACACTTTGAATTACAAGAGCAATTCAAGGAGGTTTCAAAGTATGTGATCCATTCTTATTTTGTACTTAAACCCAGTTTCCTGTATATATTATGAGGGGGGTGTGAGGGAACAGTATCCTCTCCATTCCACTGGAATTGGAGAGTCCATTTCACGGTTAGGATTTTATTTTGGTCTAATTGTGTACAGAGTATCATGTCATTTAAAATATTAAACCATTTCAAATGGAGAGGAATAGTCTTTAATGGTTGGAAGATGATGTCATATTCAATGTTGGTATTGGGTATATTTTGGTTATTGCTTTTTTAGGCATAATGTTCTAAGTACGTATATGACAGATATCTAGCATGTTCCATTTGGGAGGTCAGATCAAGGGTCATGCCTATAATGATTTGTTGATGTCCTTCTATATACGAATTGTTAGATTGCCATGGCAACTCATATTCTGCCTTTTTAAAATTTTTTTTTTTAATTTTTAATTTTTTATATTTCTTAGCCAAGATGGAGAATGGTTTCAAATATGAACGTGAAACGGAGCTTCCTTCCAGTTTTTCCGAATGCAAGGTATGGTATTATTGCATAGCACAATCATACAAGAGCAAATCAACAATTTTCAGTCAATTATGCATTGAATCAAATGTGCATCTCTGTCCTTACTCAACTTGATGTCTTGGGGTATCTCAAATCTAAATACAATCCATCTTGTTGACTTGTTTTAACTTGTTCTTTCTTTGCTTAAACACTATTCAGTCAATAAAACTATGATATATTGTAATGTACTAATGTCTATAAACTGTTATCTAAAAAAATTCTTTATTTTTCTGGGAATCATGAATAAATCAACCAACCTTTGAATTCTTTCTTTTTTTAAATCTGTTGTTCTTTCTATTATTAGGTTGACCCAGGGAAACCAGCTCCACTGACTTGGCAACGGAAGTTAAATTATCTAGGAAATGTTCCTTCACAGTTTGGATTGACTATACAAGAGAAATTGCATTTGGTATGTCTGTAACTGTAACCATATTTGCACCTTCCAAAATTTGTGGATGAGATAGTTTCAATTATAAGCTAAGTTGTGCTTATGACAATTGTCACAGAACAGATTGAGAACTTAGAAACATACATGTTTTCTTTGGAGAAGTTATTATAAAATAAGTTCTTATGGTCAAAACAACATTAGATAAAGTCACACCTCATATCATTAAATTGAAATCCAATTAATAACACAGGGAAGTTAAGTCACTGGATGAGAAGAGTAGATATCAAATTATAATCTTTTTCATTATTGTTATGTGGTTTTGAAGGCTCCTATAGGCATTCGATTATTCCGTCATGCCAAGGAAGAAGCAGCAAAAGGAAGAGTAATATATCTTACCTCAAATGATTTCTTCTTTGTGAATTTGGTGAATTTTCCCCCTTTTCTCTTACAGCCACTTGTCCTTCAATCAGATGGCAATATTTGATTTTTTCAATAGGCGCACCATTGCAGGTCATCATGGTGTTTCTTTAGGTGGTATTGGGTAAGTGGTTAAATTTTTACAACTGAAAGCATACACAGACTTATGCTGATAAGTGATGTTGGACACTGTAAATTTTTATATATATAGTGAATCAGAAATTTTATCAGCTATTATTATTTGAAATGAATTGCAATTATCTAGTAGTTCAAGTATTTATAATAAAAAAATCTAGTAGTTCAAGCATGTATGAATACAGCTATTTTTTTTAATATCATTTTTATGTTTGAAAGCATGATTTTAGTGCAGGAAGCATTGGAAGAAGCTACAGAGGCCAGTTTCAACGCTTTCAACTGTTCCCTAGAATATGTGAAGAAAGCCCCATTTTAGCAAATCAATTCTCTGTGAGTTCTCATCTACTGAAGCCATATCTATTACTTATCCCCTAAACAATGGAAACTATTTCAGGTCACCAGAATGTGTTCACATGTTTTGGGGTGAAATTGAACATCATAAACAAAAGGTTTTCATTTATAGAAGTGCCACTAGTTGCTGAAAATATTTCTGTGAGATATATTAATTGGTATGACATAGAAGAATAATTTTTATTTGGAACAGTGAAGTTTGTTGGACAAGCTCAGATATGGTGATTAGAAGATCATTTACAGATTTGAATAGATTATCAGGATGGTTTATCACTTATGTTATCACTATTACTCCAGACAAGATAAGCACAAGTGTATATTAGTAAAAATAGTGAAATGGCAAATGAGAATTGCATAAACTAATCCACCAATCACTGAAAAAGAAGGAATCAATCAACCAGCAACTATGCATCTATCCATTTGCACTTAGGTTTTATATGTATGTTAACACCATGCTGTTGAATTTTACCATGAACAAACTTTGTCCTTTTTTCTTTCAAAATTATACTTTTTGGTTGAATGAATAAAAATGTTATAGATTTATCTTTAGTACTTCTTATCAGGCAGTAGTGAATCTCTAGGTTTCCTTTACTCATTTAGGTTTTTGTTTCACGCCCAAATGGTGGAAAATTCTCAAGTGTATTATGCACCGAAAGCCCAAAGGTACCCAAGTAAGTAACGTATTATCCAGGACTTGCGTTTCTTGAATTTTTTTGAAATTAGTATATGCCATCCAAAACCGTGAGTGAGACATCACATTATTGCTTTGTCAATCACCATGTAGAGATGACACTGCTTCTGGTATTGAAACTTGGGATTGGAATTTGAATGGCGAGAAGTGTACATACCATGCTTTGTTTCCAAGGGCTTGGACAACCTATGAGGGTAAAATTTTTGCTCCCACTGGAAACAGTTCAAACTTGTGATATCACTTACAACATTCTGTATTTTGTATTGATTTGTTGAAGCAGGTGAACCTGACCCAGAACTTACAATTGTTTCTCGCCAAATTTCACCTTTTATTCCCCACAATTATAAGGAGAGCAGTTTCCCAGTATCAGTATTTACTTATACGGTAAGAAAGAGAATGCAAGAAATTTCATTTATATTAGAATTGATCACATCGCCACAGTTCTAAGGTAGTGCTTTATGCCTTCTTCAGTTGTCTAATAAAGGAAGGACTTCTGCAGATGTCACCTTGGTCTTTACATGGGCTGTAAGTTAATAATTTCCAGCTGCATATTCCATTGACCATTTTTTAGGTGCTTTCTTTTAGTAATGATAATCTAGGAGCTGTTTTTCTTAGAAGTTGAATGGGGAAAAGTTCTTCAATAGTTTAAATAAAAGAAGGCTTAGTTATTAAGCTGACACAATGACATATTTTTATACTACATTAGGTTTCACTTGGAGTTGAATGCATTCCTCAAGTTAAAAATAATTCTTATCAAAATAACATAATGTATGAGATTTTTTTGGGATAATCACAAACTATCATAATGATCTGAGTACTACATTTGATATTCCAGTCTGAATTCAAGAAACTCCAAAACTATGTAATTTTCCTTCCACTGAATATGCGTTTATAATTCCTCACTGCATGGTTTCCAACCTAATCTTGGGATTCTCAGACTGTACTAGCAATTTTGTGCCATTTTTTATGTGAAACATGGTTAAAATCTGGGCAAATATGCAAAATTAATCCCTATAGAGTTATCTTACAACATTCCATAGTCTAACTGTGATGAGTGAATTCCTCATCCGGTTATCAGAATGGCATGATTTATAAAAATTTCTGATATCTGAACTTTCTGTGCCTGAATTTTCAGAATTCTGTAGGTGGGAACTCTGGATTTTCTGGTCATCACTTCAACTCAAAGATGGTGTAAGAACAAAATAGTGGACTTTTATAAATGTCCGATTTTTAAGCATAAGTAGCTTTCACAGAAGATGGAATTTGTTTTTCTGGCAGAAGAAACTTCCTACTCTAATACACCATATATTATTTATGTGCTATTCTACTTAAATTTTAATTTATCTTAATAATTTATCAATTTACCGTTACTTAACTCCTACCAGGGCAAAAGATGGAGTGCGTGGAGTACTTTTACACCACAAGTAATTCTCTCCATTAACTCTAGAAGATAGTTTTGATTCTGCGTACATCAGTTCAAACATATATTCTATATGACTGATATTGTAGTTGGATGTCTGATTATCTCTAAAACGAAGTATATAAATTTTCAGGGCTGTAAATGATCAACCTCCAGTTACTTTTGCAATTGCTGCACAAGAAACAGATGGTGTTCATGTCTCTGAGTGTCCTTGCTTTTTGATTTCTGGTGATTCCCATGGCATCACGGCTAAAGACATGTGGCATGAAATTAAAAAGGTTAGATAACCTTCCCTTTTTTGCATTAACAATCAATAGAGAGGAACTATTTGTTTTAGGATCCTCTGTTTCTTGTTAGCTTGATGTATCCAGACCAAAAGAAAAAAAAAAAAAAAAAAAAAAATCTTTTGTTCTCTGCTCATTATCACTCATTGTTTTCATAATGTTTACCAGTATCAATTCCAAATATTTTGGTCAGATACAAACTTTCAAAGTTTGACACTATTATCTTAATACATTAGTGTACACAATTTAGGCATTTGAGAAGGTTAGTCTAGGTTGAATTTGATATGGATATTGAGAATTAATTACTTGCTAAGTTTTGTTCCAATAATGTTGCTCCACCACTGTTTCTCTAAACAAGGTTGAATGTTTACATAATAGTGGCTACCTGCAATCCTATTAAATGTTTTTGCAACTCTTTCATTTCTTTACCTCATCAGAGTTTTTGTTAAGATTAGTATTAGATGAGAAATACATTTGTTCCTGTAAGGGCTTCTACTGGGCACATAAGCAGATCAAGGATGGGAGTTATTTGTCATTCCAATAGAGACCAGGAGGGGACTTTGTAATAACATCATTTTTCCTTCAATTTGAAATGAGAAAGGAATGCTTCACCTTGATGTGATTTTTGTGAATTGCAACCTTGAAAACCAAATAATGCACATGCTATAGAGATACACATACTATAGAGGAGCAAGAATTTCTATTAATACAAATCTATTGTAGGGTTAAAATCCAATTCAGCACAATCATAATATTTTTATCCTCCAAAATCTTGATGCCTTTACTTTTATTCTTATAGCATGGGTCATTTGATCACCTTGACCACGTTGAAACTCCAATGCCTTCAAAACCAGGATCATCTATTGGAGCAGCCATAGCAGCCTCTGTAACAATACCTTCTGATTCCATCCGTACTGTCACGTTTTCATTGTCATGGGACTGCCCAGAATTGAGGTTTAGTCAAAAGACTTACCACAGGTAGGTTATCCCAGCCCTTAAAACACTTGTGTGGAAACCTAGTCCTTAAAGTATACTAATCTTTTTGACAAAATATTTTAATACCAGGCGCTACACCCGATTTTATGGCACTCATGGGGATGCTGCAGCAAGTATTGCACACGATGCTATTCTTGGTATGTCTATACAGCTTCATTAATTTTCCTGAGTATATAGTATTTTAACATACATATGTATTCTCTAGGAAAAAATTTACCTTTCTGTTGATGTAACTAGAGCTCATGAACTAGTAAATTATTTGCAGATATTATCAAGACTGACCCTTAATTATGAAAATAACACTTAAAATTCAAGACGAATTAATTTTCCTTTTGTAAGAATATTCACTAACCAACACAATACCTCTTCTCTGGAAATGCTTGATATTATTTTGTAATCATCTGACCATTTTTTTTTTATATTACGCTTGTTTCTTATCAATTTTCTACACAAAGAGAACATGTTAAGTTCTTCAAATCTTTGTTATTGATTTAGAAATACCATTTGCAGTTTCAACCAAGAAAAAAATGACAATGGTAGTGTACTGACAGTGAAAGGAACACATTTGATTGAATACGTTTGTTCTTCTTTGTAATTAGAGCATGCCCATTGGGAATCCCAAATTGAAGCATGGCAAAGACCAATTCTTGCAGACAAAAGGCTTCCTGAATGGTGAGATTAAATGAAACTTGTGCTGAAGAAAGAATACAAAATCTGTGCTTTTTTGACCAATTCTGAATGGTTAGAGGTTCATCCCCAGGTACCCAATCACTCTCTTCAATGAGCTCTATTATCTCAATACAGGGGGGACAATATGGACAGGTACTTATGGAATTTAAAATCTATTCAAAATGTGCTTCAATCTTTTTATTCCTTTTATTGAAGTCCATATTTTCCTTTCTGCAGATGGATTACCTCCAACACAGAATTTAGGAACCATTGGTGAGAGGAAGTTTTGCCTTGATAAGCCCAAAACAAATTGTACAAATATAGTTGATATGTCCCATCAAAATGACACTGCTGTTGATATCCTCGAAAGGATGGCATCCAAACTCGAGCAATGTCATACTCCAGTAGCATCAAATTCAGCCTTTGGAACCTATTTGCTCCTAGATGGAGAGGAAAATATTGGCCAGTTTCTTTATCTTGAGGGAACAGAATACCTCATGTATAACACTTATGATGTCCACTTCTACTCATCTTTTGCACTACTCATGTTATTCCCAAAACTTGAACTTAGCATCCAGAGAGACTTTGCAGCAGCAGTAATGATGCATGATCCTGAAAGGATGAAAATTATGAGTGATGGAATGTGGGTTCCAAGAAAGGTTCTTGGTTCTGTACCCCATGATATTGGGCTCAATGACCCTTGGTTTGAAATAAATGCTTATAACTTGTTTAATTCATCTAGGTGGAAAGACTTGAATTCTAAGTTTGTTCTCCAAGTTTACAGGGATATGGTAGCTACGGGTGATAAAAATTTTGCACAAGCTGTCTGGCCCTCGGTCTTTGTAGCAATGGCTTATATGGATCAGTTTGATAAAGATAGAGATGGGATGATTGAGAATGAGGGATTCCCTGATCAGACTTATGATGCGTGGTCTGTTAAGGGTGTGAGTGCATATAGTGGTGGGCTTTGGGTGGCAGCTCTCCAGGCTGCTTCAGCCATGGCGTATGAAGTAGGTGATAAGGCATCTGCAAATCACTTTTGGGTTAAGTATCAAAAGGCAAAAGCTGTATATGACACATTATGGAACGGTTCTTACTTCAATTATGACAATAGTGGTGGTAGTTCAAGTGCATCTATTCAGGCTGATCAATTAGCTGGACAATGGTGAGTACAAAGTACTCATTCTTTATGTTATATTTAAAGTAGACATTCAAAAGCACAGAGAACAAACGTCATATTGGTGATTATATGAGATTTGTGAGCTGTTGAATTGGCTATATCAGTGGTTTCATCCATAATCCATCCAAATATCACCATGTGGCACTGTGAAGGCAGTGAATCCACCATCCAGTGCCTTCTACAAAACACATGGGATTGGTAACAAGAAAATAGTTTCCCATATTTTAGTTAAGTCATGCCCTAAATTAAACCATGGGACTTTAGTTTACTGTCCTTAAAATATAATGTGTCCTTCACATGTTGCATAGACCATCCTTCTCGCTGCTTCTCTTTACTGCATCTTACACACCGTAACTCGTTATTCCTAATGTATCACTAGCGGTCCATCTAAATCTTCCTAGTGACTTATTTCTATATTGCCTTCATATTTCTATCCTAAGTTCCTATAATTTTTTTCTTAATCAACTGATATGCTCACCTTGCTATGGTGGTTCTGAATTTTTATGTTTGCTCATATTCTGTTAAATAAATTATGGCTGATCTACCACTGGCCTCTTGTTCTGATGTTATCTACTTTATGAAGATATTCTGGGGTTTGAACCCTAGACTGTTGGCTTCAAGAAAGACCACATGGTGTACGGATCATTTTTAAAAGATTGACCAAAGAGTTATAGCTTGTTTTAATTAAAAATTGAATTTGGTGGGAGTCATTCTTTGGTGTTATAAGAAAGTATGTTCGGGAATAACTTTTTCCATTTCTTGTTATGTGAAATTTTCAGTGACATACCTTCCTACTTATCATAACAAACTTGTTACATTGTTTCATCTTATGCATGAACCGAAGGGGCTAGTGTTTTTACAAGAAATCTCCAGCCAATCTTCTTGTAAAAGATCTATTTTTAAAATAGCATGGGCTCTTGTATTTCATCATCAAAACCAACAGGGCAGAAACATAGCAGTATCCCTAAGATGTTATTGAGTATTGACATTCTTATAAAATTATTGCATATATAAGATCAAATTCAAATATCACTATAACTGTATAATTTCTTCATCAGAAAGCAAACATATTTTGGTGTGTAAATTTATTGTGATTTCAACTTCTTGAAAATTGGGTATGGACTCATTATACATAACATTATAGGTTCACTGCAGCATGTGGTCTTTCTCCAATTGTTGACGAAGGCAAGAGAAGGACTGCACTTGAAAAGATTTATAATTACAATGTCTTAAAGGTGAAGGGAGGAATGCGTGGAGCAATTAATGGGATGCTGCCAAATGGAAAGGTTGATTTGTCAGCAATGCAATCAAGAGAAATTTGGTCTGGAGTTACATATTCTCTTGCTGCTACAATGATTCAAGAGGAAATGCTGGAAATGGCATTTCAGACTGCTGTTGGTATCTATGAAACAGCCTGGTCCCAAGAAGGTCTTGGGTAAGTAAAGTTTTCCTATTGATCAGCTCTCTGCATAAAAGTCAAGTATTTATCCTTGCTAGTCCGCTACTCCACTGGACAGTCTTTCAAGTAGTATGACAATCTATACAAAGCAATAGTGATTTTTTGGAAATTTACTAGCATACTCTCCTTCACTACATTAGACTTATTATTACTCTATTTTCCAAATGTTTTATACTTATTTTTCTATTTGTCCATGGTGATTCCCACATTGACATAACTATAATCTTAACTCTAGTCGTTACGTTACCATGTAGCACTGCAGAAAGCTAATCCTTCTTTTCTATGCTTACCCTCAATCTATCTCGATGCTGCATCTACATAGTCATATGCATCTTATTTGTATCCCCACTTTCTAGTTCGCTTACATTCTAGTTCTTGTTACAGTTATTCTTTTCAAACACCAGAAGGCTGGAACAACAACGACCAGTACAGAGCTCTTTCTTACATGCGGCCATTGGCCATATGGTCAATGCAGTGGGCCTTGTCAGAGCCAAAGCTCAGTAAAACGGAGTTCAGACATGAAGCAAGCCAGGACCATAGTCACCATGCAGGGTTTGAGAAAGTTGCACGCCTTCTAAAGTTGCCGAAGGAGGAATCTGCTAAAAGTTTGCTACAAGTTATTCATGAGTACACCTGCAAGAGATTATGATTCTATCGGCAAATATTTTCATCATGATATTGTAATTTAATTAAAGGGTGTAGAAGTACAAGCCTGATTGAGATGTAATCATCTAATATATTACTGCATTTTTGGACTTTCATATTCAAATGCAATTTTACATAACAAATAATTTACCTGTTAGCGACCAAACATATAACAACTTTTCTATTTTAATAAGACCCATTCATGAAAAGTTATTAAATTTTATATTGGCTGTCAACTTGTTGGAACATTCATCCTTTGTCTGGGTTTGGGTCTTTGGGACTAGCAGAAAAAAAGTAAAAAAGACACTAGGCACAAATATAAACGGAGTTAATTAGTGATCATAAGACAGTGATTAAATTTTACATTGACTGTCAACCTACCGCAACCCTCCTCCTTTATTTGAGCTTGGAGTTGGCCATGGACTAAATATATGACATTAAGCACAAACATAGGTAGAGTTGCCATTCATTAGTGATCAAATATATTAAATAGAAACAATGACCGATAAATATAGCCTCAATTTGAAGAAGGATGGTATTAAGTAGAAAACCCTCCAAATAAAATATAAAGAAGACTTCAAATAAACAAATAAAGAGCCAAAGGTCAAATAAATTCTTTTCAAATTTTTACTATTAGTTACATTTTCCTTATTCATATCTTATATGGGATTATAATATTTTGTCTTCCAACTTTTACATCTCCAAAAAGTCCAATAAGTTTTTTATCTTTTATAAAATTACATTTTGTACCTATAATTTAAGAATGTAACAAATTAATCAATTTAGTTTCAAAGATAGTAAATTGATAAACTTAAAAAAAAAAAAAAAAAAATTTATTGTAACAACAAAAACAAAGTCGTCATAACAATTTTAAGCTTTTGACTCAATTACATTGTAAAAATCCCCAAAACGACGACACTTCCGTTGAAAATAAACTGATAAAACGAATATGAAATAAATGTTCAGTTAAGAGCATTCACCGGAGAAGAAAGAAGAAGAACATGCAGGACGACTCGGCCGAGTCGAGCCCCGAGTTCCGAGTGGGCCAGCGAGTCCACTCAGCGAACGATCCAAGAAGAATCGGAACGGTGAGGTACGTGGGGCCCATCGAGGGCCACGCTGGCGAGTGGGTCGGCGTGGACTGGGACACCGGAGAAGCCAAGCACGATGGATCCGTTAACGGGATCCGATACTTTCAGGCCGGGTCGGATCGGTCCGGGTCGTTTGTTCGGGCCAAGGTGATTAGCCCGGGAATTTCGGTGGTAAGAGCTCTGGAGCTCAGGTACCGAACCGATTCGACGAAAGAAGAGGAAGGTAAATAGTGTGTGTTGTTATGTGTCGAAATGCATTATTATTGTCTCGGTTTGTGTTTGATTGCTGACAATGTAGTGGAAAAGAAAGGAAAATGGAGAGCTTGAAATTGATTTTTTTTTTTTTTTGGTCTTGGTTTGTGTTTGGTTGCTGAGAAAATGGTCGAAAGGAAAAGAAAATTAGAGGGAAATTAGATTTCTTTTTTGGTTTCCAGAAATGCAAGTTACGGTCTTTACAGTGTCTGAAGTGAATTTTTAAGTTGTTTGATATGTCTAAAGGCCGTATTATTGTCTCGGTTTTTGTTTGGTTGCTAAGAAAATAGTGGAAAAAGAAAAGGAAAATGGAGAACTTGAAATTGATTTGTGTGTGTGTGGGTGTGTGCCCGTTTGTTGTTTTGGAATGTTAATTTATCGTTTTTAGAGTGTATGAAGTGGATGCTTGGTTTAAGTTGTTTGAAATCTCTAAATGCATTATTGTTGTCTCAGCTTGTGTTTGAGAAAGTTGTGGATAAGGAAAAGGAAATGGATTTCATTTTTGGTTTCAGAAAATGAAAGCTGTGGTCTTTACAGTGTATGATGTGAATTTTAAGGGGTTCGGTATCTTTAAATTCTGTATTATTGTCTTGGTTTGCGTTTCATTGCTAAGAAAATAGTGGAAAGAAAAGGAAAATGGAGAGCTTGAATGTGATTTTGTGTGTGTTTTGGAATGATAAGTTCTTGTTTTAAGAGTGTATGAAGTGGATTTCTGGTTTAAGTTAGTCGATATATCTAAATGCATTATTTTTTTCTAGGTTTGTGTTTGATTGCTGAGGAAGTAGTGAAAATGAGAGGGAAATTGATTTAATTTTTGGTTTCGAAAAATGAAAGTTATGGTCTTTACAGTGTATGAAGTGAATTATCAAGTTGTTCGATATCTTTAAATGCTTTATTATTGGTTTGGTTTGTGTTTGGGTGCTGAGAAAATAGTGGAAAAAGAAAAGGAAAAATGGAGTGCTTGTGTTTTGTGTGTTTGTTTTGGAATGTTGAGTTCATTGGAAGTTTGGTTTAAGTTAGTTGATATCTTTAAATGCATTATTATTTTATCGGCTTGCATGCAGTTGTTGAGAAAGTAGTGGAGAGGGAAAGGAAAATGAGAGGGAAATTGATTTCATTTTTGGTTTGAAAAAATAGAAGTTATGATCTTTACGGTGTATGAAGTGAAAAATTAAGTTGTTTGATATATCTTTAAATGCAGTATTATTGTCTTGGTTTGTGTTGGTTGCTAAGAAAATAGTGGAAAAAGAAAAGGAATTTGGAGAGCTTAAAATTGATGCATTTGTGTGTTTGTTTTGGAATGTTAAGTTATTGTTTTTACAGTGTATGAGGTGGATGCAATTTTAATGTGTTCAATAACTTTAAATGTGGTATTATTGGTTCGGTTTGTGTTTTAAGAAAATAGCGCGAAAAGAAAAAGGAAAATGGAGAGCTTGAAATTGATTTTGGGTGTGTGTTTTGGAATGTTGAGTTATTGTTTTTACAGTGTATAAAGTGGATGTTAGTTTAAGCTGGTCGATATATCTAAATGCATTATAATTGTATGAAAAAAATCTAAATGCATTATTGTTTTATTGGTTTGTGTTTGGTTACTGAGAAATTTGTGGAAAAGAAAGGAAATTGATTTCATTTTTTGGTTTCAAGAATGCAAGTTACAGTTTTTATAGTGTTTGAAGTGAATTCTTGGTTTAAAGTTGTTTTGATCTCCAAACACATTATTATTGTCTTGGTTTCTATTTGGTTGCTGTCTTGCTGAGAAAAAATAGTGAAAAAGAAAAGGAAGAGATTTTTGTGTTTGTTTAGTAAGGTTAAGCTATTTTTTTTACGTTGAATGAAGGGGATTCTTAGTTTAAGTTAGATGTATCTAATGGATTATATTCTTGGTTTCTGTTTGGTTGCTGAGAAAATAGTGGACATAAGAGGAAAATCAGAGGAAATTGATTTCATTTTTGGTATAAAAAATGCAAGTTACAATCTTTACAGTGTATGAAGTGAATTTTTAGCTCTAAATCTATTCTTATTGTGTTGGATTCTGTTTGGTTGCTAAGAAACTAGTGGGAAAGAAAGGAAGGAAGAGAAATTAGTTGATTTCAGTTTTGGTTTCAAATGCAAGTTATGCTACAGTGTATGAAGTTGTTAAACCGTTTGCCATTGCTAAAATTTTGAGATTAAGTGAGTTTAAGTTATTTCTAGTTTTGGATCTATACACTATGCTCTTTTTTTTCTTTTCTTTTTTGCGCAAAGTATTTTATCAATTCTTTTTCTCATTTCAGATTTATGTTTCCAACCTGATTCAGATTTATAATCATGCGACATTTAGAAAAATTGCAATGTGAAGTATTTAGTGAAAGTTTAAAGACATGATAAGCTTATGATTTGTTGGATATAAGTAACATTTAGAAAACTTTGGAAATTCTGTTTTGAATATGTGTTGATTGTTGTGTTGCAGATGAAATGTATGTATTTTCAGCTAGCAATAAGCGTGTATCAGTTCAACTGGTTGGTAAAGATAAAATTCAAAACAAGCTAAGTCGATTTGAGGAGTTAACTGGTGCATCACTATCTTATTTGGGTGTTAGTACTCCTGGAGACCCTGGTCAAATTGGTACCGCTGTGCCAAGTAAGTTGGTTTTATTTTCCTTTCCCTGAGATTTATGTTCCCTGGATACCTGGTTTACATTTATGCAATTGTTTTTAAATCTGGGCAGCTTATATAGCTGGTTAGCAGTTTACCACATTACCAAAATTTAGCTTGACCAGAAAGCAATCAGAGCTTCTTGTCTTTAATAGAGAAATTGGTCAAGATTGTTTTTCCTCGACATATTTGATTTTTCTTTCCTTATTGAGGCCAAAAATAAAAATAAAAATAAAAATAAAAATAAAAATAAAAATATTTAAATGAAAATGGCTTTGGTCAGAATCAAATTATTAGATGACTAGATTGAGGTAACTTCCTATGCTTGAGCATATTTATACTAAATTGGTCTATCTGACTTTTGAGGTTCAGATTCCCTAAGTTCAGGTCACATACTGAAACCAATATCCATGATCATAGTTATACTCTTTGAGTCTTTGTTTCGGAGTTTTTCCACTAGCTGCGTCGTGTTTATCCTTGAATCCCCTTCCCATGCTTGCTATATGAACTTAGCACTTCGTTTTATTTTTATTTTTGGTGAGGATTTTATAAGCTAGATCAAGTTACTATTCTGTTTATTAAAAATGCGTGTGAGCATTTGCCTGAGCATCCATGTTTGCACAGGAATAGTCCTTGTGATTTGCACATCTTTAGGACATTAAAAAGAAAGGCTAAATT
Organism: Quercus agrifolia; assembly: GCA_029955455.1. Lineage (NCBI taxonomy): Eukaryota > Viridiplantae > Streptophyta > Magnoliopsida > Fagales > Fagaceae > Quercus > Quercus agrifolia. The sequence goes on along the minus strand of JARQAD010000007.1, from coordinate 1,277,083 downwards.
CACAATAAACAATTTTATTTATTTATATTTTTTATTGTTTCTCCTCTACTAATAGGCCTTAAAACCACTCAGTCTACAATAAATCTACATTGTGGATTTGACCTTTTTGTTTCTGTTACTATAAAATTTTTACATCCAGGTAATTCCTGTACTGTTATTAATTTATAATGCTCTTATCTCAGATTTAAAGGAGCTTGACTTGACTGGAAATTTGCTATCAGAATGGAAGGTACATTTTTTAAAACACTGATTAATTGCCCCTTTTTGTTCACCCAAGGCTAAATTTGAGTGCAGTAGAGCTTTCCAGATTAAACAATTTGTCATTGCACATTGCATTTATGTTACCAAGTTATTTGTATTATTGTATACTTATTACTACATTCTGATTGTTTCTAATTCTTCCTTGTAATTTACTATTATTAAGTGCTACTTGATTTCAGTTTTGGACCTCATGTGTGTTCTTATTTTCTTGCAGGATGTTAGCACCATCTGTGAGCAGTTACCAGCTCTTGCAGCCCTCAACTTATCTAACAATTTAATGTCTTTAGATATTTGTGGGCTGGCACAGCTAAAAAGCATCCGTATTTTAGTCTTAAACGATACTGGCATAAAGTGGACACAGGTGCCTTGATTTTTTCTCCTTTTCTTGTCACATAAAAATGCTTGTTGATGTTGATGGTCCTCCCTTTTTTGGGGAGCTCCTCTGTCAATGTTGGGGTCTCATGTTCCATAGCCTTGTGGTCTAGCTTTGCTGCCATTACCTCCGGGGACTGGCCATGAGACATACAATTCTTTTTAAAATGTTGTTTTCAAAAACTTATATAAGGAGTACTCCTTTCTTCCCTCAATGTGATATATGTTGTTTTATTGTCTATGGCAGATTGAAAAATTTAAACATTCACTCCCAGCAATTGAAGAACTACATCTAATGGGGAATAATATCAGCACAATAGAGGTACATTATATTCCCTTTTATGATGCTGTTGAATTTGTTCAAATTGTAGTCTTAAATGAAGTTACTAGGTCATATTTTGGATATTATTAAATAAAATGTACTTATCATTGTTTTTTATAGACTTTATTGTCGTGGGTTATGGTGTTGTGTTATGGATATACTCATATACTGTAGAATGTTCCTCTAATCTTTGTATCTTTATGTTTTTTTTACCTATATAAAGAAAATAATTTTTTAGACACTACAGCCCTGTTTTTATTTCCGTTTTGCTTTGCAGCCTACATCATCCTCTGTAGTTCAGGGATTTGATTCTCTGCAGCTTCTGAATTTGGAAGATAATTGTATAGCTGAGTGGGATGAAATCTTAAAGCTTTCTCAGATAAGAGGGTAAAGTGAAGTTTGTATTCTTCTGTTGGTACTTTTTACCATCTAAATTTCTCTCAATTCAACATCTAATCTTCTGTTGAGCTACCAAGTTTTCTTGAGGACTGTTGCAATGTTGTTTCAGCTTGCAGCAGCTTCATTTGAACAAGAACAATTTGAACCGCATCTACTATCCTCATAACACTAGAATACATGAATTTCTTGGTGGTAATGAATCACAGAAAGAAAGAAAGCTATTCACAAATTTGCGTTGTCTTCTTCTGGGTAAATATATGTAACTAGTAAACACCTGACTTTATTTGACTCTCTTATAAGCGTTCTTGATTTGTTGGCTTACACATTGCATGCTTCAGGAGGTAACAATATCGAGGATCTTGCCTCTGTTGACGCATTAAATTCATTTCCTAAATTGGTGGTAAGATTTTGTTATGATAATCATCTGTTATGCCATTAAACATGTTCAATATCCGATTAGGTACATTTGACATGCTGTTCAGACTCCTTTTTTCTAGGTACCCAGAAAATAGCTTACATGTATATTACACTCCTTTATCAAGGACAAATAGAATCAATCCATATGTAGATAGTTTTCCTTTTGTAATTCTTTAGGCCACTTCATGATTATTTTCACAAGTTAGTCTCCTATCAATAAATTTATTTTTACCTATAAAAAAAGAAAAGAAAGGACAAATAGGAAATCTTAGGACTGGCTCATTTGTCAATTAGGTAGCATAAAATGATCTTTTTAATTCTTTCTCTTGACTGACTCTTGACTTGCAAGGCTGAGGCCTTTTTTTTTTTCCCTATAAATTGTTCCAGCTGGATTAGTTGTGCTTACTGGATCACTCTGGTTACATAATAACCTCGATCCAATTCAAGAAGAATCTCAGTTAGCATTTTCTTGAAGAAGCTACTAGATAGAATTCAGAACCTAGACATTTATGTATAAGCTTTCTAGACCCTCATGCATTGAGTATAGTTCAAGCTTCAATTTTATTTTGTTTTATATATGTAAGCCAAGAGCCTTGTAACTTAATTGGTTGGCACTTCTTGGTGTTACTAACGGAGACATCCAAGGTTCAAATCCTCCCTCCCCATTGTAATTATCAATATATATATATATATATATATATATATATATATATATATTATATAAGTTATGTTGGTGGGCATACATGAACTTGATGCCATATTCCATCTCTTGTTTGTAACTGAAAACTAGGCCTCTTCTGCCAATTTGGAGGACTAAATAATTTGCTAGAGTTGAACTATATGATATTGATTCTAATGAACTTCAAAATACTTTAAAGTCTCAATGGTTTACTACAAAATCTTAAATGATTCTCTTTTTCTCCTCTGTGCTTGAGCAAACTCCTTTCTGATCACTACTGTTCTGATATATATAAATATATATATATATATATATATTTTTTTTTTTTTTCTTTTGGGTTACATTCAAAGGATATCAGGCTTTCCGAGAATCCAGTAGCTGATCCTGGAAGAGGGGGTATTCCAAGATTTGTTTTGATTGCACGTTTAGCTAAAGTTGAAATACTAAATGGGAGTGAGGTAAACTGTTGAAGTTCCATGCAGTCAACATTGCTTTCTTTATGAAGTTTATCTAATGTACTCTTGTCTAATTTACTTTTCAGGTAAGCCCTCGTGAAAGGAAAGACTCTGAGATTCGGTATGTTTTTCCTAGCCAATCTGTCAGTTTACCTTTTCTGCACTAAAGGCATGCATTTATATAGGCAATTATCCTCACCTTTGCTCTCTTTCATATTTATAACAAGTGATCTTCTTTTATGTGTTATAGTTTTTTGATCTTTTGATGGTTTACTGTTTTTATTTTAATAAATATTAAGCATTCTTCTAATTATAATATAAAGAGAGCCTGTTTGAGTGGATAAATACGGCAGGGATGTTTTCTTTTACTGCTTTGCCTGTATTACTTGACCGATGTACGTTTAAATTTTATGGTCTTAAAAAAAAAAAAAAAATCCTTGCTATGTATTGATTTTGAGAAATCTTTTGAATACCATAATTTCTGTTCAGTTTAACAGGGTTATCTATTTATATGGCATTATGTGCTCTATATGATGTTTAACAAAGAAAATACACATGATTCATGGTTCCCGAAATTTCGCACATTTGTGGTTTCTGATGGGAGTGGTGGAGAGAAACTAGGCTTTGATGGTATGGTAAGGTGTATTGCAGATTATTTTCACAAGATAATTTACTCATGATCTCTTTTGCAGGTATGTTCGTTTAATTATGTCCAAGTTGCATGATCCTCAAGAAATCAAACAAGTGCATCCCAGGTAAATTTACTCCAGTCAAGTGTTTGCCCAATTAACCTTTACAGGGTTTTGATATTGAGCAGGGTTGTAAATAAGTATGGAATACCTAAATATTTTTTGTGTCCTAAGATATGTATGTTGTTTCCTGAACTTTTCTGAACATTTTGATGTGAGGTATTAGCGTTAGGTTTATCTACAATGAAAAAACCATTCTGTTACAAGTCTAACTAACTGTTTAGTGTTCCTTCTTGAAACACAAATAATTAAACAAAGTAATTCAGATGGTTTAGGAAAAGTTCAGACTCTGTTGCCATGTCTTATTCCAGGGATAGCAACTATGGGTAGATTTAATAGAATAGAACACCGATCTTGATGTAAATTCCAGGGATGTGTCACCTTATGGACTATTACCTCCTAATATGATTTCACATGGACTTACAAAAAATTGATTTTGTTTCGACATTGTAAACTTTCATGATATGGACTTCTTGCTCTAAAATTACAGGTTTGCTGAGCTTAAAAATTTTCATGGAATTGAGGATGAAAGGCCATCTGTTGGAGTAGCAAGCCTACAAAAAATGGCTTCGGGACTATTGTGTATGAATCCAACATTCTGATATCAGTTTCTCTTTTGCTCTTACAATATCTATAATCATTTGGTCTATACATATTCATGTAGCTATCACTTTGAAATGCGTGGGAGCAACTATGGGCGAGAAGCCTCCATTGACTAAGAAATTACCAGCAACCACCACGGTTAAATTCCAACCTTTATCTGAATTGTGTCTGGTTGGATGAATTTTAGGATTTTACATTTAAAATGATTTCATTTACTTTAGGTTGGTAAGCTAAAGAGTCTATCTGAAAGCTTTTTCAAGTTGAAGTCTATCAAGCCTAAATTGTTTCTTCAAGAAGAGGTTTGTCCCTTCCGTCTTTTGCTTTTTGAATATCATTGATAATAACACTACACCATATATTGAGAAGTTACACATTTTGGATTTGGATTCTAATTCAAATATATGTCCAAAAGATGACATTTTAGAAATATCAATACATATGCCTTGGTCACTGCCTCCTGTGCTTCAGAAGCATAAGAACCAAGAGAATTTTGTACATCAGCAACTAATGTCTCTTGCTAATAAGTTGTGTTCCTGAATTTTCAGGGTTCTCCTTTACCGATATTGCTTGACGATGAAATGGAATCTTTGATGGACCTTGGAATTGGGAATGGGTCAACCATTCTTATTGATGAAGAGAGTTGACAAAGAAGTAATGTCGCACGATTAATATACTTATAGAGAGAATATTACTTTCTGTGAATTTCTGCAATTTCTCCACTTGTTGATGCATGTAATGCATGCTATGGTGTGCTCTAAAATTTTTGTTTATACTTTGATAGGTGTTCTGTGCAGAAAGTTTGCATAACCAGACAGAACATGTCTCTGTAAAAGCTGGTATCATGGTGTTCTATTGTTTTTACTTTTTTTTTGATAAGTTGTATCATGGTGTTCTATTGTATTGTCAGAATTGTGCAGAAAGTCTGCATATCGATGATTAGATGCAGGTTGAATTTACAAACATGAAGCAGCTTAAAAACTTGCTTATGCTGGAGATCAGCATGGTCAACCAAACAATTAGTTTCTCTTTAAATATGGATACATCCACCATTTTGAACTAAGAATCTGTGGATCCAGTATAAATTATTATTATCAATTTGTAAAAAGAAGATATCCCTTGGCAAACAGCACATAGTTCAGTTGCATTATTTATGGTAATACCAATTTCCATAGAAAATCCTATCATCAATTTACCATCCGTCCTATCTCTAACTATCCTTCCTGCTCCAGCCCATCCCAGATTTCCTGGAACACTTTACGTTCCATCAAATTTTAAGTTTAATGAAAATATCAGGAGGAACCCAGAGTATATATTGGCTAATCTGAAGGTTAGGGCCCAATTAATACAATCCCTCAGGGACACAATTTATCGACAAAAAATATAGGCATTTCTAGCAAGCTATATATGCCAGCCTGAAAAACTATTAGACCATTCAACTTGGCGTATTTTAGATCATGCGCCCAACAACAATCCCAGAGCACAACGGGAACAGAATTGATCATGGCTACTACTAGAATGAGCAAAAACAAAACCGCTGGTTGGAAGATGGTTATGATTATACTCTCCTTTAGCTATACTCTATATAAAAAAGGTCAGTTGAGCTACTTGTGTTTGGCAAAATGACACTAAAAAACTTAAAAACGGTAGAGACTCAACAGATTGGTAAAATTACATTATTGCTCCTACAGATATATGTGCGCTGAGAAAAAAAACGATGGAACTTGGAGCACTTTTTGTTCTTTGCTGGCTATGAGTTAGCCGATGCTTATTCCCCACTTTTTGGTCTTTTCCTCTATAATTTTCTGCTGACACATTTGGTTGAAATTACTTTGTTGCTAGTAATTTCATTTATTAGCTAGAGAAAAAGTGGGGGCTTTTTAGTTTTTTTATTCTCACTCTGTGGTGTTGCTAGCCGTTTCAGCTTTATAGTGCAGCCAGCTGTGTTGCTTAGTTAAATTACCACATTCACTTTTAAGTACATGGGTAGGCTAAAAGAGTCTATAATCTTGCTATGTTAGCAAAACAAGGTTGGAGATTGATTTCAAATCCTAACTCATTGGTGGCCCAATTGTTCAAAGCAAAATATTATCCGCATGGTGATGTACTCAATGCAAAGCTTGGCTCTAGCCCTTCGTATACTTGGAGAAGCATTTTAAAGGGCTTGGAAGTAGTAAGAAGGGGTTCTCGGTGGCAAGTTGGCAATGGCGAAAGGATTTCTATTTGGGAGGACAAGTGGCTTCCTACTCCTACAACATACAAAGTAATTTCCCCACCAAAGCCTTTCAATGACTATCCAAGGGTCTCGGCGTTAATTGATAGAGATACAAGGAGGTGGAAAAGTGACTTAGTAAGGTCTTTGTTCTTGCCTTTTGAGGCGAGAACCATTCTAAATATTCCACTCAGCCATAGCCTTCCAGAAGACCAAGTAATATGGGCGGGTAATAAAAAAGGTGAATTTAGTGTAAAAAGCGCCTATTATGTTGCAACAAAGGTGCTTGATACAAAGGAAGAAGGCGAAAGCTCGTCGGGAGATGCTTGGAGTCCTCTTTGGAAGATGCTTTGGAACTTGAATATTCCTCCCAAGGTACGTATTTTTGCTTGGAAAATGTGTTTGAATGCTCTCCCTAATTTTGAGAACTTGCAAAGGAGGGGTATTAATACTTATAATGTTTGTCCGGCTTGTGGGAAGGAGCCTGAATCAAATTTACATATTTTTGTTAATTGTGAAATAGCTAGAAGAGTTTGGAGTTGTTGGGTTAATTGTCCTATTAATATGCTGAATGTTAATTTGGATATTATTGATATTGCCATGGAAATTGTTGAGTTGGGTAATTCTAGTGATTTAGAAGTCTTTTTTGGGGCTGCCTGGGCAATCTGGCATAATAGAAATAAAATTGTTCATGAGGCTTTTAGTCACTTTCCTGACCAGATTTGGTTTTTTGCAAACAAATACATTCATGAGTTCAAGGGTGCGGCAACTAGATGCTGGCAAGGCTCGGCAAAAGCTGAAGGAAAATGGACAGCTCCTCCTCTTGGTTTCTTTAAGATCAACGTTGATGGCGCCACATCAGAAAATGAAAGAAATTCAAGCGTGGGAGTGGTCATAAGGGATGCAAATGGAAAAGTCCTGGCTGCTTGCTGCACCTATCTTCAGGGTCAATATTCTGTTGAGGAAGTTGAAGCTAAGGCCATAGAGAGGGGTGTACTTCTTGCAAAAGAATTAAATCTTCCCCATATTATTTTGGAATCAGATGCTCTGAATGTTGTTTCGGAGATTACAGCAGCAAATTTCAATGGCTGTCTTGGCCATGTTTACCATGGCATTCTTGGTCTTTTGTCCTCTTTTAGCAGCTGGAGTGTCAAGCATGTGAGAAGAGATTTCAACAAGGCAGCGCATCTACTTGCGCAATATGCTAGGCAGAAGGAGGAGTCCTATGTATGGGAGGGATTTTGTCCTCCAGTGCTGGCGCAAATCATTCAGGAAGATGAGATATAGCTTGTGATTGCTTTTTCTTTGGTTGGTTTTCCTGAATGTATTTGGTTGCTTTGTTGTACTCTTATTTCTCTTTAATGAAGTTTCCTCAGTTTATTGCTGATCAAAAAAAAAAAAAAAAAAAAAAAGAGTCTATACTCTATATAAAAAAGGACAGTTGAGCTGCTTGTATTTGGCAAAACAATAGTAAAAAACTTAAAACAGTAGAGACTTAACAGATTGGTAAAATTACATTGTTATTCCTATAGATATATGTGAGCTGAGAAAAAAAAAAAAAAACGTTGGAGCTTGGAACACTTTTTGGTATTTGCTGGCACATAGTTAGCCGATACTTATTCCCCACTTTGGTATTTTCCTCTATAATTTTCTGCTGACACATTTGGTGAAAATTACTTTGTTGCTTGTAACTTCATTTGTTAGCTGGAGAAAAAGTGGAGGCTTTTTAGTCTTTTTATTCTCAACCCTGTGGTGATGCTGACCGTTTCAGCTTTATAGTCCAGCCAGCGGTGTTGCCTTTTTATTAAACCCGGACCGAACGTTGACTCGGTCTATGAGTTTGATCATTGGCTCATTGGTTCAATTAGTGGATCATCGGTCGAACCGTAACGTCAAATAAAAAAATTTAAAAAATTAAATATATATAAAATTAGGTTTGAGAAATCATATTCTGAATATGTAAATTAAAAAAAAAAAGAAAAAAAAAAGGCATATACCTAAATTAAACTCACCATTATAATTGAAAATCAATATTTCATAACCAATAGCATTTGAAAAAAAAAACAAATTAATTTATATTTGTCAGTAAAGTTAAGGTCAGCTAAAACACACAAATTAATTTATAGTCATACTTATAGGAAAAATTATACTTTAATACTCTAAACTATGTATTAAATTATACTTTGTACTTTAAACTATCCGATTGCACACTTTACACTCTAAACTATCACACTTTGCACTCTGGTGTTATTTTTGTTGTTATATTTAATAGAATCTTGCTTCGTGTGACAAGCACATATTTCTTGCTTAGGTGGAATAAAGTTAAAACACTAAAATACCCTTCTTCAAAATAAAGTAAAACAAAACCTAAAATTTTCCACACCTTGCACTGCATTCAAGATCCAACAAGATTCAACGTCTTGGATCCCATGGCAAAAGCCATTACCAGACGCCATCTTCATAATTCTTTTGTTAAAATGCTCATAATATTCAATCACAAATATTAGCACTACAACAGAAAAAGCAATGACAGAAGTAGCATCGACAGTCAGACCTAAATGACCAAGCTATAATACTTGGTAAAATACCTAATACAATAACCGCCTTAAACTCAACATTACACTGAGCAAATACTTAGTAAAATACCTAATACAATAAACGCTTAACTCAACAGAACACTGACTAAAAATTTTCAACGAGGCGCGCCATACATTTGAGTTGAGTCATACTGAGCATAACCAGGCTGAGGTGACACAGTTTTGCCATAAGCAACTGGAGCAGTTGCTGGTGCGCTTCCATAACCTCCTGATTGTGGGACAGACTGGTCGTAACCTTGTTGAGTTGGAGCTGGTTGAGCATAACCTGGCTGACCGCTTGGTGGTGCACTATAGGCTGAAGCAGGGGCACCACTGTAAGCAGGATCTTGTGGTCCTTGGTAACCGTAAGCTGCATTGTTAGGAGCTGCCTGCTCTGGGTAACCTTGTTGTGCAGCTGCGTATGGGCCATAACCCCCAGTAGGACCCACTTGCGCATACCCTTGTGCCTGCTGTGCACCAGGCTGACCATAACCTGGCTGCCCTCCTTGCTGTGGATAAACAGGACCAGATGCAGGTGGTGGCTGATTATAAGCATCAGCAGCAGGTACAGAACCATATGGAGGATATGATTGCTGCATCTGCCCACTGGATTGATATGGGTAAGGTTGTTGAGGAGTTGCATTTGGGCCATATGATTGAGCAGGAGCAGAACCTTGGTAAGGCATTTCCCCTGGTTGAGTGGCTCTAGGAGGGGCATAGGATTGGGGATGTGGTCCCTGTCCGTATGGCTGTGGCTTACCATACTGCTGTGCAGCATAACCTGGTTGAGTCTGTGAGTACACTGGCTGAGAACTTCCATGTCCTCCATAGGGATGCTGTGTTGGAGCATGATTTTCATATTTTGGTTCATCATATCCATGGCCATAGCTCTGCTGGTGAGGTGCTGCCTGAGAATAAGGAGCTGTATGTCCATAATCTGGCCCCTGTGGTTGTCCATAATTGTAATTTGCCTGGGATGATGGTGGACCCATAGCAGCAGCATGGGAAGGGCCATGACCATGTGAAGGAATTGGAGCAGAATGTTGGGCAGATGCTGGGGCATCAGACATGTGGCCTCCTTGTCCGCCATAGTAATCATAACCACCAGTATGTGAGGGTGGACCCTGCATGCTAGGCCTTTGTTCCCAACCACCGCTGTAGTTGCCCCTTGGAGGGGCTTGTTGATGATAACTCCCATATCCTGGAGATGGATACTGTGGGTTATGACTTGGATATGGTCCTCGATGCTGGTAATCATATGCCGCAGGATGAGGACCCCGTGGACCCCATTGAGGTGGTCCAGTAGATCCACGAGGCCGATAGGCCTGCTGATTGAAACCACCCGAGAAAGATGATGGCCTCACAGGCTATTCCAAGCAATCAAATAGAGATATAAAAAATTAGTAATCCATTCACAGTTAAATTAAGAACATTAACAAGGTAGAAGGTAATGAAAAACTGCTGCTTGAGCTTGGTAACCACATCTTCTGTTCAAGATGTTGGAATCATTTTGTTTGAATGAGAATAAATATATATATGCATCACATGTCATTAAGGAAAAATCAAATGAGAGAAAAAGGAGAGCAAAGACAACAACACAAAAGAAAAAAACTGTGCTATGAGTTGTACTCCTAATACTATAATTACAACAGCAACTTCGAAAGAGCAGGTACTATAACAATCAAGACACATGTTCATTGAAGAATATATGAATATTACTATAAAAAGAAATCAAATATAAGAGATGCAGTAGGCCAAGAACAAGGTACAAACATATAACAAAACAAATCACATTTTACATTTTCCAGACAATTTAAACTTTGCAATGCTACAAAGAACATACCATTTCAAAATTTTCTAAAAACCAATAGTAAAACTATCACAATTATTCCTTTTCAACCATGAAGAGAACATGAAAAAAAAAAATAGTTGGGGGGAAGGGGGGTGGAGGGGCTCTGCTTCAATCAATTTTAAGCTTGCATCCATTAGATTTAAACCTGACCATAGACATTCATCAACCAGACTAATAAGTCCATCAACACTCCCACTCATCAATGGAAATCCTCTATTCATTGTACAAGGCCAGGACCTCTCCATGAATATGAGACTCCTATGTTTTGAGGACATAATGGCTGGTTTGGTCACACATCTAAAAAGCAAAACCATAATCCGTTTTTTCAAAATATGCAAAAATTATACATCAATAGCCAATGCTAACTTGGTCCTGAAAAGAATCATCATGCTTCTAAATAAAAATCAAGCAACAACTACCAACAACACTGCCAATTCTTTATATGTTTAATCTTATTCTTCATTTTACCTCTTTGTCCATCCATTCAAGGATCATTCCCGGTTAAAGAGTGATTTAAATTGCTATTAGTCTAACATATATATGCTAATACGAGAGGGTAAATATATTTACCTTCATCTGGAGAGTGACTGAGGATGACATCATGGCCATGGTTTAATGGGAAGAGAACATCCATAGAAGTTTACAGGGGGGAGGGGGAAAAGAGTAGTTTTTATGAAACAATAACTATTATCAACTATACCTGAACATATTAAAGTTTATTGTCAACAACGATATCAAAGTGAACTCCACAAGTTTTGAATGTTCTGTGTTGCTTTCTCTTAAGGATCAACAAATTTGTAAAACAATCCAAGTATACTTTCCCATCTTGCATAATTCTAGCGTCCTAAATTGTATAATCATATTCCATAACCTAATTCTAGTTTCCTAAATGGTATAATAATACTCCAAAAACTAAAAACATCACACCATTTCGCTCTCCATCACATCATTAAAGTAAATACTAGAATGATTACATGAAATAAAAGGGCACAAATGAAAAAACAAGATACTTCTATTACTATGCAACTAGTACAAAACACCAAGTCATTTAGATGACATCTCAAATTTGATAATAATAAACAGCAATCATGATCATAACATTCATAACTTAATCAATTATCAAATGTTCAAAAAGACAAGACATTAGCAATTAATGCATCTTCAAAATTCCAAGTTTATCAACACAGATACATCACTGGTTAGATGCAAGGTCTCCCAGACAATTATAATTAAATAACATTCACACATATATCCTAGATGTTCAACATTAATTCAGCTCAGGTCTTATACGTAACATAATGGCCATGTTTTTAGCATTTACACTGCAGCTTAATGTAATATCAAATGACATGTACCATATTCTTCAAACATAGAATTAGACACAAGTTCTGAGGTACTCTCCCAAACGCATTTTTAATCATTATGAAGCTTCACCAAACATGCTGCTTTCTTCCAACACATCTTATGCATAGAACATGGGTCTCACTAATGAGCACTAAGGTTAATATAATATAGTTTTACTGCATTATGATTTTTTTTAACTTTCAAGTCTCAAAGCAGTCTTACCAACTATTAACATCCTGGAATCTTGAGATTTAATGCCTGATACCTTTCTTTCATGGTTGAGAGTGAAGAGTGGTTGTCTATTGCTACACCACGAAAGCAATGCCGACCCCATGGAAAAGGCAATAGCCAAATCTGCATTTTTAAAGCCAACCAATTCGAAATCGGCACCTTCAAGATAAATAAATCATGGCAACCGACATCTTGGATTGAATATATGATCTTCCTAACAGCATTCAAGTGACCTTGGCATGGATCATTCATCAATATCGCAAACTCTTATGAACTATTCAAGTGATCAATCTCTCACTCCCATGGCAAGATTATCAAGCAATTCTAGCCTAAATAAATGAAAAGGTGACACAGACATGCAAATTCAGTTGTTTGGACAGATAATCATGTCAAGACCACAGTATATGTTGCTTTGCCAGATTTGAAGATACAGAAATGCTGCTCAAGCAGTCCAGTGAGAAGAACACATCCGCACTAACCTAAACAAGGCATGAACAGGCACTATTGATAGTTACTAGATCCTATTCAAAAGAAAAACAGGACAACAGAGGTTGATGACAATAACAACAGCACCACCATAATCATTTAATTCTTCCCATCTTCAACTACTTAGAAGTAATAATATAAGATTAACCGAAACATCAATAGAACTTAAATGTGCAAAATTCTTCTCGTACAACTATGCAGGCTTAATATGTTGCAGCTTTCTGCATAAAAGTCAAGTAACTATCCCAGCTACTCCACTTGTCAGCCTTTCAAGTAGTATTACAATTTACATACATAGCAATACTGATTGTTAGAAAATGACCAGCATAATCTCCCTCAATACATGCGAATACTATTACTATATTTTCCAAAATGTTTATACTTTTTTTCCTTTACATTGGCTTGCCCGGAGATTTCAGTAAAAGGAGATGTGAAGGATAATTTACACAGGTAATTGTTGAGCAGAACAACCAATATCAGTGAAAAAAATTATAGAATCATAACACAATTTAACTGCATTTCTTTCCCTAGAGAAAAGCATAGGGTAAAAAACAAACCTGGCTCATAACTTCCTTTATCAACTCTCTAGCCATTTCAATTTGCTTCTTGTCACCAGTCACTCGTACGGTTCTTTCTTTAGATTCGTCTCCTTCTGGAAGATGTTGAGGTATCAACTAAAGGGAGAAAACAAAAAAAAATACCATCAGCACACTTGTCGCATCACAAAACTTCAACAAAATAAAGAAAACGTCACACCCCCATTTAGTCTACAACTACCTGGATGCGTGCTCCTGTTCTTGTCTGCAGACCTTTAATAGTCTCTCCACCCCTGCCTATTATTAAGCCAACCTGTACCAAGAAAGCTTGTGGCTTACATAAATAATGGTTCAAATTAATTAATACACATTAGTCATCAAAAGACTAACTGTCAACCTTCTCGTTTGGAACTTGTATCTGTACTTGTTCAGATGCTGCCGCAGCCTGTGCAGTAGTGAGGCCCCTGGCTATAAGGGAAGGAGAACCCCCTGCATCAGCCTGCAGAAAAACACATCAAAATCAAGCAATCTCCAAAAGAAACAACCAAAATCCCAAAATATTGAACATTGTGAGATGAAAAAGGAGTAACTATGGGAAAATAAAACTAAAATTCAGACAGTAGGAAACCTCTGCAATGACAGCATTTATAAGCTTCTCAGCCTTAGTTATACTATCCAAAGTTCCTATTATTTCCACAGGCCTTGTTGCAGATTGTGGATCAGCATCAGCATCCCTTGTGATTTGAATTTTTGCCCCTGAATTGTACTGCAAGTAACGAATAGTATCCCCGGCCTTTCCAATAAGAACTCCAACCTGCACCAGCATGCATAATACAATATATCAGTCAGAAACTTATTCAACTCTTTGGAGGGCTATCTTTCAGAAGATGAATGATCAGTGAACACACCTTATTATTAGGCACCTCCATTTTGCGTGATGTAGTATCAGCACCCTCTGTAAATGGTTCCTGATTCTGCTCTTTAGATGGTTCTTGAGCGCTTTCCGTCACAGAATCCTCAACAGATGGTTGTTGGGCGTCACCCGTCTCGGGATTTTCCACAGATGGTGCTTCCTCACCGTCGGCCACTGTTTCCAGAACTTCCTCAGCAAGAGGTTGGGCATCCTCTGACTGCAAACCCTCCACATTAGGTTCCTCATTGTTCTCACCAACAGGCTCATTCCCATTCTCTTCCTTTTGTTGGTACCCATTTTCATTAGCTATAACACAAAAATTTGGGCATTACTTAGTCGAAAGCGCGAAACCAAATTCACCCACAGTAAATATGTTGTGTAAAAAACACTTATAAAAAAAAAAATCTATCACTTATGTTTGAAAAGATTCCATTTTGTACCTGAGCTAAATTTTCCTTTATTTCTCTCTCTCTTAGTTTTATTTATTTATTTATTGCTCCTTTCTTAAGTTCTTTAAAAGTGTGCTTACATTTCTTTTCATTTTCCTAAACTGGAATATACTTTACCCAACAATTTTCCCATCTCATTTTCCTTTAATCTAAATCGGAGACATTGATTTTCCAGCTTAAAATATCAAAATGTAATCTTTTTATTTTCAAGAAAAAACACAAACTAAATTTAAAAATCAAATCTTTGAAAAAAAAATTAATCACAGACATTGATTCGAAAAAACCCTAATTACAAAAAAGAGAACAAATTCAACACCCAAAAAAAAAAAAAAAAAAATCACACAAAAACCAAAACCTAATAAAACCCTAATTACAACAACAACACACCTGAACCGTCAGATTTCTCATCAAGTCGTTGCCGCTTCACGGGCTCCGCCACGTCAGCGCCGTCGTCGTCCTCATCATCCTCGTCATCGTCGTCGTCTGCCGGAACGTCTTCGGGGTCGGCATTCAAATCGGCGATGTGGCCGTGCTCCGGAGCTCCGAGCTCCAGATCCTCGAGCTTCCGCTTGTGGTGATCCGGCTGCGAATTCGGGTTCGGGTCGGCTACCTCCTCCGCCTCCGAACCACCAACAACAACAAACCCTTCCTCCGCCATTATAGGGTGCACGGAAACTCTGTGCTACCTGAGCTCGCTCTCTTTGTTGATTTTTTTTGGTGCTTGCGTGTCAGTGATTGAGTGAGAGAGCGAGTTTTTTTTTTTTTGTGAGAGAGCAATGAGATGAGAGATTTGAGAGAGGTTTAAGGCTTTATATATCAGATTGAGATATTTTTCTGTGTGTATGAAAGAGACCCAATTTTTGTCTGTCTTGTTTTTTTTAGGGTTAGGGTTATTGGGGATGGGTTTGTGGTTTTCGGGTTGTGGGTATGGATATGGTATAGTGGGCCTTTTGTTGGGGCCCATTAGATTGGCTGTTTTGGGTTCTGAAAATGTCCATTTATTAGTCATAATATTGGGCCTAAAATGGATAAATGGGATTGTTGCTAGTTATATACTAAGAAAATATTTTTACAGATTTTTTTAAAAATTGTTTTTTAATTACCAAACATATTTTGGTTTTTCTTAGAAAAGAAAAATGTGGGAAATTCTTTAAGCCAAACAATGATATTTTTATTCTCTTTTAATACTAACAAGAGCCAAATAACTCAAATCAACTCTATTACATTTAATGGTTCACTAACAAAATAAATGAACCTAAAATTTTCACAAATTATGAAAATGTCCTCAAGAATTTATGCTAATTTCAAAGGATATATCTTGTTGGAGTTTAGAGGTGCCACAAGTTTAAACTAAGAATTTTCATTTAGAAAATGAGGTTGAAGGCCGGCCTCAAGAAACCCCAATATTTTCTAGCGAAATTAATTTTTATTAGAAGGTGCAAGTATAGAAGTTTTATATTATTCATTACATTTTTTTATAGAATAAGTTTGAGATTGTTGTAAGTTACATGATGAAGTTATTCTTTATCATGACAACACCATGACTTTTTTTTTAAATAATTTTTTAAAAATTATGCTAATAATTATTAAAAAAATTATGATTAAAATTATATTATTTAAGTTAATTAGATACAATATTTTTTAATTAAAAAAAATTATCAATCTTGTATTTCATTCAACGTGACTTTTGGCTAAGAGATTTGTTTAGTAAGAAAGAATATTATTTAAGAGATCCTTTGCCACAACGGCTTGTTTTCATGTAAATCCCACGCATTGAGTAACCTTAGAGGTTTTCAATATTAAATAGTCAAATAAAAAATAATAATAATAATAAAAAATATAAAAGAGAGTAAAAACTAAAAAGAAAACACAGCAACCGCCATTTCGAAGTGGTTGTTGTTTATTTCCTACCTGACATTCAACACCGAGCTGTCATTCATTCTTCAATCTCAAAGCAATTCTTCCTTTCGTCTGGGTTCTGGGTTTTTTCTAAATAAAAAACCTTTACTTTCAATCTTGGTTCTCCAATTCCCTTATATTCCTTACCCAAAATCATTGCTTTTTTCGAGTTTTACTTTCTTCCATTTACAATTCTCTTCCATACCCTCTTTTTTCTTTGTGGGGTTCCTCTAATTCTCACAAAATTTAGTCCAAGATTGGATTTTGGCCACTTTGAACACCACCCATTTGATAAATTGCCTAAGAGAATGCATGTTCTTGGTTTAGAATGGTTTTGATGGTTGTTTTTGTGGCAAACTCAGTTGGGAGTTCATAGGAGAAGACCCTTTTGGATATTTTTGACAAATTTTGCGTTTCATCACCTAGATAAGTTGCTTTGTAATCATGGCGAGTTCTGAGGCACACCCTGATTTGTTGAGGAATACCCCATCAAATATTAAGAGGTTGGAGGTTGAGATTGAACACAGTAAGGGCAGGCAGAAGTATCTTGCGCAGACTAGGAGTCCTTCCGATGGAGGTGATGTTCGGTGGTACTTTTACAAGGTCCCTTTGGCTGAGAATGGTGAGATTTTTCTTATTTTCAAATAATTTTGGAAGCATATGGTTTATCTGGTGCATGGTTTGACCCCAAAATGCTTGATTTTGTTGTTAAGAGTAGAAAATGTAAAGAACATAAAGTCAATGAGCTCTAGCTCAAATGGGCAAATGCACATCCTCTCCTCTCCTTGTAAGAACATAGTGATAACAAACTTACCTGGCATATGAACTATAGCTCATATGTCATCACTAGTGGAGGATGGTCAATGAGCTACAGCAAGTGGTATTTTCTTCTCCCATAATAACTGGTTGGAGGGTGAGGTTGTGGGTTCAAGACCTACTGAGTGCTTGTGTAACTTACCAATCATGAAAAGAAAAAGGAAATGAACAAAGTGGAGGATGAGGTTGTGGGGATCCACTTAATGTGTTTAATTACCAATGGAAAAAGACGTAAAGAAATTTAGGCTTAAGAATCTTACTAATAGTTCATTACCTTCCTTATTTCATATACCGTTTATTTCTTGGAAACGTTTAACAATGCAAAAAATAACATCTAAAATTTGATATTCATTCTAGTTCCTCAGTTGCTTGGTGTAATGAGCAAACTGAGAGATATGAGCTAGACTGTGTTATTTTTCTCTCCTTTTTTTTTTTTTTAACATAGTTTAGAAAGTAATGTGAGGTGGTTCTGTTTGCCATCTGATTTGGTGGTTCTTAGAGTGGAATTAATGTTGGTTGAAAAAAGGGGTAAAGTTGAAGGAGAATGTTTGTGGAAAATTTTGAAGTTTGTGAAATGGCTTTGTTTGAATCTTTATATGCTTAAGTGCATAATTACAAAGTTGTAGCTTCTGCAACTTTTTAATAAGCAAAATTCTTTCCGCAGTTTATCTAAGTTTAAGGGTTTGTTTATTTAAAAAAGAAAAAAAGGAAAAGAGAAATGAAAAATTAAAGGTGACATGTTTAGAATATCTTGAGTATAAGGTAGATTCATGGCATGCTGTAGATGTTAATGGTTTAATCCTTGCATGACGGTGGAGTTTTGAGTTTCATGGCAGATGTAGGAGCTGATTGGCTTCAATTACTAGTAAGTTTAATCTTTGATGCTCAACATAGCATTGAAATATCATTTTGTTGTATTTACCTATAAGAAGATGGCATGGATCCTCATTTTGGGGTCGGGTATGGATTCTCAACATATTAGTTAGGGTCAGCCATATGGATTCTTTGCCTCCATTCTACTCTATTTGAAGTTATATTATATGTTACTCTCTGAATTGACATATCCTTTTTTATTACTTCTAGTAATGTGATTTTTAATCTTCCTCTACCTTTTTTCGTTCCCTCAACTTAGATAAACTCACTATTTCTTACTGGTGCATTAGTTGCTCTTCTTTACACATGACCACTCCATGATGATTGCTTTTTATTATTAGGCCAAGGCACCAATTCACTTTTGGAGTACATCAGTAGGTGGGATTCAAACCCAAGTCCCTTATTTGATGACTAGGAACTTTACCAATTGAGCTAACTAGAACCCACATTAGATGCTATAAACTAAAAGTTCCTCATAGTATGCTTGTACATTACCTGAAAAATTCTCTATGCTTACCTGTGCAAGTGCCTTGCTTTTGTTTGATCTGGCCTATACATATTAATCCAGGTTTGCTTGCTTGATGAGTGGGAGAATAGTGTGGTAGGAATCCCTTTTACATAACTCGTTCTGCTGTATTTCTGGAATAAAAAAGCATATATGTGTGTGTGTGTGTGTGTGCGTGTTGTTTAGCACAAATTCACTAGTCATGCTTAGGAAAAAAAAGGAGAGAAATAAAAAAAGGAGAGAAATAATCATGGTGCTTCTAAATTCATGAGAAGATTGATATTTCTCCCTGTTATTCTCTGCTAATTTATGATCAAACAACTGCATTGCTTGCTTAATAGCCTTAACACTTCTTTATATATTTATTTTCATTTCGTTCCTTCTTTAATGTACTTCATGAGCATTAGCACATCAAGGTCAAGTATACATCTTGACGACATTCTGGTGCTCTTGTTTCTACAGAGCTAGCTGCCTCGGTCCCTCGCACTGAGATTGTGGGCAAGAGCGATTATTTTCGTTTTGGGATGAGGGATTCTCTTGCGATAGAAGCATCTTTCTTGCAGGTAATCTTTTTAGACTTTTTAGTTAGTTTAATAATAATCTTTTCCCTTCATGTTCATCTTGGATTGCTGGATATCTTTCAGAAACTACAGACGTAGGAAAAAAAATGCTTGATAGTATCTGTTGATAGTGATTGGTTTAAGCCAGATGATTGTTATTTGTTGAGTTGGCAGCTAATCTAAATGATTTTCTCTATTAAATGAATCACTTCTTGAATATACATTTACAGCAAGAAGAAGACTTGCTCTCTAGTTGGTGGAAAGAATATGCAGAATGTAGTGAAGGTCCAAGAGGACGACCCAGCTCTAGTAAGGCGGATAACCAACAAAGTGGATCTTCTTTGGAGGGTGCTCGATCAGCCCAACTATATGAAGCTGAAGAAGAGAGAGTTGGTGTCCCTGTAAAGGGAGGACTCTATGAGGTATCTTTAAAAAAAAAAAAATTGTTTCTGCTTTAAGATATTCTATCTTTCGATATATATATATATATATATATATATTAATAGTTTTCATTGAGCAATCTATCTTAATATTTTTCTTTTTCTGGTGACTTCTTCTTTGAAAATTCCATTTTGAATTGAGACAACTACTAAATTTGATGCATATATTTGTTCTTTGATCAATGTAGATGAGAACTTAATAGAATGATTGAAAAAGAGGAAAAGATTGTCCGAGTCTTTAATTTCTTAGCACCTCTCTCAATGAAGAAAATTGAAGACCTACAGAAGGGATCCTATAGAAAATCGGAAAAAACCAATTCAGGTCTAATGCTTTGTTAACATTTGAGAAACCATGTTGCTCTTGGGGAAAATGGCAAAAATGGAGGGGGAAAGGGAATGAAAATCATGCAGAAGATTGTTTTACCTTATGATATATCAGTGTGCCTTTTTAGATGACAAAGGCTTTGTTTACTTGACCTGTATCTTATTTGGTGATAGTCGTCACTTTTGAGCTCAATTGAACTTTTATCTATAATTCAAACCCTCATAAATCTCTGCAGAGGTGGAGACTCATAAATCTCACAAGTCAGCACAAAAAAATTGTTTTGGGCTCATGCTTAGAGGAAGGTAGTTGACTGAAGTGACCAAGGCCATCTTTTGTAACACTGTTTTGAGTACAGAGTGACCTTTTTAATTCATAATTGAAATCAAATTTGGGTTTGTGTAATTATGTCATTAGCAATCATCAAAGAGGTATATAGTGGAGATCTATTAGATGCCAATGAGAAGAGAGGACTGATATATGGCGGAACCGCTGTACCTTCCTTGAATCAGGACCAAGGATCTGAGGTTTTGTTTTGCTAAACTTATTTTTAGCTTATTTGTTTATTTGGCTAGGTAAAGCTTTTTAGGTATAATTGTAAATTTACGCAGCTCTCACATTCACCACTTTGAGGGCATGATGATATTATACGAGCATTTTGTTTGGAATAGGTTAGGAAGAAACCCTTGAACCTGTTGATTGGTTGCCTTGGGCCACCTTTATACATTTTACTACATTAAGTACCTGCTCCCAACTGCAGTTTTGTTTTTTGGTGGGTTTGGGTGGGATTAGGATGGGGGCAATAGGGTTTATCAGGTCACCATATTCTTCAGAGGTGTACGCAGTTACATATTTTTAAATGAGCTTCGTCTGGACCCATTCTTAGCGATGGGGAATTGTGGTGGATTCCACTGGTTATATTAGTTGTATTTTCTATTTTGGTCTGTCCAGTTCAAACTTTAAAATTGGTGTGATAGGCTTCCTTAATGCCAACTGTCTATGGCAAGGTTCACAACAGGATCCTCTCAAGAACCATTGGCTGTCCCTCAACTCTGAGTCTGAATTTGTTTGTTATATAATTTGTAGCATCCACCGGCCTCCCCCGAACTCTGAATCTGATTTTGTTTCGTATATTATTTGTTGGTAATTATGGACAATTACCTTAAATCATATATCTTCTTTGATCCTTTTGTTAATTTTACAATTTTGATGTATTTATTTTAGTGTCTGAAAAATTTCTTAGAAATGATATTCTATGGTTTTATAGGCATTTTGAAGAACTTTGTTGTTTTTGTCTAACTTAAATCATTGTTTGTAAAAGTGAAATTACAATATTTATGCAGGTAGATTTAGTGAAAAGACATTGTTTCCCTGTTTATTGGAATGGAGAAAATCGGCGTGTTTTAAGAGGTCATTGGTTTGCTCGTAAGGGGGGCCTTGATTGGCTTCCACTTCGTGAAGACATAGCTGAACAACTGGAGATTGCATATCGTAGCCAGGTTTGCTACAATATTGGGTTTTGACATTTTGGATTATTATGTCTTTTCACTACGAGGATTTTATATGTATTTTATTCGTTACTGCTAGTTGTCTGTTATATTCAAGCATGTATATGTACGACACTAGAGTAAGAAAATTTGAAGTTTATGTGGATGTTGAAGATTGTGTTTTCTTCTTTAAGCCTAAAGAGTACATAATTTCAGGTCCATGGTATAGCTTTCAGTTGTTGCTGTCTGCATATTCCTTTTTAAAGATTTTCAAATTTTTAAAACGTTGAAAGTTAATATAAGATCTTTGCACCCTTTGGTTAAGCGGAGATTCGAGCATTTGTTTGTTTGTTTTTATTTTTATTTTTTTTATCTTGTTTATTAAGTTATAAACAGATGATAAAAATGAATTTCTTGTATCCAGGTTTGGCACCGTCGAACATTTCAACCATCGGGTCTTTTTGCAGCTCGAGTTGATTTGCAAGGCTCTACCCCAGTATGTGTATTGTTTTTGTAAAGCAAGAGTCTCATTTAACTCATTGTTAATATCTGGTGCATGAATACATCTTGGGGATGTTGTTGTAGTGGTTGCATGCACTTTTTACTGGAGAAGATGATACTTGGGAGGCTTGGCTCAATGTTGATGCTTCTGGTTTTTCTGGTGCAATGGGTTTTAGTGGAAGTGGAATTAAGATAAGGCGTGGCTATTCCACATCTCACTCACCAAAACCTACCCAGGTTTCTAAATTTTCTCCTCTTTAGTTTTGTAGAAACTTTATAGCCTTCCTTTTTATTTCCTGTTATATGTTTGTACAACATATATGGCTTATGCCAATGGTCTTTGGACTCATTCCCCCTTGAAAATAAGGGTGGAGGGTTCCTGTATGGGGGTGTGAGTTGTGTAAAGTACAAACAAAAGGAAAAACCCCCACATATGTTATGCTTGTATGCATGTATATGGGAACAGTTGTTTCCATTTATATAAGGGCTGCCTCCCCCTCCTTTATCTCTTTTAACAATCATTTGATCTTCCCCCTCTATTTCTCTTTAGGATGAATTACGTCAGCAAAAGGAGGAGGAAATGGATGATTACTGTTCACAGGTATGCACCATAGCATTCTTCTTGTTATGAGTTTGTTCATTTTTTTTAATGCACTTTGTTTGTAATATTTGCATGTTTGTCCCTATATTTTCCCCCCTCTTCTAATTTAGGCATGTTTTCTTCATTAAAACTTTAAGAATCTTGTAACGGTTTTGATATTACAAATATGAGGTGTGGGAGGATAAATATATGAGTGATATCTTTTAAGTAGTCTTAAGCATTTCCTCAGTTCAATGGACAACAGATTTTTTATTTTTTATGCGAATGGACAACGAATTGGGTGTGGTGTTACCATGGTAGCTAAGCAACTAGTGTTTTGTTTCTAACTAAAGAAACTGTGCATGTTTATAGTTAATGTGATTAGATGTTGAACACAATTTTTAAACTTGTGGGCTGCATATCTAATAATTTGGGCCATCCAATGTAACATAAAGTTATGTGGCCAGAACCTTATAATCAACTTACATTTTGGCTATTAGATAGTTTCGTCTGTGTTTTTCCACAATTGTTGCATAAAATTATAATTTTAAGAGATATTTTATAAAGAATATTATCTTGGGCTTAATTTGTTCTACAGCATATTTGGAGGGCTGTTTGTATTGTCTCTTTAATTTGAAGGTAAGGTCTGTTTCAATTATTAAAAGCAACTTCAAATTAGAAAGCCAAATATTTGATTATGGCAGTACATCATGCTTGATGTTTTTTATTCGTAGATGGCCTGATCTTCCTTTGTAGGCTGTAATGGAGCTGATTGAACTTCTTGTTTAAGCTAGGCTCGAGCTCCACTTGAACACTTCAACTTAAGCTCCAGCTAGGTTCAGTCACCATTTAGGGGCCCATGTCACCCAAGGGAATTTGGTTAAGCATTTTTTCTTCCAGTATTTATCTGTTTTTATAGAAAGTGTCACCCCCCTATTATCTGCTCTTGGTCAATGTGGGTCACATAAGTAGGGCGGGGATTAGGTTAAGCACAGAAGTTTTAAGAATCAGAGGATAGAACCTCGCTCAGGTCCTTCATATTTTTTTGGGGGGTATATGGGAAGGTAGTTTGAGAGCTCCCACAATTTTACATCTTTGCATGATTCTAACCTGATCAGAAAAGAGTAAGATCGAATTAGCCATTCCTTAGCAGGTTTAAGTGGACCTTGTGATCGCTTGAGCTATTGGGTTTCCTTGGGCTTTCAATGTCACTTTCTAATCTGGGGCTTGCTTGTGACTATTTATGTCCTTCTAAAAGAGCGGGTTCATAAGCGAAGTTGTACTATGTTCGAGTTTGACCTGCTTTTATTGAGCTTGGGATTTGCATGTTTTTTATATGAAATGAGACCAGCTGAGCATCAGTTGTTTGCAAATGGCTTGACTCAGTTGCAGCCTTCAATAACTCTTCTGTGATAGACATAATGGGAAAAGATAACATTATTTATTTATATTTATTTTCTCTGTTTCAACTTTTCCTTTCTTCTTTTGGATCCATGGTATGGCAACCATGTCCAAAGACATGTTCCATGCAAGTGTTGCCGGCTTGTTTTGTTGAGACAGGTGTGTTAAGGGACAAGTCCATATGCATAACTAGATTTCATGTATTGGACCCATAAACTCATCTTCCTCCTTAGTATTCAACACAATAAACTATCATATCATTTAAATTATCTTTGTCTGACTGAAATTGTTCTAGGTACCTGTTCAACACTTAGTTTTTATGATTCATGGTATTGGTCAAAGGTTGGAGAAGTCTAATTTGGTTGATGATGTTACTAATTTTCGCCATGTCACATCAAGTCTTGCTGAACGGCACCTTACTTCACACCAACGTGGCACTCAGAGAGTCCTTTTCATCCCATGCCAGGTAAATGCTGCCAATTTATTTTGTGGATATTTTTTTGGTTACATGAATAAAGAATTCCTAGGCATTTAGTTTCCTGTGATATTGACAAGATCAAGCTTTGTTTATTTGAGGAAAATAGGATATAGAAAATATGAATGTGTGGATGAGGTTGGACAAGCTATTTGTTATAGTGATAACTATCTTCCTCCTTTTCCTTTTTTTTTTTTCAAATTTTTTTTATTGATAATTTAAAACCCTATGGGTTTTAAATTCACAAACTCACCCTCCACCCATTCTTGTGGAGGAGGATGTGCAATTTGAGCCAAAGCTGTTCAATTTCTCTCTCTCTCTTTCTTTCTTTCTTTGGTGGGTAAATGTGAGATTATCATAATGTTTAGACTATATTGAATCAGTCATGTAATTTGAGATGAATGGGGAGTGAATGTGCTTATAATCTTCTCAAACTGATATGCCATTCAAAAGGTGGAAGCACTCTCCTTCAACTTAGAGCATTATAGCACATTTATCATCAAATTATAGGGGTTTCTTAAGCTGCAAATTCTATTATAGGTCACTTGTTACTGCTCTGTAGTATTCTACAATCTGTCTTGGGCATTGTGTTTCCATTGTAGAGATTTATGCCATTAACAGATTCACCATTAGTTGTCTATTTTCATAGAGATGGCTATGCAATTAGCTAGAAAACATGGTCCCTAAATATTTAAGCTATTCCTGAAAGGAAAACAAACTGATTCATTGATTGTAGCAAACATTGATAACAATGGTCCTAGCAATCAATTGGTGTAAGCATGTTTATACCATTTTTTGAAATATAGAAGCAACATAAGAAGTAGATTGAAGCTGAAAGTATTTTTGGGTTTGCTTTTAAACAAATCTTTGGAGGACAGAATTTGCAATGTTTTAAAGCAAGAAAAATTCTTTAAATAAAGTTCTTAGCAGGATAGCACCCTATGTTAAGTGGTGCAAGTTGTAAGGAATTCAAATTGTTTTCAAAAAGGATAATGGTTCTTCTGTCTCCTTTTTTGAAAGATTTGAGTGCTTGGGTTGGGGTGTATATCTTGTTAATTGGAGTATTTGGTGTTTGTATGTACTCTAACTAACTTGATGGTATTTGTATTCTAGTGGAGAAAGGGTTTGAAGCTTAGTGGTGAAGCTGCAGTTGACAAAATTACTTTAGATGGAGTTCGAGGTTTGCGTGTCACGTTGAGTGCAACTGTTCATGATGTCTTATACTACATGAGCCCCATTTATTGTCAGGATATTATTGACTCGGTATGGCTCTTGCGTACTCTCGTAGTCATTTCTGTTTCTATTTTTTAGTTCTTTATGTATAATTAGGTTGAATCTATTTAATTTCTGTAAAATCATCACTTATTGGAAAACGATTTTTTCAACTCCACACTTCTAACTATCCATCCATTTTATAATATTTTGTTGGAGATATCATGTTCACTGTTGGCAATTCTTAAGCATCTTCATAATACATTTTATCAGGGATACTTTATTTCTATTAATCTGTCTATATCATAGGAATTTTTCTCCTTCCAGTGGGGGGTAAATAGGAATTCATGTACTGAGTTAAGTTGTTGGAGGCTTAATTCTTTTGTACATTAATATTCTAAAACAGTACAAGTAAGGTTAATTCATAAGTATATTAATACATAGGTACATTAACTCAGTTCTTTGCTTCCTTTTAATTGTTGGGGGGATTTCATTATATGGAAATAATGAAACTCTAATGTTGCTACATAAGCTTTTGAAAGCCTACAATTTTTTCACTGTCATTATTCTAATATATATTTTTTTATTGAATTTAAATTCTACAAACCTTCTTTATTTACATCCTCCGTTAAAATCTTGCCATATCATATTTTCTTTAAATAGTATAATATAGTTCTATATAGAAACACCATACTAATAAATGCCTATTAATAGCTACCATAAATATAAAATTTCATAGTTAGTGAAAAGAGAGAGAGAGAGAGAGAGAGAGAGAGACAGAGAGAATTACATTTTGTTTTATTTTTCTCTGCATTACATGGGTTATTGGCTAGTTCTTTTATTAAAAGGAAGGTTAGTGTACATGATCATACATCAAGAACTAAAATACCATGATAAACAATTGTTGGGGTTTACCTAATAAATAAAAAAAACCCTACTGTTTGGGCAGTTATTCTTATTTAAGTAGTGGCAGAGGAGGAAATTTCATTCCATGAAAATAATGAAACATTACCTATAAAAAAAAAAAAAATGAAAAAAGTGAAACTTTATATTCCTTTATTAGACTATTAAGGAAGGTTGGTCTACATTATCATACAGCAAGTTCTACAACACCATGATAAACAAATGTTGGGGCTTCCTTAAAATAACAACACCACCAAAGCTGTAGTCCCAAAAAAACTGTTTGGGAAATTATTCTCTATTTAAGAAGTGGGACAGTGATCAGATTAAGATCCAATCAATTTAAGAATATTCATGATATTCTAACATCCAAGTGTCAAATGGGTATCAATTGCACCATATGACTGTAGGTAAACAAGATTAGAAAGAACTGGCTGGTGCAGCATAAAGCTGATGCAATACTAGTCATGACGAGGCAGATTTACAATAAAGAAACAGATTATAGCAAAAGGTAGGGAGAGGTATAAAGTTAAAGCTTAAGGTGGGGAGAGGTATAAGAGTCTGGGTCTCCAGGCCCTAGAGGCACAAGAGATTTTTTAAGTCTTAAATTTCAGATATCATATGAAAAAAGAAAAAAACTGTATTCATAAGGCGCTTAGAAGACTAATTAACAGGTTTTTTTTTTTTTTTTTTTTTTTTTTTTTTTTTTTTTTTTTTCTTCTGATAAACAGATTCATATCAGCCTTGTAGGATTTTTTTGGGTAAAAGGTGTACACTGAAGATGTGCTCTGGGTTTGCTCTCATAGGAATTTGGTTATGATCAATGAGAGGATCATTAGAGGATTTTTATGCATACATATGCAACAGTTGTAAGGGATTTGCTGATCATAGTTATTGATTAAGGAATTCTTCATGCATTACCTTTAGTTGGAGATATCTTGAGCATAAAAGATTTCATTGATTTGTATTCTTTTTTGAAATGACATTAATAGATATATTTGTATTAAATATTTTATAACTATTTATTTTCTTCCTCAGCAACTTCAGCTGTTGCTTTGAAAAAGTAAATTTTTTTAATTAGTAGTGACCAACTCAAGCTATTAAGGACATTGGAGGTAACAGCATGATTAATGCTTGAATTGATAAAAATACTTCCTCCTCCAGGTATCCATCCAATTAAATCGGTTATACTTGAAGTTTCTGAAGAGGAATCCAGGCTATGATGGAAAGGTTTGCAGCGGAATGCATCCCTGGTTTTTCTATTTTTTTAAAATGAAATATAAGTTATGTACATTGAATGATATGAATCATGCTAACATTTATATAGGTTTCAATATATGGGCATTCATTGGGAAGTGTCCTTTCCTATGATATTCTCTGTCATCAGGAGAATTTATCCTCCCCATTTCCAATGGATTGGATGTACAAAGAACATGCTAGAAATGAGGAATCATCTTCTGATGTGAACAACCGGTCTTCTCTGTGTGACTCTTTGACAAAGCTGGAGGATAAAGATTTCACAGTTGTTAATGAAACTGAGGACAGGGTGGATCACTTTGAGGACAAGATTACTTCACAAACAGATTTAGATGCTGAAAACGAGGAAGGAGATACTGAAGATTCCTCAATAATCGTGGGTCCTATCGCTTCAGATTTAGACGAACTTACTGCAAAGGCTATGGACTCCAAGCAACTAGGTGGTGAGAAAGATGTTGATGAATTACTTTGTGATTCTAGTGACATACTTTCTCAGAAGAGGGATGCCTTGAGTGAAACTATGAACATGGATTCTGGCATCCAGATTGAGGGTTTGGAGAAAATGACTGAGGACATGTGTGAAGATGAAGGCAATAAAAACAAAGCAATCAAATTGCTGAAGAAAGAGGTGTGACTATAAAAAATGATCATTTTTCTTTATGGGTTTCTACGGAACCTTTTGTATAACATGTAATATTTGCTGCTTCAGATTGATTCGTTAAAGACCAAAATAGTGGAATTGGAAAAGCAATGTGGTGGTGGAGATACAAGGTTGCATCAAGGTGACCTCCAATCTTCACATAAAATTTCCCCCCTTTTTTTTGTTTATATGTCTGAGTTTTGATGTGTAAAATATACAGGAACTAAGGAGGATCTTACAACTATTCAAGAGCAACACATAGATGAGAAGCTGCCATCCGGGCAAGATGATGCACCAATGAATTATACCCCATATATTAAGTACACAAAGCTTCAATTTAAGGTAAAGAAGCGAGATTTCTGGATCCTTTATTGTGCAATTTCTTTGTTCCTTTTTGCATAATGGGGTACCTTGTTCTTTACTTTATCTAGTGCTTGTGGATTTTCAAAAGTAAATGCTTGCATCTCTGAAGAAGAATGAAATTGGTTCTATGTTTAGTTGCAAATCAGATCTGCTCATATTTTGGAATGGTTATATTTTCTCATATGACTAAAATCTTTTACATCAGGTTGACACATTCTTTGCAGTTGGATCGCCTCTTGGAGTATTCCTCGCCCTTCGAAATATTCGTATTGGCATTGGTAAGAGTTAATATGCATATGGATTTAAGACCCTGTATGTGTATGGGTGCATGAATATCCTTTTTACTAAGAATGTTGATATCTCTCTGAAATCTTCCAAAGTTCTTAAATGGTTATAATTATCTTATGATTAATTAGTCTAGATATTTAGTTCGTACTAATAGTATAACTTTCTTTTCTAGTATGAGCTAAAGTGTTTAACATCTTGTGTTTATACTTCCGTGTAAAATTTCTGCTTTTTTAGAGACTAAAATGTAACTGAACTTGATGCTCAAAGTTTCTAATCAATGTTCATTCAAATATTTATTTGTGGACAAGAGCTTCCGTATTTCTTAATTTTGAGTTGGGCTCTGAATATTTTTTCACTTTATTTAAATGTAATCTACCTGATAAATATGCAGAGGTCTGTGCGGAAAGTTAGTTATCTATAAATGAGTTTGTGGTTTGTGTTCTCCTAGTAATGGGCATAGGTTTGTTCAGGATTTGGTGAATTTTGGTAGGTGTCAGTCTTTTCTCTTGGGGTTGCTAATTTGCTTTGTAGCTTTAGGCTGTGTCTTTTTCTTTAGTTTTGAATTTCTGTCACTCTTTTATAAAATTAAGTAGTTTCAGATATGTGTTCCAGATTTAATGACTTGCTTTTCGTCTTCATCCCAGGAAAAGGAAAGGAATATTGGGAAGAAGAAAATATAAGTGAAGAGATGCCAGCCTGTCGGCAAATGTTTAACATTTTTCACCCGTTTGATCCTGTGGCATACAGGTCAGTCATAGTTCCTCTATTACGTTGATGTTTCTCGTTTTTGTTTTGTTTTCATTTGCTTAGTAGACATTGTATTTTGTTAGAATTGGGTGTATGAAGGGCCGGATGTGGTTTCAACCAGCTAGTTTTTCTTCCCTCTTCTTGATTTGGTTGTGGATTCATTTCTGTGTGCTAGTTTCTGGTTCCATTTTTATTGATTTATTCATCATTATTTGATTCCTCTTGCATACTTAGATGTGTACTTGGGTTGCAACTTGCAACCTTCCAATGAACTTATTTGGTAAGTACTTTTAATTAGATCTGCGTAAAAGATGTAGTGTTGATGACTAGAGAGGAGAGAATATAAAAAGATTGTGTGAGCCTAACTCCAGAGTGGCTGCCTTCTCTTTTATATATCATTTATTAAGTAAAATTACAAGTTTTCTCGTCTTGAATATTAACAAAAGAAAAGCGAAAATGGTGCATGTAAGGCATTGCATTGCTTACTTTTAAGGGAAAATGATGTAAGCAAGACATATATATAAGTGTGCTATTTAATAAATTTTAACTCGACTGCTGGAAATGGAGAAGGGCCCCCTTTCCTCCTCCACTCTCTTGCTCTTTCTACAAACTGATACAAACCCGCACACACCTACCCCTTTTTTACTTTGCACAAACATGCACATCAAACCATGGTGGTATAAATCAGCTATAAGTTTTGTTATAGTTGTTACCATTTTTCCCTTTTATATTATTTATTTGAATTTGGTAATCTATGGCAACATTACAACACATTAAAGAATATTTTTTGAAATTTCTTACAGAATAGAACCACTTGTCTGCAAAGAATACACCAATAAACGGCCTGTTCTTATACCTTACCACAAGGGTGGAAGGCGGTTGCATATTGGATTCCAGGTACAGCTCTTTAACAACACATAAATGTGGATTAAAGTCTCGTTCTCTCCCTGTTTTTAATATGCTCATGGTCTGTGGTGTAGGAATTTACTGAAGATTTGGCAACTCGTTCTCATGCAATCATGGATCATCTACACTCCATAAGGGTGGGCTCTATTAACTGTTCCAAAATTAATATATCTCTCTAATTTCTTACATGCAAGAGTTTTATTTTTCAGATATAGAACTTAAAGAATGAGTCTAATATGCAAGTCCTGTGTCATAATTGGCATGTGATTCCATTCTTCTTTGAGAGTTCTCAACGAAGAATGGATTTTCATGAATAATAAATAAAAGGGAAAAAAATCCTAGACTTCACCGCCTAAGGGTGCTTAGAATCACCACCAACTTGTAGAGAAAACTCTAACTCAAATTTATTTATTTATTTATTCAAATTGAACTGTCTCAAACTATTCTTGGAGTCTCTTTTTAATAGGCTTCAAGGCTTACATCACGTTACAATTACATCCCAAGAAATCCTCAACAAAATTAAAGCCAAATTTAGGGTGTGTTTGAATACCGCTTATTTTGCTGATACTGAAAACTTATTACTGAAAGTACTGTAGATAAAGGTAAAAGTTAGTTGAAATAGTACTGTGGGACTCATGAATAATATCAAAAAGTGCAGTGGAGTCCATGAATAGTAGCAAAATAAGTTGAATAGTAAAATAATTATAATTTTTAATCGGTTCCCAAACGCACACTTAAAATTCAAAATTAAAAAATGAAATCTTGTATCTTAAATAAGAAAATATTTGTAATAAATAAATGTTAGAATTATGGTTAAATGATTAAATTAACTATTTTCTAACATCTTAAGCTTTTGGGGTAATTCAACATGGTATTAGAGAAGAAGGTCCTAAGTTTGATCGTTGTCTCCACTGTACCTCCCATTTAAAATTT
The DNA here is from genome assembly GCA_029955455.1 of Quercus agrifolia. Lineage (NCBI taxonomy): Eukaryota > Viridiplantae > Streptophyta > Magnoliopsida > Fagales > Fagaceae > Quercus > Quercus agrifolia. Next base: position 1,245,125 of record JARQAD010000007.1, on the reverse strand, counting down.
TAAAAATCCCGTATGTTGGGTCCCATTTATCAAGGGGGATTCTAAGCCAACATGTGAGGGAGAGTATTAGAATTATGTTTAAATTCATCATTTTCTAATAGCTTAAGCTTTTAGGAGAATCGGTAAATTGACAATAAACTTTGAATAAATTTGATTGTGCTCTCTACATCACTTCTTTTTAACAGCGTCACTGGATCTTTACACACATTCTGCTTCAAATTTTTTTGCTAACATCTTAATTGTCGTCTGAAACTTTGGTTTTATTTCTCTTGGTGATTGATCAGCACTTGCCTTTTGATCAAGTTTTCTATCCTTTGTGCCTGCTTTGAGCAAACAGATTTTAGGTGATCATATGGTTTCTCTTTAGACATATTACTAGGTTAAAATTACAGTTTAGGGTGCATTAAGGAAATAAGTTAAATGGTTCTTGTACATGAAGTTGGCAGAGAGGAGTAAGAAAAGGGCTCATAAAGGAGCTGACAACATTTTGAGTGGGGCTTCAAAAAGAATCTAGATATGGAAAGCTTTGGGTGGGGGAAGGTTGCTTTGGTTTAACCTTCCTTTTGCATTTTTATTTTTCTTTTTAATATCAAAAACTGGGATTATAATTCCCAACTTATTAGTGGGGAATCAAATGTCTCTTTGAAGATAAATGAGATTGAAAATAAAATAGAGTATTCTTTAGTAATTTTAAAGGGGCATGTGCCTGGGGGCGGGGTTTCATTTCTTTGAAATTGTGGCTATGCTATTTGGTGAAATTTAAAGGTGGATTTGCCAATGAGCTGTGGCTCAATTGGCACTTCCTTGCCCCTTAGAATGGGGTGGACAGATTTTGAAATCCACTAGATGCACGTATAACTTGCCACTTATAAAAATAAAGTTGGAGTTTGAGCTCTTGAATCTGTTGGTTTCTAGTACAATGGCACTTGTACACCACTTGGTTATAAATTTAAATCTGGAAGAAATGCCTTAATCTGGGAATACAACTTTTATATACTTATGTATGTGACTTTTAAATAGTTTATTTTTGCTAAATAGTTAAAAGTAAACATTCGTCCTCTTCTAATCCTGGAAGTTGAAATATTTTCCAAATTAATCTTAAGATTGTCACATATACTGAAGCTTCTACTTGATTGGTGGGTTCGATTTTGGCTTGACCCATAATTTAGCATGGCCATTGTCAGGTTCCCATTTCTCTCAACTTTGAATGAAGTAGTGTGTATGTGCATCCAAATTGACTACACTGGCTGGGCTGGTTTCCAGTTTGGGAGGATAGAATGCTAGCTCAATAAGTTATCATGTAAACATAAATAATCACATGTTGTTTCTGTTTATGATTAACTGTTCTCGTATACATTTATAGTACTAAGTGATGTTGAGCTTCAGTCGGGCCCCTCAATCGCTCTGTTACATTTTACCATATTATATGTTTGTGGTGTTTGCTTTTTACTCATGCAAGATGTTAAGTTCTAAGCTGTATGCTGTTTAAACAGGTCAAAGTACTCACAGTTTGCCAATCCAGAAGCATGGATAGCCTAGAAGGTAACATAATCTTTCACCCTTCTGTTTTGCATTACTTTTCCTGTTTCCCCCCTTGCATTGTTACTTCATATTCTCCTCCTTCTGTTCAAAAATGTAAGGAGGATTGGGGGAATATATCTTAACAGAGTGGTCCTCTTCCAAGTATCTACATCAACCCCCACCCCCCTTACCCCAGGCCCCTGCTTTTTCTACAAATAAGAAACAAGAAAAACAGAGAAAAATAAATCAAACTGTTGCCCCACGACCAAAAAATAATTTTGATACTATAATCCAGCTCCACTGAGTGGTGGCTCAAACTAATCGGTATTTATTATGGAAATCCATTTTTTGCTATTTAAGCCTATCTACGGTTGTGTGGAGAAGTATTTTAATCAATCTTATATTCTTTGATCTATATTATCAATACGTGTAAAAATTCTAACGTTTATATTGCAGAAGAGGGAGAGGATTCCCAAGAAAAAGAGGGGAGATCATATGGTTCTCTTATGATTCAGAGATTAACTGGAAGTGAAGAAGGACGGATTGATCACATGCTTCAAGTGCGTTGTTTTACCAATTTGATGCTAAATCTTACAACCATGTACATGGTCATGCACATGCACATACTGATACTGCACATATATTTCTAATGATAACTGGGATTAGCATCTTGCATTTGTTACATGTTAGAAGTCATTAAAAATGGATAAGGTAGTACCTGTTCAACATACAAGGACCTAATCTGATCATTGGAGCAGCTTTCTTGCTAGATTCTTTGTATGCATCCCCACCTTGTTGCCTGCTTATCTTAAAACAAGGATATGGACATGGTGCTGTGTACCCAGCTCATGTAGGTCTTAGACATGGCAGCATTAAGATAAATGCCATGATGTGAATGTTAAGAGGGTTCAGATGGATGACTCACAACATCAGGAAAATCAAATGAGGAGTTGAGATATTGATGCAAAGATTGGCATTGCATCAATCAAGGATAAGATGCGGGAGTCACCTCAGATGGTTCATTATGTGTAATGAAGATCTACAGATGCACTAGTTTAAAAAAGTTGATACAAGTGGAAGGAGTGTTAAGAGTAAGTCGGTAAGGGGATTAAAAAAATACATGGGTAGTAGTAAGAAGATTTCCAAAGAGTTAGCAAAGAACATGACTTTTGAAGTGTTGAAGTGGAAAAAGACTCATGTAACTGATATCAATGTTGTGATTAAGATTGAGTTGAACTTGAGTTGTATTTGCATGTTGAAATATGTTTTTCCAATAATAGTTTGATGTTGTTCATGCAGGATAAAACATTTGAGCATCCATACTTACAAGCCCTTGGAGCACATACGTAAGTACCCGCTTTCTACTTTCTAAAAAAAGTCATTTTATACATAAGTTTGGTTTTGTCAAGTATTGCTTGTTATTGGGCAAGTACTCACTATCTACATTGTGTGCACTGTTATCATCTGCCTTCCATCATTAACTTCTCGTTTGAACATTTGGCACAAAACGTTCATGCAATTAGCATGTAATGATTAATGTATCTGATCCCACCAAACCATGTTTAAGCAACAACTATCACTGTGATTCTTCTTATGTGTTTACATTTATTGGCCTTTTTTGCATTTTTTCAAGCTATCCTATTTGGTTCTTATCTAATAATCTGTTTCTGATAACCATAAGGTTTTCACAATGTCAATGATTACTATATACTTGCAAGTGCTAAAAAGTTTTTCTTTTTTCGTTTCTCTTTCTTATTCTTACACCACAGAAGGGTTAAAACATTTTTAACAAAATGTCAGATTGAGTTTAGGATATTTATATTCTCAGAACTTTTTTTTCATCTATTCATAATCATTTGATAAATTGCACTAATCTTTTTCATCTGTTTGTAATTGTTAAATTACCGATTGTCCCAAAAGCTTAAACTATTAGTATATGATAAATTTAATTATTTAACTATAAACTTCTAACACTCTTCCTCACGTGTGAGCCGAAACTATCTTTTAAAAGGTGAGGCCCAACACATGGGAATTTAAATCGGAGGTAAAATGGAGGAGACAAGGATCAAACTTCGAACCTCCTACTCTGATGCCATGTTAAATTACTGTTGTCCTAAAAGCTTAAGCTATTAGGATATGGTAAATTTAATCATTTAACCATGTACTTCTAACAGTAATCTTGTTTATGACTAAGAAACTGAATTAATAACATAACTTCAAAGAACAGATGCAGCACCAGCTTGAATTAATAACATGAGTACAACAGCAAAATCCGTAGGCAACAAAAATTGTCACAAATCCATAATTTCAGTCAGAAAGAAAGAGATTAAGTTGCAGAATTGGAGAAAAAGATTAGGGAAAATTACATTTTACACCATATATTTCTGGGGTTCTTTCAAATATAACCCAATAATTGTGGTTCCAAAATAAATCCTATAAGTTCAAAAGTTTCAATTAAAATCGTGAAGTTTAAGACTGTTACAAATTAAACCTTATAGTTTTGTTAGTTTCAAACTCTGGACTTTTAAAATTGTATCACTTTAAACTCTGGGCCTTTTGAGTTTGATTTGGGGGTTTGATTGTGGGGTTTAAAAATTTAACAGTTTTCTTCTCTTTTATCCCCATTCTCTGTAGTGGGGAATATAATAGCAGACAAGTAACTTGAGCCTGCATGTTGTGTTGCTTTTGTACATTGATCTTCTTTTAATTTGTGAATCTTGGCATACAGAAACTATTGGAGGGATCATGATACCGCACTTTTCATATTAAAACACTTGTATCGAGATATACCTGAAGACCCCAACTCACCTGCGGAATCTAGTGGGGGCAACTCAAAAGAAGAAAGTGGTTCCACAGGTTGGTCTGATCAAAGAGAGACTGTTGATGAAGAACTTCCATTAACATTCTCTGACACAGTTATGGTTAGAAATTTTTCAAGAAAAGCCAAGAAGATTTGGAAGAAGCGCTGATGATAGTAGCAGTATTCGAATTCTTGCTGCACGCCTTTAGATGCATCATGCAAGTGCAATTGATGACAATGGAAGCAATTTTTGTTATTATCATATCACTGCATTCTGGGCCAATTATCTCATATTTTTAACATTGCGGAAAGTCCTGAAATTTATGATTGTGTCATGCTGCGATGGGAATGCTGGTCAAAGTTACAATGAAAAGTATATGCCATTGTCCACACCTGGGCTCACCCTTGAAATGTTGATTGAGAATGAGGGGAGTGGGTTAGTTGTGCTATGTAGCAGAGTAGCAGTTGGTTAAATGGAAGCATACTTGAAACTAATCCCTATGGGATTTAGGTGAAATCAAATGGACATATACAAAAAGTGTATAGTGTTGTTCAAAAAAACATGTAGACAGTGACACACAATAGAATGATATAGAAAGGTGTTAATGGAACTTTCTCTCTCTCTCTGGGTGATGAGAATTGCAAAAGATGGTGTAAATTTGTAGCTTTATTGTATAAAAGTACTCCTTTTGTGGTGATTTTGTTAGCTATCAAATGGAAAACTATCGTGGTGTGTAACTTTAAAAATCAATTCACTATATTGAAATACTATTTAATCATATTGATATTTTGCTACATGCCAATAGATTGATAAATAAGGTTGAGCAAGATGTTGCTTAAGATGATTGGCAACTCGTAGTCGTATAAATCCTGGCTACAAACCCACTAAGGCCGATTTGTGCATTACAAAATCACGGCAAAGAGATCAAGTCATGGGAATAACATCCATGGTTCAAACGAAAAAAAAAGGGTTTACTGTCATTCCAAAAATGTACTATTATAATGTTCTCAAACCCTCCAACACGGGCGTTATGTTATGTCTTGTACTTCATATTGACAAACTGAAAATCTTTTTGCTCAACCTCCCCACTCTAGCTAACAGTAATAGTTAATACCTACACTTAGTACAAACTCCCTCCTAACACTAAAAACATCTAGCTAATATTGATTGATATGTAAGGTTCGTATTTAAGACGTCTTAAATACAATTCTTTAGATATTGTAAAATGTGTCATCTTCTTTTGATAACAATTAAATTTAATCATGAAACTAGATTCTCAAAAAAAAAAAAAAAAAAATCAACTGTGTAACTTGGTCTTCTCGAAGAGATGGAAAAGCATAGTTTGAACATGGCGGAACATCCACATTGTCACGAAATCTTTGTGCTCACGCAGACTATGTTTTTGGCAAAACGTGTTCCACCCTTCCTTGAGAACATAAACCCTGGACTCCCAGTGTTTGAACGTCATTGAGTGTTCCTTACCTTTTATGTCATACATGATGATAGGAATTCCATTATCAACATCTTCGTTCTTGTTTAGCAATGGTAAGAGAGTTTTTGACATCTAGTTTGTTCAGGGACAGCTTGCTTTGGTCACCCCTTACATAGCTGAATGCCAATCGCTTCTCAAAAGGTTTAGAGCATGCTCCTATGAGGCTGTTGAGGCGTGGGAATGGTGGGAAATCCGGGGGCTTGCAGGAATAGGCTTTCATGGACAGGGTTAATAAACCATGGTTTTCTTTGGAAACATTGAATGGGTTCTGACTTGCTAGTATTTGCTACATGTTGCTTATGCCTAATTCTTTAGTTTTTGATTTCATGCAAAGCTATGGCAAATTTCTCATCCAACAATTGGCATGCTTTATGTGAAGAAGAATCATGGCAGCTTTGTCTTCCTCATTGAATTTGTGAAGGAAGTCATTGCCATTAACATATCCACTCATCCTTATTTTCCCCATAATTTAATTTTAGTATCTAAGTTTATATGAGGAAAGGAGTACGTCTACAAGACTAATATAGTAATAGGATGAAAAATGGTTTACCAAAAAAAAAAAAAAAAAAAAAAAAAGGATGAAAAAGGGTTCATCAAATTATTATTCAAATTGTGTGCTCACTATTTGTATCCATGAAAAAAATTTGTGAGTTCTCCAAAAATATTATTTAATTTGTTTTAACAATTTTGCCATGAAGAGGGGCGGTAGGGTGTTAAATAATTTTTAGATAAAATGGAAACTTTATTTTATTATTATCATCAATCATAAGATGTACAGAGTTGCAAGAGCATTGTTGTTTATGAAAAAAGAAAATAGAGGTGTGAATGCATTGGAATAGGTTGCATTTTGTTTTGTGTTTTTATAAAAGCCAACAATTTCACATGTTGAGAAATGTTCAACTCAACTTGATTCATAGGGAACATGTAAGGTTGGGTCGGATCGTTAGAACCATTTTACCAAGCCTAAATAAAAAATTTTGGTTTTCATTCACCAATTTAAACCCATTTTTTTAAGAAATAATTACAATTTCATCTAAAAAAAATCTCAAATTACTAAGACAGTCCGAACTAACAAATTTAAAGTAAGTTATGAAGTCTAAAATAAATTAATTTTTTTAGGTATATAAAATCTAAAATAAAATAAATTAAAGAGTTTATACATATATATTTTTTTAAAGTATTAATTGATAGAGGGGTTGGATTGGGTTGTTTGGATTAAAATTTTTGTCAACTTTGAACCCGATCCAACTCAAGTTATAAAAAAATAAGGACCCAACCAAACCCTTCAACCACAAAAAACAAACCCTGATGTGTTGGTTTGGATCAGGTTCATCAAGTTGTTAAAGAAAAATAAACAAAAGAACTATAAAACTTAGAAGCAATAGAAAACAATTCACACAGATGTTAATGGTTTACACAAGCTAAATTACATACAAATTACAATCCACGGTTGAACTAGTGACAATCTTTCAACAAACTACCACAAAGGCATCTTGGAGTTTAAACTTTTACATTTATTACAGGCAAATAAGAAACAAAGTCTTGAGTATTAATTTATTGAACAATAACTAGAATACCCAAACAATACTTAGAATTAGAGCTCCAAACAAAACAGAATCCTTTTGAAGCAAACAAGGCAAACTCATAATCTTCAGCATCATTCTGCCACGAGTAAAAAAAAAAAAAAAAAAACACACACACACACACACACACAGATATGGCTTATTAAAATTGACAAATTCATGTTCCAAAACACAAATAATAAGACATCATAGCCAAACCAAATCTAAGAAACCTCTATACATAAAATTGAAAGTCACAAGATTACGATTATTGACATGCATGGAGGACACATAATGAAAAAACCCAGAAAAAGTCAGCATTACATAATTCACAATCTTGTATCTTCCAATCACACATCATTCATAGAGGACTTTCCTAGAACACATGGTGGCCATTACTCACATACAGAACACGCCTACAAACACACATTCACACATGCATACACACCAAAATACATATTAAAAACAGTATTTTGACACAGGATCCAGAAGCTAATTCATTCTATTTCAAAGAATTTGATGTGTTTATCAGTTTATGCCAAGATGGTAACTAAATCAAACTCCAAGCAATCAAGCAATAGCAAGCATTGTTAGGCATGAACATGGTTACTTATTTATCATGTCAGAAACCATTAGTTTCAAAAACTTAAGCTATTACAAAGTGGATAAATAATATAAGTCGAGCATACATAAATTTGTTAGTGAAATAACTTAGATGAAGCAAAGCTTTTTTTTTTTTTGGGGGGGGGGGGGGGGGTTTGTTTAGATGAAAGACAGAAATGAATGCAATAACCATTCATGAAAAAAGAAAAGAAGAAGAAGAAGAAAAACACAGAGAAGTGAGAAGCTACCTTCATGAAACATTCCCGAATTACTACCAAATGTAGATCCTTGGGATGCATTGCAACACTAAACAACAAAGAGTAACTTATGAGTTATGTCTAAGAGTATGATAACAAATTCAAATAGATATTGCTAACTTAGGTAACACAAAGTATCAAGTTGCAGTTCCAATCACATAAAAGAAGACATAAACAAAATTGTTCAACATGTATTAGTTGGAAATTATGACTTGGATCACTCATTTCTCTTCATGAGCTTATGACAACCTAACAATGAGGAATATAGTAAAAATACAATTAAAAGCAAGAGATTTGCTACCCAAAAGAAGAATTGGAAAAATAGAGAAAAATTGGAAATCTCATTAAGAATTTATATCTAAGTCAAGGATTTTTAACTAGGACTCAAGAACCATAGGTTAATGGCAAAGATGCATCAATAAAGGGAAAATAATTAAATTGTGATTATACTTATCAGAAAATAAATAAACCTTAATCACATCTCATCCATATAGGAATTGCGAACTTGAGAGCATAGGGTCTAAAACAGAAACTGATAACTTTTTTCTTAACTTGATACAACCACTTTTTCATGCATGATGCATAGATATAGAAATGGAGAGAGACTGTGCGTCTTCTGGCTATTAATTTTTGCATCTATTGGGTACTATGGTTAAGAGTCGGTGCAAAAAGAAAGTATGACCTAACTCTTAAGAGCATCTTCCCAGAAACAAGGCACTAGTCCCCCTCCCCTACATGATCTCCTCAAAATAATATTGTCTCAGCCTAAATGGGAAGGGAACACCTATGAGGAAAATACGAGGGTACATAAAGTCAAGAAAATTATTTCTTAACTTATATGCTGCTTCTCAAATGGATAGCAGTATGGACAAATGAGTACAAGGGCAATCAATGAAAAGACATAGGCAGCATGTGCCAAGCTAAAAAAAAATTACCGAAGACATCCTATCTTAAATTAGACTATAAATCTATGACCTCAGTGTTGCAGAGTAACAAATGTGAGCACTTAAGAGTTAAAACATCCTATTATCAATGGCAAAATAATAATAATAATAATAATAATAATAATAATAATAATAAAATATAAAAAGGAGAAGCTATTATTAATCAATGTATTTCATGAGGACTAGTTCTCAAATTATATAAGAAGCAAAGTATGCACTTAAAATTTTGCAACACAAAGATTTATATATAAACAAATCACAGGCTAACGTGTACTCACTATAACGCACCAATAAATTATATGCAAGCTTAGGATTATCAACACCCATGAAAGACGCATAATGAAAAATCCAGCAAAAGTCGTGGGGTTACATAAGTCAAAATCTTGTATCTTCCAATCACGCAACATCCACAGGGGACTTTCCTCAAACATATGGTGGGCTTGACATACCCACAAACAGAATACACCCAAATACATTTATATAAATAGTATTTTGAGTCAGGCCTAGAAACTAACTTTATCTATTGCAAGGAATTTATTTTATTTTTTTATTTTTCTATGCCAAGATGGTAGATAAAACAAACTCCAAGCAATCAAGCAATAGCAAGCATGATTCTGCCGTGGGTAAAAAAAAGAGATACGATTAAGTACAATTAATCGTTAGAATGGATTACTTATTTATGATGTCAGAAAGACAGAAACCATTAGTTCAAAGGAATAACTTAAATGATAAAATGAATGCAACCATTCATTTAAAGATTAAAAGTGGAAGAAAAATTAGATAAAACTGAGAAGCTACCTTTGTTAAACATTTTGAATTACTTCGAGATGTAGATCGCTGGTATGTGCTGCACCTTTGGAGAATCCACTTCGCGAATGCGATTTTTAAGTTCCATTGAGACAGATTGCAAATGCAGTAGTTGGAGATTTTGTAGGTTTTCAATGCCCTTGGGCGCTGCCTTTAACTCCATGCAGCTCACAATTTCTAGGGATTTCAGATTTGGCATCACCCCCTTTTCTATTATTATCTCATTCAATTGAGGGAAATTACGAATCATCAATCTTGTAAGCTTAAGAAAGCCTGTACTGAAACATAGCTGTTTTCCAACATAGGCATTAGAAAGTAGAAGATACCCCAAATGGGGCAAAGCAGCAATGTGAGGGAGTAAATCTTCTTCCAGTCTCGACCAATGCAGAGCCAAAAATGTGAGGCTTTGAAGTGAATGAAACCACTGTGGCACCTTTTCTAGTTTTCCAGCCAAAACAAGCTTTTGAAGGTTGGTAGGAGGAGATGAAAGTGCGTCCATGCGGAGGGTTTCCTCCTCATTTGTAACCACGACACACAAGAAGCGCATAAGCTTCATGTTATGAATTGAATCACATAAGTCCATCTCATCTGATGCTTTCACATTTATAAGACCGATCGTGGTAAGCTGAGTCATGCTTCGAATCTGTTTCAACAGGTCACCTTTTATTTCTAAATATGTCAGAACTTGCAAATTTTTTAATCTACAGATATTTGATGGTGTTCGCGGCCCAGAACAAAATTTGAAATCATTCCAATTTCCAGTGAATTGTTGTAGAATTAGATGCCGCAAGTTTTGCAACTCTCCTATTTCACAAGGAAGGACCTCTAGTTTTGTGTCTCGGATGTTCAAGGTTTGAAGGTTTCGAAGCTGCCCTACAGATTTTGGAAGCTCCTTAACTAAAGTTCCCCTTAAATTCAAATATCTTAAGTTAAATAATTTGAATAGTTCATCAGGCAAGTCATCAATGGGGGCATCTTCCAAATCTAGGACCCTTAACATTTTACTTCCAAAAGGCAATGTTTTCAACATCTTGTTAAAAACAAGAAAAGAACGGAGCTTTGGCATACTCGTAAATGATTTGACCTCTCCATCAGTTTTGTGAATTGAAATGCGGCGTGCTTCGCATTCTGTCATTTCTTCTCTTCCAACATGTACAACACCGATCTTCTCTCTCTCTGATATTGATAGAGCAAGCTCCCGCAGAATATCATGCATTTTACATCTCTGTGGCCTTCCAGATGCATTCCTTTCTACAACTTGAAGCATACTTCGAAAAATGAGTTCTAATAGGTAGCTCTCTGCTACTTCCTCTGGCATGGACCTTTTATCTTGTTCTACAAATCCTTCTGCCATCCATAGCTTTATGAGCCTCTTTCTTTGAATCTCATGATCTTCTGGGAAAAGAGAGCAATATAGGAAACAATGCTTCAATTGATAAGGTAAATCGTTGAAACTAAGCAACAAAATGTTCTTCGCTGCTTCTAGCTTAGGATTTTTACTTAGACTCCAATTCAAGCTGTTGTAAATTTCTTTCCACTCAGACATATTCTTGGAGTACATAAGACTACCCAAAGCCGCAATTGCAAGAGGTAGGCCGTCGCATTTTCGCACAAGTTCTTTAGCAGAAGATTTAAGCTCCAGTGGACAACTTCCATTGGTACAATTTATGAATGCTTTATTGCAAAAGAGCTCCCATGCCTCTTCGTTTTGCAGCAACTGAATATGATGAATATGATGTTTACCTCCCAAATGATAGCAAGCTACATCTTCTTTTCGAGTTGTAAGGATGATTCTACTCCCAAGACAACTATATCTCGAAGTGATACCTTTATTTCATCCAAGAGTTTTGTGTCCCAAACATCATCTAGGACAAGTAGATACCTTTTCTCCTCTAAATAATTCACCAGTGTTTTTACTAACAGTCTGTAGTTCATGGAATTCAAGTCTGCTGGATTTGTTTCCTTCCTTGACTCGTGGAATTCCTTAATCAAGCTCCTCAATACGTCTTCTAATTCATATGCTTGGGAAATTGTGATCCATGCACAACAGTCGAAATGTTTCTTTACATCATCATTATTGTAGGTGTTGGCAGCTAGTGTGGTCTTGCCTGAACCTCCCATCCCAACTATCGAAATGACAGTCAGATGTGGTTCTCCATCCATCAACCTTTTCATTAACGATTGCCTTTTCTTTTCAATCCCAACAAGTTCGTCTTCTTTAAAAAAAAGAGATGATTCAGCCTGACGCACCACCCTTTTTTGATTATCTTTATAACTAATTCCCTCTATATGATCAATACCATATCTTTGCTTCCTCTCTGGTATGGCGCCCTTTATTTTCTCGTTAATTTTTTGTATCTTGGTGGCAGTTTGACGTCTCACCCAGAGATTTTTTGGAAAGTTAATGGTGTGGTGAAGTTTCCAGGAAGATTGACCGCCAATTTTTTGGTGATTCATGTGATACATGTACTCATCAATAATGTCTTCAACATCATACGCCCAGTCCCTCACATTTGCCAACCAAGTTTTCTCTCCTTCCCTCACTACTCCCTTTCTATCAGCATCTACTAAGAATGATTGCATGCTTATTAACTCATCTTTGATATCTTCAATTGCATCACGAGCTCCCCATAACAAAGATGCTTCATTTGAAAGGATTGAAATGATATTTTCAATCAAGAGTTCCACTACAGCCTGATCCATTTTTAACTTCACAGTTCAAACTCCCTTCTAGCTTTAGTCACCAAGTTTTTATGCTCCCTTTCTTCCAATTATATCACATCCAAAGAGAAAGAGAAAGAGAAAGAGAATGCTTCACTTGTTGCTTGCCAGTCCTAGCTAGGAGACCTGCACAAAAAAAGAAAAGAAAAAAAAGAGTAGAGGTGAGAAACATAATGCATGAAAGTATTCTAATTCTCAAAAAGTGTACCAGTAGGTCAGTTAAGTTGAAGAATGATTTTTTTTGGGGGGATAAATAGTGTAGATACAGTGATTTTTTGTATTTATTTAAATTAAACAATGATCGTTGTACTTGTCTAAATTAAACAGTGAGAAATATTTCTATTTGTTGCTGGCAACATTTTCATTTTTTTTTTTTTTAAGGAACTTGCAATATATTTTTTTTAAACAGAACATTTCAATAATTAAAATATCATCGTTTCCACATGGTTTGTATTTATGACACCATATGTTGTCTAATATGTGATTTGTACATTAAACAGAACACTAGAAGGATGTGATTCGTGAACTTTCAAAAAAAAAGGAGGATGTGTACATTAGTCTTTAATACTCTTTATATTAGATTTTTTTTTTTTTTAATGCATAATAATGGTAAGGAAATGCGAGGTACCAATAAATGTTTATAAAGATTTAAGGAGTAAGATTCTCAAAAAAAAAAAAAAAAAAAAGATTTAAGGACTAAAATGAAATAACGATAATTTGATAAAAGAATTAAAAAATTATATAATTTATGAACCAAAATTTTGACTTTTCTTTTTATTTCTTTTGAAACAAAATAATTGAGTCTTTCTAAAATATCATTCTTAGAGCAATTACATCAGTTGATGTAAAATTGTGCAAAATGGAAAAAGGTGCTCATTTTACACGATATGAGAAAAAAAACTCTCACATCAGCCCGTGCAAATATGCACAGGTACTGTAGCATGTGCATATAATTTTTTAACCATTTTTTCTCTCTCCGCTCTGTACCTAACTCTCAGCTCCCTCTCTTTCTCTCTCGGCACACAGCTCTTTCTTTCTTCCTCTCATCTGATCAATCTTTCTTCCTCTCATCAATCTTTCTTTCGCTAGCTTTCGTCGATCGCCATCGATGCCGCTGCCGTCGCCGATCACTCTTTCTTCCTTTGTTTCTCGTTGTTTTCGGGTTGAATGGGCTTGATTAGTGGGTTTCGGGTTGAATGGGGTTGAATGTCTCTCGCCATCGCCACCACTTGCCTTTGGAGGTGTCGATCTTGTTTCTCGTTCTCGCCATCGCCATTGGAGGCGTCGATCTTGTTGCTCAAGGCGAGGCGTCGATTCCGGGTGGGTTGTGTGGATTGTGTTGCTGGGTTTGTTTCGATTCCGGGTTGCTGGATTGTGTTGATTCCGGGTGCGTCGATCTTGTTACTGGGTTTGTTTTTCTGGTTTTCTGCCGGTGGGTTGTGTGGATTGTGTTGCTGGGTTTGTTCGATTCCGGGTTGCTGGATTGTGTGGATTGTGTTGTTGGGTTGTGTTGATTCCGAGTGCGTCGATCTTGTTGCTGGGTTTGTTTTTCTGATTTTCTACCGGTGGGTTGTGTGGATTCCAGTGTGATACCGGAGTGGATTGTGGGTGTGGGTAAAGAAATGAATATTTTATTTGAATAAACGTGTAGAATAGACAAACTGATGTGGGTGTTTTGTAAAAATAAGTGTGTAAAATGGAAAAAGTAGATTTTAGATGTGTAAAATGGAAAAATTTATGCACAAGCTGATGTAATTGCTCTTATCTTATTACGAAATTTAAAACTTTTAAACAAATAATTACATGATAATAATTGCATTTATTCTCAAGTAAAGACAGTAAAAGACATTGATAAAATTATAAATTTTCACATATTAATCTTGTTCAAATGACAATTAAATCATTAATAAGAGATGAAGTCTAACACATTTGTTTGATTTTCCATGTTTAAGAGATGCTTTACAATTTACATTTCAATTATCCTTGATCTATTATTTCTATATTAATAAACCATAGAGTCATGTTTCCATAAGGGACCAATTTATTTTAATTGTTTCACTTTATAGTAGAACACCCAAAGCATGACTAAGGGTTTTTATTCCTCTTTATCATTAATTGGTCAAACAATTTGGCCTCTTTTTTTTCTTTTCTTTTCAAACGATAAGTTTCATTGATAATAAAAGCATTGCAATTTTCAATATAAACTAATACAGTTAGACAATAGGTGACCAATGAGAGAGAATAGAAAATACTAATACATAAAATGAAGTGATTCCACCAACTGAAAAAATAGAAAACCCTTATTCCCCATGAAATACCCTCACACTTACAAATGAAATTTACTAATAGAAGTACAAACTAATTGATTAAAAGCAGAACAATTAGAAATTCAAACTCCCCTAAAAAAAAATGATTAAAAATTCAAACTGACCCAATCTCAATCTCAACCTCATGAAGTGTGGTCTCAATAAAGAATGAATATATGATATAGACATAAGTAGAATTGAGCTACAATTTACAATATTCAAATTAATAAAATAAAAAATAAAAATTTCAACTCCCACCTCCAGTCCTGAGTCCACTAATCGAAATTCGTACCCAAGATTTACACCATCTGATATTCAACTTGAAGATAGATATAGGAACCTAGGAGATACAAAAGAACAAATTATCAAATATAGAAACAAAAGCTAATTAATGCTTTTAAATATTAAAATATGCAAATACAGTGGTGAAATATTTTAAAGAATAGACTTACTTGAAAATTAAACTTGAATATTTTCTTGAGAAGAATTGTAGACTTCAAGAGCTTACAAGAGGAGTTTACAATCGAAGGCGATAAAGGGTGAGTTTGGTTCAGCTTTTTTAAAAAGTGCATAATGAAAAATGTGGAGTTTTGTAAAAGTGCATAATGAAAAAGTGGAGTTTTAAAAAGCTGAGTGTTTGGTAAAAGCTGTTAAAAAGTGCATAATGAAAAAGCTGAGTGTTTGGCTAGCACTTATAAAAGTGACTTTTTGAGGGGTAAATGACCAAAAAGGACAATATATATATAAGGGAATTTATTTCATACTTTTTTTTTTATGCGAGTTTGTTTCATACTTAAATCAATTACTTCATCATACTTAAATCAATTTTTCTCCTTCTAAAAAAATTATTTTTTTCTTACCAATATTAGTTAATAATAACCTACCACTTAAGATTTATTGTGAAAGTATTATAAAAATATTGTGATAAAAATTGATAGTAATTTTAATTTTAACATACTATTAAAATTATTTTTTTCTCTTTCTAAAAAAATTATTTTTTTCTCACCAATATTAGCTAATAATAGCCTACCTTAAAATTTATTGTAAAAATATTGTGAAAATATTATAATATAATTTTTTTTCTCCCTTTTTTTTTTCTCTCCACACACGTGGCTCTACTACCTTTTTCTTTTCTTTTTTTTTTTCTCCTCTTTTTTTCTCCTCTTTTTTTCTCATCCACCCACGTAGCCACACCCTTTTCTTTTCTTTTTTCCTTCTTTCCTCTACCATGTTCAGTCCAGAACATTCCCACTTCCCAACTCTCTTTCTTTTCTTTTCTTTTTTGCCTCTTAGCACTTTGGTCCAGAACGCTCTGCTTCTTCTTTTTTTTTTTTTTTTTTTTTTTTTCCTCTTAGCACTTTGGTCCAGAACGCTCTGCTTCTTCTTTTTTTTTTTTTTTCCTCTTAGCACTTCGGTCCAGAACACAGCTCTGCTTCTTCCTCTTTTTTTTTTTTTTTTTTTTTCCTCTTAGCACTTCGGTCCAGAACACAGCTCTGCTTCTTCTTCTTTTTTGATGATGATGATGATGATGATGATGATGAAGATGAAGATGAAGATGATTGAAACGTAAGGATTTTGGGATTTTGGGTTTTTTTTTTCTATGGATTTTGGGTTGATTTTGAGTTGGGTTTGGGATGGGTTTTCCGGATTTAAGTTGATTTTGAGTTGTTTTTGTGTTGATTTTGAGTTATTTTTGGTTTGGTTTTGTTGATTCTGTGTTTGGAATATCAAAGGTTGAAATGGGTTTTGTTGATTGTGTGGTAGACCAGTGAAGAAGCAGAGGAAGACGAAGAGGAAGAAGACGAAGAAAGAAGACATAGATGAGAGATGAGGGCTTGAGAGAACTGATGAGTTTGTGAGTCTGTGTGAGTCTGTGTGAGGGAGATTTTCGTAAATGCACATATCAACGGTAATAATCCAAAACGTGCAGCAGCGCGTTTTCATTTATGGACCTCTGAGGTCCATAAATGAAGCGCGTTTTGTACGTGTATTTTGCCTGAGTCCAAAACGCAACTTTTTTAAAAAAGTTGCGTTTTAGACTCAGCCAAACGCATTTTATTTCCAACTTTTTTATTTATGCGCGTTTTGGGCTTAAAAAAGTCCAAACAAACGCACACAAAGAAATACTAAATAGGGATGATCGCAAACGAGAGAAATAAATTAAATAATATAATGATGGTTTTTCTCCACTCTGTATTTCACTTGAGAGTTGAGAATGAGTAGCATTTTCTTTCTTCTAAGCAAAACAGAGAATGAGTAGCCTTTTACTACAGAATTGAAGTAGCCATTGCTGACCTATGACCCACTTTCTTCTTATTTTGTTTTCACCAGTTCAGACTTAACATTGAAAAATATCTACTATATTCCTTTTTTCTTAGGAGACTTGAAAATAATATCTAGATGATTTTTCAACAATCTTTGACGTGAGAATGAGTGGCCTTAATGGAGTAGCCCTTCTCTTCCACTTATTACAGAGTCACATAGCTTCATCTATTTTGTTTTCAAATGGGTCGTCTGCATCTTTTAATTATTGTGGTCCCATGGTTTGGTTTCATCTGAATTATTGTTTCACATTTAAGTGGGAATTCGTGATTTCAGGTTAAGGGAAGTGCTTAGGTATTAAGGGTAACTAGTCGCGGACCCACGCAATGCGTGGGAATATACAACTATTTTGTAACATTTTATAATATATGATTTATTCTATAAAACGTATAGGAGATATTATTTCTAAAATTATTTTTCATCTTTTCATCTCTATAAATATATCATTCTATTATTTTGAGTTTTTTTTATTATTTAAAAAATTAGGTGCATTTGATTGATATTAGTCTTTTTTTTTTCCTAAAAAAAAAAAAAAATCTATTATATTTTTTGAGATGAAAGATAGAAATACTATTTTTTTAAGTGATCTATTTTATTCAAACTTTTGTATAGTGTGTTATGGTTTTTTTTCTACAACTAAAATTTTTAAGTTCCAAAATTAATTATTTGAATTTCTCATTCTCTTAAGAAGATTATCATGATAATCAAACCTCATTACAAATTTACAATTGATATTACTCAAATAATCTATAGAGACATTCAAATACATAATCATCTCACTTCTTAAATATCTAAAAATTAACTCAAACCAAAACTATAAGATAGAGAGTACATACGATAAATTAATAACTCAAAAAACACACCACCAAAGTGTATCATCCAAAAGTAGAGACACAAAAAAATTCATTAATCTAAACTTACAATTTCAAGAAAGAATTAATAATTGAGAGAGAGAGAGAGAGAGAGAGAGAGAGAACAATCACCTTTTCGGAAGAGAATGTGAGACACATAATAAAATTATATAAAATAAGATGAGTAGAAAAATATTTAAAAGAAAAATGTATAGTTCTAAATACCAAATTATTCAAGTCATGCTATGTAAAAGAATAATAGTAAATCATTCTATAATTTCAAAGGATAACATGTTACAAAAAAATAAAATAAAATTAAAAAGATAATAAATTAAAATATAAGTGAATCATATCAATCTAAAGTAGAGTAAAACATAAAAATTTATCAATCTAAAGAATCAAACATCCACCAAAATAAAGAATATATATATATATATATATATATATATATATATAGAGAGAGAGAGAGAGAGAGAGAGAGAGAGAGAGAGAGATTATTCACCTTTTTGTATGAGCAAAATAGGGATTGAATTGGAAGAGAAATAACAAATTTTTATAGTCAAAAAATGGGGAGAAGAAGAGTCAAAATAAAAGGAAGATGTAGGGATGGGGAATGTAAAGTCAAGGTGTAGAGCAGTGGGGAGATAAAAAGGTTAAAATAAGTAAATGTTGCAAAATGTGTAATTGTAAAGTGGCAAGTTAATAAAGAGAAAAAAAATTAAAAATAAGAGAGAGAAAATATTAAAAATAGATTGATGAAGTGGTGTTGGTGTGGCGTTGATGTGGCTCAACAGGAGCACAACAACATTAAACTATATGCTTCAGCTTTTAGATATATATAGATATAGATAGTAGTTTTATTAATTTTTTTTTATACAATTTAAACTAATTCAATAAAGAGTAATGTATTTTGTAATTATATTTTTATTTATTATAAGAATAATAATAAATGTAATATAGGAACAATCATAAATCATAAATTTAATAATTTTTGTCATACTAAAATGAAAAAAATACAATTCTTCTTGGAAATTCAAAAGGCAAGTCAACGAAAATATTTATTTTTTAATAAAAGTTATTTATAACATCTTGTGAATCATTAAAAATAATATAAAATTTGGAAATTATTCTTTTAGTTTTAAACAAACTTTCTCAAACTTATTGTTTCCACCTACAATCCAAAACACTGAAAAAGTAACTAAAAAAATTAATAAAAATTAACTATGATTAATTGGACCAATTAGGAAAACAATTTGTTGTTTATAATCTATTAAGGTTATTTTCTTTGCAGAAATTGTAATTTCGTCCACCCAAAACATAATATCAAATAAACAATTATTAGCAAAATCTAAGAATTAAATTTACATATATGCGTTGTTATAAAATAATAATAATAATAATAATAATAATAATAATAAGTAAAGTAAAATTGCGAAAGATAAAATTTTTCGTTCATCCAATAATTTTTGTTTAGCCAACCTTTGCTTTTCTCTAAATAAATAGTATCATAGAGTACTTCTAATACAATTATTTAGAGTATTTTGTCCACCACAAAGGATTAAAAATAAATAAAAATGATTAAAGTCTCATAGTGTAACATCTAAATTGAGCACTATAAAAATCATGTAATAGAATAATATTATATTTTTATATTTAATCCTTTATAACGCAATATGATAACATTTAACAATCAAAGAGAGAAAAAAAACAATTAAAAAAAAAAACTAAATCGCATTAACCTAAAGTAGATTAAAGAATATAAAAAATTATCAACCTAAAGTGAAGATGCAAGAAAAATAAAAAATAAAAATCCACCCAAAAATTTTGTGAGAGAGAGAGAGAGAGAGAGAGAGAGAGAGAGAACCTTTTTTTTGTAAGGAAAAACTAAACATAGAAGAAATAGTGACAAATTTATAGTAAGAGGGTGTGAATAAGAAGAGACAAAAATAGAGGAAGATGAAGGAAAAGATGAAGAATGATATTAATGTAAAGGGTAGTACGGAGATGAGAAGATGAGGGAAGGAGAAAGGTTGGAGAAGTAGTGGGGAGATGAAAAGGCATGGGAGGGAAAAAGGTTGGAGAAGTGTAAATGTGAAATTAAAAAAAATATATTAGCAATAATTATAAGAAAATGAAAAGAAAAAAGATAATGACGGGGACGCTGACGTGGCTTAACGTGAGCGCGGCAGCATTAAATGCTACGTTTCAGTTTTTAGTAATATATAGATTAAGTTGTGTAATGGTGCAACCTAGTCTATAGCTATGGCTGAGGGGGCAATGATCTAGAGAGTCCTTCATTTTTGCGACTTCTTATGGTACAAAATGACATCACTACACTGATAGGCAATGCCAAAAATTGTCGCAAATGAATAATTTTAGTCACCAAGAATGAGATTTTTTTTATTTTTTATGAGGAGATTAAGTTGCAGAGGAGGACAATAAGATTAGGAAAAATTACATTTTAAACCATATATTTTAGGGGTGGTTTAAAATCAAAATTCTATAATTCTTGTTTTAAATTAAACCCTAAAATCTCAAAGTCTAAAACTTATCCATGAAGTTTTAGATTATTATAAATTAAGTGTCCGTTTGGCAAAGATTATTTTTGCCAAATTATTTTATTATAATCTCAAAGTCTAAAACTTATCCAAGAAGTTTTAGATTATTACAAATTAAGTGTTTGTTTGGCAAAGATTATTTTTGCCAAATTATTTTACTATTTAGTTTATTTTTGGTACCATTCATGAGTCTCATTGCACTTTTTGTACTATTCATGGGTCCCACTAGACTGTTTCAGCTAATTTTTACCTTTATGTACAATACTTTTAACAAAAAGTTTTCAGTTTCAAAATAAGCGGATCCCAAACAGACCCTAAACCTCATACTTTTTGTTAGTTTCAAATTGAAATTTGGACTTTTAAAATAGTATCTCTTTAAGTTCTTATCTTTTTGAGTTGGATTTAGGGGTTTGATGGTGGAGTTTTAAAGATTTAGGTTGCCTTTGGATAGATTATATTTGGCAGTTTATTTTACTATTTAACTTATTTTTGTTACTATTTATGAGTTTTATTGCACTTTTTAGTATTCTTCATAGGTTCCATTATATTATTTCAACTAACTTTTTGTTTTATCTACAGTACTTTCAAGAAAAAGTGTTCCGCTTCTAGCATGTGCTCCTTATGTGACCTTTGCGGGTTGCACCACTTGAGCCAAGTAACGAGATCAACTTCTCAAGCATATCTTTACCACTAAAGACTAAACTCATTACAAAAAAATCTTACAAAAAACAAGGAAATAAATTAATGAAATGACAACATTTTTTGTCATGGAATAAGCCAACATAAATGTTATGTGAAAAGCCATAACTTAACAAAGGTGATAAAAAATTACAAATAGGGAGGATTGCAAATGTGAAATAATATCAAGATGGCTTTCTCCACTCCGTTTTTCACTTGAGAATGAGTAGCCTTTTCTCTCTTCTCAGCAAAACAGAGAATGAGTAGCCTTTTACTACAGACTTGAAGTAGCCCTTTGTCGACCACTTTCTTCTTCTTTCGTTTTCACTTGGCTTTTTTCCTCTTGCAATTTTATTTCCCAAATGGATTTTCATGGATTGAAGAATCTTCACTTTTTTCACTTCATGATTGTTGCTTCACTTTATGACTTTTGTTTTCATTGCTTGTATGCTTTTTTGAATTAGGCGAAAACCACATTTTTGTCTCTACATTTTCACTCAATTCCCACTTTGGTCCCTGACTTTTTTTTCCACTGCTTTTAGTCCTATCCTGGAAAACGCGTCTTGTTTTTGTCCCTGCCGTTACATCAGAGATGGAAAATGCATACGTGACAAATGGAGTGTACTGTATGCACACTAAAAGCTAACGTGACCATTAAAATAATAATAAAAAATGTTATTTGGCATTACAAAATGCCACGTTAGTATCTAAATTAAAAAAAATTTAACTAAATAAAAAAATCAAAACAAAATTAAAAATCAAAATTCACATGAATTTAGATCTAAAAGTATCTTGAACAAGAACATCAACCTAAATTTAAGAACTCAAAACTAAAAACCAAAAATCACAAATAACTCAGAAAATAAGAACACAAAATTAAACATCAGATCCACAAAATTAAATAGCAGCCATAGCAGTCTCAAGATCCTCATCAAAGAACATATCCCATTTCCCATCCCACCTTATGAAAAACTCAGTATCCTCATAGTACTTCACTCTATGCACATCCCCAGCATGAGTAAACAAAAAATCCCCAACACCCAAATCATACCTCTCTTTATTGCTCAAATTCCACACACTCTTCTTCCCCTCCATCACCACCAAATCATGCCTAAAATTATGATGATGAGGTGGCTCCACACTCCCAGCTTTAAACCTCACAATAGCCAATGTGGGAGTCTCTCTCAAAATCTTCATAGCCCACTTGAGATTATATTGATTGGATTCAATTTCCTATTCTTCACCAAACAACAAATAGCACATTTTGCAAATTCATCAGACTAATGAGCACTAGCCCACCAGCGCTGATGAGGTTCGCACTCTCTGGATCGGAGACCCCGCATCACTTTTCTACGTGCTTTTTATTCATTTTTGGTTTCTGGGTTTTGATCTGTGAGATTGTGTTGTGTTGTGTTGTGTTATTTATTTATTATTATTTTTTATATGCGGTTTAGATGTTTGATTTATTGTCTCTGAGACTTCTTTGTTAGAATGGTTGTTTTGTTGCATACCCATTTTTTGTTTTTTGATCTTATTCATGTTTCTGTTATCTTTTGGTCGTGAAACTTTGTGGGCTTTACGTTATGTGGTGCAAGGAGAAGGGTTTCCCATTGTTCTTATTCATGGATTTGGTGCTTCTGCATTTCAGATCTAAGCGTGTGCGTGTGTTTTTATTTATTTATTAATTTATTTATTTCTGGGTTTGTGTTCTTAGATCTGGGTTTGTGTTTTTGTTGTTCTTGTTCAAGACACACTTAGATCTCAATCCATGTAATTTTTAGTTTTTAATTTTTTTATTTAGTTAAAATTAATAAATTAATTTTTTTTAATTTAGATGCTAACGTGGCATTTTTTAATGCCAAATAACATTTATTATTATTATTTTAATGGTCACGTCAGCGTTTAGTGTGCCAACAGTGCACTTCGTTTGCCACTTATGCAATTTTTGTATCTGATGTAACGACAGGGACAAAAACGAGACACGTTTTCAAGGATATGGACTAAAAGCAGTGGAAAGAAAAGTTAGGGACTAAAGTGGAATCGCGTGAAAATGTAGGGACAGAAATGTGGTTTTCGCCTTTGAATTATTATTGTCACACAGCTTCTTTTATAGTACTTTTTAGATTAGTGCTTCACTTTTTTTACGTTTATTTAGGAAAAAGATAACAGCTCACTTGCTTTACCATTTGAGGTAGTCTTTAACAATCATATTACTAAGAAAGATTGTCACCGTGTTCACACTTAAACGTGGACAATTATCCCCTATATTCCTTTTTGTATGAGACTTTTGGAATAATTGTGATTGGATCTTGGCTTTTTCGATGAAGGTTTGGTATTGATGACTTGGACTTAACAATTAATTTTGAATCTGCATTATCAGATCAGCGAGTATGAGGCAATGTTTGGTATCTCTAACAAAACTAACTTCTACAGTTTTCAATTTGTATCCCAATAAGATCAGAAGTTCTAATGTCCATTTCCAAATCCCCTATTTTTTGTAACTTATTGTATAGTATTTAATAAAAAATATAATTTTTGATAATTTCTATATTAAATGTATTACAAAAAGAAACCAAAATATAGTTTATTTTAAAAAAAAAAGCTAAAAGCTAAATATTTGCCAAACTAATATTTCCAACAGAAATCCTTTTTTTTTTTTATTTTTTTTTTTATTTTTGATAATTGGTAAATAAATAAATAAAAAGAAAAATGCATGAAGCACTTGATAAATACTAGATCGAATGAGCCTTCATTATTGAACTCATTTTTCAAAATACGTTAAAGTTTATCAAGCTTTTGTTTTGTTTTTTTTTTTTTTTGTTTTTTGTTTTTGCTCAGTCTCTCCTGTGCTTCAATTCTCATGGATTGAGAGCCCAGCCTCTAATTTCCATATATTGAAGATAAATAGAAAAATTATAACAATATCATAATAATTTAGGTTGAAAAGGCTGAATCCTTCTTTATTTCTATGGAATTGATCATATTCACTACCTACACGTTTTAAAACATGGTAAAATGTTCATCATATCATAAACAGCACAAAGGATAAGAGTTGGACATCTAAGCCTGAAAGTAAGCATAAGTTTAATAGCTTCAACAAGAAATAATTGCCAAAACAGGGAACCATATGATAAATAATTAAAAGTATAAGATTCATCTATATATGCTGCTCTTGAAGAGGATGGAATAATCAATAGTTGGGAAGATTTGCAACTTTTAAAGCAGTAGACCATGTCTTAATTTACTAATACTAAGAATTTGGGACCAAGATATCCTTTTAATCAAATAATCATTTAACTAGTGAATAAAACAAATTTCAGCTTCAAAACAGAATAAGAATTAAATAAATGTCTTTGTTCAAGGTTTAGGATTTATGGTTTCAGAGACACAAACATTTAACAACGACAACCAAAAAGTATCAGGGCTCTTGAGCTGATCCAAATGTTTCTTACCATAGCGAAGAAAGTACTCCATATAGAGGAAAATTTTCCAATCTACTTGCTTAGAATTACTGCAGAACTCAGCTGACACAATGGAAGCAATCTTATATCGATCTTCAGCAGATTTGGAATAAACTAGTCACAAAAAACCCTCTATATAGAAGTGCTTGCTTCTGCATTCCAGAAAGCCTTGGACCCTTAGAGGTTCTCATGGAATCTTCTCATTAAGTTCGCAATTGAAGATTCTTTCTGAGCAGCAAGTAAAGAAATCTATGAACTTTCTTCTCTCACACTGCAGAGCAACATTAAATAGTACTTATTTGTAAAACTTGAACAAAAATAACCGTAACTACATTTTGAGGAAAACAAAAATGCAAGCATGTTCGTAAGCAACGACAAAAGATTTCTTGCTTCTTACTTTCAAAATGATTAAAAGATAAAAAGAGATGCATATGATAAAGGAGACAAACTACATAAAGTGCTATTGTACAAGTATATGGGTGAATAACAAGAGTAACATATGGACATGCCAAGCTGATATGCAAGTACAGAAGACAGTCTAATATTCTGTCTAAAATTAGACCATAAATCTATATACAGTGTGTAACACAAACAATGTGACCACTAAGCAATCGAACATCCTATTATCAATGTAAAGGAAAAAAGCTATTAGAACAGATAGTCAAATCTGTTAACAAGGATGCCAAACCTAGAGTTGAAAGCAAAGGCTCCAACTGTGATTCTATCCAATATCGAGTATTATGATGTAACTGGGATATGAAGGAATCTGTCCAGTTCAAGAATGTTCAAAGATAGTTGGTTGAAGTTGATGATTGCCTGAGGTGCAGCTCTGTGTTGAAAGCAGTTGGTGTTAATTAGGCCCTAAGATGTTTCCACTCTGGTGGAACTGTCATTGGCAGATCCTAGAAACTATCCCTGTTTATAGCCTGGCTTTAATAGTTTGGGTGTCAAATTGTTAGTCTTGTTTAGCAATCTCAGTTAGGTGGTCTATGAAGAACTTTTTGTGCGTATCAGAGTGGCTGTACTCTGCTAGCTGTGAGCTTTTGCTCTTTATTTGTAATGTGTCTATTCATCAATAAATTTTCTGGAAAAAAAAAAAAAAAACCAACTGTTAATCAAAGTTTCTCATTATGACTTGTTCTCAGATACAAGAAGCTAAAAAGAACTTAGAAACACGAATATATATATATATAAATCATTGGCTAAAACGTGGCTTATTAAAACAAATACATGTTCTGCAGACCACAAATAGATATCATAACCCAACCAAATCTAAGAAACCTTTGTACATACAATTGAATATTGCAAGCTTAAAAATAATCGACACGCATGAAAGACATAATGAAAAATCCAAAAAATCAAAGTCTTGGGGTTCATAAGTCACCCATCTTGTATCTTCCAAACAGACAACCTCCACAGAGGACTTTCCTCAAATATATGGTGGGCTTGACATACCCACATACAGAACACACTCACAAATACACTAGCAATCATGCATGCACACCTAAATACATATATAAACACAGCGTTATGGGTCAGACCCAAAAACTAATTTGATCTATTTCAAGGAAATTGAAGTGCTTATGCCAAGATGGTAGCTAAAACAAACTACAATAAATCTAGCGGTAGAAAGCGTTAGTGGGCCTGATTCTACCTCGGGTAAAACCAAAAAACAAAGATTCAGTAAAGTCAAATTAATCATTAGAAAATATTACTAATTCATCATGTCAGAAAGCATTAGTTCCAAAACCATAAACCATTTCAAAGTGAATTAATAATAGAATATAAATCAAGCATGTTATGCACTTATATAAATTTATTGGTGAAATTGCTTAAATGATGCAATTTTTTTTTTCTTTTTCTTTTAAGGATAAAATATAAAATGAATGCAATGACCATTCATTTAAAGATAAAAGGAAGATGAAGAACAGATAAAATTGAGAAGCTACCATCATTAAACATTTCAAATTGCTACCAGATGAGGATGTTTGGGATGTGCTGCTCCTTTGGGAAATCTATGCTACCTTCTCCCTCAATGCTATTTTGAAGTTCCATTGAGACAGATTCCAAATACAGTTGTTGGAGATTTTTAAGGTATCCAATGCCCTTAGGCACTGTCTTTAACTCCATACAGCTGTTAATATATAGGGATTTCATATTGGGCATCACCCCCATTTCTATTATTATCTCATTCAACTGAGGGGAATTATGAATCTCCAATTTTGTAAGCTTAGGAAAGTCTGTCCTGAAACATAGCTGTTTTCCAACATAGGCATTACTAAGTACAAGATGTCCCAAATGGGGCAAAGCAGCGACGCGAGTGAGTAGATCTTCTTCCAGTCTTGGCCAACGCAGATACAAATTTGTGTGAGGCTTTGAAGTGAGCGAAACCACTGTGGCACTTTCTCTAGTTTTCCAGTCAAAATAAGCCTTTGAAGGTTGGTAGGAGGAGATGAGAGTGCATCCATTCGAAGAGTTTCTTCCTCATTAGTTACCATGATAGTCAAGACCCTAAGAAGTCTCATGTTTTCAATTGAGACACATAAGTTCTTCTCGTCTCCTTCTTTCACATTTGAAATACCGATCGAGTTGAGTTGCACCATGCTCTGAATTTGTCTTATAAAGTCACCATTTGCTTCAACAATACCTATAGATTGCAAATTCTTTAAACTAATGATATTTGTTGCTATTTGCATTCCAGTAAAATATCTTAAGTCATTCCAATTTCCAGTGTAGCGATACATAATCAGATGCCGCAAATTTTGCAATTTTCCTATTCCACGAGGAAGGGTCTTTATCTGTGTGTCCTTGACGTCCAAGGTTTGAAGATTAAGAAGCCTCCCTATGGAATTTGGGAGCATCTCAAGTAAAGTTCCACTTAAATTCAAATATCTTAAGTTGAATAATTTGAATACTTCATCAGGCAATTCATAAATGGGTTTTTTTTTTTTTTCCAAATCTAGAACCCTTAACATTTTACTTCCTGTAGGCAATGTTTTCAATGTCTTGTTGAATTCGAGAAAAGAACGGGAGCTTTGACATACCCATAAATGATTTTAGTTCTCCATCAGTTTTGTGAATTGAAACGCGGCGTGCTTTGCAGCGTGCTTTGCATTCTTTCATTTCATCTCCTCCACCATGTACAACACCAAACTTTTCTTTGACTGATATTGATAGAGCAAGCTCCCGTAGAAGATCATGTAATTTACATCTCTTTGGCCTTCCATATTCATTCCTTTGTACAACTTGAAGCATATTCCAGAAAGTGAGTTCTACTAGATAGCTATCTGCTACTTCTTCTAGAGTGGACCCTTCAACTTTTTCTACAAATCCTTCTGCCATCCATAGCTTAATGAGCCTTTTTCTTCGAATCTCATGATCTTCTGGGAAAAGAGAGTAATATAAGAAACAATGCTTCAACTGATATGGTAACTCGTTGAAACTAAGCGACAAAATGCTCTTCACTGCTTCTAACTTAGGATTCTTACTTAGTCTCCAATTCAAGTTGTTGTAAATTTCATTCCAGTGAGACCTATTTTTGGAATACATAAGACTGCCTAAAGCCGCAATTGCAAGAGGTAGGCTTTACATTTTCCCACAAGTTCTTGAGCAAAAGATTTAAGCTCTGGTGGGCAACTTCTACTGGGACTGCTTGAGAATGCTTTCTTGCAAAAGAGTTCCCAGGCCTCTTCCTGTTGCAGGAGTTGAATATAATGAATGTGATGTTTACCCCCAAATGATAGCAAGCTACATCTTCCTTTCGAGTTGTAAGGATGATTCTACTCCCAAGACAGCTGTCTCAAAGTAATACCTTTATTTCATCCAACACGTTTGTGTCCCAAATATCATCTAGGACAGGTAGATAAATTTTCTTCTCTAAATAGTTCACCAGTGTTTTTACTAATACTCTGTAGTTAATGGAATTCAAGTCTACTAGATTTGCTTATTTCCTTGACTCATAGAATTCCGTAATCAAGCTCCTCAATAAGTCCTCTAATTCAAATGCTTGGGAAACTGTGATCCATGCAAAACAATCAAAATGTTTCTTTACATCATCATTGTTGTAGGTGTTGGCAACTAGTGTGGTCTTGCCTGAACCTCCCATCCCGACTATCGAAATGACAGTCTGATGTGGTTCTCCATCCATCAACCAACCCATTATCAATTGCCTTTTATTTTCGATCCCCACAAGTTGATCCACTTTAAGAAACAAAGAAGATTCACCACGACGCACGATCCATTTATGATTATCTTTAGAACTTGTACCCTCTATATGATTAGGGCAAAACTTAGATACAATACCTTAGATACAGTACTTCAGGTACCCCTTTTAAAATTAAAACACCTGTCCACTTACTTAACAGTGATACTGCCGTTTCCTTCTCTGTTTATTTCTTTTCCTTCTTTTTTTTTTCTTTTTTTTTTTCCCCTCTTTCAGACTAAAGACTTCCCACGAGAAAACTGAAAACCCCAAAACCCCAAGCTCCTACCGTTCTCTCTCTCCCTCTCTGTTCTTCTCTTTCTCTCTTTCTTTCCTTCTCTCTCAGTCAGATTAGATGAAATAGACAAATCCAGCTCTGAATTCTCTATCTCGCTCTGTTTTCGCAGATTGGTTGGCTGGCACTAAGAAAATTCATTGGTATGTATTGGCTAAATCTCATTATAGGTTTTCAATTCTAGTTGCTGGGTTTGTGTTATTTTGAGGTTTGGTAGAGTTTTTCTTTGTTGATTATGATCTGGGTATCAATTTTTGTTATTGGGTCTGTGTTATTATTGCTTTGATTTGTTTTGATTTGAGTTTTCAATTATGGCTGCTGAGTTTGAGTTATTTTGAGGTTTGGAAGAGTTTTCCTTTGGCTATTTTTGATGAACATAGCTTTAGCAATAAGGTAAACCAGAGGAACATAGCTTTAGCAATATTGCTACACTTTGGTCCAAACATGATATACCTGTTAATGTAAAAAATTCAAGATTCCAAAGTGATTTTCTGTATCAACTAACGAAGGGAATATAATATATATAAGCCGCAAAGGAGGGGCTAGCTAGTTAATTTGTGCCAAGTTTCACCTTGGATGCGCCTATTATCTGATTATTTTAAGCATTATACTTTATACTTGAAGTGATGGGCAATTGTAGAAAATTTTACCAATGCTAATGCAATGATGTTTTGCTACTTTTGAGTTCTTGGAAACATATCTCCAGATGTGAAAATTATAGTTATCCCTATCAGATGTGAAAAACTCTCCAAATAATTAAAATGGTGTTCAATGTTACTTGAACACCATTTTAATGAGAAGAATGTTTCCTTGATGATTATAGAAATATAGTCTTTCTTGTCGATAATGAATTGACAGTCCTTTAAATTGTAGTCTTTCTTGGCTGGTTTGCAGTTGCTTAACATTTTTGATATTGCTTTTCAGCTCAAATGCAGTTGCTTTTGTTAGAAATCAACTTCGACAGCATGGAGATGTTCAGGTGTAGTGTTAGTAAATTGGTCCCATACAACCTTAATGCCACTATAAATTGCATATTCTTTTCTTTTCATTTATATTTTAAACATGGGCAGTGTTAACTTTCCTCTTGTTCTGATTTCAGCTAGCTTGTGATTTGTGAAGCATTGGCTCAAGCAATTCTGGTAATGAATTAAATGATCATTTTTTTTAATCTACACAGATTGGTTAGGTATTTTACTTGGGAAGTTATAATGACCTAAAAATGCATATGCCCTACAGGACCAATGATTAGAAGATAATGTCAACATTGTCATTGCTGATTTAGGGTATGCACCTATTTGTTCATATATAACTCTTATATTTTATTGGTGAAGCCAATTTGAGTTGGCTGAATAAATCTAATTCATCCTCTAACCAAAAATTAAAGAAAGACAATGGATCTCAAGATTCACAATTATATGTTCTTTTCCAACTAGAGGTTTAATTGTTTACAGGCTAAAGTTCAAAACATGGTTCAAAATTTTTGTTGGCACTTATTATTCTTGAAATATTTTGTGTATAGTTATTCACTTTGTTCGATTATTTAGAAATGAAATTTTACCATCTTTTGAATATTTTTGTTAATATTTCTCATTTTGCCTTGGTTCTGACTTGTGCATAGGCAGATAGATTGGCAAAGTTTGCCACTTCAGGATTTATGAGGGATGCATCTCAAGGATTGACCATTCATTCCTGGTCTATTAAAGCCTGCCCAGAAAATCTATTCTCATTCACCAAAATGAGTTGATCGAGTTCATTAATCAGACTGATCTTGTTATATCTCCTCACTGATTGGAAAGAATATCTTAGTATCAAGATGCATCAGTGTTAAGCCCAGTAGGAGAACTGAAAGAAACAATTATAATATCCAAAAATATATGCATTGTTTGGACGAAAGATTTATACATGGAGACATAAAGTGATTTGCAGCTCAACCATTTCAAACGGCAAAAAGACATGTTAGATTGAATAGGTAGTAGGACTTAAGATGTTGAATACATTCAAATTATTTTGTACAATTGCAAGTTATTTAAAAATTGCACAATAAGCATTGTATTTAATTAGTGAATTTTGATTTTACTTTAGTGTACTCTTTTGCAATATGCCATGTGATATTTGTAATGTGAGTTCACAATAATAAAACACTGTTTACTTCATTTTATTATCAAAAATAAGTTTTTTTTTTTTTTTTTGAGTTATAAGTGGTTACGCCATTTCATTTGAATTTCTTGTGAGTTTTGGCTCTATGTTCACCATAGGTTGCCTCATCCTTTATAAAAAGAGTCCACCAGCCTTCATTTGCCTGCACTTAAAGAAAATAATGGGAACTAAGAGCTATGTGTATAGATGTGCAGTACATTTGTGTGGAAGTGCATATTTGTGTATATGAGAAAAATCTTCTGTGATGTGAAATGATACTGTTAGTTTAGTATTGACTGGACATGTTAAGCTAAGAAATATATTGGTGCAAATTTTACTTGATGAATGAAAAAATCAATGCTTTCTTTCAAGTTTATGACATCCAAAATACCAAAGTAGGTACTATTTTTCCAAGCGGGTCTTGTATGAAGTGGAGATATGATCTTGAAGGCAAAGCATATAACTAGTAAATCAATTGGCTACATTCATTAATGATCCAATAAGTATAGCCCTCATCCAAAACCAAGAAGACCCTAAGATTTTCAAGTACACTAATTAAATAATCCACACAAAAAAATTGTACACGTACAACAATTGGCAATATTCAGCTCAAAAGAAATGAATGATGCAATCTGTAATATTATGTACACATGTATTTATTACCACTTTCAACATCAGATACACAAGCAAGCCTGTTCAATGAGTGCAATTGATGCAATTGCATTAAGAAAACAGCAGCCCACACACTGCAGGCAGCAGCTATCCAGTGCAGAAATCCAGCAGCTACCCAGTACAGAGAAACCAATGCAGAGGGAAAAAATAGCAGTATCCCACTGCATGCAGCAGCAGGACCCGACAATGTGTATAAAGAAAAATATGGTAGTGCTTGAAGTGTGGGCAAAAACAGTTCAAGTTTGAGATGATTGTAATAAATAAAGGCAAAAATAGTTTAATTAATCAAAAGGCCAATAGTGAATTTGGACCATAAAAAGTATCCAATATTAAAGAAGTTACACTTGATAAGTTATAACAATAAAAGTACCCAAAACACGCATTGGTAAATAAACTGATACGCGACAACAAAACAAAGTAATGTCACTTGTAGCAATTAATAAACAAATTATTGATCACATGCTAAAGAACACAGTGATCTGCCACACTAAACTCCTTGCTCTTGCCAAAAAATTATTGATTCATCCAAAGCCACACTAAACTTCTTGCACGCTAAACTCCTTGCCCATGCTACAAAACACAATGGTTTGCCAAAAAACAAAACTCATGATTTATTAGTCACATCAATAGATAGTCTATAGCCTAATTCTTGAAATTTCATTTATACTAAAAAATATATATATGCACAGAATACCTTGTTAATGGTAAGCTGTAGATACTACCACCACACTAAGTACACATCCATGGAATCTAATGAATACCAGTACTGCCATCCCTTGCAGAATAATCAGATGCAATGCTTGATGCCTACCATTTTCAAGTAAAATTGAAATAGAATAAGCACTAAGTGGAAACAAAATAAGAGTAACTTCCAAAAGAAATAAGCACTGCTTAGATTCTTTCCTTCAATAAAACAAAATATAAGACACCTCCAAGTATGAAAATAACATTTAAAGGTCTAAAACAGAATATATATGCAAGAAAATTACCTGTGTTACTTGTGTATAGTCAACAGATAAAGAAGCTGGGATGTTGACAGTAGTACTTGTCACATGAGTTTCTCCACAAGCATGCTTCCTTGTCCTTGATCCTTTTTCAATAAAACTTTTAGGCCGACCTTTTACACGAGATGTGCCTATTTTTTTCTTAATCCCAGTTGCTTTATAAGCTGATATGACAGATGCAACATCTACATGTTCATTATGAGAAGGATCCATCCCAATTTCATTGGAAGGTAAATCTGGTTTTTTTTTTTCAAAATCCTTTCCACATCAAGATTTAATTCAACCATCTTCTTAGCTAAAAACACAGATGCTTCTTCAGTTTCAGCAACCTTACTTGCAATGTTAACTGCATTACGACACAAATCTTTGTACCGATTTGTTATATCCAACTTAGGATCTTCTTTCACAATGCAACCATAGCTATCTAGTACACATCCAACTCTCGCTTGCTTAGTCCACCGCTTCAAAATGTATCGAGAAGGAAGTGGTTTTATATTTTGAATATCTAGCACCTTTAATGCATGACTACATAAAAACCCAGCAAACTCAAATTTGTTACAACTGCAAGCAACTGTTTGGTCTGTAGAATTGAAGATAACCGTATGTTCTCGAGTACATCCATACATGCAAACCTTGTACTCAAACAATGGTGAAATATCATAGCATGTATTAACAACCATGTCCAAAGACTTCTTATACTCTTCTTGAAAGAAAGTAAAGATTTTGGGTGTGTAAACATCCCTTGAGTTTTTCAACAAAAGCACTTCCACTCTCAAAACTGGCAAACGCTGGCTCATGTCATAATTGGAATCCAACTCATTGTGGCGTAAGTCTTCAAGTAACCTTTCAAAATGACTAAAAAATTCCAGCACATTATTGGTTGACTTTAGATAATGTCTCAAGCGACTATTGAAGCTTTCACTCAATTGTGTGGTCGTCATATTTGCGCAAAAATGATTTCTACCATATACCATTGCCCATTTTTCTCTTACTTCAAAAATGAATTTCAGCCAGCTATTTTCTTGAAGACCATGTTTATCTAACATTGATTCCCATGCTTGAAAAAAATCATCCTCATACTCATGATCACACATACAACTTTTAAATTCTGTAGCAAATGAATTTGAACTTTGAAAATACCTGTTGAGTTTTTTGAGAGCATTTTGATATATATGCCATTGGCATAAACGATGATGAGATTCCGGTAACACTTCTGCAATTGCTTTAGCCATTGTTGGATCTTGATCAGTAAAAATTGTAACCGGCTTCTTTCCACACATCGCTTTTAAGAGGGTTCGAAATAACCATGAAAAAGTTTCAGCTGTTTCATCATACAACAATGCAGCACCAAAGACCACAGTTTGTCTATGATGATTCACTCCAATTATAGGTGCCAATGGATGACGGTTTTTATTGGTTCGATACGTAGTATCAAAACAAACTACATCACCAAATAAATCATAATCCACAACCATTTTAGGATCTTCCCAAAATATATTAGTTATTTGATAATCAACATCCAACTGTATCTCATAGAAAAATGAAGCATTTTCAGACTTTCTCATCTCAAAATAATGAATAAGGGTAAATGCTTCTCCCTCTTTCATTTCCCTCATCCGTTTAGATTGTAAATGATTACTAATATCTTTAAGAGTAAAACCAAGATTTTCCCTACCTCCAGCTTGTTTACTCATGAACTCAAAAACTAATTTTTGCCTAATCCCAGAGCGATTTGCTAATTCAGCTTCAGCTGCTTGGGCAGCTGATATCTTCCTTTGTGATGGCAATTTATGTTTACTCCGTGGAGTTACAACTTCATGATTGTGTTTCGCTTCAAAAAGGGTAATACGATATTTACCATTTTTTTGACGACTGATAACCATTTGGGCTTCGCAACCACATCTTAATTCCATTCTAGATTTCTTTCCATCATATGCAACTTCCTTCTTGTAACCAGCTTTAAAACAACAAAACTTGCGGGATATGATAGTTGTTTTATCTGTCTTAATTCTATTCAGCCAATCTCTACGAATACTAAATCCAACATATCCAGCATATATATTATAATATAGATATGCCTCATCCTCTGAATCAAACTTCATTCCAATTTTTGGAGTTATATCTTCTTTAGTGTCTGCATTTTCTCCAATTTTTGGAGTTGTATCTTTCTCTAAATCAATAGACACAACTTCTTCAAGGTTGCTCTCCCCATCTTTCTCCATAACCTGTAAATTAACAAACATAATTTATTGCTTTTGATGAACTAAGTTCACTAAAAATATAAAAAATTACTACAATATATGATGGAATTGTTGAAAGAAGTTTTAAAAAAAAATGTTTTGCAATGTATATGCATGAAGAAAGAATCAACAGTATATCAATCCAGCGATGTTTATGTTTTGCAATGTTTTGCTAATATCAACCCATCAACTTCCAAAATATGCAAATCAAGATATTTGTATTTAATTCTCTAAGATTAGTGTATGGTTGCTATTCTAAGAATCTTTTGCCTTTCCAATTTCAAATTTCTGAATTGAACTATCAATTAGACACCAAAGACAAACACCATACATTGAAAAAAAAAAAAAAAAAAATTAGAACTCAGCTTCATCAAGGTGAACTCAGCCATTGGAAAACTCTTTCAAACCTCAAAATAACACAAACCCAGAAACTAGAATTGAAACCCCAAATTAAAATTAACCAAAGCAATACTAAGACAGACCCATTAACCAAAATTGAAACCTTCATCAGAAATAGCAAAAGGAAAACTCTACCAAACCTCAAAATAACACAAACCTAGCAGCTAGAATTGAAAACCCATATCAAAACAAACCAAAGCAATAATAACACAAACCCAATAACAAAAATTGATACCCAGATCATAATCAACAAAGAAAAACTCTATAAAACCTCAAAATAACACAAACCCAGCAACTAAAATCGAAAACCTATAATGAGATTTAGCAAATACATACCAACGAATTTTCTTAGTGCCAGCCAACCAATCTACGAAAACAGAGCGAGATAGAGAATTCAGAGAGCTTGATTCGTCTATTTCATCTAATCTGAGTGAGAGAGAAGGAAAGAAAGAGAGAAAGAGAAGAACAGAGAGGGAAAGAGAGAACGGTAGGAGCAAAGAGTGTTTGGCGGGAGTTCAAGAGTCAGAATGTCTTCTGGAACAGGGGAAAAATAAAAGAAGGAAAAGAAATAAACGGAAAGAAAACGGCAGTGTTACTATTAAGTAAGTGGACAGGTGTTTTAATTTTAAAAGGGGTACCTAAGGTACTGTACCTAAGGTACTGTATCTAAGTTTTGCCCATATGATTAACACCATATCTCTGGATCATTTGTGCAATGGTCTTGGTTGCCTTATTGATTTTCTGTAACTTGGTGGTGGCTTGATGCCTCACCCATAGATTCTTTGGAAAATAAATATTTTGGTGAAGGAACCTCGCAGATTGACCTCCAGTTTGTTGGCTAATGATGTGATACATGGACTGATCAATAACATCTTCAACCTAATATGCCATGTCTCTCACATTTGTCACCCAAGTTATCTCTGCTTCATTGCTTGTTCCCTTCTTGTCAGCATCTACTAAAAAAGATTGCATACTTATCAACTCATCCTTGATATCGCCAATTTGCTTCACGAACCCCCCATAACAATGATGCTTCGGTTGCAAGCACTGAAAGGATATTGTTAATCAAATATTTTACTACAGCTGAGTCCATTTTTGCCTTTAAATTTCCTTTCGTCACTGAGTTTTACTCTCCCTTTCTT
Source organism: Quercus agrifolia (assembly GCA_029955455.1). Classification (NCBI taxonomy): domain Eukaryota; kingdom Viridiplantae; phylum Streptophyta; class Magnoliopsida; order Fagales; family Fagaceae; genus Quercus; species Quercus agrifolia. The sequence goes on along the minus strand of JARQAD010000007.1, from coordinate 1,208,152 downwards.
CCAATCATGTATTTACAATATCAAAATGGATTAGTGGAAAGAAGGGAAAGAAAATGACAAGCTTTTTAACTTGTTGCTCGATTGTTGTTCATGGGATACCTATACTATTAGAATAAAGGTGAGAGATATAGTGGATGAAGGTATTTTTATTCTCAAAAATGTGTAGCAGTACAAATCAGCCATGTTTGAGTTCACAATTTTTCTTCAAGACTCAAGAGCCTTATGGTCCAATAGCACTGCACAGGAGAACTTGAGTTCATTCGAATCCCCAATTAAAGCTGTCATTAACAAACAATTACAAAGCTATTAAAACACACCATCAAAATATAAATTTTTTCATAGAGTAGTTCGAGTTGAAATTAAACCATTAACAAGACTAAGTTAAATGGATCTGTTTTGTAACTTTTCTTGATTCATTATTAGGATAAAATAAAGTTTGAATGAGGAACCAATTTATTTTTATTAACTCCAAAACCTTAATATAAGATACAGAAACACCACTTAAACTGAAAGGTTAAAAGGTGTTTGGACCCAAATATGTTATGTTAATTCTTCAAATTCTGTTGTTTTTCCTTCACGTAGGACTTATAATTTTCCTTCACTAGTACATATAAAAAGGTCAATCGCTAGGGAAATTCTAACCTAATCCACTATATCTTCATGGATTTAGCAAATGTAAAATTATATAGAATGGGTATTTTTGAAGTAAAGTGAAATATACCAATCATCTAAGCTTAAACGGGAGAGCAAACCTTAAATGTGATAGTTCAGTAACATGATTAGCCCATACCATCAAATGATATTTGAAAAATTATATACCTAATGAACATGGAGAGATTGCTCTGATATCAATTTATTAAATAAAATCAAAATTTTAAGCATGGATGTATCCCAAATACTTTGCAATTAAACTTTGGCTCTATCTTACATTATTAGCATATGTAAAAAATGAAATAAAACATGTCTACCATTCCCGAAAGCTGAACACTCTAGTCCTGTTGCTGGATTTTGAGGTTCCCGTCCTTTCTAATATCCCATTTCTTTCTTATTCTCTAAAGATAAGTACTACGGAAATGAAGAGAAATAGAATGGATGCTATGATTTATTGGAGGAAGTATAACACATGAAGCTATTCACAATCTCAAAAAGGGTGTAGCTTATTTACTATTAGTCAGGTAAGACTTCCTCAATTAACATCCAAGATATAGATCTGTTAGAAGATGAGATGTAGTCATCATTGACTTTGTATCTCTTCTTTTTTTTTTTTTTTTTTGATGAAGCAAACAATTCATGTAATATAGTTCATGACTCAGAAAGCTGAGCTGTAGTCAACAATTGTTAGCACCATAAAACAGAAAATTTAGATAAATGTAGCTTATTGATTAAAGTATACATGTTGGATGTTAATTAATTGACCAAGCCTTACCCAACAATAACTCATCCTTTATTAATTATGAAAAAAATTTGGATCCGCTTTAATTTTGGTTGAGAGTATAAAAAATAAAAAACACACTTTAATTTTGGTTTAATTTGAGAATTAATCATCATGTGAAACTTCGACCAATGTGAGATATTGTGAACAATTGCTCTTATTAGTCAACCCTTTTCATGATGATTGATTCAAGAAGCAAAGTTAGCAAAGTTGCTCTTATTAGGCTACAAATATTTATAGTACAGCTAAGCTAACAAATATTTAAATACAAAACGTGCTAATCGTGAGGAAAGCAAGCTTAAGTTAATTCCCTATTCTTCAGTCCTTTTAAATACGACAGCGTGTATATCCCACTGATGCTCTTGTCCTCAACGTTATACCGCATATCACAATTTAAAAGGAAATAAATCACTAATTCAAACTTTGAAATATACAAATAGTGTATAGGAATTTATTTCTATTAATCTTTCTATATCATAGGAATTTTTCTCCTTCCAGGGGGGGTAAATAGGAATTCATGTATTGAGATAAGTTGTTGGAGGCTTAATTCATTAGTACATTAATATTCTAAAACAGTACAAGGAAGGATAATTCATAAGTATATTAATACATAGGTACATTAACTCAGTTCCTTGCTTCCTTTTAATTGTTGGGGGGTGGGGGGTTTCATTATATGGAAATAATGAAACTCTAATGTTGCTACATAAGCTTTTGAAAGCCTACATTTTTTTCACTGTCATTATTCTAATATATATTTTTAATTGAATTTAAATTCTACAAACCTTTCTTTATTTACATCCTCTATTAAAATCTTGCCACATCATATTTTCTTTAAATAGTATAATATAGTTCTATATAGAAACACCATACTAATAAATGGCTATTAATAGCTACCATAAATATAAAATGTCATAGTTAGTGAAGAGAGAGAGAGAGAGAGAGAGAGAGAGAATTATATTTTGTTTTATTTTTCTCTGCATTACATGGGCTATTGACTAGTTCTTTTATTAAAAGTAGTGTACATGATCATACATCAAGAACTAAAATACCATGATAAACAACTGTTGGGGTTTCCTTAAAAAAAAAAAAAAAAAAAAAAAACCCTACTGTTTGGGCAATTATTCATATTTAAGTAGTGGGAGAGGAGGAAATTTCATTCCATGAAAATAATGAAACATTACCTATAAAAAAAAAAAAAAGAAAAAATCGAAACTTTATATTCCTTTTTTTTTTTTTTTTTTTTGATAGGGTAAACTTTATATTCCTTTATTAGACTATTAAGGAAGGTTGGTGTACATTATCGTACAGCAAGTTCTACAATACCATGATAAACAAATGTTGGGGCTTCCTTAAAATAACACCACGACCAAAGCTGTAGTCCCAAAAAAACTGTTTGGGAAATTATTCTCTATTTAAGAAATGGGACAGTGATCAGATTAAGATTCAATCAACTTAAGAGTATTCATGATATTCTAACATCCAAGTGTCAAATGGGTATCAATTGCACCATATGACTGTAGGTATACAAGATTAGAAAGAACTGGCTGGTGCAGCATAAAGCTGATGCAATACCAGTCATGACGAGGCAGATTTACAATAAAGAAACAGATTATAGCAAAAGGTAGGGAGAGGTATAAAGTTAAAGCTTAAGGTAAGGAGAGGTATAAGAGTTTGGGTCTCCAGGCTCTAGAGGCACAAGAGATTTTTTAAGTCTTAAATTTCAGATATCATATGAAAAAAGAAAAAAACTGTGTTCATAAGGCGCTTAGAAGACTAATAAACAGTTTTTTTTTTTTTTTTAATCTGATAAACAGATTCATATCAGCCTTGTAGGATTTTTTTTGGGTAAAAGGTGTACACTGAAGATGTGCTCTGGGTTTGCTCTCATAGGAATTTGGTTATGATCAATGAGAGGATCATTAGAGGATTTTTATGCATACATATGTATACATATGCAACAGTTGCAAGGGATTTGCTGATCATAGTTATTGATTAAGGAATTCTTCATGTATTACCTTTTGTTGGAGATATCTTGAGCATATAAGATTACATTAATTTGTATTCTTTTTTGAAATAACATTAATAGATATATTTGTATTAAATATTTTATAACTATTTATTTTCTTCCTCAGCAACTTCAGCTGTTACTCTGAAAAAGTAAATTTTTTTAATTAGTAGTGACCAACTCAAGCTATTAAGGACATAGGAGGTAACAACATGATTAGTGCTTGAATTGATAAAAATACTTCCTCCTCCAGGTATCCATCCAATTAAATCGGTTATACTTGAAGTTTCTGAAGAGCAATCGAGGCTATGATGGAAAGGTTTGCAGCGGAATGCATCCTTGGTTTTTCTAATTTTTTAAAATGAAATGTAAGTTATGTACATTGAATGATATGAATCATGCTAACATTTATATAGGTTTCAATATGTTAAAGATATATATTAGACATATTAGCCCAATGTAGTAGACCCAAAGCCCAGTCCTGCTTGTACTAGTAGTCTAGGGTTTAGTCGCATATATATACTCATGTTATGGCTCATTGTAACACAGGTTATTGTACTACACTCTTATACATAATAAAGATGTAGCCCTTAAGGGATTCCTCTGTGGATGTAGGCCATCAAGGCTGAACCAAGTAACCCTTGTGTTCTCGGTGTTCCTATTCTATACTTCCCTTTCCGCATCCACTCTAGCATACACAACATGGTATAACACATCACACTGCTAATAATAATTACATTTAACATGGTATCAGAGCCAAACTTCGTTCTTGGCATCAAACAAACATCTCTAGCAAGCAAAGAAGATTCTCACGCACATCACCATCAAAAGTCATACATGCTTGTCTGTTGGATCTAGACTCCACGGCATCTCGCAGCCACCATGGCTCACTACTGTGTCCAGATCCTCAAACCAAGTTAACCCTTGTGTTCTCGGTGTTCCTATTCTATACTTCCCCTTCCACATCCAATCTAGTATACACAACATGGTATAACATATCGCGCTGCTAATAATAATTATATTTAACATGGTATCAGAGCCAAACTTCGTTCTTGGCATCAAACAAACATCTCTAGCAAGCAAAGAAGATTCTCACGCACATCGCCATTAAAAGTCATATATGCTTGTCTGCTGGATCTAAACTCCACGGCATGTCGCAGCCACCATGGCTCTGTGCTATGTCAAAATCCAACAAACCAAGCAAACCGTGACTTAATATCAGATCTGCGCAAATCCAAGCCTCGCCTGACGAAGCCAACACCACAGACATGCTCCACAACCTCTTGCGACCAAAACCTAGAACTCCGATCACCCAAAGCCTTGCCATGTGCCACCACGCGTCTTAGTTGTCTTCGGAAAATCTCCCACGCGTCGCCTCAGATTCCTCACTTCCAGATCATCTTCTTGGTACACGCGCCTCCCTGATGGCCTCCTCATCCATTGCTTTACAAAACCTGAGATTCCGGCCCTCATACGAACTTACACGCGCCCTCATGCGCCTCTAGGATTTCTGGCATCTCTTGCACGCGCCGGTGGACTACTCGCACGCGCCATCCACGTTCCGGAAAAATGCTGCTGATGTCATCTGATGTCGCCGAATGACATCATCACTGCACGTCAGCAGCCATGCAAGCACCTCCACATCAACCCTAGTCCACGTCATAGGATGATGTCAACGGCTCTGCTGCTCAACCTGTGAACCGACCCGGACCAGTATCCGTTGATTTTGACCCTGGACCAGTTGACTTTGACTTTTTGCGTTGACCTCTGACCAAAAGTCAAAATTTTCGACAGGGCCTATCTTGCTCGGTTTTTCACGTAGATTCCAATTTTGAACTCCTTTTCTTCGTTTGAAGCTCCAAAATTGGTCAATTGGCACATTCTTCATTGTAGTTTCTTCAAAGGCTATTCATGGCATCTTCAAGAGATCTTTTCATGCTTATCCAACCTCAAACCTTCATCGAACTTCTGCCTTGAGTTTGAGGGAGGGTGTTAGAGATATAAATTAGACATATTAGCCCAATGTAGTAGGTCCAAAGCCCAGTTCTGCTTGTACTAGTAGTCTAGGGTTTAGTCGCCTATATATACTCATGTTATGGCTCATTGTAACACAGGTTATTATTGTACTACACTCTTATACATAATAAAGATGTAGCCCTTAAGGGATTCCTCCGTGGATGTAGGCCATCAAGGTTGAACCACGTAACCCTTGTGTTCTCGGTGTTCCTATTTTATACTTCCCCTTCCGCATCCACTCTAACATACACAACATGGTATAACATATCGCGCTGCTAATAATAATTACATTTAACACAATATATGGGCATTCATTGGGAAGTGTCCTTTCCTATGATATTCTTTGTCATCAGGAGAATTTATCCTCCCCATTTCCAATGGATTGGATGTACAAAGAACATGCTAGAAATGAAGAATCATCTCCTGATGTGAACAACCAGCCTTCTCTGTGTGACTCTTTGAAAAAGCTGGAGGATAAAGATTTCACGGTTGTTAATGAAACTAAGGACAGGGTGGATCACTTTGAGGACAAGATTACTTCACAAACAGATTTAGATGCTGAAAACGAGGAAGGAGATACTGAAGATTCCTCAATAATCGTGGGTCCTATCACTTCAGATTTAGATGAACTTACTGCAAAGGCTATGGACTCCAAGCAACCAGGTGATGAGAAAGATGTTGATGAATTACTTTGTGATTCTAGTGACATACTTTCTCAGAAGAGGGATGCCTTGAGTGAAACTACGAACATGGATTCTGGCATCCAGATTGAGGGTTTGGAGAAAATGACTGAGGACGTGTGTGAAGATGAAGGCAATAAAAACAAAGCAATCAAATTGCTGAAGAAAGAGGTAACTATAAAAAATGATCATTTTTCTTCATGGGTTTCTATGGAACCTTTTGTATAACATGTAATATTTGCTGCTTCAGATTGATTCGTTAAAGACCAAAATAGTGGAATTGGAAAAGCAATGTGGTGGTGGAGATTCAAGGTTGCATCAAGGTGACCTCCAATCTTCACATAAAATTTTCCCACTTTTTTTTGTTTATGTCTGAGTTTTGATGTGTAAAATATACAGGAACTAAGGAGGATCTTACAACTATTCAAGAGCAACACATAGATGAGAAGCTGCCATCTGGGCAAGATGATGCACCAATGAATTACACCCCATATATTAAGTACACGAAGCTTGAATTTAAGGTAAAGAAGCGAGATTTCTGGATCCTTTATTGTGCAATGTCTTTGTTCCTTTTTGCATAATGGAGTACCTTGTTCTTTACTTCATCTAGTGCTTGTGGATTTTCAAAAGTAAATGCTTGCATCTCTGAAGAAGAATGAAATTGGTTCTATGTTTAGTTGCAAATCAGATCTGCTCATATTTTGGAATGGTTATATTTTCTCATATGACTAAAATCTTTTACATCAGGTTGACACATTCTTTGCAGTTGGATCGCCTCTTGGAGTATTCCTCGCCCTTCGAAATATTCGTATTGGCATTGGTAAGAGTTAGTATGCATATGGATTTAAGACCCTGTATGTGTATGGGTGCATGAATATTCCTTTTTTACTGAGAATGTTGATATCTCTCTGAAATCTTCCAAAGTTCTTAAATGGTTATAATTATCTTATGACTAATTAGTCTAGATATTTAGATCGTACTGATAGTATAACTTTCTTTTCTTGTATGAGCTAAAGTGTTTAACATCATGTGTTTATACTTCCCTGTAAAATTTCTGCTTTTTTAGAGACTAAAATGTAACTGAACTTGATGCTCAAAGTTTCTAATCAATGTTCATTCAAATACTTATTTGTGGACAAGAGCTTCTGTATTTCTTAATTTTGAGTTGGGCTCTGACTATTTTTTTACTTTATTTAAATGTAATCTACCTGATAAATATGCAGAGGTCTGTGCGGAAAGTTAGTTATCTATAAATGAGTTTGTGATTTGTGTTCTCCTAGTAATGGGCATAGGTTTGTTCAGGATTTGGTGAATTTTGGTAGGTGTCAGTCTTTTCTCTTGGGGTTGCTAATTTGTTTTGTAGCTTTAGGCTGTGTCTTTTTCTTTAGTTTTGAATTTCTGTCACTCTTTTATAAATTAAGTAGTTTCAGATACGTGTTCCAGATTTAATGACATGCTTTTTGTCTTCATCCCAGGAAAAGGAAAGGAATATTGGGAAGAAGAAAATATAAGTGAAGAGATGCCAGCCTGTTGACAAATGTTTAACATTTTTCACCCGTTTGATCCTGTGGCATACAGGTCAGTCATAGTTCCTCTATTACATTGATGTTTCTCGTTTTTGTTTTGTTTTCATTTGCTTAGTAGACATTGTATTTTGTTAGAATTGGGTGTATGAAGGGCCGGATGTGGTTTCAACCAGCTAGTTTGTCATTCCTCTTCTTGATTTTGTTGGTGGATTGATTTCTGTGTGGATTCCATTTTTATTGATTTATTCATCATTATTTGATTCCTCTTGCATACTTAGATGTGTACTTGGGTTGCAACTTGCAACCTCCAATGAACTTATTTGGTAAGTACTTTTAATTAGATCTGCGTAAAAGATGTAGTGTTGATGGCTAGAGAGGAGAGAATATAAAAAGATTGTGTGAGCTTAACTCCATAGTGGCTGCCTTCTCCTTTATATATCATTTATGAAGTAAAATTACAAGTTTTCTCGTGTTGAATATTAACAAAAGAAAAGAGAAAATGGTGCATGCAAGGCATTGCATTGCTTACTTTTAAGGGAAAATGATGTAAGCAAGACATATATTTAAGTGTGCTATTTAATAAATTTTAACTCGACTGCTGGAAATGGAGAAGGGGCCCCCTTTCCTCCTCCACTCTCTTGCTCTTTCTACAAACTGATACAAACGCACACACACCTACCCCTTTTTTACTTTGCACAAACATACACATCAAACCATGATGGTATAAATCAGCTATAAGTTTTGTTATAGTTGTTACCATTTTTCCCTTTTATATTATTTATTTGAATTTGGTAATCTATGGGATCATGGATCATCTACACTCCATAAGAGTGGGCTCTATTAACCGTTCCAAAGTTAATATATCTCTCTAATTTCTTACATGCAAGAGTTTTATTTTTCAGATATAGAACTTAAAGAATGAGTCTAATATGCAAGTCCAGTGTCATAATTGGCATGTGATTCCATTCTTGAATAATAAATAAAAGGGAAAAAAAATCCTAGACTTCACCGCCTAAGGGTGCTTAGAATCACCACCAACTTGTAGAGAAAACTCTAACTCAAATTTATTTATTCAAATTGAACTGTCTCAAACTATTCCTGGAGTCTCTTTTTAATAGGCTTCTAGGCTTACATCACGTTACAATTACTTTCCATGAAATCCTCAACAAAATTAAAGCCAAATTTAGGGTGTGTTTGGATACCGCTTATTTTGCTGATACTGAAAACTTATTGCTGAAATTTATAGTGTGTTTGGATACCGCTTATTTTGCTAATACTAAAAACTTATTGCTGAAAGTACTGTAGATAAAGGTAAAAGTTAGTTGAAATAGTACAGTGGGAGCTTATGAATAGTACCAAAAAGTGCAGTGGAGCCCATGAATAGTAACAAAAATAAGCTAAATAGTAAAATAATTTTAATTTTTAATCGGTTCCTAAACGCACACTTAAAATTCAAAATTCAAAAATGAAATCTTGTATCTTAAATAAAAAAACATTTTTAATAAATAAATGTTAGAATTATGGTTAAATAATTAAATTAACCATTTTCTAACATCTTAAGCTTTTGGGGAATTAGTAATTCAACATGGTATTAAGAGAAGGAGGTCCTAAGTTTGATCGTTGTCTTCACTGTACCTCCCATTTAAAATTTTAAAAATCCTGTATGTTGGGTCCCATTTATCAAGGGGGATTCTAAGCCAACATATGAGGGAGAGTATTAGAATTATGATTAAATTCATCATTTCCTAATAACTTAAGCTCTTAGGAGAATCGGTAATTTGACAATAAACTTTGAATAAAATTGATTGTGCTCTCTACATCACTTCTTTTTAACAGGGTCACTAGATCTTTACACACATTCTTTAACTTCTTTTCTAATCTTTATGTCAGCCACAAGTTTTAATTTCAAATGCGTAGTAACATTACATTCTGAAGAGCTGTAAGATAATATAACTTCCTTGATTATAAATTAATAGTGGAAGATAAAGAATATTGTATTAGATATGTGGCTATGGTTTGGAGATGCTCCCTTCTGCTTCAAAATTTTTTGCTAATATCTTAATTGTCGTCTGAAACTTTGGTTTTATTTCTCTTGGTGATTGATCAGCACTTGCCTTTTGATCAAGTTTTCTATCCTTTGTGCCTGCTTTGAGCAAGCAGATTTTAGGTGATCATATGGTTTCTCTTTAGACATATTACTAGGTTAAAATTACAGTTTAGGGTGCATTAAGGAAATAGGTTAAAAGGTTCTTGTACATGAAGTTGGCAGAGAGGAGTAAGAAAAGGGCTCATAAAGGAGCTGACAACATTTTGAGTGGGGCTTCAAAAAGAATCTAGATATGGAAAGCTTTGGGTGGGGGAAAGTTGCTTTGGTTTAACCTTCCCTTTGCATTTTTCTTTTTCTTTTTAATATCAAAAACTGGGATTATAATTCCCAACTTATTGGTGGGGAATCAAATGTCTCTTTGAAGATAAATGAGATTGAAAATGAAATAGAGTATTCTTTAGTAATTTTAAAGGGGCATGTGCCTGGGGGCCGGGTAACATAATCTTTCACCCTTCTGTTTTGCATTACTTTTCCTGTTTCCCCCCTTTCATTGTTACTTCATATTCTCCTCCTTCTGTTCATAAATGTAAGGAGGATTGGGGGAATATATCTTAACAGAGTGGTCCTCTTCCAAGTATCTACATCAACCCCCCACCCCCCTTTCCACAGGCCCCTGCTTTTTTAACAAATAAGAAACAATAAAAACAGAGAAAAATAAATCAAACTGTTGCCCCACGATCAAAAAATAATTTTGATACTATACTCCAGCTCCACTGAGTGGTGGCTCAAACTAATTGGTATTTGTTATGGAAATCCATTTTTTGCTATTTATGCCTATCAACGGCTGTGTGGAGAAGTATTTTAATCAATCTTATATTCTTTGATGTATACTATTAATATATGTAAAAATTCTAATGTTTATATTGCAGAAGAGGGAGAGGATTCCCAAGAAAAGAGGGGAGATCATATGGTTCTCTTATGATTCAGAGATTAACTGGAAGTGAAGAAGGACGGATTGATCACATGCTTCAAGTGCGTTGTTTTACCAATTTGATGCTAAATCTTACAACCGTGTACATGATCATGCACATGCACATGCACATACTGATACTGCACATATATTTCTAATGATAACTGGGATTAGCATCTTGCATGGGTTGATTGTTAGAATCATTAAAAATGGATAAGGTAGTACCAGTTCAACATATATGGACATAATCTGATCATTGGAGCAGCTTTCTTGACAGATTCTTTGTATGTATCCCCACCTTGTTTGTTGCATGCTAATCTTAAAACAAGGATATGGACATGGTGCTGTGTACCCAGCACATGTAGGTCTTAGACATGGCAGCATTAAGATAAATGACATGATGTGAATGTTAAGAGGGTTCAGATGGATGACTCGCAACATAAGGAAAATCAAATGAGTTGAGATATTGATGCAAAGATTGGCATTGCATCAATCAAGGATAAGATGTGGGAGTCACCTCAGATAGTTCATTATGTGCAATGAAGATCTGCAGTTGCACTAGTTTAAAAAAGTTGATATAGGTGGAAGGAGTGTTAAGGGTAAGCTGACAAGGGGATTAAAAAAATACGTGGGTAGTAGTAAGAAGATTTCCAAAGAGTTAGCAAAGAACATGACTTTTGAAGTGTTGAAGTGGAAAAAGATTCATGTAACTGATATCAATGTTGTGATTTATAAGATTATGTTGTGATTAAGATTAAGTTGAACTTGAGTTGTATTTGCATGTTGAAATATGTTTTTCCAATAATAATTTGATGTTGTTCGTGCAGGATAAAATATTTGAGCATCCATACTTACAAGCCCTTGGATCACATACGTAAGTACCCGCTTTCTACTTTCTAAAAAAAGTCATTTTAAACATAATTTTGGTTCTGTCAAGTATTGCTTGTTATTGGGCAAGTACTCACTATCTACATTGTGTGCAACTATTATCATCTGCCTTCCATTATTAACTTCTTGTTTCTGTTTGTAATTGTTAAATTACTGATTGTCCCTAAAGTTTAAGCTATTAAGATATGGTAGATTTAATCATTTAACCATATACTTCTAACACCCCCTCTCACATGTGGGCCGAAACTACCTTTTAATAGGTGAGGCCCAACACGTGGAAATTTAAATCAAAGGTAGAATGGAGGAGACAGAGATCAAACTCAAGACCTCCCGATCTGATACCAGATTAAATTACTGATTGTCCCAAAAGATTAAGCTATTAAGATATGGTAAATTTAATCATTTAACCATATACTTCTAATAGTAATCTTGTTTTATGACTAAAGAAACTGAATTAATAACAGAACTACAAAGAACAGATGCAGCACCGACTTGAATTAATAACATGAGTACAACAGCAAAATCTGTAGGCAACAAAAATTGTCGCAAATCCATAATTTCAGTCAGAAAGAAAGAGATTAAGTTGCAGAATTGGAGAAAAAGATTAGGGAAAATTACATTTTACACCATATATTTCTGGGGTTCTTTCAAATCAAACCCAATAATTGTGGTTTCAAAATAAATCCTACAATTTCAAAAGTTTCAATTTAAATCATGAAGTTTAAGATTGTTACAAATTAAACCTTATAGTTTTGTTAGTTTCAAATTGAACTCTGGACTTTTAAAATCGTATCACTTTTAAAATCGTATCACGTTAAAATCTGGGCCTTTTGAGTTTGATTTGGGGGTTTGATTGTGGGGTTTAAAAATATGATAGTTTTCTTCTCTTTTATCCCCATTCTTTGTAGTGGGGAATATAATAACAAAAAAGTAACTTGAGCCTACATGTCGTGTTGCTTTTGTACCTTCATCTTCTTTTAATTTGTGAATCTTGGTATGTAGAAACTATTGGAGGGATCATAATACCGCTCTTTTCATATTAAAACACTTGTATCAAGATATACCTGAAGACCCTAACTCACATGCGGAATCTAGTGGGGGCAACTCAAAAGAAGAAAGTGGTTCCACAGGTTGGTCTGATCAAAGAGAGACTGTTGATGAAGAACTTCCATTAACATTCTCTGACACAGTTATGGTTAGAAATTTTTCAAGAAAAGCCAAGAAGATTTGGAGGAAGCGCTGATGATAGTAGTAGTATTCAAATTCTTGCTGCACGCCTTTAGATGCATCATGCAAGTGCAATTGATGACAATGGAAGCACTTTTTGTTATTATCATATCATTGCATTCTGGGCCAAATTATCTCATATTTTTAACATTGCGGAAAGTCTTGAAATTTATGATTGTGTCATGCTGCGATGGGAATGATAGTCAAAGTTACAATGAAAAGGATATGCCATTGTCCACACCAAGGCTCAGAGCATGCTCCTATGAGGCTGCTGAGGCGTGGAAATGGTGGGAAATCCGAGGGCTTGCCGGAATAGGCTTTCATGGACGGGTTAATAACCATGGTCTTCTTCAGAAACATTGAATGGGTTCTGGCTTGCTAGTATTTGCTAAATATTGCTTATGCCTAATTCTTTGGTTTTTGATTTCATGCAAAGCTATGAAAAATTTCTCATCTGGCAATTGACATGCTTTATGTGAAGAAGAATCATGGCAGCTTTGTCTTCCTCATTGAATTTGTGAAGGAAGTCATTGCTATTAACATATCCACTCAACCTTATTTTCCCCATAATTTAATTTCAGTATCTAAGTTGATATGAGGAATAGACTACAGGGGAGTTTGGATTCGACGTCTGTGTTTTTTGAAGCGCGATTTGTCTCTTTTTTTTTTTTTTAAGCCGTAGTTATTTGATTTTAAGAGACAAAATCTACTGTTATGAACAATACAAGCACTATTCACACACTGTGCATACACTGTTTATGCAATTAAAAATATTAAAAATAAGTCTCATAGCACTATTCACACGTTTAAAAATTATTTTGCTACAGTGTTCTCAGTTTTCAATTTAAGCAAAAATAAGTTTAATCCAAACGGACCCTACGTCTACAAGACTAATATAGTAATAGAATGAAAAAGGGTTAATCAAACTATTATTCAAATCGTGTGCTCACTATTGTATCCATGATAAAAATTTGTGGGTTCTCCAAAAAATATTATTTAATTCGTTTTAACAATTTTGCTATTAAGAGGGGCGGTATGGTGTCAAATAATCTATAGATAAAATAAAAACTTTATATTACTATTATCATCAATCATAAGATGTATAGAGTTGCAAAAGCATAATTGTTTATGAAAAAAGAAAATAGAGGTGTGAATGCATTGGAATAGGTTGGATTTTGTTTTGTGTTTTTAAAAAAGCCAACAATTTCCCATGTTGAGAAACGTTCAACTCAACTTGATTCATAGGGAACATGTAGGGTTGGGTCGGGTCGTTAGAATCATTTTGCCAGGCCTATTAAAAAATTTTGGTCTTCATTAACCAATTTAAACCCATTTTTTTAATAAATAATTACAAAATTATCTAAAATAAATCTCAAAATACTAAGACAGTCCGAACTAACAAATTTAAAATAAGTTATGAAGTCTAAAATAAACTAAATTTTTTTTATAGGTATATAAAATCTAAAATAAATTAAATTAAGGAGTTTATACATATATATATATATATATATTTTTTTTTTTTTTTCAAAGTATTAATTAATAGCGGGGTTGGATTGGGTTATTTGGATTAAAATTTTTGTCAACTTTGAACCCGATCCAACTCAAGTTATAAAAAAATAAGGACCCAACCAAACCCTTCAACCCACAAAAAACAAATCCTGATGTGTTGGTTTGGATCAGGTTCATCCAGTTGTTCAAGAAGAATAAACAGAAGAACTATAAAACTCAGAACAATAGAAAACAATTCACACGGATGTTTATGGTTTACACAAGCTAAATTACATACAAATTACAATCCACGGTTGAACCAGGGACAATCTTCCAACAAACTGCCACAAAGGCATCTTGGAGTTCAAACTTTCAGATTTATTATAGACAAATAAGAAACAAAGTCTTCAGTATTAATTTATTGAACAATAACTAGAATACCCAAACAATACTTAGAATTAGAGCTCCAAACAAAAAAGAATCCTTTTGAAGCAAACAAGGCAAACTCATAATCTTCAGCATCATTCTGCCACGAAAAAAAAAAAAAAAACCAGAGACATGGTTTATTAAAATTGACAAATTCATGTTCCAAAACACAAATAATAAGACATCATAGCCAAACCAAATCTAAGAAACCTCTGTACATAAAATTGAAAGTCACAAGCAAGATTAGGATTATTGACATGCATGGAGGACACATAATAAAAAAACACATAAAAAGTCAACACTACATAATTCACAATCTTGTATCTTCCAATCACACATCATTTATAGAGGACTTTCCTGCAACATATGGTGGCCATTACTCACATACAGAACACGCCCACAAACACACATTCACACATGCATACACACCAAAATACATATTAAAAACAGTATTTTGATACAGGATCTAGAAACTAATTCATTCTATTTCAAAGAATTTGATGTGTTTATTAGTTTATGCCAAGATGGTAACTAAATCAAACTCCAAGCAATCAAGCAATAGCAAGCATTGTTAGGCATGAACATGGTTACTTATTGATCATGTCAAAAACCATTAGTTTCAAAAACTTAAGCTATTACAAAGTGGATAAATAATATAAGTCAAGCATACATAAATTTGTTAGAGAAATAACTTAGATGAAGCAAAGCTTTCTTTTTTGGGGGGGGGGGGGGGGGGGGGGGGTTAGATGAAAGATAGAAATGAATGCGAAAATCATTCATGAAATAAGAAAAAAGAAAAAGAAGAAAAACACAGAGAATTAAGAAGCTACCTTCATGAAGCATTCCCAAATTACTACCAGATGTAGATCTTTGTGATGCACTGCAACACTAAATAACAAAGAGTAACTTATGAGTAATGTCTAAGAGTATGATAACAAATTCAAATAGATATTGCTAACTTAGGTAACACAAAGTATCAAGTTGCAGTTCCAATCACATAAAAGAAGACATAAACAAAATTGTTCAACATGTATTAGTTGGAAATTATGACTTGGATCACTCATTTCTCTTCATGAGCTTATGACAACCTAACAATGAGGAATGCAGTAAAAATACAATTAAAAACAAGAGATTTGCTACCCAAAAGAAGAATTGGAAAAACAGAGAAAAATTGGAAATCTCAATAAGAATTTATATCTAAGTCAAGGATTTTTAATTAGGACTCAGGAACCATAGGTTAATGGCCAAGATGCATCAATAAAGGGAAAATAATTAAATTATGATTATACTTATCAAAAAATAAATAAACCTTAATCACATCTCATCCATATAGGAATTGCGAACTTAAGAGCATAGGGTCCAAAACAGAAACTGATAACATTTTTCTTAACTTAATACAACCACTTCTTCATGCATGATGCATAGGTATAGAAATGGAGAGAGGTTGTGCATCTTGTGACTATTAGTTTTTGCATTTATTGGGTACTATGGTTAAGAGTCGGTGCAAAAAGAAAGTACAAACCTAACTCCAAAGACCATCATCCCAAAAACAAGGTACTAGTCCCCCTCCCCTACATAATCTCCACAAAATAATATTCTCAGCCTAAATGGGAGGTTAACACCTATGAGGAAAATACGAAGGTACATAAAGTCAAGAAAATTATTTCTTAACTTATATGCTGCTTCTCAAATGGATTGCAGTATGTACAAACGAGTACAAGGGGCATCAATGAAAAGACATGTGGAGCATGTGCCAAGCTAAAAAAAAAATACTGAAGACATCCTATCTTAAATTAGACTATAAATCTATGACCTTAGTGTAGCAGACTAACAATGTGAGCACTTAAGAGTTAAAGCAACCTATTATCAATGGCAAAATAATAATAATAATAATAATAATAATAATAATAATAATAAAACGAAGAAGCTATTATTAATCAATTTATTTCATGAGGATAATTCTCAAATTATATAAGAAGCAAAGTATGCACTTAAAAGTTTGCAACACAAATCACAGGCTAATGTGTGCTCACTGAAGCAGACCAATATGTGGTACAAACCACAAATAAGACATCACAACCAAACCAAATCTAAGAAACCTCCATACATAGAATCGAAAATTATATGCAAGCTTAGGATAATCAACACCCATGAAAGACGCATAATGAAAAATCCAACAAAAGTTGTGGGGTTACATAAGTCAAAATCTTGTATCTTCCAATCACACAACATCCACAGAGGACTTTCCTCAAACATATGGTGGGCTTGACATACCCACAAATAGAATACACCCAAATACATTTATATAAACAGTATTTTGAGTTAGGCCCAGAAACTAATTTTATCTATTGTGAGGAATTTTTTTTATTTTTTTTTTATTTTTCTAAGCCAAGATGGTAGATAAAACAAACTCCAAGCTATCAAGCAATAGCAAGCATGATCCTGCCGTGGGTAAAAAAACAGAAATACGATTAAGTACAATTAATCGTTAGAACGGATTACTTATTTATGATGTCAGAAACCATTAGTTCAAAGAAATAGCTTAAATGATAAAATGAATGCAACCATTTATTTAAAGATTAAAAGTGGAAGAAAAAATAGATAGAACTGAGAAGCTACCTTTGTGAAACATTTTGAATTACTACCAAGTGTAGATCTTTGGGATGTGCTGCACCTTTGGAAAATCCACATCGCGAATGCGATTTTCAAGTTCCATTGAGATAGATTGCAAATTCAGTTCCTCAAGATTTTGAAGGTATTCAATGCCCACGGGCACTGTCTTTAACTCCATGCAGCTGTTAAGATTTAGGTATTTCAGATTGGGCATCACCCTCTCTTTTATTATTATCTCATTCAATTGAGGGAAATTATGAATACTCAATCTTGTAAGCTTAAGAAAGCCTGTATTGAAACATAGTTGTTTTCCAACATAGGCATTAACAAGCATAAGACCTCCCAGATGGGGCAAAGCAGCGATGTAAGGAAGTAGATCTTCTTCTAGTCTTGACCAATGTAGATACAAATTTGTGAGGCTTTGAAGTGAAAGAAACCACCGTGGCACCTTTTCTAGTTTTCCCACCAAAATAAGCATTCGAAGCATGGGAGGAGGAGCAGAGAGTGAATCCATTCGGAGAGTTTCCTCCGCATTAGTTGCCATAATAAACAAGTAGTGCAGTAGATTCATGTTTTGAATTGAGAGACATAAGTCCATCATATCTGCTTCTTTCACATTTGAAATACCGATCCTGGTAAGTTGGGTCATGCCACGAATCTGTTGCATCAAGTCACCATTTGATTCAATAGCGGACACTGACTGCAAATTTGTTAATCTACGGATATTTGATGGCACATTTGTCCCATTAACATATCTGAAATCGTTCCAATTCCAAGTGTATCGATACATAATTAGATGCCGCAAGTTTTGCAAATTCCCGATTCCACGAGGAAGGGCCATTATTTGTGTGTCCCTGATGTCCAAGGTTTGAAGATTTAGGAGCCTCCCTATGGAATTTGGGAGCCTCTTAAGTAAAGTTCCTCTTAAATTCAAATACTTCAAGTTAAAGAAGTTGACTACTTCATCAGGTAATTCATCAATAGGGACATACTGCAAATCCAGGACCCTTAACATTTTACTTCCGGAAGGCAATGCTTTGCAGTTGTTAAAAACAAGAAAAGATCGAAGCTTTGACATGCCCATGAACGATTTTAGTTCTACGTCTGTTTTGTGAATTGACATGCGGCGTGCTTTGCATTTTTCCATCTCTTCTCCTCCATCATATATAACACCAAAAATTTGTTCCTCTAAAATTGGCAGAGCAACCTCATGCATAAGATCGTGCATTTTACATGCTTTTGGCCTTCCAAATTCATTCGTGTATACAACTTGAAGCATGCTTCGAAAAATGAGTTGTTCTAGATAGCTATCTGCAACTTCTTCTGGAGTGAACCCTTTAACTTGTTCTACAAATCCTTCTGCCATCCATAGCTTAATGAGCCTCTTTCTTCGAATCTCATAATCTTCTGGGAAAAGGGTGCAATATAAGAAACAATGCTTCAGTTGATGTGGCAAATCGTTGAAACTAAGCAACAAGATGGACTTCACCATTTCTAGCTCAGGATTGTCATTTCGACTCCAATTCAAGCTTTTGTAAATGCAATTCCATTGAGACTCATTCTTGGAGTACATAAGACTTCCCAAAGCCGCTATTGCAAGAGGTAGGCCTTCACATTTTCTCACAAGTTCTTTAGCAAACGAAACAAGGTCAGGGGGATAGCAGCTATTAGAACTACTCGAGAATGCTTTCTTGCAAAAGAGATCCCACGCCTCATCCTCTTCCAATGGTTGAATACGATAGACGTGCTTAGTAACTTCAAAATTGAAGCTAGCTACATTTTCCATTCGAGTTGTAAGGATGATTCTACCCATATGACAATTATCAAGAATAGACAACTTTATTTGATTCAAGATACTTGTATCCCACACATCGTCCAAGACAAGTAGATACCTTTTCTCCTTTAAATAGCCCACTAGCATTTCTACCAACTCTGTGTAATTCTTGGAAGTCAAGTTTGTAGGATCCACTTCATTCATTGACTTGTAAAATCTCTTGACCATGCTTCTAAATAAATCTTCTAATTCATATGCTTGGGAAATTGTGATCCACGCACAACAGTCAAAATGTTTCTTTACATCATCATTGTTGTAGGTGTTGGCAACTAGTGTGGTTTTGCCTGAACCTCCCATTCCAACTATCGAAATGACAGTTTGGTCTACTCCTTCCATTAACCATCTCATTAACACTTGCCTTTTCTTTTCAATCCCTACAAGTTTGTCTTCTTTAAAAAAAAGAGATGATTCAGCATGCTGCACCAACCGTTTTTGATTATCTATAGAACTAGTTCCCTCTATATGATTAATATCATATCTCTGGTTTCTCTCTCGTATGCCTTTGATTTTCCCATTAATTTTCTGTATCTTGGTGGCTGTTTGATGCCTCACCCAGAGATTCTTTGGAAAGTAAATGGTGTGGTGAAGGATCCAGGAAGATCGACCCCCAATTCGTTGGTGATTAATGTGATAAATGAACTTATCAATAATGTCTTCAACATCATACGCCATGTCTCTCACATTTGCCACCCAAGTTTTCTCTCCTTCACTCCCAACTCCCTTTCTATCAGCATCTAGTAAGAAGGATCGCATGCTTTTCAACTCCTCTTTGATATCTTCAATTGCATCACGAGTTCCCCATAACAACGATGCTTCATTTGCAAGGATTGAAATGATATTGTCAATCAAGAGTTCCACTACAGCCTGGTCCATTTTTTAACTTCACAGTTCAAACACCCCTTCTACGTTAGTCACCAAGTTTTTAGGCTCCCCTTTTACCAATTATATCACATCAATGAGAATGAGAGTGCTATGCTTTGACTTGTAGCTCACCGATCCAAGGATATCTACAAAAAAACAAAAACAAATAAAAATAAAAATTTCATTCTTGAACTCAGCTGACGTATTGCTACACTTTTTGAGAATTAGAATATGCATTATAATTTCATTCTTAAACTCAGCTGACGTATTGCTACACTTTTTGAGAATTAGAATATGCATTATGTTTCTCACCTTCTTTTTTTTTTTTTTTTGGGTTAAGTGGTGTAGACGCGTAGATTTCGCTCAACAGCGTTGACACTTAGGAAAGGTCATAACTCATAAGGCCATTAGAATCCCATAAATACAATGACCTATGTATTTATCTAAATTAAGCAATGAGAAATATTACTACTTGTCGCTGATAACGCTTTCAATAACTAAAATATCGTCGCTTCCATATGGTCTGTATTTATACACCAACATGTTGTCTAATTTGTTTGGTCAACAATGGAAGAATGTGTACAACCGCACAAATTTTTTTTCTTAGAAGAGTGTACAGCTGCACATTTATATTAGTTTTTTTTTTAATTGAATAATAATGGTAAGGGAAGGTGAGGATACCAGTAAATGTTTATAAAGATTTATTAAGAACTAAAATGAAATAACGTATAATCTGATAAAAGAATTAGAAAATTATATAGAATATGGATCAAAATTTTGACATTTTTTTTTTCTTTTGAAACAAAATAATTGAAATTTTCTAAAATATTATTCTTATCTTTTCTAAAATATCATTCTTATCTACACAATTAAAAATTTTGAACAATTTTTTTTTATTTGATAAACACACACACACACACACACACACACACATATATATACTCACACGCCAACACTAAAACTGCCGCATGCAATTTTAGCATACAGTTTTAGTGTTGGCGTGTGAGTATATTCCCTTATCTCATCCCTCTTCCCCTATATATATATGTGTGTGTGTGTGTGTGTGTGTTTATCAAATAAAAAATACTCAATGTTGTCGAGTCATCTCACATCGGTAAGGCGTGATATTGAGAATTTTGAACAAATTATTACTTTATGATAATCACATTTATTCTCAAGTAAAGATATTAAAAGAGATATAAATTTTAGCATATAAGACTTGTTCAAGTGAAAATTAAATCATTAATAAGATGAAGTTTAATAAATTTGTTTTTGATTTGCTTTTTAAGAGATGATTTACAATTTACATTTCAATTTTCCTTGATCTTTTATTTCTATATTAAGAAACCATAGTCATGTTTCCATGAGGGGACCAATTTATTTTAATTGTTTTAAACTTCCCTCCTTCAACAAAAATCTCATGTCAAACCCTAAGAATTTCATTTTATACTCCATTATTTATAGCATATAATATGTTAGATTTTTTTTTTTTTTTAAATGTGACTATATAGTGTATACAATTTTTTATATATATACAAGATAGAAATTTTAATCTAGTCTAATCTAAACGTGTAAGGTTGAATTTAATCAACCATTTTGTTGGCTTTATTTCGTGCTAATTTGCTTGTAATTCAGCATTTAGAAATCCTATATTTAGGTGGGAATCATGTAAGTTTAGTGTGTGAGAGAGTGTGAAGAAAAGCTCAAGAGTATGCACTTAGCAGGGCCTCGCAATTGAATCTTACGACTGGCTCACGGCTAGCAAGTTGCCAAAGGAGGCACACATGTGAAGTATTTAGGGGAGCTAAAGAGTCACGCTAGCTGGAGCACTACAGGACAAAACTTTCAGTCTGGCCAGGCAGTTAGCTCACGGCTCAGACTTGCAACTCAGTCAAGTCGTGAGGCCAAGCCGCCAGACCACTCTGTTTGTTACAAACCTGACCTTTCGCATTCCAAACACACACCAGTGTAAATTACCCTTATACCCACGTATTGTTAAGAGCTTCCAAAGAGAATTTTGAGAGAGAAATCCTAGAGAAAAACAAGATTGACTCATCCATAATCTTTACACTTTGATTTTCCAAATTCCTTTATTCTCATCCTCTCCATTGTTACATCCTTGAGAGGTACATTTAGCCAAATCCTTTTCTCACCATACCCATATCTGTGAGAAGGTTATTTGGCGCTTAGGAAGCAGTTAGAAATGGACCAATTAATATTGATTGATGCTATGGGCTATAGCAAAATTCGGTAAGCTAAAGAAGACAAAGGTTTAGCGTAACCTCGTTGGAGCAAGAAGCTTGGAGGGCTTAGGTACACTAGGCAGATTAGGTTTGGAGGGTCTTCTGCTATTCATATATCTCAACTTCATTCTCTAGTGGATTATTGATCGCTTGGAGGGCGGCGGAAAGGTTTTACGCTGAGGACTTCGGTTTCCTCTTCGATAACATATCATTGTGTTGTCTTTGCGTTTGCATCTCTCTTCCCTTAATCTTTGCCTTTTAATTACTGTTGTGGTTGTGATTAATTATGGTTTAGATTGTTTTATCAATTCTGTTTTAGCTTATTTTCATATTCCGCACATGCATTGTTTGATAATAAGCTTGAATTGGTAATTTGTAATTCGGGGGTCTAAACATTCATAGGTGTTTTACACACTATTTGAACATTCAATTGGTATCAAAGTGGATACACTTGGATGGTGCTTTGTATGCTTCTATGCATGTTTTAGATGTTGATGATTGTAGCATGCCACGTGTTTATGAAAATGCCTCTATGAGTGTTTATCCTCATGATTGTGATGACATGTTACTTGAATCATTGGGTGTTGTTGATATTCCAAATGATAAACTCTTTAAGAAAAATGCTAAGAAGTTTCAAAAGAATTAGAGCAAGTTATTTTGTGAAAAATGATGATTTAATTGCTAAACTCAATGAATCCATATAAGAAACTTGCTAAAAATTCTCTTGAAAAACTGAAGGAGTTTGAGTGTTTGAATGTGGACTTGGATGCTAAACTTATTTTATCTAACAAATTTGTTGATGAGCTAAAATGTGAGAATGAATCTCTGAAAATGCATGCCAAGTGTTTGATTGCTGAACTTATTGCTAAAAAGGATGATAATATATGTTGCAATCATGTTGTGGTACCCGATTTTGTGCCTTATGTGTGTTTTTCCTCTATAGGCAAATCAGTGTACATTCCTCCACACAAAAGAAATCAAAAGGCAGAGAGAAAGGCTCTTAAGTCAAAGCCTCCATTTAGGTCTCAACCTAAGGCTTTGGATGGATCTAAGTTTGTTCCAACTTGCCACCATTGTGGTGTAATTGGTCATATAAGACTTTAATGTCATAAGTTGAAGAGGGAACAAAACCATGTTGCTAGATCCCTACTCAAAAAGCCTAGTGAGCCTAACACATTGTGTGTCACCATTGTGGTGCTTCTGGTCATCTAAGACCCCATTGCTCTAAGTTTCATGCTCTTAAAAGAATCAAAAGAAAAGAGAAAATTGAGCTTCATGGAAGTTGTGCTAAAAAGGGTAAATCGGATTTGAGTGAAAATAGCATGTTGTTAAAGAAAGTATTTAATGCTCTTAACTCCTTGTCTGTGTGCATCTCCAATTCTCATTCTTCCAACCCTCGTCTCACTTTTCATGAGACACTCATTCCAAACAATCGTTCTATTTGAATGAGGAAGGATTCCTATGGTTGACCTTTTACTCTTTTGGTCATTGATCTAATTCTTTTGATCTTTGTAGGACTCTTCATGCATTTAGTGCATCTTGCTTTTCTTTTTATGCATTGTTTTTGTTTTGATCTTACTTTTATGTTTTAGTTTTGTGTTAATAAAAATCCAAAACCATATAAAAAGTGAAAAATTCAAAAAGTTTGATCGTATATGTTTGAGCACATATCACATGTGAATTTTGCCTTGTACCTCCGCACAAATGGCTTTCTGCATTTACGAGCTTAGCTTGTTCTGTATGCACATCTATCTTTGTGAGAAAAATCTTGAAATCTATGTGTGATTGTTATAAATCGATCTTCAAGCTTGTCATAAATGATTGGTCAATAGTCTTGATGGTTTTGATACTTGCATAGACTTGTGCCTATATATCTTCCCACACTTTTTATTTTTTTTGCTTAAAGAGCTCAACAAATGTAAATATCAAAATGAAAAGAGATAATGAGTTGCAAAAGCCGTCGCACCTACTAGTATTTGACTAGGAAAAAAGGAAAGTGAATTGTATTGAAAATTTATGATGCCTAAAAGCCAAAGGCTTGTTCATCAAATTGAAATATCAAAAATTTCAGGCACCAATCTCAAAATGATATGTATTGATTCAAAATGATCAAATGTTATGAATTGTAAAGAAGCCAAATGAAAAGTTTCAAAGATATGTAATCATTTTCTTGTGGGAGGTCATATATGTTCATTTCTATAATTGAGATAGACCACTTGACTTAGTACTAGTTGTGTATGACTTGATTGAATTAATCATTGAAGCTTCACTCTAGACTAAGGACTATTCCACATTTGATACACACATACAACATACATGCCTAATGTTCAATGAATGCCTTATTCATTTGTTTGATTGTACTTGTTTAAATGTGATGTGTGTGTGCTCAACTATATATGGATTAATACAAAAATATTTTTGTTCATTTTATATGTATTTGGAAGTGATTATTATCACTCTTTATGTTCATGTTTTGCACTTACTTTGTTTTTCATTGTTTAAACATGTTATGTGTTGAAAAACAAGTGTCAGAGTTTTTTTGCAACTCACCTCATGATTGGCGAAAATTTTTGCAACTCATTTTGCGACTCGCCAGTCGCGAAATTCGCAAGTGGCAAGTTCATCCAGAGGCTTTCGCGACTCACTCAAGACTCACTCGCGACTTGCAAAAATCTTCGCAACTCGCCCAATCACGAAGCGCCCGAAAATAGCTTTTTAAAGAGCTTTTCGTGGGAAACCTGTTTTAAACCTCTCTCATCCTCTCTTAAACCCCTCTTTCAATATTTTTACATCAAAACTCAATCAATTTAAATGCTTTTTCATTCCATTAACATCTCTAAGGTAATTTTTAAACTCTTTTTATTGATTTGGATCCTTGGATTATGTTTTTGGAGAGTTTTGTGCTCTTGGTTGGGATTTTCATCATAGGGGTTGGGAAAACTTATTTTTGTGTCAAATTTTTGTGTGGGTTGATTTCTTTTGATGATTTGCTTCGCATGTTGGCCTCTTGTGGCAAAAAGAACATGTATTAAGGGTGGATTTCATGATATTCATGCATTGTTTCACATTGTTATTCATAGTGTGCACGCTAGGTGTTTGATAAAATGCCTCTTAGGCATTTTCTCACTTGTTTGGACTCCGATGAGTACCAAACTTTGGGGTTTCTCATGTTTCGTCACTAGGATCATGTTTGGTTTATCAGTTGTATATTTAACACACCATGGCCCACTTGTGCATTTTCAACGCTTTGATCATGCATTGCACATAACCACCTCTTGCACACACCTTTGCTACCCTTGTCATGCATTGGACTATACCTTGTTTCTTCATCCTAGCATGTCATGTTTACCTTATGCTTTGTAGCACTTTGGTTTGTCTTAGGATTGAGCTTCATTTTCTCATTCATCTCGCACCCTTCATACATCATTATCATTGTTTGTACCTTCATCTCTTGCCCTCATTCTCCTTGACCCTTTGTCTATTCGTGAAAAAAAGGGGGAAAGTATACTCTAGAGAGTATACCAGAGAGTTTTTGTCATTTCTACATGGCTCTTGTGCACATCCTTAGGGGGAGAAATTCTATTTCTTGTACACATTTATAGGGGGAGAGATATTCTATAGAGGAGATGCATATACCAAGGGGGAGAAGACATTGCGTTAATAAGAAAATTTTGTTTTATTTTGTCTGTTTTGGTGTATGATCAAGTTGCTCATATGTTTCACATCATGTTTACTTGATCGCAATTCACTTGCTACATTATACTTGTCTCTTTATTACTTGCTTTACCTTGAGGGTCTAATGTGTTTTATGCAAGTGTTTCAGGTTACAGGTATATATGTTCCAAGTTCATCACAGCTCCTATGACTCATGATAGGGGGAGTGATATGATAGAGGGAGAAAGAGAGAAAGAGATTTGTGTTATATTAACTATGCTTTTGCTTTGCTCATAGTTCATATTTATGTTTAGCTCTGTTTAAAACTATATTTTATTGTATACCCATACTTTGTAGTCTAGTACTTGTTGTTAAATGTTATGCATTTTCTTTAAGTACATCACTCTTGTGCCCTTTGTTGGATTTTATATCCATAATGCAATTGCCTTGCGTTGTTACATTGGTTAAGTGTTGGACATGCAAATAATACTTTGCATTAAGCTTATTAGCTTTCATGTCCAGATGTTCATTCCCTATGTGAATAAGCATTGTAGTCACTATTTATAGTGATTGTTCGTTTTTGATCAAGTCATGATTTATTGCTTAATTCCATTTTGCTTGATCGCATTGTGCTTGCTCCATATGCATTACAAGTTTTCTGCATACAATGATCATATTGTGTTGTTTTTCAGGAGATACTTGTACTTATAGTTCAAGAGCTACACAAATTCTAGAGTTAGGTGTGAGTGAGTTTTGTTTAACTGTTCCCAACTCACATGTTAAGTCTAGAGTTTGTTTTAGGGTTTTGTCATGAAATAGCTAAAGGGAGAGATTGTAAGGTTGAATTTAATCAACCATTTTGTTGGTTTTATTCCATGCCAATTTGCTTGTAATTCAGCATTTAGAAGCCACGTATTTAGGTGAGAATCATGTAAGGGTAGTGTGTGAGAGAGTGTGAAGAAAATCTCAAGAATGTGCACTCAACAGGGCCTCGCAGCTAGCAAGTCACCAAAGGAGGCAGACGTGTGAAGCATGTAGGGGAGCTAAAGAGTCACACCAATTGGAGTACTTCAAGACAAAACTTCCAGTCTGGCCAGGCAGTTAGCTCGTGGCTCAGACTCGCGACTCAGTCAAGTTGCGAGGCCAAGCTGGCAGACCACTCTGTTTGTTACAAACCTAACCTTTCGCATTCCAAACACACACCAGTATAAATACTCCTAATACCCACATATTGTTGAGAGCTTCCAGAGAGAATTATTTTGAGAGAGAAACCCTAGAGAAAAACAAGATTAACTCATCCACAATCTTTACACTTTGATTCTCCAAATTCCTCTACTCTCATCCTTTCCATTGTTACATCCTTGAGAGGTACATTTAGCCAAATCCTTTTCTCACCATACCCATATCTATGAGAAGGTTATTTGGTGCTTAAGAAGCAGTTAGGAAGAGACCAATTGATATTGGTTGATGCTATGGGCTATAGCGAAATCCGATAAGTTAGAAAAGACAAAGGTTTGACGTAACCTTGTTGAAGGAAGAAGCTTGGAAGGCTTAGGTACACTGGGTAGATTAGGCTTGGAGGGTCTTTTGCTATTCATGTATCCCAACTTCATTCTCTAGTAGATTATTGACTGCTTGGAGGGCGGCGGAGAGGTTTTACGCCAAGAACTTCGGTTTCCTCTTTGGTAACACATCGCTGTATTGTCTTTGTTTTTGCATCTCTCTTCCCTTAATCTTTGCCTTTTAATTACTGTTGTAGTTGTGATTAATTATGGTTTAGATTGTTTTATCAATTCTGTTTTAACTTATTTTCATATTCTGCACATACATTGTTTGGTAATAAGCTTGAATTTGTAATTTGTAATTTAGGGGTCTAAACGTTCATAGGTGTCTTACATGCTATTTGAACATTCAAAATGTATATGCATGTGAAGCTTCATTCTAATGACTTGAACTCCAGCCCTTACCCCTATAAGAATTTTGTACTTGGAATGATCATCACGCCAAGGGTGCTCAATGCATAGTGTACACAATTGGAGGTGCATAAAGTGAGGATTGAGGATTATTTTTTCCACTTTATCATTAATTGATCAAACAATTTGGCATTTCTTTTTCTTTTCAAACTTTTATTTTAATAGAGAGTTCAACCTATGTCATCCATTTCTCATGATAGCTATTTATCATTAGACCAAAACGACAATCGGTTTTTAGTGTAGACGGGGATTGAATCCCAGATCTCTTAGTCAACCATTAAAAACGTTACCGATATCGGTTGAGCTAACTGGAATTCACTATTTTCAAACTTGAAAATAAAAGCATTACCAATATTAAATGTAAAGATAGATGTAGAAACCTAGGAGATCCAAAAGAACAAATAATCAAAAAATATAAAAACAAATGCTAATAAATGCTTTTAAATATTTAAAATATGCCAATAGTGAAATATTTTAAAGAATAAACTTACTTGAATATTTTACTTGAATATTTTCTTCACACTTCGAGAGCTTACGTACAAGAGGAGTTTACAGTAAAGAAATACAGACATGGAGGATCGCAAATGAGAAATAATATCAAGTCGGTTTTCTCCGCTCTGTATTTCACTTGAGAGTTGAGAATGAGTAGCCTTTTCTTTGAAGATAGATGTAGGAACCTAGTTGATCCAAAAGAACAAACTATCAAATATTATATCAATTATATTCTGTTTTATATCAAGAAATACATGACACTGATGACAATCACACTATCTATATATATATATATTTTTTATAAATTTGATAACATTTAAACATTACTACTATTTTTAAATCTCTTTAATTTGATAACTGACAGTAAAAAATTCTTTTGAAAAATAGTACTACTATCTTTTTAAATCTCTTTAAGTATTTTTTTTCCATGCGGTACAAGGGTTAGTGACTAGTTAATAATAACAACCAATACCTTATTACATGAATAATAATAATCCTACAAAATATAGGCAAAATTCTTCAATTTTGTTATTTATTTTTTTTATTGTTCAATGTTTTTTAATTTTTTTATTGTTCAATGTTTCCCGTGAAAACACAAATTACAAGTTACTTTACTAATAAAAAGACAAACTAATTGATCAAAAAGCAGAACAATTAGAAATTCAAACTGACCGGCCACAACCTCAACCTCATGAGGTGTGGTCTCAATAATTAATAAAGAATAAATATATGACATAGACATAAGTAGAATTGAACAGGGAAATTATTGTGTACTCCCGGAGTACCATAAATGCGTGCTCCCTCCTTTCACATGAATGGTGGGTCCCACAAACTAAATTCATGGTGGGACCCACCATTCATGTGAGAGGAGGGAGCACGCGTTTATGGTACTCCGGGAGTACCTAATAATTTTCCAACTGAACAACAATTTACAATCTTCAAATTTATAAAATAATAAATAAAAGTTTTCAATTCCAACCTCTACTACTCGAAATCGGTACCCAAGACTTGCACAATCTGATATTCAATTTGAAGATAGATGTAGGAACCTAGGAGATCCAAAAGAACAAATTATCAAATATAGAAACTATGGGGACCAGTTGCTTCTAGAGATGCTGTCCAAGTTGGATAGGCTGGGCCTGTGGTTCAATAACCCAGTCCGATGATGCGTACAGATTCGAGGACTATCACTTAAGGAAGAGATAGAGGTTGTATTACAGGAAGAGTAAAATGGTATTTATAGCAGACCTAAGTCTATCTGAGGAGAACAGTCACCTCGGAACTTTTGTCCGAGGTGGCTAAAAACATCCCAATCCCCTTAGTATACTGTTTTAAGGGTACTTTACGACAAGGGGAAGGTCAAATGCTGGATAAGAGGTAAGGACGAAGGATAACAAATATCTGTAAAAACTGTTACCTCCACATTAAATGCTTCCCAGCTAACTCTCTAGCTACATTAATGTGGAGGTGATACATGAACAGTAAATAAGCAGCCGAACAGTAAATAAGCAGCCTTACAGCTAGTGGTAGAAGGTTTAGGGAGTTGTGAGATGGGATAAGGAGAAGCTTCCATAACCTGATTTACACGTGTATAAGGGAAATGATACGAAAATGATGGTATATAACATGAAAAGGTGTCCAAAGATAAAGGACGGAAAAAAAAGAATAGAGAAACGGAAAGCTTAAGAAATACGACACCAGAAGGAAAAACTCCAGATACTCGATTATACTATTCTGACTAGGCCGAGAATGATTTTTATATCTTATTCATATAATTACTCTTCCAAACCATCCACGCTTGTTATCTCTTCTCTAAATTCAGGCTAGTTCTTTTTCCCACGCTCTACAAATTTATTGTTTGGACTTGTTGGGCCTGAATCGAATCATGTTTTGGAGTCCAAGCTAAAACTGGCCCTTACAGAAACAAAAGCTAATTAATGCTTTCAAAATTTTAAAATATGCAAATACAGTGGTGAAATATTTTAAAGAATAGACTTACTTGAAAATTAAACTCGAATATTTTCTTGAGAAGAATTGTACACTTCTAGAGCTAACATGAGGAGTTTACAATTGAAGGTGATTAAGAAATACTAAATAGGGAGGATCGCAAACGAGAGAAATAAATTAAATAATATAAAGATGGTTTTTCTTCCCTCTGTATTTCACTTGAGACTGAGAGTTGAGAATGAGAAGCATTTTCTTTCTTCTCAGAAAAACGGAGAATGAGTAACCTTTTACTACAGACTTGAAGTAGCCATTGTCGACCACTTTCTACATATTCTTCACTTCTTTCACTTTTATGACTTCTTGCTTAACTGCTTGTTTGCTTTATGACTTTCATTTGTCTGTTTCTTCAATTATTACTGTCACACAGCATTTTTTTTTTTTTTTTTTTTTAAGATTATTGCTTCACATTTTTAAATTTATTAGGAAAAAGATGACAGCTCAGGTGCTTCACTATTTGAGACAGACAGTATTCAATAGTCATTTTATGTTGGACTGATTCAGTATACTATGTTTCATCTCACATTAATTTTTACCATCTTATATTTTAACTTTAATTTTTTAACTTTTTAATATTTTCCTTCTCAAAAAAAAAAAAAACTTTTTAATATTTTATTTTAACTTTTTTTAATTCAATGGTTGAGATTAAAAGTGGAAAATTCAACTTTCAATCTCAGCCATCCAATGCTATTGCACCAAGTTCACTAGTTCACACTTGACATTGACAGATATCTCCTATATTATTATTTTTTTTTTTGTATGAGACTTGAAAATAATATCTTTCATTTGGATCCAATGCAATACCTAAGGAATTGTATAGGGTGCAATTACACTAACTCACTCTCACATCAATTTTTAATTACTATCCCATTTTTTAACTTTAACTTTTAACATTTTTTAAAAACTTTTTTTAATTCAATGGTTGAAATTGAAAGTTAAAAATTCAACTTTCAATCTCAGTCATCCAATGCTATTGCACCAGGTGCAATACCCACCTAATCTCAATCCCTTGAGAATGTGTGGCCTTAATGAAGTAGCCCTTCTCGACCACTTATTTTTTGTTCATTTGCCTTTTCTCTCTTATAGAGTCATATGCAATCAAAATCATGATCTTGCATAAGATCGTGGGAAGTAGGTAGAATCATGGATCATAAGATCAAGTTCCACATTATTTGAGAAAAAAAAAAAAAAACACATTGGCAGGTTAAATAATCACATAAATTATACATTCATTCATAAAAAACCAAAAATTTGCATCCATTTGATGTAATTACCATATATGGATGTAGAGATGTATATACATCATTACATCTATTTGTAAACATCATTTAAAGAAGTCAAAAACCTAAAAACGTAATACTCTATTAGGATGCTATTTTTTATTTAGGTCCAATTGATACTCTATCTCTCTACTTTAAAATAGCAAAACTGGGTCTATTGGGATGTTATTTTTCATTTGGATCCAACTAAGTCTTCCGTCAAGTTAAAGAAGATTACAAAAAACTATAATCGTTTGGGATCGTCAGAATCATTCAATTCTACCAATCTTGAACGATTGTGGCAATTCTACCAAAAATCCATGAAAGATCCAAATTGTTTAAAATAGGTAAGATCGTAAAATCATAAAATTGTAAAATTTAGATCGAGATTTTGACAACTATAGTCAATTGACTTTATTTATTTTGTTTTCAAATGGGTCGTATGCATCTTTTAATTATTGTGGTCCCATGGTTTCATCTGAATTATTATTTCACATTTAAGTGGGAATTCGTGATTTCGGGTTAAGGGAAGTGTTTAGGGATTAAGGGAAATTAAATTGTGTAATTGAGCTGCCTAAACTAGTCTATAGCTGTAACAGAAAGCAGAAAGAAAAACTTTTTTCAATATACCTGAAAGCTGAACGCCCTAAAGATATGGACAGCTAAAATGAAGAGAAATAGAGTGGATGCTATGACTTATTGGAGAAAGAATAATCGACGATCCAAGCTATTCACTTTCTCAAAACCGGTGTAGCTTATTTTACTACGAGTCAGGTAAGCGTAAGACTTCCTCAGTTAACAACTTAAAATCCACGATATATATTTTCAAAAATATTAGAGATGAGCTGTAGTCATCATTGGCTTCGGTCTTTTTAATTCATTATATTTTTATCTGTTTCTTTTTAATGCAGAAAGAAATTCATGTAATACTTCACGACTTATAAAGAAATTCATGCAATATACTTTTATGTCCACTCTTACATTGACCAATTCATTGCAAAAAATTTGAAAATTTGTTTTAAAAAAATACTGTGTATATATTATTTCTTTCTATATCCCAAATTGTTTGTCATGTTCAGAAAGTCCTAATTTTTAAGAGAACATAATTTTTTTTTTTTTTTTTTTTTTTTTTGAGAAACAAACATACACACGCAAGGGAGAGAAAAATGAGTTCTAATACAAAGACACACCTAAGAGAACATAATTTAATGTGTCTTCTTTTATGTAAAATGATGGGACTTTCAAAACTATTATCATTAATTTAAGGAAAAAGCTAACGTATTTCCTAAGAGCATTTATTAATGAATTATTTTAAGAAAATTTTTAGAGAAGTGTTAGGTTTTCAATATTTTTACAATAAATTATAGGATTTAAGTTTTTATTTATTCTAACTTAAATCCATAAATAAATTTTTTTTTTTTTTGTCCATCTATAACAACGAATAGCAACCTACCATTTAAAGATTTATTATGAAAATATTATGAACATAGCATTTCTTAAGTTTTTATTGGAAAAGAAAAAATAAACAATTAATATCTTGATAATTTTTTCAATTTTCATAAAAATTGTATTAAAATTTTCTAATATACTTCATGAGAAATGATATATCTACAACATTTTTACAACAAATCCTAAGTGGCAAGTTGTTATTGATTATTATTGTTAGGACAAAAAAATAATCTTAATGTTAGTTTCAAATTTGAACCAATAATAATTAATCACCTGTGATTTGTTGTAAAAATATTGTAGATATAACATCTCTCTATACTTCATTAATAAATACTTTAAGAATATTCGACAATTGGACCTTTAATTTAAGCTCTAATGAAAAAATGGTATTGATATTTTAAAAAAAGTAAAAAAAAAAAAAAAAAGAAATTTAGTTATTAACTTTTCAAAAAGGGTATATTTTTTAGACACATTAAAATAAATAAAAGACTAACCACTTGAGACAGTTTTTTTTTTTTTTTCGGCGTAGCAAATTCCGAGACGAGCTTAAAAAAATAAAAATAAAAAAGTTTTTTGGTAGAATAAAATAAAAATTTTGTCGCTATACAGTATAGAGTCTATACTCTATAGACTGTTAATTTGGTGTTTGAAGCAAAATGTTGTCGGACCACCAAATATGGTTGTGCTGCATGGGAAAGAGTTAGATTCCCAGTCAGCAATTTCGCAAGTGGCCAACACGAATTTAGATTCCCTGTGGCAGTCCACCATATCATTTCTCTTTCACATTACCTGTTCCCGAGCCATGTGAAACCGAAAATGCCACGTAAAAACTCATGCTTGGTTTGGTAGCAATTTTTATGCATTATTTTTTAAAATAATGTGAAAATTGTGATTTAAAAAATGTTATGAAAACATGTATTTAAAATTTTATAATGCAAAAAATATGTTTGACACCTTATTTTAAATAACATATTTGAAAATTTGAAAATTTTTAGTTCGTATGTAGGATTTGTGTATGTATTTTTAGAAAAAATTGATAATTTTTCTAACAAAAACAATATTTTTATTTAACAAGAGAGAAACTCCCACATTTTTTAGTTAGCCATACCTCTCTCCCTCTTCTCTCTCTCTCTCTCTCTCGGTTAAAAGACCCAACAAACCAAAAATCCATAAAGTTCACCCAAATAAACCAAAATTGAGAACCTCTTCTCTTCCCACATCTTTTTCCTTTCGAGCTAAACATAATAACACACAAATTTGCAAAAGAAATTTAAAATAGTTCACAAATTCCAATTTACAAAACCCATAAAATAACCCAACACACCAAATCTAAAAATTGAAGAGAGAGACAGTTGAAGATAGCGTGAGAGAGAGATAGAGAGAGAGAGACAGAGAGAGAGAGAGAGAAAAATGGCAGAAGACAACGTGCAAGAGAGAAATAGGAAATGTAAATAAATTAATAAAGAGAAGAAGAAGAGAGAGTGGCAACGTGCAAGAGAAAGAGGGGGAAAAAAGATAGAAAGAAGAAGAATAAAGAATAACGATGTGCAAGAGAGAGAGAGAAAAAAAGTCTAGAGAGAGAAAGAGAATATGGTTGCGCATTGTCAAATCCGTGGATCTCACATTTTTCTAAATCAGCATTGTTATTCAAAAACTAATCCGGATGTGTTCTTAAAATATAGTGTTTAGGGACTGTTTGGTTAGAGGTTTTTAGTATCGTTATTTAAGTGTTGTGAAAATATGTATGAGTTAAAAAGTATTGTGAAAATACATGTTTCAGTATTTTAACACTGACAACTATTATTTAAAATCTAATATCAAACGGTCCACTTAAATTGAGAATTGTAACTAAAAAACTCTTAATTAAACAACCTTACCAAACATACTTTTTACAACTTCAAGTAAGAGAGTTTTAAATTCCCTACAGCTGTACTCCACTTTTTTTTTTTTTTTTAAATTCAAAAGCAAAGCAATTAGAAGACAGCAAGAAGGATGATCTGATTGAATAAATAACAAAGAAATTAGGAAAAAATAAATCGAAATTCAAACTGATCCAACCTCAGCCTCAAAATCCGGTCCCAGTAATTAAAAAATAATAAATATATGATGTAGTAGTAAGTAAAATTAAGAACAATTTTACAATCTTCAAATTAATATAATAAGAATATACACATTTTATAAGTCCATCTTGCAATACACGAAAATGGTACCCTATAGACTTACACCACTTAATTTTCGATTTGAAGATTGACGTAAGAACCCATCATATACAAAAGAACAAATTACCTAATATAGAAAGAAAAAAAAATGTTAATGAAATGTGTAAGGTTGAATTTATTCATTTATTTTGTTGGCTTTATTTCGTACCAAATTTGCTTGTAATTAAACATTTAGAAACTCTGTATTTATGTGTGAATCATGTAAGGGTAGTGTGTGAGAGAGTGTGAAGAAAAGCTCAAGAGTGTGCACTCAAGAAGGAGCTCGCGACTGGATCTCACGACTGGCAAGTTGCCAAAGGTGGCATACGTGTGAAGCATGCACGGGAGCTGAAGAGTCACGCCAGCTGTTGCACTACAAGACAAAACTTCCAATCTGACTAGGTAGTTAGCTCGTGACTCAAACTCGCAACTCGTTCCAATCGCGAGGCCGAGTCCCATGAACACTCTATTTGTTAGAAACTTGACTTTTCGCATTCCATACATACTCTACTATAAATATCCTTATACCCACGAAATGTAAAGAGCTTCCAAAAAGAATTTTGAGAAAGAAACCCTAGAGAAAAACAAGATTGACTCATCCACAATCTTTATCCTTTGATTCTCCAAATTCCTCTACTCTCACCCTCTCCATTGATACATCTTTGAGAGGTACATTAGCCAAATCCTTTTCTCATCATATCCATATCTGTGAGGAGGCTTTTTGGTACTTAGGAAGCAGTTCGAAAGGGACTAATTGATATTGGTTGATACAATGGGCTATTGCGGGATCTGGTAAGCTAGAGAAGACAAGGTTCGGCGTACCCCTATTGGCGCAAGAAGTTTGGAGGGCTTAGGTGCACTAGATAGATTAGGCTTAGAGGGTCTTCTACTATTTATGTATCCCAACTTTATTTTCTAGTGGATTATTGACCGCTTGGAGGGCGGCAGAGAAGTTTTACGCCGAGGACTTCGGTTTCCTCTTTGATAACACATCGATGTGTTGTCTTTGTGTTTGCATCTCTCTTTCCTTAATCTTTTCCTTTTAATTACTGCTTCAGTTGTGATTAATTTCAGTTTAGATTGTTTTACAGATTTTGTTTTAGCTTATTTTCATATTCCGCACATACATTGTTTGATAATAAGCTTGTGTTGGTAATTTGTAAATTGGGGGTCTAAACGTTCATAAGTGTTTTACATTCTATTTGAACATTCATTTAGTATTAGAGCAGGTACACTTGTTTTGGTTTAAACACCTAAGTGTGATCCTTGACCTCTTGTGGTATTTGCCATGGATAGTGCTCTGTATGCTTCTATGCATTTTTTGGATGTTGATGAATGTAAAATGCCACGTGTTTGTGAAAATGCCTCTATGAGTGATAATCCTCATGATTATGATGCTATGTTACATGAATCTTTGGATGTTGTTGATATTTCTAACATCAAATTCTTTAAAAAAAAATACTAAGAAGTTTCTAAAGAATTTAAGCAAGTTATTTTATGAAAATAATGATTTGATTGCTAAGCTCAATGAATCCAACAATTTGGTTGAGAAATATAAGAAACTTGCTGAAAATTCTCTTGAAAAGCTAAAAGAGTTTGAATGTTTGAATTTGGACATGGATGCTAAACTTGTTTTGTCTAACAAACTTGTTGATGAGCTAAAATGTGAGAATGAATCTATGAAAATGCATGCCAAGTGTTTGATTATTGAACCTATTGCTAAAAAGGATGATAATATTTGTTGCAACCATGTTGTAGTACCCGATTTTGTGCCTATTGTATCTTCTACCTCAAGGGACAAATCTGTGTACGTTCCTCCACACAAAATAAATCAAAAGGTGGAGAGAAAGACTCTTAAGTCAAAGCCTCCGTTTAGGTCTCAACCTAAGGTTTTGAATTGATCTAAGTTTGTTCCAACTTGTCACCATTGTGGTGTGATTAGTCATATAAGACCTCAATGTTTTAAGTTGAAGAGAGAACAAAACCATGTTACTAGATCCCTTCCCAAAAAATCTAGTGGACTTAAACACATTGTTTGTCACCATTGTGGTGCTTTTGGTCATTTAAGACCTCATTGCTCTAAATTTCATGCTCTTAAAAAAATCAAAAGAAAAGAGAAATTGAGTTTCTTGGAAGATATGCTGAAAAGGGTAAACTGGTTTTGAGTGAAGATAGCATGTTGTTAAAGAAAGTGTTTAATGCTCTTAACTCCTTGACTATGTGCATCTTCAGTTCTCATTCTTCCAACCCTCGTCTCACTTCTCATAAGACACTCATTCCAAACAATCGTTTCGTTTAGATGAGGAAGGATTCCTATGGTTGAGCTTTTGCTCTTTTGGTCATTGATCTAATTCTTTCGATCTTTGTTGGACCCTTCATGCATTAGATACTATATATTCATGCATTTTTGCATCTTACATTTATTTGTATACATTGCTTTTGTTTTGATCTTTCTTTTTTGTTTTAGTTGTGTGAGTAAAAAATCCAAAACCACATAGAAAGTGAAAAATTCAAAAAGTTCGATCGTATATATTTGAGCACATATCACATATGAGTTTAGCCTAGTACCTTCGTACAAATGGCTTAGTGCATTTATAAGTTTAGCTTGTTATGTACGCACATCTATCTTTGTGGGAAAAATCTTGACATCTATGTGTGATTGTTGTAAATCGATCTTCAAACTTGTCATGAATGATTAGTCAATAGTCTTTTTGGTTTTGATACATATGTAGACTTATGCCTATATCTCTTTTCACTCTTTTATTTTTTTTGCTTAAAGAGCTCAACCAATATAAATCTCAAAATGAAAAGAGATAATGAGCCGCAAAAACCGTCGCATATACTAGTATTCGACTAGGAAAAAGGAAAAACAACTTTTATGAAAATGTATGATGCCCAAAAAGCCAAAGGCTTGTTCATCAAATTGAAATATCAAAAATTTCAAGTATCGATCTCAAAATGAGATGTATTGATTCAAAATGATCAAATTTTATGAATTGTAAAAAAGCCAAATAAAAAGTTTCAAAGATATGTAATCATTTTTTTGTGAGAGATCATATATGTTCATTTCTATAATTGAGATAAACCACTTGACTTAGTACTAATTGTGTATAACTTGATTGAATTGATCATTAAAACTTCATTCTAAACTAAGGACTATTCCACATTTGATACACACACACAACACACTTGCCTAATGTTCAATGAATGTCTTATTTATTTGTTCAATTGTATTTGTCTAAATGTGATGTGTGTGTGCTCATCTATAAATGGATTAAACCAAAAATATTTTTGATTATTTTATATGTATTTGGAAGTGATTTTTATCACTCTGTGTTTATGTTTAGAACTTACTTTGTTTTTCATTGTTTAAACATGTTTTGTGTTGAAAAACAGGTGTCAAAATTTTTGCGACTCATTCTGGCTACTCTTGCGAGTAGAGAGTTTTAGCGTCTTGTTTTGGTGACTTGCCCAGTCGCGAGATCCAATCGCGAGCTTACACAGAATGGTTTTGCGACTCACTCGTGACTCGCCAGTCGCGAAACGCCCAGAAACAGCTTTTTAAAGAGTTTTTCGTGGGAAACCTGTTTTAAACCTCTCTCATCCTCTCTAAAACCCCTATTTCAATATTGTTACATCAAAACCCAATCAATTTGAATGTTTTTTTATTCCATTAACATCTGTAAGGTAATTCTAAACTCTTTTCTTTGATTTTGATCATTAGATTATGTTTTGGAGAGTTTTTATGCTCTTGGTTGGGATTTTCATCATAGGGGTTAGGGAAACTTAATTTTTGTCAAATTTTTGTATGGGATTGGTTTCTATTGATGATTTGCTTTGGATATTGTCCCCTTGTGGCAAAAGAACATGTATTAAGGATGGATTTCATGATGTTCATACATTATTTTACATTGTTGTTCATAGTGTGCACGCTAGGTGTTTGATAAAATGCATCTTAGGCATTTTCTCACTTATTTGGACTTCGATGAGTACCAAACTTTGGGGATTCTCATGTTTCCTCATAAGGAATATGTTTGGTTCATTGGTTGTGTGTTTAACATACCTTGCACCACATGTGCATTTTCCATGCATTGGTCATGCATTGCACATAACCACCTCTTGCACACACCTTTGCTACCCTTATCATGCATTAGTCTATACCTTGTTCATCCTAACATATCATATTTATCTTATGCTTTGTAGCATTTATTTTTGTCTTAGGATTGAGCTTCATTTCCTCATTCATCTCGCACCCCTCATGCATCATTATCATTGTTTGTATCTTCATCTCTTACCCTCGTTTCTCCTTGACCCTTTGTCTATTCATGAAAAAAAGGGGGAGAGAATACTCTAGAGAGTATACTGGAGATTTTTTGTCATTTCTACATGGATCTTGTGCACATCCTTAAGGGGAGAAATTCTATTTCTCGTGCACATTTATAGGGGGAGAGATATTCCATAGGGAAGATGCATATACCAAGGGAGAAAAAACATTGTGTTAATAAGAAAACTTTGTTTTGTTTGTGTTTCTTTATGTTTGTTTTCTTGTTTGCTTTATGGTGCTTTGAGTTATATTTAGTATCTATGTTTTGTTGTTTTCATTGCATCATGTTTGTATGTTAGACATGCATACTTCCTTATGCTATTATGCTTAATTGAATGCATGTTCGAATGATCTTTTGTTTTGCTATGTGATCATTATAGTCATTTCTTTATGACTGTTTTCGTGTATGATCAAGTTGCTCACATGTTTCACATCATGTTTACTTGATCGCAATTTACTTGTTATATTATACTTGTCCTTTTATTACTCGCTTTACCTTGAGAGTCTAATGTGTTTTATGCAAGTGTTTTAGGTTACAGGTATATATGTTCTAAGTTCATCACAGCTCCTATGATTCATGATAGGGAGAGTGATATGATAGGGGGAGAAAGAGAGAATGAGCTTTGTGTTATATTAACTATGTTTTTGCTTTGCTCATAGTTCATGATTATGTTTAGCTGTTTAAACTATTTTTTTATTTTGTACCCATGCTTTGTAGCTTAGTACTTGTTGTTAATGTTATGCATTTCTTTAAGTACATCACTCTTATGCCCTTGTTTGATTTTATATCCTTGATGCAATTACCATGTGTTATTGTATCAGTTGAGTATTGGACATGCAAATGGTACTTTGCATTGAGCTTATTAGGTTGCATGTCCAGATATTCATTCCTTGTGTGAATGATCATTGTGGTCACTATTTATAGTGATTGTTTGTTTTTGGTCAAGCCATACTTTATTGCTTTAATCTATATTTCTTGATCGCCTTGTGCTTGCTCCATATGCACTTCAAGTTATCTGCTTACAATAATCGTATTATGTTGTTGTTTTTAGGATATACTTGTCTGTATGGTTCAAGAGTTTCACAGATTCTAGAGTTAGGTGTAAGTGAGTTTTGTTCAACTGTTCCCAACTCACATGTTAAGTCTAGAGTTTGTTTTAGGGTTTTGTCATGGAATAGCCAAAGGGAGAGATTGTAAGGTTGAATTTATTCAATCATTTTGTTGGCTTTATTCCATGCAAAATTTGCTTGTAATTAAGCATTTAGAAACCCTGTATTTAGGTGAGAATCATGTAAGGATAGTGTGTGAGAGAGTATGAAGAAAAGCTCAAGAGTGTGCACTCGAGAAGGATCTCGCGACTAGATCTCGCAACTGGCAAGTCGCCAGAGGTGGCACACATGTGAAGCATGCAGGGAAGCTGAAGAGTCACGCCAGTTGTTGCACTACGGGACAAAACTTCCAGTCTGGCCAGTCAGTTAGCTCGCGACTTAAACTCGCGACTCATTCCAATCGCGAGGTCGAGTGGCCAAAACACCCTGTTTGTTAGAAACCTGACTCTTCGCATTCCATACACACCCTACTATAAATATCCTTATACCCACGAAATGTAGAGAGTTTCCAGAGAGAATTTTAAGAGAGAAACGCTAGAGAAAAACAAAATTGACTCATCCACAATCTTCATCCTTTGATTCTCCAAATTCCTCTACTCTCACCTTCTCCATTGATACATCCTTGAGAGGTACATTAGCCAAATCATTTTCTCACCATACCCATAGCTGCCCATATCTGTGAGGAGGCTTTTTGGTACTTGGGAAGTAGTTCAAAAAGGACCAATTGATATTGGTTGATGCAATGGGCTATTGCAGGATCCGGTAAGCTAGAAAAGACAAGGTTCGGCGTAACCTTGTTAGAGTAAGAAGCTTGGAGGGTTTAGGTCCACTGGGTAGATTAGGCTTGGAGGGTCTTCTGCTATTTATGTATCCCAACTTTATTCTCTAGTGGATTATTGACCGTTTGGAGGGCGGCAGAGAGGTTTTATGCCAAGGGTTTCAGTTTCCTCTTCGATAACACATTGCTATGTTATCTCTATTTTTGCATCTCTCTTCCCTTAATCTTTGTCTTTTAATTACTGCTGTAGTTGTGATTAATTTTGGTTTAGATTGTTTTACCAATTCTGTTTTAGCTTATTTTCGTATTCCGCACATACATTGTTTGATAATAAGCTTATGTTGGTAATTCGTAAATTGGGGGTCTAAACGTTCATAAGTGTTTTACACATTATTTGAACATTCAAAATGCTTTCAAATATATAAAACATGAAAAATTCAATGGTGAAATATTTAAAAGATAAACTTACTTGAAATTGCTACACTTTAATTTATTTTCTTCCGGTGAATTGTATACTTAATTAGAGAGTTGTACAAGAGGAGTTTACAATTAAAGGTTAGAAAGAATGACAAATGTGGCGGATTTCAAATGAGAAATATATCTTAATGGATTTTCCAGCCTTTCACTTGATATGCGTTTCTTTGATAAGTTGTCTTTAGCAATTAAGCTTGGAATAGACATTCTTTAGCATTTGGCCAAAGATAAGAATCTAGAGATTCTAGACCCAATGGAATAAGGAAACAGTTTCATTTTTTATATTGCCCTCTGGGTAATTAGTCGTTGCAAATTATAATGTTTTATCATTTTATGCTTTAATAATTTTCTTCTTTTGCATTATATTGGTGCATTTTAATTTTAATTAACAAATAATTGTCAAATTTATTTGAACCTTGATTCTTCTTGTAAAGAAGACTAAGTATTGCCATTGAGCTAGAAGTCTTTAATTTTAGAAAGTTCCACCATGACAATGATAAGTATAATATTTATGTGAAAAAATGGGTTATAATTCCCATTAATCTTGAATAAATCTTAAAAGTCTATTAATAGATCCATTTGCAAGTTGCAACATCCCTCAATATAAAAACAACAATACAATATCTATATAAATATTAAAAAAAATGAAACTGTTTTTTCTTTATACCATTGGGTTCAGAGTCCAGATTCTTATCTTTGGCTAAATGATAAAGAAATGCATATTCCAAGCTTAGTTGCTTAAAGAAAACCCCTTAAAAGAAATGGATGTTCCAAGTAAATTGTTCGGACCCTCAAAATTATGTCAAAAACTTAATTAGTAGGACTTACTATAATACTATGAGAGAAAGGAGTAATGTTCTCAGCGTTTTAAAGTACAATACTAAAATAACAATATCAATGTGTCCATATATGTTTTGTGATTATAAGACCAGCATGTTGTCCAATGTATCATGTAAGCATTATTAGGAACTGTAAAAAAAAGTCTTTTAAATTAGCAAATTTTGTTTGCATAATAGTGGTATGGCAAAGCGAAGGAACCATTAGGTATTATCAAAACTTCAAATGAAGGATTAAAATGAAATAACTGATAATTCGATAATTGAATTGGGAAAAAGGTTATAGTGTGAATGTCATGAGGAGTTTGAGCTTACCTGGTACGAGATCCAACAGGTTAATTTCAGGGTCAGCTCTGTGTCCTGTATTAAGCGGCCGGACTGGAAACTCTATAGCTCACTCGCTGGCTAAGTTTGCCAGAAATCTGGCAGATGAAGTTGTTCGGATGGAAGATTCCCCTGTGAAATAACATCAATTTCTTCTCTTAATATATATTTATATATATTAGGAACTAGAAGAACCAAAATCATATTTTGATATTTTTATTTTCTTCTAAACATAAAAGATAAAGGTTAAGACTTCCTAAAATATCATTATTAAAATTGTTGAACAAACTAGTTCTTGGAACAAGTACATTGATTCAAAAGCACAGCAATTAGATTTAGAAGACACTAACAAGGATTATCTCATTGGTTAAATAGCAAAACCATTAGGAAGAAAAAATAAAATAAAATAAAATCAGACTGACCCAACCTCAGCCGACAAAATCTGATCCAGATTATTAATAAAGAATAGCACGAATAATTAAGAACAATTTACAATCTTCATATTAATATTGTAAGGTCACAAATTGCAGCACAAACCCAAAAGAACTGGGTTATAAGCCCAATGAGCCCAATACAATAAATTTATAAGAGAGTGGGTGAAAGAATTTGGCTTTTAATGGGTTGTCTTACGGTTAATAGAGGTTTCAAACGTGTCCGAGCAAGAAAGGATACACAATTCGGGATGGAATATATGTCCGAGGACTAAGTTTTAAGATGAAATTGTTATTTCTGGAAATTAGTTCTTCACTGTGCTACAGTAATTCTCTTCCAATATTTCTTTGCTAGTATTTTTCGATCCCTCAATTATGGAGGGTTTCTCATGTTATATAATCTCCTCCAAGCCATTTCTATCGTCCACTTGTTTATCATCTAACCTTGCACTCAAGTACCTGTCCTATTAAGAAGCTTTTCTGGCTTTCTGTAAGCAGTAGTGGTTGAAAACACTGTTCAAAAGTCTTCTCCACATTAATGTGGCCAGGAAAGTTGCTGCAGTGCATTTAATGCGGTGGTAGCAGCTTTCCCTAAGATTTTTTTGTGTCCTTATCACCTCCTTATGCATCTGAAATTTATCTTCATTGCTGGAATCTCCTGGAAGGTTACCCAAGTCTAGCGAATGTCTACCTGACTGACATTCGTCAGGTCCGAGAAGGATGACCCTTGGACTAATGCCTTCGACTCTTTCCTTACACGACCATTCGCTCTGGGGCTTTTCAAGTCATTTGCTCCTCCTCGGACGCATTTCCATTAGTAAATGGGGCTTAAGGCCCAATACAAAAGTTCAAGCTTTTACCCCTACAATAGCCCCTCAAAATTTTAATTTTTCTCTCTTGCCCGAGGCGAAAAAATATAATTTTGACTTACAAATTTAATCGTAGTTAAAACTGCAAATACATTCAAACTTACGCATGTGGAGGGGTCATTCTAGTCATTTCACTATTGTTTCTGACACTTCGGAACTCGCGAAACGTCATTAAGTATTTTGGGCGACGTTATGCTCCTGGCATCCAACGGTGGGGTTTTGATCCAACGGTCCGGATTTCTCTTCAAGATTTGGGCGGGATA
The DNA here is from genome assembly GCA_029955455.1 of Quercus agrifolia. Taxonomy (NCBI): domain Eukaryota; kingdom Viridiplantae; phylum Streptophyta; class Magnoliopsida; order Fagales; family Fagaceae; genus Quercus; species Quercus agrifolia. The sequence goes on along the minus strand of JARQAD010000007.1, from coordinate 1,163,458 downwards.
AAATCCCCCTCGTTTTCAATCTCTTATATAAAGGCTCACGAATATCATTTTCTCTTTTCTTCATCGCAGTTCAGAATCTTCAGAGCATTCAAACCTCCAAACTCACTAACCATCAGATCGTTCATCACATTTTCAAAAAGTCTTCAAAGATCTTCAAGAACTTCGAAAATCAGTTCCTGCTTCAGTCTACGTAAGTTTTTACTTCGAACCTTTCTTTATCTCCTTGGATAACCTCCTCGGCCCGTGATTTTCTCTTCTACTTATTCGGAATGGGTAGGTTTTAGCGTCTAGTGAAGAACCCTACCTTGATAGAACTGTTCAAAGAAAAATATCACATACCCCAAGAGGTATCAATACAATATTGTTCCCCAGAATGGTTAGCATTTGACCGAGAAGTGGGAGAAGTCACAATCCCAATGATTACCTTCATAGAAGAAGGAATGACTATCCCCATGGGTAGGATTACGAGAGATTACTTACGTGCCCATAGGCTTTGCCCCCAACAGTGTGCACCTAACTTTTTTAGAGTTCTAGGAGCAATTAATACTCTGGACCAACACCTAGGATTGGGGCTAACTTGGTATGACGTAGCCCATCTATACGAAGGCCATTAACAAGCACGGTCGGGGTTTTACCTTAAATCTCGGTCCGATACTGTCAAGCTCATCTCGTATCTCCCCAAGTCTAACAAAGGGATGAAGGATGACTACCTCATCGTATCAGGCCCTTGGCATGATGGTCTTCCTTGCCCAACCCAGCTTGGAGAGCCAGGTGGGGTACCTTAGATTTAGGTTTTCTAACATTAGATTTAAGTTATTTGTCATCGGCCTCGCTTTGTCATACCAAAAAGACTCGTCTTTCCTTTGTCATCATTTTACACTGAACTTTGGGTTTCTAACTGTTTGATTCTTTTATTTAACAGATAAAGCATAAACAAACCCTCGGCTCAACTTGATCAACGTACCCGCGCTCAACTATTTGCTAAGGTCTCATATTTTCGTCAATGACGACGAACAGCTTCGAGCCGCTCACCTAATTCTAGACTACGAACCCATCTCAAGAACTTTCCTAGACGTCGGCAACTCTATCAGGACAAACGACTATCGTTTGGCTCGTATAGACGTGTCTCGGCCATGCTTTTTAGCTCCACACAATCTTCCACCAGTTGGTCATCCTGTTCCGCAGGGTATTCCTTTGGCCGCTCAGCCACTTCGTCAAGTGCCCCTTGCACAAGCTGTAGCCGAGGAAGGAGCTGCATCTTCCTCTTCTCTTGAGGAAGAAATTGATAAGTTCCTATTTGAGGAGGAAACCATCGTTATATTAGAGGCCGAGGAAGAAGCGGACGAGTACTCGTGCGTCCAGACTCCTGCCCCGATAATAACTTACGTGGGTGACTCTTCAGATAACGAGGAAGAGGAGATGGCCCCCAAGACTGGCCCAAGTTTGAGGGAGCTCATGAAAGGAAGGAACAAGGCGCCTTCTCCCCAAGAAAAAGTCAAGTCCAAGCCTCCCGTGAATCCTCCTCCTCCTCCTCAGCTTCCTGCTGACCTCGGGCTAAAGCCCAACCCTGATCTGAGGAGGAAAAGATACACAGAGGCTCTTGAGGAAGGTAAGGTAGGCCCTTCCAAAGGAAGCAAACAGCAGAGGCAATCACAAGACCCAAGAAGCAGGAGGTCTGGCTCTGTTAATAGCTAAGAGGAGCTTCCTGTGGCTCAAGTGTGTCGTCCAACTCGCACTTGGTCTCCTAAGTTGGAGGTGGACGGTGCACCTATTGCCTGGGATGCCTCCCTCAGGCATTACCATGGGGGGCATGCAGGTCACGTAGCCGAGGCCCTAGAGCAGCCCTTTCTCCTCCCAAAAGACATGGAGGCCTACAGGATCTTCACCCACCCAGAGCTCTTTCTATCCTTTAAGAGAGATCTAACCATGGTAAGTGATTCAATTCATCACTTTATTTAAATACTTGGCCATTTTTCTTGTATTTTGTACTAAAGATACAACATTTTTTTAGGTTACACAACAAGTTTTTATGCCGAGGAATGGGTGAAGAACGCTCGTAGCGAGGCTAAGGCAGCCTTTAATGCTCAATCCAAGGTAGAGGTAGAGCTAGGCACCCTAAAAGAAAACCATTCTAAGATGGCCGAGCAGCTGAAAGAAGCTGTTAAGGCGAGAGATAGTGTTGAAGCGGGCTTGAAAACAATGGAGAAGCAATTTGAAGACATCCGTAAGCAATTGCATTACACTGAAATAAACATGGCAACAGAGAAGCAGCTGGTGACGGAACTTCGCGAAGAACTTCGCAAGGCCAGGGAGGCTGCCCAACTATTTAAAGAGGCAGCCGAGGCCGAGAAGCAAGTTGTGTACACACTTGGGGTGGAAGAGACTCAAGCCAAACTTACAGAGGAATCCTCCGCTGTAGCTAGGGACTACTGCGACATCTCTTGGGGTAAGGCCCTTGATGTTGCTAGGGTCCTTGCTGACTCTAGCTTGAGGCGACTTGAGAGCATCTACTACAACCCAGAGATTTGTGAGCTCTCAGATCCTAATTCCTCTCTCCCTGAACAAGCCGCCCAAGTGTCTGAGCTGCCAAAAGTGGACCAAGTCCCTCCTGCTCCTCTGGGAGTTTCAGTAGACTCCCACCAAGATACTGTCAACGGAAAAGAGGTTGAAACTCTCCAAGGCAAGGACAAAAAGAAGAATTCTTCCAACCCCGCCGAGAAGGCCTCAGACACTGCTATCTCTCAACCCGAGCAAGCTACTAACCCAGGAGCCCCCAAGACGAAAGCTTAGGCCAGGGTTTTTATCTTTTATAGCACATGTATTTTGTTTTTGTTATGTTTACTGTTTTTTTTTTTAAAGAAATGTATCATCTTTTTGTTATCAATGAAGATATCTTTCTTTTGTCTCATACGTCATGATAAGTAATGCAAGATTGATTGTCAAAGTATGGTGATCTTTAGCCATTTTAACTTGAATAGAATATACTATCACATCGTGTAAACAAGACATATTATAAGTTAAGTTCAATCAATAGGCTCAGGGCTTTAAGCACAATGTAAAAGTTACACAAACATCTACAAACGTGACATTATAATAATAATTCATTCAAATCATTTGATTTAAGGATTTCAAGCATGATTGAATCTAAAGTTTAAACTTTTACAAAGACTTCGAACGAGTACTAACTAACCCAAATCATCTAGTTCAAGGACTTCAGTCATGATTGGGTTTAAGTTGAAACACTTAAGGGAACTTGGAACGAGTGTTAACTAACCCAAATCATCTGGTCCAAGGACTCAGGCATGATTGAATTTAAGTTTAAACATTGAAAAGAACTGCGAACAAGTGTTAACCAACCCAAATCATCTGGTCTGAGGACTGCAGGCATGATTGGGTTTAAGTTTAAACACTTAAAAAAACTTAGAACGAGTGTTAACTAACCCAAATCATCTGGTCCGAGGACTCAGGCATGATTGAATTTAAGTTTAAGCACTGAAAAGAACTGTGAACGAGTGTTAACCAATCCAAATCATCTAGTTCGAGGACTCCAGGCATGATTGGGTTTAAGTCTAAACATTTAAAAGAACTTGGAACGAGTGTTAACCAACCCAAATCATCTGGTCTGAGGACTCCAGTCATGATTGGATTTAAGTTTAAACACTTAAAAGAACTTGGAACGAGTGTTAACTAACCCAAATCATCTGGTCTGAGGACTCCAGTCATGATTGGATTTAGGTTTAAACACTTAAAAAGACTAAAAGATGAACAATATAAACTTCTTATATAACGAACAAATAAATTTATCATGAAAATATTTATTAATAGTAATACCTCTTTAGGTTGTTTACATTCCAAGGACGTGGTATTACATGTTCGTCTAGATCTTCTAGAAAATATGCTCCAATGCCAGCTTTAGAGGTGATATGATAAGGTCCTTCCCAATTTGGCCCTAACTTTCCCCAAGCTGGATTCTTTGCAGCACCCACAACTTTACGTAACACCAGGTCACCAGGAGTTTAAGGTCCCACAATGTCCAAACCCCACTGAGCAAACGGCCATGGACTAGATAATGGATTAAGGATTCCACCTGGTTGGTGTATACTTGGCGCAAACCGTTGGCACTTATCACACTTTCTAACGTATTCCAATGCCTCTCTCTTTATATTTGGCCACTAATAACCTTGGGTAATAGCCCTATATGCTAAGGACCTGTCCCCAGTATGGCTTCCACAGATTCCTTCATGCAACTCTTCCAGAAGTGATTCAGTCAACTCAGGATGGACACATAATAAATAAGGTCTTGAAAAGGAATGTTTATATAGTTTATGGTCCTCGGATAACCAGTAACTAGTAGCCTTCCTTCGTACCTTGTCAGCTTCTATTCTTCTTCAGGCAGGATATCCTCTTTCAAGAATCGTATAATGGAATCCATCCAACTCGGCCCTGCTCTAATCTGATTAATTTGAGCCGTCTCACCTCTTGTCTTTGTGAGTTTGTATAAGTCCTCAACAAGAATTACTCGAGGCAAGTCTTGTACCGAGAAGGTTGCAAGCATAGCTAAAGAGTCAGCATGCGCATTACCACTTATGGGGACATGTAACAAGTCAAAGGAGTCAAACTTTAACTGTAGACATTTAACTTGACTCAGGTACCCCTGCATCCTTTTATCTTTTGCCTCGAATTCCCCTCTTACTAGACCGATGACAAGCCTTGAGTCCGAGAAGAGTTTAATGGACTTTCCCCCCATTCTTTGAACCATAGCTATTCCTACCAACAAAGCCTCGTACTCGACCTCATTATTTGTGGCTGAAAAATCCAATCTCAAAGATTTTTCAATGACAACCTTCTCAGGGGACATCAGTACTAACCCAACCCCTGAACCCTTCTGATTTGATGCTCCGTCTACATATATTTCCCAAGTCGGAAGGCGATATTGGGAAATTGTGCCAACCAATTTTTCATCCATGTCTCCAACCGATGGTAATTCTTCTACTTCGAGTTCGGTGAATTCAGCCACCAAATCTGCGAGAACTTGTCCTTTTACGGAGGTGCGAGGCATGTATTTGATGTCGAAAGCCCCTAGAATTGTACCCCACTTGGCTATTCTTCTTGTATAATCAGCACTTCGGAGTATGGCTTTAAGCGGAAGTTGGGTAAGAACGACAACTTTATGTGCCTGGAAGTAATGGGGTAGCTTACGTGTGCCACGCACTATTGCCAGGATAGCTTTTTCCAATGGTAGATAACGCATTTCGGCTTTATGCAATGACTTACTCACATAGTAAACTAGCCATTGTACGCCACTATCAACTCGTATCAGTACCAAACTTACAGCATATGGGGCTACAGCAATGTAGGCAAAAAAGACTTCATCTGGCTCAAGACTAGACATGATCGATGGCCGAGCTAGATAATCTTTGAGTTGTTGGAATGTTGTGGCACATTCTTCTATCCATTCAAAACTTTTCCATTTGTTGATCAACAGGAAGAAAGGTCTGCATCTATCTGCTGACCGAGATATGAATCTGTTCAAAGCGGCGGTCATTCCGGTTAATTTTTGCACTTCTTTGGGATTTCGAAGAGATCGCAAGTTGTTAATAGCTTTAATTTGGTCAAGGTTAACTTCAATTCCTCTATGAGTGACCATGTAACCCAAGAATTTGCCTGACCCTACGCCGAATGAACACTTGGAAGCATTTAAGCGCAATTTGTAGTTTCTAAGAATTTCAAAGATAATTCGAAGGTCTCCCAGGTGCTCCGAAACCATTTTGCTTTTTACCACCATATCATCTATATAAATCTCGATATTTTTCCCCAATAACGACTCGAACATCCTTGTCATCATTCTTTGATAAGTGGATCCTACGTTCTTCAACCCGAATGGCATTACTTTGTGGTGGTAGTTCCCAATAGGAGTAACAAAGGTCGTCTTCTCTTGATTGTCTAAGGCCAAAGGTATCTGATGATAACCCTGGAAGGCATCCAAGAAACTCATCCGAGGATGGCCGACAGTAGCATCTACCAGCTGGTCTATCTTAGGCATAGGGAGTGGATCCTTCGGGCAAGCCTTATTTAAATCCGTGAAATCAACGTACACTCACCACTTCCCACTCTTTTTCTTCACCACCACAGTATTTGCTAACCATTCAGGATAGAAAACCTCCTTGATAGCCCCGACCTGCTTAAGTTTAACCACCTCCTCTCGGACTGCTTCGGCATGCTCTTTGGATGGACACCGAGGGGGCTACTTTTTGGGGGTGATTAATGGATTAACATTTAAATGATGACAAATGAATTCTAGATCTACTCCTAGGGCCTCGTAAGTATACCAAGCAAAGACGTCAATGTTCTGTTTAAGGAACTCTATCAGCTCTTCTCTCTCTTGTTGAGGTAGCTGGGATCCGATTTGAAAAAACCTCTCCGAATCATCCCCTATAGTAACCTTCACAAGGTCTTCACACTTTTCCTCCTCGGCTGGCTTATCGACGGATAACACCGGGGGTTTTAACTGCTATAAACCCTTTTCTCCGCGAGCCAAAAGTTTAGCTTCGGGCTTATGCTAGATGGCAGCGACCATGCACTGCCGCGCCATGGCTTGATCTCCCAGTATTTCTTCAATCTGACCCTCGGATGGGTATTTAACCTTCTGGTGCAGAGTGGAAGAAACTGCTCCCAAAATATGAAGCCAAGGTCTGGCAACAATTGCTGTATAAAGAGAGTATGCATCCATGACGATGAAATCTACCTCCACCGTCTCCGAGCCGGTCTGCACAGGCAATCTGATCTGACCCTTTGGGATAATAACCTTTCCTTCAATACTCACTAGGGGAGAACTATAGGGCGTCAGATCCTCAGCTCTCGACGCCCTATAGTTCAGCCCCCTGTAAAGATCAGGATACATTATCTCAGCCGCGCTGCCTTGATCCACCATTACCCTTTTCACGTCGTAGCCCCCAATTCGAAGGGTGATCACTAAGGCGTCATCGTGGGGCTGAATGGTTCCAACCTTGTCCTCATCCGAGAACCCCATAATCAGCGGCCGTTCCACTCTAGCCCTTTTCGATTCCTGATTAATGCCCTCGGAAGACAGGCGAGCTACAGACATTGCCCTAGACAGGCACGATCCTATTCTGCCTGGTGCAGCAAAGATAACATTGAGAGTTCCTAGAGGGGGTCTTGAAGGAGTCTTTCTCTCAGACCGAGAATTGGTTTGTCCACCCAAACCGCTAGAATGATGCAGCAGCTGCTTCAATTTGCCCTCTCGGACAAGTTGGTCCAAGTGATCCCACAAGCTCCTACAATCCTCTATGGTATGGCCATGATCCCGATGATATTGGCAATAGAGGTTACAGTTTCGCTTTTCGGGATTTTCCACCATCTTGTTGGGCCATTTGAAAAAGGATTCGTTCTTGACTTTTTCTAATACTTGATGCACTGGCTCTCGGAAGACAACTCCAACAACTTGGGTACTGTTTGACCCTAATTGCTCCACGTAATCCCTTCTCGGCCGATTGCTGTTGTATCGGTCCGACCTAAAATCTCTCATTTCTTGAAGGATAACCTTAGCTTTCCCTTTTCTCTGTTGTTGATCATCTTCTATCCTTTTGTACTTATCAACTTGATCCATTAACTGGCGCAAACTTGTGACAGGCTTGCCTGTCAGAGATTTCCTCAAACCATGCTCGGGTGGGAGACCAACCTTGAAAGTTCTAATAACAACTTCATCAAAACCGCCATCAATTTCGTTGAACATCTCCCAATACCTTTCAACATATGCCTTCACAAACTCCCCTTCCCTCATTAACATGGACAACAGAGAATCCAGAGGTTGAGGAACCCTACTGCATGTAATGAATAGGGAACAAAATGATTGGGTAAGCTTCTTAAAAGAACTGATGGAGTTCGTCCTTAGCCCATTAAACCATCTCATCGGCATCGATCCCAAACTAGATGGAAATACTTTACACAATAGGGCTTCGTCCTGAGAATGGACAGCCATCTTTTGTTTGAACTGGCTCACGTGTTCTACAGGATCCGTACGACCATTATACATAGCGAATGTGGGCTGATGGAAATGCCTGGGAAGCTTTGTCTTTTCTATTCCCTGGGTGAAAGGTGATTTAGAAATTTGGCTCAGAACTTTCTTCATAACATTAGTTTTTACTCCCCTCCCAGATGGACTTCTGCGCCTCCTCTTGTGAGGATGTTCCTCCTCGCAGGAAAAAGATTCACTAGGTAGAGTTCCTGATCGTTGTCTATAGCTTGCATCTTCCTCGTCATTAGAAGAAACATCAGAGTTGGAAGGGGTCTGTTTTCACTGTACTCAACGAAGTCGCTTTTTTAGATCATCAATTTCTCGTTGCATAGCTTTTTCATCAGCTTGCTCATGTATTGCGTGACCTCTTCTTCGATAACCACTTCCACTTATGTGGAGCGTCTGCAAGCTGCCTTCCTGTTAGTTATCCATGTCATCTCCATGCTCAAGGTCGTGAAGCTCGTCCTGTTGATGAACATTAGTTGATTCTGCATGGTGCGGACTAGTTTGGTGTGGTCCTGATCCTGCCAAAACCATTATAATCCACTTAAGCACTAGTTCTTCCTACAAACGACGCCAATTGTAGAGTCACAAATTGCAGTCCAAACCCAAAAGAACTGAGTTATAAGCCTAATGAGCCCAATACAATAAATTTATAAGAGAGTGGGTGAAAGAACTGGGCTTTTAATGGGTTGTCTTATGGTTAATAGAGGTTTCAAGCGTGTTCGAGCAGGAAAGGATACACAATTCTGGATGGAATATATGTTCGAGGAGTAAGTTTTAAGATGAAATTGTTATTTTTGGAAATTAGTTCTTCACTGTGCTACAGTAATTCTCTTCCAATATTTCTTTGCTAGTATTTTTTGATCCCTCAATTATGGAGGGTTTCTCATGTTATATAATCTCCTCCAAGCCATTTCCATCGTCCACTTGTTTATCATCCAACCTTGCACTCAAGTACCTGTCCTATTGAGCAGCTTTCTGGCTTTCTGTAAGCGGTAGTGGTTGAAAACACTGTTCAAAGGTCTTCTCCACATTAATGCGGCTAGGAAAGCTGCTGCAGTGTATTTAATGCGGTGGTAGCAGCTTTCCCCAAGATATTTCTGTGTCCTTATCACCTCCTTACGCACCTGAAGTTTATCTTCGTTGCTGAAATCTCCTGGAATGTTACCCAAGTCCAGCGAATGTCTACCTAACTGACATTCGTCAGGTCCGAGAAAGATGACCCTCTTGGACTAATGCCTTCGACTCTTTCCTTACACGACCATTCGCTCTGAGGCCTTTCAAGTCATTTGTTCCTCCTCGGACGCATTCTCATTAGTAAATGGGGCTTAAGGCCCAATACAAAAGTTCAAATTTTTGCCCCCACAAATATAATAAAAATATACAAATTTTATAAATCCAACATGCAACACTCAAAAATGGTTCCCTAGGGCCTAGACTTACATCACTTGATTTTCAATTTGAAGATTGATGTAGGAACCCACCATATACAATAGAGCAAAATTATCTAATATAGGAAAAAAATAATAATGTTAATGAAATGCTTTTAAATATATACAATATGAAAAATTCAATAGTGAAATATTTCACTATACAATGTGAACTATTCAATAGTGTAGTCAATTCCAATTAAGTTTATCTTCTTAATATTTAGAAGATAAACTTAATTGGAATTGACAACACTTGAATTTTTTTCTTAAGGAGAATTGTATACTTAGAGAGTTTACAAGAGGAATTTTCAAATAAAGGCGATAAGGAATTTCAAAATGGGGAGGATTGCAGATGATAAATATATCTTGATGGATTTTTTGGTCTTTCACTTGAGAATATACATTTCTTTGATAGGTTTTCCTTAGCAATTGAGATTGGAATATGCATTTCTTTAGCATTTGGCCAAAGAAAAGAATCTAGACCCAATGGTATAATCCAATAGTATTTATTTGGTTGGCAAATAAATGTGCTTTATTTGGTAGAAGCTATTAGTGCAGAATTAGCTTAAGTTACACGACAATTAAGTTGGACTATTTATCCTGGAGGTACAAGTCAAATAAAAGTTCTACTACACCGGTTTGTAAGTTTTGCTAACTGCAAAGGTCTTGAATCTCTCATAAAAAATATTGAACTTTTCATGCTTTTTCCTGATTGGTTTTGTTCTATTTTTCATTTTTATATCTTTAATTGATATTTTTTTTTTTCTAAAAAATAATGATTTTGTTCTATTAGAGCATTTTAATATTATATTATTATTTTATTAAACAACTAGGTGACAAATATAATGAAAATATATGAGAACTTAATGTAGTAAATGATGAGTTAGAGTATTATCAAATTTAGAATCACACATTAATTTTCAACCAATTTTACTCTATTTCTTTCCAAGGGAATCAATTTCGTGTCCGAGACTGTTTCGGTTTGACTAAAGGAATGAAATATTTTAATAATCTTTTTTTTTTTTAGAGAGAGTTTCAACCTATGGCATTCGTTTCTGATGACAGCTTTTTATCATCAGACCAAGACACCAATCAGTTTTTAGTATAGACGGGAATTAAACCCCAGATCTCTTATACAATTATTAGAGACTTTACTAGTTAAACTATCTGGAACCCACAAATATTTGAATAATCTAAGTATATGTATGTGAATATATTTGATTTATTGGGCTTAAATTTAATATAGTCTTTTCTCAACCAAAAAAAAAAAAAGTAATATAGTCTTTTGGGAGAAATATGTAATATAGTCTTTTAATATTGGATAAATTATGTATTTGATTCTTAGCCTAACTAACTTATTTTAAAAAGTCAATACTTATAATTTTTTTCTCTAGAGTTTAAATAAATTTGAGCAGTTTTGGAACTTGTAGCTTTTTAAGCAAAAAAAAATACATTAAATGATGTTCCCTTAAAAGTTGAATTTTCTAAATAGAACTAACAATTTCGGACAGGAGAGAGATTTTTTATATATTTTTAGTGAATTATTATCTCTAACACACTATAATATGTAAACCCTCTTCAGCATATTTATGTTTTTGAGAAATTAGGGACAAAGGAAAGAGTCCTGGAATCTTAGAGCAACCTTCTTAACCGTAACTGATTGTAATTAGATTCCAAATCTTCTAAATATTTGGGTTTTTATCTTCACCACAAATTTTGCCTGACTAGGAAAATTATGCAATACTTCAAAAGCAATGCTCTCTCTATTATATGAATTTTGGTTCTTTGTTTGAAGCACAAACTAATTCTATTCGGTTGTTCACACAGAACTTCGCACAAAAAAGATGGGACTTCAATGCACAGGTGAAGCTAGTGGGGGGATCCTGGCCCCCTGACTTTTTCAACTTTCCATTACAGGTAGTATGAAAATCACATAAATAATTACAAGTCACAGAAAAAATGCCCCCCCCCCCCCCCCCCTAGATTTAGAATTTAGGTCGTAACTCCTTAAAATTTTTGATTCAGTCCAGAAAAACCCCCAAAAAAAGACCATACAAATTTATAATTACTCCTCAAAGTATTTGAAGTATTGGCTGGTCTCAATAATTAATAAAGAATGAATAGGTGATATAGACATAAGTAGAATTGAACTACAATTTAAAATATTCAAATTAATAAAATAATATATAAAAATTTCAACTCCAACCTCCAGTCCTGAGTCCACTACTCGAAATTGATACCCAAGATTTACACCATCTGATATTCAACTTGAAGATAGATTTAGGAACCTAGGAGATCCAAAAGAACAAATTATCAAATATAGAAACAAAAGATAATTAATGCTTTTAAATATTTAAACTATGCAAATACAGTGGTGAAATATTTTAAAGAATAGACTTACTTGAAAATTAAACTCGAATATTTTCTTGAGAAGAATTGTAGACTTCGAGAACTTACAAGAGGAGTTTACAATTGAAGGTGTTAAAGAAATACTAAATAGGGATGATCGCAAACGAGGGAAATAAATTAGATAATATAAAGATGGTTATTCTTCACTCTGTATTTCACTTGAGAGTTGAGAATAAGTAGCATTTTCTTTCTTCTCAGCAAAACAGAGAATGAGTAGCCTTTTACTACAGACTTGAAGTAGCCATTGCTGACCAGTCGACCACTTTCTTCTTATTTTGTTTTCTCCAGTTCACACTTGACATAGAAAAATATCTCCTATATTCCTTTTCAACCGTAAAATGAGTGGCCTTAATGGAGTAGCCCTTCTCGACCACTTATTACAGAGTCACATAGCTTTATCTATTTTGTTTTCAAATGGGTCGTCCGCATCTTTTAATTGTTGTGGTCCCATGGTTTGGTTCCATCAGAATTATTGTTTCACATTTAAGTGGGAATTCGTGATTTGGGGTTAAGGGAAGTGCTTAGGGATTAAGCGTAATTAAGGGTCTGTTTGGTATGGCATTTAAAGTAATAGTTTTTAATTTTTAAATAATATTATATACATTTTTACATATTTTTTCACCCACACGTATTTTCAAAAAATAAAAACAACATTACCAAACAGACCCTAAGTTGTATAATGGTGCAGCCTAGTCAATAGCTGTGGCTGAGGGGGCAATGATATAGATAGTCCTTCATTTTTGCTACTTCTTATTGTACAAAATGACATCACTACATTGATAGGCAATGCCAAAAATTGTCGCAAATCAATAATTTTAGTCACCAAGAATGAGATTAAGTTGCAGAGCTAGAGAATAAGATTAGGGAAAATTACATTTTAAACCAGAGTGGTTTCAAATCAAAATTCTATCATTATCGTTTTAAATTAAACCCTAAAATTTCAAAGTTTAAAACTTATCCATGAAGTTTTGGATTATTACAAATTAAGCCTCATACTTTTTGTTAGTTTCAAATTGAAATCTAGACTTTTAAAATAGTATCACTTTAAATTCTCGTCTTTTTGAGTTGGATTTGGGGCTTTGATTGTGGAGTTTTAAAGATTTAGGTTGCGTTTGGATAGATTATATTTGGCAGCTTATTTTACTATTCAACTTAATTTTGTTACCATTCAAGAATCTTATTGCACTTTTTGGTACTATTTGTGGATTCCACTGTACTATTTCAACTAACTTTTAGCTTTATCTACAGTACTGATAGGCCAAGAATATATTGACCCATTGGGTAAATTAACCAATTAATTAACTAGATTCAATTATATGCAATAAACATGGTAGCACAAACAAATCACTAACTAAGTTAAATGCATCGGAAATTAAATTTGACACGGGTTATTTTTTTACGAATGGGGAAAACCACCGAGGCAAAACCCCACCAGGTGAATTTAAGGTCACCACTCTTGAGAATTCACTTATCAAAACAAGCGGTTACAAGTAAATGAATCGCAATACCTTATACCAACCTACAGTTGAAGTCTTACCCCAATACATAATTGAACTTGTAATGTAGTGACAATCTCTCCTTTCAATGCATGGCTCTCAATACGTGACTAACCAATCGATGCATGGATCCCAATACGTGGCTTACACGCCAACTTGAAAAAGATGTTAGCTGCAAAGTTTTTCAGTTCATCCACACAATAAAGATCAAGAAGCTCCTTGGTTACAAAACCCTAGGGCATACAAACGTAGCAGCTTCTTCAAGAGAAAGAAGAACTAGGTCAACTTTTATCTCCAGTCACACAATGCATGAAAGGATGCTCTAATTCCTTATGTGACGGCCTTTAAAATAATCCTTATATATGTCTAGGGTTGTAAGGAAAGAAACTCTACCCAAATAGCTTGGATATGCATGAAAAACAGATCTGGAAATCTGATTTTCGTAATTCTCAATAAATAGGCTATCTATTGAGCTGTTGTCGAGTTTCGGGATAAAAGCTTCTTTTAAGCCTCGATAGATACAATCTATCAAGATTTAAAATACAGCATTTCTTCACTTGATTCTTGAACAGACTTGCATGACTTTAACTCTTGACTTGAACACAATGTTGCTTGAATACTTAAACCATCATAGATTTACCAAATTATAAGTAAAGTGCGTTTTGTCAAAGGATTAGCCAATTCTAAATGACATATGTTCATAACAAGTTCCACATATGTCCTAACAATCTCTTCCTTTGGCAATCCGTGACAAAATCACAACAAACAAATGAAATATGAGAGAAGTCATAAATCACTCAACTCATACTCACTCATTTAATACAATAAAATCTAATCCTAACACAAACTCTTGAAAAACTTTGCAAGAAAATAGTTCATGGCATGATAGATTTTGACAACCGGTATTTCTGAAATACTTTAAACAAAACTCATCAAGGCATCTTAGTGTGAAACAGAAATTATAAGATTGCATACATAAGAAACATGTGTATAAAGAGAGAAAAGAAACAACACAATGAGAGATAGGTGAAAGCGATAACAACATCATATATATATATATATATATATATATATCAATGATAAATACAATGTTTGCTATCACTAAGTGGTCATAAGACCTGTACATGAGGATAATGTAACTAAAAGAAAGAAAAGAAAAGTGCATATTGATAGTTTTTAAACCCCTTAAAAACACAATTGGATTAACCTAAGTAATTACCCAAGTTATTACTTGGTCCAAATTCCAAATCTAAGTTATCACAATCAAACAATCATATCATGCAAAGCAGCAGAAAGATAAATAACACAATGATATGATCACTTAGGAAACCAAACCGGTAAAAACCTGGGGAGTATTTAACCTAGCTATCCTCAAGGTAAACCTAAATCCACTATGAAAGAATCAAAGTTGTTCAACAAGACTGAGACCACTAATATCCTATTGCTACCCACCAGTAGAAACTTACTGACATGACCACGTGCAAGCTCCGAAACCACGGACTCCTTCTTTCTTGGGTTCTCTAGCAAGTACAAGTACACCCGCTTGTGTTTCTTTAAGTTCTTATGGCAGCAACTGAATGATCATCAAGTTCTTAAACGAATCTCCTTGTTGATAATCCTAATCTTGTGTAAAGGAAAGCTCCTCACAGATCTCACAAGAGATTTACACAAACAGCAATATGAGCAACCTCTAAAACATGGCTAAGGTTTGCTTTATATACCTAGGGCAAAAATACAAAACCCTAAACATTTTAAATAAAATAGGACTGAATTGGAATTCTGCAAAAAAAACATTCTGCTCGAGATTCGATCAATTGAGCCTGTTCTTCAATCAATCGAGCCAGGCCGAAAGTCACTAATACTTCTACAGCCATTCGATTCCAACTTTACATTAACGCACACACTTTAAGTAAGTCTAAACAAGACTAACACTTGTTTTGATCATGGTTTGTCAACATTACAAATTAGAGTTCTAAATACATTAGTTCTAAATCTTTAGAACCTAACAAACTCCCCCCTTGGCAATCCGTGACAAAACACAACTAAAAGCTCAAAATTTACAAAGAAAAAGCTCTTTACAAACAAAATGCTCATTACAACAAATTCAATCCTAACTACTATCCATCAGTTGTAAGTGTAGACAGCAACTCAATTGAATCAACCTGTATTTTTCCTAAAAGACTAAACAAGATGCATAAATGCATGTGTGGAAAATACAAGTAAACAAAATAAATTTTTGATTTCACAAAACACAAAATAAAGACATATATCAATGAATAATATCATGAATTTAAATCAATAAGCAGTAAAACAAGAAACATATGAAACAATAAATGTATCTTCCCCTAAAATGAATAGTCCAACAAGAATACATCAAGAGCCAAAAAAGTAAATACAAAGTGAGGCACCTAGATATAATCTAATCTCCACAGGCTCTAGTGACAAAAAAAATCTCCCCCTGAAAACAAAAACCTCTACAAATGTCTCAAAACCTAAAAGTACTCCCCCTTTTTGTGATGGAATGCCAAAAGGCAATCAAAATCCATCATCAAAAGGAGGTGGCAATGAGGATCATCGAAACTGTGCCAACTCTACGCGTAAGCCATGAATCTCATCGAGCACGTTCACCAAAATCTGTCTATGAGCCGCCTGAACAGTCAAGACATGATTTAATGTACGTTGAATGTCTGAATCATCCGAAGTAGTCGATGGAGGAACATCAGCATTAACAGCACCAGACGCCTTAGCAGTATCAGCACCTGTAGAAGAGGGAGGAGGGGGAACAAAACCAGATGACGCACCTCTAGGACGTGTAGGATCAACTCTTAAGTGAGCAGCCCTCTGCCTAAAAAAGGTGGCACCTATGTGAGCTATGACATGAATGGACTTACCGGCAAGGAAATCAGCTAAACCGAGAAACAACAAAATCCTATGAATGAAAATAGGATGGATAAGAGCATGAGCTAGGGAAGAACTCCTATGAACTTCATTCAAAGAACGAAGAAACAAATGAGGAAAGCTAATAGACGCACCAGAAACAAAAGCGTACAAAAACACACATCGCTTAAGAGCGATAGTGTGAAGATGAGATATAGGCCACAAAGAATGACACGCTATCCTAAAGAAAAGATAGGCAATCTCAATAAGCTCAGCAGAAGTGATCTGAGGATCAGAACCCCACTGGATAAAAGATCCAGTGATGTATGACATAACGTAATCTAAGGGTGGAGACTCCTCATAAGGATAGACAAACTCCCTAATGACCGGAACCCCAAAAGCATTAGCCACTACCCTAGGGGTAATGGTGAACTCAACACCTCGTATCCAACTCCTAACAAGGGTGTTGGAATCATAGACTTGGCAAGAGAGATTCGAAAAGAACTCTCTAATCAGGGCGGTCAGGGGTGGATGATCTACCTCTAACAAGGATAGCCAACCTTTACTCTCAAGGTTTGCCCTAATGGCAGGATCTACCTCATCTAATACAACAGAACGCTCAGCCCAAATCTTACGCTTACAGTTCAGTTTCTCATAGACCTCTTTGCTTTTGTCATTCCTAAATAATTCACTCCTAAAGGGAGACTCAGAGGAAGTGGAGGGGATCCTATAGGCTCTAGTCTTTCTAGGCATGGTCCTAGGATAAGGACCAAGACACAAAGCAAAAATAAACAAAAACCAAGGGCAAACTGCAAGTTAGCATAAAAAAAATATAGAACAAAAATCTATATGATGCATGAACAGTTTAAATGTCATGATGCATGCCTTAATGCAGTGCAATTAAGTTCAAATTGAATTCAAGGTCACAAAATTGGCTTGAGC
Source organism: Quercus agrifolia (assembly GCA_029955455.1). Taxonomy (NCBI): domain Eukaryota; kingdom Viridiplantae; phylum Streptophyta; class Magnoliopsida; order Fagales; family Fagaceae; genus Quercus; species Quercus agrifolia. The sequence continues at coordinate 1,146,266 of JARQAD010000007.1, read as the reverse complement.
ATAGAGTTTTTAACAAAACCCCTAAAAAATTGAATAACCACTTGTTCATTTTGTAAAAAACTGACCAATTGATCATTACACAAGATAGATTACAAAAAATAATGATCAATTATGTCAATTCAACAAGCCAATTTCATCAATTGAAACCAATTTGAACAAAATCCCCAAATTCGGATAAATACAAGCCCTAGAATTTTCAATTTCTCACAAAACATCAAATTGATCAAATTAATCATCATAGATCATGATTATAACATTATAGGAACAAAACCCAATGATCAATTTCAAGAAGGAAAAAAAAAAATTGAATAAACAAAAATCCCAATTTTAAAAGTTTCGAAAATACCCAAAGAAATGCATGAAAAATGCATGAAAACATGAAATAAAATGCAAAAGGAAGGGCAAAAAGGACTTACTGGCTTATGAAGAGGAAAACCTTGCAAAAAATCCGGAGGAAAACAACAAAAAATTGTGAGCTAGCCTTGTCCAATTCGGAGAGAGAGAGAAAATTTGAAAACCTTTTTGAAAAGTAAGTTTGAAACGTCAAACTCTGATTTTTTAAAAACCTGATTCACAAGTTTTGATTGATCGAAAATCAATTTCGATTGATCGAAACAGACAAAGGCTTCTTTAAAAATTTTAAAACAAATTCAATTGATCAAAAAACAGATTGGATCAATCGAAGCAGATAGAGGCTCACAAAAGTTTTGAGAAAAAATACAGTTTTTGAAAAGAACAAAGATCACATTGTAGAAACACCTCAAAGCATTGAAATTGATGAACAAAATGTATAAGTATGTGATGTAATGTTTTTCAAAAACAAAGTTTAAACTTAGTTTTCCCAAAATTAAGATTTTCAAGCATCAAAATTGTTTTGCATAAAAACTCAAAGTATTTGCAAACTTTGTTGGTCAGACCAAAGACACACACAATTACATGTACAATGTTTAGCAAAGAGTAACTTGTGTAGTGTGTGAAACTAGCAAAAACCTGAGATACATATGAGGTGATATGTGAATAGCAATTAAGCACAAAGTCTACCAAATTCATCACATAGAATTTGAAAGAGACTATCACCTAAAGAGTTACATCATATAACTCCCACATCTCCTAGATCATAAGCTTGCAATCATGTAAGTTTCTTGATTTTGCCTCATATTGTACACATAAATTTTAATTATTTAGAAACTTATTAAAATAGTCGGGATAATGTACACACCAATTTTAGCAATTTTTTTATTTAGCTTTAAGTCCAATAATGTATACACCAATTTTAGCATTTAAATCAAGGCTACACCTTATGACCTTTTTCTGCATGTGCTACACTTTCTTGAGTACAAAATCTTACAATATGCACTAAGGTTTTCATAATTGGCTAGTGAATAGTGGTGAGATGGTTATTGTTAGGACATATGTGTTTCTCATGTTATAGAACATATGTCATGATGTTATGTAGTTGGCTTATCCTTTGACAAAACGCACTTTACTTGTATTTGGGTAGACTTAAGATGTATTTAAATATTTCAAGAAACCACGTTTCAAGATCAAGTGTTGAAGCCTTCAAGTCTGTTCAAGAAATCAAGCAAGAGTGCAAATTCATTAAAGCTCGACAGCTGGTCGATACCTACTCAACACCTCCTATCTGTCGAGGTTTAAGAATTTCAGATTTCAACTTTGATTTTCTTGGGATTCGTGAATTTGTCTATGGGCATTCTTTTCTCCTAACCCTAGACATATAAAAGGACTGTTTTAAGAGCCATCAAAAGGTACACAAGTTGAACAAGCATTGTGCAAACTCTGTTCAAGCAAATTGTGACCGGAGACAAAGTTCTTGATCTAGTTCATCTCTTTCTCTTGAAAAAGTTGCTGTGTATTTGCACCATAGGGTTTTGTGACTAAGCATCTTCCTGATCTTCATTGTGTGGATGAACTGAAGAACTTTGCAGCCAACAATCTTTTCAGATTGGTGTTTTGAAGTCGCGTACTAGAATCTGCGCAACTAGTTAGTCACGTACTTGGGAGCCATGCATTGAAAAGAGAAACTGTCACTACAGAACAAGTCCGATTGGGTATTGGGGTAAAGGTTCAACTGTAGGTTGGTAAGGTACTTAGGATTCCTTGCTTGTAACCGCTTGTTGTGGTAATAGTGGAGTTTCAGGGAGTGGTGATCTGAAAATCACTTGGTGGGGTTTTTGCTGTTAGGTTTTTCCCATTCATAAACAAATCACCGTGTCATTTAATTTCCGCTACATATTTAGTTTATTGGTGATTTGTTTGTGCTATCACGCGTTTGCATGATAAATTGATTAATTTAATAACTTGGCTAATTAATTAATTAATTTTTATCACAATGGGTCATTCAGTTTGTGGCCTATCAGTTATTTATGTCTTTTTCTAAAGGTTCAAGTCCGGTAGTCAAATACAAGTGACTTCAAGATCAAGACAAAGTGATCAAAACCATAAACATCTTTCCCACACAACATGCACTACAAAGCTTTAACATGCAATAAGTAAGTTCTTCAAAGTTAAACAAGGTACAAAAGACATGTTTTGTGAAAATAAATTGACCAACCTTGTTTTCAAAAACCAAGAAAATAGTGCAAAACACAATTTGCTTCCTTTTTCTTTTTTTCTTTTTTTCTTTTTTTCTTTTTATTTGAAAAAGATAAGCAAAAATAACCTAAAATGAAATGCATGAATGTTATGCAATGCAAATCCTAGAGACAAAGAGAAGAGAAAAAAAAAAAAAAAAAAAAAACAATGGTCACAAAGAATAGCAATGAAGCACAAGGACCATGTCAGAATGACTCAATTAGATTAAGCCTTTTGCATCCAAAACTTTTTAGATGCACCACGAGCATTGGAGTTCTTATTCACATGGGAATGATTTCCAACTCCAGGATTAGAATAAAGGTTTAGAGTCTTTACCAATTCACCAATGAGTACCATAGGATCTTGTGCTTGAGGCACATGTACTTTTGGTTTGTTTGCTCTCTTAGCAACTTGCAGCTTGTAATAGTTTGGACGAATGTGTCCAGACTTTCCACAAAAATGGCAAACCCATGCAGGCTTATCATGTGACTTGTCCTTAGAAAGGGTAGACTGCTTAGGTTTAGATTCTTTCAGTTTAACTCTAATCTTCCTAGGAGGTGTAACTTCTAAGGGTTTGACAACCTCACTCACAGAGGGTTCAGAAGAAGATGAAGGAACAAAGATAGTGGAATTGGGTATAGACACATTGATGCTTTCTACAAAACCTAACCCAGTTTTGTCAGAAGGAGACTTTTGAACACTAAGTATATGATCAAGTTTGGAACTAGCAGACCTATTGGATTGTTCTCTAGCAATAGAAAGCTCATGTTCCAAATTCTTAACTTTATCAAGTAAAAGCATGTTCTCAGTCTTCACATTATTCAAGAGTTCAGTAGCATCAAACAGTTTAACAAGCAAATTTTTCTTATCAAGCTCAAGAGATGCAATTTTCTTTAAGCCTAATTCAACATTTATAGCATCCTTTGCAGCAACTTTGCAAAGTTTATTGTAGGCTTCTTGAAAATCTGCGTCCTCAGAGAGTTCCCCATCAGAAGGGTTCTCTTTAACAGATACGTTTTCATTGACTACAGCAGTAGCAGTGAAAGCAATGAAATTTCCATTCTCGTCACAACCAAACTCATCATCAGAAACTTCACCATCACTAAAGGTTACAGCCATAGCCTTGCCCTTAGACTTCAAGTAAGAAGGACATTTAGATTTCATGTGACCATACCCTTAACGTCTAAAATACTAAGGACCCATAGAATTATTAGAAAATTGACCTACCTTTTCTCTAGGTTTATCAGGGTTGTTAACCTTAGTGGGATCATTCTTCCAAAAGTTTCTAGGTTCAGTAGTGTTCTTATCTCTTGCCCTTCTGTTATTGTTTCTAAGGAAATTCCTAAAGTTCTTGACAAGGTAAGCAATCTCTGTAACAGAGAGCTTATCATCAAATCCACCAACATCAACATCACTAACTGACTTTAAAGCCATTGATTTGGATTTGCTAGTCTTAGGTAGGTCCAACTCATAGGATTGAAGGGATCCTACAAGTTCATCAATAAGGATGGAGTCCACATCCTTGCTCTCAATGATGGAAGTCACCTTGGGTCTAAAATCTTCAGTCAAAGATCTAAGAATCTTCCTAACAATTTTAAGTTGATCATAGATTTCACCCAAGTTATATGCAGAATTAAAAATATCATTAAGTTTAGCATAGAATTCATCAAAAGATTCATCATCAGACATCCTAATTCTTTCAAATTTAAAAGTTAACTAATGTAATTTGTTGATTTTGATAGCCTTTGTGCCTTCATGCACAGTCTGGAGGATATTCCAAGTAGTATGAGCAACCTCAACATTAGAGATTCTCTTAAATTCCTCCATAGAAACAGCATCAAAAATAGCATTCATAGCTTTGCTATTGAATGCGGCTGTTTCTTTTTGAGAAGTTTGCCACTCACTAACAGGAGTAGTGGGTTTCTCCCATCTGTATTCGACGAAGTTCTAGACTCTCTCATCAATTGATTTCAGGAATGCTTTCATCCTTAATTTCCAATAAGCATAGTTATTCTCATCAAAGTGAGGAGGAATAACAAGAGAATGCCCGTGTTCCATGATAACAAGGGTCAAAGATCAGCTCAAAGATCAAAAGATTAATAACAAGAGAACAACCCGCTCTGATACCACTTAATAGTTTTTAGACCCCTTAAAAACACAATTGGATTAACCTAGGTAATTAGCCAAGTTGTTACTTAGTCCAAATTCCAAATCTAGGTTATCACAATCAAACAATCATATTATGCAAAGCAGCGGAAAGATAAATAACACAATGATATGATCACCCAAGAAACCAAACGGGTAAAAACCTGGGGAAGATTTAACCTAGCTATCCTCAAGATAAACCTAAATCTACTATAAAATAATCGAAGTTGTTCAACAGGACTTAGACCACTAACATCCTATTGCTACCCACCAGTAGAAACTTACTGACACGACCACGTACAAGCTCCGAAACCACGGACTCCTTCTTTTTTTGGATTCTCCAGTAAGTACAATCACACCCGCTTGTATTTCTTTAAGTTCTTATGGCAGTAACTGAATGATCATCAAGTTCTTGAACGAATCTCCTTGTTAATAATCCTAAACTTGTGTAAAGGAAAGCTCCTCACAGATCTCACAAGAGATTTACACAAATAGCAATATGAGCAACCTCTAAAACGTGGCTAGGGTTTGCCTTATATACCTAGGGCAAAAATACAAAACCTTAAACGTTTTAAATAAAATAGGGTTGAGTTGGAATTCTACAGAAAAAAAAAATTCTACCTGAGATTCAATCGATTGAGCCTGTTCTTCGATCAATCGAGCTAGGCCGAAAGTCACTAAATACTTCTACAGCCACTCAATTCCAACTTTACATTAACGCACACACTTTAAGCGAGTCTAAACAAGACTAACACTTGTTTTTTATTATGATTTGCCAACATTACACATTAGAGTTCTAAATACATTCAATTCTAAATAGCTCAATGGATCGAAGATGCGATAAGATCAGTCAAGAAAAAAAAGTCCAAGGGTCTCGATGGATAGCTAGCTGTCGAGAGGTGTTGAGAAGCTGTCAAGCTTGATAAAATAGATTTTTCAAAGAGGAGAAAAACACACAAATGAATGCAATCAAGCAAGCTACTCAACCAAAGATCCAATCAACATGTTAAGTTCTTAAAAACACTCTCAACAAGAAGAATGTAAAGCAATTAAGATCCAAACACACACACATACACTAAACAAGTCTAACCAATTTTATATTTCAAAAACAAGTCAAGACAGTTTAGTGAGCATACATTAACACATGTATTCCTTGTGATGGCCAAATCACATTGTACCTGCACATGTATCAAAAGTAGCAAAGAATTTTTGCGTGTTGTGTTTGAAAATATCGCAAGATTGCACAAGTTTCTTATATTATGACGATTTAAGATATGAGATAATCAATTTAACTCACACACAATCATAACTGCTTGATGGGGACTATCACATTCAAGGTACATCCTATTACTCTCACATCTCCTAGAAACACACTTACAATCATATTTAAAAAAAATTTGATTCTTTTTGTTTTTTTTTTCTTTGCAGATATTTTCTTTTGAGCATATCATGCATAGGCATATATAGAGAGAGAGAAGAAATACCCAATTATGTTAAACTTTAAACATCATAATTTTGCTATGTCGAAGCATACCGATATTATCCATGATTGGCGGGCTTTAGTGGTGAGATGGTTATTTATGCCTTTCTCTTAGGATTTTTTTAGTCATTCCCATCAAAAAAGAGTGATACGAGTGTTAAGTACAAGAGATTATTTAATCTTACTCATCACAAACACGAGTCACAAATCTCACTTGCTTAGTTGTGCATTGAGATGCTCATCTAAGCTACAAAAGATACAAAGTTTAGAAAACTTTGTTTTAATGGCCATCCAAGGTACACAAGTACCAATGTGCACAAAACACACACTGTTTTTGTATTTTTCAATTTTTATTTTTATGAAAAACAAAATAAAGCAAAATTGAAACAAACAAACAAAAACATGTTAACACAAAGCATAGCATAAAACTAGACTGACTCAAAAATAAGAAAACAAAACATACAAGTAATGCATAAACAAAAGAGAGGGGGAGAGAGAAAGTGACTGAATCACTTTGAGCCTTTTTCCTTCCACACCTTGGAAGAACCTTTCCTTTGAGCAAAACCTTGAACTGGAGGTAAGGGGGAAGAATTGAACTGTTCAAGTTTGAAAGGAACATGAGAGCCTTGAGAAGATCTCCAAAAGGAGCGAAAGAGGATGGAAGTTGATTCTGGTATCCAGATGAGATCATATTGTGGCCCTATTGAGTGGCTAACCACTTATAGCAATTTGGTCGAATATGTCCTATAGCTCCACAGTGATGACAGAGATGTTGCTTCTTTTGTTTAGACTTTTGTTTATTACCCTCTTAGTCCTAAGGTTTTTAGTCTCTTTCTTTTCAAACTTAGGAGGTGTTCCTAAGATAGATTTACCCTTGGCTATGTTCTCACTAACTAAAACGGTTTTAACATCATTGTTCTCAGACTCAACATTATTAGAAGGTGAAACAAACACAGTAGTACTAAAAGAAGCAAGATTAGGAGAAGAGAAATCATACCCCAGACCGGATTTATCAAAAGTAGATTTCTGAAAGCTAAGCATCTCATCAAGCTTTGCACTGGAAATCCTCTCCAATCGAGCTCTAACCTGGAACAACTCTTCTTCAAGCTTTTTGGTCCTTTCAACCAAGAAGTTGTTCTCAAACCGCAGTACTCCAATAGTCTGATTAGCTTCATCAACCTTTGTGAAGAGCTCTTCTCGATCAAGTTCCATATCACTTCGCTTCTTGGTGGCCAGCCTATACAATTTCTCATGCTTATCAGAGACCTTGTATAATTTTGCATAGGCTATATGGATGTCGTCCTGCTCACCCATCTTTTCAAACTTAGACTCCACCAAGTCCTCTTCTTCATCTACCTCTTCAACAATCCCTTTAGTACGATTTACTATGGCATTACAGGCATTCAAGATTCCCGCGTCATTATTATCTGAATCAGTCGCAGGCTCGGTGTCACTCAAGGTAGCAGCAGGGGCTTTGCTTTTCCCAATGGTCTTGAGATAAGTTGGACATTCTTGTTTCATGTGTCTAAAACCTTGACAACCGAAACACTTTGGTCTGTAGGGAACAGTATATTGACCACCATCCCTAGCATCCTTTTTCCCTTTATCTTGGCTCTTGAACTATGAAGAACTATATTGCTTTCGGTCCTTGTCAAATCCTTGCGTTGGCATTCTTCATAAACTTTTTGAACTACCTCGTGATGTAGGATTTCATCTTAGAATCTTCATCACCAGAAGACTCATCAGTGTCACTGCTTTTAGCCTTCAGTTCCATGCTCTTGCTTTTGCTTTTGCTCGATTTCTCGATCTTAGACAAATCCAATTCATAGGTTTGCAAGTTGTCAACTAGCTCTGTCAAAGGAATTTGATCAATGTCCTTTGATTCTTCAATGGCGGTGATCTTGGCATGAAATCTTTCTGGAAGAGATCTAAGCACCTTTCTCACAATCTTGGGTTCGAGAATGGTTTCTCCAAGATTAAATGCAGAGTTCACTATGTCTTTGAGCTTGGCATAGAACTCATCAAATGACTCATCCTCCTCCATCTTAATTTCTTCAAAGCTTGTCGTAAGCTTTTGAAGTTTCGAATCTTTAACAGCCTTAGTCCCTTCATAGGTTGTTTGGAGGATAGTTCATGCTTCCTTGGCAGTTTCAGCAGATGATATCTTCTTGAACTCCTCATTTATGACTACACTGAATAAAGCATCCAATGCTCTACTGTTGAAGTTTACCGCTTTGATCTTAGCATCATCCCAATCAGCCGACGCTTTCTTTGGCTTGGTCCAGCCTATCTCCACAGCTTGCCACACCTTCTCATCTAAATATTGCAAGAAACCTCTCATGCGTACTTTCTAGTATGCATAGTTAGTGTCATCAAATAAATGAAGTATAATTAAAGATTGTCCTCAATCCATGACAAACAAGGGGTTAATGGTCACACAGCAAAGATTAACCCTAATCAGAGTATGCCCACTCTGATACTACTTGATAGGCCAAGAATAAATTGACCCCTTGGGTAAATTAACCAATTAATTAGCCAAGTTAATTAATTAGATTCAATTACATGCAATAAGCGTGGTAGCACAAACAAATCACTAACTAAGTTAAATGCAGCGGAAATTAAATTTGACACGGGTGATTTATTTACGAATGGGGAAAACCACTAAGGCAAAACCCCATAGGGTGAATTTAAGGTCACTACTCCTAAGAATCCACTATTATCAAAACAAGTAGTTACAAGTAAAGGAATCCCAGTACCTTATACCAACCTACAGTTGAACCCTTACCCCAATACATAATCGGACTTGTAATGTAGTGACAATCTCTCCTTTCAATGCACGGCCCCCAGTATATGACTAACCAATCGATGCGCAGATCCTAGTATGCGGCTTACACACCAACTTGAGAAAGATGTTGGTTGCAAAGTTCTTTAGTTCATCCACACGATGAAGATCAAGAGACTCTTTGGTTACAAAATCCTACGGCATACAAACGCAGTAGCTTCTTCAAAAGAAAAATGAACTATGTCAACTTTTTTCTCCAGTCACATAATGCATGAAAGGATGCTCTAATTCCTTGTGTGACGACCTTTAAAATAATCCTTAAATATGTCTAGGGTTGTGAGAAAAGAAACCCTACACAAATAACTTGGATATGCGTGAAAAACATATCTGGAAATCTGATTTTCATAATTCTCGATAGATAAGCTATCTGTCGAGCTGCTAATCGAGCTTCGGGCTAAAAGCTTCTTTTAAACCTTGATAGATACAATCTGTCGAGCTATTTGTTGAGATTTAAAATACAGCACTTCTTTACTTGATTCTTGAACAGACTTGCATGGCTTTAACTCTTGACTTGAACACAATGTTGCTTGAAGACTTAAACCATCTTAGATCTACCCAATTACAAGTAAAGTGTGTTTTGTCAAAGGATTAGCCAATTCTAAATGACATATGTTCATAACAAGTTCCACATATGTCCTAACAAGTACACTCAGCAAAAAGTTTTCAGTTTCAACTAAATAAGCTATTCCCAAATAAACCCTTACTAGTTTTCTTGTCTTCTATCCCCATTCTTTTCAGCCAGGAAAATAATAACAGATAGGTAACTTGGGCTTGCATGTTATGTTGCTTTTGTACATTCATCTTCTTTTAATTTGTGAGTCTTGATATACAGAAACTATCAGAGGGATCATGATACTGCTCTTTTCATAATAAAACACTTGTATTGAGATATACCTGAAGACCCCAACTCACCCGTGGAATCTAGTTGTGGGGGCAACTCAAAAGAAGAAAGCGGTTCCACAGGCTAGTCTGATCAAAGAGAGACTGTTGATGAAGAACTTCCATTAACATTCTCTTACATGGTTATGGTTAGAATTTTTTCAAAGAAAGCCAAGAAGATTTGTAAGAAGCGCTAATAGTAGTAGCAGTATTCGAAATCTTACTGCATGCCTTTAGATGCATCATGCAAGTGCAATTGATGACAATGGAAGCAATTTTTGTTATTATTAATTATATCATTGCATTCTGGGCCAAATTATCTCATATTTTTAACATTGCGAAAAGTCATGAAATTTATGATTGTGTCATGCTGCGATGGGAATGCAAGTCAAAGGTACAATGAAAAGGATATGCCATTGTCCACTCCAGGGCTCACCCTTTGAAATGTTGATTGAGAATGAGGGGAGTGAGTTAGTTGTGCTGTGTAGCAAAGTAGCAGTTGGTTAAATGGAAGTATACTTGAAACTAATCCCTGTGGGATTAAGGTGAAATCAAATGGAAATAAACAAATAGTGTATAGTGTTGTTCAAAAAACATGTAGATAGTGACACACAATAGAATGATATAGAAAGGTGTTAATGGAACTCTCTCTCTTCTTGGGTTTAGTACTATATAATCATAGTGATATTTTGCTACAAGCCTACAAATTGATAAATAAGGTTGAGCAAGTTGTTGCTTAAGATGATTGGCAACTAGTAGGGGTATAAATCCTAGCTATGAACCCACCGAGGCTGATTTGTGCATTACAAAATCATGGCAAAGAGATCAAGTCATGGGAATAACATTCAAGGTATGAACGAAAAAAGAAAAAGAAAAAAAAGAGTTTATTATCATTCCAAAAATGTATTATTATAATGATGTCAAACCCTCCAACATGGACGGTTATGTCCTGTACTTCCTACTGACAAATAGCTAATACCTACACTTAATACAAACTCCCTCCGAAGCTTGAAGAAGCGAGCCCATATCAGAGAAAGCCATTGCTAATATTGATTGATTTTTAAGGTTCATATTGAACACCTAAATACAATTCTTTAGATATTGTAAAATTTGTCAATTTCTTTTGATAAAAATTAAATTTAACCATGTAACTTCTTTTCAAAAAATAAAAAATTCAACTATGCAACTTAATCTTCTTGAAGAGATGAAAAGCATAGTTCCCTAGTTTGAACATGGTGAAACATCCACACTCTCACGAAATCTTCATGCTCACGCAAGCTATGTTTATGGCAAAACGTGTTCCACCCTTCCTTAAGAACATAAACCCTAGACTCCCAAAATTTGAACATCATTGAGTATTCCTTGCCTTTTATGTCATACACAATGACATGAATTCCATTAACAACAACTTCGTTCTTGTTTAGCAATGGTAAGAGAAAGTTTTTGACATCTAGTTTGTTCAAGGACAGCTTGCTTTGCTCGCCCCTTACATAACTGGATGTCAATTACTACTCAAAATGCTTAGAGCATGCTCTTATGAAGCTGTTGAGCCTTGGGAATGATGGGAAATTAGGGGGCTTGTAGGCATAGGCTTTCATGGACAGGCTTAATAACTGCGGTGGTTTTGGCTTGCTAGTATTATTTGATAAATGTTGCTTATGAGTTATGTCTAATTCGTTGGTTTTTAATTTCAAGCAATGCCAAGGAAGTTTTCTCATCCAAATTGGAATGCTTTATGTGAAGAAGAATCATGGCGGCTTTGTCTTCGTCATTGAATTTGACAAGGAAGTCATTGCCATTAACTTATTCACTCAACCTTCTTTTCCCCATAATTTATTTTCAGTATGGAAGTGTTTGTGAGGAAAGGAGTACGTGCTACAGACTACAAGAGTGTAATATAGTAATGGGATGTAATACATTGAAGCATAAGCAGTGGCGGCACATAATCCCTAATGGGTAATGAAAAATTGTTCATCAAACTATAATTCACAAATTGTGTGTTCACTATTGGATCCAAAAAAAATTTTTAGAGAAAATAGAGAATTTATTTTATTATTATCATAAATCATAAGACGTATAGAGTTGCAATAGCATAATTTTTTATGAAAAATGAAAATAGATGTGTGAATGCAATGGAATAGGTTGGATTTTTCTTTTTCTTTTTAAACCTGACATAAATTTCACATGTTGAGAAATTTTCAACTCAATTTGTTCTATAGGCAACATTTAGGGTTGGGTTGGGTCGTTAGAACCATTTTGTCAAGCCTAACAAAAAGTTTGGGTTTTCATTCACCAATTTAAACCTATTTTTTTAATTAAATGATTAAAATTTCATCTAAACTAAATTTCAAAATACTAAAATAAGTTAAAAAAAATTTATGGGTTTATAAATTCTTCAATAAACTAAATTTTTTGATAGGAGTATAAAATATAAAATAAATTAAATTAAAATTTTTAAAATACATATATATATATATATATATATTTTTTTTTTTTTTAATATTAATTAACAGCGGGGGTTGGGTCGGGATTGAAATTTTGTCAATTTCAACCTGATCCAACCCAAGTTTCAAAAAATAAGGACCCAACCAAACCCTACAACCCACAAAAAAACAAACCCAAGCGTTGGTTTGGACCAAGTTCATCAAATTGGTGGATTTAATGAATCTACACATCAAAGAAGAACAAACAAAAGAACTATAAAACTCACTGAAACAATAGAAAACAATTAACGCGGATGTTAATGGTCTTTACAAGCTAAATTACATTTTAAAAAAAAATAGAAAAGATAAGCAAATCCATGGTTGAACCAGTAGCAATATTCCAACAAACTGCCACAAAGGCATCTTGGAGTTCAAACTTTTACATTTATTACAAACATTTAAGAAACATAGTCTTGACTATTAATTTATTGAACAACAACCAGAAAACCCAAACAATACTTAAAATTGGAGCTCCAAACAAAACAGGATCCTTTTGAAGCAAACTGGGCAAACTCATAATCAGCATCATTCTGCCATGAGTAAAAAAAAAAAAAACAGAGATATGGCTTATTAAAACTGACAAATTCATGTTCCAAACTACAAATAATACATCATAACCAAACCAAATCTAAGAAACCTCTGTACATACAATTGAAAATCACAAGCAAGATTAGGATTATTGACATGCATGAAGGACACATAATGAGAAAAAACCCAGAAAAAGTCGAGGTTACATAAGTCACCATCTTGTATCTTCCAATCACACATCACTCATAGAGTACTAACTTGAAACATATAGTAGGTATTACTCACATACAAAACTTGCCTACAAACACACATTCACACATGCCTACTCACCAAAAAACATATTAAAAATAGTATTTTGACACAGGATCTAGAAACCAATTCATTCTATTTCAAGGAATTTGGTGTATTTATCAGTTTATGCCAAGTTGGTAACTAAATCAAACTCCAAAGAATCAAGCAATAGCAAGCATTGTTGGGCATGAACATGATTACTTATTTATCATGTCAGAAATCATTAGTTCCAAAAACTTAAGCCATTATAAAGTGGATAAATAATATTGGTCGAGCATGTTACGTACATAAATTTGATAGTGAAATAACTTAAATGAAGCAAAGCTTTTTTTTTTTTTGGTGGGGGGGGGGGGGGGGTGTAGATGAAAGATAAAAATGAATGTGATAACCATTCATGAAAAAAGATAAAAAGAAGAAGAAATACCAAGAGAATTGAGAAGCTACCTTCATGAAACATTCCCGAATTACTACCAAATGTAGATCTTTGGTATGCACTGCAACACTGAATCACAAAGAGTAACTTATGAGTTATGACTAAGAGTATGATAATAAATTCAAATAGATATTGCTAACTTAGGTAATACAAAGTATCAAGTTGTAGTTCCGATCACATAAAAGAAGAAAAACAAAATTGTTCAACATGTATTAGTTGGAGATTATTACTTGGATCACTCATTTCTCTTCATGAGCTTATGACAACCTAACAATGACGAATGCAGTAAAAATATAGTTTAAAGCAAGAGATCTGCTACCCAAAAGAAGAATTGGAAAAACAGATAGAAAAATTGTAAATCTCATTAAGAATTTATATGTAAGTCTTGTGAATCTCCTAGCTAGTAGTTTGTGCATCTCTTGTTTACTAAGGTTAAGAGATGATGCAAAAAGAAAGTACAACCTAATAGCTAGCGGCGGCTCCAAGATTTTTTTTTAGGGGGTCAATAAGAAAATAAATCTTAGATAAAAAATGAATCTTGTGGTCTACGTTGTTTCTTTATTACAAATTTGTCCATAGTATTAGCGGAAAATTATTAGGTAGTCCTGGAGAACCATAAATGTGTACTCCCTCCTCTCACATGAATGGTGGGTCCCACCATGAATTTTATTAGTGGGACCCACCATTCATTTATGGTATTCCGGGAGTACACAATAATTTCTCAGTATTAGCAAGAAAATAAAATATAAACTATTAATTCATTTGGCATTTAGTTTCATAATACAATGAACATACTAATTATTATTGCTAAGATGAAATCTTAGAAATCATCCATTGTTTTCAAATACAATAAACATATTAATTATTATCGCTAAGTGAACTTTAATTGTTATTGCTCAAAATTCTTTTATCTATTAGTTTGTTTTAACTCTTTACAATTCTTGTATTAACAATTCAACTCAACTTTGACAACTATTGTTCTTTGTAATTGTATTAAGTGTGTTTGGGTCTTGATTATAAACCAACTTATTACTTCCTTTTTTTTCCTACTATTTGCGGGTCTCATGTGAGTTCCTACTTATTTTATACTTTTAGCAAAAAGTTAGATAAATTATTCCCAAATAGATACTAAGAAATTTTTTTTTGTGTTAACATTTGCTTTTGTCTTCACTCAATCACTCTTGGCCCGTCCCATGCGCCCAATCCTCACTCAACAAATAACAAATTATTTTATAAAAAAAACAAATAACTAATTAAAAGCACTTCAGATTCAACAATTAATTGTTAATTTCAAGGTTTAAGATTAAATTGGTTTGTTGTTGGGCTTTTTTTTGTTTTTTTTTTTGTTTAAAAAAATACCAAGATATTGGTAAGAGGATTATATTTAAGGTTATTTTAGTTGTGCTTAGGAAAAAAATATATAGGATCAAAGTGTTCAAATTTTTATTTTAGAGGGTCAAAACAAATAAAATTTTTATATTATATTATATTTTATATATATATATATATATATATATATATATATATTTGGCCAAGTTAGGGGGCTCATTTGAACCCCTTTGGCTATGGCTAGCACCACCCATGCTAAGAGCATCTTCACAGAAACAAGGCACAAGTCCCTGTCCCCTACATGATCTCCTCAAAACAACAATGTCTCAACACAAATGGGGAAAATAAGAGGGGAAAACATGTATAAAGTCAAGAAAATTATTTCTGAACATGGATAGCAATATTTACAAGCCCGTACAGGGCCATCAATGAAAAGATGTAGGGAGCATGTGCCAAGCTAAAATGCAAGTACAAAAGACATCCTATCTTAAATTAGACTATAAAACTATAAGAGCATTCTCATCACACAGGTGTGCCAAATGCCAAATATTTGGCATTTGACACACCAAACACCAAAAACCAAAAACACCCTCTCATGAGATGTTCCAAATGTCATAATTTTTACCATATATGAACAGTACCATTCCATCTTTGGAACGGTACGAATTGAAAATGCCAAAAAAATAGTTTTTTATTCATTTTCTCTCTCATCCTTTATGACTTTCTTTCCTCTCTCTCTTTTTTCCTTTTTTTCTTTTTTCTATAACTTTCTTTGCGCCTCTCTGTCTCTCTGTCTCTCTTTTTTTTTTTTAGTCACTCTCTCTCTCTCTCTCTTTCTTCTTTTTTCTCCGCCTAGACTGTTGCCATTGAGATCAGCCATTGCCATGGAGTTTGACCTCACCGATGAGGTTGACTAGTGGAGATCACATGTAAGTTTTTTTTTTTTTTTTTTTCGATTGTGGGTTTCATGTGATTGTGGGTGGTGGTGGAGTTGGATTGATTCCATGTGATTTGGGTTGTATAAATGGAGTTGATTCATCTTTTCATTTTTTTTTTTTTTTTAGAGTTTTGTGTTGATTTTGGGGATTTTTTTTGAAGTAGTATTGGGTGGTGGCAAGTTGTACCTGTGGTTGGTGGTGGCAAGCTGTGCTTGTGTATGGTGGTGGGTTTGGGCAATTTAGTTTTTTTTTTTTTTTGGGTTGTGGATTCCGTGTGATTGTGGGTGGTGGTGGAATTGGGTTGTACCAATGGAGTTGATTCATCTCCTCTTTTTTTTTATAGAGTTTTGTGTTGATTTTGGGGATTTTTTTTTTTTTTTTTTTTTTTTGAAGTAGTATTGGTGGTGGCGGGTTGTATCTGTGGGTGGTGGTGGCGGGTTGTGCTTGTGTATGGTGGTGGGTTTGTTACAGTTTTGTGCTTGTGTTTGTGTATTGTGGTGGGTTTTTATTTTGTATTTTTTTTAGATTGATGGTTTTTTTAATATTTTTTATATTATTTTAATGTATGGAATTAAAAAATAGAAGATGTGATGAATGATGAATTGTAAAATGGTGTGTTAAAATAGTAAAGTAGATTTTTTTATGTGTCAAAATGGTATATTTATAGAACACCTGATGGGAATGCTCTAACCTTAGTGTGGGAGACTAACAATGTGAGCACTTATCGTTCAAACATCCTATTATCTATGTCAAAAAAAAAAATTTTTGATGAGAAGCAAAGTAAGCACTTGGAAGTTTGAAACAAAAATATTTATATGTAAATAAATCACAGGCTAACGTGTGGCTTACTAAAACAGAATATACATGGTCCAAACCACAAATAAGACATCATAACCAAACCAAATCTAAGAAACCTCTATGCATAAAATTGAAAATTAACATGTATGAAAGACACATAATGAAAAATCGAGCAAAAGTTACATAAGTCAGTATCTTGTATCTACCAATCATACAATGTCCACAGAGGACTTTCCTTCGAACATATGATGAGCTTGGCATACCCACATATAGAACGCATCTAT
This sequence comes from Quercus agrifolia, assembly GCA_029955455.1. Lineage (NCBI taxonomy): Eukaryota > Viridiplantae > Streptophyta > Magnoliopsida > Fagales > Fagaceae > Quercus > Quercus agrifolia. The sequence goes on along the minus strand of JARQAD010000007.1, from coordinate 1,129,244 downwards.
AAACACACTAACATACATGCATATGCACCTTAATACATATATAAATTTCACAACATTAAAAGTAAGACCCTAAAACTAATTCTATCTATTTCGAGGAACTTGATGTGCCTATGCCAAGATGGTAGCTAAAAAAATCTACAAGCAATGAAGTAGTAGAAAGAATTGTTGAGCCTGATTCTACCACAAGTAACATAAATAAATAAAACAGGGATGCGATAAAGTAAAATTAATCGTAAGAAAAGATTACTTATTTATTATGTCAAAAAACATTAGTTCCTTTTCAAAGTGAATTATTAATATAATATAAATCAAGCTTGTTACAAACGTATACAAATTTATTAGTGAAATAGCTTAAATGATGCAATTTTTTTATTATTTTTAAGGTTAAAAGATAAAATAAATGCAATGACCATTCATTTAAAGATAAAAAGAAGAAGAAGAACAGATAGATATGAGAACATACCTTCTTTAAACATTCCAAATTACTACTAGATGTACACCTTTGGGATGTGCTTCACCTTTGGAAAATCTAATCTTCCTTCTCTCTCAATGAAATTTTTAAGCTCCATTGAGACAGATTTCAAATCCAGTTGTCGAAGATTTTTAAGGTATTCAATGCCCTTGGGCACTATCTTTAAGTCCATGCTGCTGTCAATCTCTAGGGATTTCAGATTTGGCATCACCCCTTTTTCTATTATTATCTCATTCAATGGAGGCAAATTACGAATCTCCAATCTTGTAAGCTTAAGAAAGCCTGTACTGAAACATAGTTGCTGTCCAACATAGGCATTAATAAGTAAAAGAAGTCCCAAATGGGGCAAAGCAGCGATGTAAGGGAGTAGATCTTCTTCTAGTCTTGACCAATGCAATTGCAAATTTGTGAGGCTTTGAAGTGAACGAAACCACTGTGGCAACTTCTCTAGTTTTCCAATCAAAATAAGCTTTCGAAGGTTGGGAGGAGGAGATGAGAGTGCATCCATTCCGAGAGTTTCCTCCTCATTAGTTACCATGATATCCAAGCTCCTAAGACATGTCATGTTTGAATTGAGATACATAAATCCGTCTCATTTGCTGCTTTCACTTTTGAAATACCAACTGGGTCATGCTTCGAATTTGCGTTATCAAGTCATCATCTGCTTCAATAGTACCCATAGTTTGCAAATTCTTTAACTGAGTGATATTTGATGGTACTTGCATCCCTGTAAAGCATTTGAAGTCATTCGAGTTTCCAATGTAGCGATAGTACATAATTAGATGCCGCAACTTTTGCAACTTTCCTATTCCACGAGGAAGGGTCTTTATTTGTGTGTCCCCAATGTCCAAGGTTTCAAGATTAAGGAGCCTTCCTATAGAATTTGGGAGCTTCTCAAGTAAGGTTCCCCTTAAATTCAAATATCTTAAGTTGAATAGTTTGAATACTTCATCAGGCAATTCATCAATGGGGGCATCCTCCAAATCTAGAACCCTTAACATTTTACTTTCTAAAGGCAATGTTTTCAACGTCTTGTTAAAAACAAGAAAAGAGAGAATCTTTGACATAATTGTAAATGATTTGAGTTCTCCATCTGTTTTGTAATTGAAATGCGGCGTGCTCTGCATTCTTTCATTTCTTCTCCTCCATCATGTACAACACCGAACTTTTCTTTGACTGATATTGATAGAACAAGCTCTCGCAAAAGATCATGCATTTTACATCTATGCGGCCTTCCAAATTCATTCCTCTTTACAACTTGAAGCATGTTCCTAAAAGTGAGTTTTACTAGATAGCTATTTGCTACTTCTTCTAGAGTGGACCCTTCAACTTTTTCCACAAATCTTTCTGCCATCCATAGCTTAATGAGCCTTTTTCCTCGAATCTCATGATCTTCAGGGAAAATAGAGCAATATAAGAAACAATGCTTCAATTGATATGGTAAATCATTGAAACTAAGCAACAAAATGCTCTTCACTGCTTCTAGCTCAGGAGTTTTACTTAGATCCCAATTCAAGATAGAAAGCCAGCTTTTTATTTTTCACTATGATTCAAAAAATGAATGAGCACCATGATAAAACAAACCAAAATTTGAAGCTAGAATAAATCCAACATAATTTCAAAAATGATATATATATATATATATATATATATATTGTGTGTGTGTGTGTGGATAAGGTATATACTTTTAGGATAAGACTTAGGTATAATACTTAAGTGTTGTTCCTTAGGTTCACCTCTTAAAATTCTGTCATGTAGATTTTTTCACATGAAATAAAAGTGTATTTTTTAATTAAATAACCACATGGCTAAATCTTAAAATGGGAATTTAAGAAACAGTACCTAAAGTATGTACCTAAGTTTTGTCCATACTTTTATAAATTACGGGAAAACCAATTGTAAACTTAGTCACATTTGACTTTTTTTATGCATGACACTGTTGGTCCTTTTCATTGGAAATGTTATAATATCCAATGGTCACTATTGATATGATTTTATATTAGAAATTTAGAATAGAAATTATTCTATTCTTTATTATTTGTGAGAGGAACTTCTTCGGGTTTTGTAAGAGTGTCTCTATACTTTCTATATTCTCCATATCTCTTAGTGAAACATTTTTCTTGTCGCTATCTGTGGACCTAGAGTGACAAGAATAGAATTGTCTGAAAAATTAATAGGGATGTTAATTGTTCACACAAGCTAAATTACATAGACAGAGAATATGAGCAAATACGTGGTTGAACACCAATCTTCCAACAACTTGCCACTAAGGCATAAAGGGGTTACATTTATTACAAGCAATTTAGAAACAGAGTCTTCTTTTTCCCTTAATTTATTGAACAATGTATTTTATTTCGAAAAACTTGATGTGTTTTATTCTAAGATGGTAGCTAAAACAAATTCCAAGCAATCAAGCAATAGCGAGCATTGGTGGACATGATTCCGCCACAGATAAGACCAAAAAAAAAGAACTATATATATATATATATTATAGTGAACTAGCTTAAATGATGCAATTTGTTTTTAAAGATAAAGTATAAAATAAATGCAATGAATATTTATGCTCTCTTTGTTTTGAGATTAATGTTTTCTAGAAAATAAGTAATTTTTCAAAAAGTTGTTCTCCATCCATTGACCAATACATTATCAATTGCCTTTAATTTGCGATCCCCACAAGTTCATCTTCTTTAAGAAACAAAGAAGATTCACCACGACACACGGTCCATTTGCGATTATCTTTAGAACTTGTACCCTCTATATGATTAACACCATATCTCTGGTTCATTTCTGAAATGGTCTTGATTGACTTACATATTTTCTGTAACTTGGTGGTTATCAGAATACAAGTAAGAATGAAGATGCCAAGACCAGTGGCAAGAGCAGAGGAGCAGAAGATCAAATACTCACTCACAGAGTTGATGATCCTACAACAGAGCATAAACGGCAGGGCTGCATAAGTGAGGGTTGAAGTGCAAACGACTTGTAGTTTAGCTTGTTCTAATGTTTACTTAAGTACTGGCACGTGAGGAAGTCAGTTAAGGATTTTGCTTGCACGTGTATGAGTTTGTTAGTTCTGTTAGTTAGTTACATTCGTGTTCACACCTGTATAGATGAGTATATATATGTATTGCTTGTATACTTGAATCAATCAATGAAATATACTGTTTTCAATTCCTGAATTTGTGATAGTGGTGGCTTGATGCCTCACCCATAGATTCCGTGGAAAATAATTTGTGTGGTGAAGGAACCCGGAAGATCGACCCTCAGTTCGTTGGCTAGTGATTTGATACATGAACTGATCAATAACATCTTCAACGTCATATGCCATGTCTCTCACATAGCCACCCAAGTTTTCTCTCCTTCATTGCTTGTTCCCTTCTTATCAGCATCTACTAAAAAAGATTGCATGCTTATCAACTCATCCTTGATATCGTCAATTGCATCACGAACCGCCCATAACAATGATGCTTCAGTTGCAAGCACTGAAAGGATATTGTTAATCAAATATTTTTCTACAGCTGAATCCATTTTGCCTTTAAATTTCCTTCTAGCTTTGTCACTGAGTTTTACTCTCCCTTTCTTACAATCATATATTTACAACGTCAAAATGGATTAGTGGAAAGAAGAGAAAGAAAGTGACAAGCTTTTTGACTTATTGCTCGGTTGTCGTTAATAGGGGACCTACACAATCAAAATAGAGGTGAGAGAGATATATTGGATGAAGGTATTTTTATCTCAAAAAAGTGTAGCAGTACAAATCAGCTAAGTTTGAGTTCACAGTTTTTTGTCAAGACTCAAGAGCCTTATAGTCCAATGGCACTGCCCAGGAGAACTTGAGCTCTTTCGAATCCCCAATTAAAGCTGTCTTTAACAAACAATTACAAATCTTTTAAAGCACACCATCAAAAATATAAATTTTTGCATAAAGGAGTAGTTCAAGTTGAAATTAAACCATTAACACGACTAAGTTAAATGGATCTGTTTTGTAATTTTTCTTGATTCATTATTAGAATAGAGTACAGTTTTAATGAGGGATCAATTTATTTTTATTGTTTCAGAAACCTTAATATAAGATATAGAAGTACCACTTAAACTGAAAGGTTAAAATGTGTTTGGACCCAAATATGCTATGTTACTTCCTCAAATTCTTTTATTTTTCCTTTACATAGGACTTTCATTTTTCCTTCACTAGTATATATAAAAAGGTTGTTCACTAGGGGAACTTCAACCCAATCCATTATATCTTCATGGATTTAACAAATGTAAAGTTATATAGAATGGGTATTTCTGAAGTAAAGTGAAATATACCAATCATCTAAGCTTAAACAGGAGAGCAAACCTTAAATGTGATAGTTCAGTAACATGAGTAGTCCATAACATCAGATGACATTTAAAAATATATATTGCTACTGAAAATAGAGAGATTGCTCTGATAACAACTGAGTAAATAAAATCAAAATTTTAAGCATGGATGTATCCCATATACTTTGCAATTAAAGTTTGGCTCTGTCTTACATCATTAGCATATTTAATCATGTAACAAATGCAATAAAACATGTATACCATACCCGAAAGCTGAACACTCTAGCCCTGTTGCTGGATTTTGAGGTTCCCGTCCGTTCTAATCATATTCCATTTCTTTCTTATTCTCTAAGAATGTGGACTGCTAAATTGAAGAGAAATAGAGTGGATGCTATGACTTATTGGAGGAAGTATAACGCATGAAGCTATTCACTCTCTCAAAAAGGGTGTAGCTTATTTAATATGAGTCAGGTAAGACTTCCTCAATTAACATCCAAGGTATATATATATATATTTTCATATATGTTAGAAGATGAGATGTAGTCATCATTGACTTTGGATCTCTTTTATTTTTCTGTTTCTTTTTAATGAAGCAAACAATTCATGTAATATATTTCATGACTCATAAAGCTGAGCTGTAGTCAACAATTGTTTTCGAGATAGTTATAATATGCTGCTAACATCACAACTCAAATCATTTTCTTCCTAGACCCCCAAGCACTTTGTGTATAGGGAGGTACCAATTAAGCTACAAGGCTCTTGGTTATAGCTTATTGATTAAAGTATACATCTTGGATGTTAATTAATTGACCAAGCTATTCTAACGACGACTCATCTTTTATGAATCATGAAAATATTTTGGATATATGAATGCTTCAATTTTGTTTTAGAATATTCCTTGGTGTGGTTTTGAGAAACAAACACTGAAACACACCTATCGTACTAGGTTGCAAAGTACAGTTAACTCTATGGTGTTAAAGTCTTCAAGTCATGAGCTAACTACATGATCACAATTGTACAAGTGTATTCTGAGATAGTTAGTAATTGGCTTTCTGTTAGTTTCTTAGGAAAAAATTGGTCTTTGTCCTTTTTAAAAAAACAATCCAGAATTTTGCCCTCTTTCCCAAATTAATTAGGGAAATGCCCTTTTTTTTAAACTCGATTTTCTCAAAATCGAGTTAAGCCCTATAGTGGCGTTTTTAAGGAGCCTACAATGACGTTTTAAGGACCTATAGTGGCGTTTTATAACTCGATTTCCATGAAATTGAGTTATAGGTAAAAAAAAAAGAAAAAAAATTGCATGTAACTCGACTTCATGGAGATCGAGTTATAAAACGCCACTATAGATCCTTAAAAAGTTACTATAGACTTCTTAAAACACCACTATAGGGTTCCAAAATTTTTTTTTTATAACTCGATTTTGAGAAAATCGAGTTTCAAAATAAGGGTATTTTCCTAATTAGTTTGAAAAATGAGGCAAAATACTGGATTTTTTTTTTTTTTTTTTGAAATGGACATTTGTCCATTTTCTCCTAGTTTTTTTAGCTAGATTAGTTAAGTTTTTTTTTTTTTTTTTTTTTTTTTTGTATCAGAGTATATAAACAGAGGATTAGTTGTAATTATTCATTCTTTTTAATTCAATAAGTCAATTAGCTTTGAGCTTTTGCTCCAACCTTATCACACTTATTTATCATGTCACAAATCATTACATCCAAAACTTAAGCCTTTACAAAAACTGAGGATTAGTTGTAACTATTCATTCTTTTCAATCCAACAATCTTTAACAAGACAATGCTAATAATATAAATCAAGCATGTTGTAGACACGTGTAAATTTGTTAGTGAAATAGCATTTAATGATGCAATTTTTTTTTTTTTATAGATAAAGATAAAAAATGAATGCAATAACCATTCATTTAAAGATAAAAGAAAAAGAAAAACTAATAGGATTGAGAAGCTACTACCTTCAAGAAGCATTCTGAATTACTACCAGATGTAGTGCAACTTTGGAGAATCCAAACTTCCTTCTCCTTCAATGCGATTTTGAAGTTCTGTTGAGACTGATTCCAAATCCAGTTGTTGAAGATTTTTAAGGTATTCAATGCCCTTAGGCACTGTCATTAACTCCATGCAGCTGTCAATATATACCGATTTCATATTGGGCATTGCCCCTTTTTCTATTATTATGTCATCCAAACAAGCAATTTTTTTTTTTTTTTGACAAATAAAGGTATTCAAATCTCTTCGACTATTTGATTATTCTCTCAAGTGTATGTAGTATCTCTATCCCTTATACATCAAGTTATTATAAGGAGGAATCCCATGAAAGTGGCCCTAAGATGTTAGCGAGAGTGGCCCCAAGATTTTGACGAGAAGTTTCAAAATAAGATCTCATGAATATTATAAAACCTTAAAAACTACTTAAGCCAACCCTTAGGGTAAAGGGGGAAAATTATGAATCCTTAGGAAAGCCTTTACTGAAACATAGCTGATTCCCAACATGGGCATTAGTAGGTGAAAGACGTCCTAAATGAGTCAGAGCGGCGACGTGAGGGAGTAGATCTTCTTCAAGTCTCCACCAATGCAATTTCAAATCTTTGAGGCTTTGAAGTTTGAAGTGAACGAAAAAAGTGCGGCACCTTCTCTAGTTTTCCAGTCCTCCTCATTAGTTACCATGATATCCAAGCCCTTAAAATGCTACGTTGTCGATGGACTAGATTGGTAGGAGTAGGACTTTTGAGTTGGTCCATTTGGTCTTAGGAAATTAGATTTGGGCTTTGGGTCTGATGGGTTGGGTCGACGATTGGGCTTAAATTGGACATTGTTTACTGGGTGCTGAAATGGTGGATAAGTGGATTGACTCGATCCCTATTGGAATGGGCTTTAAAAGGTTGATGGACTAGGGTTGGGTTTGATTATATTCGGATCTGACATGTTACCATGTCTAACAATTTGGTGGCAGCTAGTGTGAGGGGTGAGCATTAATTTTAGATTACAATTTACAAAGGCGAAGTTGTTGGAGGTAAACAAGGCAGATTAGTAAACAAATTGATGAAGCATTGAAAATTAAAGCACCCTAAACTCTGAAAGCCATGCAGATTCTTCAAAGTGATGCCAGGACAATTAGGCAATTAGCTACCCAACCTATGCTTACATGCAGAGATAGTCTGGACCTTGGAATTCAGTAGATATGAAAATGTTGGGGTCGTGCCCTTACATGACTAAGTTTATGTTTGGAAGGGATGGCGACGAGATGAGAGGAGAAGGTGACTGAAATATAGTAATAAAATTTAGTCAATTTTAGTTATTTTTCATTCTACTCTCCTCCTTTATTCTCTCCTCAAGTCCTCGTCTCCTTCCATTCAAAAAAGGCACACAAAAGAGACTCAAAAAAAGATTTTGTATGATGGATTTAGATCCGACACAATTACAATTACCCTAGACTATTGCATCATATCAAATCCTTGTGTAACATGGGTTCAGTTTAGCAAATGATGGAAAATGGTACTATGGTAGCGGGTTCACTCATATTTGTGATGTATTGATTTTTTTTTTTTTTTAAATAAAAAAGGGGTCTTTAGTATAGACTCATCGATCTCACGTCACATAACGGCAATGAGTAATACCACATGTACCACACAGACCTTTCTAGAACTATCGCTCAAACCACTCCTCTTTGGGTGCTGGAACAAAGACTTCTACCATCAAGCCACATCCCATATGGTCCTTCAAAGTTGGGAGAAAGGTCAATCCCTTATTTTTATAAATGACAATCTATCCCTTGATATTTTTATTTATTATTTTATACAACAAGTAACCTCTTATGACCAAATAAATTTAGAGTGTTTATACTTAAAGACCCTTTATGTTTTCTTATCAAAACAATAAAAAATAAAAAAAGACCCTTTATGTTTATTACAAAAAATTTAGAGTATTTATACTTAAAATTAAATTCTCAACCAAAATAATCTCAAAGTTAAGCTTAGTCACCAATTACATAATAATAAAATTTTAAAAGATAAAATAAAATGTCATTTTATATAATAAAAGAGAATTGTAATATATTTTTTGAAACCTCAAGGAAGGCAATTGGTGCAATTTACCCATGTATATAAATATAAGAGAGGGATTTTATCAAGTTCATCCCTATAATTAGGAAGTATATCATATACCTATTCACTAATTGTAGGCATAACAAATTTTGTTATCTACTAATTGTAGACATAACAAATTTTGCAACATTTTAGGTGGCAAATCATTATTTTACATAAAATTACTATTAATATCATTTTGATACAGTACCAATTACAACTCACCATCCAATTATTGAAATAATGAAATTTTTTGTGTATGCACGCGCATATATATATATATATATATATATTGTTATACATATGCATTTTTTTATATATATAAGTATTGTTATACACATACTCTTGAGTGTTGACTCCGATCCAAAGGTAAATAAGGCCCAAACTTGGCACTTCCTGCACCGCAGCAGAACCCAAAGACTTTTCTTTTTATATTCTTTCAACTTCTTTTTATTTTTTGACTGGTTCATACGGCTACACGTGTGTAAAAAGCACGAAAATTCCATACATCTAACAGTAACAAAAAGAATTTTTCCTCTTCTCAACCATTCCCAGTCACTCATCCAAAATCCAAACCAACCCAAACTGTCGAACAAAAACACAAACACTCCCCAAATTCTCATCAATAGATGGCACTTCCTCAACACCTCCCAGAACTAGAAGCCCCCTTATCCTACACCACACCCAATCCTTAAAATGCGCACCCTCCTCACTCTCAGGCCACCACAACCTTCACCGCCACCATGTCTCTTCAGCTCCACATTTCTCTTCAGCTTCAGACCCAACAAGCGGTTTCACTTCCTCACACCTTGCTCTTCTCTAAAGCAGACCAAGAAGCAGAAAAGAAGTACTGCTCCTAGCACTGCCCCACAGAGTCTCAGGTGGTTCTTTAGCAATCCAAGGAGTGAAGAAGAAGGTAGTGGAGGCGGTGCTGGTGGTGGTGGTGGAGGTGGTGGTGATAAGAGAGCAGGAGATGGTGAAAAGGGTGGTGAGTTGGAGTTGGAAGGTGACACTGCAATTAAAGGTACCATCTTGGCTGGTGTTTTGCTGGTGGGTGTAGTTGGTGGCTTTTCCACTGTTGGGTATGTCTACAGGGACCAGATTAATGCCTTCTTGACTCAATTTTCTACTTTCATCGAAGGTAATTCTGTGAAAATTTCGTACATTTTTGAGGTGTTTTGTCAATTCGGCATTGAATTTTGTTGATTTCTGTCGGTATCACTGATATGGGATTCTATGAATGTTGCCACTCTTTTGAGGACTTGTGTGGATTCCATTGATTGAATTAGAATTCTATACTATACCCTTTTAATGTTGTTGTCCATTGGGATTGGATTTTGTTGATTTCTGTTAGTATCATTGATTTGGGATTCTCTGAATGTTGCCACTCTATTGAGGACTTGTGTGGATTCAATTGATTGGAATTAGAATTCTATACTATTCCCTTTTGATGTTGTTATGCCAATTTGGATTGGATTTTTTTTTTTTTTTTTTTTTGGGTAGAAGAATCTCAATGGTTTTGTTGTAATTCAAGACCTATTTAGGATCCTATACGTTCAAAACATTATCTAATCCTGTTGGTTATCATAACTAGATAATACCTTCTTATTGGCTGTGGAAGTGCAGTCTCTCAAAGATGGTTCATGTTTGTCATGCATAAGTTTCAAGTTGCAAGGTTGTCAAATATCAAATGGAAGGGAATCCCCTGAATGTTTACTTTAATTTCTTGCCAATAAGCTCTATCATGGGACACACTTTTGCTTAACTTCATCAGTTAGCTTTGGAACCAGCTCTAGTCTGATGTGTATGTTTTCCCTCCATTGTGTGGGGCACTTGTCCTTTGAAGAGGGAGAAAGTGTGGAATTACCCTACAGAAACAGGTGCCAACTTAGCAAAATGGGGAGCTTTCACATGTGAAGCACTTGACTTCATTCTAATACTGCTGGTGCATCCTATTGCATGCCTTACATACCTGCTGAGACACCTTTTTCCATATTTTTGTCGTGATAATACTGTGATCTAGAATCATGTGCTCAATCATGCAATCTAATTTTTGAAGTTGTAGTTTTATCTTAGTGTAAATTGGATATAATTTTGCATGTATGAATTTGGTTGGAGTTATTTTTAAAATGAAAGTGCTTGCTTTATCTTGATGATAGGACCTCCTCTATGAATTGGAGCCACTGCTTTCCTTATTTATGATGCCATTGAACTCCTAAATTGTGTTTCTTCCTAGCCCATGCTAGCAGCATTTTCAGAGTATATCTAGACAGCAATATAGCGTTTAGCTCATCATAATAAAAGAATGCACTCTCAGCTTAATCTTATAAACTTCTTTCATTGAACAGGTTATGGCCCAGCTGGATATGCTTTATTTGTAGCGGTTTATGCAGGACTGGAAGTATGCACCTGGAACACTTTCTTGAGTATAGTGCATTTAATTTTCAGCAATACATTTCAGCCCTAATATGGATAAAAAATATAGTCTAGTTGTGATGCAACCGTAGAAGTTTAATTTATTACTTTTTGATAAATTCACCAATTCAAGACTTATTTTATGGGGTCCACATGTGGAGTTTTGTGGTTTTAACGGTCTAGATATATGTGTCTGAATGTTAGGTTTTTTATCTTAATTAAGTTATGGTCAATTTTGTAGCCGGTGGTAAAATTGTAATATATGTAAAAAATATGCAGTCTAGATGTGATGCAACCATTGAAGATTAGTATAAGGTCTAACTGTTCACCATCATGAACATGATGTCATTTTTATGAAATAAATCTTTGATTACCTATCAAAAAAAAAATTACTACTTGCCTCCTAGGCATGAGGATAAATTGCTTAGCTCGTCAAGGGTGAAAAGCCCTTGGATTACCCGGTAACTAGTTCTGGCGGGTGGGGTCAGATACCCGTAGGAGTTTGATTAACAGTGAGGATGGTTGTACAATATGCTCTGGTACGTGCAACTAATCTGAGTGAAGTACTCCTATGTTATCTATAAATAAAAAAATTACTACTTAGTGAATTCACCGATTCAAGAATTATTTTATGGGGTCTGCATGTGAAGTTGTGTGGCTTTAAAGGTCTAGTTATATGTGTCCAAGTGTTAGGTTTTTTTAATTTAATAAGTTATGGTCATTTGTGTATGAAGTGTCAAAATTGTCATTTCTGTAATCACTGCAAATTAAAGGTATTTTGGTAGTTTAGTTGGTTCTATAATTTTCTAGGAGATCCTTAGTATCTTCTTAGGTATCATTTTCTTTATGTCCAAGTTAGTTTTTTAGGCTTTTAGTTTACTAGTTAAACTAGGAGTGCTAATAATACTAGTAGTACAAGAAAGAGTATTTACACATATGTGGTGTTCAATTTACTTTAAAGAGAGATGAAGTTGATTAAAAGAAAAATATTGAGTGTTTTGAGCATTGAGGCATGTTCGCCTTAATGTTTTACTTTCTTTCTTTCTCTTTTATCTTTTCTTCCTCTCTTTCTGATGGTACTGTTCCTGGGTATTGTTAATACAGCCCTTAAACACCATTAAATTCTCTCTTTTTATTCTTCCTTACAAACCAAAATCAAGCATTTTCTATTGCCTATCAAAACCCTGAAACCCCACATACTTTCTTCTACCAAATAGCCATCAAATAACTCATCAAAGCAATACCTAACACAAATCCATGACCTTTTCTTCCATAATTCTAAAGATCCACAAATTTTCCTAACCTGTAACCTGCCACAAGCACACGTATACAAATTCCTTTGTTTGTCCTATCACAAGATGTGCATGCTAGTAAATGTCAAGGCAATGTAGTGTTTGTCTATAAAGTAAAATAGCTAGGCATTTTTATTTTCCACATCATAAACTGAGAGTTTCACGATGTCGACATGGTCTCTAAACTCAAGGGTGATATTGCCAATGCATCTCCTCCCCTTATAAGAGTAAAGTGGAATGTGACATTGTGCATTCAAGGCTCATCGGGTGTGTGCATAACTTATCAAAATATTTATTTTTAAAAAAAAAGTTAAGGACAATGTTTGACTGAACTCCAACGTTTTCCTTGGGCTATTCTCCCGAACTTGTGCATTCTCATTCACATTGGTGCTGTAACACTGTCCAGCAATTTCCAAAGCTATACACGCACATACATGTGTTCATATGTATATATATGTTAGCTGCTAATACTGACTTTGAATAGCTGTGTTCCTAGATACTTGCGATTCCAGCCATTCCTTTGACCATGTCAGCTGGTCTTCTTTTTGGTTCTCTTATCGGCACTATCATTGTCTCCATCAGTGGAACAGTGAGTCAATTTCTTTTGCAAGTTAGAAAGATCAAAATGACAATATCTACTTAAGCTTTGTTTTCTAAATCAGTAACCTGTTTCAGGTGGCAGCAAGTGCAGCCTTTTTAATTGCTAGATACTTTGCTCGAGAGCGGATTCTTAAACTGGTTGAAGGAAACAAAAAATTTCTAGCAATTGACAAAGCAATTGGAGAAAATGGCTTCAGAGTTGTTACCCTCCTTCGTTTAAGCCCTTTACTTCCATTTTCTTTGGGAAATTATCTATATGGATTGACATCCGTGAAGTTTGTACCATATGTGTTGGGAAGGTTTGCTTCTTGTTGATTCTATTTGCTCATGGTTAATGGTTTTTGGTCTATTGTAAATGTTTTTGCTTCACTTTTTGGTGACTTTTTTTGGATGTTTTTCTAATTGGAAATCGTTTGCCATTTTTATGGGCATCTGAGTTCCCCAAGATGATTTGACTTAAAACTTATAAATCATTTAACCTTTTAGCTTCAATCGGTCAAGATGTTGTTTTGACTAATTTATACTAACCAAAAAAAAAAAAAAAAGGCAAAAATGTGTCTATGTAATGCATGGCTTAGTCACTGTTGGCTTGATCATGGCTCCAGTTGTCATTCCTAATTGCTTTCAAGTAATATTAGTAACAAGGTTTGAGTTGTCTATTTATTCATTTTTGCCTGTTCAAAATGTAGAATGAGTAAAATTATCAAATTAGATTGTGATTATGGTAAAAATGTGGAAATTAGGTGTGTAACCTAGCCAAAACTGGAGAGAATTTGTAATACTATAAAGATAATCTATTAACTCCTTAGTAAAGTTCTGTTGAAGCAGTGGCATACATTAGTCAATAATGCACTTGCCAAAATCTCGCTATTGGGAATGTGTAGTGTGACAACACGTTTGTAAGCTAACATTATGTTTGGGAAATTACTTTTAAAACTCTTAATCACTTATAAATGACAATATAAGTTTCATATGATTTTGTAAAACCCTCGCAATCTTCTGCTTTCTAATTCAAATTTCAACAATATTTTGTGTGCAGTTGGTTGGGGATGCTTCCAGGAACATGGGCTTATGTGAGTGCTGGTGCATTTGGGCGGGCAATTATTGTGAGTTTTTAATTGGTTCCTCTTGCTGCAAACTTTATATATAATTGTGCCGATTGTTTGAATATTCCATTTTGTCTCTGTTCTTTTTTACTTAAAAAGTAAACATGTGTCCATGAAGACTCATCCTAACAACCTCCAGAAGATATATATATGTATGTGTGTGTGTGTGTTCCTTATGACTGCCTATACTGCAATAGTGGTCTCATTAGTTTTTACAGCCTATAAAAGTGTAACAGTCATACTTTATCCAACCATTTAAAACTTTTCCCAACCTATGACAAATCCTGCTCTAACTTCTTCAACGTAATAGCAACATAGTGAAATGAGATAAAAGAATGGGTTGGTAAACCAGAGGGTGTCTTTTTAAGAAGTGTGAGCCTTTCACACAGTAGAAGCTTTGAAATGCAAGGCCACAGTCTAAAGAACCAATTTTTAACTAAAACTGATTGCCTTTTGAGATTGATTGAAGGCATTTGATGGGTTAATTGGTTTGGTATTAGGCTTTTGATACACAAATTTATCAGTCATTCATTATTTTCCAATTTTGGTGCTTGAATTTATTTTCTGTTCTTTTAGATCATGACCTTCCACTAATGAGGATGATTTGTCATTAGATTCAATTTGATTGTCTGCCTATTGAATTTTTCCTCCCTTTCTGGTGATGTTTCAGCAAGAAGAATCTGACATTGGTTTACCTGGAGGAAACGGTCAGCTATTGACACTTGGTCTAGGACTATTGGTCACAGCAATTGCTGCAGCTTATGTGACGCAGCTTGCTAAGGTAATGTCTCTATTGCAATTTCCAAGTATTTCTTTCTTATAACCTATTATGTTTAAGGTTCCTGTCCTAATCCCTCATTTTGCCAATAGGGTTAATATCAGTGTAAAAAACTAAGCAACTTTATTTATTTACTTTTATAAGACAACTTTATTGCCAAACACATTGGCAAATTATGTGTGTCTAAAACTAGTGAATTTTAAGTGCCCAAGCCATAATGCTAGTGACCCTTATCTCATGGCTAAAATTCGTAGTCTCACTATCTGTTAATTAAGTAGTGCCATAATGGGTGGTACCTTCATGTTGCTGACTCCATAATTGGAAATGAGGCAAAATTTTGGTTGAGTTAGTGTGGCGTTAAGAGCATCTTCAACAGCCACACTTGAGGCTCTTCCTCTTCATTTTCTACATACCTCACTTGAGGCTTTGTAGAAAATCCAACTGCTACAGTGGCTCTTTAAATCCAGAAAGCCACTGTAGCTCTCCAAGGCATTATATTATATTTTCCTTCAATAATACACTGCTTTTAGACTCTTAGAGAGCTAAATTTAACCCACGGTATTTTTCTCTGGCTTTCTTATTCATATCTCCTACAAACACATGCCTCTCGGATATACCCAAACCAACAATCTAACCCCAGCTAGCCAGCCCTGAGCTCCAATGTTGCTCTATCTCCAATGCCAACCAAACCCATACTATCAAAAACCCCATTAGCCCATCAAATAGAGAAATGGCAGAGTTTGTCATTTTGTTAAGTAACTTAATTTAAAAGGTAGGTAGGTAGGTAGGTAGGTAAAACAAAAAAAGATTTTTTAGGTTAAATATGGGTGAGAATTTGGAGATGGGGCTCTTATAATTTTGTCTAAATGATGTATATAAGGATGTGGGATTACTTGAAAGGCTTCACTTGCCAACGATTTTAAATTCTGAAGTTAGTCAATTTGTATACTACTTATCATTCTTCCACAATGCTGACTCGTTTCTATTCTAATGCTTATGATGCAGGATGCCGTAAAGGATATTGATGAGTAGAACAAGAAGAAAATGGTTTTGCCCAATTTATTGGATAACAATTGAAATTGTAAACATTAACAGATGCATCTGTCTTGTAAATTGTAGTACGTTACTTAATCAAATCAAATAGGAACTTTTGATTTATTATATATATCATCTATAAAATGCTTTAAAAAAAAAGCGTGGTTATAGTTTATTTCTTATCAATTTTCCCGTTCATTTCCTCTTTTAAACGTTCTCTTTTGTGTTGGATAAACAATGGACCAAAATTACGTCATTATAATTTATAATGACATGAATTAATTATTTGTGGACAAAGAGTGTCCATTATTAGCATTCAGCAAGCATCCGTGCCAAGCACATGTATAATTTTAGTTGTAATATAAAGATAACGAGGTATTTATTCAATTAGATTGTCCACATGAACAATAATTGTTGGCAAAACTCCCACCATACCTCTCACAAGTATTCTTCACCAAAACATTATCCTTAATTGAAATGATGAAATAGAGCAATAATCTTTTGCTCCATCCAACACACATATAGTAAACACTGCACACGTTAAACGGCCACAAAAAATTTACATGAAAGTCCATTTTTCTAAACAAGTAGCCATCAAGGTTTGCAGAATTAAGTACATAACAATTTGACAGCCTCCCATCCTTAATTTTAATTGTATTGGTTAAGCATATCAAGCACAATCTAAGTAAGTAAAGTATTCTACTTGTTCTACAAGTCTAGTAACCATGGGTTAGTGTATGCTTAGTCTATATTGTTTAACCACTTATAACTACCCTACATTTGGTACATTGTAATACAATTAACTTAATATAGTGAAGGTCGCCCTAAAAGGGTTTTTCATATAAACTGTTGGGTTGAACCACTATATTATCTGTATTAGTATTTGCTATGTATATATAATTATATATACTCTCCTTATCTTAGTATTATAGGAAAAATCGTTGCGTTTGTGTTTGATAATACTACGTTTTCATTGGTTTCAACAAATGTTTTAAAACTGTGAAAGGTTCTCATGTACGGCACGCATGTATAACAATGATTGATGTTGACTTCTGAACAATTAGAATATTCATCCAATTATTGCACTTATGTGACATGAATGGTTTTATATAGAAACCTTGGGTAAGTTGCTTTCTTTTGACAGCAAGAAATACGAGTCAGCATTGTGGAAGAATGATAAGAAGAAAATTTACTATGCAAAATGTGAAGAATGAGAGATAATGGGGTTTGGAGATGCTTTCATTTACGAGTTAGCACTGTGGAAGAATGATAAGAAGTATGGTTATGCTGCAAAATGTGCCAGACGCATGGTTATGCAAAATGTGGATGATCACACCAATGAAGAGATGGTTCTTAGTCACAGTGAGAAATTGGCCATTACCCTTGGGCTCATTATCACACCTCAGGAACCCGTATCATGATTGTTAAGAATGAAGGGAGATTGTTGCGAGAGATATTCTAGCCAATTTCATCATTTCTATAATGGATAATGCTCTTGTGGAGATCACTAGTGAGAGGTATGGGAGGATCTTTGCCACAAATGATTGTTTGTTCATGTGGACAATTTAATTGACTGGATCTCTCGTTATCTTTATATTACAACCGATGTTATGCATGTGTGTGGCATGGAAGAATAAAAAAATCATGTGTAAACTAAAGAAAGTGTCTTCAAAATCAGGGTGGAGTGTTCAAATATTCAAGAAATTTTGCAATGGAATGAGAGCATCATCAAGTCACAGAAAAGCTTGCGTTTGGAGGGTCGTTTTGATGAGTCTGCTGCCGTGGAAATTTTTGAGTCCATAGCATAACCTTCAAGTGATTGGTGTTGCTCCTAGTGCTTGAGCAGTGAGCAGAGCACTGAGACTGGAAATAGGCCCAAATCAATCTTCTTCTTTTGGCTTCATCTTGAACTTGGTTCATTAAAGTTCCCTCCGCTAAAGACAAATGGGCATTACGAAATAAATTTAATTTTAGTCAAAGTTAGACAAATGTGCATTACGAAATCGAAATGATTTGAATGTCAAAGACTCAATGGTAAAGGATTCAATTTATAGTTTAGCCTAAAATAAAAGAAGATATGTGGGGCAAAATGGGTAAATAACATTAATTTTAAAATTATATAGCAAAATACCTATCTTTTCAAAGTATTTAGCAAAATGCTTTCTATTTTTGGAATTCGATTTTAATAAAATTGAGTTACATGTGGAACTCGATATTCTCTATACATATTTTGCCACTTAAATTTTTTTGAAAATTTAAGTGAAACTCAATATTACTAATGTCGAGTTCTGCTTAACAATATACATAGAATTTAAATTTAAAGATATTAAGTTTTACACAGAACTCAATTTTGTTACAATCGAGTTCAAAAACATGGACAATTTGCTAATTACTATTAAAAAAATGGTATTTTGCTAAGTAGTTTTAAATTAAGGGTATTTACTATTTACCCCATTTTGCCCAAGACATGTGAGAGGAAAAAGTCAAGTTTAAAAAAAAAAAAAAAAAAAAGTTTAAGTCGTACGTACCCAACAAGTTACACTAGTATGGTACGTTGGTACAAAAAGTAAACAAGCAGGAGAAAGATGGTTCTTGGCTTCTTACCTGGGAAAGTTGGTGGAAAATGTTAAGGAAGGTAACGGCTTGGCACGGTTCCGAAATTGGTTGTTCCTAGGGCCAACATGTTTTTGCTGGTCCTTGTTAAAAAGCATTAGCTATAAAAGCCCTTTCAACTTCAAGTAGACCCCTTCAAAAGAATAAAAGCCTTAATTTCAACTTCAAGTAGACCCCTTCGAAAGTAAAGTAGACTATATTGACTTCTGGATGAGGAGACATCGACTCTATTAAGGCCACTCATTCTCATGTTAGAGGTTGTAAACTCCTCGTTCTCTTATGCTCTCGAAGGGTACAATTCTTCTGTAGAAAATATTCAAGTGTAATTTTCAAGTTAAGTTTTTTCCTTTTTTCAAATATTCCATCACTGTACTATTGGCATGGTTTAAATATTAAAGAGCATTTATTAGCATTTGGTTATATATTTGATAATTTGTTGTTTTGGATTTCCTAGACTCCTACATCTATCTTCAAATTGAATATCAATTGTTGTACGTTTAGGGGACCAATTCCAAGTAGTGAGGGTTGGAATTGAAAATTTTTATTTACAGTATTATTTTATTAATTTGAAGTTTATAGGTGTAGGGGCCTTTTTTTGGTAAGATTGGGCTGCCTCCTGCGGTAATGGGCTGGGCTGCCTCCTGCGATGATGGGCCATAGTATTTCTGAGTAAGGGAGCTGGGGCCGGTCCAATTGTAACTCAACTTGGGCCGGTTTGTGCACAAACTTACGCCACGTCTGCTAGGAGCAAGTTTACGGCAAGCAGAATTGTAGCAGGTAGGTTATGACAGGCTGGACTGTTGCAGACAAGTTATGGCAGGCAGATATAATAATGACTAAAACAGAGTATTCTACCTATTTAAACAGATTGCTATGTATTCCCTGCTAGTAAAACATGATTACAGTCATAATGATATCAATCACCAAGGAAAATGAAGAGAATAATACTGGTTAGTTTAAATGGGCAAAAACAATTAAGTTTTAAGCTTAGTCTGCCGCAGCAAAGCCAAAGAGGGGAGAATGCCTCTTCTCAAAGCAAATAATCCCCCAGGAAGAATCCTGCCATGGGGATTAATGGCTGTGAGGGAGTCAGTCCTGAATGGTTATTGTCCCAAAGGGAAAGTCCTTGTTTGCGTTTTTTGGAGAAAAGTAAGATTTGAAGGGGGAGAGAGGGAAACCGATCTATTGATGCATGCTCATTGAACTAACTCTCTTCTTTCTTTCTTAGTTTTCTTTCTTTTCTTCTCTGTTTTCGTTCTTATCTTTTTTTCTTTTCCTCTTGCTCTGTTTTTTCTTTTAACGTTGTAAAATATGCTCTGTTTTTCGACCCCCTCTACAGGGCACGGCAAGGGCCTCTTTATAGCGCCTGCCGTGACTAGTGTTTTACGGTCTTGCCCCTTAACCGCCTTTGTCTGGTCTGGGTGTACTTGCCGACCACACTGTGCGACACAAACCCTTGCCAGACAGAGGCGGACTCGTTTTGTCCCTCTGTGCGTCGTAGCCTTTCCTGCCACGATGTTAATCCCTTCTCTCCTCACTCTCAGAGCATGCATCCAACGGTTTCCTCTCAAATTGCCTCTTTTGGGTGGTCTATCATCCCAGCAGGACGTACCTCCCAAAAGAGACTTGAGCAGGAGCCGTGAATAGATCTTTTCCCTTCTCCCCACCACCAAACCACACCCCCCTTTACCTCTTACCTCTGGCCCATAGCCCCACCATGTCCTATATTGGCTGGGTACAGACTAGTGGCGCCTGGGCCTTGCGCGTGCTTCCCTTTCAAATTTGTCCAAGAGTCTGCTTGCTGCTCATGTGTCTGCCGCAACCTGGAGATTCTCCGTCTGCGTTTCCTGGCCTTTCATGCGGGCTTTCTTTTGGTCTTTCGCTCCAATCAGGAGCTGGGCCTCGTATGATAATGGGATTTACATTTCTTTGGCCCACTTTTGGTTTTCTTTACTGCCTGCCACGTTGATTTGTTATTCCTGCCGTAATGACTCAATCCTGCTGGACCCCTTTTTGGGCCGGCCGTTTATCCCTTTTCTCAGTGGCCTGTCACAAGCACTGTTTTGTTTTTACTCATGGGCTCCTATGTCCCTTTGGGTTTCCCTTTGGGCATCCACGGCCCGTTTGCTAATTCTTTTGGGCTTCCTCGGCCTGTTTGCTAATTCCACACTCCCATGGGCTTTGTTACTAACTTCATTGGGCTTCCCCGGCCCAATAACCTTATCCTTATCTTTGGGGTTTATGAGCTTGCCATAAACCCCTTACTCTCTTAGTTTACACTACCTTGGGCCTGCAGTGACCCTTTCTCACTTTTCTAACTCATACTCTGCCCATGGCTATTTCTTTCTTTCCTGGCTTCTTTGAGCCCGCTTGCCTTTTCAAGGCCCATGTATACATTTGTTGGGCCAGCGACCCATTATTCCTGTCGCTTGGGCCTAATGGTCCTTTTTGCTATTTATACAGTCAATTCCTTGTGGCCCTCATTATTGGGCCTTTCTATCTGCTGGGCTTCCACAAATGGCCCTCAACAATAGGTTGTTGTTCAATGCTACTTATGTCGATATCATATATTTATTCTTTATTAATTACTACGACCAATTTTTTTTTTTTTTAGAGTAAATTGTATTGATCTCACATATCAAGCAAAAATCATATGTGTGAGAGCATGTGGCTCATTTTAAACTCTTTCATTTAGTCTTCTAGGGTTCTACTTCTACCTCATCATCTTCTAATTACCACAATGTGTCACTCTTTAACCTTCCACCTAAGCAAAACTTTAAATGAATGAGTTCATTTAAAGTGTGTTTAGATATCGTTTATTTTGCTAAAAACTAAAAAAACTGTAACAAAATAATTTTTAAACGTGTGAATAGTGCCGTAGAATCCATTTTTAATAAAAGTTTTACTGAAAAAAAGAGGTTTATGGGTCCCGTGAACAGTGCACGGGACCCACTAAAAAAGCATAATCCCATGTGAAACGCTCTTCTCCAAAAAAAAAAAAAAAAATGCCAAAACACAAACGCTAGCCTTTATCAATTGTATCCAAATGGGTACTTAACCTTCCACCTAAATTTAATCATCTACCCAAGGAAAGATTTTAATGATTTATTTAATTTTCATTATTTATTTGTATTCAACTACAAATAATTTTATTTCCTTATAATTTTAATTTTAATAAAATTTATGGAACCACATAACATGATATATGAAAGCTCGAATTTGTGTGAAAACACAAGAGCTGTTTAGACTCCCAAATTAAAATTACGGCTCGGTTGATTTTACTCTAACTTAAACTAAGTGTGGAATAGAGTAAATGCCAACGAACAAATAATATAACTACTCTAAGCCATATTCATTAAATCACAGCAGTAAAATGAAAGTTAAAAGAGTAGGGAAGAAGAATACAAACACAAGATAACACGCCAATGTGTTATCAAAAAGGAAACCAAAGAACTTGGCAAAAAACCTCTCCGCCGCCCTCCAAGCGGTAAATCGATCCACTAAAGAATAAAGTTGGAGTACACAAATAACAAAAGACCCTCCAAGCCTAGTCTACCCAATGTACTTGAGCTCTCCAAGCTCCTGCTACTAACTGACTTGATGAAACCTTGTCTTCTCTAGCTCTCTGGATTACGCAATACGCCCAATTGCATCCGCCAAGCCTCACCGACTTCTTTTGGCAAATTCCCAAAGCTTCCCAAGCTCCAAAACACTCTCTACACTCTGAAAAGGTATGGGTTGTGTTTGGGTACAAATCTCCTCTCAAGGTATGACAATGGGAGAGGGAAGAAGAAGAGGCTAGAATGATTTCTCACTAAGGATGAGTAACTCTCTCTCTCTAAAAGATGGGTGTGTGTGTTGTAGAAAACCTATCTAGGGTTTTTCTCTCTGAATGGCTTCTCATACTTTTGTGAGTAATGAGGGTATATATAATATGGGTAAAAGATAAGAAAGTCACACTTAAAAATCCTCCAAGCAGAATGTTTTGCGAGTACTTCTAGGAAGGTTTTACCCTCGAGACACTCGCGAAACTGACAGCCTGGCATAACTCTCTAGCTTCCAGTCATGTACTTCTCACGTGACTCTTTCGCGGGTTAGCTTCTCGCGATCTTCTTGCGAAATCCACTTATTCTTCTAATACATGCTCAATTTTTCACCAACTTAATACTAAACCTAATAAAATAAAATCCCAAAAAATACAAGGAATAAAATCAAAGCAACTACAACACTTTTTGTCATGGAATAAAACCAACATAAAACATAGTTGTAAATCACAATTTTACAATATATATATATATATATATATATATATATATATATGACAAACACACACATATAATAGTTGTGGGGGGCCTTTTCTGGTAGGATTGGGCTGCCTTCTGCGGTAATGGGCTGGGCTGCCTCCTGCGATGATGGGCCCTAGTGTTTCTGAGTAAGGGAGCTGGGGCCGGTCCAATTGTAACTCAACTTGGGCCGGTTTGTGCACAAACTTATGCCACGCCTGCTAGGAGCAAGTTTACGGCAAGCAGAATCGTAGTAGGCAAGCTATGACAGGCTAGACTGTTGCAGACAAGCTATGGCAGGCAGATATAATAATGATTAAAACAGAGTATTCTGTCTACTTAAACAGACTGCTATGTATTTCCTGTTAGTAAAACATGATTACAGTCATACTGATATCAATCACTAAGGAAAATAAAGAGAATAATTCTGGTTAATTTGAATAGGCAAAAAAATTAAGTTATAAGCTTTGTCTGCCGCAGCAAAACCAAAGAGGGGAGAACGCCTCTTCTCAATGCAAATAATCCCCCAGGAAGAATCCTGTCATGGGAATTAATGGCTTTGAGGGAGTCGGCCCTGAATGGTTATTACCCCAATGGGAAAGTTCTTGTTTGCGTTTTTGGAGAAAGGTAAGATTTTGAAGGGGGAGAGAGGGAAGCCGATCTATTGGTGCATGCTCTTTGAACTAACTCTCTTCTCTCTTTCTTAGTTTTCTTTCCTTTTCTCTCTGTTTTCGTTCTTATCTTTTTTCTTTTCCTCTTGCTCTGTTTTTCTTTTCACGTTGTGAGATGTACTCTCTGTTTTTCCCCCCTCTTCTACAGGGCACGGCAAGGGCCTCTTTATAGTGCCTGCCGTGACTAGTGTTTTACTGTCTTGCCCCTTAACCCCCTTTGTCTGGCCTGGGTGTACCTGCCGACCATACTGTGTGACACAGAACCCCTGCCAGACAGAGGCGGACTCATTTTGTCCTTTTGTGCGTCGCGGCCTTTCCTGCCACGATGTTAAACTCTTCTCTCTTCACACTCAGAGCATGCACTCAACGGTTCCCTCTCAAATTGCCTCTTTTGGGTGGTCTATCATCCTAGCAGGACGTACCTCCCAAAAGAGACTTGAGCAGAGGCCGTGAATAGATTTTTCCCCTCTCCCCACCACCAAACCACACCCCCCTCTACCTCTTACCTCTGGCCCATGGCCCCACCATGTCCTATATTGGCTGGGTACAGGCTGGTGGCACATGGGTCTTGCGCGTGCTTCCCTTTCAATTTTGTCCAAGAGTCTGCCTGCTGCTCATGCGTCTGCCGTAACCTGGAGACTCTCCGTCTGCGTTTCCTGGCCTTTCATGCGGGCTTTCTTTTGGTCCTTCGCTCCAATCAGAAGCTGGGCCTCGTATGATGATGGGTTTTATATTTCTTTAGCCCACCTTTGGTTTTCTTTGCTGCCTGCCGCGTTGGCTTGTAATTCCTGCCGTAATGACTCAATCCTGCTGGACCCCTTTTTGGGCCGGCCGTTTTATTCCTTTTCTCAGTGGCCTATCATAGGCACTGTTTTGTTTCTTTTTACTCATGGGATCCTATGTCCTTTTGTTTTCTTTTTCCTTTTGGGCATCCACGGCCCGTTTGCTAATCCTTTTGGGCTTCCTCGGCCTGTTTGCTAATTCCACATTCTCATGGGCTTTGTTACTAACTTCATTGGGCTTCCCCAGCCCAATAACCTTATCATTATCTTTGGGTTTTATGAGCCTGCCATAAATCCCTTACTCTCTTAGTTTACACTATCTTGGGCCTGCAGCGACCCTTTCTCTCTTTTCTAACTCATACTCTGCCCATGGGATGCTATTTCTTTCTTTCCTGGCTTCTTTGAGCCCGCTTGCCTTTTCAAGGCCCATGTATACATTGTTGGGCTAGTGACCCATTATTCCTGCCGCTTGGGCCTAATGGTCTTTTTTAACTATTTATACAGTCAATTCCTTGTGGCCCTCATCATTGGGCTTTTCTATCCACTGGGCTTCCACAAATGGCCCTCAACAATAGTATCAAACGTAAAGAGAGTAAACTAATAATTGACTTGTGTTTCTAAAAAAAAAAGTTGACTTGTAAATCCAAGAAAGAAAACTAAGGTGCTAGATGATGCAGTCACCTCCTCATTTTCTCTCTCAATTATAGAATGGACTTAACATCAAATAATTGTCATTTGATTGCTTGACTTCCTTTACCAACCTTTTGGATTCTTATACTCCTAATTTTCTTGTTGTTGAAATGAAAGGGCTTTCTCTATCAAATGAGAGTTATAAATAACATAGGTCTATTCCCCTACTATAGCATATATTTTATATATTTTGTTTTCTTTGTGTTGAAAAAGAAATCTTCCATAATTTGTCATGCTATATTTTGGATTCCCTTTTTTAGAGGTAAGTTAATTTCCTATATATTTTGGATTCCCTTTTTTAGAGGTAAGTTAATTTGCTATATAGTTGATGTAGATATATATGATCATCTAACTTTATTAATATTGCGTTTGTGAAAATTCTTAACAAAAACTAGAGGAAAGAGTGTTGAGTTGTTCGTCTACAAGATCATAATCATTAGTCTTCAAAATGTACTTCATTTAGCTTTGCAAACATCATGTAGAAGATATAAAAATGGTTTAGAAGGAGGTATTGGTAGGTCCCAAATTGGTTGTTTGAAATAAAGAAGAAATCCTCTAATACTTCGAGTAGAGTATCCTGGGGGGGGGGGGGGGGGGGGGGAAGCCACAAGGCTTGCACATCAAAGGAGACATGTGATCATTTACAAGAAAAAGATGATAAAAAAGATGTGTCCTCACTCTTTAATGAAATTTGACAGTGAAAATAAAAGTAAAAAGTCTAATAACACAATAATTATCAGTGATACAAAGAGTTATAATAGAGTAAGATTTCAAAGGTGGAGAATGCTACAAAATCTCTCTTAGGAATCTAGTCGTGCATCACGCAAAGCATCGTTTAGTTGTCTTAATCTTTTGGTTGTAATTGTAATTGAAAGTTCAATTAGTGTGTAAAACACTAATGAATGTTTAGACCCCCTATTTCAAATTAAACCAACACAAGTTTATACCCAAACAATATATGTGCGGAATAATAGGTACAAGTAGAAACCTAAACAAATAAACAACTCTACACCATAATTAATCACGATACAGCAGCAATTAAAAGGTAAGAGTAATGGTTAGAGAGATGCAAACACAAAGATAACACCGGCACGTGTTATCGAAGAGGAAACCGAACAACTCAGCGAAAAACCTCTCCGCCGCCCTCCAAGCGGTGAAATGATTCACTAAAGAATAAAGTTGAGATACATGAATAGCAATAGACCCTCCAAGCCTAATCTACCCAATGCACCTAAGTCCTCCAATCTTCTTGCTCCAACAAGGTTACGCCTAACTGTGTCTTCTTTAGCTTCTCGGATCCCGCAATAAGCCCATTGCATCAACCAAGTGAATTGGTCATCTCCAAACTGCTTCCCAAGCACCAAAATACCTCCTCACTGATATGGGTATGGTGAGATAAGGATTTGGCAAGTGTACCTCTCAAGGATATGTCAATGGAGAGGGTGAGAGTAGAGGAATTTGGAGAATCAAATGTCTAAGATTGTGGATGAGTCAATCTTGGTTTTCTCTAGGGTTTCTCTCTTAAAATTCTCTCTAGAAACTCTTTACATTTCGTGGGTATAAGGATATTTATAGTAGCGTACGTGAGGAATGTGAAAAGTCAGTTTTCAGCAAAACAAGGCATTCTGGCGACTTGACCTCGCGACTCATCCCAGTTGCGAGTTCCAGTCGCGAGATAACTAACTAGCCAGACTGTCATTTTTGTCCTGTAGTGCTCTAGCTATCATGACCCTTCAGCTTCCTGCATGCTTCATACGTGTGGCATTTTGGCGAGTTACCAGTCACAAGTCACTCGCGAGATCTAGTCGCGAGAAACCTCCAAATGCACACATTGTTGAATTTCTTCACACTCTCTCACACACAATATTTACATAATTCCCACCTAAATACAGGGTATCTAATTGGTAAATTATAAGCAAATTTGGCACAAAATAAAACCAACACATGATTGAATAAATTCACCCTTACAGTAATATTTTTAAAGAAACTTATCATTTGAAAAAGAAAAAATATATATATTGTATCAAATAATGATTAGAAGAAATAAAATTTCTCGGTTTACTTTATGTTCCACCAATCCCAGATTGCCACATATTTGTTTTTGTCTTTTTAAGTAATCAAAATTTAAAGAAAAGGAAAAAAGCAAACATAACACATAACCTAATATAATATTTGGGAAATATAAAGTGGAATACCTAGAGGAGGATATAAATTTTTTTTTTTTAGAATCATATAAGGGATTTTTGTTTGATAAGGAGCAGTGTTAGAAAAATTTAAATAAACTGGTCCCTAATGCAAACTTGTCTCTATGGTTTCCTAATAAAGAACTAATAAATCAAGGAAAAGTGGAAAACTAAAATGTGTAGCATCTCTTAAACATGGCAAAACAAATGTATTTAACTTGGCCTTATTAATGATTTAATTGTCACTTGAACAAGTCTTACATGCAAAAATTTATATTTTTGTCAATGTCTTTTAAATTTTGATGTTTTTACGTGGGAATAAATGTAAATTGTTGTAAAGAAATAGTTTGTGCTACTGTTTTAATTGTAAAATCATATAAGAATTACATCTTAGAAAGGCTTAATTGTTCTTTATAACGAAATAAATAAAAATGTCAAAATTTTGGTCCTTAAACTATATAATTTCTAATTCTATTATCAAATAAGAAATATCTAATAATAATTTGATAATAGAATTAGAAATTATATAGTTTAAGGACCAAAATTTTTATTTTTTGATTTATTTATTTTGTTTTAAAAAAACAATTAAGTCCGATTTGATGGTACTCTTGTCCCACACATTTGCTAAATGGTTCGTAACGTCTCATGATATCTATGAGATCCAGGGTTTGGGGTTTCAAGAGATTCCTCTTGGTAATAATTTGGTAAGTGGGGGATAATAGGACTGCATTCATCCGAGAGAATAGTCAGATACTTGAAATTAGATACTTAGAGCATCCGCATCAGTCTGTCTAAAATTTTATGTCTATTTTATACTAAAAACTTATTTTTTCTATTTTACACAAGCAATTTGCAAAAACACTCACGTCAAATCATCTATTATACACTACGTTTTCCTTAAATAATCATTTATTATTATTATGTTATTGTTTAACTTACCCACCTACCCACTACCTACTACCCACTACCCACTACCCACAATATCTACCACACAATCTCTCTTTCTCTCTATTTTTCTCATTTTTCAAAACACTCTCTTCTCCATAGCCCAACTTTCTCTCTAACTCTAAAACTCTTTTTCTCTCACAATCAGCCATAGCCAGAGCTCACCTCAAGCTCCATCCAAGGCTAAGAGCCCCAAAGCCTTCACCATCACCGGTGGCAGCAAAGATCAGTTGCAACACCGCCACAAACAGTGGTCCAAATCTTCACTCTCTCATGGCAACAGCGAACACTCCACCCAAGCTTCCATGGCAGCGGCGACAACAGCTTCGGCATGAGTTTTGGTTTGATTTTTTTATTGATTTTGGGTTCGATTTTCAGTTGATTTTTGGTTTGATTTCCCATGGATTTTTTGGTTGGATTATTATGTGTTGTAACAGTGGTGGTGGGTGGATGGTTGATCGGCTATGCTCTTTCGATGAAGAGAGAGAGAGAAATGTGTAAAATGAACTACTTTTTGTATTTTGCAAGATTTTGCAACACCTGATTTTTTTTTTTTTTTTTTTTTTGAGAAAGTTGCAACAACTGATGTGGTTGCTCTTATGTTTATAAAAAAAATAATAGTAAAAAAAATACTTTATGGTACCCTCGCCTTCCCTTAGAGCACTACCGTCAGGTATGTCAAATGCCAAATATTTGGCATTTGACACACCAAACACCACTATTCAAGCCTCATGAGGTGTTCCAAATGTGTCAAAATTTTGCAACATGCTACAGTAACCTTCTATATTTGAGACAGTACGGACATATATGCTAAAAATTATTATTTTTATTTTTATTCATCTCTCTCTCCTCCATACTCTCTTTCTCTCTTCTTTGTTTTCTTTATCTCCCTCGCCTGTGTTCTTTTTGTCTCTCTCAACGCACCTCCATAGCAACAACAATCAAAGACCTACCTTCAAATGCAAAATATTTGGCATTTGACACACCAAACACCACTATTCAAGCCTCATAAGGTGTTCCAAATGTGTCAAAATTTTGCAACATGCTCCAGTAACCTTCTATATTTGAGACAGTACGAACATATATGCTAAAAAATTTTATTATTATTTTTATTCATCTCTCTCTCCTCCGTACTCTCTTTCTCTCTTCTCTGTTTTCTTTATCTCTCTCGCCTGTGTTCTTTTTGTCTCTCTTAACGCACCTCCATAGCAACAACAATCAAAGACCTACCTTCAACAACACCTCCGCCAATCACCACCGATTACAACAAATAAAATCATCGGCGAAATCCACCAAGCACCATCTTTAACCACATAATCTACCAAACCCAATCATAGGCGAAACCCACTGATCACAACATACCTAATCACCAACCAAACCCATCGATCCTAGCAAACCCAATCACCGGAAAACCTCATCAATCACATTAAACAAAATCAGCAGCCAAACCCACAAAGCCAAACCCATCACTGGCGAAACCCATAAAGCCAAACCCACCGCCTCTTTCTTCTCTTACTGAGATCGACCCTTGCTTCTTTCTTCAGACGTGTTTTTAAGTTTTTTTTTTTTCCTCCCATGGTGGTCATCAGAGAGTTTTATACATATTGTGATTGGTTGTTGGTAGAAGTGGGTAGTGGGTTTGAGGTGATGGTGGTGATCAGGTTTTTTATATTTGGTGGTGGTGATTGGTGAGTTTCAAAGAGAGAGAGATTGGTGAATCTCGCCACCTAAAGCCGATCTCGCCGCCTGAGCTGTCTCGTCGATCTTGCCGCCAACGTGTCCTTTCTCCACCTTGCCGATCTCTCTTTCTCTCTCTCTCTCTTTCTCTTGGTGCTTGGGCAATGTTTATAATAGTGGTTGGTTGATTGATTTTATTTGTTGTTGGTTGGTTGATTTTGATTGGTGGTGATGGGTTTTGTAACCATGGTGGGATGTGGTGGCGGGTTTGTATCAGCGGTGGGCTATGGTGAGGGTGGCAATGAGTTGGTGGGACCGATGGTGGGAATACATTTATGACTGGTTTTTTTTTAAATGTTATTTTAATATTTGTATATATTATTTTAATGTATAAAATTGAAAAATAGAAGATGTGATGAACGGTAAATTATAAAATGATGTGTTAAAATTGATAAAGTAAGTTTTGATGTGGTAAAATAGCATTTGGCATAGCATAGCATATCTGATGAGAATGCTCTAAATATTATGCAATTAGCATTGCTAATATAAAAGACTAAAACAGTAAAATGTATACATCGTGGATCCAACTAATGTTTTTCGTTTTTTTGTTATTTGATAGGTAAATACGGAAGGGAGCTAGCTGGTGGGGCTCAAATCGTGTTAAGGAGCCACAAGAAGTATTGGTATCCCTCCAACCCTACATCCTTCTAATGTTGACATGGCACATTGATCAAATAAATACAGCCCATCTGAAAAAAATGATATTTATATTATTGACAATGTTGTCTTGTCACGGAAAAATAGTAGTTTTTCTTAAAGTTAGTTTTCTACTAACTATTTAAAAAGAGTGAAAGAGATTTTCTACGGTAGCTTTGGTTTGATGTAGTTTTGTCTTTTATATCTTTTCTACAGTAATTTTGGTTCGGTATAATTTTGTCTTTTAAGATCTGTTTGGATACTGTTTATTACTGAAAATTGAAAACTAAAAATACTGTAACAGAATAATTTTTAAATTGGTGAATAGTGTCATGAGATCTAGTTTTAAAGTTGTTTTTGCTAAAAAAAGTACTTGTAGGTCCCGTTAATAGTGCATGGGACCCACACAAAGCGCACGGAGTGCACAAACACAAATGCAAACTCTGTATCCAAACGTGCACTTATTCAATAACTAGCGTGAGAGCCACGTGCAAGGCACATGCTATCTTTTAAGTGAGAAAATTAAGATAAAATTTTATTTGAAGAAGTATGAAACCATGTAAATAAAATATGTATGTCATATAATGTTAATCTCATTCGTATAAGAATTTTGATTACATAAAGTTAAGGTAGTTATTTCACATATGAATATCTATTTTATTATAAAAGTTTCTTTGTACCTAATTGCTAAAGACAATATCCACTTACTAAAAACTTCTAAAAATGATGACGAATATCATTGTCACAATATTTAATTTTTTGCAATGAATGATATCATATGCTACAATTGAAGTCTTTTATTCAATACCTTCAATCATCCATAATGAAAATTTTGTTATATCCCTACTTCCTTGTTTATCTTTACATTTTATGAGCATAGGTGTGATGTTTAGCTTACTTAGGTTTTAATGAACACCCATTTTAAGCGATAAAAGAAATATATGTATGTATGTATGTATATATATATATATATATATATATATATATCAAGGCAATGTCATCAAATTTTCCATTAGCAAAAATCATATGTCTAGAAGATTTAAATCTAACAATATTTTTTGGGTAACAAATAAAACACCCTATATTACAATTCCAACTTTCCAAGAATTACTACCACCTTAAATTCAAAATACGTGAAGAAAATTTTTGGGGTATTAAAATTTATTAGGTGTATTTTAGACATTATACAATTGAATATTTTATTAATCATGAAATTTCAATAGGGTTTAACTGAGAGAGTAAAGTATGAGGTATTTGCTTGTTTCCAAAATATTAAGGGAAAAATTGCTTGATTTTAAAGTGTAGGGGGGTTGGAGGTGGAAATTGTGAACTATCCCAAACATAAAAGATGGAAAGTGTTTTTTCCCTAAAGTTTTTTTTGGTGTAAAAAAACTGTATTTTTTTACTCAAAACGGCGTATTAAAAAAAGAAGAAGCAAAAATATGAAAAGTTAACCCAAGAAAACTGTGTGTAAAATAGTGAATTTTAGCTCATTAAAATTGCCAAAAAAAATTCTAGAAATACAAAAAAAATGCCACAACATTTTCACAAGACCTTTATTTTTTGTTGTAGTTGATTCCATAATGATATTTTTATTTTTTATTTTAACCTATAAAGAACTAACACCTCAAAAATTTAGAAAATATTGTAATAATTTGTTGTGTCAATATTTTACTATTTTAAAATTAAAAAAATACCGTGCAGCTCATATATATATATATATATATATATGTGTGTGTGTGTGTATGTATATATATATAAAATAAAAGGCAAAGTCAAAGTGTCAAACCCGACTGGGCATTTAAGAAGACAAAAAAATAAAAAGAAGCCAAAACAAAAGTGTCAAAATTGGGCATTTAAAATGACCAAAAAAAAAAAAGCCAGTACAAAAGTGTCAAACGGTGAGTTTGCGGTTTTGCCTCAGTGATTGAACAAACCAAAATGTTTGGGCATTTAAAAAGACTGAAAAAAAAAAGTGTATGATTATGATTATGATTATGGTGCATATTTACATGTGCAATAACCACATTTGATGGATGGTATTGTATTACTTCACAAGCTTTGGAATTGTTACGTTACATAGGATTCAGTTTGTGGGTAAGGTTGTATCGATTTTTTTTTTTTTGAGAATCAATTGTATCAATCTTTTGGCGTGGACATATCTAACAGATATATCTATTTCCAATAGGTGTAAGTTTGCCTAAAAAAAACCAAGACAATCTTTTGGATCGTTATATAATTATTGGCAAACTCACACAAGACTAAAGTATGTGATCACCATTAAGAGAACTGCCATCCACGATTGGGGATCATCACCTCCAAACTACAATTTCTCTCACCTTCTAATGCTATATATATATATATATATATATATATATATATATATATATATATTTATATTCCAACTAATTAATTAAGCAACCTAAATCCATTCTGATCCAGGAATATGACTTATTATTATTATTATTAATTGCTTTCAATAAAATCAAGAGCATTTTTATATTTTATGGACATAGACTCGTTTGGTCTAATCCGTGGTTTCGCTAATACTGTTCACAGTTGTTGGGGTTGGGGCAATGTTGTGCTTGTTTCATAGCAGAAGGGCACACCAACTTCACTATTAATTTTAGATCATACTCCATTTAAAGAACATAGTTTAATTTATACAAGTGGAAATTAATATAGTAGGATTATATGAGAGAGAGAGAGAGAGAGAGAATATGAGTCAATCCTGAGGGTCATAGAGTAATGTTGAGTGTAGATGAAGATGAAAGTAAATACATAATTAAAGAGCCATAACAGATATGCTCATCGATGACAGGTATTAACTCATCGATGTTCTCTCCATGTCTTCTTACAGTTTTACCTAATCTCCTTTTTAACTCATTACTCCACCTAATATTTTCATATGCCTTTGGATTAATGCTAACCAAAAATAAATAAATAAACTTTGAGAGAAAGAAAATTCCCGTGATCATGGTCATGGTCGCTCTTTTTCTATGGTTTTTAAAAAAAAAAAAAAAAAAAATTAACGTTGCTTTAAAGACATTGATTTAAGAAAAATCTTTTTTTTAATTATTATTTTTTTTTACATTTTTACCCGTTAAGTGAGTTAAACATCATAGACACATATAAAATGTAGGATAATAATATTCAATATCATCTTAAAAGTTTTTAGTCAGTGGATATTATTACCTTTAGGAAATAGGTTATAAAAAATTATCATAGAAAAATTAAAATTTCATATGTAATGTTAAATAGTTTGTGTGTAATCAAAATTTTTATATGAACAAAATTAGTATTGTATGACATGTATCTTTGAGTATATAATTTCATAGTTCTTTAAATAGAAGTTGTATCTTAATTTTTGCAGTCAAAGGGTAGCAGCACATGCCACCAAAACTAGTAATAAAAACAAAGATCATTGTATTCTACTCCTTACATGATCGACCTTTGCTCAACCCAAGGAAAGAAAAAAACCATTTATAAATTTAGTTGGCTTGTAAATACAAATTTTTGGTACATTTTTTGTGTTTTATTTTAGGCTCCACTAATTATGTGTTGTATTATGTACACGTCGTGTTGTACTGCTACACTGCTTTTTGAGAATTAGAATACCTTATGCATGCATTATATCCTCACCTCTATTCTTTCTGTGTAGGATCGGTCAGTAACAAGTCAAAGCATTACACTCTCTCTCTCTCTCTCTCTCTCTGTGGTGTGGTTAAAGTGGAAGAAGGGGAGCATAGAAGGGACTTTGAAGTTAAAAATGCACACAGCTGTATTGGATCTCTTAATTAGAAGTATCCCATTAATCCTTTCTATCCTTAAAACTGAAGCTTCGTTGTTATGGAAGGTTGGTTATGCAATTGAAGATGTCAAGGACAAGTTGATTATCATGCAATCTGTCTTAATAGATGCTGATAGAATGGGGGCAGGCAGTGAAGGAGAGAAAGCTTGGTTGGCGACTGTGACAGACATAGCATATGATGTTGAAGACGTTATTGATAAGTTCATGTATCAAATCAGCAGAGAACGAATTGGTGGTCGATCTACGAGGTTCCTATGCCACACCATTTACTTTCCAAAAAATCTATGGGAGAGGCATAAAACCGCCAGCAAGTTACAAATAATCAAGAACAAAATCCAGGCCATTCCGGATATGAAGCGATACGCTTTTGATCATACGGCGGGCTCAAGTTCTAACTCTAATCACAGACTGAACTTGCATCATGCTGAATCACATCTTTTTCTTAAAGAAGATGAACTTGTAGGGATAAAGGAGAAAAGACAATTGCTAATGGGTCCGTTGATGGATGGAGAGCCAGAACGAACTGTCATTTCAGTAGTCGGGATGGGAGGTTCAGGCAAAACCACACTAGTTGCCAACATCTACAACAATGATGATGTAAAGAGACATTTTGACTGCTATGCATGGATCACTGTTTCCCAAGTATATGACAGAGAAGACTTGTTGAGGAGCATGATTAAAGAATTCGACACATCATGGACTAATCAAGTCTATCCAGAGGACTTGAGTTCCATTGAGTACAGAGCATTATCAGGAAGGTTGGTAAACTACTTAGAGACGAAAAAGTATCTACTTGTGATAGATGATGTTTGGGACACAAACCTCTTAGATTTTTTAAAGGCGCCACTTCCAGATGGTTGTCCTGGGAGCAGAATCATCGTTACGACTCGAAATGAAGATGTAGCTAGCTATCCTTTTTCGGGTAAAATCCATATTCATCGTATTGAGCTGCTGGAAATGGAAGAGGCGTGGACACTCTTTTGCAAGCAAGCATTCTCAAGTAGTCGAGGATGCTGTCCACAAAGGCTTGAATCGTTGGCTAAAGAACTTGTGGGGAAATGTCGAGGCCTACCTCTTGCAATAGTGGCTTTGGGAAGTCTTATGTACTCCAAGAACATTTCTCAATGGAACAAAATTCACAACAGCTATAATTGGAATCTTAGTAACAATCCTAAGCTACAAGGAGTGAATAATATATTGTCACTTAGTTTCAAAGATTTGTCACATCATTTGAAGCATTGTTTCTTATATTGTTCCTTTTTCCCAGAAGATTATATGATTAGAAGAAAGAGGCTAATGAAGCTATGGTTTGCAGAAGGATTTATTGAACAAGTTGAAGGGTCTACTCCAGAAGAAGTAGCAGAGAAATATCTTGAAGAACTCGTTTTCCGAAACATGCTTCAAGTTGTAAGGAGGAATGAATTTGGAAGGCCAAAAGCATTTAAGATGCATGATGTTATGCGGGATCTTGCTTTATTAATATCAAAAGGAGAAAAATTTGGTGTGGTACATAACGGAGGAAAAGAAATGGCAGAATGCAAAGCACGCCGCATTTCAATTCACACCAATAAAGAACTCAGATCATTTTCTGGTGTGTCAAAGCTTCGTTCTTTTCTTGTTTTTAACAAATTGAAAACATTACCTTCCGGAATTAAAATGCTAAGGGTCCTCGATTTGGCAGGTGCTGAAATTGATGAATTGCCTAATAAAGTAGTCAATTTATTCAACTTAAGGTACTTGAATTTAAAGGGAACTTCAGTTAAAGAGCTTCCAAAATCTATATCGAGGCTCCTTAACCTTCAATCCTTGGACATCAGTGACACAAGGATAAAGGCCCTTCCTCGCGAAATAGGAGAGTTGAATAACTTGCAATATCTAATTATGCATAGCCACAATAGAAATTCAAATGATTTCAGAATTGTTGATGGGGTGCAAGTACCATCAAAAATTTGTAGGCTAACGAATTTGCAATCTGTCTCTGTTATTAAAGCAAGAGATGACTTGATAAGACAGATTCGAAGCATGACCCAACTTACCAGCCTTGGTATTTCAAATGTGAAAGCAGCAGATGAGATGGATTTGTGTGACTCAATCCAAGGCATGACTCTACTTCGCCGCTTGTTGATCATGGTAACGAATGAGGAGGAAACTCTTCGGATGGATGCACCTCTATCTCCTCCTTGCAACCTTCAATCTCTTGTTTTGGTTGGAAAATTAGAGAGGGTGCCACAATGGTTTTCTTCACTTCAAAACCTCACATTTTTGTATCTGCATTGGTCGAGGTTGGAAGAAGATGTACTCCCTCAGATTGCTGCTTTGCCCAATTTGGTACGTCTTTCACTTAACAATGCCTATAGTGGAAAGCAAATGGGTATCCATACAGGCTTTCCTAAGCTTACTAGTTTGACGATTCGTCATTTCCCTGAGTTGAATGAAATAATAATAAGAAAGAGTGTGATGCCAAAAGTGCAATCCCTTTATATTGCTGACTGCATGGAGTTAGAGACAGTACCTAAGGGCATTGAATACCTTAAAAATCTCCCAAGAACTGATTTTGGAGTCAGTCTCAATGCAACTTAAAAATCACATCAAGGGTGGTGTGGATTTTGCAAAGGTGCAGCACATCCCAAAGATCTATATGAAGTAGTAAGTCGAGATGTTTCATGAAGGCTTGGCCTGAATCTCCTGATTCATTTAGAAAGGTAAACCCTCTTAATTCTATTGGTTATTCCACTTTGTAATGGCTTAATTTTTTGGAACTATCGTTAATCTTTTCTAAGTCAAACCTTCACGAAATTTACCATAACTTTGTTTTTTTTTTTTTTTTTTTCCTTTTTCACCCATGGCAGAATCATGCTGAGTAAATTATGAGTTTGCCTTGTTTGCTTCAAAAGGATTCCAGTTTCTATTTGGAGTTCTAATTCAACGTATTATTTAGAGCATTTGCTTATTGTTCAAATTAATACTCAAGACTTTGGTTGTTAATTGCTTGTAACAAAATGTAAAAGATTGAACCCAATGATGCCTAGTGGCAGATTGTTGGGAGATTGTTACTGGTTCAGCCACGGATTTGCTCATCCTCTCTGTGTTGTATGCAATTTAGCAGCTTATGTAAACAATGAACAATACATGATATATTCATCCCAATTAATTGTTTTCTGTTGTTTCAGTTAGTTCTCTTCTTGCATAAATTTGTGTTAGTTATAAATTTTAACCAATCATATGACCCTTTCTTAGAGAAATTATTAGGTTATTAGGAGGTTTGTTGAACTGATCCTTCCAACTAATAAAACATTGTTACTTATGCAATGCCATTGCATAAGTAATCCAAAATTGGGAATGAGGCAAAATTTTGGTATGTTAGGAGGTGGGAAAAATGGAATGGTTTTACTTGCTAACGATTTTAAATTTTGGTATGGTCAATTTTTATACTTTTTATTATTCTTCCACAATGCTGACTTATTTCCATTCCGATGCTTATGATACAGGATGTTTTAAAGGATTTTGTGTAGAACAAGATAAAGGCTTTGGCTTTGCCCAATTAGTGGATGACAATTGAAATTGTAACATTAACAATTGCGTGAGCATCTGTCTTGTAAATTGTAATATGTTACTTAATTAAATAAAAAAAATTAGGAATTTTTTATTTATTTTTTTAAATGTATCATCTATAAATTAGTACTACATGATATAAAGTAAAGAAGCCTTGTTAGAGCATTCACATCAAAGATGTGAAAAGTCCTAAATATCTATTTTAGCACCAAAACCACTAAAAAGCCCTCAACATCAAAGCTACTAATGTTTAGGTCCGGCGTTTGCATCTGCGTTTGTGTTTTTCTGTTCTTTTTTTCTTTTTTTTTTCACATGTTTTGGGACAAATTTTACTGTTATGGCTACTGTTCATGCACTGTGCATAAACAGTAGCTGCAAAGTTAGACTTGTCAAACAATTTTCAGCCAATCAGTGCATACCGTGCACTGTTCACGGATCCACAAATTTCATTTTTCAATAACTTTTTCATTAAAAATGAGTCACACGGTACTACTATTCACGTAGGTCTTTCATCTTTCTTTTCTTCTCCCCTCATCTCTCTCTTCTCACCACCAAGAACATTTTTTCTTCTCTCTTTACTTGCTTAAGGATGTGCGGTGGGTTTTGTGGGTTGTGAGAGTGGGTGGCAGTGGCAATTTTTGGTGGGTCTCACAGTGGTTCAGTTCGTGGGTGGTGGAGTTTGTGGTGGTTGTGGTATGAATGGTTGGAGTTTTTGGTGGGTGTGGTATAGATGGTGGGTTTGTGGGTAGTGGGTTGGTGGTGGTTGTGGTGTGGATGGTGAATTCGTGGTGGAGATGAATAAAAAAAAGATAAATAGATGATGAATAAAAAATAATATTTTAATAAAGTGGTAAAAAAAAAAAAAAAAACTTTTGATGTTTGGTGAATTATAAAATAAAGTGTTAAAATAAATAAAGTAGTGTTTTGAGATGTTAAATGCTATATTTTTGACATGTTTGATGAGAATGCTCTTATAGTTTAATTCTTATTAATTTTCTAGTTCATCTCTTATCTTTTTCTTACTCTCTTTTGTGTTGAAATATTTGAATCTATTCAATTCTCAAAAAAACAAAAAAAAATTATTCATGATTCTCAAAAATAAAAAAGAATCTACATATATTCATTATAAAGTTTGAATATCCGTCACAAAACAGATTAGAGCAAATAAAGTTTTAATATCTGTAACAACAAATAAATACATGCATTTGCAATGCTGCTCTAGATCAATAAAAAGACCTCATTTATTATTTTAAAAATTATAAAGAAAATAGTTTGCATTTGCTATGAATTCATCCAAAAAATTGCATCTAAAATGGAAAATAAAACCTTTATTTCATGAGAAACGTAGAAAGAAACAATTTGGATGAATATGTTAAGGATGAGACAACACGATTTGCTGAGGAAAAAAAAATTAGAATTGATTATCATATTCCAAGGATTACATATTGTTATATAACCACTAGTAATAATTTCAAAGCAAAAAAAGCATTCAAAAATAATATAATGTCAAAAAAATAGGAAGAAAAAGGAAAAATTGTATCGCAAATTTGCATCTAGTCTTTGGAGACGACTTCGTAACATTTACGGCGGAATAATATCGCTTCCAAAACAAATTGACTGTTACAAAAATATCTGGCAGTTCCATAAATAAAACTAGCCTCATCACACGCGCTACGCGCGTGTGGTGAGGCTTTTTTTTAAGCAAAAAAAAAATGTTTTTATTTTGAGAATATAATTTATAAGTGTTTTTTTTTTTTTTGAAAAATGAATCTAATTTATAAGTGGATAAAGTAATTTGAAAAATTACAGAAGAGTGGATAAACCAAAAAAATGAGGAATCCAAACAGGGAAAGCCCCTTAAATTTTTTTTTTTTTTTAATGAATCTAATTTATAAGTGGATAAAACAATTTGAAAAATTACATGAAAGTAATCCTATTTTTTAGGCAATGTTTTAGTGGGAGTTAGAGTTGTATTTTTACCGGAATGTCCTTTAGTTTTGTCTATACTTAAACATAGAGGTGTAGGGACATTTTTGAACTAAAAAATGAGGAATCCAAACAGGGGAAGCCCCTTAAATAGTAGTATAGATGAAAGCATAAAGATTCGTATTTAAACAACCATTTGAATCCACAAACCAAAAAGCTCCTTTTCCCGCTTCTCTCTCTCTCTCTCTCTCTCTCTCTCTCTAGAATTTTCGCTTGAGCTTCACAAAAATGGCGAATCTGGAAGCAAGATACAGAGATCCAACGGCTCAAAATCCATACAAAGCCACAACCTCTGGTTCTCTTTCCCTCACATTTCACTATTTCTTCGTTTTCTCTTTTCCTCTGTTTAAAATTTATTGAATTTGTTTTGGTTTTTCTTTTTCCTCACAAAACCTAGAACCAGAAATAATATATGCTGGCTATGTATAGGTTTTCCAATTCAAAAATCGGAGCATTACCTTCCGTTTGGTTTCTGAGAAAATTGGCATGATGAGAAGAAAATGAAGTTTATTTGAATTGTAGTAATCGTGCTTGATAAATTTACCAAGTAACTTATTAGATTGTTCAATTTCTTAGGAAGCAATCGGAGATTTGTTTCTTTTTGGTTCTGTAACTAGTTTTATGCAGAATATTCAAACTTAAAACTATATTTCAGTATCTGAAAATTGTAAATAAATAAATAATAGCTGTATAAAATTTTATTGCATTTGTTTTAGGTTTTCTCCTTACAAGTCCTAGAACCAGAGAACAACTATATAAATATATATACATATATATATATATATATATATATATATATATATATATATATATATATATATATATTTATCAGGTTTTTGAAATTTAAACTTCATTTCGTTCTATATCAGGTTGACTCAGCTACCAAACAGAGCATTATCTTTTGTTTGGTTTCTGAGAAAATTGGCGTAATGAGAAGAAGATGAAGTTTATTTGAATCGTAGTAATAATGATTGACAGATTTACCAAGTAATTTATCAGTTTGTTGAATTTCTTAGGAACCAAACGGAGATTTGTTGCCTTTTGATTCTGTAACTAATTTTTCACAGAATATTCGCACTTTAATAGGTTTAAATATCTGAAAATTGAATATATATATATATATATATATATATATATAATTTTCAGAACTTGATCATAATTTTCTTCATGATTGCCTAAAAATAAAGTGACTTTTAATGTGTGTGTGTGGGTGTATTCTAGTTAAGTAATAAAGAAAATTATAAATTTGAGTGTTACAATTTTGGTGAAGTCAAAATCTAAAGAGGCATCTGTAATAATATTGAATTTTTCACAAATTGTTTTGTACAATTCTTTCACTTTTAGATAGTGGTTAACCTTTCTGGAAACTTCAATGCCTTTCATAGCTAAAGCATTCAAAGCAAATTATTTATTTGATGTAAGAAATCTGTATTTATTTATTTAATTACCTTCATCTGTGTTTGAGATTGTGATATACTTCTTATTTGCTGACTTCTTATGCTCAATTTCATTGCTCTATATATATATATATTAGAAGCATCTTTTCAATTCTTGGAGGATCAATTATTGTTGTAAATATCATCTTTAGATGTATGAATCCATGGAGATTCTGGGGATTTGATGATGATCACCGTGATATGCTTCTTATTTTCTGACTTCAAAAGCTCAATGTCATTACTCTCTCTCTCTCTCTCTATATATATATTAGAAACTTCGCTTCAATTCATGGAGGATCAATTATTGTTGTAAATATCAATTTTTTTTTTTTGGTTAAATTGTAAATATCATATTTTGATGTATGAATGTATGGAGATTATGGGTATTTGAAGCTGATCACTGTGATATGCTTTAAACATTTCAATGCCATTGTATGAATGTTTGAGATCATGATATACTTCTTATTTGCTGACTTCTTAAGCTCAATGTAGTTACTGTACATATATTTTAGAAACTTCGATTCAATTCATGGAGGATCAATTATTGTTGTAAATATCATCTTTGGTTGTATGAATGTATGGAAATTCTGGAGATTTGAAGCTGATCACTGTGAAGTGTGAACTGCTTTAAACATTTGAGGTGGCATTCACTTATGTGTTTTTGAAATGGGGGAGTGTGAGGCAATGATTTTTGCTTTTTTACTGCAGGTGGTAGTGGGGTTTGTATGATGAGCACCACCTGGAGAGATGGACAACACCCATCTTTCATCAATTTTATCTCCTCCTTCCTCAGTGCAAATTCTTTCCGTCTCAACTTTGTCCCAATTGCCCCAGTATGTGCATTCTACTTAATTGCTTGTCTTCTATGTTAAATTGGGTCT
The DNA here is from genome assembly GCA_029955455.1 of Quercus agrifolia. Taxonomy (NCBI): domain Eukaryota; kingdom Viridiplantae; phylum Streptophyta; class Magnoliopsida; order Fagales; family Fagaceae; genus Quercus; species Quercus agrifolia. The sequence continues at coordinate 1,086,948 of JARQAD010000007.1, read as the reverse complement.
TCACTCAATTGGGTGGTTTTGTTTGAAGGACTTTATTTTCAACTGTGGGGGTTTGTCGGTGGCATTCATATTTGTGACAAACTTGGATTGCAAATGCATCTCACCAATGTTCAGCAGGTAACCAAACTGTCGTCATTTTTGAGTGACCCTCTTACTTGGTGCAGTTTTTAATCAGATTCATTTTTTGCAGAGTCCAGAAACTGAAGGGCCAATTTGCACATCTCTATGTTGTTGTCGTCCTCCCAACCAAGGAACAAAATGAATTGTTTGTTCACTCCTATTTCAAGTGAGTCATATGAAACTTATGTCCAAATTGACTTTTTGGTTGTTTGAGTGATATGAAAGAGCTTCTTGTCTCACTTTGTGATAGATATGGAATGGAGCTTGGTAAGCCAACATTTGTGCCAGTAGAAGACTCAGAGATGGGCTTTGAGAAGATTGTCAAGATAGCTCTCTCTCGTGGGGGTAAGAACTTATTCTCTAATTATCACTTCAATGGATTCTTCCAAGTAGTTTCCCTAAGTAACCATATGAATTGCAGTATGCAAACGACAGGATGTCATAACAAAATTAAAGGCTGAGGTCAGTTGATTAGAATTATTTACATGCTTTAATTTTGTGCTTATAAATTCAGTATAAATATTAACAATATTAATTATTATTTTCTTCAAATGCACCTGGGTATATGTGCTTATCTTTTCTTGTTTGTGAAGAGGAAACAATCAGTGCAGGCAATGGACGTTTTCCTCAGAGTGCTTACATCCATACCAGGCATAGAAAATCATGATGCAAATGCGGTAATTCTGTACCCTATACAAAACTAGTTCAATTCTGTTGTTTTTCCCCCTCTTACTTGCATCCATGCATCATTCTGTGAGAACTTCAAAGTGGTAATTTTATTGGATCATGTAAGGTGTTTTACAATTCTTAACAATTAATATGTTAATTTGTTCACATTTTCAGTTTTGACCCAAAAAAATGATACAGTTACATACACAATACATCTGTCTTGTCATACACTACACTATGCTAATTGTCTCAAATACTGGAAATGTTTTGAACTCTAATTATTTTTCATTATATTCTGGACTAATCTGAATAGTTTGAAATTTATAATGGAATTTTTCACCATAAATCTATTAATTTTCCAATGGGTGGGGAGTGGATTTGGCCCTTACCCCATATTCTTGCAATCTGCTTTGCATAAGCACTGGTAACCAAATCTGATCAAATCGTGTTTAAGAAACTTGAAAATACATTGGTTCTAGAAACTAAACGCAGTCTCTTGACAACTAAGCCTACCTTTCTATCTAATTGATTCACATAGCATCTCCACTGTGAGACCTTGATTTCACATCAAGTGGTCAGTAAAAGAAAATATGGTTAATGACCCATAAAAGTCCATACAGCTTACTAAAGGATTTTGTCGGGCTAATTCCTGCAATATAGCCCGGCATATGATGGGCCTGACATTATCTAAGAATATCTTGCATTTATTTAGTCATGTGATTTGATCATTGAGGTTTTTAAGACATTGTCATTTTGACATTTCCCTTCAGCTTAATCAAGTTATGGGTTCCATTGAGGCAATTGCAAAGGCATCAAAGGAATACATTCTGCAAAACACAGATCTTTCAGCTGACAAGGCAGAAATCATTTCTAGGTTTTTCAGAGATCCAAACTTTTACATGAGCCCCAAGATCAATAGATCAGAGAAACAGGTGATTTAAATGAAATTTTAAAATGTTTTGTGAAGCAGACTTAAGTTGATAATTTTTTAACCTTGCATGGATCACTGAGATTTCTATCATAAGAATCTTTCCAAACTAAAACCATCGCAAGTAGAGGAGCATCAAAGATTGAAGTTTGAGTCACAATGATTGGTTATATCAGTAGCTTTGTTGGCTCTCTCTCTCTCTCTCTCTCTCTCTCTCTCTCTCTCCCATGTGTATTTGGAGCTCTAGCATTGTTGAATATCGTAATTTAAGGCAACACTAAAAATTTAAGCAAGGTCTTCTTTTTTATTTCAACAATGAACTCTTGGTATGTGGTCCTGTAATGGTTTAATGTGATTAATTTGACTGTGCTGAAGTTTCTCTTGATTTTAGGGCTTCTGACTTGTGGTGTACTAATTATTTGGTAAACGTAGTTTTGTCTGTGATGAAACTTAAGAACATGCACTTAACCAGTAGCAATTTCTAATGGAATTCTATGGCAATGACACATTCTATAGATTTACCAATTGTGTTTTGTCTTTTCCCTTTATATTTCATTAGCTTATGAAAATTATCGTTTGCATGAGCATCCAGTTTGTACCAGGTCAAATTGTTCAGGCTGGTCAAATTTTATTGGTCATACTAGTCATAAACCCATGCATTAAACCCCTATGCATGGGAAAGTGTAATATAATTATTTTATAAAAATATAATATAAAATTTGTAAGGTAAAATGGTCTGTAATTTAAAAGTATTTTCTATTATTATAAGTTTTATATAATGGAATATATAATGTATTTTGCATTTAACAATAATACATAGTGATATATATATGAAAAACGTAACTTAATAAAAAAAATTACATAATTATAATATTATTATAAATGGAGAAGATGTTAAAAAGATTTTTTTACATATACCATAATTGGTTTACAAATTTGAATATATCTAAGAATATTAAAAAATATGTACACCCTTATTCCATGAAACACATTTAACAATATCATTTTACGTTTAAATTATTATATAAGTTTAGAATTGTAGTATTTTTTTTTCTTTCTAAAAATAAGTGTATTATACATATATTATTGAAACTTGAATTTTAAGATAATATTTTAAATATTTATCATTTTCATTGCCTTTTAAGGTAATATCTCTAATTTCTAATGCTTAGTTTGTTTGCGTTTTTTAGTCCAAAATTAAAGAGTTTGGCTCAAATAAAATAAAATTTCATACTTTTCAACTCAAAAATTAAGAAAATAAAATAAAATTTTATTCCAAAAACTAAAAAGCAACTTACAAAACAAATCAAGGTCCAATTAGTCCAAAATGGACCGAATAGACCAAAATAAACCGTATTAGACTAAAGTATATCAAAATGCTATACTAATGTAACTTTCATTAAAAAAACAAAACAAACAAAATAAAACATAAATAAATAAAATAAAATAAAACAAACTTAGTAACAATAAATACTACGTTTTGGTTTTTAAATATTATATAGATTTAGAATTATTTTTCAATGAGCACTGCAAATCAACCAGAGTGGCCAAAAGTTATAGAAAACACACATGATGGCCAAATCCATTTCGATTTATCATGTTGTCAAATTCTCATGGACAACGACAACAATCAAGCTTTATTCCCAACTTTTGGGCCGAGCTCTAAATTCTCAACAAACTAGTGAGGAGTCACCGCACCTATTTCTTAAAACTACACTCACTTTCCAATAGCAATAATGCTTTCCTACAGTTATACCTCAGGTTTCAAAGCCGCTTCACTGATCAACCTAGATTGCTACCATACAAAAAAAAAAAAAAAAAAAAAAACTATGAACTACAAGAACATGCCCGCATAAAAGTACAGCCTGAAAGGACTAAGAAACAGTACAAATGGATCAGAGCTTGTGAGTGGTGTTCCTATGATGGTGCACCAAGGTAAGAGGCAAGCCGCAATATGTCACTGAATATTCCACCGGCTGTGACTTGGGCCCCAGCACCTGGTCCTCGGACTATCAAAGGCTGCTTCTGATATCTTTTTGTTGTAAAAGCAATAATGTTATCTGATCCAGAGAGTTGTGCAAATGGGTGATCTTTCTTGTATCGTCGCAGTTCCACTACACCTTTCTGCTTAACCACATCCACAACCCCTACGTACCTCAAGACCTTCAAATATATCACAAGCTCATCAGAAACAGGGGAAAACACCGAAAGCAAGAAAGCAAAACTAGAATAAATAAAATGAAGAACTATGGCTTTAGTAACCCCTGCCCAAAGAACTCTCATAACTTAACAGAAATATTCACATGGTAAACCTAGATATCTATGGCTTATTTTTATAGGATTCATTACATCGCACTTTGCACAAGTACATTTTCACCAACCCATACTTGCATATGCCACCATTACATAAAACGCACCATCAATATGAATGGCAAAATAAAAATAAAAGAATCACGTAAATTACAAAAACTAACAATTGTGATGGCTCTTTCTATTTTTTTTTTTTTTTTTTTCTGTTCAGGATTTAGGCCACAATTAAGTGCATTGTGCCCATGTGAGGATTCAACAAGCCCAATTCATTCAACATTATAGAGACTAATTACATCTATACGTTATACTGTCTATCATTTAAAATAGCTGGTTAGTTTAGCAATAACATCAGGCTACCCTTTCAAATAGTTCAAACTAGTTGCAGTGTCTAGAGATACTCACTTCTCCTGCATCCTCCGCATCCTGTAGTTTCTTACTCATTTCCTGATCAAATTGTGGCAGTTTTTGCATAAATTCCTCAGCTGAAGCACTAGCCTGCAACAAATTATTGACATCCGCATTATAAGGCTGTTTGTGTTCTTAGCAAATTGCCCTCTGATTGACTAAATTAGTTCTTACTCTTAATGGTTCTGGCACAAGACTTTTCTCAGGAATATCAGATAGTTCCAGCTTTAAACCAGACTCCCTAGCAAGGATTATCACCTGCAACATGACATCAGCCTCATTCATGTAATTTTATTTAAAAGCAATAACATGAATAGGAATAAGACAGTTGAGGGCTAAGTACGGAAGTGTTGGCTTTATTAAATATTATTATTATGCATCAAAAAACAGCACATGTAGTCAAGAACCAGCCTATTCCTGCCAGCTGCCATAAATTTGTATTCAGTACAATGGGTAAATACCAGCCACCTGGCTAGCTCAAGCTCACTCATGGAACCAAATAGAAACAGCAGCAGCAGACACAGGTCAACACAAGTTAACCATTTGTCTCAGAAAAGACGCATTTAAATTACATTGTTAGGTAAACTAAGTGGCTCCATATTGCACACAATTGCTTTTCTTAGACACCCCAACACCTGTCAGGCTTCTCTCAGATGGATATTCAAGGAATATTGTACAGATAAAATGCACTTTTTAATAGTTACCAATAAGTGGTGGGTGATATACAAAATATGACGACATTCTATTCCTACTTAAATTGTAGATGACAACAAATTAAAGACATAATACCTTTCTACGAACATCTGCTCCAGATAGATCATCCCTTGGATCCGGCTCTGTAAAACCAGCTTGTTTTGCTTTAGTCACCACCTCACTGAAAGCTACTTCACCCATAAAGTTGTTGAAGATGTAACTCAAAGTTCCACTGCAACAGCAAATAAAAGATAAGTATGTGGTACACAGTTTGTAAGACATAACTCAAGTCCCACTGCAACAGCAAATAAAAGATAAGTATATGGTATACAGTTTTTTTTTCCCCTTTTTTTCTTTTGTTAATCATATTTACAGGAGTAAACATAAATAATTTGTCTTAAAAGGACCATTTGGCGTCACTTTCTCTTCTTCTTTTTGCTTTGGCCAGGGGAAGGGTGGGTGGGAGTGCCCAATATTGTTCATACAAAGTCCCCACCCTCAAAACTCCAGGAGACAAAGAAAAGGAAAAAACATCAAGGTTTCTACATAACAGAACCTGAAGATGCCTTCAATCTGCAATATTTTGTCCCCAGTTTCGAGGAGACCTCTTAAAGTGCTAATGATTGGAAGACCAGCTCCGACAGTGGCTTCATAGAAGTAATGTGTATATGACTGCCGTTGAAGAGCTCTCAACTTCAAGTACTGGAATTGGACAGTAAAGATATCACAAAATACCCAATATGAGTAACTATAAGGAAACATACAGAATGTATTACTCTAGTAGTTGTCACTTTCTCTAATCTTGTATTAAAAATCTCACATAGTCACATTGGTTTACCCTTGTGAATCCATTTGAATTGAAATTTGGTTATTTACCAAGTATGAGGACATCTGCAGAGCATTTACTGCTAATTTGTTATAGCACACAACTGACAATTTGCAAGTTCATAGCTTTATATTGTTGATGCACATATGAATCTATTGATCTTCAAAGTATATCACATCAAAGTAACAGTGGGGTACCTGATCAAGTGGTCCAGAATTTGCCTTTTTATTGGGGGTGATTACATGAATTCCTTTCCGCAACCAATCATAATAATGGCTCGCAATAGCAGAGTCAGCTGTGCAGTCTACCAAGACAGTATTTGGAATAAAATGATTGCCATGCACATGTTGAACAAACTTCTGTAGATCAGCCGCTTCTCCTTTTTCCTTTTGAAGTTCTTTCCAACTAGATAAGTCAATACCCCTGCAACCAAAGACGATAAAGATTCAAGGTTCATGAGAAAAGACCACTTAAAAATAAGGGGAAAAATGTTTATCAGAAGACAGTGACAGCTGAGAAGCTAAATATGCCCTGAAAGATTAATTTGAAAGAACACCAGTGCAAATTGCTATAAAAACCCATAAATGTCTCACAACAACAGATTCTGCGTCAACTAAGTTCAAGGAAACCAATAAAATGCTTTGGGCAACAAAAAACATGAGATACACCTTCCCTTGTCTGCAATGATGCCCATATAATGACAATCCAGGGTTTCAATATTTTATGGCAACATGTATTCCAACAAAAGATTTGGATTTACCTATTTGTTTTCTATGTCAAACATTTGGATGCACCATATCTATTTTCAGAACTTCAATAATGTAAAGCAGAAGCCTTAGAACAAAATTGTTTGTGATCCAAATGATAGCTAACTATATAGTAGAGGAAGCTTAATGATAGGTTTGTGTGTGTGTTTTGTTAATCAGCCTTTATGGGTTATGGCATACTTCAAAATCAAAATTTATGAAGCATACGCCTTTCACCTCACACTTAAAAACCTAAATATCCTATTTTACCTCTCAGACCCAAGCCTTTGAAAACATTAGGCATCTGTGATCATCATGCATAAATCCATATGTATAGATGGGCTAACACACATGTATTGTTGGACTAACACAATGTCCATGCAAAAAGAAAAAATAAATAAAATTTCAGAGAAACTAGAACATGTATAGGGTAAGGAAGTCCAAAGCAAAAGCAGCTCAGTTAATCTCCACTAAAAATTCCTTCAAGTTATGGAAGTCACTTAATGAAAGTTGACGAGAGGCCTAAAAATTCTTAGTAGTAACATTAATACTATTTACTCACCAGCATGTGTGTGTGCGTGTGTGTGTAGTTTAGCTTCAACGTCCATTCCTTTGGACATTGTAGTGAGCAATGCCATTGAACTGAGGTGACAGGACAAAGGCTTTTAAGAGGAAGCAAGACCAAGGAAAACTTATGGGGTAAGAATGCTAACATATGAATCCAGAAATTAGAACTGATGCAATCAAGTTTGAGTCACCATAGTAATTCAGCTAACATTGACTAAAAACTAAAATGCTACAAAAAGAAGGGTTCTTTCATTTGACTATTTTTTATAGAACAGGGAGTCTTTGCAAGCAGAATCATCAGGTGTTCAGATATTTCTTATGAGGTATCATTTATCATATCGTAAGCTGCTTCAGATGAGCTTCTCAAAAAAGGAATATGTTTTTGCAAAACAGTGGAAGCAAAGGGGCCATGCCGCAGCCCACAATGCACTGTCTGATCAACCAATTCATTTTTCTAATCACACAATACCAAGCTGTTGAAAATAACATGTTTACATTGAATGATTTAACTTACGATTCACTCAAAAGCATTGTCCTTGAACCAGTGATTCCCATGACACGCAGATCAATATTAAATTCTTCCTTAAGGACTGCTGCCTGCACAAACGTTATGGCATATTCAGGTTCAACAATTCAACAGCATGAAAAATTATCTTTTAAAATCCAAAAACACTTGATAAACATCAGCAATATATAACTTGTCACTGACACAGAGGGAAAGAGGGGGGGGGGGGGGGGTAAAGCAGAAACATTATCATGCCAAGAATTGACACTTAATTAATGTTGAAGCAATGAGGTTAAAAATGATATATGAATAATAAAAAATTATAGCTATATCTATGAGATCATACCATAAATGTGAGCTGATTTAATGTTTGTAGGATGTGATATTGAACAAATATATATATATATATATATATATAATGAATCACAGTGATTGTTCATGTCCAATATATGGCATTGAATGATGCATTGTAAATAAGTGAGAAATGGAATAACTAGAATCAAGATGATATATCCCCCCCTAAAAAAAAAAAAAAAGCACCTGATCCTTCAGTTGCTCTAGTAATGTACTGCCAATCAAGCCAGGCCCAATTATGCCCACTGATATTGTAGTTCTTGATAAGTAAAATCTAGAGTGGACAGCTTTTAGGGCCTTTATACAATCTTCTCGTTTAACAACCACAGTGATATTGAACTCAGAACATCCTTGAGCAATAGCACGAACATTAATATTTGCCTGCAATAATGAATTATACATATAGAGTTGAGCTGTCTCTTTTAATTGTAAGAAAATTGAAATGATGAATAAGTCTTGTCGCTAATGGAAATGAGAACACCAAACAAGAACACACACAGAGGACAGCCCAAAACCATTGTCCATTTTGTCAATAAGTTTTCAGAAATCCGTTTAACGCATAGAATCAAATACTTTCCAAGTTTCCTCTCTCAAAAAAAAAAAAAGAAATCCCAAGTTAAAAGTATGACAAAGTTATTGAATAACAATTTTAAATCAAGACCATTGTCATATTGATTTATGCAAATACAGATATTTCCCTAACCTTTGCCAGTGCACTGAAAAGAGTGGCGCTAACACCAGGAGTACTTGCCATTTTCTGGCCAACAGCTGCCAAAATGCTACAGTTTGGAATGATCGCAACCTGCACAAGGTAATTGAAGAAAAAAAAAATTAAACTCAAAAAATTAGAAACAAATACAATCAATGATATAGGCATTCATATCATATCAAAGAGACCAAAAAAGCTTAACAACTATTATCATTTTAGCTGTACAAAATTTTTAATTATAATACAAAGACAGCACAAAATTGTACCAAATCTTACAGTAGGTCCAAGCTAGTATGAATTTGCTCAGCCAGAAAAAAGAACAGAAAGAAAAAGAAAGGTATGTTCAAGTTTAAATTGTCTTAGACACTGACCCAAGGTGGAAACTTCAGGAAACAACAGTCCAACTAGCACCACTAATAGCCAAACATTTAATATGTCTTCAAACTACCACTCCCTAAAAGATCTATCCTTAAATCAATCAGAATGTCCAAAGCAAGCATTAGTCCCTAATAAATCAGATTATTCGGAATATACTTATCCAATCAAAATGATAGGTACGAATAGTTTACATAACCTTCCAAGCCTTGAAAATCCTTAACAATATACTAAAAATTACTTTCCAGGGAAAAATCCAATGAACCATGATGCGCCCATACAAGCACAATAAAGTTGTTTCAAGTGAATTATAAATTTTTTTATACATGAAGTCTATTGTAAGGCCAAGAATATGAATATATGAAGTTGACCATACCTGAGATAGACGTCCAGCGTCCAAAGCTTGACGAAATCTAGACTTTAATGCCTCTGCAACAGCTTTTACTTCCTTCTCAGGCACGGCAAAACACACAGAATGTTCACTACTAGCCTACACACCCAATTAAAGACCATCATCAATGTTGTGTCATTTCAAAATACCATAAACTCAAGAAGGTTTTATAAGAAGAAAAAAAGACTCAGGGCACCTGAGATATCATAATAACATTGGCTCCCACATCTTTTACAGCACCAAAAATAGCATGAGCTGTGCCTGGAACACCAGCCATTCCAGTTCTAGCAACAATAAATACAAGAATAGTTAGTTGGAATGTTATAAACGGAGGTAAAAAGTAAATACAAGACCTTGTCCCTTTTTTTTCAGAACAAGTAAATTCAAGGCACTTGTACATAATGAGAACAGCAGTACCAATCACTGCAATCCATGGCTCACCCCTCAACATTTACAAGGGCCAAGTTGTCTATTGTTGCAAATCCTTTGACAAGAGACTCCACAGTTTGGTTTTCTTCTTTGTCACTTACTAAAGGGTGGCAAATCTTCGTTCCAGGAGCAGAGAGGTTAAAAATATTCCTTATTATAATTGGAATGTTATATCGCATCACTGGGATTATGGTGCGGGGGTGTAACACATTTGCCCCAAAGTATGACTGCAAATTTTTAAAGTTCATGTTAAAACAGTGCATTTAGCAATCCACGATAACATTTTTTTTATAAATATAAATCCTCAATAACATTTAGAGAGATGCATGGTCAAGCTCACCATTTCCCAAGCCTCCTGATAAGAAAGTGTCCTGAGAATCACTGCCTCGTTAACTGTAGAAGATATAATCCTTAGTTGAATCAAACCCACATTAACATTGTCTTAGAACATTCAAGAAAGGGATCTTCAGGTTATTAGAATGATTTTGCAGACAACATATGTAGAGGTAGATCACTTAAATATTGTTATGAAAATCAATAAATTTTTCAACTACAAATCCAAGTATATATGCAATTCATAATGACTTTTAGCAGAAAAGTATCAAGTAAGAACCAGTACAAACCTTTTCTGGGATCTGCACTGTAGACACCATCAACATCTGTCCAGATTGTGACTTGACCGGCCCTGCATAGCGCACCCATGATAGCTGCAGAGAAGTCACTTCCATCTCTCTTCAAGGTAGTAGGAATATTTTGCGGTGTGCTAGCAATAAAACCAGTTGCTATGATTATCTGAGATGGATTCTTGGAATACCAATTTTCAAGTCTTTTTTCCGATTCCAGGTAATCAGGATCAACTTGATCGGCACTAGTAGGATTTACAATAAGGACTTCCCTTGTATCCATCCATTTGCAATTGATCCCATTCTGCAAGAGATTTTTTTTTTTTTTTTTTTTTTTAAATGCACCATACTACAATTGTAAATAAGATAATTGGGAAAGTTACATTCTGATTTAGTAGACACTTTAAATAATGACTTAACAATCACTGTACCTTTCTAACAACCGCCGATAACATTTGTGCAGACCATAGCTCTCCATGTCCAACAACAAAATCTGTAAAAGATTCTGTTGCATGACCAGCTGCAAGACACAAAGTATTTAATTCAATATCATATGTAGAATCCCTAATTTAGAAGCTTAATGAAAATGAACTGGAAATCAATAAAAGAATGGTACAATTTTGCATGCAGATGAGTAAATGAAATCAGCAAAATTACATATACGAAGGTATATTGCCCGAAGCATATATATATATAGAGAGAGAGAGAGAAAAAAGTTCAATACCTATGTATATTGCCCGAAGCATCGCTTTAAGGTTATTGACATCATGATGCAACTCTGACAAGAAACTACCAAGATCATCCCCATCTAGTAGATCAAGTGCGGTTGATCTATGCTTCTCTAAAACAGCATCCAGTGCAGATATATATGATTCATCCCGTGATTGAGCTCTATTAATGAGGTCATACATCATATCTGTGACCTTCGACATTGCAGAGACAACCACCAACTTCCTTTCTGAATCATCATTCAGAATTATATTCCCAACACTCTTGATTCTTTCGGCACTTCCCACACATGTGCCTCCAAATTTATGAACTGACCATGTGTCACCTTTGGGAAGCTGAACCTTTTCCGCAGATTCATCCAGTAATACATCTACCAGTGAATTGAGATGAATATATAAATAGACAGCACTTTTCAACTAAGTTCTACAAGATTTTAAGCATGAATTCAAACATATTGCAAGAATAGAGGGAAGAAGATAAACCTTTAACTGAAGTAAATACACGGGTATTTGATGCATCTTTACTGCCCCCCTGGGATACAAAACCCAATCTGAAAATAAAAAATTTATTAAAAGTACTTCATAAATAGATAAATAAATAACATAACAATGAGAGCCATAACATTTCACAACAAATTCAAGTAAAGTAACCTTTCTTGCTATTGTATGGTTCCCCAAAACACTAATCATTCTGAAAATTCATAATCCAACAAATAATTTCTCAAAGCCTTTGCACTCTTAATTTTATCAAACCATTTCTATGTCACAACAAATTCAAGTAAAGTAACCTTTCCTAGTTCCTGTTACTATATGGCTCCAAAACATATTAAGCATTCTGAAAATTCCTAATCCAGCTAGTAATTTCTCCAATCCTTCACAACTTTAATATTATTAAGCCATTTCTATGATTAATAAAAATAAATAAATTTAAAACTAAAAAAGCTACAGCTACTTTGCATGGTATCAAAATGTGCCTCATGGAATCACGACAAACTAAAAACAATAATAACAACCTAAAACAACTTCAATACCATTTGGTTAGTGAGAAAATGCGGGAAAATGAAACCAACACAGAAACATAAGATCTTAGCTCAGCTCATCACTAGGAAGGCCAGAAATTCAACTAATGCCAAAGTTAACTGAGAAACCGAAAATGAATTTACATGTCAGTTCCAATTATTCCAACCTTCTCAAGAAACAAACAGAAAAATAATGAAGGACAAGTGAAGTGAAATGAAGCCTCATGGAATCACAACTAACTAACGACAAACTACAACAACTTCAATACTGTTTGGTTGGTGAGAAAATGCGGGAAAATGAAATTAAGACAGAAACCTAAGATCTTAACTCAGCTGTTAGCACTAAGAAAGCCAGAAATTCAACCAATGCCGAAAGGGAAACGAACACGAATTTATTTGTTGATAATTTCTCAAAGCCTTTACAATTTTAATTTAATTAATATAATTTTTACGATTAATAAAAAAGCTACAACTACTTTGTATAGTGTGAAAATCTGTTTCATGGAATCACAACGAACTAAAAACAATAACAACAACCTAAAACAGCTTGAATACTGTTTGATTAGTGAGAAAATGCTGGAAAATGAAACTAGAACAGAAACACAAAAACTTAGCTCAGCAGTCAGCAATAAAAAATCCAGAAATTCAACTAATGCGAAAAGGAACTGAGAAAACTAATACAGATTCATATGTTGATTCCAATTTTTTAAAATTTCTCGCGAAACAAACAAACGGACAGAAAATAATAATGAAGGAAAATTGAAGTGGAATGAAGCTTCATGGAATCACAACGAACCAACAACAACCTAAAACAACTTCAATACCGTTTGGTTAGTGAGAAAATGAGGGAAAATGAAAGTAACACAGAAACATTAGATCTTAGCTCAGTTCAGCACTAAGAAAGCCATAAATTCAAGCCAAAAGAAACAGAGAAGTGAGAAAAAACAAAGACAGATTTATATATTGATTCATTCAACTTTCTCGAGAAACAAACGGAAAAATAATAATAATAATGAAGGAAAAGTGAATTGTACCGGCAAATAGGTGAGCGGTGAGGAAGAGGAAGAGTGCGGCATTGCGATTGGTGGATCTTCTTCGGCTTCGTGTTGTGAGCCAATGCGACGTGCGAAGAAGAGTGTGAGATCGCTGCTGAGAGAGAAGCCATGGCTGCGCCGCCGAAGCTTTGAGAGAGAGAGAGAGTTAAGTTTTGTTTGGCAGCCTTTGGTTATTTATAGTGGAATATGATATAGTGCCTAGTTTGGGTCATTGAAAGGAAGCACAGTGTATTTAGCAAACCAAAAAGAATGGAATCAGTGAATCACAGTGTAAAGTAATAATAAAAGTGATTTGAGTTGTTGTGTGCAGGGTCGGACCTCGGTTTGAGACTGACCTTTTGAATCCAAGCCAACCGGATTCTAATTATTTAAAATTATTATTAATAATAAATTTGGCTCTTCATTTAGCAATTTCAATTTTCAAACCTATTATCAATAAATAATTATAATTTATGGTCAATTGATTTTATTTTTATTTCTAAGTCCATCGATTGACAGTTTGGGTGTGATCATAATGGGTTGAATTCGATCAGGCTATGTCCCTGGATACTTAATCTAATAAAAAATTTCTCTTTTATTATAAAAAAAAATTTATATTTTACATAATTAGTCTAATATTTCAATTCCATTCAAAAATTTCAATGGCATTTTATTCTTAAAGTTTAGGATTGATTTCATTTTAACTATTTACGTTTTAAATTTTCATTTTGATACCTGCGCTTGATTTTGTTTCCATATTTTTCATATTGCCCATTTGTTTTAGTAACATAACCATTCAAAATATGTTTTTCTATTTACAATAATGAAATTCTTATATTCCACAGCTTTTTAGAGTTGGTATTTTCATGAAATGTAAACATGAAAGGTACTTGAAAGTTGAAAGTTAGATTACTAATGAAAAATGAATTACGTAACAAATATGAAAATAATGTCAAGCATAAAAGTTAAGATGAAAATTTGGAAAGTAGAGGATCAAAATAAAAACAAACCCAAACATTACAAAACGAGAACATGTTTGACATGATTCACAAACATGACACGTTTTTAACATGTTTAATAAATCAAAAGGTGTAATTTTTAGTATATTTGAATTAAAAAAATAATTTAACTCGATGTTCTTCAATACATTACAATTTTTGCGGATGAGAGTCAACTTACTTCAAGACAATACAATATTTTCGCGGATCAATGCTTAATACTCTTATCATTGCACAAATACGACTGGCTAACACCTATTGTCATTTCTACTTAAAATGTCAAAAAATATAATTTAGTATATTTCAATTACTCATTTACTTTACTTAGGACTCAAAAAAATAAAAAATAAAAAATAAATAAATAAAGATGCTCAATTCTGTGGTCACATCTGAATTGTGGTGGTTTCCCAATCAGAAAACAATTTGTTTGAATTTGATGAATATTGGACCACCGAATTCAGGGTTTAACAGACATGTGAAACATGTGTGGCTTCCACTGATTCTATTCTCTATTTTGGACCCCGCTGAAAGCCAGGCCTTGGCTAATTGTTTTGTCCAATCTTAGCCCATATTAGGTGGAACAAAATCCAGACAAGGCTGGCTTCGGCCTACTCAGCTTCAATATGGATTGATTATATTCTTAGCATTAGTCCAAACACTTTTCAGGCCTTCGAAATAGGATCACCTGTTTTCAATTCAACTTTTTCCTAAACAATAAAAATAAAACAAAAACAAAAAAATTGCCACTTTTTTTTTTCAACCTTCCAAATTTAGACTCTAGATTTATTCTACTTTAAATCATAACTTTGAAACGAAGATGATCCAAATCCGTATCTTACGTTTGTGTAACTCTGCCGTATCATATATATATACGTATTATTTGTCCTCTATTTTTTGGTTTATGAGACTAATATGTATATTATATATTTATATTCTTGTTATCCAAAAAAAACACACACACACACAACCCTTTACCATATCAAATTCTCTTATAACAATCAATTAGAAAAAAAAAAAAAAAAAATCTTTGATCACAGTCAATCATGAAATATTCAAGCATGGATACAAATTAAAATTAGTAGTAACATTCAATGAAAAGGAAGCTTTTAGAACCCACTGATTTAAGACTTGTCGTTTTTTGTGTTAATTATATTACCTAATTAGTACGTTAGTGACTTAGTGTAACTATGCACATTGTTGCTAGTTCAACTGTGCATACGCCAACATTAATTATTGCAGGCCTTATCAACTACTTTGGCTATTATAATCAGATTAATTAATTAGTTGTATCTTTCGTTGTCTCCCATTGCAAACTGATAAAAAGTGATCGACAATTAATGGATTATTATTAATTATATTGACTGAATTAAGTGACGTGTTTTGGAAGAAATTCTATTCAGAGTAAAAGGTTTAATTGTTTCCCTGTTAATGTAAAACTACAGTGATAAGGAACGTACAATTAGTTAACTTTTGCACACAGAATGAATGCTAACGTGTTCACAAACTTTTTCTTTGTGATTAAGAATTTAAGATATGGGTCTTGTACAAGTTAAAATATACTAATATTCTTTTCCAAAGAATAAAAACTAAAAACTGTTAATAATATTAATTAATTTTGTTTTTGGTAAACCGTAATATTAATTAATTGTTCATATGCGTAAATCTATAAATTCAATGTGGTTGTCTGTATTTTTATCCATATATATGGACTATTTTATTTTATTTTTTGAAAATCCTATAAAAAATCACTTAATAGAATATTAAATAAAAATGATTTAATTATAAAAATCATGCAAACAGGCGTGATAATAAAAAAAAATGCAATTGATGTGTTTAGTAGTTTTTTTTTTTTTTTAATGATTGACTATTCATCAATTTATATATTTTATTTATTTATGTATTTATTTATTTATTTTGCCTTTGTACGTAAGTTTATAAGGTGGCAAGATTGATAACCAAGTCAACAATGATTCGCAGTCAAATTAGTGAATTTGCTAATGACAAAGTAAAACCAAATTACAATTAAAAAACATTTGGACTTTTTCCAGAACAAAAACTAAAAGTGGGTGTGACCACTGACCACTTCCTTGGCATTGAAAGTTTCAAAACCCCAAAATTGCTACCTCATAAAAACAGTGTCTTTGTCTTACCGTTTGGATAAAGTCTTTCCCTTTGACCCGTCAACCGTATCATCGTCATCTATTTTGCCCTCATATAAGGAACCTCTTCACCTCAAATAATTGTGTGAAAACAAAAGCCATTTCTTCGACAAATACATATATATCATCTCCGACTCTTCTTCTATCCACCCAAAAAAGTTATCACTTTAGCACACAAAGTTTTACACGTACATATGAAAGATTTACAAGAATTTCTTTGGGGTTCCTATATTATCTTTCTTGTTCTATA
This sequence comes from Quercus agrifolia, assembly GCA_029955455.1. NCBI lineage: Eukaryota > Viridiplantae > Streptophyta > Magnoliopsida > Fagales > Fagaceae > Quercus > Quercus agrifolia. Next base: position 1,070,110 of record JARQAD010000007.1, on the reverse strand, counting down.
CTTTCTTCAAGACCTGAAAAAGTACATTAATCTCATGTCTCTAACCCTTACGCCTACTCTTTCCTTGGTCGGCAATCTCTTTGTCGGTCCCAAAGGAGGGTCATCTTTAGTCTTTGAAAATTTGAATCCCGAGAGTTCAAAGGGCAAGGCTTTCCTTCATGATGAAGAAAGTCCTCGAGAGAAACCTCCTTCTTGTGTTACATGCCAAGAAAATAAGACTATTACGCCACAAGATTGTATAGGCGGTGAAGCAGTGGACGCCGCAAATTTTTACGTTGAAAAGGCACATGAAACATGTGGTATTTTGATGGGTGATACAGCATGGCATGAAGAGGAATTCATGCAAGAAAAAATGCATCATAAAGTGCTTCAAAAGGGCATGCATGGATATGATCAAAATTGCACCATTATAGAGAATATAAATGGTGGTGGTGTTTTGGTGAACGATATTATTCAAGGCTCGGATTCTTTAGGAATGGTGAAGTTGGGAGGGGATAATCAGCAAGGCCTTCTCAAGTTGCGAAAGAGGCCGGCTAAGCTGGTTGTGCCAGAACATAGCGCGGTGTCGGAATTTGGTGAAATGTGTAGGAAGTTGGAGCATAAGGAATTTGACGTTGAAGGAAGAGATTTCGTTTTGGCAAGCAAGAAAGGTAGAAGAAAGGTTATGGAAGATGGATATGGGGTTATGGTTGATATTCTTGGAGATCCCAAGCAGGTAGGCAACATATATATTATATGTTCTTATATTTTCTCTCTCTGATTTTGATAGTATTTGTTCAGACTAGATCGTAATAAAGGCCTGCACAAAGTTCCCGTTTAAAAACTATGAATGCTGATGATTATAATGTCTCACAAATTAATCAAAAGAAAATATATAATTTGTGTTTACTTTTTTTTTTTTTTTTGGGGTAGCTAAAAAATATTCTAACTTTAATTCGTGTATATATGCTCATATCAATAAATTCCAAATATGCTATCATCAATTTCTTCCTGATGAATAAATGAGTTAATTAATTTTTTTTTTTTTTTTTTTTGGGTTATATCCAACTTCATTTATTTTATAAGGCAGTTTGTTTTTTGGACTTGTCCTAGCTATTTTGTAATGAAAGGAAAAAGTTGAATGACACTCATAGATATATATATTTGTTATCACCAGGCATTTTTTGCTGTGATCGATGGCCATGGAGGTCAAGCTGCGACAGATTTTGTTGCAGAAAATTTAGGAAGGAACATTACAAAAGCTCTGGAATGTGTTGGAGGAGAAGAAGGTCAGTTAGAGCAGGCTATTCGTAGTGGCTACATGGTCACAGACAAGGATTTTCTTTGCCAGGTAGTTGTAATGGACTTTCACATATATTATAATCGCATGTACATTTGAATGTTTCTACCCTATTTATGCCTTCATAAACTTCAAAAAAAAAAAATCTCTTAAAATAAAAAACTACTAAATAATTTGACTTTGTCTTATAAATCATAAGATTCATGCATGGTTGTCGACATTACACATTCCAAATTGGAATATATATTTGCTTACATCTTTGTTTTTTTCAAATGATTGAAGAGATTCACCCTTCCCTTTCAAAAAATAAAGAGTCTTAGAGCATATGTGATCGTATTGAAGTGCACACTAGTTTCTGGCATGCCTTAATTATATCAGGAATGATCAAACCTTTTCTCAAGAATTAAATGGCGACACATCATTACATAGAGCATTTGATAGCTTGGATGTATGGATACTTTATTTGAAGTGTCGTATTCATGTTGTACTCGTGTCTTAATGGTATCTGATCTACCATATCATATTATAATTTTTCAAAAATTGCTATGCCCACATATCGTACCTGTACTTGTATCTGTATCCATATCCGTGTCTGTATATTCTAGTTTGAAAGTATAAATTAATCCATTCTCCTAATTTAGTTTATAAAATCTTAAACACCACACATTAACATAATAGAAGGCATATTGTTTACTAACAACAACAACAACAACCTAGCATTAATTAAGATTGTTTATGAATTCTCAATAAACTAGTTAGCTTTCGCAAGGTATATTATATACTAAAATGAACTTTTACTTGCAGGGTGTAAGTAGTGGCGCTTGTACATCTAGTGTGCTATTGAAGGATGGAGAGTTACATGTAGCAAATGTTGGTGATTGTAGAGTAGTTTTGAGTAGAAAAGGAGTAGCTAAAGCATTGACAAATGACCATCGTCTTACTAGGGAAGATGAGCGTCTTCGAATTGAAAACACCGTAAGTCAAGTTGTTCCATTTCTTTGTATGTAGAACTTAATACTATTCTCTCCATCTCTCTTTAATTAAGTCAAAGAGTATTGAAATAACTTATAACATTACAGGGTGGTTTTGTGCATTGCCAAAATGGAATTTGGAGGGCTCAGGGGTTGCTTGCAGTTTCTCGAGCCATCGGGGACTTGCATTTGAAAGAATGGATCATATCCGAACCAGAGATTAAAAAGCTTCATTTAACTTCAGATTGCCAGTTCTTAATAATGGCTTCGGATGGATTGTGGGATAAGGTATAACACCTTTGTGTATAGTTGGCAAAAAAAATTAATAGAAAAGAGTACATCAAAACAAGAACGTACAATAAGATCAAAGGAAAAAAAAATGTGGGGTCTATCTCATAGTTCTTGTATGAGAACCTAAATTGGGACACAAGACAAACATGTGACTATCTAGCATAACAACGTGAACCGAGGCAGGAATTGTGCCTCTTTTATCGAATTTTAAAGCCAAAAAAAAAACAAATCAGAAGTATTAGAGAAAACTAAAACAATTTTATATGAACATTAATTTGTTAATAAGTCCATCTTTGCTTCTCAGTGAATTACATGCATTTTAGCCTTAAAAGAGTTTATTCTGATATATGCATTTGAATTGTGTCAATCAGGTAAATGACCAGGAGGCAGTTGATGTGGTTTTGAGAGAGAAAAATTTGCTGATGTCCTGCAAAAAGCTTGTAGATATGTCTTCTAGCCGAGGCAGCATGGATGACATAACTGTTATGGTGATCGATCTTCTAAATTTTGTTACAACCAGTTAATTGTTAATCATGGCAAGTGGCCTCAAATGGTGCAGACACAAACACAATATGCATAATGTCGATGGAAAGTAGGAATATAGGTTGCTAGACCTGGCTGGCTATATAGCAACAGAACAGTTGTATATGTATATCAGATAAATTAGAAAGAATGTAATGAAAAATAGGAATAGCAGTCTTGTTGGGTTGTAAATAAAAACTTTTTGTGAGAGAAAATGTGAAGTGTTCAAATTTGTACAATTCTCGTATTTATTTATTCGAAATCAGTTTACTTATTCTTTTACCTTCTCATCTCATATCTATTATAGGCTTATAGCCGCCTATATATGTGCAGATGCTCATGCGCATAGTGTGTTTGACAATCGTATGGAAGATATAAGAGTCTCTCTCTCTAGCTCTCTCTTTTCATCAAATTAAGCATTTGGTAATCATTTGCAATCCCCATGAGTTTTGACAAAGCATGAGTACATGATTTACCAAACCGTGTGTATTTACTTTTTTTCAACATGGCCGACATTTTTTCCGAAAGATGAAAAACATTTGAATATAACACGAATTTCTCAACATAGCAATAAAGTCATTTGTGTTACACAACATTCGTTTTAGTTCAATTTCTATCATCTAGCAAAAAAAGAAATAAAAGAGATTTTCTATGCATGTATGTATAAAGTATAAACAAGCATTAGCCCCCCAACCCACACCCAACAATCAAAAGGGCTTCGTATCTTTCAATGGGCATCGATCTATAAAAACCAATAATCATTAAACGGTCCTCGCCCAAGGTTGCGAAATGGCCAAGCGGGATCTGATTCATCTAAAACCATAATATATGACATATCAAATTAGAGAAATAATAATAACAATAATAATAATATCAAATTATAAAATTTAAAAAAAAAAAAAAAATATATATATATATATATAAAGGAAATTACCTAAAAAAAGCCCACCTTTATGCTATCTTTAGCATTAGGTCTTATTTTTTCATAGTAGATCTCATAAATCTGGGATTAGTGTGTACTGTTGTTAGGAGTGTCAATTCGGGTTAGCGTGTTAGGTTCGTGTTGTGTCAAGGTAGGGGTATTCGACTAAATGGTTCAACCTTAACCCAACTCATTTAATAATCATGTCATGATTCTTTAACCCTAACCCAACCTGTTAATAAAGCGGGTTGACCTGATCCAACCCATTTAACACACTTAATAAACGAGTCGTGTTGGGTTAACATGAATGTAACGCAACCTATTTCAACCTGCATAATATTAAATATAACATCCATCTAGAAATAAATTTTTTTTACATCTCAAAAACAATGCATAAACTTCAAGTCTTCAACTCACATTCTTGTAATCTTTAAAAGCAATACCTATCAGATCTAGTTTATAAACTATCTCAATAAACCCACTTGCAAGATATGCAAACGGTGTCCAACACTAATATAAACACTATAAAAAAAATTAAAAAAAACACACACACACACATGGCACAAGACAAAAGCTACAACCATAGTCTTAATCAACAATTAATATATCTCATATATTAATAACGGCATATGGGTTCAAAGTTTATAGAACAAAAGTATTATGTAGAAAAAATAAACACATTAGAGAGAGAGAGCAATAACCGGTTTGAGACTTTGAGTTTGAGAATTGGGCGTAAAACTATAAGATAGTAGAGCGAGTAGTACGGCTGAAATTAAAAAAAAAAAAATTACATATTTATAAAAAGGTTTAGAAATTTAGGGTTTAGAGATCTAAGGTTTGTAAAGTTTCAATTTCCAATTATATCCCTTATAAGTTTTTATAATTACTCACTTTCCTTTTTAAATTTAAAATATATGTTGGATATAAAAGGTATTTGAAAAATCTAAAATAAAATAAACATTTATTTGTTATACAAATTAAATGGGTTATGTTAAGTGAGTCATTTTGGATTGACACAAATAAATTGACGTGTCAAACGTGTCTATTACGGGTTACGCGAGTTAACCCGCTTATGACACGTTTCTTATCAAGTCACTTTCGGGTCGACCCGTTTATGACCCAAACCCATTAAGGCCCAACCCAAACTCGAAAAAACCCGTGTCGTGTTTGCAGGTTGGGTCGAGCATTGACAACCCTAATTGTTGTTGTTGTTGTTGTTGTTGGGAGAGGAGGGATATTAACCTTGGATATCTTAGATGAAATCTCCACGAAATATAATTAGTTGAGCTATAAGACTCTTAATAAGTAAAATTTCATATTTATGAAAGGTTTTTTTCCCCCCTTTTGAAGCATTTGTTCATTCTTGTATTCAAATGTTATTCTACTCAATTAAAAAAAACATTAAAAAAAATCAATAAATTAAAACCATTGATTAAATTTTATGTTAAGTTTATAAACAATCCATCATGTTTAAAGTTTTTTTTGGGTTGAGGGAATTAGGAAATGCCAACTCGGAAACTTAATTAATACTTAAAGAGTCAGAAACATAACAATTGTAAAGATCTAGTAGAACAGACTCCATCCAGCCAGACTTATAACGGAAAATAAAATCTCACTTTCTTGGTTAAAACATGTGCTAGAACATTGTCGTGCCTGAGAGTGTGTGAGAAAGAGTAATTTTGAAGAGTTACAAGGTTTAACTTATAAGATATATTCAGTAAAATAAAATAAAATAAATAAAATAAAAAACTTATAAGATATATCATACATAAAGTACAATAAATAATACATATAAAGGGGCATAAATACTTTTTTTTTCCGCTGAGAGGGGACATAAATACTTAAATAGTGAAGTTCATACTCTAAATATAAATATTATAAAGTATAAACTTCCATGATCTTGTGATGTGCAATATTGAATACTTTCTTGGGTGGCTCCAATATACATTAATACATATATTACTTACTTCAATTTTTTGTTGAAAACCATTGTTATTAGATATAGAGACAGAGAGATTGACGGCAAAAATAAAGTTATGTTATGGTGTTTGTTTACTGGTTAGGTTGGCGGCTTTTTCAAGTGTGACTGTGAGTGTGGGCATTGCTTTAAAGCATCTGTAGGTATATATACTTGTATTTGTAAATAACGAAAGCTTCTTCTTCTTCTTCTTCTTCTTCTTCAATCTCACTTAACCATTTTTTCCCCACTGTGCTTTACATATGGTAGCCAAAATCAAACATGGTGTAAAAACGAAAACGTAGTAGAATGAATCCTAATAATAAAAAAGTAAATAAACAAATAAACAAAACAAAACAATTACTCTAAGAAATAACCTGTTGTTCTACACATGAGGCTAAAAGTGGGAGAAGACAAAGGAGGATGAAGATAACGTGTAGAATCTCTTAATTGTGTTGCTGAAATGTATAATGAAATTTCTGCCTTACACTATCCTCAGAGATGATAAAACAACCATTACAAAGCACCCAAAGATTAAATCATTAAACCATTGAAGCCATTATGACTTATGAGGCCAAAAGTTCTGTATCCAGAGCCTGTGGCGTCAAGAGTTTGCTATGGTTTGTGTATACAATAGGGCTTTGTGCGTGGCTTTGTAGTAGAGTAAAGGACTTGATATTTGCTATCGGATGGACACTGTAGAATAAGTATAATTCTTTTTTATAGGGAATCGAGGAGTTTTCTTATTTGTGGACTCCACAAACTTAGTTTAGACTTTTCTTTCTCTTTCAAATTTGCTAATTGCTATCGGATGAATTCTTTACCAGAAGTATAATTCCTTTTTATAGGAAATCAATGAGTTTTCTTATTTGTGTACTCCAAACTTAATTTACACCTTTTCTTTTTCCTCAAAAGATTAAGGTTGAAAAAAAAAGTAAGTAGCAAGGATTGAGTTTAGTGCTCAGCTTCCTAAGCACTGGACCAATCTAGAAATATGAGTCCACTGCATGGAAACACTGAACCCAAACCGGTTCCAAAATGAAGATAATCTAGAGTTTACGCTCTTAGAAAATAAAGATATAATAAATAATTGAAAGAAAAAAACAATCAAGCTTTTGTCTCCATCTAAAAGCAACAACAAAAACAACAACAACAACAAATTGATGTAATTAATTTGGTGTAGCTACTTTGGCAGAATCATGACTTCTAATCCCAATTTTTATTATATAGTATAGTATATGATATGATATAATATTTATCATCTATTTTACTTTAAAATATAAAATAATGCTAAGGACACATTTAATTACACCCAAACTCACAACATGGATCATTAACTTGTAAAGTCTTTTGTCGTCGAATATGAGATATGAAATTTGATTCTCACATTGATAAAAAAAATCAATCTGTGTCTTGGTCTAATGATCAAGAATAGATGTCATATGTTGAAACTATATTATATCTATAATAAATAAATAAATAATCCACAACATGCTTAATTGTAACCTTGTGATTCAAGCACCTATTTTTTATACTAATATGTACTCATGATTTGTAAGCTAATCCCAAGTATACGAAAAGTAATGCTAAAAACCTTAACGTTATGACCTGGACATTGAGGCCTAGCAACACCACCAACTCCCTTTCCCCGAGAAAGTATTTGATGTCAAATGATACTATATTAGTGATATCAAAATCCAGTAAATATGAGATATGTCAATAAAAAATAAGTACTTCACTAACAAATGAAAGACATGTGTTAATGAGTGGTTATTATTACATACGTTTTTTATTTATTGAGTTTTAATATAGATAACGTGGTATCATTTGATGCAAAATACTTTTCCCTCCCCCCTCACATTTTCTCCCAAAACCCTAACCTCTTCAGCTCGCACACTTGTTTCCAAATCCAAACACCACATACAAAATGGCTTTTAGACAAAAACTCATAACTGTCGGTAATAACATTATCGAACTTGCTCATAAATCAATTTGGTAACCATCGATTAGACATAAAGATTAATAAAATTTCGCATAGGTGATAAAGTGTTTTCAAAAAATCAAAATTGAATATATGAAATGCAACTTTTTTCAATACTTTTCCCTCTTTTCTCCATTCCTTTATTCTCCAAAACAACGAATATATATATATATATATATATATATAAAATGGGGTGACTTTAGAATATTCTTATATTTGCATCTCACGCAATGGTTGATTTATAATTAATTAAATTATGGTGAAATTTATAAATAAAATAAATAAATAAAAAAACCCTAACCTCCAAAGTCCAAACCCCTAAATTTTTCCACCATAAACCCTCTCCTCGTCAGGGCCGAAGCCTACCTCTCTCACTCTTTCACTCACTCTTTTTCCAAATCCAAAAACAAAAAATGGCTTCAGACAAAGCCTCCGAACTCTCTGTAATTACATTAGGAGGCAAGGGCTCATCTCTCTCTTCATCTTCACTCTACGCCATTGCCACCGGCTTGGCTTCGCTACGACTCGACTCCTCCGCACTCGATAGAGTCTCATCTCGCTCCTCCAATCCCGCCTCGCCACCTGTTCAATCCCAATTCCCCATCCCCAAAACCCTAGCCCCTCTCGAACTCCGCGCATTCCTCACCGTCCTCCTCTACAAGCTCCTCCGCTCCGATCACTCCACGCGCCTCCCGATCCGAATCTCCGAAGCCCTCAACAAATTCAAGAATTCCCAACTCGACGAAACCCTAGAATTGGATTCGATCGAGTTGAGCAAAGAGGAAGCGTCATTGGTGGAAAAATTGTATCCGTCGGGTTTGTTTGGAGTTTCCGCTGTGTTGGATCACGAATCGGCGGCGTTGTCGGCGGTTTCCGATGCGGTGGCTGCATTGTCGTGCGAGGCCATTAAGGCTGACGTGGCGGCGGTGTTCAATTCGATGGATTCCGGAGATGGGTTCTCGGCTAAGGAGGAGGTTGGGGTTGCGAGTGATATGAAGGTTTTGTTGAATGGGTCGAAGTTGGTAGGGAAGGTTGAGATTGATTCGGTGTCGAAAATAGCTAAAGTTCATGGGAGTTTGAGGGAGATTGTGAAGTTGGTGCATTCCAAGACAAGAATTGAGCTGAATTCGAAGGATTTGGGTTCGGGTTTGGATGTGAGGACTGTGCTGTATCCATTGGCAGCAGCGATTAATGAATTGGGGGAGTGTAGTTTGAGCCGTGTGAAGGCGAATTTGGATTCAGTTAGTAATGAAGGTTTGCAGTCGAGCTTGGTGAGTTTGTTTGAAGGGAAATGTGCTAGTGTTGAGAGCTTGAGAAATGGGTTTAAGTTGGTTTTGGAGCTGGGGTTCGAAAAGGAGTACGAAAAGTTTGTGCACCAAGTGAATGTGTTATTGGGGATGGTGTGGAAGATTGTGGCGTGGGAGGCGATGACGGGATTTATCGCCCTTGAGGGTGTGGAGTGGAGTGAAAAGAGTGGGAGTAGTGTTGAGGTAAATGGAGGAGGAGGAGGAGGGAATGTGAAGGGGGATAAGAAGGGTGGGAAGAAGAAGAAGGTGTTGTTGGGGAAAGGGACTAGTGTGATTGTGCAATTGATTAAGGATAGGTTGCAGGGTAAGGCAGGTGATGGGATTGAGAAATGGGTTGATGATCTTTTGTTGTTTTTGGACCCGAAGGACCGGGAGTTTGATAGCTTGTTGAAGAAACTAAAGGAGCTTGTAGAAACCAATGAAAGTAGAAGACTGCCCAAGCTTCCAAAGGTGATGACATTCCCGAAATTTTATCACTTAATTCTCATTGAATGATGCATGCATTATTATTATCTTTTATTTTCTCTGTATAAAGATAGGAAAAACATTTTATACTTGTGTGAACATTAGAGCAATCCTTGGAGAATGTTGCATAGAAAATGTTTTTAGAAGTTAGTGCTAGAAGTGGAGAATTGTTTAAATATGTTGACAGCTTATTGTAATTTGCCTGTAATTTTGTTGCATGCTTTTGAGCAGCCTGTTGAGTTTATTGTTGATATAGGTGCTCTTTGGAGCTGTTTGGACTTTTGTACAGTATTTAGTTAACAAACTTCTAATTCATGGACCAAAAAAAGGGCATATTGCAAGGAGCTGTTTACAATTTTATACTCTTTTTAATCAATCAAAATTTCAATACTCACACTTATCTTGTTTTAATTTATGAACATAATATTGTGTTCATATTCTTATTTAAGAAATTATTTTATTTCTGCTCCTTGAATGCATCACTAGCATGCTGACTGTAACCATATTATGGTACAAATTAGGGTACTCGTGATTTTGCGAAAGAACAAATGACAATAAGAAAGAGAGCATTTTCAATTATTGAGGATGTTTTTGAGAGGCATGGTGCTACCGCGTTGGATACTCCAGCGTTTGAACTGAGAGAAACTCTCATGGGAAAGTATGGGGAAGATTCAAAGTTGGTATATGATCTTGCTGACCAGGTAATTATTTCATATTAGTTAATTCATTTAAGTCATTTCCTTTTTTGCTATTTTTAATTTTAGGAATTTTCGCCTGTTCAATCAAGTTGTTACTTCATGTAATTGATATTTGAGTCACCTGGCTATCTATCTATCTATCTATATATATATATATATATTTTTTTTTTTTTTTTTTTTTTTCTTTTTCATCCAAAGAAGACTTATATAAGGACTGTTTGCTGTACTTATCAAAGGAATTTAGTTACACCATTTCATATTTACTCACAGTGATGTAATTTTATGTTCAATCTGTTGGCAGGGTGGAGAACTTTGTTCTTTGAGATACGACTTAACCGTACCATTTGCTAGGTATGTGGCTATGAATGGTCTCACATCATTTAAAAGGTACCAGATAGCTAAGGTTTACAGGAGGGACAACCCATCTAAGGGAAGATACCGTGAATTTTACCAGTGCGATTTAGACATTGCAGGCCAATATGAGAAAATGGGGCCAGATTTTGAGATTGTTAAAATTTTGACAGAACTCCTTGATGAACTGCAAATTGGAGATTATGAGGTAACCTCATTTTTTTACCCACCTATCCTTGTTAGTAGAAAGTTTGACATTTAAATTTGTTATGGATTATATATTATACTGTATTTCATCTTTGATATGAGTATTGACTTGTTATGCATGTGTCACTTGTATTGGATGCATGCCTACTATCCTCATAGATGCTATTTATTGCCATCTGATGGCAGCAATGTCACTGAGTTTGTCTTGGAAGTTGGAACCATTACCTGGTCAACAGTGCCTAATTCAATATGTTTCATCACATATTGTGGTTTAAGACGATTGATACATATGATTCGATGAAGAATGAGCAAATGAGCAAGGCCTAATTGAAATGAATCAATTTATTGATTTTGTGATAAAGACCTTCTTCAAAGTGTGTTCTATAATAATAAAGATTATTTTAATTAGTTTCCTATTCTTCTACAGATAAAATTGAATCATCGGAAGTTACTTGATGGAATGTTGGCAATATGTGGAGTGCCACCAGAAAAATTCAGAACCATATGTTCAAGTATTGACAAGTTAGATAAGCAACCTTTTGAGCAGATAAAAAAGGAAATGGTAAGAACACTTGTATGCAAATACTGTTGTCTTACTTGGTTATTATTACTAGGAGCAATAGCCCATCTAGTTGTTAGCATTTCATTAATATAAGGATAATTCTGTGATCATCTTTTTGTAAATATGTTGGATTAGTAATTTAGAGCCTAATTTTTACTCTATTGTAATTTTATAGGGAAGCTTGCATATACATTCTTTTTACTTGAGCTTTTCTCTTTGCAACAATATTTATAAATGAAATGTTGGATTAATAATTTAATTGTGTATTCCATTTATATCATTGCATAAATTTTAGTATGTTTGGTTATATATTCTTGTTAATTATTGTTAGGTGGAGGAGAAGGGCTTATCTGTTGAGACAGCAGATGAAATTGGCACTTTTGTGAAGGAAAGGGGACAGCCTTTGGAACTATTATCTAAGCTTAAGCAGCAGGGCAGCAAGTTCTTAGGACACAATGGATCTGTTGATGCACTGAATGAGCTAGAGATTTTATTTAAAGCTCTTGAAGTGTCAAAGTGTATTGACAAAGTGGTTTTTGACTTGAGTCTTGCCAGAGGCCTTGATTATTATACTGGAGTCATATTTGAGGCTGTTTTTAAAGGTGGTGCACAGGTAATTTTTTAAGAAACATATGTATTTTTCATTTCATTTATTTTTTCTTCCATGTGAACCCATATTATTATCTGTGACACTTTAATAGCTGATCCTCCTATAATGATGCCCAAGGATCTTTTCACTTATTGAACTGGGAGAATTTTTTTAAATGGTTTATTATCATATTAGTTGTGATCTGAACCGGTAAAATTGACTGGCCAAAACTCTAGAAGAGCAAGTTGACATTGGATTATTGTGATAATTTGACATGGCAGTGACATGTGTCTATGCTCTAATTTAAAGAGCACGCTTGAACAACGCATTCCATCCTATCAGATTGCTGTTGATATATGTGTGGCTGGTTTTGTATTGGTGGCATTATATGTTAGCTTTTCATGATAGTAGGTCATTGGTAATCCTTTCGTATGGCTGTCTTTTCTCAGTTCTTTTTTTTTTTTCTTTATTATTGAAACTTGTGTGACGAAGTTTGGATGGCGGTAATGTTGTATGTCCATTTATATCTGATATGTTTAAAGATCCTAGTGCTGCTGTAGAAGCTTATGAATTATTGTTCTTGATTTGCTTTGTCTTTACTCCTGTATTTTATGATCCTGTGACAATCATATAGTTCTATGACATGGATCATTTTCAGCCTCTAGAGTTTTGATTATTTCAGCCATTTACTTGTGTTGTCTGATTTCTGGGGGTAGGAAAGATGATTTCTCCATAAAGAAGCTTCATGTTACTGTTTTTGTTTACATGAGTGTTGGAAAAAGATTGTGGAAAGAAAAGAGAGAAATTGAGTCATGAAATGAAAAAGTCTTTATGAACTTATTCAAAGAAATGTCAAAGTTGTTAAGAAGTGTGAAAAATAAAGTTAAGAAACTTGAAATTTTTAAGTCTTAGAGTGGCATTAAAAGCAAATATCAATAATTAATTTTTCATAATCCTTTTTGGGTGGATTTAAGTTTACATCATGTGGTATAGAGGGATGAAAGATAGGGTGGTAACAATTGTGTAAAACAGCCAATGCAGTAGCTAGTTGAGATTTTTCAGATCTAAAGCCAACTGAAGTTACTAAGTTCTGCCTTGGTAGTGGAGATGAGGAAACAAAAATCCATAGCTAACATCAGAACTGATGTAAAATTCAAATTTGAAAATTTCCTTTTTCAGTTCATTTTCAATAATGGGTGCATTTCATTTGCTTCTTGTGTGATCTAGTAATTGGTGCATGTCATTTGCTTCATGTGTTTCCAAGAAAACGTGTATGCGTGTGTGTGTATGCGTGTGTAATAAGTACTGATGATGTGATTTGCTTGTGCACGTCCTCAGGTTGGTTCAATTGCTGCTGGTGGACGTTATGACAACCTTATTGGCATGTTTGGTGCGAAGCAGGTTCCAGCAGTTGGTGTTAGTCTTGGAATCGAGCGGGTATTTGCTATAATGGAGCAGCTACAGAAAGACCAGAGCCAGGTGATAATAATACTTAATAATATACCTATATGATCCTCGACTTTCTAATAGTTTTGGCTAGCAACTCAAAGTTTAATAATCTAGCACCCTGGTGGTGAGGCTGATGAGTTCTTTCATTCCTTTTGGGTGTTTTGGCAGGCACCACGTGCAACAAAGACTGAAGTCCTAGTTAGTATACTGGGGGATGACTTGACTCAAGCTGCAGAGCTGGTAAGTGAGCTGTGGAATGCCAAAGTGAAAGCCGAATATTTTGTTAATAAAAGGGTGATGAAGCACATTGACCGTGCTAGAGAGTCGAGGATCCCATGGATGGTTATTGTGGGTGAACGGGAAATGAATGAAGGGATTGTTGTATTAAAAGACGTTGAGGCTGCTAAAGAAGATAAAATTCCTAGAAGTAGACTGGTCGAAGAACTTAAAAGCCGGTTGAACCTATGAAATTAATATTTCCATTCTAACTCTTTTTTCTTTTGAATGAACAGACTAAAGCTTTATTCATTAAATTCAAATACAAGAAACATCATGGATGAGGACTTGTTCTAAGAAACAAGGACATTCCTCCATCCAAGCACAAATAGTCAATCAAGCCAAAAGTTTGTTTTGCTAACAAGTGAGCCGGCCTATTGCCCTGTCATCTAACATGTGAAAAACTTACATTTCTAAACTCATTACATTCAGCTAACATCCCATAAACCAGATTAGAAACAGAAGATGGAGCAGGTGAACATTCCTTAAGAGCCTGAACAATAGTTAAGGAGTCTCCTTCCAGAATAAACTCTCTTATGCCCACTTCCTTTGCAAAAATAATACCGGTTTCAAATGCTTTTGCTTCAGAGTCAATAATCCCCAGTGGAGCATGGATTTTCTTGCTCAAACCTGCAATAAAATTCCCTTCATGGTCACGAATTAAAACACCAACACCAGCAGCCTTTTGAGTTGAGAATATAGCAGCATCCACATTGATCTTGTTTGATGGAAAAATAGGAGACCACTTCACATCCACCTGTGTTTGTATTTTCAGAGGGTTATTGTTTGCAGCCCAATTCTCTTCCAAGTATGATCTACACCAGTCAGTCAACCAGTAACAGGCCTGTCTTCCTCGGCTTGCCATGAATCACCTCATTTCTATTAGTCCACAAAGCCCAAGCAATAGTGATAGCAAGGCCAGCATCTTCCATAACCCACCGTACATCCATCAAAATTTACCATAGGAACTCAAAGAAGGTCCGAAAAGGAATTAATGACAGCGAGGAGAAGAGAGACGAAGAGATCCATGTGTTTCGAGCCTTAGAGCACTCCCAAAACAGAAGAAAGATTTCGAAGCATTGTTGCACTCCTCACACACACTCTGAACCAAAACCTTTCTACAGACCAGATTTTCTTTTGTATGTAAGATGTCACGGGCAGCTCTTCAAGCAAAATGTCTGACTTTATGGGGAATTTGAATTGACCACAATCTTTTCCAAAAATGGCATATATTACTCCCATCAGAACAAGAGTCAATCTCCCTGTTTGTCTCTAATTCTAGAGCCAACTTATAAGCACTTCTTACAGAGAAAAAGCCATTTGAAGTTTCAACCCATACCTGCCTGGATTCAAATCCTCTAGAATTCTTAGGGTATTCTATCTACCAAATAGATTTTCTTAAATCTTAACCATTCTTTAATAATTTAATGGTCTGAATTTTGCTATGTCGTCATTCTACTAACAATAATCTTAATTGTTTTGTTTGCAATATTATTTTATTATTTTAAGAGTACTGTTAATAGAATGCTGACATGGCAAAATCTAAGCATTTAAATTATAAAAGAGTTATTAGGATTTAAGGAAATCTATTATTAGAGTATCCTAGAAAATCTAGAGGATCTGAGTCCTACCTACCTATCATCAGGCATTCTAACACTCAAGGGAATTCCAGCGATAGCCTCAACCTCAAAAGGAAGAAAAGTTCTATTCAAAAGGTTCCAATCCTAGCACTTATTATTCACAACGATAAAATCACAAACTCTAGAATCCGATGGAAGCATACTTCTTGGTGAAATTACTTTATGAGTGGAAGAGGTAGGTACCCAGCTATCCTCCCAAACCCGGGTCTACCTACCATTGACCACAATCTCTTCCAAAAATGGCATATATTACTCCCATCAGAACAAGAGTCAATCTCCTTGTTTGTCTCTAATTCTAGAGCCAACTTATAGGTACTTCTTACTGAGAAAAAGCCATTTGAAGTTTCAACCCATACTTGCTTGGATTCAGATCCTCTAGATTTCTTAAGGTACTCTACCAAATAGATTTTCTTAAATCTTAACCATTCTTTAATGATTTAATGGTTTGAATTTTGCTATGTCGTCATTCTACTAACAATAATCTTAATTGTTTTGTTTGCAACATTATTTTATTATTTTAAGAGAACAGTTAATAGAATGTTGACATGGCAAAATCTAAGCATTTAATTCATAAAAGAGTGATTAGGATTTAAAGAAATCTATTATTAGAGTATCCTAGAAAATCTAGAGGATCTGAATCCTACCTGCCTATCATCAGGCATTCTAACACTCAAGGGAATTCCAGCGATAGCCTCAGCCTCGAAAGGAAGAAAAGTTCTATTCAAAAGGTTCCAATCCCAGCACTTATTATTCATAGCGATAAAATCACAAACTCTAGAATCCAATGGAAGCATACCTCTTGGTGCAATTACTTTATGAGTGGAAGAGGTAGGTACCCAGCTATCCTCCCAAACCCGGATCTGCCTACCATTTCCCACCCTCCAGTAAAACCCGTTTTGAACAATTTCTTGTGCAGCCATAATACTCCTTCAAACATAAGATGGTTTTTTCCCCAAATAAGCATGAATAAAATCATAGGTAGGAAAATATTTAGCTTTCAAAACCTGATATACAAGAGAATTCTGACCAACCTGAAGCCGCCAACCTTGCTTTGCCAAAGGTGCCAAATTAAAATGTTTCAAGAGTTTAAAACCCATCCCCCCCCCCCCCCCAAGAGCTTTAGGAATGCACATTTTATTCCAACTCAACCAAGCCATTTTTCTTTCATCCTGTTTTTGTCCCCACCAAAAATTCCTTATCATACTTGTCAATTCATCACAAAGGGAATCAAGAATCTTTTAAAAAAACTCATGGAATAAGTTGGGATAGCCTGAGCCACTGCCTTACTCAGAATCTCCTTTCCTGCCTTAGAACCTCCTTTCCTGCCTTAGAAAGCAATTTTTCTTTCCAACCCGCCAATTTCTTTGCTAATTTTTCTTTGATATCATTAAAAGTATTCTTTCTATTTCTACCAACCAAAGAAGGAAGCCCAAGATATTTCTCATGCTAACGAATAATCTGGGCACCAAATCTATTCTTTATTTCTTTTCTAATATCATTTGTTGTATTCTGATTGAAAAAAAAAAGAAAAAAAGGAAGTTTTAGCCTTATGCAATTGTTGACCTGAAGACTCTTCATATATTTTCAAAACATGCTGCAACGTATCACATTCCTCCAGGCTAGCTTTACAAAAAATAAGGCTATCATCTGCAAAAAATAAGTGCGAGATACTAGGACCACCACGGCAAACAGCAACACCCTCCATAAAACCACGCTGCATAGACTTTTTTATTAAAGCAGACAAACCCTTAGCACAAATCAGAAACAAGTATGGAGATAAAGGATCTCCTTGATGTAAACCCCTTGATAGAACTATGCAGCCACGAGACTTCCCATTAATACAAATGGAATAAGTAACAGAAGAAATCCATTGCATCATAAGACCCCGCCACCTATAATTGAAACCCAGCTTCTCCATGATTTTATCCAAGAAAATCCATTTCACCCTATCATAAGCTTTGCTCATGTCTAACTTCAATGTCAACTCTCCAACCCTTGTAGTTCTTTTCTGACTTATGTGATGCATGGTCTCAAAAGCCACCAACACATTATCAGTGATGAGTCTACCATGAACAAAGGCACTCTGACTATCCCCAATAATAAAAGGCAGAATCTTTTTCAGTCTATTCGCTAGCGTCTTGGATGCGAGCTTATAAACAACATTACAAAGACTTATGGGCCTATAATCAGTAATACGTTACGGGTTCTTAATTTTGGGTATCATTAAAATTCGATGGACAAAAACCAGAATTTAGGATATCCAAAACTGTTTTAATGACAACTCAACCAATAGTAGGCCAAAAATGTTGAAAAAATAAAGGAGGCATCCCGTCTGGACCTGGTGCTTTTAGAGGATACATTTGTTTAAAGGTTTTACATACCTCATTCTCTTGAAAATCCCTAGTAAGCATCTCATTCATGGTTGTGGAAACTTTAGGATGAACAGAGGAAAGAATCTCAGCAAATTCTGTGGGGTTAGATGACTTGAATAATTCTACATAGTAGTTAAGCACCACATTCTCTATTTCACGCTAATCTTCCACCCATCTATCGTTCAAATCTAGCAACCCCTCAATGAAATTATTTTGAAACCATGAAGAAGCTTTAGAGTGAAAAAAGCATGTGTTCTTATCTCTAAACTATTGCCAACTCAATTTAGACCTTTGATGCCACATAGCTTCTGCCTTATCTCTCCAACAATTCAACTCCACCCTAGTCTCCCTCAAAGAAGCAATAACTTCATGTGTGGCACTTTGTATTTCTAGCCATTGTAAGTGTTTCTGAAGTCTAGCCAGATTATTCCCCACATGGCCAAACACATTTTTATTCCAATCCTCCAATTTCATACAACAATTATTCAAACATTCCACCATAGGGAAATTTGATCCATTGATTGTTGCTTCCTCCCAAGCTAAAGTAACCACTTCTTCATAGCTAGCTTCTTTTAGCCACATCGCTTCAAAACAAAAGCTTTTTCCAAAACACTGAGTATTTTTCCTCTCTTCAGGATGTAAAGAAAAAGGGCAATGATCTGAAATAGAAGATGTGTAATGATAAAGTCTCGTCATACGAAATTTGTCTAACCAATCCATTGTAGCAAACCCTCTGTCAACCCTCTCTCAAATTTGAACCCTATCTCTCTGCTAATATAGCCAAGTAAATTTAGGACCAACAAAACCCAAATCCCTTAGACTACACCAATTAATTGTATCCACATACTTCTACATCTATTGTGCAGATCATACTGCCCCTCCCTCCTTCTCAGACTGGCATTTTATTTCATTAAAATCCCCTATCACTAACCAGGGTAACTGAGAAAGACCACTTAAAATTTTAAGAAGGCAACATGATTCAACTCGTTTTGTAGTCACTGGATTGCTATAAAAACTAGTTAAATGCCACCAACCAACATCCTCACCACAAAACACTTCAACATCAATATTAGATAAAGAATACTTTAACAGATTAACTTTAACATCATCTTTCCACAACAAAGCCCACCACAACTATTTCTACTAGGAACAATTAAACCTTGCTTAAAACCACACTGATCACGAACTTTTTCATCCAATCTCTGTCCAATTTTGTTTCCATAAGAAAGACAATTTTGGGCTTCTCTATCCTAATAACCTCTTTTAAGGCATTAACTGATCAAGGGTTCCTAAGCCCCCGACAGTTCCAACTCAAAAGATTCATTGTTCCCAACGAGGCTGCCTAGCAACCTCCGCCAATCCCAGATGTGTAGCCAAGAGCACACCAAACTTCTTTGTGTCCTCCTCAAGCTATGTTTTTTTTTTTCCCACACTCAGGAATAGGAGTTTTCCTTGGAGACTTTCTCTTAAAACCTATTTCAAACTCAGATTTCCCTAAGTTAGACTTCACTGACCTCCCACACTTTCTAACCCAAGTATGAAGTCTGGGCTTCACCCCAAATAAGCCCACATTATATTTATGCAGTATCCCCACTCATAGTTCCCACATTCTGAGGAAACTTATCCAACTTAGCATTAGTATCCAAATCATCTCTAGTTTTATCGACACTTGAACTATCCAACAAAACATCCTCAAAAACCAAATATTTCGGATCCTTGTTTGGAGGCACATAATCCTCGGAAATATCCTTATCTAACTGCTGAAGTGTCTCCTCAAATTTTGGAACTGATTTTTCAAAATTTGAAAGCCCACAAGTATCAGGAATAACCATACCTTGGCAACCACCACTAAGTGCATCCACTGTTGGCTCCACAACCAGCAATTGCTCACGATTCCTCCTACTACCAGCATTATCATCATGAAGAATCACTTGAGTGCTTCCAATAGAATCATTTTGAATAATCACCCGATTGCTAGGCAAAGCAAGAGCTATTTGTTCCTCAACCTGTACAGATTCAGGCCTCACTCTCCAATCCTCATCATATCCTTTGACATCAATCACCATCTTCTTCGAAGGATTGAACTAAGATGCATGAAGCCATTGCCCAAATTGTTGATTCTCAGTCTTCAGAGATCCCTTACTTTGTAACCACAAAATACAGTCTTTATCATCATGGGAAAGTCATCCACACCAATTACAAACATTTGGTAGGCGCTCATATTTAAAAGCAATCCAACCTTCTAAACCATCTTCAAAAATAACTTGTTTGTCTCGGCAAAGAGGTTGAGAGATGTCAATAAGCACCCTTACTTGCATAAAATTTCCTCCCATCATCTTAGAGGTATCCTCATATAATACCACAGTGCCTAAAGTTTGTGCAATATCCATTGCTACCTCAAGTGTCAAAAGATTAAAAGGAAGGTGGTGTAATTGGACCCAAAATTTCGAGAAGCCAAAATCCAATTCTTTCATTGGCACTTTTCCATCATACCTTTGAAAGACAGCAAGGTGTCTATCAAAAGACCAAGGCTCGCCCAATAGGACCTTTTCCACGTCTACTTCAATTTCAAAAGCAAACATCAGATGATTGTTTCCAGCATCCCTGATATTAAAACTCTGCCTTCTTCTCCATAAAAGCCTGAAAGTCTTTGCTACTGCATCAATATTCATCACCCTCTTGGTAAAGAACTTTACTTCCAACCAAAATTCTTGAGACTGCTTACCCTTTGACAGAATGATTCTCTTACCTTCCTTATTAGAAAGGGATAATTTTTCGACCCAACCCGCAAACACGACACAAACCCGACATGGGTTTTTTCAGGTTAGGGTTGGGCCTTAATGGGTTTGGGTCATAAACGAGTTGACTCAAAAGCGACACAATAAGAAACGTATCATAAGCGGGTCAACTCGCGTAACCCGTAATAGACACGTTTGACACGTCAATTTATTTGTGTCAACCTGAAATAACTCACTTAACACAACCTGTTTAACTGGTATAATAAATAAATATTCATCTTATTTTAGATTTATCAAATACCTTTTATATCCAATATATATTTTAAATTTAAAAAGGAAAGTAAGTAATTACAAAAATTTACAAGGGATATAATTAGAAATTGAAACTTTACAAATCCTAGATCTCTAAACCCTACGAACCCTAAATCTCTAAACCTTCTTATAAATATCTAATTTTTTTTTTAGCCGTACTACTCTTCTCATGCCCAATTCTCAAACTCGAAGCATCAACTCTCAGACCGGTTATTTCTCTCTCTCTCTCATGTGTTTATTTTTTCTGCATAATGCTTTTGTACAATAAACTTTGAACCCATGTGCCTTGTGTTTTTCTTGATTGCGTGATAAACTTTAAATGCACTTTTAGTCCCTACATCTTGGCTTTTTTCCATTTTAGTCCCTACATTTTTATTTTACCACTTTTAGTCCCTAAATCAATTAGCGCATATCATATCAATTCTTGCCATCAGCCAACTAACAGAAAAAGCTGACGTGACTAACGGCACTGTTAAAATAATAATTAAAAATCTATTTTGGCATTAAAAAATGCCACATCAACATCTAAATTAAAAAATTAAAAAAAAAATTAAAAAAAAATTCACATATTTTGAGATCTAAAAGTGCCTTGAACAAGAACAATAAGAAGACAAATCCAGATTTAAGAACAAGAACATTTTCCTTTTTTTGACATTTTCTCTTTTTTTTTCTTAGAAAACAAACACAAGATTAAGCAGGAACACAAATACAAATCCAATAAGAACACAAACACAAATGCAAATGCAAACAAATCCAGCAAGAACACAAACACAAATCCAACAAGGTCCAGAAAAAACCTATCTTTGTACTGGATTTTTTTTTTTTTTTTTCATAATTTCCTATGTGAAAGAGACTATTAATGGCGTCGATCTGCCGGACTTTATCGCCGTATCATGATCGGCCGTACTAGAATGGCGAGACTCCGTTCTCAACCTCACCGAAGCACTCCTGTTCCAAGTACTCGTTGCCGTTGCTGGCATTCGCGGCGTTCGCAGTCCGAGTCCGTCGCTTAATTGGTGAGCTCTTTTACCTACACCGATATCCGCCACATAAATCTCACAACCACCACCATAGCTAGCTGAGGACTTTCCTCTACCACTGCTTCTTCTTCCTCTTAGGTTTCCTTCTAGGTCTATCTCCCTTCAGCCACGATGACGATGACGACGGAGCAGCCTCCATTAATTGAAACCACAACTTCTCCTTCGAGATCAATCTGCCGCCTCAATCAAATCGCGTCGTTGATCCTAAGTAAGCTTCAACACTATACCGAATTTCAAAGAATCGGAGCGATTCGATTTTTTCTACATTTGTGTTTGTGTTTGTGTTCTTACTGGATTTGTGTTTGTGTTCTTACTTAATCTTGTGTTTGTTTTTTAAGAACAAAAAGAGAAAATTTCAAATAAAGGAAAATGTTATTGTTCTTAAATCTAGATTTGTCTTCTTATTGTTGTTGTTTAAGGCACTTTTAGATCTCAAAATATGTGATTTTTTGTTTTTAATTTTTTCTATTTAATTAAAATTAATAAATTAATTTTTTTTAATTTAGATGCTAATGTGGCATTTTTTAATGCCAAAATAGATTTTTTAATTATTATTTTAATAGTGTAGTAAGTCATGTCAACTTTTTCTGTTAGTTGGTTTACGACAAGGACTGGTATGACATGCGCTAATTGATTTAGGAACCAAAAGTGATAAAATAAAAATGTAGAGACCAAAATGAAAAAAAAAAAGCCAAAATGTAAGGACTAAAAGTGCATTTACGCCAACTATATTATTTTGAATTTGGGTTGAAGTGTATGCACTTTTTTTGGAGTGTAAAGAACTTATTTCTATATGAATATTATATTTT
Organism: Quercus agrifolia; assembly: GCA_029955455.1. Lineage (NCBI taxonomy): Eukaryota > Viridiplantae > Streptophyta > Magnoliopsida > Fagales > Fagaceae > Quercus > Quercus agrifolia. The sequence goes on along the minus strand of JARQAD010000007.1, from coordinate 1,047,372 downwards.
AGTTGAAATATATTATTTTGAATTTAGGTTGAAAACTTAAAGTGTATACACTCCTTTTGGGATGTAAAAAAAATTATTTCTAGATGGATGTTATATTTAATATTATGTAGGTTGAAATGGATTGTGTTACATTCGTATCAACTTAACACGACTTGTTTATTAAGCGTGTCAAATGAGTTAAGTTAGGTCAATTCACCTTATTAATAGGTCGGGTTAAGATTGAAGGATCATGACACGATTATTAAATGGATTAGGTTAGAGTTGAGTCATTTAGTTGAATACTCTTACCTCGACATAACACGAATCCAACATACTAACCTGAATTGACACCCCTATACACCAACACTAAAAAGAATAGTAACCAACAAAGAAAACCACTTGTCTTTCTCTGAGGAGAAAGGGAAAAGAAAACGTACTCAAAAAACTGATCGTCTTTCTAAGAGGAGAAAGGGAACCCACTACTACAGTTAGGCAAGAGTTGGAGGGATCAACTTTAACCCACTGAGAACCATGTGAATATTTCCATTCTAAATCGTTAAACCACCCTGGGTTTTTTTTTTTTTTTTTTTTTTTTTTTGTAGACACGTTTTTTATTGTTTGTACTTGCTATTTCTTAGTACTGGAATTGAAGATGATAGGTGTCATATAAAAGGTCTATAGAACACCAGGATTTATTTTTGTTATAGATTTTTGTAATTTTATCTGATGCTTTCGATTATACAGTGCCATGCCAATGAAATACTATGATGGCCATACATGAAATATTTGAATGTTTAATTACGGTTCTCCACTTGAGTTTCATTTTATGGTGATAGTTTATTGGGAATCTAGGGAGTCTTTTGGCTTAATATTGTCATTTTTAATTTTAATTAGCATTATAGGTACTATTTGAACTTAATTGGGAAATTGAGGAGAGAGAAAGAATTTCGGCAACAGTGTTGCCGAAATTGAACAAAAAATGAGGAGAGAGAAAAAGAAAAAGGGGGAGAGAGAAAGCAGAGGAATTTCGGCAACACTGTTACCGAAATTCCTCTGCCCAAAGTGCTGCCTGTTCAGTTAAAAAAAAAGCAATTGCGGCAACGCCATTGCCGAAAAAGGAAAAAAAAAAATTGTTTTGGCAATTGTGGCAATGCCATTGCCGAAAATGGAAAAAAAAAATTATGAAATATGTGAATGAGTAAAAAAAAAGTTGTCACGTACATAATATTTTCACAATAAATCACACGTGATTAATTATTACTAGTTCAAAAAATTTGTGACAAATTAATTGTGGCAATGGCATTGCCGAAAATGTAAAAAAAAAAAAAAATTTGTTTTGGCAATTGTGGCAATCCCATTGCCGAAAATGTAAATATATATATATATATATTTACATTTTCGGCAATGGGATTGCCACAATTGCCATTTTTTTTTTTTTTTTTTTTTTTACATTTTCGGCAATGACATTGCCACAATTAATTTGTCACAAATTTTTTGAACTAATAATAATTAATCACGTGTGATTTATTGTGAAAATATTGTGTACGTGACAACTTTTTTTTTTACTCATTCACAGATTTCATAATTTTTTTTTTACATTTTCGGCAATGCCATTGCCACAATTAATTTGTCACAAATTTTTTGAACTAATAATAATTAATCACGTGTGATTTATTGTAAAAATATTGTGTACGTGACAACTTTTTTTTTTACTCATTCACAGATTTCATAATTTTTTTTTTCCATTTTCGGCAATGGCATTGCCACAATTGCCAAAACAAATTTTTTTTTTTTTCCATTTTTGGCAATGGCGTTGCCGCAATTGCTTTTTTTTTAACTGAACGGGCAGCATTTTGGGCAGAGGAATTTCGGTAACAGTGTTGCCGAAATTCCTCTGCTTTCTCTCTCCCCCTTTTTCTTTTTCTCTCTCCTCATTTTTGTTGAATTTCGGCAACACTGTTGCCGAAATTCTTTCTCTCTCCTCAATTTGTCAATTAAGTTCAAATAGTAGCTATAATGCTAATTAAGATTGAAAATGGCAATATTAAACCACAAGACTCGAATCTAGGGGTGGGGTCTAGTTTTACGGCCTAACTTTATTGACACTTCAAAATCATGAAATTAGCTATTGATGATGTAAGTAATGAAACGCATTAAAATAAAGATGCAAAAAGGACTGTGCTAAAGTCAATTACATTGCTAAGCTGAACTAATTTGGCGGCAAAAATTAAATGCATCTTTTATACTTTGTGGGAGAGGAAGTATAACATTAATGAAAAGATATACTGCTTCAACAATTATCACATATTTTTTTGAAACTTTTCACTTCTGCAAGGTCCATGCTGTGTTGCCTTTTAATATATATTTATATACCCACAATCTGTACTCTATATATCTATATACTTTTGCTTCTTCTTTTTTTTAAATAAATTTTTATAAAAGTATATACTTTTGCTTATTAAAAGACCTATAATTCATACAAGTATACCAACACGCTACAATATATGGTTTCTCTATCTACTGTCACTCACATCTCTCAGAACACAGTATAAATAATTTGTTTGTTAGATTCACTTACATGTAATTTTCAACGACATTAATTTAAGTTAATGTAATACCATTTGTTAGTTAAATTTTGTGCATAGTTTGGTAGTTAATATAATACCATTTGTTAGTTAAATTTTGTGCATAGTTTGGTCCATTTTCAGCTGATCGATGAGGATAGTTAGGTGAAAACAAAAAGGAAAAAAATAATATACTAATTGAAAAATCAAACCTGGCAGATCAAAAAATAGAATTTTAGAAGTTGATTCCAACAAGGGAAGAGAAGTACCTAGACGCCAAAGCTGCCCACAAAACAACCTAATAATAGTACAAAACCGGCATTTACCGAGAATAATATTGCGTCTATAACACTTTTACAACGATTTCACAACAAATTATAGATGACAAGTTGGTACTAGTTTTTGTCAACCATTGAAAAGTTTTTTCACCTACCTATAATAGTTAATACGATTTACCACTTAAAATTTGTTGTAAAATCGTTATAAAAATGTATTTCTCTTTACGCAAGCCATCATCAAACAGATTTACAAAACAACCTAATTATTGTATGGAATATATTAGCATCTTTGATTCTTTTGGACATGAATTTTCAGTTTTGGTAGTTAACTTCTCTCTCTAAAACTTGAATCACAACCATTAATTTCTTTTTTGTGCAGTTAATTTAACTATTAAACTAACTTGAATCCATAATTTTTGGTAATTGAATGCTATAAATTTCCAAAACATTGTTCATAAATCTTTCCAATATTTGAGCCAATACAGAAAATTGCCAACAAAAATTTGTGAGCTTATCAAAAAACCATTCTACTCTATCCACATTAAACTATTGTGGGTTGTCCCCACCCCACCCAACCCCCTGTCAAGAAAAGGATATCTCAGTGCACCACCGGGGTAATGTTCCACTAGGACCACAACCTGTACTCTCTCACTCACCCACATTACGTGTCTCTACCTCATTGGTATATTTTCCAAATAAGTAAATTCTAATCTTATTGTGAAAATAAAAATTGCCCTTTGGATTGAGAAAATCTGAAACGGTATCCAATAGCTTTACTTTCTATTTGTACAGGTTTGGTTACCAAAAGAAACTAACAAAAAAAAAAAAACAAAAACAAAAACAAAGAAACAACCTTTTTGGTTTCATTGTTTTAGGGTTAGGGATTTTGTTTCTGCTTTTGTTTAATTTTGTGTTTGATCTTCCAAACACAAACTCTAAAAAAAATAAAAAAAGATGGAAGGAGAGTTTCAAGATTGGGAGGTGCTTCCCAACTCGGAGAGTGGCGTGGTTGACTCGTCCGAGTTAGATGAAACAAATCAGAGAGAATTCGAGGGAATCGAAGGTGACTCGGAGGGGATGATTCAGTCTGATTACTTCTCGCTGGAGAATCAGGAGAGGTATGCAAAGACTACTATTGTTGCCGCGAGCGAGGCTGGTGATTCGGTTGAGTCAGACAATCCGAGTTGGGTTGATCCCGGGTCGGAGACTCGGTTTGCAAATAAGAGCTCGGGCGAGCTCTGGTCCGATTCGAGCAGCGATCGTTCTGACGAGCGTAAATCCGGTGACTTTGATGCTAAACAGGAATTGGGTCTTTCGGAAACTGTGAAAAACCTAGTGGGTTTTCAAGGGATTGAAGAAATGAAATCGCTGGATGGAAATTCGGCTAAATTCGATGACTTTGATGTGAAGAACAAATTGGGTTCTTCAGAAAATGCGAAAATCCAAGTGGGTTTTGAAGGGTTTGGTGAAATTCAGACCCGGGATAAGGATTCAATCGGGTTCTGGGCTGATTCTGGTGGTGATGCATTGGTTTCAATGAAATTTGGTGATGATTATGTTAAGCAAACAGAGGAGGGTGAGTTTTCGAGTGATTCGGATGGCGGAAATGGCTCAATGATTGAGAACAAAGCTGTTGAGGTTGCAGAAGCGAAATCGGATGCGAAATCGGGCGGAGAGGGAGAGAGGAAGAGTGTGGTTTGGTGGAAGGTTCCTTTTGAATTGTTGAAGTATTGTGTTTTTAGAGTTGGCCCGGTATGGTCGTTCTCTGCGGCCGCAATGATTATGGGATTTGTTATCTTGGGACGGAGATTGTATAAGATGAAGAGGAAGAGCCAGGGCTTGCAGCTGAAGGTTGCTGTTGATGATAAGGTCAGTTATTGCATTTGTTTGAACCCTTTTTTTATTGTTTCTGTTGTGGTTTTTTAATGAGGTCTGGGAATTGAATATGGGAATGTGTATGAAATTATATAATACTGATATACATGTGGCTGACCCTGACTGAGTCTGTGGAGGATTCATAGCTGACCCTAAAATTTTGGTACTAAGGTTTGGTTGTTGTTGAGAATACGTTTTATTACATCAGTGGTTTGCTTTCTGAGTTCCATATTTTGAATAAGATTCATAATTTTTTGTTTAGTTGGAAAATCTAAAACCTTTGTTTTACAAAGATTATAGCTTTATTCAAGGTCTTGGAGACTATTATAGGAAATGTCTGGCTTGTAGTTTGGGGTGAGAAGTAGGCAAAAGTTCAATCTGAAGTTGTGGATCAAATGAGTGGCTGATGTTGTTTAAAGGATACTTTCAAGTTTTGTTCTTGCCCGGATGTATTTTTGTTCAAGTTGTGTTCAAAAGATATTCCATCTATCTTTGTTCAATTGGACAAGATTGATGCAATATTCTTTTCTTCCCTCCTCAACCTTTAATATTAAAGAATTGAGGCTTACAGCTTACTATTATCATATTTGTTTGGTTGATGCCTAGCAGTTTAGGTGTTTTCTTAGACAAAGTCTGCTCTTGAGGTAATGCTGGAAGTGCGGTAGTTTGTTACTGAATTAATTGAATTCCATTTTCTATTTTGTTATAAGTAGTTGCTTGTACTAGCAACGACATAAACCTGTTCAGAGTTGTGTATCTGGGTACATGATTTTCTTTGCATAAAGGGACATGGATTATATTTAGGACTGCAAGAGAGTTTATTTTTTTTTTGCACTAAAAACTCAATTATTTAGAGATATGGTTGATGGTCAAAGTAATTCCTAAAAAGACCATTTTGAATTTCATTTTATGATTATAATAAGTAATCTTTCCTAGAAATTGCTGCCAAAGAGGGGGAGACTAATCATTCCTAGAATATTTAATAAGTAATCTTGACTCCCAGTCATCCTTGAATAGGGAACTTGAACCTTTACAGCTGGCAAGAGAAGCACCTTTTGAATTTCTTTGATGAATTATGTGTATAGGAGTTCTTAGAATCCATGTCATGTTTTTGTAAGTTGTTACTGTAATTTTCACTTAAGCATGATCATTGACCATTTTCAAATACTTCAATTTTTTCCCCCTCTTCTTTCTTCTAGCTCCTTTTTGTTCTTTTGAAAAGGGGTTAATTTGCAAAAGTTTAGTTTGCATATCTTTCTGATTGGTAATAAATGTTTACACAATAGTTCCACATCTATTTTATTGAAACTTGGATTGTACTTCTCTGGAACTTAGTGGATCTTAATATACAGATAATGAGATAGGACTTTAATCTATAAGTTAGATAATAAGATAAGACAACACAGTTCTGATCCATTTTCCCTTTGATTTAGAGGAAATTTGAAATATTTTTTAGTTATTTAGCAGCTAGTGATTTTCTGAGGTTTCATTTTAATTTCATCCGGGTTTTGACATAATTGCAGAAAGCATTAAGATGATGAAATTTATCCTCATGTGCATTTGGGGAAATGTTTTTGCTTTCGTATTTGTGTGTTGTGTGTGTTGGATGGGGTTGTTGCAGCTGCTTCTTTTTGCATTATATAATAATTCAAGTAATGTTTCTTAGGAAATGTAAAATATTTGATATTTTATTTCTTTTTCAAGATAAATCTTATGAGATTTGATGAAAGGTGGATTGCCAAACTTTTATATTTTACTGAACTACTTTTGCAGAAGGTATCCCAATTCATGAGTCGTGCTGCACGCCTTAATGAAGCCTTTTCAGTTGTGAGGCGGGTCCCCGTTATTCGACCTTCACTTCCAGCCCCTGGTGTGGCTCCATGGCCTGTAATGAGTTTGAGATAAATTCTTATAAAATAGATAGGGGAAAGAGAAGAAGATGCAGTGTCTACCAATTAATATCTAAGATTTAAATGTTGCTTTGTATGAAACTGTTTGAACCACCTTTTCCTTTATGTATGAACTCTGAAGTTGTTAAGACAGCATTGCAGCAATTCATGTACAAATGCAGATTATTATTTCCTTGTGTACAAAGCTTTCCTTTTCTTTTACAGTATCTGAAACCAAGAATGTTTGTCATATTATTTGGTAATTGAAGCATAACAAAACGCCAGCCAAAGTCTTTGAGTTTACTCAATTATATTGTTTTGGCAGGAAAAATGATCACGTGTCTTTTATACTTAGGATCCGTTTGGATACCGTTTATTCTTGAAAACTGAAAATTTATTGCTGAAAATACTATAGCAAAATAATTTTTAAACTATGAATAGTTATTGCTGTGTTTTTTCGTACTTGTTGATCCGTGAATAGTGCGTGGGATCTAGGAAAAAAACGTAGATCGCGCACCCAAACAAGGAGAAAAACATGATTTTCAAATACCTTGTCCTTGTACCTAACTTCTTAGTCAAATATTTGGTTTATAAGATTACTCTCTCTCTCTCTCTCTCTCAAATTGTCAAATAGTATTTCTAAACTGGGCCAGGAGGCTCATGTGGTGAAGGGAAAAAGATAAAATAAAATAAAAATAAAAATTTAAGAAAACGATAGTGTGCCAGCTAGGGTGGGAAGATAACTGAATAATTGAGAAAAATGTTTTCTAAACGTAAATCCTAAGCCCGCATCAAATGGTTTTATAGATACATTGATGCTCTAGTTTGTGTTTTTGTTTTTTTATTTCAATATTTACAATGGGAGATAAGAGATTTAAATTTTAAATTCTGAATGTCATGGGTACACTCACAGATACCAACCAATTGATAAGATTGAGTAATGTTCTAGATTAAACATACATGAATGATGAAACATACAGGAAGTTAACATCTCTTTTTACCATGAGGTCATTCATAGCCTTAAACTATACTTAGTAATAAACTTTTTATAAAGAATTAACATCTTTATAAAAAGTTAGCATCTTTCCTTCATATGAGGGCCATCGATATAGCCTAAAATGAAAGATAGTCCCTTGGCACAAAGTCATTTTCACTTTTAAAATGAATAGGCCTTTAATCTCAAAAGTCACCTTTTTAAAGCTATTTTATATAGTACACAAATTGCCTAGTGTAGGCAAGTAGTTTCCCTCTTTAATTCTTATAATTAGTCCTACTACGGGAAGTTCATCCCAGGCCATGCGTGTTAAAGAACTATGAATAAATAAATGAATGCTTTTTGTGAATATATTATAGGTTCATGTTAACTAATGTTATCAAGACAATTATTAATGAATCATTTTAAGAAAGTCTTGGCACAATTTTTATGTGAATTACAGAATTAGAAAAAGTTATCAAAACATTAATTTTATTTTCTTTTTTCATAAAAGTTTTCCTAAAATGGTTTGTTAACAAATGCTCTTAGAGCATCCATTAACATTTTCCTATATTATATACTTTCAAAAATGATAAAGAGGGGCATTGACTTATTATTAGCCCAATAAACAAAACAAGGACCACCGGGGACGAAATGTTTGCTAGTCCCATACGCATGAGAGTCAGGCTAGGGCCATGACTTATGTAGTTATGTTGCCTTTACCTAATGCTGAAAACATTATCCATTGATTCCAATCCCAGACCACAGTGAGAGAATATATGGCCTGTTTAGTTTTCACGACAGATATGCTAGACTTAGAATTCATTGATAACATAAAGGATAAGCTTATATTTAACATAAAGCATGATCGGAACTGTCCATAGCCTTGAATGTTGGCAATATGTGTAGGCACAAACAAAATGAGGACAAAATTCATAACTTCTTATTATAGCAGATTGTTCTCTGCCCTTTTTAGCCAAACCATAGATAGCCTCACGATGCATGTGGAAGAAACAGAATAGCCCATAACTCTGCTTAATTTTTGGTAGTTGTACCAATGTGCATAAAAATATAACCATGTAACCAATGACCTTAAGAGTCACATATTCCATAAAAAAAATTTAGAAAAGAAGAAGAAGAAGAAGAGAGATTACGATATTTGTAGGGGTTGGATTGATTATTGATAGTGAATAAGTTAGAAGGTAAAGGAATTGGAAACATATTTCAAGGGTGTTTAAGAGGTATTGAGCTTTAAGTAGTTGAGCCCAGGCTAAGTTCATGAGGAGAGATTTGTTATTATGACTAACCAAACAAAATAGCAAGCCCAACAATAAAAATTAGTAATCTGCTTATCTAAAATCTCTGACAAAGACAATTAAGTGTGAGTAGTGGAATTGGGCCGTGAGATGATTGGGAGTAAAGATAATTTTTGTTTTTAATGATTTTATTGTTGTATTGAATTTTTAATAGAGTAATGCAAAAAATAGTAAAATACAACAAAAATTCTCTCAAAAAAAAAAATTTTGTTAAAATTGAGTATTTTTTTTTTTTTTTAATAAGAGTCAAAGTTAAGTTGAACTGTTAAATAAAATAATTGAAAAGAGTAAAGATAAAAACTAATAAATAATAAATTAAATTAATTTAAGCAATAATTATTAAAGTTCACTTAACAACAATAATTAATCTTAGCAACAATATAAATTATATATATGTGTGTATATAGTTCCCACTATTATTTCACACCAATGCCCTATGCAAATGATGATATTTTGAAAAAGAGATTCCTCAAGCTTTTAGTCATTCCAAGTTTACTTTCAGCAAGATTTAGACAAGACTCTTGCTGTTGATAATTTGAGACAAAAAGTGAATATTATATATATATATATATATATATATATAGTAAGAGATAGTAGATGATTTTCAAGATTTAATCTCAGCAACAATAATTAATATCTTCATTGTATTAAGAATCAATATACCTAATCAACTCATTATTTATACAACACATCGTCCGAAATGCAATTGAAACACTGAAAATCATTATGATAAAATGCTTCAAACCAACCAGATGTTGGACAATAGGGTACCACTATGGCGATCTGATAAGTACATACAACTAGATGAAAGGCTATATAATAAGGCAAAAAGGATTGAAGAAACTCCCCCACCCCCCCCCCCCCCCCCCCTCCCTCTGTTGTTTTGCAGCCTCTGTTTGATGATTTGATGGGCCTTTGTCGCTCTAAACTTTGTAAAACTGGTGCTTCTACCAGTGTTTTGTAGTTTATAATATTTCCTTGTTTTACCAAAAAAAAGGATTGAAGAAACGACAGAGAGAAATTATAATTTTAGCACAATGCAAGCTGGCAAGTGGCAACATGCTGTTTGTCCTTTTTTATTGAAGTTCTCCCTATTCATGGTAAGTGGTCCTCTCTTGGTAGTTGAAAGTGGAAACTTTCAAATTTATGGCTCTGATCTGTTGCTTCTTATTTACTTTCTTTTGTTTTTGGTCGGCACGGGTTTGGCTTTTGTGTCCTTGTTTTTCTGTACAGATGTACATCTTAAAATTTTTTTTTTTTTTTTTTTTCCTTTTTCCTCGTGTTGATTAGGAGTTGTGATTGTGAATGTGTTAATATATTGGAATAATGCATTATGATTTGGCCTGCATCGAACTCTTTAAATCGTGGAATAGTAGAGAGTATTTAATTTTATGCGTCATAGCATATCTTTAGTTAATGCCCTATCCCTAATATTATTAGAGTGAGTTAGGAGTTGCAGTTTGGTCACTTCGATCTGTGTCCATTGGTGTTTAGGAAGAAGGATTTGTTTAGCCACAAATCAACCGAGAAAGAGAAAGATGACTCTCCTAGGCAACTTCTTGACAACTTGTTAAAGTGATCAACGGTAAGTAATTGACAATACCTTCATGTGGACCCATTACTCATAGTCGATCATTGCAACAAATTGTGACAAAAATTATGTTCCTAGACTTTCTCATTTTCAAATGCTACTTGTGTTTGTAGTCACTCTTAAATCAACTAGCTTGCGTAATAATTACTATAAAGAACACAAATTGTCATCATAACTGTGATCTGGAGCTATGGCACCACTGAGAATCTCAAGAGGGGGAAATAATCACTATAAAGAACACAAATCGTCAGCATTTTGTTTCCAATGGTTGACTGTTTACACTTACATGCTTGTTAGTTTGAAAGCTTGTCATTGGAATTAACATATCGCTTAATTATATGGAATGCATATTTGTTACAAATACAATTACATTAATGGTAACATTGCATCAAAGGTGAGTCTTTCAAAACTACATTAGTGCTATGCTAAAACCTAGTTGCTAATATAGTTCTGCAAAAAAAATTTGGCCCAGAACATTTGGGGAAAAACCATTCCCACTTCAAAGTCAAGTGAGAAAACCCAAGCTCTAAAGATTAGTTGAACTCATTTTACAATAGGTGGTTGGGCCAACTGTTGTAGCTGATGAACAACATGAGACATTCTTGGGCGCATAGACGGCACATGTTGTGTACAAGCATAAACGAGGTCCACAACCTTCTGAATGACACCAGCTTCTGGAATATCAGATGAAGAAGAAGATATATGAGGATCCAAGAGATCTGGGTATCGATGAGCCTGAACCAGAGGTGTAGCCCATTCAAATATACTCTGCCAACCTACTGAATCAACTGCCTGTGCAGGCCTACGCCCAGTCACAATTTCAAGCAGCAGCACACCAAAGCTATAAACATCACTCTTTGTTGTAAGCTCATTTCTGTACACAAATTCTGGGGCAAGGTATCCATATGTGCCTCCAGCCATAACAGTCCGCTCATGCATCACTTCATATGGTACAAACTTTGAAAGGCCAACCCCCATCAAATGTGCCCCAAACTCTTCATCAAGCAGTACATTACTGGCTCGTATATCTCGATGCACAACATGGGGCTTCACCTTGTCATGCAGGAACCTATTTTGAAATATAAGAAAGTCAGATTCTTAAAAACACAAGAAGTCTGCATCAACTATACCACACCACAGTAAGAGAAAATTAAGAAGTTGGAATTGGATGTCAACAAATACATGAGATAGATTTTCAAAACAAGGATTTCTAACATAATATAAAAGGGAAGCGGGTTGGGGAGGGGGGGGGTGTGGAAGCATTGTTGTTGGTGTTACTTTGACTGTCAGTATACTTTTCACACTAAATTATTGCTATATGGCAGACATTACACCATTGGAAACAATTGATAAGATGCCGGTAGCATTTATCAGTACGACCAAGTTTGACGAGGAAATATATGATATTGATTTTTCTTAGGTACTACCAGAAACAATCATAGAGCATGCATCAAATACATAATGCATCATTTTGAATTACCAAATAAAAGTCAAGATGTGACATAATGCTGTCAGATTACCTAAAATATATGGTCAAAATTTGGTAGTTACCTATGTTTAATCTAACATGACAAAGGTATCAAATGTAATTTTTCGCAAGAATATCATACCCATAGGATTAGAGCAACAATAAAGTATCATCACCCATCAATTTTTACCACTGACTCTAGCACCCAGGGAATAGAAGAGAGGGGGGGGGGGGGGGGGGGGGCGGGCGCTTGCATCAGCAAGTCTAGCTTTAACATAAAGATACCAAACCCAAAAAAAAAAAAAATTGAAGAATATATACGTACGCAATTCCTTGAGCAAGGGTTGTGGCGATTTTCATTCTCATAGCCCAATCTAAGCTCCGACCTCCCCTTGGTATGTGGTGTAGCCATCTATCTAAGGGCCCATTAACTATGAACTCATAAACTATGTACCGGTCACCATGATCATAGCAGCATCCTTTCACAGCCACCAAATTTGGATGGTGAAGCCTTGCAACCCTTCCAATTTCAGAATAGAACTCCTTTTTCCTCTGAAAACTAGACCTCTTCAACCTTTTAACTGCCACCCTTGAACCTTCAGGTAGAAGGCCACTATACGTGCCACCTGTCTTGGCATCTCCAAGCAGACGATTTCCTTCACTGAAGTTCTTTGTAATTGACTTCAGTTCCTCTTTGGTGAAGACTTTCCATGAAGGAGGGACTAATGCAGATGCTGCTGGATTAGATAGTTTCCGAGACCGTCTACGCTTCTTGCTCCGCTTGTATGCAAGAAGCCAAACTACTACAGCTAATGTGGTGCAGAGGATCAACCCACTAACGACTGCAAGGATGATAAGATATTCCTTGTGGCAGTGCATGTGAGAGCATATGTCCCCTGGTAGATATGGATAAGAAGGTCATCTTAACATGGTTAACATATATGCAAAAAAACTGAAAAAACATAATATCACCATGTTCCATTGACTTGAGAGAGAAAATTTAAAGATAGGACCCTCCTCCCAGGAGGAAAGAAAAAAAGAAGGGGGAGGGGAGAGAACTTAGGAAGATATGCATAGTAGAATGTGGGATTGAGGTGAATAGCAAATTGCCATGATATATAAGTACATACCTATATCAAGCATGCAAATAGAAGCATGAGACTTGTTGCATCTCTCACTAGTGAATGGAGTTGGTCCATTATTAATCACCAATGTACATAAATCAAATGAATTCTTGGTGGGACAGGGTGAACTGGTGCAGTTGAATTGAAAATTTGGTCCAGAAAGGATGGACTCATTCCAATATGAAGTATTATCTGACCACTTCCAACTGAAGCCAGTAGTTGAGTTGACAACTCTTCCTCCAACCCAACAGCCATTGACAACTTCTTTACATAGATTATGAACAAAGTCTAATTCTTGAAATGATGTTAATGCTGCCAAGTGCCCACCATTACGCTTGCATTCGTTCTCAGATTCCTTCCATGACCGGGGACTTCCCATATAAATAAAGCATTTACTATCATTTGGTCCAATAACCCAACCGGTAGGACAGGGTGCTGTCCACAGGAAAAAAATGAAGCACTTCAATATAATACTATAGCAAAATTAAGAGAAACCAAAAAATCAACCCTAACACATGACATCAAAACAAATGTCCATATATGACATTAATCTGAATACCATTTATTAGGGAATATGATATATACTGTTTGCCAAAAAATAAAATAAGGATTGCATGTTGTCACTGTTGAAGATGTATGTTGAAGAAAACAGATAAGCACAGCACATGAGGATATGACAACATCTACAACACCTTTTCCTCTCTCAGTCCAGCTTATTTTCTGTCAAGGGATCTTGATAATGAATCTTTCAGAGTTATACAAAAATATGGTTAGTTTTTCCATAAAAGACGTAATCACAATTGCTCTTTTCATGCTCTGCTTACCTCTGCTCATTTTACATAAGTGTTCTATTCTCTCAAAACAGCATTGCTTTATGCCATCTAAAATTTTGCTAGCATGAAGTAGTACTCAGTGATCCATATTCAAGGTGAGATAAAATTGAATGTCTCTTACCATAATAATAAGTAATTTTCAGACACAGCTCAAAGCCTCATACAAAAACAATTCTATCAAAGACAAGATGTTTCTCATCAGTTAAAGCAACAAAACATCATCTGCTAGTCACGTAAAAGTGCTTTACTCTGTATGATCTGGTGGACAGTTCAGTTAGAAAGCAATGTGGAAAATCATTAAAAGTGCCTAAAAATGGAAGGGACCACGTGGGTTACTATAATTAATTTGGCAACATTCATAGATTTTGTTTCTTAGTTACTTGCATTCAAAGTTCGTACTATTGAGTCCTTACACCAATGAGCTCTAGCTCAAACTAGCACTTCCTCCCCTTATAAGTACTAGGTGGAGTTGAGGTCGTGGGGTTCAAGACTTATCGAGTGTGTGCATAACTTACCAATAAAAGAGAAAAAAAAAGAAAAGAAAAACACCTATGTCTTGATTCCCATAAGAGTTTGTGGAGCAATGCACATTCTTAAATCCTCACATGTAAATGTATGCTACGTTTTAGTCCTCTGTTGAGCAATTCCATTTTAAAGCTTAACTGATTTGAATACAGGAAAGATATACGTAATGCATTTCTTTATGCTTTATATTTAAAATCATTGCTTAAATTTGAACAAGGAGATCAAAGAGATGTCTCCTCTAACAGCGCAATTATGAAATGCAAAACACATACTCTACTGCTACTTATTTTGTAATTTCGGCTGTGTTTGGCAAACAACAGAGCTGGTTCAGTTCTGATATAAAGTTATTATCAATTAAAGTGTTTGGCAAACTAAAGTTATAACCAATTTTGGTGGTAATACGCATGTGAAAAAGCTAAAATTTATTAGGGACTAAATAACTTTAAGTTTATTATGTACTCAAAACAATCACACTTAAGTTTGTTACGGAGTAAAAGTGATCACCTTAAATTTCATGGACTAAAGAGCGTTTTTTAAAACCCAAAACTTTGTTTTGCAATCACAACTCCTCAAAACTTTTTTACAAACGCTCATTTTAAACTCAAAGCACATTTTTCCAATAGTTTATACAAATGCACCCAAAATCACTTGTGGACTAAAGTTTAAGGACCAAAGTGTATCTTAACCATATTTCTAAAACTTCCTTTTTTTTCTTCTTTTTTTTTTGCTAAGCATCATTCCATTTTTAATACTATTCATTAAACATTTTCATCAAAACTAAACAAAAATAAAAGTAATAACAAAGATATTCTTAAAAAAAAAATTTGAGTACAAGCATCAAAGTCACACATACACACACTTTTACCAGCTTCACTCCCTGGATCAACCGAATTCCCACTACCCGACCCGTTAAATGCCTGAAAATTTAAGCAATCGAAGCTTTTAGCTCAGCTCAATTAAATTCAACACAATGTAAAAATAAATAAATAAATAAAAACCAATTATTTCTAATACCGTAACTGAAGCTTGTACGTGAAGCACAGCACAACAAATCAGAGCCAAAACGACTAACAAATTTGGAACCATTTCGCATAGCCCTAAAAAAAAGGGAAATCGTTGTAACTATTTTTACTGTTAGTTACCCATACAAGAACTGAAATGAAAGGTTAAAAAACTTTTGAAAGTAAAATTTACAATTTACTCACCAGAGTTTAAAAAAAGCTCAGCACATTATGAGTAAGATTTTGCTTTCATTTTTTTTTGGAAGCTATAAAGAAAAGAGAGAAGGAATTAACAGAGAGAGAGAGAAAGAGTTTTGTGTTCTTCGTTTGGAGACTTCAATATTTGTCAGTAAACGCAGTGTATGAAACCATGGGTGGACGTGGACTTGTTTGCGTCGTTGTGGGTAGGTTAGTCAATGGGCCTGACTTACTGAGACCTGGTTAGGTTGGAAAACTGGGCTGGGCCTGCTTTTATTTTCAAGAAATACTTTTTTTGTCTTATCAAAAACAAAAAAAGATTTACTTTTTTTCATGAAGTTTTGAATATTTTCAAATTTTCATGGCTTAACTTAAACCTTAAAAAGTGAAGGTATTAGTTCATCTGTGTATTTTTTTGGGGGAAATAGTAAAACTTTTACTAAAATTTAAGAATGAAAGATATATTTAAATTATTTTGATTACGCTGGTTAATTGTACAAAAAATATTATGTCTACAATATTTTTATAATAAATCTAAAGTGGTAAGTTGTTATTACCTGTTACGGATGATCAAAAAAGTAATTTAAGTTGTGTATTCACATTAGAATCAATGACACTTACCACTTAAAATACTTCATGCTTAGAAGATAAATTGCATTTGATTTTTTTTGCATTTGATGTTTAGGGTGTGTTTGGTTGTGTTGTTTAAACTACACAACATGTATTTCTAGTTTTCCACAACATTTTTTTATCCACACGTATTTTCACAACACTTAAACAACATTAATAGAACAATATTACCAAATAGATCCTTAATTATCACATATGTTTAGCATTTGCATACGCATAGGTGGTAAGTTGATTAGTACCTACAATTTAACCACACTAGAGGTGCAATTTGCCTAATTAATCCAAATTAATGACAATCACAACCACTGAATTTTTGTGTCCTGATCTACCAAGTTATAGAATTAATCTTGCTATATAGTTTATACACTCCTTTATTGGCCGTATAGGAGGTTATATAAAGATTGGTAGGAAGTCCTATGAAGATCTAGAATAATAAGTTGGACATCTAAGCTTTTAATAATCAAATTAGAGTGGCTGAAATTAAGTCATAAAATGGTACAGGGAAAAAAGAAAAAGGCTGAAACTTGATTGGCAAATTCCAAAACAATGTACTTAATGAAAAAAGATCAAAGATTCAAATGAATGAATGATAACCTTGAAATTAAAAACATGTACAATAATAACTTTCATGAAAAAAAACTTTCATACTTGACTAATACATTACAATTAGCAAACCTTCAAAATATGTCATGATTAAAAATCAAATACAAAGAAAAAACTGTTTTGCAATGAAACTGAAATAAACCCAATACTTTGACATTGACTAAAAACAGAGCTATGCAATCCTATCTTCTAGGTGCGGAGTATTCACTTGGCAACTGAAACCTACACAGTGGGCAGACATGGCTTTTGTTGAGCCAACTAAGAATGCAGGTTCTGTGAAACGTGTGAGAGCAGGGCATGCGTGTAACATGAGACCCCACTGTGAAATTCTCCAAACAAACAGGACATGGGCCTCTCTCTCTATCACCAACAATCACATCCTCAAGCTTCTTGATTGAAGACTCAGTAGCTCGCACTACAGGCTTGAACAACCTCTCTGCTTGTTCCCTTGACGCCATTAATGCCCTCTCTAAAAACGGCTCTTCCACCACCTCCTCCCAACACCAACGTGGAAGAGTTTGGCCGCTCATAGCCTCCATGCTTAGCATGTTTTCAATCGCATCCAAATTCCTTTGTTTTCGTTCTCTCTCTTTTCTGGCTTTCTCCAACTTTTCAAATTCACTGTGAGGCAGAGTTATTTCCTTTTTAATCGACAGCCTTATTCCCTTCATTATTTTGGAGTCGGTATTGTTCATAACTTCACTCACCAAAGGGCGAGCAAAATCCAATATGTGCTTGATCAAATCATCAACATCCTCCAACACCGTCCAAGGTTGTTGTTGTTGTTGCATTCCTTGTCTCCAGTGATACCTTTGCGACCCGATGTTCATGTCAGAAATCAGCTTTGATACCATATTCAATGAGGACGAGGAGGACGAGGAATTGCTATCATCATCATCGGAGATTAAGAACTCGCATGGGAAACTGAATACAGTATCTGCTTCAGGATCATCCCTGATTTGCCTGGATGACACTGTTGCATTGGATGAATAATTTGTGATGACTCTGTATACGATGTAGATGTTGGGTCCATTGAATTTGTCCTTCGAGAGAGGAGCATCGGATGCATTGATATAGACATCGTAATTTTGATTGGAAGAAGAAGAAGAAGTTGAAGAAGAAGGTATGGTTATGGTAGCCATGTTGAAACCAAGAAATTAGAAAGCGATCGATAGTTAAAGACTAATGGGAGTGGCAAAGCAAGTTGTCTTTTTATACACGTACAATGATTTCAATTCCTTCCCGGAATCGGTTTCCGATATAGTATAGTATAATATAATAGAATATATTATACTATTTATTAGAATAATATAATATAATAGAATATATGTCACCAAGCCCCAAAAAAAAAAAAAAAAACCTTTTTTTATTCTGGGCCTTCTGGCTTTTGGGCTGGTACTGAACATGAATCAAAATTTTTAACATAGGTCTTATTTCATAACAACAAAGACCTTAATCCAACAAACATAGTCCAAAATATTATTAGAAGTCAAATTTAAAGTCCAAACATGATACACATGGGCAAGGTCTCAGTTATTGATTCACTGAGGAGTTAGTCGATTATAAGAGCCCTTGCTCTAATTCCTAATTGAAAGGGCGGCCAAGCAATGCAACCATTATTAAGGGCTTTTATCCAAAATATCCACCAAGATATTTTGCACAAAATACCTTCTTTCTTTCTTCTCTTTTTTATTTTTTATTTTATTTTATTTATTTATAATTCAATAGTTACAACCTGGTTGCAATCTTTAAACTATAGATATGTCTATTGAAAATACTAAGAAGTACTAACCAATTGAGCTAAAAATTTATTGAATTGCATAGAATACCTAAGACTTTATTTTATATAGAATTGATTAGGATTCAATATTCACACATACAAAACTTATATCCAACATCCTCCATGGTAAAAACAATTTCACCATCATTTTGAGTTCAAAATTTTCCAAAGACTAATGTTAACATAGATCAAATAAAAAAGGCAAGAACGAAAATTTCATCAAAGTGCCATTACATAATTCCAACTTCCACATTTTGTTTTCCCTATAGAAAAATTTTATTCGATTCTCCAAGTCTAGTGGCATTTCCATAAACATCTCAACTATGCAACACTTTTGCATGCTGCTAATGGGGAACCACATAAACAATCATTCCCCAAAAAAGCACTAGCTGAGAAATTAGTCACAGGAAGCTTCCCACACAAACGGTTATAACTTACATCCAATTTTTCAAGCTTTGAAACCCCATTTGGCACTTTCCCAAACACCTCATTCCTAGACAAATCCAAGTACTTCAACCTCTCTACAATCCTCAAACTCTCCAAGTTAAACTTTAATTTATTCCTTGAGGCCCAAAAGCCCACCAAGTAATCAGTCTTATTCAAAAGCCCAATAGCACTACCTGAAATTTCATTCTCTGAAAGATCAATGAAATCATAGAAATAAGTCTGTGAAGGCTTCCAATCCTCCAATTTCAATTTAATTCCACACCTGGCTAGCTTCAGAGAGTAAATTATTGGTGATGACGTGGCCCATTTTGGAATTTCACCGAGGTGAAACTTGTTGTACGATAAATCAAGGGACTCTATGCCTTTCACGCTCATATTTGGGAAAGGGTCAATTAGGTAATTTCGCGAAAGGTCGAGGTTAAATATCTTCGTCAGATTCGCGAAACTTCTCGGCACGAGTCCCGAGAAATTGTTCCGCGAGAGATTTAGCGTGTCGAGGGTCTTGAAATTCCCGAGAAATTGGGGAATTTGACCGTTGAGACCGGTTTGGGCGAGCTCGAGGTAGATCAGTTTTGGCGCCAGAGAGGAAATCGATGCCGGGAATTTCCCGGTAAATTTGTTGTGCGAGAGCCTGAGAATTCGGAGCTCCGAGAATGATCCAAAAAAATCGGGTATGGTTCCGGATAGTTGGTTTCGGTCGAGCGAGAATAAGGTCAGATTCTTGAGCTTTTGAATCCCATTTGGTATCGGACCAGTGAGGAGGTTACCGCCAAGATTGAGCTGAGTCAACCCGGTTAACTGGGATATCGAACTCGGAATCGGACCCGAAAACTGGTTACCAGACAAACTCAGTGCATATAGTCCGGTCAGGTTACCGATGGATCCGGGTATTCGACCCGAGAGCTTGTTGTTTTCGATGTAGAGGTATTTGAATTTGGGTAACCCGAAAAGGAAATCCGGAAAAGGACCCGAAATGTTTCGGAGATTTAGGAGGTAAAGTCCGTCAAGAAATTTGAGTTTAGAGAGAGAGGGTGAGATTGGGCCGGAGAGGAATGAATTGGGCTTATTGGACTGGCCCACAAGATAGAGACTTGTGACCCGGCTGCTGGCCAGGCAGGTTATGCCCGACCATGTGCAGCAGTCGGATCCGGGTTTCCAAGAGCTGAGAATGCCGGATGGGTCTGCTGTGATGGAAGATTTGAAGCCTAAGAGACCTGTTTCATCATCCACGTGGCAGGTGGCTGATGTGACTGTGAAGGAGTGTTGGGCGAGGATAGTGAAGAAGAAGAAGAATAGGAGGAGGAAAGGAGAGTGAGGGTGAGAGATAGAGAGGTTCATGTTGGTTTTTTTTGTTGATGCGAGTATAATGAAATGGGAATGGATATGCTGAGAAAGTAGCTTATGGGGTTTTATAAGGATAGAGATGTGCACTGGTTTGACTTCAAACTTCAAAGTTCAAGTGGATCTTAGTTTAATCTAATCATTTTACGTGATCATGGATCCATATCTATTCAGGGAAATGTTGACGAATGTTAAATGGGTATTAATTTAAAAAAATTTAATATGATTTATTAACTATTATTTTAAAGGCATATGTTAACATGAAAAAATAATTTTGTATCAATTGATACCATATTATTTGTATCAAAATCCTATAAACAAGAAACATGTATGTAAGAATAATTACTCATTAATATATATCTTTCAATTATTAGTAAATCAATTATTTTTTACTAACATGTTTTACATTTATTGAATTTTGATACTGTTAATATGGTATTATTTTATATCAAATAGCTTAGCTTATAACCCACCCATCTTTTTATTATCTATAAAAATTATGATACAATTTTTTTTATATTAAACTTTCACATAATTTTAACCCAAAATTTTACAAAATGTTTCGTGTTAAGATAAGAGCTAATAAAAACTTGTCGGCACAATTTGTTTCGAAAATGCGTAAGAAATCCTATCTCCATCAACAACTAGCACTCTTGTGCCAGACAACAAGCATTCAAGGAACCATATCCCAAAAAGTTGACTACTTTAAAGCAGTGGATAAAGGAGCATGTAGTGAGGAGTGATGAAGATGGCAATAACTACGCTCACTGGTCAAAGTCAAGCAAGTCGGCAGTGACTATCCAGCCAAACTCAGAAATTAATCAGAATTAGTTCCACCATGCTATTAGAATAAGGATTTTACTCGTGTGTCATAAAAGCACATGATAGTATACTGTTTCAATTCCTAATAAAATTTTTTTAAAAGTGAATTTTTTAATAGAGGTCTAAAGGTATACATTAACCAGATCCTTAGAATAATGGTGTGTGATAGGACTCTGCACGTGTTGTTTACATGAAATGACACGTTTCTTACGTACACAGTCTCAGTCCTCACTTTCTCTCTCTCAAATCAATGCTTGAGCTCGATTCAAGATCAATGGTAATATATACAAGGGCTTAAATTGACAAATGTATGATCTTATGTTTGGAGGTGGGGTGGTGTAAATATTTCAGTTCATTGTGCTATTGCATTTTTTGGCTATATAAAAGGGCTTAAATTGACAAAGGTATGATCTATTTTGGATAATCACAAAGGTATGATCTTTCTACTTCACTAGAGGGAGATGAACAATATTTACTTTGAAATATTCTGGATTGACCCACATGTAAAACCATTTGTGTTGGAAATTTGCTGGTGCTGCCAGGATGTGGCCTTCTGAAATTTGGTTAAATGTGTCAGTGTCTCAAAGAATCTGTTAAACCAGAGACTAATAAATACATAATGTATGTATGCATGTGTGTATATGTATGGTTGAGTATGTATGTATTAGTGTTCTTACTATAAGAACTAAGAAGATTGAATTGGTAGTAATAGTATATGATGTGACACTGTGACTGGATTTTTAGTAAGATGTCCCTTACTTGAAAGGAGCAAGCTTTGTTGACTTTGATTTGATGATACTTAGTTATTTTGAAAATATTTAAGCAATCAAGAGTGATTATAATAATGCTTTCTGTTATCCTGTCTTGTAAAACACAAGGCTTCAACTTTTTTTTTCTTTCTCTTTTGGTGTTTTGATCTGGCTATGCAGTTTCTCTTTAATTGAAGAATCAAATTTTCATGTGAAGTCAAGAGTGATTAGAATGAATGGAAATTACTTTCGAGTGCAAGTCTAATTCATTATTTTATTTTGTTATTGCATCAATTTCTATCATTGTTCTTTTATCTCTGGTTTCTTGTTATTGTGATGGTAAATTTTAGAGAACTTTAAAATGATAACATTTTTGCATTTAAAGCGAGGCCGACAAGGGTTTAGATTGTCCAAGAAAGATAGTGAGAACTGAGGAGCGAGCGACTTTGCATTTTGCATCCCATATGGATATGGTATTCTTATTTAATGGACTGTTATCTTATTGAAGTAATGCTAAAGGAAGTGCAAAAGGGGAGGAAGGTTGATTACACTTTCAACAATCAAGCAGAGATAGATATGTTGATCTTGTTCGAGGAGACAATAGCATTACAACATGACAAAATTTTCTTGAACAGAGACAGTTTTCATTGGAAAAAATCAAGGCAAATGGTCACAGCTTATGGTGATGTTTGGGTTGCTTGTGGAAGGTGATTTGTCAACTTATTTTTAGTCTCATTTATCAGTTTCACTTGTATGTTGTTATTGGCTAAAAGTTTGTAATCCAGAATCATGCCAAAGTTAAAAAATAACGATTTGTGTTTGATTTATGGAAATCCAGTGTCTGATGGACAATGTAGGTGTAGCCAAGTGTGTCAAGATATAGGCTGTAAAGGTGTTGGTGAAACTTTGTTTAGGCATGCTTAATTATAAGCAACCTGCAGCATTTTTTTTTTCTTCTTCAAGTAAATGGTCTGTCAGTGAGCTATTAGATCAATGTGGTGTCTAAATTTCTATATACTACTAGCAAACTCCTCAATAAATGGACCGAGATAGACCGAACTAGATTGAATTGAATCAAATGAGACCGAAATGGACTTAACTGGACCGAATTTGATTAAAATTGACCGAATGGACCAAATGGGACCGAATTGGACCGATATGGACCGAACTGGACTGAATTGAATCAAATGAGACCGAAATGGACTTAACTGGACCGAATTTAATTAAAATGGATCAAATGGACCAAATTGGACCAATGAGGCTGAAGTGGACCAAAATAGACCGAAGTGGGTGTTTATTATCTCTATTTCTTGAAATTGATGAAAATAAGATATGGTTCTCTAAGTAGGAGAATAACTGAATCCTTTAACCTGACCTTGAATATTATATTTGCATACGGATATGAATACAATGGTAGAATAAATTTTTTTAGAGTGAATATAAAGTACAATTTAATAAATGGTGTCTATGTCCAAGTTGTTTGTATTGCATGTATTTTCTATTATAAGTTATATTTAGGTTCAAGAATGTGTAAAGTCATGGTAATAAAAAGTGATGGTCCTATTATGATTGGTAAGTTACAATTAGTTTTAAAAACATGTAAATACAATGCATTGACATACATATGCTAATTATGTTCATATATTGATGTCATGTTATAGGTGTTGCCATGTCAGTGATATTTTGGTCTCTAGTAAGTGAGCAATTAGATTTATTTGATTAATGCATGTGTGTGCACGCACTACTCATATTTCATATTGAATCAATCACAGATTCACAACAGCATTTTGTCTGGAAAGATGTGTCTTTTTTATTTTTTATTTTTATGAATGTAAAGATGTGTTTTGATGCTTTCTTGAAACAAGGAAAGAAAAGAAAGAAAACGTTTCCCTACACCCTTATGAATATAAATCATATTGATCATGCCTGGAACTGGAAGCAAGTCTTAATAAGATATGTTTTTTTGTATTGGTGCATACCTGATTCTTATATGTTTTTTTGTTTTCTTATTGTGGTACCAAATTAAATCACACAAGGTTTTTGCATCTCAATGCGGTGACTGGTTCCACCGACCAATAATAGAGAATCCCCGTCAACATGTTTTGCTTAGAAAATCAATACTTTTTAACTCTCCTCCTTTAGCTAGGGAAGCTTTAAAAATAATTAAAAATTAAGAAAAACAACCCCTTAACCAATCAAAATATAATATATATATATATATATATATATTCTTTTCTGTTGTTTACAAAACCTAGACAAACCCTTCTATATATATTTGTTTTCCTTTCTTAATTTGACCGTACATCTAAGTTCTGACAGACATATATGAGAAAGAGAGTGTAAGTTTTACTCTTGCGTCGTCATGGTAGCCACCGTGGGTAAGTTTTTCTTTTACAGGGCCAGTTTGAATGGATGGTAAAATATTAGTATATACTTTGCCTATAATTTTGATAAGTAAATAGAACTTTCAATTCCCATAACAACATATAATTCTCATAGTGACAATACAGAGAATAACCTAGGAGAATAATCGGTTAGCTAGTTATGAATTTTTTTTTTCTCCCTTAAACTTGTTTGTGGCTTTGTGCTCCTTACAATGAGTATCAGTTTGTGCTATTTACAATTAGTTATACAAGATTTGCACTATTATTACTATTTTTTTTTTTTAGCTTTCGTTTGTAATACTCTTTAGCATGGACAACTCTCTATATGGTTTTGGTTTGTAATATTTACAAGTTATATACGATGATGATGATTATTATTGTTATGGGCATACTTAAGTACAGTATTTAGGTGTTGTTCCTTAAGTTCCCATTTTAAAATTCTATCATGTGAATTTTTTCTCATGGGATGGAAGTCTATTTTTTAATTAAGTAATCACATGACTAAATGTTAAAAGAGGGATTTAAGGAACAGCACCTAAGGTACTGTAACTAAGTTTTGTCCTATTGTTATTATTATTATTTTGTTTTGTAATATGATTAATTTAGCATGTTCGTACTCTCATGATTTGAATTGATTTATGTTTGTAGGAGATGTACTTTGGCTAATTACAGTAATCTTGCTAGTACTTGTTTGGGTTAGTTTTGTTATTTGCATGCCAATCGATGGTGATCACTGTACCGATTGTCTTGACTCAATTTTCTATGGAGATGGAGACCTTGTAACAAGGTTGGATCAAAACGATAATATCTCCGATTTGTCTTCAATTTCTTCGAGCACTCGAAATTCAGAAATCGGGTCAGATCAAACTGATGTTATATCCAATTCATCGTCAACCAATTCATCAACCACATTATCTATCTATTCTGCTGATTATGATCACAAAGAGATTAGTGTTATCGATCATTTCCCAATGATCGTGCTTGGAGAGAGTCGTCAACTACCTAGGCTTAATCAGGACACTTGTGCAATATGTTTGGGTGAGTATGAGCCCAAAGATACATTGCGGATTGTTCCAGTGTGCAACCACTACTTCCATGCACAATGCATAGATCCTTGGCTTAAATTAAATTTCACATGCCCGCTGTGTCGAAAAAGCCAATGTCAATGATGAACAAGATTTGTTTTTTATAGAATTTTTTCCAAGGATTTGGCAACATTTAAAATTGATCAATGCATGTCTTTGTTTAGAGTAATGTCTGAATTTGCTTATTAATTGCACTATCGTGCATTGTAAGGACCAAGGACATACTCTTTCCCCCCTTAATTTCATTGAGAATTATTTAGTAATTGAAGTACATGGAATTATAGAAGAAGTTGCATTAATTTTGCGTTTATTTTTGTTCTTTTCCCCAATGTAGTTGAAGAATAAATTTGCTCTTTAGATTTGCTTTCACATGTGTTGTTGGGGTTTAATCGAATCTAAACTAAATAGCAAACTCTATTGTGAACTATTTTGTAACTATTTGTACGTTAGCTTTGGCCAAAAAAGACCCCACCCTACCTAAAATAAAATCGATTGGAACTAGAAGTGCATCGAGTAACTGAAAATAAGATAAATAGTCAGAGTTAAGTCTTGTTAGTTTCTCAACTTACTCTGTCTAGCGATATGGTGTTAGTAGCAACTTGTTCATGTTTAGTTTTAGTGTTCACTTTGGATTGTACAGCTTTTCTTTTTTTGAGAAAAATATTTTTCAACTTGATTTGATTCTTTTATGAAACTGCTTATTCATTCATCCATCCAACAATAAAAGGGGTAGGAGGAGGAATGAAAATTTACAGATGGATGTGACAACCGAAGAGAAAGAGATATTTATATTCGATTTTAATGAGTCTAAAGACACAATTTTTTTCAATTTTTTTTTATTACAATTTATGCATTATTAAATATAGTATAGGTGATTAACTCAACCGCATTAGCGTAGCATTTCCACTTCAGTCTATTTTATCTACTACGATCCATATAGTTTAGTTCGGTCCATTTCAATCCACTCAATCTAATTTGCTAAAAAAAAAAAAAAAGTCATGTGTGAATATATATATATATATATATATATATATTCCTCCCCTTGCATTACTCCTTGGATTTAATATTTACTCAGGAATGTCTAAATATGTTGCATCATGTCTTCTTTCAAGGGCAGTACTATCTAGAGGCCCAAGTTTGTACCAATTCTGGTTAATTGTAATTCTAAACCTCACTAATCCATTACGGAGCCCATGTCCATACCATCTTATTTATGTACTACCTTTGCCATGAGCCCAGCTGCCCAGGTTATTGAAATCATTGCTAAGACTGACGCCACTCCCTCAAATTCCTTTCTTTTCTTTTCTTTTTTCCCTTTTTTTGGGTAAACTCTAATTCCTTTCAACACCTTCATTACCATTTTTTAATTGGATAAACAATATGAACTATATTATTATTTTGAAAATTATACTCAATGTTCTAATTTAATATTTTCACTCAGTGTAAGCTTATTTGTTAATTCAATTTTTTTTAGTTGTTTGGCATATCGATTGATAAATGATATAACTGGTAATTTTAATTGTTTAAATTTTGGTTAAATTTTTTGTTATGAAAACTAGTTCAAAATGGGATTGCTTATATTCTCTAAATTATAAATTAGTTCCAAAGTTGTTTCTCTCATATGTTGTGTTAGTGATAATTTTCAATTATTATTATTATTATTTAAACATGATGTGATAAATCTTTAGAATTTAATTAAAAACACTTACATAATGTTTAATTTGTCAAAAACCTAGTGTGTAAAAAGGTTAATTATTCAAATGAAACTATAAAAACTAAATTGAGATTCGTATCAAAGTTCAAAGATAATAAGATAGTATGGGTATCCTGTAATCAAACAAAAAAACTAAATTCAAATCATGCTTACAAAAAAATCGGAAATTCATTTATGTCTTGCAACGATAGTTGTAAAACAAAATAATAATGAAATTGGTAAAAGTATGTAGATAAATACTAATTAATTTACCATTTACAAAGCTTAAATATTTCAAATTCTATTATATTGACTAGCCTCTGAGCACGCACGTGAGAGGCTTTTCTATTTTTTGGGTAAGGATTAATTTAGACCATTTATTATAATTTTGGATTACTACATTTTCCAATTACAAAAAAATCTAGGAGTATGATGAAAAATTATTTCTTCACATATGATACTCATCACACCCCTAGATTTTTTTTGTGATTGGAAAATATAGTAATCACAAATTATAATAAATATTCTAAATTAACCCTTACCTAAAAAATAGAAGAGCCTCTGAGCATGCTCAAAGGCTAGTCCTTATTTAAAAGTTTATAAAAAAAAAAAAAAAAAAAAAACTACACATTTAAAAACAATCTCATCTTCTATCCATGTACTATTTTAAAAAAATCTCACCTCCTATCCCACATTTAAAAACTACCCGACCATCCTTTTTTTTAACCCAAATTCATGTTTTCCTCTCTTTTTTTTTTCTTTTTTTTTTTAATAATCTCTTCCATATTTTGGAAAAAAAAAGACTCCTACTATAAAACCACTACTATAACTTCTCCATCCATATCCTTATATTTAGGCTAACATATCTAATTTTGAAAGAAAATAAAAGGCTAAATTTTAGGGAAATTTAAAAGATTAAGGTGGGGAATTGGTGTGACCCTATCCTTATTTAAAAGTTAATCAAAAAAAGAAAAACTACAGGTTTAAAAAAATCTCATGTTCTATCCATATACCATTTTAAAAAAAAAAAATCTTAATTTCTATGATTCTATCCCACGTTTAAAAACTACCCAACCACCTGATACATGGCTTGCATTTTTGGATTGGGATTTGGATGCTTCTACTAATTTTTACAATAGCTGAGTATCCAATGAGTTTAAAATTGACATACTATGATTATCAATACTTATATTGCATTTTTATAAGGTACATATGTAAATTAATAAGTTTTTTGTTAAAGGAAATGCTCCTAGAAAGATCCTAAAATTTGGTAACTACACATCCACTTTTTTTTTTGGTGTTGTTGATGTTGTTCTTTTTTTCAACTTTTATGTATGGCAGTTATCATTTTTTGTCTAATCCTAAAATGTAGTTTTTTAATCCTAAAATTTAGTCATTTACAACACATCCATAACATAAGTAAATAAAAGCGTAAATTTCAAATTTTATGGCAGGAGATACATGTTTCTTTTGGTGTTGTTGTTCTTTTTAAAAAAATTTAATAACATTTATCAATTTTTGTTTAATCCAAAATTTTAGTTTTTAGTCCTAAAAGTTAGCCACTTACTACACATCCATAACAAAAAGTTAAAAATAGTTTAAATTTCAAATATATCAACAACATCAACAACCTTTAAAACCAAGTATTTACAAAAAAAAAAAAAAAAAAAAAAAAACTTTAATCAACAAACCAAAGTTAGCGTGCGTGTTATTAAAGATAATAGCATAAGTTTGTTAGAGTTTGTGTTTGATTTAAATTTTGATGAGATCATTTTTCCTGAAAATCCTATTGAAATTGTTCAAAATAAAGATAAAGATTTTTTAGAATTTAACTCTATCATGAACTCTTTAAAATCTTATCACCACATCATCAACTATTTAAATAAATAACTAATGGAGATCTAACCATGTGATTGGTGGCTCTACTTTCTTGGATCCATAATGAATTGTCAATGAAAATCAGAATTGAGAGGTTGACGTTTGTGAGGTTGCTACATACCTAAATAAAAAAATTTAATGCCAAAAACATATACAATGATGGTAAAAAAATAAAAAAATAAAAATTTAAAACCAAAAACATATACAATGACGGTAAAAAAAAAAAAATTCTTAAAAAGAAAAAAAAAAAAAAAACAAAGAAGGGAAAAAAAAAGTGAGGAAGGAAAAGGAAATAGTAATTGATCATTTATATTTTGATCATTAATCAGGGAGTATTGTGGTAACTATTTTTATTTCAATTCAAAAATTTTAAATAAAATGTAAACAAAGGCAACTAAAAGAGGTAAGGGAAGCCATATTGTTTAACCGTTCACAAATGACTTTGAATGCTTCTTTTGTAATTTGTAACATAAGGTAGCCCTGTCTTTGGATCACAATACCTACAACATGAAATGACAATTCATTAAGAAGTACAGTGGTAGAGTATATGAAGGAACCATTCATTTCAAAATTACATTTAAAAAAGAAAAAGAAAAAAAGAGAGTTAACGTGATACATATATATAAGGTGAGGAAGGAGAAGGAAATAGTAATTGATCATTTATATTTTGATAATTAATCAGGGAGTATTGTGGTAACTATTTTTGTTTCAATTCAAATTTTTTAAATTAAATGTAAACAAAGACTACTAAAGGAGGTAAGAGAAGCCATACTGTTTAACCGTTCACGAATGATTTTGAATGCTTCTTTTGTAATTTGTAGCATAAGGCAGTCCTGTCTTTGGATCACAATACCTACAACATGAAATGATAATTCATTAAGAAGTACAGTGGTAGAGTATATGAAGGAACCATTCATTTCAAAATTACATTTAAAAAAAAAGAAAAAGAAAAAGAAAAAGAGAGTTAACGTGATACATATAAAAAAGAAAAAGAAAAAAAAAAGTAGAATTCAAAGAAAGTTAATCATAAACAAAAGAAAATCAAACAAAGAGGAATTTGCAAAAGATAGAACTTGAAAATTTGTTGGAGCCTCTGATAGTAAATATCTTTAATCTGAAGAAAAAGAAAGGAGGATGTAGAGCTAAACTGAATGTCTTCAATCTGAAGAAAAATGAGAGATAGAAACTACAAAGCGTACGAGAATTTGTAGGTTTTAAAGTGTAGGAGTTTTAATTTACATATTTATCCTTGTTAGTTGAAAACTTGTAAGTAGGTATGATGAGAATATTTTAGGCATAAAAAATGAGGAATCCAAACAAGAGGAAACCCCTTAAATAGTAGTATAGATAATATTTGTAGTGGTCAAAAAACAAATACTGTGCCGATTACAATGATTAAGTAACTAACTTGCATAATTTATTTATAAGAAATGCAAGGTAGAATTTCCATAATGAGAGATCTAAACTGATTAAGAAGAATGAAGGATGATTAGATTATCCTTTCATATATGAACTCCTCTCCTGAAATACAAAGAGTTGCATAGAAAGCTAAAAAATATCATCTCTCTTCAACTGGAGTAATTTTCTCTCTCCAGTTCTTTCCTAGGTTTTTCTCTTCGTATTTCCCAATCCCCTCTTTGTTGCATCTTCCTCCCTTTTTATAGACATTTTTCCTTTGCTTATCTCCCCAATTGGATTTTCAGGATACTTGTCATATCACCCCTATGTTCTTCCTTCCTTTCATCATGAAATGGAATTTTTGGGGGTATCTACATTGTTCAGGCTAATTTATATGCATTTAATGTAGAAAGAGATTAGGTAGAGAACCTCTCATTAATGCGAAGGTGACTGTCTCTGTGATTCTTATCCTCTCAAGGTGTTTCCCAAGACAAATTTAATGGTGGTGGGATCTCAGATAAAAAAGGAATCGGTTGTCCATGGTCCCTTATGTATCCGTTGAAGGACATGCCATGCTTATTACCTCAAATAAGAGTTTCGGTAATGGTGGCTAACTTGAATCTCCTCAGGACCTATTTTGACAAATTGCCCTTTTATTCCTCAAGCATTCTTGCTCTTATCCACATTTTTGGGCTTGGCCCATCTCTTAAAGTATGACCTTATGGGTCTCGATCTGGGGTCAAGTTCACTCCCTCCCCCCCTCGCCCTCCCCCTCCCCCCACCACAACAATATTAGTAAAAGAATAAATTTTAACTTTGAACTACGAAACTAATAAGACTATTCATTTATATTATTTAAACAAGTTACCTGACTCGTTACAAAATTATTGTGATTAAAAACCTTTTTATTAGCGAAAAACTAAAAATCCTAATATATTTTCATCCTTGAAAATTTTTCTTAAATTGAGGCCTTGGCCTAAATTCAGCAAGCCCAGCAGTAGTAAAGTACTTGTGGCTCCCACGTGTGATCGTGTCATCCCACCTAAACCAAACAGGGTTTTAAAAATTCCTAAGCCAACGGAAAAGAGCAATCACAAGTAATGAATCCACACACACAATTATTTTTATTTTTTCATTTTCCTAAACCAAAAACAGAAAAACCTGCCCAAAACCAAAACTTAATTAAGAAAAATCAAATTAAATAATTAAAAAAAACCAGTCTCGCTCTCGTACCCACCCAGTCTCCACAGAAAAAGAAAGAGAGAGAGAGAGAAAGGAAACAGTACATCCCCTCTGATCTACGAAGGAAACCTCAATTCCCTCTTCTCCTTCTAATTTTAGCTATTGTTTCACAAATTCACAAAATTGTCAAATATTCACCCAATTCTTTTTTTTTTTTTGTATGAAATTAGTTTGATTTTATAGAAAATTCAAACAGAGAAAACCAAAACCAAAAATGTCGTTGAATATGAAAACCCTAACGCAAGCTCTAGCGAAGACCGCAGCGGTGATCGAAAAGACTGTACAGACCACCGTGCAGGACGTCACCGGGCCGAAACCGCTCCAGGACTACGACCTTCTCGACCCGATCGGGTCGGCGGGTCCGGGTTTAGCTTGGAGGCTGTATTCCGCTAAGGCGCGTGACTCCACGCGCCCCCAGCAGTACCCGGTGGTGTGCGTGTGGGTGCTCGACAAGAAGGCGCTGTCGGAGGCACGCGCGCGTGTGGGTCTCTCAAAGGCGGCGGAGGACGGGTTTTTCGATTTGGTGCGCGCGGATGCGGCGAGGCTTGTGAGGCTGAGGCACCCTGGGGTGGTGCACGTGGTGCAGGCTTTTGATGAGAGTAAGAATGCCATGGCGATGGTGACTGAGCCGCTTTTCGCGTCCGTGGCGAATGCGCTTGGGGATGTGGAGAATGTGCCTAAAGTGCCTAAGGAGCTCAAGGGAATGGTAATTCACTAATTTGTGTTCTTTTTTTTTTTTTTTTTTTTGGTTTTGTAATTTTGAATGTAGTAGGTAATTTGAGAGGTTGTGAATTAGTGAAGAATGCGTGTTTATGTGATTTAGTTAGTGCTTGATTGGAATTGAGAGCTTATATGTGATTTAGTGAGTGTTGGAGTGAATGCCCAATTGAAGTGAATTAAATTTTAGACCTTGTATGGGATATAGTGAATGCTCATTTGAAGAATTTTGATTTTTGTTTTAAATGTGATTTACTGATTGCCCAATGTGAAGGGTTTTAAAGGTTTTAAGTGATTTAATGAATGCCCACTTGAAATGAATTAAATTTGAGAGCTTTATATGTGATTTAGTGAGTGCCATTTGAAGAATTTTTTTTTTTTTTTAATTGTGATTTAGTGAATGCTTGTTTGAAAGAATTTGAGTTGTGCTAGTGAATGTCCGCCTGAAGAGTTCTGATGTTTCTATGTGATTTAGTGAATGCTCCATTTTGAAGGTTTGAAGAGATATGTTGTTTTTTTGTGTATGCTGGTCTGAATTTGAAGAGTTAAGTGCATGTCTCTATGTGATTTAGTTAATGCGTAATTGGAATTGAGAGCTTATAGTTATATAGATTTAGTCCATTGGAAGGGTTCTAATGGTTTATGTGATTTAGTGAATGCCCACTTGAAGTGAATTAAATTTGAGAGCTTACATGTGATTTATGAGTTCCCCCATTTGAAGGATTTTGATGGACTTTTTAATGTGATTTAGTGAATGCTTGTTTGAAAAGAACTTATCAAAAAAAAAGAAAAGAAAAAAAAAGAATGCTTGTTTGAAAAGATTTGAGTAGCACTATCGAATGCTCACTTGAAGAATTATAAGGTTTCTATGTGATTTAGTGAATGTCCATATGAAGGTTTGAAATGAAATGTGATTCTCAATGCCATTCTAAAAAAAGTGCATATTCTTCAGGCTATAGGTTATGCACTATATTCTATCTAGTTTGCTGACATAGGGACATTTAAAAAAAAAAAATTGCAGGAAATGGGTTTGTTGGAGGTGAAGCATGGTTTGCTCCAGATGGCGGAAACCTTGGACTTTCTCCATAACAATGCACGTCTTATTCATCGGGCTATATCACCTGAGGTTAAATCTTATTTACTCTCTCTCTCTTTTTAATTACTAGCCATGTGGCAATGATAATTTGTGTAAGTTGGAGTTCCATATTTATCTGTGTTCCCTTTTATTTTCCCCAAGTTGTTCTGAAGAAAAACATAGTGGTTTTTTAGGATTTATCTTGAGACTAGATCACCAAGAAAGAACAACTTTATTGGATATCAAAATAATTTATTACTTTAGATGATTTTATAACCTGGTGTTCAGTGGCTCACTACTTCTAACAAATGCTCTGGAATTTTTAGGATGCCTTTGTATTTTGCATAAGCATAATTATTTTATGAGTGCGAATGATATAAAATGCTTATGAGATTATAACTTTGGCAAGTTCAGTCCTCATATCTTATGCATATTTAAAGATGTATAATATAAAATATTCCTTATATGCATTCGTTTGCTTGATCTCTTGCATTAGGTTTTTACATTTATGGAATCTTTTAATCATAATACTTGTGAAAAGCTTCTGGTGTTGGTTCTTTTAGCTTGGGTTCATGAGATGTTGGATATGAATGTGTAATTATGAAGTTCATACTCTGCAGAATGTCCTTATTACCTCAAGTGGAGCTTGGAAGCTTGGTGGATTTGGTTTTGCAATTTCAACAGATCAAGCCTCAGGCGATATGGCAAATTTTCCGGCTTTCCATTATGCTGTGAGTGAAATTTTTGACTGGATTAGGAAGTAAAGAACCTACAATTTGATTTTACCTGGCTCCTTCTTTTATTATTTAAAAGACCTGAGTTCTGGTTTCTCTAGTAGATTTTTATTTTGGGTAAGTAATTGTTAGTGGATACTTTATATGAATTCATGTGAATTTGTTAATCTTTTAGAGAAGTGATGTTATCATATATGTTTTCTATGGTATTTTATGGGCACATATATACTTATACATTGTGATTCTTGCTTACACTGTTCATGAATCTGTAAATTTTCTCTTCTACCTATGTTTACCTGTTTGCCTCTTTCCCTATCGACATGTTTGCCACAAAGCAGCTGTATTGGCTACAACTTTGAAGTGGTTTGTTGTGTGCTGTGGACTATTCTATGTTTATTTAGAGCTCATTTTACAATTTTGAGAGTTATGTAATGCTTGTTGTGTGCAAGTCTTGATAGATATTATGGATCGTACAGGAATATGATGTTGAAGATTCTGTACTACCCCTTCAGCCATCACTAAATTACATTGCTCCTGAATATGTTCGGAGCAAAGCTTCTTCAGGTGGATGTTCGTCTGATATTTTCAGTTTTGGTTGCCTTGCGTACCACTTGATAGCTCGAAAGCCTTTGTTCAACTGCAACAACAATGTCAAGATGGTACGTGTAATTTAGAAGTCTAGATTCTTTCAGGTTGTAATTATTACTTATACCTTAAATTGAGATTTGATTTTCTAATATCAAGAGTTTTATGATTGTGAGCTAATCTATCTGTGGACAGAGGTTTTCTCTTGCCTTTTAGCGGCTACTTCCCTCTTTATGTGCATTTATACAGATTTATGCAATTGGTCTCTAATTGTGTAAACTGGCAACCTTTCTCTTAGATGGTCTAGCTTGTGACTCATTGAACCCCTTGGACTTTTGCAACTTGAGCAGGTTTGGAAAGATATGTGTGAGTGTGATGTGTAGAATTTTAGAAATTGGACAAGCTCAAGATATATGGTCTGAATGTTGTGCTATTAAGACATAATATGCTCATGAAATGAAGAAATTCATTTAAACATGGGAACAAATTTTATTGATAAAATATTAAAAATCTAAAGGAGGTCACTTCAGATGGTCAAGTCATGTTCAAAAGAGAGTTTTTAGTACACCAGTGAAAGAGTGATTTAATTCAAGTTGAGGGAATGGAGAGATGTAGAAAATGGACTAAAATAAGATTGGTATAAGTACTAAAAAAAGACATGTTAATTAAGTAGGTGATAGACAGTATTTTGGATAAGATAGAATGACAAATAAGAAATCCCCAAATTTTTGGGACAAAGGGGGGCGGGGGGGGAGGTTGTTGTTGATGAGCTCAAGATATGCTAGACAAAATTAAAAATTGAAGACTTGAATAGAATGTAGGAGTTAAAGCTCTGTTAATCTCATAATACCCCTCATAAACTGAAAATCCATAACCCCAGTTGTGATGGGAATACCTTTTAGTTGACCTGTGTCTGTTTGAACAGCCTCAATTACATGCGAAGAAATGATGAAAAGGGCTGTATTTGCCAGAGAATTGGCAGTTCTTATTTTAATGCATGACTGCTTAAGTGTGGGATTCACTGCAAATATTTGGGACCCTATTCATCTCTTTGGGCTTATATTGAATCGAGAAATAGGTTTGATTGCCTATCTTTTAGATAGGATATATATAAGGCATCCTCCAGATAATTCAAATCAAAGTAGCTGAGCTGAGTATCATAGTTAGAGGTTCCTTGCTTTGATTTCAATTGAAGAGTTGAGAAGCCTTGGACTCCAATGATATATGTTGGAATCTGCCTTCACACCCCCCCTTCCCTTTCTTTTTATGCCCATCTTGTTTTGGGAGATCGGGTGGCCCAAAATGGTTTCAGTTGTCAGAAATTTGATTTTTACTTCATTAGGGGGAGATATGAACCATGTACTTTGTACTCTGGATGTACCCAGATGCAAAAGTATTTGTGCTGGGAATTTGCTGGTGCAGCCTGCGTGTTGCCTTCTACAGTTTGGCTAGATTTGTAAGATGTGTCTTGTGTCTCAAAGAATCTATTAAACAACAGACTCAACATGGTTTATAGGCATGCAAAAGCAACATCCATTGAAGTTTTTCTTAGTATAAGTTAGTCAGCATAGAATGAGAACATTATCAAATCACTTTACCCTTTTTTTATTTTTTATTTTCATTGTATTCTTAGAAATAAAACCAAGAGAATCATAAACATAATATACCAGCTGTAAAATGTTTAGCACTATGAACTTATCCAAAAATAGCATTGAAAAAAATTTGAATGAGAAGAATCAGCTTGATGAAAATTATATAATTCTGTCTTAGCTAATGATGGGTAATTCGTGTGTTTAACTTATATATATAAAAAAAGATGTTTAATTCTTGTGTTCCTTTTCTGCAGTACATGAATACCTTGACTTACTTATCCAATGAAGCTTTCTCCTCCATTCCACCAGAGTTAGTTCCTGACCTGCAAAGAATGCTTTCTGCAAACGAGTCTTTTAGGCCAACAGCAATGGATTTTACAGGTACAACATAAGCCTTATGGGCCCTACGATGTTAAACTTTTGATAACCTCTCAAAATTTTTTTTAATTAATGTTGGTGTAAATGAGTTGTAAATTTAACAGTACACAATATTGCTATATGGAAAAATAGAGGACTATATTGTGAGAGAGGAAAAAGAAAATCATGATGGAAAGGGGCAAGGAGTTCCTTATCACTAGCAATTTATTGGGGGAGACCTTTTTAAAAGTTTTAGATATTTAGATATTCTCTTTTCAGTTTTCACTTTGCAATCCATCTATAAGGTTTAGATAGCATCGTGAACACGATGTTCTTTTCATTTAATAAAAGTCTTATTACCTATCCAAAAAAAAAAAAAAAAAATCTATAAGATTTAGATAGGAAGTTTTTAGTTAAATATGAGATACCCCTGAAAAGCCTATGGATCTGTTTTCCCCTTTTTGATTATGTTAAAGGACTGAAAATAATGCATTTACATTCAATTATGATTCAGAATTCCATGGTTATTCATGGAAGACATGGACCATTAGTAGATCATCCATCAATTAGATATGGCAGTGAGTTATGAAGTTGTTCCTGTCTTAACATATGGTCTTGTTACTCTCTATGGAGACAATACTTTTCATGGACATGCCAAAGAACCCTTCCATTACAGCTAGCAATGGGTTGTCCTGGTTATACTTAAGCTTAGTTGAATGAAATGTGCTGGTCTTGGGTTATTAGTGTGACTTGTCATTAAATGAACTGTTGACACTTAGCTCATTGTTTGTCTCTCTTTTGCAGGTTCTCCATTTTTCCGGAATGACACTAGGTTGCGTGCTCTTCGCTTCCTCGACCACATGCTTGTAAGCATTTGCATAAAACTTGCTTCTGGGATGGAGATACCCCAGAGTGCTGTGCTGAATAAGAAAAGTATGGTTTAAATAGAACCTCTTTGGTGATAATCTTCTTTTCTTGCAGGAAAGAGATAACATGCAAAAGTCTGAATTCTTGAAAGCATTATCCGATATGTGGAAAGATTTTGACTCCCGTGTATTGCGGTATAAGGTTTGAGTTTTTTAGTTCTTTTTTTTTTCCCCGTCTTATAGAAGTCTTTGTTGAGTATTTATACGTGAATTTATCTTTCTTGATTTTTGAGAATCTGGAAAACAAGATATGTTGAGAAACAGAAACCAGCCATGTTTTAAAGACTATTTTATACTTCCCTGGAAGTTTACTAAGACTCTGTACTAAAGTTGAGTGACCTAATTCAGTTACAATATGGAGTCTGAAAATCTGGTTATAAATGTGATTTCAGGTGTGATACTAAATATATTACAATTTTTGATTTAGTGCAGATTCTAGGATGTTGAGGTTAGTGGGCAGCATAGTAATTGGAATGCATCAAAAAGCTTTATGAACTAATTCTTTATTATCTTTTGTGCAGGTATTACCTCCTCTTTGTGCAGAGCTTCGAAATTTGGTAATGCAACCAATGATTCTGCCCATGGTTCTCACAATAGCAGAGTCTCAGGTACTATTTATTTGTATTCATGCTTTTGAATTTAACAATTTGCAAATTTACATGATATAAGGTTTTAATTATTTTTAATTTGATATGAGGCCTTGAAATTTACCACAACCATAAAATGGTTTGAGGTTAATTTATCAATTTGTCTTGTTCTACATTGTTTTTTTCAGTATGTCATCTATTCATCTTGACTGAATAGACTAAATATTTATCAATAATCTGCAAAAATAAAATGGGCCAGAAAATTTAAAAGGTCGTGCTAGGACATGAGTTCTTTACATGCTTGCTGATCTCATCCTGGTTTAAATCCTTAAAGCTTATTTTCCCGTGATTTCATATTTGTCTTCCATGCATGGGCTCTTGTTCTGAGAAAAATTCATGCCCTTATTTCCAGGAAAGTAACTATTGATAATTTGATATGAACTCACGGGATAGATGTTTTGGTAACACCTATAAATTTATTAAACCACTGATGGCAAGCATGCTATCTTGATTGTTTTTTAGTTTGGGAGAAGATGTCAAACTAATATTCAATGATGCTGACGACTATCTATTTACATTTTATTCTGTTGATTTTTATTATCTTTCTTGATATCGTGGTATGGAGAGTCATGTTTGCTGTGCATTTGTGTTGTGAAAAATAAAAGTTAGGCATTTAGTATGGTTGTTTATTAGAGATTGGCATGGAACTTATAATCACTTGCATACTAAGCAGTTTTGCATAGGGAGTGTGGGATCTCTTGTCTAATTTTCTTTTAATGGAGGATTTCTGATAGATAAAATGTGTTTTCAAATTACACTTTTGAAGTGCAATTAATGTGGCTTCATTATCAATTACTTTGCTATTTGTACGTCTCTACCATTATCATGATTTGTTTATAGAATCTCACAGCATTGCTAAGTTTTCTTCTCTCTCTTTTATTTGGCCCTGCGCCCGTGGGTGGTGGTTGGCAGGGGGGGGGGGGGGGGACTTGCTGTTTTATGCTTGTACCAGCAAGAACCGTTTGTTATTATTATTATTTTTTTCCAGAGTAATGATGATGCACGGAAAGGCTAAGGACTAATATTATTGATTTCCTGCTCAATCATGTTTTTGTCATATGAATAGAAAGATTAAAGGATTTGTATATGTACTGAATATCTTGTATGTTTTATCTGTCTTGATCAGGACTTGATGTTTTACTTGAAAATTTGATTCATGTCAAAAAAATTGTAGGATAAAAATGATTTTGAACTATCAACGCTACCGTCCCTTGTTCCTGTATTAAGTACTGCTGCAGGCGAGACGCTATTGCTGCTTGTGAAGCGTGCTGACCTTATAATCAACAAGGTAACTATCTTATCCAAAAAAATAATAAAAATCAACTACAACACTTAAATTAAAGCTCTTTGAGTGCATGGAAATGGGTGCAAGTGATTGAGATGAGTTGCTCTATACAAAATAGTACTTGGTGGACTAAGGGCCATGAGTTTAGCACCTAATTTCTTTGAGGGTGTTTCTTGATAACATGTAGGTGACATTGAAGGTATTAAATCATCTAGGAGATGCATGCAGTTATATGTGTATAAAAGTTAAAATGTAGTTCTTTAATTACTTTGGCATGTCTGTTCTGGCTGTTTTAGTTAGTTACAAGAGACATATATATATATATATATATTTTTTTTTACTTTAAAAAATGATCTGTTGTTATTTTATATTCGAAGTGGGTTTTTTCACTTATCAAAAAAAAAAAAAAAAAAAATGTTCGAAGTGGGTTTATGATGCAGGGATGCTAAGGGGCTTCTGTTTAGGCTTAGAACTGAATGGGAAATGAGAGGTGCTTAGAACAAGGAACAAGGTGTGACTTAAGAGAAATCCATCTCTTGAAAATAGCACTAGGCTAATCTGTGTAATTGCATTCAAAACTGATCACAAAGTAACTACAATGTGGTGCTTATACTAGTTGTTTGGCATTGGCAGCCTTCTAGATGATAGTGTCCAAATCCTATTGGCCAATGCTTAAGAAATCATCTAACTAACTAATTAGTTACAAGAGGATTAGGATGCAACTATGTGAAAAGCCCTGCATCAGTTTACCTCATTTGATTATAGTATTACTGCTGAAGCTATCTCCAACCTGCTCTTTACACAGCAGGATGGCTTTAGCCTTCCTATCTGTTTAAGTTTCCATGACTAGTGGTAATTTATCATGGTATGAAAGAAGGTGGTCCTAAGTTTGAACATTGTCTACTCTCTACCTCCCATTTAAAAATTAAAATTTCATGTGTTGGGCCTCATGGCAAGTCTATGGCCACACATTAGGGGGAGTATTAGAACAATAGTTAAATGATTAAATTCACCCTTCCTATCTTTTGGGGGGACAAAATAGTAATTTATCTGGCTTTCCCAAGTTGCAGTTGGTGGCTGGGATCAAGTTTGATTAAGATTTCATGTTCAAATCATAATATATCTTAGTAGTCATATGATAATGGGATGCCCCTTATTTATATATGTTTAATTGCCAATGATTCTAGCTCAAATTGGACCTCCTCTTCTTGTAAGTACAAGTTGGAGGGTGAGGTGGTATGTTCTAGCTCAATAAAATAAAATGTTAATCCTTTAAAAGATTTTGTAACAATTCTATATTAATTTTCCTGAAACTTTAGTGAATTTATATAACTCCTTATTGGTGTTTATCATTGAATTTAGAAGTTATTGGCACTTGTAAAATTTGGTAGTTAGATGTTTGTACCTTCCAAACTAATAACCTGTGAAAAGGTTCACTCATTATGAAATTTCCTCTTTTATGTAGTTGAGGCAACATGACATATAATTTTTTTTCAGATGTATAAGCAAAGTTAGGTGTTTGTGCTGGATTTCACTTTTCATCTTGTACAGGTATAGCCAGCGAACTTATGCAATTAAGATACACTCTTTTTGTAACTGTTGTAGACTAGTCAGGAGCACTTAATAGCACATGTCCTACCTTTGATTATTCGGGCTTATGATGAAAATGATGCTCGAATACAAGAGGAAGTTTTGAGGAAATCTGCGTCCCTTGCGAAGCAACTTGATCCTCAGGTGACTGTCACTTAAATAGAAGGACATATAATTTGTTGATGAAATTTAAGGGTGGATTTGAAGTGGTTAGGTGCATTATGTTATTTTAAATCTGTAACATCACAATTTTTTTTGTTAGATCAAATTCCTCAATGCATGTGTTTGCAAACTCATAAAAAACAATTTATACTAGTAATTGTTCTTCAAATCCATTTGTTTTAAATCCTCAATACAAATGCAACAATAAGACCCTAGAGATGAACCCAAAGATTCATTGGTAAGTAACTGAATTCACCACCATTATTTTACTTTTTTCCCAATTTCTCCCTCAATCTGGTTACAGCTTAACATGTGAAACCTTCTAATGTGATTGATTCATATTAATTTGTTTTTTCCTGATAAATAAGTTTTGGCCACAAGGAGAGGGGGAAGTGGAGATTTGAACTAGTGAACTTTTCTTCTTGATGTGTGGTCCTTAGCCGATTGTTTCCCTCGTGGTTAACTCTTATGTGACCCACTAGCTCTGTCAAAAATGATAGTACTTACAGCATCTTTAAATGATGAACATATCCATCTTACCTCTATCCCCTCCCAACACTTGGAAAGCTAATAGTCTCCCACCCATAACTGCTTTATCAATCATCTTGCTTAGCACTTCTATAACGAGGATAAACCTAAGTGTTGGTACCAGGTCACTTTTTCTCAATTCTCTAGAGCTAGGAAAGATCCTGAAGGACAAATATAACCACCAAAAAGTCTGCAGTATTAAAGTATAATTTTGAAGCTTTTCTTGAAGCAATTTGGACAAAGATTAAAATTTTAAGGGGTATGGTGCCTTTTCCTGATGGCCCTTGCATTAACTTGATTTTTTCTATTGAATTCTTTTGTTATATGTAGTTCTACAACTTAGTACACAATTGTCAAAGCTTAGCCCCAAATAAACACCACCCCCTCCCCCCAAAAAAGTGTATAGCATCTAGAATATTATATATAAAAAAGAAGAATATTATATTTCTGATTTTTCCATAAAAAAGTATATAATATTACTAAACATTATATCCCTTCTTACTAACATGCTTTATGTGGGAGGCACGGATTTTAATGGAAATGTATATATTTCATTCTTGCCAGCTAGTGAAACAAGCAATGTTGCCTCGCATTCATGGCTTAGCTCTTAAAACAACAGTTGCTGCGGTGAGTATGTTACTTATTTAATTTTTTTTCATTATTTGGCCATTGTTGTGCATATTAGATTGTAATAGACATGTTTTTCTATTATATCATATCTTGTTAAAGTGGTGGTATATCTGACCACCGTGGTTCAAAAGTTTTGTTCTCTTCTTGTACGGAGTTGCTGTGAATATTGGCTGAATTGAAAGTTGATTACTGAATATTGACAACAGTACCTCTTCTCTTCTGGTTTCCACCTTGGCTAAGAACATTGCATGTTGGCAGAAACTCTACTGTAATGGTGATTTTGATTGTTGTACCAAGATAACTACAGAACTGGTGCATATGTTCGTGCATTACACCAACAATCATTTAGAAGTATTACTCACCCTACATTTCTCATTGGTGTGTGTGTGTGCGCATGCGCATGCGCATATGCGTATTTGGACAAAGTTTGGCGAGTCTCCTAAATTTCCTATAGCTGAATTGTTTATTTTATTGCAATTTTTTATTTATTTGATACAAGATAGGAAT
Organism: Quercus agrifolia; assembly: GCA_029955455.1. Lineage (NCBI taxonomy): Eukaryota > Viridiplantae > Streptophyta > Magnoliopsida > Fagales > Fagaceae > Quercus > Quercus agrifolia. Next base: position 1,004,371 of record JARQAD010000007.1, on the reverse strand, counting down.
TCTATTTTAATCTAATTTAAGTGTATGTGTGTGTGAAGCTTCCTCTTGGAGACTTGAACCCCGGCGCTTGGCCCCCACACCCCACAAACACTTATACTTATAGAGTGACCATCGCACCAAGAGTATGTGGTGGTTTATTTTATTCCCATTAGAAACAAATTCAAGAGGAAGTAAACATTTAGACAGAAAGAACTTAAAATATATGAAAAAACGTGAAATTAATTTTATCAGAAGTTATTCCAAAAGCTGTCACTATTTGTATCAAATTATTTTTTAAATGTGGATATGGATGCTAAAACTAATTGGTTGAAGAGCTATAAGTTAAGATTTAACTAAGTCACTAGTATTGCCTTTAGAGTGTAGGCCATAACAATCCTTTTTTGTCTGATACATTAATCCAGTGTAGGATCAATCAGTGGGTGATTGTTTAATTGCTATTATAGACTAAAACAAAACATTTGTTTATTTCATCATCTATGAAACTCCTTAGCGGGTCTGGAAATAGAAATAAGAGAAAGGAAGACTTTTGCCAATGATCTCGGGCTCAAACACCTCCTCCCCTTATAAGAAAGGGTGGTGGGTAAGGTCTTGGGTTTCAAGTCTTTCATGTCTCTAATTGGACATCTAAATTCTAACTTCTAATACCTGTAATTTAAGAAGTTCCATGGCATATGGGGAAAGAATAAAGTGAAATTTTCTATAAATACAATGTTCACAAGTTCTGTTTTTGAGATAGGTAAGTAGTTGGGGCGCGTGTGGTGGTGGGGGTGGGGGGGGGGGGGGGGGAGGGATGGAGGTGGGGTTCAAACCATAGACATGGGACACCACAAAGGATGCCATTACTGTTGGGCTATCACTTCACTTGAAACCCCCTCCCCACAATTTTTTTATTATTATTAATTTAATGCTTTTGTAGATTCATTAGTGATGTGAACTCATCGTATTGCACTTAAATCTTTTGATAGTTCAAATGCCATTTGAACAAAGTAATTGTGTTGTTACATAATTATCTTGTTTTTTTTTTTAGCCAAAGTATGAACTTTATTCTCAACCTTTGGGTTTACTTCCATTGACAGGTTAGAGTCAATGCATTGTTATGCTTAGGAGAGTTGGTTAACACACTTGATAAACATGCTGTTTTGGAAATCTTGCAAACAATTCAACGTTGTACAGCTGTTGACCGTTCTCCTCCTACCCTTATGTGTACCCTTGGTGTTGCAAATTCAATACTTAAGCAGGTAATGGTCCCCAATACGAGACTTATACTTTGTATTGCTTTAGAATGTCCATGAGTAGTACATGGTTTTATTTTTTTTAAAGTAGAATTACTGCTCATTTCATGGTGCTAAATTCATCTTGTTCAGTATGGAGTAGAATTTGTTGCGGAGCATGTCCTTCCGCTAATCGCGCCCCTTCTTACAGCTCAACAGCTAAATGTTCAGCAGTTTGCTAAATATATGCTCTTTGTCAAAGATATTCTCAGGTACTGCTATATTCCACGCCCGTGCATTTGCTTGTGTTGTGTGGGCAAATTTGGCTGTGATGAAATCACTTATGGCATCTTGATATTATGACAGGAGGATAGAAGAAAAACGGGGAGTTACTGTGACTGATTCTGGAATCCCGGAAGTAAAACCTTCCCCTTCTGTTAATGGGCTTCTGTCCCAAGAATCATTAAGCAAAGTAAGTGGAACTGTCAGCTCTACAATGAAGAGCAGCCCTGCATGGGATGAAGATTGGGGTCCAACCACAAAGGGACGTGCAACTTCCCTACAAAATTCTACAAACAACAATCCCTCCACTAACCCTGTTCTGGGTTTTCAACCAATTCAAGTAACTTCACTGCAGTCACAATCTTTGATGATACCCTCAATATCCAGTCAGCAAACAGCTGTGTCGTGTCCTCCAGTTGATATTGAGTGGCCTCCTCGGGTATCTTCTGCAGTTACCCCCCAATTAGAAGATGGTGAGAAGCAATTGAATGCTGGAGCATCATCCACTTCAAGTTTTGATGATGTAGATCCTTTTGCTGATTGGCCTCCACGACCTACTGGCTCAGTAAGGGGGGCTGGAATGTATAACAATGGCACAACGGGACAGCCCACCAACAAATATGGGTCTAGTTCAGTCTCAAGTGCATCAAACAGTATGAACTTCCAAATGAACAATTGGGGCCTCAATTCTCACAGCTCTTTTGAGCCAATAAGAGAGAATCAAGGGAACCCAACTTTGACTACTGGTAATCTGGGAGGTGTGGGTATTAACCCTTTAAGTTCTATTGCATTTTTGAAACAAAGCCAGGGTATACCAGCTTCAGGTACTTATACTGATAAGAAATCGACAGATATTGGATCCATATTTGCTTCAAGTAAGAATGAACAGTCTGCACCTAGACTTGCTCCACCCCCATCAACTGCTGTGGGTAGGGGAAGAGGAAGAGGGAGGGGGGCCTCTTTAGCCTCTCGGACTAGTCATGCCAAATCACAATCTGAACAGCCACCACTTCTGGATTTGCTATAAAAGGTGGTGTTGTAACTTTATTATTAGTTCAAGAGTAGTGAAAGAAGAGTTTGTGGATTGGCCCTTGTAGATCAGCCATCCAATGCTGCCAGAGGAATTTTGTAAAATTTGTTGGGAGGTTCCAGTTCCCATAAATGTGCCAGTCAAGTGCAGCAGCTCTCGGGCAGGTCAGAAGGTTTGTTATGTAATGGTTTGTTGTGCCTTGCTTGTATGTTTTTGTGATCTAGCCACGATACTTCATCATAATATATACTTTAAATCTTTTTCTTGTTTAATTTTGTACCATTTTGATATATATCTGGATATATAGTGTATTCTTCAAAACAGTCCCAGCTCCAAATGACTGGGTTTGGCAATAATAAAGTTGGAAGTTTGATAGGTTACTATTTCAACATCATTTTAAAAGTCTAAGGTGTTGGTTGTGATTACTTATTTTCTAGGAAGCGCAGACACGAGACTCATCAAGGACACATCTGCATGCTTGTCCCAGCCGTTTCGCTTTTTTTTTAAACAAAAATTATGGGACACAAGAGGGGAACTCTTTTATTTCTTTTTAGTTTCAACCTTGGACACTTACCTAGTTTCTCTTTTATTTACTCTTTTGGATCTTATTGTTAGTTTGTATTCTAATCTCTAAACATCATTTATCAGTCATGAATTTACACTATTATTCATTATTGCTCTTAAATTAATATATGTTTCAAATTATGTGAAATAATAAATGCTTAACAATATTTAAAAATATAATAAAAATATATTCAATAATTAATTAATTTGCATATCCCTGCTTTTTCTAATTTTTCAAAAATTGTCATGTTGCTGTGTTGTACTTGTATCCGTACCTGTGTTGTGCTTCCTAGCTTAATTTTGGCTTTCTCAAAAGGGTCGTTGGTTGTGATCACCAATTCTTGATTCTCTCCCATGTTAATTAGGGAAAATTATTGTATACTCCCGGAGTACCATAAATGCATACTCCCTCCTCTCACATAAATGGTGGGTCCTACTAATTAAATTTATGGTGGGACCCATCATTCATGTGAGAGGAGGGAGCACGCATTTATGGTACTCCGGGAGTATCTAATAATTTTCCGTTAATTAGTAGTATTAGAGTATTAGTAGTATTTTGGACTTAGGATATCTACCCGTGAGTTAAGGAAGACCAAAAGGAAAATCTTCATTAAAGTTTTCCTTTTAGTTTTCTTTGACCAATCAGATTGGTTTTACTGGCATAAGCCAAATTAAAGAGATGAAGGTCCTGCGCCTGCCATTAGATGCTCGATCTCTCTCTCCCCATGGAGTTGCCCTTTGCAAGGTTTTGTATCTTTGTTGGTTATGGTTTTTTAGCCTACATTTGAGAAAATTACAATTTTTTTTTTTAAAATTTTTATTATTATTATTATAAATTTTTTGGCAAAGCTCCACTGTTCTAGAACAATCACCTGCAATTCTACAAAACCAGTTCAACCGGTTTCCCGGTTGAACCTTCAGTCATTGGTTTTGTTCATTTAAAAAAAAAAAAGATTTTTGGTTTTTCAGTATAATCGAACCGAATTGGTGCCCCGTTCTCAGTCAAATGCGCTGATCCAGTCTGATTTTTAAAACTATGGTAAACCACAATATGCAATTCTTCAAAAAAGTGGTCTGGATGAATGTTAAAATAACTAGTCTGAGTTCCTGCTCAACCAAAGTGCCTTTGCTTGTATTTGATATTTGTTGTAGCTAATTCAAAGACTCATAATACTCATGATTGTCATCTGGCCAGAAAAACTGGGGAAAAAATGCATTTGTATTGTCATTGCATCTTTTTTATCATTCAATCATCTTGTAAAAACCTTAGTTCCTATGACTTGATTCTAAGCTCTCATATTCTCCTATTTTTCTCATTCATATACTTAATGATGGCTCATCATGTGCTTCGTCGTTTCGCCTGCTCAAATATATCACCATGTGGGTTATTCAATGAATGTTCAAGTTTTGTCATTTTATTAGATTGTTGAGCAATGATACTAGTTGTAGATGGGTTCTGGGATAGAACAATCTCGTATCCATCATAGTACGATTCCATCCCTTCGGTGAAGATTTGCCAAACTAAACCGCCACCCATTGTTCCTCCATTTTTGGCTAAGTTGTAGATGTTTGTATAAACAATGTTCAAGAAGTAGTCCATAGCGCTTATATTAAACCCTGGATATGTCTTTGATTTTCCAAATTCAGCAAAAATCAGTGGCTTCTTTAGAATAGTCCTTGAGTCTGTCCAATGACTTGTCAACCACCTTTGAATGAATGCTATTTGCAAGTGATCATCCTGTCCGGGAAGCCTATTGAGAATTACACACTTCTTTAGCCTTATAAACATGTCCTTAGTAGTTGTATTCAATGCATAAAACTTCTACTTTTACGGACTTTGGAGAGTTTTAAGCATGATGGATTCTGAAAAATGTAATGACCTTTCCTAGTGAACGTGCATGAAGATTCAGAACTTACCAAGCATCGGGATATGCATGTATGGTGGCAAAGTCAATCTCTTTAACGAGATTATTGCTAATAAAATCTGTGCCAACTTGGTAACCAGGAATAGGATTGTATTGCTTTCTATCTTGAATTGAGTCTCCATAGAAACCTTCCATGCCAATCCCCAACAAGTGTTTGTTGTCAATGGATTTAACATAGGAACCCATCTCTTGAACCCATACCTGTTTGAACATAATGTTACAAGCCTATGGTGAGGTAATCTATAAAATTAACTATTTAATATGAGTCCAACGACAACATTTTTCATAACTACTGACATGATCTGATATGGTTGGTGCATAATAGAAATAGTGTTAGACCTAAGTGAAAGTGAATCACAGTCCTTTAACAGTTATGAAAAATGTTATATCCTTAACATTGCTCTAAAATCTAAATAATTAATTAAGAGTGCAATGGCTCACGTTTATGGTCTTGCCAGAGTCAACTTGGCAGCGTGGTTCATTTATTAGTTCCCAAGCCATAATTGTCGGATCATCTTTATATGCAATTCCAGTGATTGTGTTGAACCTCGTTAGCACTTTCTGTGACAAAAGCATATACATATGACCCAAAAGAGAGAAAAACACAAACAAATGAGGCAATCTGTAAGCACATACATCGTTTTTATTTCTACAAAATACTAGTGCAAATAAAATGTTCTCTGTAATTCATTTATATATTTGGTTCTCTTATAATATACCTTAACATAGTTCTTGTAGTACCCTTTCATGACTGCATTTGTATAAAAATCATCGTCACTATTAACGGGCTCACCAGCACTTCTAGCCCATTGCACATATTGAGGTCTTCCTCCGTAGTCTTGGAGATTGTTAGTCAAAGTCAAAACTAACCGAACCCCATACTTTCTTGCCTCAGAGACCACAAAATCAAGTGCCTGATAATTACTGACAGTGATCAGCATTTCAAAGATGCTGTCTAATTAGGGGTTTTTAACATTTTAACTGGATAATGAAATGTAGAGTGGGGGCAGGATTAAAATTCAAGACAACTGAATAAAATCTTTTGTCTTAACGTGGAAGTTCTACTAATTACAACTAGTCACATGTATATTTTTTCCCTTTATAAAACTGAAGTATCAAAAGAAAAAAAAAAAAAAAATTAGACACATAACATAGGCTAATTGGTGTAGTATAAAGTAAAATACTCCTTTAATACCAAAAAAAAAAAAAAAAAAACCCTTAGTAGAATAGAGGTTTTTTGTTCCATTACCATTTGTTCTAAGGCCATGACAAATTTCATTACTCAAAAAAGCTCAAGTGAGTGGTTAGGAAATGGTGAAATTTGTAAATACAAAAGTTAGACCATTTTGTAGTGGTACTTTAGTCATGTAATATATTATAAGCTTGTTTAAAAAACTCTATATACTACTTTTGTGTTTGTGTGTTCTAATAAGTATTACTGTTTCCTCAAAAAAAATATATAGATGTTTATTCTACATTAGTTGTGTGTATTAGAGTTTCAGTCCTTATAACCCCTGGTTACTACTACAAAAAAAAAAAAAAAAAAAGCCATTATTCTAATAAGGAATGCATATGCATGTAAAACAAGTCTCGTAACTTTAAAAAAAAATGCATGTATACAAGCATAAACATGTTTTAACATGACAATTAATTTAACCTGAAAGACAAGCTCATCATAAACACCAGGAGATATTTGCAGAGGTTGGTAACCTCCATCACTAAATGCCCAAGTCCGGCAAACATTGAGCCCAACAGCTGAAGCCTCACGCAACACATTCGATATTTTGTACCTTTCACTTGGCTCCACTGCAACCTGCATCATCCAATATGAGTTAAAGCCATTGAAGAGGAATGGGGATTCATTTAGAACAAAATGGGTGTCTCTAGTTTGAATGAATCCTGAAGCTATAGGGTTGCTACTAGTTTTACAAACTAGGGCCACAAGAAGGTTGCGTGCTCGATTCACATTCAGTAGGGATATAATAAGGAAGGAACCCCAAATAAAGATGATTTTCCCAGTGCATGCCATTTTGTTTTTGATGAATTTTGAAGGACTAGGTATGGGAAACTTGTGTTGGTCTTAGTGGTTATTTATAATTATAGGAGAGAGAGAGCATTTTGTTTTTGATGAATCTTGAAGGACTAGGTGTGGGGAACTTGTGTTGGTCAAAGTGGTTATTTTTAATTATAGGAGAGAGAGAGAGAGAGAGAGAGAGAGAGAGAGAGAGAGAGAGATTTGTGAATATTAGGCTTTTATTACTTGTTATTAAGTATAAGAAAGATTTCAGCTTGTATTAAATGGATCAACATCTCTCTCACGTGATCCAAATGGAGATTAGGATCATTTTTTTCACCATAGTCCATAAAATTATTTTTATTATGTATCAATTATAAGTTATATAACAGAAGAATATGTTAACGGTTCAAAAATAATAATGAAAAATTGTGTCCCTAGATTTATTACTTTAGCAATTGGTGAACTCTTTAATGATGAGGGGGAGACGGAATTGGTTGAAGTTGTGAGTAAGTTTTAAAGTACTTGATTATTATTATTAATTAATTAATTTTTTAGAGATGCGTTTACTAAATTTAGTTGAAGAGAACTTGGAAATGGTGAAGATTTTATGAGATCTAACAGAAATTTCTTAGCATAAGCACTTAAAAATGATTGCTAAACATTTGCTATATCATAAGCAATACATATAGTTTTTGATGACTGGACCCTCACATGTTAGGTATTAATGCATTATTGGATGTGGACCATGCATGGTCCACAAGAAAAACATAGTAGTCATGTAATTCACTTGCACGATTAGGATATTGCCATTTGGTTGGTATTTTTAACGTAACAGATTCAAATCTTCTTTTTTTTTTTTTTTTCATTGTAATTATCAAATTGTCAAAAAGTAGAAAAATTGCTATCTTCATAAATTTTGTGCAAGTTCCATCACCATTATCGCCCCTTTTTAAAAATTATTTCTTTATATTTATACAAATAGCTTTATAATCGAATATATTATAAAACATTCTCTTCAATTTTAATGATTGCTTGGTAAGTGAAAATTTGAATACAAGTAACCCTTTAAAGAAGCTTAGCTGAAAAACTTTCATTCATTATAACCTTCACTTTTCTTACATTACTCCTAATAAAAAATTGATCCACTACAAATACAAACGTCATTGCCTCATTAAATATTTCACAATTGGAATTCTGAATCCATTATTTGGGGGAAGAAAGAAGCATCACTATACCAATGTTAATGAAAAAAAAAAAATATCATTGTAATTGTAATTTAAAAGTGGTAAATTATTGCATCAACAGTAATTAGTTCTTGGCTATTAACCCAATCTTCCTAGTCGCTAGCCTCATACTAGTGTTACACGGCGACCTCCCCCTAGTGATTGGATGAAGATCAATTTTAATGGTGCCATTTTTTCTGTTGAAAATAAATTCGGGATTGGGATTGTGATCTAAGATAGTTCTGGCTTGGTGATTGTTTCATGCTCCCAACTGTTGCCCTAAGCCTATCTTGCTAGTAAGGTTGAAGCCCTGTCTATTGCAAAGGCCCTTATTTTTGCCCAGGAGGTCAATGTTTTGAGAGCCATTTTGGAGGGTGATTCCGCGGTGCTTATGAAGGCCTTGACTTGCAATGATGTCTCCTTGGCCTCGCATGGATATTTGATTGAAGATGTTAAGTTTAATTCTAGGTTTTTTTCTCAATTACATTTTACTCTCATGTTAAGAGAAAATGTAATAAGGTTGCTCATTGTTTAGCTAAACATATTATTATTGTTTCAGATTTGGTTATGTGGATAGAGGATGTTATACCACAATTTGTTTTGTATTTCAGGCTGATTTAGCCAGCTTTTCTAATCAAAGGTCTTTGATTTTCCCTTAAAAAAAAATTTAGTTACAATAACTTATACTTTTATCTTGTAATAAAGACCTTAATATGTCATTGCATTGTACTAATTAATTTAGTAATTTGTTACAATGAAAATCTTGAAGTGATAGCTTGTTTCAACAAAGGTTTTAATGACATAACCAGATAACAATTACTTTGCAATCTATTATAATGGCAAACATGAAGTAATAAACAATTGGAAAAAAATCATTATAATAACTTAATTCGAAATATTTTTGTCAATATTTGCAATTTATTGCAATAAAGCTACTGAAACAAAGATTTCATTACAATAACCTGATAGCAATTATTATAATGACAAACATGAAGCAATAAACAATTTGACAAAAATATCAATTTTTTTTTCCGCCACCATGGGATGAAGCTGCCTAGATGGTGGTTTATAATCCGAGAAAAGAAGAATGGGAAGCCAAAGGCAGTCCTAAAACATTGGATTCTAAGCTACATATTATAACTTCAGCACGTCTTAGAGAACGGATTATTATGATTGCACATGTCAAGATTGATAAAGTTAGATTCTGTAAATATGAATTGTCGACTAACAGTTGGAAAAAGCTTAGTTCTTGCATGCCCAATGGTTTTCTAGATGCCACCAAAGTAGTATAGGTGGTCTTGGTTACACTTTCTATTGGATAAATCTTAATCCAGATTTTAAAATTTTTTGTGAATGTTGTATTGGTATACAAGCATGTCATTTAATTAATGATTACTATATGTGGCCAAACGGTTTTGTCGATACCCAATAATTTCTCAAATACTACCATAGTAGAATAGGTGATGTTGATAATACTTTCTATTGGATAAATTCTAAACCAGATTTTAAAAAAATTACTATAAATGTTGTTTTGGTATAAAAGCATGTCATTTAATCAATAACCAGGACTATATGTGGCTAAATGGTTTGTCGACACTCACAAATATTTTGGGGTTTGTTAGGATTTTTATAATGTAAGTTTTTCAAGGCCTACTTTATTTACTTTATCATAACTTCTCTTGTAGGCTTCTACTGGAGACAAAAAAATCATATATTCAATATCTTTTTATTTCTAAGATATCTTCAATATTAATAGAAAAGGAAAATGAGTTTTTTTTTTTTTTTTTTAGAATACTAAGTATTTTTAACACACACATGGAGAGAGGAGAGAAGATTTTTTAAAGAAACTTACAGTGATGTATATCAAAGGACAAAGAGTCTATTGAGCTTAGTATTTCTATTTCGTCCATCCAACAATATGTCATGGATTGCCAAATATTCTTGTTGTATAGTTTTTTTTTTTTGTAAGTTTCTTGCATGCACTCTGTATATCTATATTCAAGAGTATCTTGTGTTTAAGTTAGTATAGTTGGAGTTGATAATAATTTCTATTGGATAAGTCCTAATCCTGATTTTAAAAATCACGGTGAATGCTATTTTGGTATATAAGCATGTCATTTAATCAATGACCATAACTATATGTGGCTAAACAGTTTTGTCAACACTCAAAAATATTTTGGAGCCTGTCGGGATTTCCATAATATAAGTTTCCAAGGTCTACTCCATTTACTTGATATAGCTTCTCTTGTAATCCTCAACTGGATACAAGAAATCATATATTCAATACCTTTTCATTCATAAGATATCTCCAATATTAATGGAAAATGTCAAGGAGTCTATTGAGATTAGTATTTCTATTGGATAAGTCTTAATCCAGATTTAAAAAATTACAGTGAATGCTGTTTTGGTATATAAGCATGTCATTTAATCAATGACCATGACTATATGTGGCTAAACAGTTTCGTCAACACTCAAAAATATTTTGGAGCTTGTCGGGATTTCTATAATGTAAGTTTTCAAGGTCTACTCCATTTACTTGATCATAGCTTCTCTTGTAGTCCTCCACTGGAGACAAGAAATCATATATGCAATATATTTTCAGTTTAAAAATATCTCCAATATTAATGGAAAATGTCAAAGAGTCTACTGAGCTTAGTATTTCTATTTTGTCCATCCACCAATATGTCATAGATTGCCAAATATACCTGTTATATAGTTGCATTGCCAAATATACTTGCTGTTTGGTTTCTTTTTGTAAGTTTCTTGCATGCACTCTGTATATTTATGTTCAAAAGTATCTTGTGTTTAAGCTAGTATAGGTGGTGATGATAGTACTTTCTATTGGATAATTCCTAATGTTAAGACTATGTCACTTGTGTGCAGCATTGGTGTAATTGGTTAGGCAGGTAGGAGAGCTAAACGAAAATTTTATTGGAACGGTATGAAAACTAATCTTAAGAGGTATATTCGAGAATGTGATATTTGTCAAAGGATTAAGTTTGAAACTTTTGCTCCGACGGGGTTACTGCAGCCATTGGCTATTCCATCTAAGCCATGATCTGATGTGAGTCTTGACTTTGTGGAATGATTGCCTAAATCTCAAGGTTTTGAGATTATTTTGGTTGTTGTGGATGGATTGACAAAGTACGTTCACTTTATTCCTTTAAGCCACCCTTATTTAGCAACTGAGGTTGCTAGGGTGTATATACAGTATATTTTTAACTATCATGTTCTTCTGGCTACTATAATCAGTGATAGAGTTGCTACATTCACTTCCAAATTCTATTTTGAGTTGTTTAGACTGCAGGGTGTGGAGTTGGCTATATCAACAGCCTACCATCCTCAATTTGATGGTTAGACTGAGATTGTAACTAAAAGCCTAGAGTAGTATTTGAGGGCTTTTGTTGGGTACAAACCTCATAAGTGGGTTGAGTGGCTTCCGTTGGTTGAATATTGGTTCAACACCAACTTTCACACAGCTATTAAGCTCACTCCTTTTGAGGCATTGTATGGATACTCACCCCCAAAGTTACAAGACTATATTCCTGATACTACTAAAGTTAATGCAGTTGATTCCCTTCTCACTACTAAAGTTAGTGTAGCTAGCGACAACATATTTTGGCTTCCGTTAAGGCCAATTTAACTCTTGCACAAGAAAGAATGAAGCGCTCCAGGAAAATAAGCACAGGTCTAAGAGGTCCTTTCAGGTGGAAGATTGGGTGTATTTGAGGCTACAACCCTATAAATAGAAGAAGTTGTTTCCAAGAATTTATGGGCCTTTCCAAGTTCTCCGAAGGGTGGGGGAGTTGGCTTATAAGTTGGATCTTCCTTCTAATAATAAGATCCACCCTGTTTTTCACGTGTCTTGTTTAATGCTGAAGTTGGGTCAGTAGGTATCCCCCATTCCTACTCTACCACCCCTTGATGAAACTAGATAGATGATACATGTGTTGCAGATTAGAACTAAGAACTTGTGGTCAAGAACCATAACTTGAGGGAAATATCAAAGTGGGTTGATTTTTTTTTTTTTTTTTTTTTTTTTAATTTTAAGTTTTGAATAAGTTTGTTTTGAAAATATGGATTAATAAAAGAGTGTTTTATTTTGTAAGTATTTTACGTGAAATTGGAGATATATTTTTATAAGGTTGTCTTCAAGTTTTATCCTTATTAAATGTAGGGTCTAAGAGTATTTTTGAAACACATAAAAATTCAGTCCAAAGAGATGATAGATAGTATAGATAAACTTACAGCTGAAAGCAAGATTCATGCCCAAAGTCCGGGCCTTACTTCAAAATCTAGACGGATTAGACTCTGATTGATATTGGGCTTTTAAGTTAAACACGATTGCTGGGCCAGGAATCAAATGAAGCTCAGATATCATCATATTTGAATCTGAAAAGTAGGCCTTAAAATGGCATTGCGGCATTGCCCCAAGTGAAAGAACATTTGACGTCGGCCTTGTTGCTTTGGGCTCATTCTATTTTGGACATACTATACGATCCCTTCCAAATGAAATGATGCTACAATCCAGGTAATGGTGTTTACAATTCTTGGCTTTTAAAGTTGTTTTTATTTTTATTTTTTGTTTTTTTTTGTTTTTTATTTTTTTTATTTTTATAGATACAACATAATTTGAATTTATGATTTTTTTTCATGATAATTATTCTTTGTCTTTCAACCAAAATATTAATTAATTTTTTATGTAGACGAGATTTGAATCCAATTATCTTATTTGATGATAAAAGACACTATCAATCAAATTAACTAGAACACACTTGGCTTTGAAAGATTGGCATATAGTCCTGATAATCATGCATATAGGTAAGCTTATAATGTATAAATCTATGTTGTGTTTTAATAAGATACTTCAATTCGAATCTCGTAACCTTGTACACATAATTGAAAAAAGAAAAACTCAATATTGTCTTAATATTACAGGGAACTTGGACAAAATTGGCTTCTACCCTTTTTAGGCAAATTAATTAGCCTTTTGCCCTTCTTCCCAAACTAAATAGGGAAATGCCCCTCTTTTGAAAATCGAGTTTTTCAAAATCGAGTTAAGCCCTATAGCGACGTTTTCAATGACCTATAGTGACATTTTTAAGAACCTATAGTGACGTTTTGTAACTTGATATCCATGAAATCGAGTTATAGGCAATTTTATTGCCTATAACTCGATTTCATGGATATTAAGTTATAAAACGTCACTATAGGTTCTTAAAACGCCACTATAGGTTCTTAAAAACGTCACTATAGGTCCTTGAAATTTTTTTTTTTTAACTCGATTTTTAAAAGAGGGGTATTTCCCTATTTAGTTTGGAAAGAAGGGCAAAAGGCTAATTAATTTACCCGAAAAGAGCAAAAGCCCATTTTGTCTCGGGGAACTTGAATTCAAATCTTGTATACATAAAAAGCTTAGTATTATAACAAAGACCAATCCTATAAATTTCAAATAGCCACACATTTTGTGATATATATGGCAGAGTAAGAAAATGCTTCAAACAGCATGCAAGGCCGCCGCCAACATGTCTACGCTACTTTCTGCTTCTGCAAGGAAGGCGGTAACCAATTGCTTGAATCTACTAGCTAGTTTCATGCATTGTAAAATCGAATATCATATTCATATTGAGTAACATTCAAGCTTAGCAATTATTGCTAGGCTGCTTTGCTTTGTTAATATACTAAGCACTATATGCAACGTGCATTAAAAGACGTAAACCATTTAATTCCAATCTTGTGACTAAGAATCCATAGATTGAATACTTCAATCAATGACTTCAAATTGAAATGAAGCACTAAAAAAGTCCTCATCATGTTGTTATAATAATGAGGAGGATCTTCAATGATATTGCTGAAGAATAATAATAAGCTTTTCCTTTGATCAAGTTACCTCAAAGCCTGTATGCATGCGTTTGACCAGAAAGTATTGTTGCTACACGATATTGATTTGCCCCCGAAGTACAAATGTACAATACCAATGGCGTATTCTCTTACGTGTTTGTTTTTTTTCCCTCATAATAAGCAAGAATTGTTTTTAAGTTAATGATTAATTATGTTTGTATATATGGTGAAAACTTGAAACTAAAAACATGCCTATATTATATTACAGTATATTATTATCCATACATGTATTATTAGCAGAGTGCTGCATGGTATATAGATGACTTTAAACAAAAGCCAAGTACAATTTCGAACACAATTGATCCTTCTCTTTTTTGTATTATTATTTTTGGGAGTAATTTATGTTACGGTCAACATTCTGCACATAACTGGAAATTTTGGTTTAGATCCCCATTAATTTGAGTAGTAGATTTATAATTTATTGATAAATTGAACAATTTAAACTAAGGTTCTGTTTGGGATATGTTTATTTTGTTGAAATTTAAATTTTTTTGCTAAAAATACTATATATAAAAGTAAAAGTTTGCTGAAATAGTATAGTGGAACCCATAAATAGTATCAAAAAAGTGTCGTGAAGCCCATGAATAGTATTAAAAATAAGCTAAATAGTAAAACAAGCTGGTTTTTTAAACTGAAGCTAAATACACACTAAATCAAACTATATCAATTTAACCGTGCATGCAACCATAATAACTACTACCAAAAATCCCCCTCTTCCACAATCATTTAATGGGGATTCCAAACATGTTAGAAAGTCCACTATAAAATAATAGTAAAACAACCAGTCAGAACATACAAAACTTTTGTAAACCTAAACTCTCTATGTAACCTTTGCTGTAGTGAACTCATTGGAATAGATCTTGTGGTTTTAAGCAATTCTCACTATCACTCTCTTTGGGAGCATAAGATCAGTGGGTAAAATAATTTATTATTGGTTTTATGCTCAAGAGAAAGAAAGGATCAAAGACAAAAGTAGGAATCTTTCTTTTAGCAAAATTTAGATTCTGTTTCAGCATGATTTTCGCTTGAATGAGAATCAAGCAAAATACTTGCAAATTAAGTCTCTATCTACATTATTCTTTCGCTTTAGCAAGTTTGAATGAGGAAATTCTTTGAACTTGAATTCTTCAATTAGCTACACTTAAAATTCTATGTTAACACAGAATTTTTTTTTTTGAGAAACATGTTAACCCGGAGACTTAAAATCTTAAATACATAGAAATGTAATCCTTGACCTTGTCACATAAAATATGTTAGTCTAAAACCTAACATTAATAATAATAAAAAAAAAGTTAAAAATTTATCCTAGCTCAAAAGTGATAAAGAAAAAGTTTGTACCTAATGTAGAATATTATCTAAGATTCTAAGGCAAATAATAAAAAAAAAAAAAAAAACAAAACAAAAAGTAACGTAAGTTGTCAAAGAAATTAGCAAAGCATGAGGCTACCCGTCATCTCAGCCGATCAATCTTTTGTTAATTTGGGTTACCTTTCCCGCTGATTGAGTTTATTTCACTAATAAGTAATATATATGCGCATGCAAAGACAAATGAAGGAGCTTCATAATTTGTCCAAGACAAGCCTGTAATCTAAAATGTGTTTCACATGTCATCGTACCCATAAAAATTAACCCACTTTTAGCCTAAAGGTGCCAAAATTATCCTCAGTGTAAGATATTCGTATTACAAGTGGTTAAAAGCTAAGCTTGCACTTGTGGTTAGGCAACAGAGAACCTGCTGGTACATATTTTTGGTTTGGTAAAACTTATTTTTATTATTTGATAGTTACAAAAGAGAAGAGAATATTTAAATCATAAATGTTTTTGTCGGAAATATTAGGATGTAATAATTGAGCTATGAAATTCTTGACAGTACAATTTATTTTTTAATTTTTTGAAAATAGACTTGTTTAAAAAAATTATACTTAAAAAAAGTATCGTTTAAAAAACCTATATATATATATATATATTTTTTTTTTTTTTAAAGTATGATTTGAAATTGTGATGCAAACGGGCAAAGCAAAATGAAAATTTAGCTCAAACAAATCTTTGTCTCCATTATGAATATCTTGAATCCTGCATTTAGTGATTGATTAGATAGATGACATGTCGCATTGCTGATTGCCCACTTTTGAAATAAAATATGCTTACTATTTGTCTATTTTGTTAACAGGATGGGAACACTACAAGTACAGGTTAAGAAATTTAGAAGTTCAATTTTATCTGTCATGTATTTTTTTTTTTTTTTGGGAAAGAAAACTAGCACCTGCCAATAATTCACTAGTCATTCTAGTCTCAAAATGATTGTGTTATTTTTGATATTTAAGAATAATAAGAGATGAAATTGATAAAATCTATTATATTCGAATACGAAATTTGAAGTTCGAATTTTATTTATATCAAAAATCGATTGATGTTTAACTTTTAGTAGATATCATAGGTTAAATTCTATGTGTATATATATATATATAAATTAAAATATATCTTAACTTATGTCTTTAAGACACTCACTAAACAATGTTGAAAAAAAAAATTCAAGAAAAATAAAATAAGCGCCAAAAGCTTAGTCCTAAAGCATGGGAACAAAGTGGATAAGATCCCAAGACGAGAATGAAGTGAAAGCAACTAAGTTAAAAAAAGCAACATTCATTCATTCATTCTCACACTAATAATTTTTATTAAAAAAAAAAAATTATTATTTTATTTGACTAAATTACTTTGGCGCCGATTTCCTAGCGTGATCTAAGGCCCGTAAAAGCGCGCCATTCGCGCCTTCCCTTTACCCATACATTTCGACAAAAAGAAAGGAATATTGCAAATTTCAACGAGGGAAAAGGTTGCCGTTATTTTTGCAGTTTTTTTGGTTTCGGTTGGTTACTTCCCACCAAAACAGAGACCCATAATCACTAATCAAGGACTTTCTTTTTCCCATTGACGTGGCATTTTAATTTTTTGTTTTCATTAATGGTCGGGCATGAACGAAACCAACAAAGAACAACATATGAGTGGCACTAGTGCAGGAGTGTCTCAATGTGTTTCTTAATTGCCATCTATATTCATTATGGTTCATTTTATGATAGTACTAAATGTGTCATCATCTATATATATCTACTTTAATTGATGGGTATGGACGTGTTTACATCGTATTTAATTTAATGCATTGAAATATTCGACCAAAACTATGTCATCAAGAAAAGGAGGGATTTATGAGTGACAACATTAGAATTTTGTGATACTTTTATAACGTGCTTCAATGATATATAGGAAAAGCACATTCCAATCTCTCTCTCTCTCTCCCCCCTCCCCCTCTCTTTTGCATGGGCTATCGAGCCTATCAGGTTTAAAATTTTGATTATAAAATGAAAAAAAGGATATATATATATATATTATTTCGTTATATTTTTTCACAACTTGTTAAAGTGGTAAGTTGTGAGTGATTGACAATTACCAATTTTTTCTTCATGAATCACAATCTCTAACTTCAATAAATTGTAGAATAGGATTTATCACTAAACTTATTCAATTACTTAATTAATAAACTTAGGCACACAACATTCTTCATAACTTTTTTCAAAATTTTTGACATGATGTATTATAATTACTGTATAATAAAAGTATTGTTAACGTTAGACTCAAGTGAAATTGATTTTACACTAATTATAACTGGTTTTTTTTTTTTTTTGGAGAATCTAATTATAACCAGTTATGTCAACTATTGTGATTTAAAAAAAATGTTTATTTCTAAGTCTAACATTACTCATTAACAATTATGGTGGATGGGATTTGGGTCATTCGGCCGTTGTAACAGGAGCGGGATTTGGGGTTTATCTATTGGAATTTGGCCAAACCCGAAATGTTGAGACAAGATGCTAAACCTATGAAAAGTCAAAACCCTAATTTAAAGGTAACAATTTAAAATAATTACAATAAACAAAATGATTCATGCAAGAAAAGCCTTAATATACGCTATAGTAATTGAGGTTCGTCTTCCTATATAAAGGCATGTCATTGTTGAATCAAAGTCATAAAAACTAATTCAAAGTGAAAAAAAAAAAAAAACTGAGCGCATTGGTGCTTTAGCAATAGCAAGTACCAATGAGAATCATGATTAAGGGAGCTTCTTTCTGCTTCTTGTTTTTCTTGTCTTCCTTTGTAATTGGCTTGGACACTGTTCAAGCTAATCCCAACTATAGAGATGCCTTAGCAAAGTCCTTATTGTTCTTCCAAGGCCAGAGGTCTGGGAGGCTCCCTAACACCCAACAAATCACTTGGAGGTCCAACTCTGGCCTATCTGATGGTCTTCTTGCCCATGTATGTTATTGCCATTATCAACCTTTTGTTTTCTTTCTTCCTTCCTTTTATTATTATTATTATTATTATTATTATTATGTTGGCTTACTTGCAGCAAGTGAGATATAATATTTGAATCTAATTTCCTCATAGAGAGATATAATATTATTATAATTAAGTTATTTTAAAAAAAAATGTTATTATTATTAAGTTATAAGACTTTAACTTTAACTTTTAATTTGTCACTAGGGAAGCCTTTAATCCATGCTAAGCTAGTTCAAGTTGTATATGTTTTAACTTTGATACCACACTTTTACTAGGAGAATTTATCTCTTATAGCTTTTTTTCTTTCCTTTTCTTTTCGTTTTTTTTTTTAAAACCCCCACGTGATGGTAGTTATAAACTATTAAGTTTAGTAAACGGCAACTTGCATGGTCCATTATTTCTTGAAACAAAAAGAAAATAATTTTACAAAAAAATTAACTTATAAAACCATTTTATTGAATGCTATTCTCACAACATATGAGTTTCATATGTATAAGATTCATATATTCTGAGAGGGGTATTTCAAGAAACAGCTTTATAGGTATAATATAGTTAGTACCTATTTGGGTACTGATGAAAAGCCATCTTATTGCGTATGCATTTCCTTTTCTTTTTTTTTTAGCCACGCGTTTCTATGGCTGTTGGCTTTTCCAGTAGTCCCGTGCACTGTTTATGGGACCTATAAACCTCTTTATTCAACAAAACTTTTATTAAAAATAAGTCTCACGGTACTATTCACACATTTAAAAATTATTTTACTATAATGGTTTTAGTTTTCATTTTTTAGCAAAATAAGCGATATCCAAACGCACTCTTAGTGTGCGTTTGGATGCAGATGAAAAATTAAAATTATTTTACTATTTATCTTATTTTTGCTATTATTCATGGGCTCCACTGCACTTTTTGGCACTATTTATGGGCTCTACTGTATTATTTCAACTAACTTTTATCTTTATCTACATAACTTTTAGTGATAATTTTTCAGTTTCAGAAAAATAAGCGATATCCAAATACACCTTTACTTATTTTCCGAAGATATGTTTGGTGTTCCTTATTTTTATGATTATCTTTCGATAATTCAATTGTTAGTGTGTGATCAAAAGAAATACTTTGTTTAATTTGGCAGGTGAATTTAATTGGAGGCTACTATGATGCTGGGGACAATGTCAAATTTAATTTTCCAATGGCTTTCACCACCACTATGCTATCATGGGGCGCGCTAGAATATGGCAAGAAAATGGGCCCCCAATTGCAAGAAGCAAGGGCCGCAATCAGATGGGCCACTGACTACTTCCTAAAATGTGCCACTGTTATACTTAAAAAAAGTATCGTTTAAAAAACCTATATATATATATATATATATTTTTTTTTTTTAAAGTATGATTTGAAATTGTGATGCAAACGGGCAAAGCAAAATGAAAATTTAGCTCAAACAAATCTTTGTCTCCATTATGAATATCTTGAATCCTGCATTTAGTGATTGATTAGATAGATGACATGTCGCATTGCTGATTGCCCACTTTTGAAATAAAATATGCTTACTATTTGTCTATTTTGTTAACAGGATGGGAACACTACAAGTACAGGTTAAGAAATTTAGAAGTTCAATTTTATCTGTCATGTATTTTTTTTTTTTTTTGGGAAAGAAAACTAGCACCTGCCAATAATTCACTAGTCATTCTAGTCTCAAAATGATTGTGTTGTTTTTGATATTTAAGAATAATAAGAGATGAAACTGATAAAATCTATTATAGTCGAATAAGATATTAAAAGTTTGAATTTTATTTACGTAAAAAATCAATCGAAGTTTAACTTGTAGTAGATATCATAGGTTAAATTCTATAATATATATATATATATATATATATGTATTAAAATATATCTTAACTTATGTCTTTAAGACACTCACTAAACAATGTTGAAAAAAAAAATTCAAGAAAAATAAAATAAGCGCCAAAAGCTTAGTCCTAAAGCATGGGAACAAAGTGGATAAGATCCCAAGACGAGAATGAAGTGAAAGCAACTAAGTTAAAAAAAGCAACATTCATTCATTCATTCTCACACTAATAATTTTTATTAAAAAAAAAAAATTTATTATTTTATTTGATTAAATTACTTTGGCGCCGATTTCCTAGCGTGATCTAAGGCCCGTAAAAGCGCGCCATTCGCGCCTTCCCTTTACCCATACATTTCGACAAAAAGAAAGGAATATTGCAAATTTCAACGAGGGAAAAGGTTGCCGTTATTTTTGCAGTTTTTTTGGTTTCGGTTGGTTACTTCCCACCAAAACAAAGACCCATAATCACTAATCAAGGACTTTCTTTTTCCCATTGACGTGGCATTTTAATTTTTTGTTTTCATTAATGGTCGGGCATGAACGAAACCAACAAAGAACAACATATGAGTGGCACTGGTGCAGGAGTGTCTCAATGTGTTTCTTAATTCCCATCTATATTCATTATGGTTCATTTTATGATAGTACTAAATGTGTCACCATCTATATATATCTACTTTAATTGATGGGTATGGACGTGTTTACATCGCATTTAATTTAATGCAATGAAATATTCGACCAAAACTATGTCATCAAGAAAAGGAGGGATTTATGAGTGACAACATTAGAATTTTGTGATACTTTTATAACGTGCTTCAATGATATATAGGAAAAGCACATTCCAATCTCTCTCTCTCTCTCTCTCTCCCCCCTCCCCCTCTCTTTTGCATGGGCTATCAAGCCTATCAGGTTTCAAATTTTGATTATAAAATGAAAAAAAGGATATATATATATATATATATATATTTATATATATATATATATATTATTTCGTTATATTTTTTCACAACTTGTTAAAGTGGTAAGTTGTGAGTGATTGACAATTATTAATTTTTTCTCCATGAATTACAGTCTCTAACTTCAATAAATTGTAGGATAGGATTTATCACTAAACTTATTCAATTACTTAATTAATAAACTTAGGCACACAAAATTCTTCATAACTTTTTTCAAATTTTTTGACATGATGTATTATAATTACTGTATAATAAAAGTATTGTTAACGTTAGACTAAAGTGAAATTGATTTTACACTAATTATAACTGTTTTTTTTTTTTTTTTTTTTTTTTTTTTGAGAATCTAATTATAACCAGTTATGTCAACTATTGTGATTTGAAAAAAATGTTTATTTCTAAGTCTAACATTACTCATTAACAATTATGGTGGATGGGATTTGGGTCATTCGACCGTTGTAACAGGAGCGGGATTTGGGGTTTATCTATTGGAATTTGGCCAAACCCGAAATGTTGAGACAAGATGCTAAACCTATGAAAAGTCAAAACCCTAATTTAAAGGTAACAATTTAAAATAATTACAATAAACAAAATGATTCATGCAAGAAAAGCCTTAATATACGCTATAGTAATTGAGGTTCGTGTTCCTATATAAAGGCACGTCATTGTTGAATCAAAGTCATAAAAACTAATTCAAAGTTAAAAAAAAAAAAAACTGAGCGCATTGGTGCTTTAGCAATAGCAAGTACCAATGAGAATCATGATTAAGGGAGCTTCTTTCTGCCTCTTGTTTTTCTTGTCTTCCTTTGTAATTGGCTTGGACACTGTCCAAGCCAATCCCAACTATAGAGATGCCTTAGCAAAGTCCTTATTGTTCTTCCAAGGCCAGAGGTCTGGGAGGCTCCCTAAAACCCAACAAATTACTTGGAGGTCCAACTCTGGCCTATCTGATGGTCTTCTTGCCCATGTATGTTATTGCCATTATCAACCTTTTGTTTTTCTTTCTTCCTTCCTTTATTATTATTATTATTATTATTATTATTATTATTATTATTATTATGTTGGCTTACTTGCAGCAAGTGAGATATAATATTTGAATCTAATTTCCTCATAGAGAGAGATATAATATTATTATAATTAAGTTGTTTTCAAAAAAAAAAAAAAAATGTTATTATTATTAAGTTATAAGACTTTAACTTTTACTTTTAATTTGTCACTAGGGAAGCCTTTAATCCATGCTAAGCTAGTTCAAGTTGTATATGTTTTAACTTTGATACCACACTTTTACTAGGAGAATTTATCTCTTATAGTTTTTTTTCTTTCCTTTTCTTTTCGTTTTTAAAAAAAAACCCCCACGTGATGGTAGTTATAAACTATTAAGTTTAGTAAACGGCAACTTGCATCGTCCATTATTTCTGGAAACAAAAAGAAAATAATTTTACAAAAAAATTAACTTATAAAACCATTTTATTGAATGCTATTCTCACAACATATGAGTTTCACATGTATAAGATTCATATATTCTGAGAGGGGTATTTCAAGAAACAGCTTTATAGATATAATATATTTAGTACCTATTTGGGTACTGATGAAAAGCCATCTTATTGCGTATGCATTTCCTTTTTTTTTTTTTTAGCTGCGCGTTTCTATGGTTGTTGGCTTTTCCAGTAGTCCCGTGCACTGTTCACGGGACCTATAAATCTCTTTGTTCAACAAAACTTTTATTAAAAATGGGTCTTACTGCACTATTCACACATTTAAAAATTATTTTACTATAGTGTTTTCAGTTTTCATTTTTCAGTAAAATAAGCGATACAGATGAAAAATTAAAATTATTTTACTATTCATCTTATTTTTGCTACTATTCATGGGCTCCACTGCACTTTTTGGCACTATTTATGGGCTCTACTAGATTATTTCAACTAACTTTTACCTTTATCTAAATAACTTTTAGTAATAATTTTTCAGTTTCAGAAAAATAAACGGTATCCAAATACACCCTTACTTATTTTCCGAAGATATGTTTGGTGTTCCTTATTTTTATGATTATCTTTCGATAATTCAATTGTTAGTGTGTGATCAAAAGAAATACTTTGTTTAATTTGGCAGGTGAATTTAATTGGAGGCTACTATGATGCTGGGGACAATGTCAAATTTAATTTTCCAATGGCTTTCACCACCACTATGCTATCATGGGGCGCACTAGAATATGGCAAGAAAATGGGCCCCCAATTGCAAGAAGCAAGGGCCGCAATCAGATGGGCCACTGACTACTTCCTAAAATGTGCCACTGTTACCCCTGGTAAGCTCTATGTTGGGGTTGGTGATCCAAACGTGGATCACAAGTGTTGGGAGCGGCCCGAGGACATGAACACGGTCCGGTCCGTTTACTCGGTCTCTCCTAGCAACCCAGGTTCAGATGTGGCTGGTGAGACGGCAGCTGCATTAGCTGCTGCTTCCATGGTTTTTAGGAAGGTTGATCCAAAATACTCAAGATTGCTATTGAAAACAGCAAAAAATGTCATGCAATTTGCAATGCAATATCGAGGCGCCTATAGCGATTCACTTGGGTCTGCAGTGTGCCCATTTTATTGTTCATATTCTGGATATAAGGTAAGACTGCTTGTGGTTAAAAATCGTGATGCTACATAAGTACATATGGTTCCTATGTAGTGTTAACTGAACCTACTTTGCTGTTTATGGCCAATTTTGTGAAATAACTAGTGGGTCTTTCTTTTGGAACCTAAAAAGGCCCAACTGTCAAAATATTGGGCCAGTATAAGCTAGTCCAATAAGATGATTTTTAATGTCTTTCTGGTATTCCAGCCCAATGGATTGCCACCCATAAATTATAACTGTTTGATATTATTTACTTATCAATTCTGTTCATGTAACATTTGAAGGATGAACTGCTTTGGGGTGCTGCATGGCTTCTAAGGGCTACAAACGATGTTTCTTACTTCAATTTCTTGAAATCACTGGGAGCTGATGATGGAACAGATATTTTCAGCTGGGACAATAAATATGCTGGTGCTCGTGTCCTCCTATCCAGGGTAAAAGAGCTATTATTGTATTGGAAAACTAAATAAATTTTACTGACAATATCATTATCAACTTCTTATGTTTCTATTTTGTGTCAGTGGTAATTAAGTAATAGGATATTTTTCAGCTCTTCATAAACTTTTAACATATTTGAATCAAGTAAATCTAAATATTTCTATCAAGGCTAGTTAAAGGGCTTGACGAGTACATTTACCAAACCCAAAAAAGCCAACTTTAAAAAAATAAAATAAAATTTGAGCTTGTTTTGGTGGACTCCAATCTCCAAACCAAAAAAAAAAAACAAATTTCCATTTTTTTTTTTTACAGTACTTTCAGTTAATAAGTACTTCAACAAAGTTCATCTAAATGTCTCTCTTAACAATTGATATGCTGGTTTCCTTCATGTAGAGAGCCTTGCTTAACAATGATAAGAACTTTGATTCATTCAAGCAACAAGCTGAAGATTTCATGTGCCGGATTTTACCCAACTCTCCTTACACAAGTACACAATATACACAAGGTAAAGATAGCTATTAACAATTTTAATAGTAATTTTGTGGTGTTGTGAGGTTTCTGTTAAGTTTGGTATATGTCCACAAATATGTAATCATTTCCCTTTATTTATGAAAAACCACTATAGAATTGTCATGTTAAAAATACTTTTACAATTGTTTTAGATAAATTTAAAATTAAAATTTTAAATATGGATGAATTATCATTTTCATTCTTAAAGTTTGTTCTTGTCAATTTAATCCTTAAACATTTACATTTCTCTTAAGTTGGACATGTCCATTACTGCTTATAAAATTGTAGGAATCACAACATCTAATGTGATGTCGTTTTCCTAAATTGAATGACAATTATTGGACAGAAGAACCAATTTGATAAGAATATAAAAATTTAAGGACTAAAGTCACAAAAATTTAACTTTATGAATGAGAATGAGAAGTTATCCAAACTTAAAGGATATATTTTAGATTTTAGCCAAATTTTTATGATACTTTGTGCCCCACTTTTCAATCTTTTCCAAATTATTTATCTATAATTGCATTATAAAGGTCAGTTTTTATACAGTTTGTTCAAATTTATTTGCAAAAATTTATAATTATTATTTCAATTGGGCTCGAAATTGCCTCAATTAAGAGGATATTTTAATACAACATTGATTACAAGTAAAGAAATTCACAATTAATAATTATGAAAAACTTACTTGCATCAATGAAGTACGAGCTGTACAGTGCTTTGGGGAGACTCCTCTGTCCTCGCAAACAACTAGAAAACAATGTCTACTCTACTGCTAAGGCTAAAGCTAGATATGAGAGCAACTATGCTGATTAGAATGTTCTGTGCGTATTTTGTTCCCTTGACTCCTGCTTCAAATTTGGGGTTATTACTAACCACAAAATCCTCTAAAATGAAGGTGGGCTCATGTACAAGTTACCTGAAAGCAACCTTCAGTATGTTACTTCCATAACATTCTTGCTCACAACTTATTCCAAGTACATGTCTGCGACGAAACACACATTTAACTGTGGCAGCCTTTTGGTCACTTCAAGTTCCCTAAGAAACCTTGCAAAGAAACAGGCAAGAAATTAAAGAATTTATGTTCTAATTTTCACTTGTTTTGTTTCTATCTCCCTTCTTATCTCTAAAGAGAATAAATTGTGGAAATTACAGGTTGACTATATATTAGGTGTGAACCCATTGAAAATGTCATATATGGTAGGATATGGGGCGTACTTTCCAAAGAGAATTCACCACAGAGGATCCTCCTTGCCCTCATTGGCAAGTCATCCACAAGCTATAGGCTGCGATGGTGGTTTCCAACCATTCTTCTATTCATCAAATCCTAATCCTAACACTTTGACTGGAGCCATTGTAGGAGGTCCAAACCAAAATGATGGCTTCCCAGATGATCGTACTGATTATAGTCATTCAGAACCTGCCACTTATATCAATGCTGCTATTGTTGGACCTTTAGCATACTTTTCTGGGAGCTCCACTACTTGATGGGATTTTCATCAACTACCAATTCATTGTATATACATTCCTTGTCTCAAAAGAAGAATGCATTACACGACGTACACTAAGAATAGGTTGATTATATGGTTATGTTTGGCTTTTTTTTTTTTTCTTTTTTGTTTTTTTTTTTTCTCAGTGTAATCCGATAATCGGATTAAGTGTCAGTGAATTGAACCTTTGAATTAGTTCTTGTAATTCATCTTTATTATGGGAAGAAACACATATGGAAAATTGACTGTTTCTTGTCCTTTTTGATATGGGATCTTGAGAACTTTTAAGGTTGTTGGATGGATCCATAAAAGTGTTTCACCTTTGTGGTTTTTCTGGATTTGCAAGGATGATGAGCATCGCTTCTTTATTAATAGCATCAGGTGGGAGAACTTCTTCGAGGTGCCATAAAAACATTCTTAGCCCATAAATGATAAATCACTTCATTTCTTACCATATCAACCCTCAAATATTTCAGTGTTAACAAATTATAAAGCCATTGTCATAACTATCTTTTCTCTAAAAAAGAAAAGAAAAGAAGTCATTGTCATGAGATATGGTGGCAAACATCATTCATTATCGATAGCACCAAAAGCACTAAGATAATGACAAAAATGATAAAAATGAGTAAAATATATGTGAAAAAAAGAAGAAGCAACTAGTTGACTATTTTGAATAATGCCTAAAACGAGCTGAGTCGAGTATTAACCGTTTAGATTTGTTTATTTAATTTTATTTTGAATATGAACTAAGTTCAAGCTCATCTTCAAATAATATTATATGTTTTGGCTTGATTCATTTACTTGTCGAGTACGCTCGAGCTTGTTTACGAGTTATTTGATTAACTTATTTTTTTTCCTGTATATAGTAAAACCATGGCTAAAATGTTTTACCTCTTTATAAATCTATGAATATTTACTACATATGGATTGTTTATGTAATAAATAAACTAGATTCTAAAAAAAAAAAAAAAAACAAAGAGTTATGAATAAACTACAAATAATAATTGTATATCGTATGAACTAATTTAAAAACTTATACAACCAAATTTCAAATCTATATAAATATATTTTTTGACAAGTATACATATAAATATATAGTATTATATATAATTAATTAGAACTTTCATGTTCATGAGCTTGTTTATGAACATATTAATATGTTTGAGTTTGGTTCATTTAATAATCGAGTCTAAAGTTGGGCTTGAGTTTGACTTGTTTACTAAACAAACCAACACAAACAAGGTTTTTTCATGAGTCAAGATTGAAACTCTCTAAAAAAAAAAAAAAAAAACTCGAGTTGTTCATAAATAGCTTTGTTTATTTTCAACCCAAAATTTTAAGAATGTTATAGTGACTTAAAGCAATTATGAAAAAAAATTACTAATAAGGGATATATAGTTAATGCACCATAAGTGAACATTAAATCTCATGCATATATATAGTTTGTATTATGTGGCTTGTGACAAATTATTAAATTCACTTGTCCCAAGAAAACAATCAAACTCAGTTGAAATAATTTGAATGACTAATTCAAAAGAAATAGGAAAAAAAAAACATTTAACCAAACCTAAGGATAATTAATCTCAAGTTTTCCAAAATTGAATCTTTTAGCACGAC
The DNA here is from genome assembly GCA_029955455.1 of Quercus agrifolia. Classification (NCBI taxonomy): domain Eukaryota; kingdom Viridiplantae; phylum Streptophyta; class Magnoliopsida; order Fagales; family Fagaceae; genus Quercus; species Quercus agrifolia. The sequence goes on along the minus strand of JARQAD010000007.1, from coordinate 976,428 downwards.
TTGATCCACAGCCATAAAGAGGAAGATGATAAACCATGAGATCTCAAGACACTAAAAGCCTCACTAATACATATTTAACAACATTCATTAGAGTTGGAAAATTTGATTTGAATTAGAGAGAAACAGGGTCACAAACCTATAAAGGCTCAAACGTTTAAAAGAAGTCACTCTTTCACTCATTAGCAAACTTAAAATTAGGTAGTCATTGTAAATACTTTTTTGTTAGTCGTAAATTTGCTCGGTACGTATGAAAGTTTCAATTAATTTATCTAAATAAATATATATATACAAAATAAAAGTTTCAAACATTATAAATTACACAAATTTTATATAAATATAATTTTATTACAAAGATGAAAGAACTATAAGAATTAAGTCTCATGCCTTCTTTGAAGGGAAATTAAATCTTAATCTCTGTGATTCTATTAAATTTATTGGAATGGTAAATAGTAACACATTAATTTGCAGTATTCAAACTTATAACCTTACCCTCCACCTATTTTCATGAGAGTAAGAATTGTCATTTGACCCAAAGTTCATTGGTTTAGTGATTAGATGATCTTAAGCTTAAGCCTATATATATATGTATAAAGAATGTCATAAAAAATACAAACAAAATAAAGTATCTAAAATTTGAATTCACAAATCTTTATAAAATTTAACTTTGAAGAGACTCAACATACCCTCTTAACATAAACATATAGCAATTAGCCTAAAAGGGGGTTAAGTACAACTCCAACAAAAAATATGATCCCAGATGTCTCTTCTCTAATCATGAACATGAATGGATGGTTTGCCACAAAACTTGGTCGTGGAGGAGGACGTGAAACGAGCTGTACAGAGGCACAAGTAGCAGCAGCAGCTTTTGTACCTTTCTCATTAACTTCAATACAAGACTCTTGAACAATGCTGGAGACGAAAACTTTTCCACTTTCAAGAGATTCAATAATTTCTGTGAAATCCGCAGCCGTCTCAAAAGGTAATGTTAATCCAAGATTTTTCATAATTTCTTTAGCTTCAAACCCGTATGAAAACTTGAATTTTGGAATCAACATATCAGAAAGATGTCTTTTTTGTAGATCAAAGCATTTATCTAATAAATTTGGGTTGGAATTAAACCTTTGAATTACATCTTGTAACCCATTTTTCTCCTCAGGAAGAAAGACATACATAGAGAATCGCCTGTTGTCTTGTCCTTCCTTATATGGGATCTTAAGAACCTTAAATTCTTCGAAGGATCCAAAAAAATGTTTCACCTCTGTTGTGCCGGTCATGAAGGGAGCTTTAATTGGTTCTCCAACAAGGGGATAAAAAAATTTTGGTCGAGTCCTTTTAGCATTAAAAGGATATAACCAAGCTCCCTTGAAATAGAGTGCATTGGCAAGGATGATTATTGTTGCCCCACTAACAGCACCAGGTGAGAGAACTTCTTTGATGAGCCCTTTTGTCGCATTCTTAACCCATAAGTTCACTTCATTCCTTACTATCTCAGCCCGTAAAAATATTTCAAAGTCGATCATTTAAAAATATTTTAAATTTTAGTTTTCAACAATAAGCGATATCTAAACGCACCCTAAAAATCTCAAACTTTAGTAATTTTACTAACCTAGCTAATTGCATCATCATCCTTTTCATGTACTAGTAATATTAAAGAACTAAATGTAAAAAACCCACAGTCCATGCATGCACAGCACAAAGATAAATTGCGATGAAAAAGATGAGTTTCATACTTCATTCACAAAGTCAACAGCGTTGGCTTCTGCTTTGAAAACGGTTTCGGTAATCTCCTTGAAGGAGGGTCTCATAGCGAAACGCTGATCAATCCAAACCCCATTAAGAGAAGACAGAATCAGACCTCCTTTGGTGTTCTCGACTGGTGCAGCAGCAGACATCATCAGAGAGGCCTTGGTTTTGAGATCATCCATGTCCTTTGCTTCAAGGAAGTCCAGCAGTTGCTCCAACGTGCGACCTCGTGAACCAAAAGCCAGAATGCTCAATGCAACGATGATTGACATTGGAGACATCACGAAATTTTTGTTCTTGCACCCCTTGTTGATCTCGTCGAGCATGAGTTGCCGAGCCATGCGCAAACAGTTCTCCATCTTTTCCTTGTGTCCTGACTTAAGACCAATGTGTCTGTCAGTAAAGGGTTCTGGTAGAATTATTATATGAACAGAAGGTATGTAAAAGTGAGTTAATCTTCCGATGTGGGATTGTGTTCGCTTAAATTGTTTGTTGTCCCACATCGGTAAAGGGCGAGACAAAGGTGTGGTCCAATTCTATATATTTAATTCAGTCCAATTGGTTAATTTCTGTCTACTTTGGTCGAATTTGGTCCATTTGGTATAATTTGGTCCACGTTGGTCCATTCCAGTCCAATTCAGTTCATGTTGGTCCAGTGTAGTCCATTTGGTCTATTTGAACTTATATTCATTCCGGACCAATTCAGTCTATTAAGTCAAGTTCAGGCCACTTTGGTCCACTTATGTTCATTCCGGTCCAATTCAGTCTATTAAGTCAAGTTCAGGCCACTTTGATCCATTTTTAGGTGAGTATAAACTAAAAATAAATAAAATTGTTATATTTATTATCTCTTTCTTAAAGTTGATAAACTAAAAATAAATAAAATTGTTATATTTATTATCTCTTTCTTAAAGTTGATGAAAATGACATGTGGTTCTTTAAGTGTAGAATTAAATGTATAGACATTAATAGTGTACTGAAGAGAGTACATATTTCAATATATGACATTCCTTTTATGAAAATTGTTCATTATCATCACGCTATTTAACATTAATTAATTTTTGATGTAAGCAGAATTCAAATTCAAAATCTTTTATTTGATGACAAAACGCTTTATCAATAGAGTCATAAGTTTCTTAATTAGTTTTATTTATGCCTTTTAGATTTTGTTGTTTTGTCTTTTAAACTAATAAAAAATATGGCTCCAAGGGCATTTTCTGTGGATAACCTTCAACACCCAATTGTCAATTTTTGCACCGTCAATTTTCTTTTTGGAATATAATTTATGAGGAACACGATCCTCTCTATAGTGTACGTGACAATCTGTACACTTTTCAATTTTCGATGTTTAATTACTACTGCTCAGTACTTTCATTAAGGCAAGAGTGATTATATTTAGATCTTTTGTTCTGCGGCTTCCCAAAAAAAAAAAAAAAAAAAGATCTTTTGTTCTGCTAAAGTGATTATTTAGATCTTGAACCAACGTCCATGCACAGAGTTAGATAGTAGGACACATTATTGGAGTTAAGTTTATCAAACTATTAGAAAGTTTTTTTTTTTTTTTAGGGTGTAGGGTAGCAATCCATTCAGCTATGACTATGGCTTATGGCTTACGAGAATATATGTGCCCGCTTTGGATGAAAATGAAAAATTATTTGGTATTTTTGAAACACAGTAAAGAGATGCTCATTTCTCATGCATTCATGGTAGATCTCACCATAAATTTAATTAGTGGGATCTATCATAAATGTAAGAGGAATGCTTAGAGAGTACCCAGTGAAATGAGAAAATGCATATGTATTTTCAATCTATGTTTGTTTGCTAGGATACATGAACACGGACATGGGTACGATTATGATACAACGACATGAGCAATTTTTGAAAATTTATAATATGTTACGGCAAATATGACACTGTTACAATACGGGTATAACACGGATTTGACAAGAGTTCAACACCCCAAATGAAGTGTATACTTCCTAGTCGGTTCGTAAGATTTATGTACCTATTAAATTTGATAAAATAGCTGTGAACAGTTTTTAAAACTCCCCCGTGCATTCATTTTCATCTAACATGCATCAACAAACAAGAATTTATTTCCTATCTGGTTTCTTCAGAAAAAGAAAAAAGGAACTTCGATCATTCTGTTGGGTCTTGGGAGGAAGACCTGAAATTATTTGAGGGAAGCTTGGTCTAACGATGAGAGAAAAACTAAGAATTTTGGTGTGCGTTTAGTTTCATTATGTTATGTGGGTCTTGTATGGGAACATTTGTTTATCTCTTCTCTAACAATAGATCTTAAGAACCTTAAAATCCTTAAAGGATCTATAAAAAATGTTTCTCTTCTGTGTCTCCGACGTTGAAGGGAACTTGAATTAGTTCTCTATCATGGGGATAAAAATATTCATGTCGAGTAAACTTTGCATTAAAAGCATTTAACCAAGCTCCATTGAAGTAAAGTGCATTGGCAAGGATGGATATTGTTTCTTTATCAATAGCACCAGGAGGGAGAACCTCTTTGATAAGCCCTTTCATCACATTCTCCGGCCGCCCATAAATTCACTTCATTTCTTACTATCTCAGCCTACAAAATATTGGCAAGAATGAGCATCGATCGCTTCTTTATTAACAGCGTCAGGTGGGAGAACTTCTTCGAGGTGCCTATGAAATATTGGAATCATTGTAAACTTGTTTGAATCACTCGAACCAAGAGCCTATGAAAATTTATCCAATGGACTTTTTGTCCCAAATGATCCCACACTACCAATCTTTTGTGATGTATCACTGATTGCTTCAAATGATTGACGAGGTGGAATGTTTAAAATGGCTGGACATACAACCGAACAGGAGCGTTGTATTTTTGTGCTTTGGAAGCTTACGATTTTTTCTCAAAGGAGTAGTTGAAGGATTTAGCTGTAAGGTTAGAGAGAAGTGAGCAAAGGTTCTTGTGGATAGTTTAGAGTCCACCTACAAAGGACCAAAGCAAAGAGTCTTCGCCACCACCTGACCCCGATTTAGATTCATTACTCCCTAATAGGTTCTTGGATCGGACCAAAGAGAAGGGACACGTGATTTTTTTTGTTGATGAAATGGATAAAGAGAGGGGACTCGTAGTTGACTAAATGTTGATTTGGGTTTTAATTTTTCTGGCTTCATCTTTGTCTATGTTCAAGATTTCCAGATCTGAACTCTAATTTATTTTTGGTTTTTAATTAATTAATTTATTTAAAATTAATAAATTAATTTTCTTAAATTCAGAAGCTGATGTGGTAATTTTTTTATTATTATTTTAGCAGTCATATCAGCTTTAAGTGTACCAACAATGTACATTGTTTGCTACCTGGACATTTTCTGTTAATAGTTAACGATAGAGACCAAATTGATTACAATTTAAAAATAACATGAACCAAATTGATTGCTATTTAAATGCAGGGACCAAATTGATCATAACCCCAAAATATAATGACCAAAATAGCATTTTTGCCTAAATTTATATACATAATAAAAGTTTCAAACACTCAAAATTACACCAACCTCATGTCAATATCATTTTATTACAAAGAACTATAATAATTAAGTCTCACGCCTTCTTTTAAAGGGAATTAAATCTTGATCTCTGTTATCAGTATTTGAAATAATAACCTTACCCTCCATCCTTTTTATGAGAGTAAGAATTGTTAATTGACCCAAAATTCATTGGGTTAGTACAATGATAATGAGAGAGAGAGAGGGGTTTAAGTTACATTTGGTATAACTTCATAAGAGTTACACATTTTTTACACTATTTTTTTTTTTTTACAAGATAGAAATTCTACTATAACCTAATCTAAGTATATATGTGTGTGAAGCTCTCTCCTAGAGAGTCGAATCTCGGCCCTTACCCCACATACTCTACAAGCACTTATACTTACAAAGTGACCACCTTTTTTGCACCATTGATTTCTATTAGATCTAAGAAAGAAAAAACATTCATGGTAATGTCATTATTGTTCTATAGAAATTAAGGGTCCGTTTGGTATATGTGTTTAAAAACTGAAAACTGTTATTTAAAAACTTTTGTGAAAATACGTGTGGGTGAAAAAATGTGTGGAAATATATGAAATATTGTTTAAAAATTGAAAATTGTTGTTTGGAAATACTCACCAAACATCTCCTAAGTGATTTAAGCATTAACTCTTCTCATCAAAGGGGAAGAAAAAAACACAGCATTAACTCTCCACTTCCTTCATGTTATTATCTTCTTCTTGTTCGGGAAAACTTCAGAAATACATGGCAAAAGAGTACTGGAAAATTTTAGAAATACATAGAAAAAGTCACAATTGTTTTAGATAACGATTGTTGAAGCTGAGTATTTCTGAAACACTCATGGAAAATTTTATTGAAGGTTCTACCAAATTCATATAAATCTAATTAAGGATAAAAAACACTCATGGCCAAAGTCGATGTTTAAAAAAAATTAGTGCTCTAACAACATTATCTCCTAGCACTAGATCCACAGGTTTCCAACTCGAATATATATATCTACTATTTGCTGTTTTTGCACAACCTTTTTTGGGTTCTAAATAATTCATTTATCACTTTTTTTGCTAAATTCTCAAAGGGCATGCATCCATGAGAGGAGCTGCTAGTTTTACAAAAGAATAGAATTTATTCCCTTCGTAAAAATCTCTCCAGGGCAACACACATAACCAACCAAATATCCTTATCTTTCTTGGACTACTTTTAAATAATTGATAATTTAAAGGGCAACGCAAATTAAAAAAAAAAAAAAAAAAAAAAAAACAACAACAACAACAACAACAACATGCAGGATATGGCCATGGAACAGAGGCTCCAGTACTCCATAATCTCACAGGTCACAACGAAGTTATTGCTTCTCATAATTAAGGGATAAAAAATAAATCAAATAAACTTAGATTGCTGTTGGGAAGATGTAGACAAGTGAGAAGAGAAAGAGTACGGTAAAAATGGAAAGTGGAGAGAGTTAATGTTTTTTATTTATTTAATAAGAACAATTAACGGCTTAGATCACTAATTTCTTAGAAAAAATAATGATATTGTAATAAATGTTTTTTATTCTTAGATCTAATATATATCAATGGTCCAAAAGATGTATAATTCTTATAAAATTACTTTATGTGTAACCTGAACCAAACTAGTTACAATTGTATAACTCTAAGCAGAATTACACTAATATTACACGAAAATAATATAATTTAGTGACAAATTTATCAAAATTCACATCTAATTAAAAAAAAAAATATTTGGTGCATTAGTTATAACTTGAACCTAATCTATAAAAATCACAAAATAAAGTATTTAAAATTTGAACTTATAAATCCAAATAAAATTAAATTTGAAGAGACTCAATAAGCCCCTTAACACAAACAAATATCAATTATCCTAAAAGGGGTTAAGTACAACTCCAACAAAAAATATGATCTCAGATATCTCCTCTAACCACGAAGATGAATGGATGGTTTGCCACAAAACTATGGAGGTGGACGTGAAACTGAATAGAATGTACAAGAGACACAAGAAGTAACAGCAGCAGCCTCTGTACCTTCCTCATTAACTTCAATACAAGATTTTTGAAAATTTTTGGATACAAAAACTGTCACTTTCAAGAGAATAATCAATCATTTCTTGAAGTCAGCAACCATCTTATCAAAAGGCAAGGTCAACTCTAGATGTTTTATGATTTCAGAAGCTTCAAACTCGTATGAAAACTTAAACTTTGGAATCAACATCTGGGAGAGATATACTTCTTTTAGTTTGAAGCAATTATCTAATAACTTTGGGGTGGAATTGAACTTCTGAATTAGATCTTGTAACCCATCTTTCATGTTGGGGAGGAAAACATACATAGAGAATTGTCTATTGTCTTGTCCTCCATGATATGGGATCTTAAGAACAAAAAATGTTTCTCCTGTGTCTCCGTTCACAAAGGGAACTTGAATTGGTTCTCCATCATTGGGATAAAAATATTTATGTCGAGTCAATTTCGCATCAAAAGCATTTAACCAAGCTCCCTTGAAGTAGAGTGCATTGGCAAGGATAAATACTGTTTTATGGTCAATAGTGTCAGGTGGGAGAACCTTTTCGATGAGTCCCTTTGTCGCATTCTTAGCCCATAAGTTCACTTTATTCGTTACTATCTCAGCCTACAAAAGTATTTCGAAGTCAAGAAATTGTAAATTATAAAAAAGGACACTAATAACGAACGGATAGATAATGCATCATAGGCAGCTAAACCTTATTTCTCATGCATATGTCTCGTATTATTTGGTATGTAAAAATAATTACATACTAAAGAGAAAACTGAAAGCAAGCCATGATCCATATCATGGAAAGCAAGAATATAACCATAACACCCTCAAAAATCCCTAGAGGCTCAATATATTTTGAACTACATTAAGAGTGAATTTGGCAAGCTATAATACTCACTTTTTCTTTTAATCGGTGGACCTACACGAAAAATAAAAAAGAAAGGGTTTTTTTCTTTTTCAATACTTTCAAGTTTCAACAAATAAGCACTTGAGAACTCATCCAAACACGCGTTAATTATTAGACTTGACACAAGCGATATGAACTAGAGAAATAAAATATTTTCAACTATTATAGTATTATGAATGAATGGTAATCAACATGCAGTTTCCTATTGTAATTCCAAAAGTACAAAACAAAACATATAATAATAAAACTCTTTCAAACAGTATGTATCCTAAACTTGGATTTTATTAAAAAATAACTATAAAACCCAATCTATATTATTAGTTAGGCAACGTTTCAAACATATTTGGTTTCTAACAATTCGAGTTCTCTGCACTCGATTTTACCCAGTGAATTTACACTTGAAAATCGAGTGTCATACTCACTTAGAAATCGAGTGTCTCACACTCATTATTCTCAAAGCAAAATTGAGTCCTCTGGACTCGATTTGTTAGAAATGAAATTTGTTTGAAATGTTGCCTAACTAATAATATAGTTTGGGTTTTATAGATATTTTTTAATAAAATCCCCTGAACTTAGAAAACCCTAAAAGTTTAAAAGACGGTATAACAAAAATCTCAAAAAAACCTAGTAATTATACTACACTCATATCCAGGGGCGGAGCCAGGAATTTTTGTTTGGGGGGGCCAAGTTGCAACACTAATATATTTATCAAGACAACCTCATACACACACATAAATACACATGTTTTTTTTATTATACACACATTTTTTTATTTGATAAGTTGTATATATACACACATCCAACAAAAAAAGAGCTTAATATTTTCAATCAAAATTATGTTTGATGGCTATCTTTCATAAAATTAATAAAATACATTTTCACAATTTTCATAGTGAAATTCTTAAAAAGTTTCATTTTTTATAAAAATTATCAAATTTTATACTATTGTAAGTAAAATGATTCAATTGAACTAATGTAATTTTCAAAAACAAGAATGATCCAAAACTTAAAGGAACAAATTAGGCTCCAAACATATTTAAAACTATTTTGCTTTGACCCATTATGTGGCAACTAAAGAGATATTTCATGCGTAGTTTTAGTGACAATAATTTTATAATGAGTTAATGACTTGTTAATCGCCACATAACATGTTGAAAAAGATAAATTCAAACATGTTTGGTACCAAACATTTTCAAATATTTAACAAATATAAAAGCACATTTTACCATAAAAAATAGAATTGCGAAAAATAAAGTTGTCTCTATAACTATTAGACTAAATTTTTTTTTTTGAAGCATCATTGGACTAATTCAAATACTTAGGGGGGGCCAACTCTTATTTTTGTAGACTAAATTTTGAAAACATTAAAATAATTATATATATATATTTAAAAAAATTTCAAAATTTTGGGGGGGCCGTGGCTCCGCCCATCATATCATTATCATTCTCTCTTATACTAGTAATAAAATAACTTGAAGTAAAACCCAAAAGCACAAAGATTGTGATGAGATGAATTTCATACCTCATTCACAAAGTCCACAGCGTTTGTTTCTGCCCCGAAAACGGTTTCGGCAATCTCCTTGAAGGAGGGTTTCATAGGGAAACGTTGATCAATCCAAACCCCGTTAAGAGAAGACAGAATCAGACCTTCATTGGGGTTGGTGTTGGTGTTCTCAACGGGTGCACCAGCAGACATCATTAGAGAGACCTTGGCTTTGAGATCATCCATGTCCTTGCTTCAAGAAAGTCCAGCAATTGCTCCAACATGCGACCTCGTGAACCAAAAGCCAGAATGCTCAATGCGTTGATGATTGACATTGGAGACATCACGAAAATTTTGTTGTTGCACCCTTCATTGTTGCACCGTTCACTGATCTCTTTGAGCGTGAGTTGCCAAGCCATGCGCAGACAGTTCTCCATCCTTTCCTTCGAGTCTTGACCTTAGTATATGCGACTTGCTTGGGTTGTATTCTAGTAGAATTCTTATAAGAACCAAAGGTATGTAAATGTCAATATGATTTCCGATGTGGGTTTGTGTGAGCTAAATTGTAAAAGCATAAAAGCGTACGTGCTTTTGCAGATTTTATGTAAGAGTATATTAAGTAATAAGTTAAGTTGTAAATTACACCCCTAATATTTGAGGTTGTTTGGATTTTACACTCTTAAGTTTTAGAATTTTGAATTTATTCTTGAAGTTTGGGATGTTTGGATTTTTACACCATAACATTGCAAAATTTGGATTTTACTCTCTAAATTTTGGGTGTATTTGGATTTTATTCCTTAAATTTTGGGTGTGTTTGGATTTTACACTTCAAATTTTGAAATTTTAGGATGTAAAATCCAAACACCCTCAACTTTAGAGGTGTAAAATCTAAACACCCCTCAAATTTAGAGGATAAAATTTAAATTTTGAAACATTAAGGTGTAAAATCTAAACACCCCCAAACTTCAAAGATAAAATCCAAATCATGAAACTTCAGGGTGTAAAATTCAAATACCTCTAAACTTTAGGGGTACAATTTGCGATTTTCCTTAAGTAATAGTACAAATTTTAATTTCGTAAGTGTTTTATAATCTGATGTGTAAACATTTTATATTTAAATTTGCAATAGCCTTGATGAGAAATGGATTTGCCCTCACCACATTAGTTTTGAGATCTATGATGTAACAACGGCATTTGTATTTCTATGGAGATTCTCAATTTATGTTTCTAATTCTAAATTTATTCTCAATTTAGGGGCCTTTTACGCTTTTGGGCTAAAGCTTTCTGCTGTGGGTAATGGAGTTGGACTTGGCTTTCTTTCCGCAGAATCTACTATAGTGGAGTTTAGCAAGAGGTTGGTTATTAATTGTAATTATAAAAGCATGTATTATATTGTTGGGGTCTAAACCAAAATGATGGCATATCAATGGTGCTAACTATAGTCATTCAAAACCTGTAATGCATATCAATGGTGCTATTGTTGGACCTTTAATATACTTTTTTGGGAGCTAAAAAACTTGTTGGAGTTTTCATCCATTCTTCAATCTATATATATATATATATATATATATATATCCATGTTGTGTTTCAAAAGAAGAATGCGAGACACAAAGCCAATAAATTATAGGTGATTATATTGTCATATTTTGACCTTTTATTTTCCGATTTTCTGGTTACAATCCAATATGCAAATGTAATAATTTGTTACTCCAATTATATATTACTTCATCCATAAATCTTTTTTCTTTTGTCATTTTAATAGCAGTGATGATTTCATTAAGTCCTAACTTGGAGTGAATTTGGACCATAAATTAGATATTATAACCCATCATTTTTCCAAGAAAAAATATAAAAGAAAATTATCAATTATCTTGTCCTTTTCAATATACCATCTTATTAAACTGCCTTTGTAGGATTTATGAAAATGGTTCTCTTTTATTATGCCAATCACCAAGAGTCTTGTAGTTCAATTGGCTAACACTACTGTCATTATAATTATCAAATTATAAAAAGAAAAAAAAAGTATAATTTATTCCAATGGAATTGTTCAATTTGACCAGAAAGGACTAAAGTTTGAATTCTTCTTATTATGAAAGAAATAAAGTTTGAAATGAAAAAAGAGTTTAATATGCCTTTTTTTTTTTTTTTGAGTAAATGCATTTGTACGTTCGATTAAATCAAATTTGAAATTTCCAAATTATTTTGTTTTATACCAAAAACGAGAGTTTTCTGAAAAAATACTTACATAAAATACCGCACACATTTTAATATAGAAAAAGAGAAGACACAAATTTTAAACAACAATACATCTTACATTCCACGTAAAATTAATCTACTTTATTGAATCTACCGTAGGCCAGGAGAACAATCTGCACATTCAAGTTCTGCCATTTTTTCCTTCCCACAAAATAAAACACTTTATCAATAAATAAATGTGCTCACTGCTCACATCCCCCAATTCCAAATTATTTGATCAAGTAAGACTTAAATACAATACTTAAGTGAAATTTCTTAAGTTTCCTTTTTAAAATTCTGTTATGTATATTTTTTGTTGTAAAATGGAAATATATTTTTGAGTAATCACATAGCTCAATCTTAAGAGAATAATCTAAAAAACAACACTCAAAGTACTGTACTTAAGTTTTGTCATGTGAACAAATACTTGATTATTTTCTCATATTTTTTTATTTATCAATGTATAGTAGCAATATGAAATCTTATTATAAATGGTGCTGTCCGGACAATTCACTGACGCGATCACCAACCACACAACAACACCACGCACAATAATTTGACAAAACAAAAGTTTTCATTTTTCTTCTTCATAGGCCTAATAGCCTTGCCCATGGATCCAATGTGCTTCCAAAGGACCAGAAAAGAAAATGCAAAATATTTTCCATCTTCAAAGAGAGATGCAAATCTTCTATCGGCACAGGCAGCACTCCGAACTTGAGATTGCATGGCTCATCAATTTTGTGCTCTCTTGGCATATATTTATTGTAAGGAAAAAAGGCAAAAAGATAGGACCCATATAACATTACCATGTGCTCAATACAGGGAACTTAAGACAACCCCATAACAAATCATGAAACGCTTAAATTACATACCAAGTTTCCTGGCCAAGTTACCAGATATTGCTCCCGCAAACTTGATTTTCTGCCAAAGATCTAACCATCTGGTGCCTCTCATCCAAAATACCAACTTATGTGCCTCCAAATGTAGAGTTAGTGGCTAGGCTTAGTGCCTTGAAACAAATATGCATTATCCAAAGCACCCCATATCAATTTTTTTTTTCTTAGATAATAGATAGTGGGGGATGGGGGTGGAGTTCGAACCCCATATCAAATTATGCTAATGTTGATATATGGTATGGATGCTCTGGAGTAACAGCAAGTAAACAAAAATTCCCAAAGAGAGAATTATATTGGGTATAGGATGCCTCAAATTCTTGTAAAAAGTGTACAATTACTAACCAACAAAAAATTCTCTCTCCGAACTGAGTGCAGTGAAACTTGAAATGCCTACCTTGGTCTGGTTGAATAACAGACATCCAAATAAGTAAAACAAACAGTCACAAAGTATACAGGAAATGTATTAATTGATCAACAAAAATAATAAAACCACAGTACCCTTCTTCGCTGACTTGGCACGTGGGTATCAGGTCAGGTTGGTGACTGTACAATTGGATCATTCCTGCTCGCACATGCGTGCAATGTTTTTGGGGAGATTATTTTTTTTAGGAAGGGGATTGGTAAAAAACTAAAAATGAGAGAAAAATGTGTACCTAAACACATTTTTGTTTCATACAAGTCATTGAAAAGGCAACATTAATACCATAACCAATGAAGAGCAAGAGTAAACTATAGTAAAGTATAAAGCTACATATCTTTATTTATTTTTTGATAAGTACATAAAGCTATATATCTTCACATCACAAAAACCCAAACATACATAAGGCTAATTTTAAGTTGGGATGCTCAATCCATCAGGTCAAACAGATAATAGTTATTTTGTCACAGTCATTTTCCAGATTCCCAAAACAAAAAACCCACATAAATCCGAGCTACATCTACCATCTAGCAATCTTTCCAACATAAACGGACAAGGGTCTTGATCAGTGAGTTGGTACAATGAACAACTCAACAAAACTTCCTTCTAAATCTAGAGGCTAGAAGCAGGAAATAGCATTACAAGATCAGCAATGAAGGTAATAAAAGCATTCACAGGGTAGAGGATTATCAATTTCTGGGGTTGGTGGTGAGGACAAGACTAACTATTCACAAGTCTCCTACTATTTGGAATCCTATCTTGGAGAAAATTGAGCATAACTTGGCTGGTTGGAAGAAGTTGTATTTGTACAAAGGAGGAAGACTAACGTTGTTTAAAAGCACGTGATCTAGTCTTCCCACTTATTATTTATCAATTTTTACCATTCCTACGCATGTGGCCAATAAAATTGAGAGGCTACAAAGGGATTTCTTGTGAGGAGACTCCAAAACTCATTTGGTGGGATGGGACAAGGTGTGTGCACCTTTGAAAAACGGTGGGTTAGGAGTAAGAAAATTAATTACTTTTAACAAAGCCTTACTAGGGAAGTGGTTATGACGGTATGGGATTGAGGAGACAAGGCTTTGGAGAAGGGTTGTAGCTCTCAAGCTTGGGGAAGAATGGGGGGGATGGACTTCCAAGCTAGGTAGAGGGGTTCCTGGGAGTGGCCTGTGGAGAAGTATCCGCATGGGATGGGAGGATTTTAGCAAGAATATTCCCTTTGAGGTAGGGGTGGGAGATAGAGTAAAGCTTTGGACAGATCAATGGTGTGGAGATCCTCCACTTAAATCGACTTTTCCGAGTGTGTATGGGATTGCATCCAATAAAGAGGCATCGGTGGCCTCTTCTCTCGAACGGTTGGGGATAGAGGATCAGAGAAGCTGGGATGTTCATTTTACTCAGAGACCAAATGATTGGGAAATGGGTGGTGTGGATGATTTTCTCCGTACCTTGGGCTCAAATCTACCTCCTACTGAGAATGGAGATCGTATGCGATGGAAGTTGACAAAGAATGGAGATTTTGATGTCCAATTGTTTTACAATAAGTTGAGAAGCCCCTTGCCAATCATTTTTCTTGGAAAGGTGTTTGGAAGGTTAAGGCTCCACGGCGTGTTTCCTTCTTTGTGTGGACTGCTGTATGGGATAGGATCCTTACAGGTGACAATTTGAGGGGTAGAGGGAAGGATTTTGTTGACTAGTGTATCTTGTGCCGTAGTAATGGGGAGACGGTGGATCATTTGTTACTACATTGTGGTAAGGCTTATCGGTTGTGGAGTTTGGTGTTTAGATCTTTTGGGTTTTCTTGGGTCTTGCCAAAATTGGTTGCAGATACTCTATTTGGTTGGTGGAATTGGCCTAGAAAACATTTGTCTAGCATTTGGAATTTAGCTCCTTTATGTTTGATGTGGTGTCTTTGGAGGGAGCGAAATAGGAGGACATTTGAGGACATGGAGAGTTTGGATGACCAGCTTTTGGCTTTTTTCAGTGGTTCTTTGTTTGACTGGTCTAGGGCTTGGGGACTCACCTCTAGTGATTCTCTCGCTATGTTCCTTAGCTCTCTACTGTGTATTTAGCATCTTTTACTTTCTTTTTCCTTTTCCTCTTTCTTTTCCCTTTGTATTTTTCTCTCTGCCTTATGTTTTTCTGCATAAGGTAGTTTTCTTCAATATATATCTTTTTATTTATCAAAAAAAAAAAAATATATATATATATATATATATCAAATACATCAAAAGTTCATACATGTTCAACGGAAGAAGCTTGCTACTAAATATTAATCTCAACCTAGTAAAGGAGAGTAACACAAACATACTGGGTACAACCTACAAACATAGCTTAGAGATAACACAAATTAACTAACTGCAATTTAGCATCCTCCACTATCCTTTCTACACACCTGAAACAACCATACTACTTATGTTTGATTAAATTATCAGGAACTCACCAAGGTGGGAGTTGGATCTCTAACAATCTAATAATAATTATCAGTACGATGGATAGAAGATTGGGTTACTTGAATCATAACGCTGTGACCTAAAATGGCTAATGTTATCCAACGTTGCCCCCAAAACTCTTCGACTGTATTCATAATTGTTGCCATTGAAATGCGATCCATACCCATTAGATTGATTAACTACACCTGGAGGGGCCGGCACTGTATTAAAAAGAAGCTCTTTTTCAGAACCAATAATTACATTTTTTGGCGTAGAAGGATAAGCAAAGAAGGAATTAGTGAAAAGATGAGAACACATCACCTTGAGGATGATTAACTTGGTAAGCAGAAAAACTTGGCTCTGATAACCTTCCCGAGTGCTGAGACATTTCCATATTGTTAATTGGCACGGGGTGAGATCTTGATTTATGAGATGAATTTGGTGTGGGTGTGGTTGCCATTGGAGTTGAGGGCTTGTCTTGCCCAGATATCTGTTCACCATGTACCGATTGTCATAATCAAGAGCCTCAACCAAGATTGGGTTCTAAAATTCTTATTATCATTCAAAACTTCTACTTAATTAGGCTCAATTTTTCAAGCTAACGTTGCAAAAGTCAGTCTACGCCAATCACTGAGAACCCCACCATGAGCAAATTTGACTGCCATTTCATCAAATGTGCACCAATCAAACTAAATCTGACTGGGTTAACTGAGAAGGATTCTCAGTCATGATGGATTGCACACTAATTGAACACAAGCTTGACAGTTCAATTATTAAGGAAAAGAACTCAAGCCCATGAAAGAGCCAGGGAACTTAAGAAAGTAAGTAAACTAAATTGAAAGAGAATAAAATAAATCCTAGAATAAAAACTATTTTGAAGCTAAAGTGGTACTCAACAAAGCACAGCAAGTAGAAACCATAGGTAAAACAGGGACACACCGCAAATTTTAGTGTTCGATTGTAGAGGGACACAAGGCCAGAGAAAAGCCGGACAGCATAGTCTGCAACCTCTGCAGATTCATATTCTGCAAAAGCAAAACCTTTAGGTTTATCTGTTTCCTTGTCTCGGGGAATGTACAAGTCTACCACCCGCCCTGCTTGAATCAATATATCATACAAGACCCTATCGCTCACCCTCTCATCCAGATTACCTTTGTAAGAAAAAGAATAATAACCATGTTAGAACAAAGGCAAAAGAAGCCCCGCCTCACTAACAATTTGAATCAAATACGCTTTTTTCATATCAAAATTTTTGATAGGTAGCTTTTTTCATATCGATGAATGTATCAGAATAAAAAAACCATACAAAAACAGGAAAAAAATTAAGTATATCACAGGCTTAATGCTTTATTTGGTACATCTTCAAAAACTATAAAAATAAACACCTGCATTCCACCCAAAAACTTATGTATTGACAGCACTTACATTGACACTTAGATGATGCGCACGCACGTGGGCTGAAAATAATCACATAATTAAAGTGTGATAAACAGACAAATTAATTAATTAAAAGTGTTGTGTTGAAGTACATCAATACATATGATTCTGACCAGATATAACACAACTAATGATATTCAATTGATAACAGAGAATCCATTAACTAAAAATAATTTAAGGAAAAAAATCAATAACACATAGCTTTACTCTACAAACTCAAACAGAGCTCACTTTTCACACACATACACAGAGATTTCTACACTGAACTTCATATCTAAAATCAAACAGTTTAAATGAAAACATAGAATAATGAACTAGAAGTTTCAAATTTTGGGGACCCAGAAACTCAAAAATAAAAAAGCACTCAAATCAAACCAATTTTAGCAATTTGGTTTTCAAAAACCAAAAATCAAAAATTTTAAAGCTTTCTAACCAACCCAAGCAAAACAAAATTCAATAACGCTTTCGGGGTGAAAAGGAATTCAAATGGAACTTACCAACGTAAACTTTGCAATCTGAGTTTCCGGACATGGTTAATGCACTTGGATTTGAATACGATGCGAAACCCTAGAACGAAACGACGCCGTAGAACTACGAGCTATTATTCTAAGAACTGGAAGCCTCTGAATTCAATAATTATAGTCTAGTCTCATCCAACTTGAACAGGTCGTTTGAGATACATATATAAAGAAGGTAGGAATCACCTACATTGGGTTTAGAGAGATTTAAATACAACCGTGTTGTAGCGTATAGGAAGCCAACACGTCGCGGGTTGTCCAGGTTCTTGTTGTCTTTTTCTTTTTCTTTTTTATGATAATTGAGAAGTTGTCATTTTTTTTTAATGATAATTGAGAAAAAGTAGGGGGTGTTTGGTAAGGAAGTTTAAGTTAGGGGTGTACGGAAAACCTACCGATCCGCCAAACATGACCCGACCCGATCCAACCCGACCCGCCGGGTTGGGTCGGTTTTTAAGGCTTGGTGGGTTGGGTTGGGTTACAAAATTTTTTTTATAGCGGGTCGGGTTGGGTTTGGGTCATAAAATTACAAACCCGTCAAACCCGATCCGACCCACCCATATTTAATATATGTTTAAAATATATTATATATTTAATATATATTTTTTAAATTAGTTGTAAGGCACTTTTATATATATATATATATATATATATATTATATTTAATAATTTAAAAAAAAAAAACCAGCTGTAGAGCAACACTTCCTCAGTTCCTCCTACATACTAATTTAATATGTATATATATATAATATTTTATAATTAATAAATTTTTTTAAAATAAACAGTTCTTCATATCCTATATAAAAACTAATTAATTCACACAAGCCCTAATAAATTACTATTTTTATTTAGTCATTAGTGGTGTTTGCTTTTAAGAAGTTACATTGATATTAATATTTAGGTTTTTTTTAATATATTAATATTTATATTTTTTTCTACTCAATTTAATAATAATAATAATAAATTGTCAAACCCACAGGTTCAACTCGACCCATGTGGGTTGGGTTGGGTTGGGTTGGTTTAGACTTATGTGATGGGTTGGGTTTAGTTGAATTTTTTTGACCCACCATGGCGGGTTGGGTCAAAAATCCCTTCAACTTGACCCAACCCGACCCATGCACACCCCTAGTTTAAGTAATGTTGTTTGGATTTTTTGATATACGTGTGGGTGAAAAAGTGTTTAATATTTATTAAAATGTTCAAAAGTGTATACAAAACGGGCTACCAAACGGGCTGTAGTGTTTGTATTTTAGTTATGTTTTTCCTTTTTTGTTTTTTGGAAGGTAAAAGTTAATGGATGGACATTATTTTATGAAATATTTTTTAAAAAACTTTTTATGGGTGAAGAAAAAATTAATTTTTTCAACTCTTTATATTTCCAATAAAAGTAGTATAAAAAATTTCTAAAAATTGTCTATTAATAAATTATTTAGGGTACGTTTGGTACACTGAATGAAGATTACGACATGAATTGTAATCTTTATTACTATGAATAAAATGTGTTCTAATGTAATAACTAGGGGTGTTCGCAGTGCGGTGCAGTGTGGTTTTGGGTCATTTTTAGCACCACACTTTATTTTTGCGGTCACATGTGTGGTGTGGTGCAGTGTGGTGCGGTTTAGAGTTTAACCAAAATCATAACTGCACCACACCTTATTTTTGCAGTCACATGTGCAGTGCTATATATAAGATGAGATTTGAAGTTTGTATATTTTTCAAATTTTGGGCATTTCCTACCCATCCTAAAACTAATTTTTCCCTTTCTTTTGGCCAAGTTTTAAATTATTTAGCTAATTTTTCTTTTATTTTGGGTTGGCTTTTCTAGTCAACACTTGTTAGGATTATCAAACTTTTTTTTAAAAAAAAACTAGGATTATTAAACTATTAATAATATATTTAATATTAAAAATAAATAAATATATTAATATATAGAGAGGGTGCAGTACGGTGCGGTTTGTGCGGTTTTCTTATTATAAAACCGCAAACCATACTACACCATTCAATGCGGTGTATTGTTCCTTGCGGTACGGTAGGATTATGCTATTTTGTGGGCGGTTTGTACGGTTATGC
This sequence comes from Quercus agrifolia, assembly GCA_029955455.1. NCBI lineage: Eukaryota > Viridiplantae > Streptophyta > Magnoliopsida > Fagales > Fagaceae > Quercus > Quercus agrifolia. Next base: position 956,744 of record JARQAD010000007.1, on the reverse strand, counting down.
AATTTGGTGAACACTCCTAGTAATAACTAAACTTATTGTGAGTTATAACATTAGAATAAAATTTAAAATTTATTTTAGGAAATATCTTACTCATATAATTATGTCTCCTTAAAAATTGTTATTTTTAAATTTAAGAGAAATATATGTTATTATTATATATATATATATATATATATATATTATAATTGTTAGGTGTATATGGAAAGTTTGTTTATTTGGAAATATATTAAGTTTTGAAATTATTACACTTATTGAGGAATAGCTAATACAACCCTTTTAGAGAGGAATAGTTATTTCTCATTTTGAAAAATAGCTATTCATAAGGAATGACTACTTCTTGTAATAAAAACATAATCAAACTAAAGAATAACTAAACTATAGAAATAACTATTATATTATAGTGCCTATTATAGTCTACCAAATATGTCATTAAGGACACTGACCTTTTGTTTAACAATAGGCCGGAGAAATTGGCCCAACAATTTTTAAGCTTTATGATTTATTGGGACACTATTTCTAAATAAAATATCTTAGTGGGTTTCGTATTTGTGGCAGCCTAATGTCAACTGGCCAACTAAGACTCATCCTATCCTAGCCTCCGCCGCGAGCAAGATGCTCAACTTGGCCCACTTGGCCTTGGCCCAACAATTTTTTCAATTAAATAATTACCACTTGTGAGGATACTTGTAAAGATAATGGTGATGGCAATTGACTAATTGAGTTGAAGCAATTATGTTGCAGTGCCAATATGTGAGGTGGTCTTAATGATCATGGATGCAGCGGGACTGTTATTGGATGATATGATAACTACCGTGTATGAAAGAAAATATGTTAATTAAGGAGAATTTTATTATAATTCATTCATATAGTCTTCTATATCTTTCCCATAATTGTGCTCTTGCCATGTTCAAGTCCTAAATTATCCGCATTTTCCATGTTGCTTGTTGATTTTGTATGATAACATAGGCTGGGAAGTGGCAACATATGTCATTCACTATAAAATCAGTGGCAGAGGCAATGAATTTCCAAAATAAATTACATTTTGCTTCTTCTGAAAGGCCTTTTATACATCCTAAGAGCTTCTTAACACCAGTTAAAACCATCAACATACAGGACATTTTATCTCTTTGCTTTGTTTTGTCTTTTCAGCTGGGGAAGAAATTAGTTTAAGAAATGCTAACCAAGCGTTACTACTATACAACAGCTACCGCCAATTTATGCATGAACAAACTATGGCAAGTGGAACATTCAGGTCTAATATCACCTTAATAGAGACGATTTGATTTTTCAACACAAGAAGAAAATTAAATTAAGCACACCTTTTGAGTTACCGAGTCCACAGCAACTGTAGAACCTTTATGTTCATGAATTACAAACATAAGCAAACCTACTGAAAAACAGACCAGGTATTCTATGGGGTTAAATGGAAGACCAATACAGAAGAGACATCATATTTCTATTATTCTGTACAAAGGAAGCCGATGCTGATGGAATAAAAGCCATAAAGGAAGTTGATGTGCTTGAACAATGAGTTTACAGATTTAGACTGATAAACTCAGAAGGCCACTTGAAATATCGTGTATTTCGAATGGGCACAATGAGCCAGAGGGAGCAGCATTCAAGGGTCAACAATTCATTTTCTATTAGAGTTCGCGTTTAAGTGACCCTCCTCTTCTAGGTATCTTCCTGGCCAAACAGCTATTTAAATTAAATTGTTAAACCATATACTAATATATTAGTTCTTAATGGGAACAAGCATTTGAAGGAAAATTTTTTAAGTTTAGCCGCTAAAAGCAATTGCACTTTGCTTCTACTAAAATTTTAGGCCTTTAGCTTTTCTGCATCCAAATAATCTCTTAAAACTATCACCTGCTGGGTTTTGCCTTTTTAGCTGGAGAAGAAATTAGATTTTGAAACGCTAACCAAGCATTACTCCCATATAACAGGTACATCAGCAGGTGGAACATACAGGTCTACCATCAACATAACATAAACTTGATTCAATTTTCAACACAAGAAGCAGATTAAATAATAGCACACCTTTGGAATTGCTAAGTCCACAGCAACCATAGAACCTTTGAAGTTCATATGATTCAGACATTATCCGGTATACTGAATCTGAAAACAGACCAGACAATACTATTAGGTAAAATGGAAGACCAATACAACAAATGATGAAATTCCACAATTATTGATCTTCCAAATGACACCTCAAACACTACGTTTATAGTTTAGAATCTCTTGATTAACACTATGTATTCTACAAATTCACTTGAACAAAAAACCAGAATACAAAATTTTAAGACTCAAGCTCCACTTCCTGCATTTTCATGCATTACAAATCCAATTCCATGTTTTGTCACTGGATCCTGAAATGCAAGCAACTTCAAATTTCAATATTTGAATGTAAAAATAGTGAGAATGCAGTTCAATGTAGAATATACAAGCAAGAAACTCCAACAAAATAACAAATTAGATTACAAATAACTGGTCATTATTATAAATTAGTGTTAAGTACTTATTAAACCTGAAAAGGAAATGTCAAAAACACCAATAACACTAAACTTTGTTAACTTGGCAGGGACAAGTTTCTCAAAATCAAAACCCAGAAATGGAAATGTTAAGATAAAACAAAAATATGAAATTACCATTAAAGTTAAGAGAATTAGGATACCATATGCCTTAGGTGTGAGCATCTATAAGTGAACTATAGTTCGTAAATTAACTGCAGCAATCATCAACAACCCATCCAATTTTAATTATTTTACAAGCCTACAGAATTAATTAGTGATGCATACGGCCCTTGAAGCATTTAGGTCTCTAGATATTACTAATTGCACCAAGAGGTGGTGAATGTGATCAAGAATTTGATACCTGCCAAAATCATCATCTGTGACACTAGGAGGTATTCTAGCAACAAAAACTCGAGTCCCACCCTTCGAAGTTGAGACCGTTTTTTCCTGTTGAAAAGTAAATGTTCTGTAAAGACAAGTGAAGAAGAGAGCTTTTTCTCATGAACATATTGCTAAATTCAATTTCAAGAGTTTTATATATATAAATAAATAATAAAAAGATCATCCCAAGAAGCTACAAATTATCCTGGCAAAATAATGGCAAGGGAAAAAGGCAACGTCTACCCATTGGAGTAAATAAGCATTAGTACATTAACATTATTTTCATACAAGCAAACTGCTAAAGCTGTATAATGGAAAAACCAAATCAAATATTTCTTCAACATTTTTTTTTTCGATAAGTAAATAATTCATTGATTGAAAAAAGGTGCTACCCTGGTAAAGGGGCTGCATACATAAGAGTATTACAAAGAACAGAAAATAAAAGAAAATTAGGGAAGTGAAAAATCAAAACTAATAGAATACAAAACTGGTGAAAGCTCAAAGAATTCAGAAGGTGGTGAAGACCAGTCATATAAGGAAAGTCATCAAATGGTGTTGGTAAAGGCTACGAGCTGAAAATTTGAGTTTTTCTTGATCTCCTATGAGGATGTCTAGCGATAAACAACTAACAAATTATGTTGTGATAACTTGGTTTTCCATTAGATAAAGAAACATATCAATGCAGATGATCATCACTTAGTACTGGTTTTCAGCATAGAAAGTTAGAAACATACTGAGCTTATACTCTTGGGCTTAATGGATTTATATTAAAAGCTGACCATTGTAGATACAATCTGTCCAATCTATTGTAAAAAGTAGGTGGGTTTTGGCCAAGAGCAGTGGACTCACTGCTGAGATGCTCTAGGGGGATTATATGCCTTCTTATGTCTTGGTACTATTTTTGTTTTTGTGCTGTTTTCCTCACCTTCTATGATGTATTTTTCCTTTGTTTCTTATTCTATCCAAAATAGAGTTCCACTTGAGACTAGCTTTTCTTTAGCATTGTATCTTTTATACTCTCTTTTAAGTAAATTGTGTCATAGACTTAACATATTGTACAATTAGAAAATAAATAGAGAAAGTTCTTTGGTAAGAGGCACCTTTATTGTTCTTTGTAACAAATTGGTCATGACAGATATCTATGAGCCAGCGTCAAGTGCATGGGGGAAGAATTTTTTAATTTAACATAGGCTATACAGCTTGTTCCACAAAAAGTCCTATGTTTGAAAGAAATTCAAGAGCTCTTCACAATATAAAATCAGAATGGTGAAAGTGAACATGAAGACATTAGGCAATACTTCATCATGTAGATGTAAGTCTTAACCCTTAATCTGATGGATCAATCAACATAATTTAAAATTAATCAATTAATTTTCAATTTCAAAGCAGAAATAGCTTTTTTCTACCAGCTACCAAAGATTTTTTTACCTTTTTTTTTTTCTTTTTGTGGCAACTAAACATAAGTTAAAGAAGGAAGTAAAAAGAGTTGGGAGTAAAACAACAGGCCAATCAAGTTTAAACACACGTGACTTAGTTTAATGCAAAGATAATTTAGCACAAAACTAAGGTCATAGGTTCTTTACTCTTACGCAACTCAAGTGATTGGATACTTAAGACTGTAACTTGGGCTCTTATATAGAGCTATGGGAAACTAATTCTGGGCAAGCTTTGTTGCAGAAAACAAGAGGACAAAACTTAAATAAATACTAGTAATCTCATTGAGCTGACTGAGGACTACTATAGTGAGGAGGCAACACAACTATAAGCTCCATCTCTAAATAACAACTTGCCCAATCATCCAAATACACAGCCAGTCGATTTTCTCTCTTTTTTTTTTTTTCCCCCTTCTATAAAATTAAATCACAAGACAATGGGAACAGAAAGCTGTAAAACCAAAGATTAGGAACACAATACAGGAGGTAACATCAAGAGTGTAATTGATGGCATCCTGATGATATTCATTACATCACCAGGTATGCTTTACAGAGTAGTATATGATGTTGCAAGTAGTTTTATGGCAAAAGTTTCCTGTGTATTGGTGGAATCCTGATGATATTCTTTATACCACGTATGGTTACAGAGCAGAATATGATGTTGCAAGTAGTCTTGCAGAAAAGTTTCAATTGTATAGCAGGAAAAAAGCTATGTCTGGAAGCCGCTTAAGTCTAATTCCCTGGTTTCTATACAAAGCAAACTTCCTCTCATGGATATTCGAGAAGTAGATAGACCTATTTGGGTTCCTGCCAAGGGGAGCATTTATACCTGCTAAGAAACCTGGAGTCCAATTCAATTAGGTTGTTTGAGGTTAATTGGTGGAAGCTAATCTGGTTTTTTACTGCCTTTTCTAGACATGATTCATCACTTGGCTTGCTATGAGAAAAAATTATCCACTTGCAATAAATTGCTATAGTGGGGGGTACATGGGGATATTCTGTTTGCATTCTGCAGAAGTTGCATAAAATGTCCAGACCATTTATTTTTTAAATGCAGTTTGTCAGAAAGATTGTGGAGGGAAGTAATGAAGAGATGCCTCATAGACTCTCTTGAAACAAATTGGATTAAATGGGGGTTGGAAGGTTTAAAAGGTAAGCTGAAAGTTTCCTCGTGTAAGTTAGCATGGGGGTGTGGTTTACCATTTATGGAGTCCGAGAAATGCAAAATTTAGGGAGGGAATATTTAAAGTGAGGAGCGGTTGTTGGAGAAATGGAAATTGGTGTAGGGATGGAAGCTAGAGAGAATTTCAAATACTCTAGAATGAAGAGATATCTGTGTATTAGCTGGAATATTAAATTATCTGTTTTCCAAGTGAAAACATTTTTTGTACGTGATGTCCTAGTAAGGGTCAAGATGTCAATAGGGAAATTTAGAAAGTGTTTCTTTAGTTTGATGAAAGTTTTGTTCTGCTTCAAATTTGTGTGTATTGTGACTAGTTGTTCTGTTGTTACTACAGCAATGTTGTGTGTGGACCTGAACTGAGTGTTCTCTTAATTATATATTTTCATTCATCCAAAAATAAAAACACCTGGTCCAAGATCATGTAGGTATGCAACTTTGGAAAATTTGATTGACAGGAAATGTAAATAAAGGATAATGCCTAATTTTGGTAAATTTCTATGAACTGTTAAACCCAGAAATTTTGGAGAAAAAAAAAAAAGAAAAAATTGGGTAGTGGTAATGTAAGTTGAAGTTTCACATGGGAATGTTACATCTAATCAAATCACAAAGAAAAGAGGAAATAATGTGCTATTTTTATAAATCTATGACAGAAGACTATGGGGTGAGTGACATACCATGAACTTAGATATGAAGAGCTCAAAAGTAATAAAGGCAGCAGTGCAAGCAGAGGAGAGGTAATTCTACAACTTATTTTCCCGTCTTTAAGCATGGAATCAATGGAACACCAAAGCTGATTTGAATTCCATATTACCTATCAAAACAAAAAAGAACTTCCTCATCACAGCTTCTAATTCTACCGGGTCTTGCTTTTCCATTACAATTTTGCTTATTTCTTTCTCTAATCATCAGTTGACAACTGAAACCCAAATGATCAGATAACAAACCCATGAAGTGACAAAGGCCATACTCCTGCACTTGTGCAACCACTAGCAATTGAAGCTTCAATGCAATTGTATTGATTCAAACACTCTAGAAATAATCCCACTCAATATGTAGGACAGCCACATCAGTGCACCTAGACGAAACAACATGACACCCAAATGACAAATAAGACAATGAGAAGTTTCTAATTCCAAATTGTCAATGGATGATAGCTGGGTGCTCATAGACTGAAAATGAAGCACATTAAAAACAGGGAAAAACAAATAAAGCAAAAGTTTCATCCTGACTGCCGAGTACATCAATAATCTGATTTTGACCAGCAGGAACACAATGAATGATATTCAATAGATGATTGTGTAGCCATCTATTGCTAATATTCCAAATCCAAAGAAAATAATCAACATAGCTAACTTGTCATACAGACACACACATTAGAAAATCTAGACAAAATTTCGTCCTTAAATCAAATTGTTTAAATGAAAACAGAAAATAATGATATTTTGTAAGCTTGTTATAAGAAAAACAAGTCAGAACTCAGGAACCTAATTCAACTGTTTCAGGCCTAATTCAAGGACAAACTCAGCACAAAATACAAATACCAAAAGGGAAAATTTCCACAGCTTTCCAATCAACCAAACAATGGGTGGTGTGGTGTGAAGTCAAAATAAAATTATAAAAAAAAGAGAGAAAAGAAGGGTCCTTTAAGTTTTAAAATGGTTGTCCTACTTCTAAATGATAAAATAGTTGCATTAGTTCTATTGTACACGACAAGAAAGCTTTGCAAATAATTTTATCTACTTTGCTGCAATTTAACTTCACTTGGAAACAGAGGCCCAAATTTTCTTCATTCCATTTGATTTTACAACACTGGAGTACCATGCATCCCCTAAGGAAAGTTGTAGTAAACTAAATACTATAAAAAGAGAGCAATAACAGATACTTCCGAATATACCATCCAACACAATTGAACAAAAATGACTGCCATACAATCAGTTCCACATGCTTTTTTGTCAGCTAGCAATGTGACAGTTTCTCCTTTCCAACAAAGTCCAAATACTTCTTCGTTTCTAGCAAAAATGAGAAAACAAATTACCAAACTAAAAGAATTGGCAATGAATTTTCAAAAAGAAAAAAGAAATACACAACTACAAACAATCTCACATAAGAGGGAGAAAAGATAGTGACTTACAATAAAATCAGAGAGAAAAAAAAGTTGATCGGCAGTGCAGATTCCATAAAAGCTATAACTTTCATTGAGATTCCTCTTCCTCATAATCAGAATTCCCAAACCAATTTTCAATTAGATTTAGGTGTGGTGGTTCGTCATTAGAGGTAGGTTCTCCACTAGGTCCAGCCCCTTCCCCATCAGAGTCATCACTGCTTCGCTTAATTTTGCTATCTTTTTCAGAATCCTCAAAGCCATCCTCATTGTAAGGAGTGATGATGCAGCTGCTAGGCCCAGCCTTAGTTTGGTTTATTAGGTCTTCCATGTCTCGCCTGGATACCAGATGGGCCCCGCATTTTGTAACCTCCAAGCCTGGACCTTCGGGTTTAAATTTAACTTCAATTTGGCTGAATCCGTAAGCGTCAACTTTATTCAGTATTTCTTTCCAGTTCGCTCCAAAGTATGTAGAGGGAAAATATATCAAGTCAAGCTGATACGATTCAATCTTACCAAATTCCTCAGATAAAATAAGGCTCGTTCTTTTAATTCCACCAACGGAACACCAAATACAATGCGTCTTTATCATATATCCACAATCGACAATATGAAGTTGGTGAAGTGGATGATGCTGGCGGAATACAAAAACAGCGCACACAGCGATTCCTATCAATTTGTTACATAATAAATCTGAAGGCACTTGCAGACTCACTAAAGCCCCCACATTTTGGTGGCTAAACCATTTCGGTATTTCGCTTCCAGGAATAATGACATGGCTGGCATGCTTATCTTCCTCACAGTAACCCTGAAACATACAATTCATGATACTTAGAACTTCACACGTGAGAGAGAGGGAGAGAGGGAGAGAGAGAGACAGACCTGGGTATTAATGATATAACGTCTTAGCATTGTTGAAACTAGGTTACCGTAGCCTTGATTCTTGATCAACTTGTCGCAATTGAGAAGACGAAATGCCGGCCGAAAACCGTATTCTGGTCTTAATGATAATGTTTCCAGTGAGGTACACTCTGTTGCATCAATATACTCAATATTTAATGGAAGCTTGGGCAACATTCGAAGATGAGTGCAACCACCCATATAAAGCCATCTCAGATTAGATAGTTGAACGATACTTTCAGGAAGGCAAACAAAATTATTTCCCCTTAGATTTAAAAATTCTAAAGATGACAAGCACCCAAGAACTTTAGGAATTGTCTGAACATTGCAATAACTTAGATTAAGTTTGGTCAAAGAGCATAAGCCTATTAAAGAACGCTCTAGCATGCCCGTGGGATCTGGACTTCTTCTAGGTTGCATTAAAGAAAACCTCGTGAGCTTATTAGATGATGGCCCCATGCATCCGCAGAGAGATAGTACTTTGAGATTTTTTAAGTGAACAACAAATGAAGGTAGGCCCGTTATAGCAATCCCACTCAAGTCTAACTCCTCCAAACTTTCGATTTTCCCCAAAATTTCTGGCAATTCATCAAGTTTTGAGCAGCTAGATAAATTGAGAGTTCTTAGAGACATTGAACTATAATAATCATTCGGAAGACTTGAAAGGTTTTTGCAACCATTCAAATCCAATCGAATAAGCCTTTTGAGATCTCCAAGAGATGCATGTATCTTATATAGTCTTGTACAACGTTGGAGAATCAGCTGCTTAAGATTTGGGGCTCCACTAAGGTCCGGGATCTCAATCAAGTTTTGAGAGTCACTGAGGTCAATGAGTTTTAACTCGTTTAAAATCTATTATAAAACAAGAAATAATTAGACAAACTCAAGCCTTAATGAAAAAGTAGGAAATACTAATCAGTATAAATGAAAATCTTACCATAATTCCTTTCCATAGTTGTTTGATGTCACTGCAATGCATTCTCAGTTCAACAAGCTTGTTTGGTTGGAAACTAGTTGGTAGGGATTTTAAAGGATATCCATGCCAATCTAGTACACGTAACTCATCAGAAAGATAATTGAGGCCTTGTGGAAGTTGGATAGGACCTCTAATGAGGTCTTGTGGAGGTTGCACATAACCAATTTTAAGGAATCTCAAATTTGTCATCTTTGAGAAGGTTTCAACACTCAAGTGTTCATTTTTAATCACAGGTGTCTTTAAGACTATACCTTCAACAAACTTTGTTCCCTAGTAACCAAGAACAATAAAATTAGAAAAATTCTTAGAAGAATGTGAAAGAATATTTATACTTCTCTAAATTCAAGTTTAAACTTGTCAACTTACAATATTATTTTTCAATACATGCAGGGCATCCTCATAACGCCCTAACCTGCTACGTCTACCAAGCTCTTTAAGGGATTCACGACGAACAATTTCTTGACCCATTTCTTGTAGCAAATCATGCATCCACAAAAATCCACATCCAATGCTTATGAGAGATCTATCCACAAGAACACCAATATTGTAGTCTGGACAAAAACCAAAGCTTTGAAGTATATCTCTTATGCCATCCTTGTACTCTTCTTTAAAAAAAAATGCAATATCCAAAAATAATTCTTGTTGCATTTTTGTTAGCCCATCAAAACTTATTTTAAGAATATTAAAAATTTTGTTATCAGGTTCCTCTTTTAGTTTTTCTAGGGCACTTTTCCATTCATCTATTCTTTTTTCAAATAACAAAGAACCTAAAACTTCAAGAGCTAAGGGAAGGCCATCAGCGTACTTCACAAAACGCTTAGACAAATCCACATAATTTTCTTCAAGATGAGGTTTCTTGAAAGCCTTCCAACTAAAAAGTTTCAAAGCTTCATCGTCATTCAACTCTTTAGCTTCATATATATGTTTCACTCCATGCCTTCTCAACAAATGCCTATCTCTACTAGTTACAATGATTATACTCCCTACACCAAACCATTCATCTTTCCCAGCTAATGCTTTTAGTTGTTCTTCTTCATTCACATCATCAAGAACAATAAGAACCTTCTTATTGCAGAGTCGCTTACTTAGGACACTGATTCCCTCATCAACATTCGATATATTTTTTTGGGTACTCATGAGGATCTTAGAAAGAAGTTGTTTCTGTAAAGAAACAAGACATTGATTTTCAGATTCTTCTCTAATATTATGAATAAAGCTGCTAGCTTCAAAGTCACGAAAAATTTTATTATAAATTTCTCGAGCAAGAGTTGTTTTACCAATTCCACCTATACCACAAATCCCAATAAAATGGACGCAATCTAACCTTTCACCCAAACATAAATCCAGCATTTCCTGCACACGAGATTCCATTCCAACAAAGTGCTTGGAAACACTTGAGACTTCACGATCCAACTCATTATTTATCCTCTGAATGATTTTTTCGATAACTGTTGATTCAGGCCTGCAAAAAATATAGCAAAACATTAATTTTGATTAGGCAGAGCTAGATACATTAATTTAGGAATAAACATTCATCAAAAGTAAAATCTTAGCTTTGTTCAGTAGCAAAAGGGGAACTCATATGTGGTACAAATTATGCATGCAATGTTTTTCAACCAAATTCGTATAATTCGAGCATATAATTTTTTCCTAAGTTTGTAATGTTGAAAATCATTCACAAACCTAAGCTTCTACAATGGTGGAATGCTCAGTACACAAGGAAAGAGATGAAGAGCAAGAAGCAGAGATTGAAGGAATGAATTTCTAGATTGATAATTAGCTTGCTCTGTTCCTTATATAACAGATACAGAGGCGAGAAAGAGTAACAGAAAAAACTAACTATACAACCTATAGCTGCTATACACATGTCATCTACGGTATTAACAAACTGACCCATTATGTATATTACTAAACTACAGGTCGTTCTGCATGTAGTTTTATGTACACAGTGTTACAAATCAGACTAAACTAATCACAAACTAAACAATCTTCAACATGTAATATACAGGAGACAATGAAAGTTGTCATGTAGCCAAATAAAGAAAGTAGCGAAAAATAGTAAAAAAACAAAAAACAAAAACAAATTCTTACTCATCCCGTAAATCCCATCCAGAGATACCAGCAACTTCTGTCACAGCATCTTTCCAAGTTTGCACATTCTCAGTATTATCAATGAGATGTTTTGCAAAGGCATCCTCAAAAGTCCCTCTCAGTTTGCGCACATCACTAGGATCCACATCATGGAAAACAGGCAGAACTATCAGCTTCTTCTTGCCCATGCACTCGTAGACCTTTGCTAGTTCAGTCAAGCACCAACTCGATGAAGCATAGTCTCTAGAGAAAATAACGACAGCAATCTTTGATTCTTCTATTGCTTTCAAGAGTTCTGGTTTAATGAATGCTCCTCGATCGAGACTTTCATTATCCCTAAAAGTGGTTATGCCATTCCGTTTCAAAGCTTGGTACAGATGGCTTGTAAATTTTTTGCGGGTGTCGGAGCCTCTGAAACTGAGAAAGACATCGTATTCGTATGTCCATCTAGGCGCAGAAGTAGAAGAAGAAGGAAAACATGAGGAGGAGGCGTTTTCTGTGCCCATAGAATTGCTATCGGAAATATACTAAAGATATGTATTAAGAAAATTATTCAACTTAGTAACAATTAACACTTGAAAGGAAAATAAATTGGGGAAGAAGGAAGCAGAGCACTGTATGGAGTGTTTGTAGGAGAAAATTTCTGTCGGAGATCGGAGATCAAAGCTCACAGATCGGAGATCTCTCCATTTGACGTTGACCACGGTGGATCGGAGTACGTTGGCACAGTTGATTTGGGTTGTCTGTGAAGGAGTAGAACCGAGTTGATAGGAAGAGAGAGAGGAAGAAAATTCAGTGCGAAGAGAGGAAGAGAGAGACAAAGAATTAAGCAAAGCAGAAAAGTGAGACACAGAGGAAATTTCCCATGTGAGTCAAAGCAGCGTAAACGGCATCACTGTGGCTATTTTTTCCCCTATACGGCGTCGTTTAAGATGCTCAAAAAGTAAAAATTAGAAACCAAACCAGGTCTCCATCTTTCAGTCCTCAAGCCCAAGAAAAATCGCCTCCCTTCAGACCCTCCCTCACCTGAGATCACCTCTCCCTCGTCGGCCACCGCACTCCTCAGCTCAGTCAAATCTCTGATATTATCCGCTGTTGTCCTTGTCGGCGTTGTCGTCCGCTGCTGCCTCCAGTTGATGACCAGCGATCGGATCTCTCTAAACCGGTTGAAGACTCGCTTTTTCTCACTGTGTTGCTTTCTCTTTTTTGTTTTTTTTGGCTGAGATGATCTCTTTGTTTGAACTTTATTGAAGTCTTTCTCCGTTGGGTAAAGATGGAAAGTCATACATGCTTAGTAAAAAACGCCAGAGCTCGTGTATCACCACAGACCACATAAATTGATATATTTATTAATTATTATATTTAGTTTTTATCTTTATTGATGTTATATTGTGTATTACAGACTTTACAGTACCACCACTGTTACTACAGTTCTACGGCTTTCAGGTTTCTTAGCTCTCTTGTTTTAATAATATTGGCGAAAACGTATTTTTAATCCTTACATTTTATTTCTAAATTGATTTAACTCTTAGATGAGTTCCAAATTTTTAAAAATTATTTTTAAAATAGTCCCTACCATTAACCCAGTGACAAAAAATACTGAGGTGGTAAACAAAAGTTCTAGCTGTCAAACTCATTTATTTATTAAAATAATAATTAAAAAGCCAACATGTCCCTCTTACACTCATGTGACCCTGCCATCTCATCCATGTCAGCATTTTAATAAATAAAACGAGCCACATCAGAAAATTAATCAATTAAAAACACAATCCTACACTAAAATAAATCAAAAATCATATATATTTAATTAAAAAGAGAGCTTTACATTAAAATTAAAACAGATATAAAAACTGGAATTTGTTTTTCATAAATCGATCAATAAAATTAAAATTATAATGCATAGATAAATAAAAAATTAAAAAAATATGAAAACAAACGGATCAATAGGCTTACTTTAGTTTTCATGGTATTGCTTGGAAGTAAATAGATTATGGCATCATTTTTACAAAATAATATATCAAACCTGGAAGTCTTTTCTCTTTTGCAAAATGGTATGTCATTACCTTGAAATTTCTAAAGGTTTGATAAGTTTTTTTTTTTTTCCTCCTTTTCCCTTTTTTCAGCTTTTTTTTTTTTTTTTTACTTTATGTTTCCTTTAGCAGTCAAGTAAAAAAAAAAAAAACTGCCTTTATTTAATATACCTTCAAAACAAAAGAAGAAATGTAAACTCGGCTTATCAATAGAAGATTGTGATGAGATATAAAGGTACTGAAGTGGGAAGATAATGACAAATGCAACCATCAAGCACATTAAGAAATTATAGTTTTATATGTCTGGTCTGGGTGCTTCTCCTTAGTCCTTACTCTTCAAGACTCAAAAGATTGTTGCATCCACACAAATAAATGGCATCGACATTTTTTTTTTTTTTTCATTTTTTGATAATTCAGATATTTTTAATGATATGAAACAAACCAAAATACAAACAGAAAAACTTGGAAACACCGAAACTTCTGCTAGTCCCAGGGCCGGCCCAAGGCCTAGGCAACTTAGGCCTAGGCCTAAGCCCCCACCACAAAAAAATATTTGCCCTTTACAAAAAAAGGCTCCATCCTGAAGCTACTATGTTTGCTAGAGACATTGGAGTACAGGACGTCATTTTTGAATCAGATTCACGAATTGCATGCCATGCACTTGCAGACCCCACCAATGCTCCAACATCTATCTCTACTATAGTGGCAGGGACAAGTGTTAGGTTGCATGAGTTTAGGACCTTTGGCATTGCGCATGTGAGAAGGCAAGCCAATAAGTCCGCAGACTCCGCACATGCTCTTGCAGCATATGCAAAAGAGACATTGACTCTCTTGTAGCTTGGGTGGAAGATTGTCCACCGTTCATTGAATCATTGGTGATTCAAGACTCCATGGTTTATTCCTGATTTTTCAAATAAAGTTCACGCATTTCCCATATAAAAAAAAAAGGCTCCATCCTATTATAAAAGACCCAAAATTTTATTAAAAAAAATATGAATTTTTTCAAATGGCTGTGCACTTTTTACTATTAGTGATGTTAGGAACATCACAAATTTTACTGTAGATTTACAAACTGACATGTTACCGATCACTAAAAAGTATTTTAAATATTCATTAATTACATTATTGAAGCTCATCAATTATTGTTATTGTCACATTATATTGTAAACATGTTGTAGTACTTTTAGCATTTTTCTTTTTTATTTCTAACAAGGTTTTAAAAAAAATTGCAAATGTTTTAGATACCAAAATTTTATAAAAAAATATGAATTTTTTCAAATGGTTGTGCACTTTTATTTTTAGTGATGTTAGGGATATCACAAATTTTACTATAGATTTACAAACTGACATGTTACCAATTACAAAAAGTATTTTAAATATTCATTAATTATATTATTGAATCTCATCAATCACTGATATTGTCACATTATACTATGAACATTTTGTAGTACCTTTAGCATTTTTCCTTTTTTATTTCTAATAAGGCTTTAAAAAAAAAATTTGCAAATGTATTAGATCACCAATGATGATTAATCTCTCCTAATAGTTTGAAACTTTAATATTTGTAAACTAATCTACTACAAAGTCACACATCAATTAATATCATAGATTATAAATTAGATTATGAATGTAATTAACTATGTATCGTCATATATCCAAGATAAATTAATTTTCTTTTTAAAAAATAATATTTTTTTTCTTTTTGTTAAATTTATTTTTCAACTATGATATTCAATTCTCTATATGAAATTAATCTTAGTTTTAGTTAGTATCATTTATTAAATTATGTATTTAATACAATTAACCTCGATTTGATTAATATTAATATGTAGAAGACTTCACATAAATCTTTCGCCTTAGGCCCTAAAGTAGGTTGGGCTAGCCCTGGCTAGTCCAGCACAGCAAGGGCAACTGCACTGACATAAACTCCCTAATAAAAACAGCGTGACATTATCCAAACCCAGTTCTACATAGATTAATTGTTGAAACTTACAAACAAACCAAGTACAAACTCAGCTACTAAAAAACTACTGAGCAGAATTCATGAGCAATGCAATGAAGTATACCCCTGTTAGAACTGTGAACTGTGTTTAGGCATTGCTGAGATTACCAACAGTATTGGCAGAATAACATTTAATCACATTTCACGATAATATCTACAGACACAACTTCTGCCCAAGTATTCATTGTACTTTTTGAGAGGCATACTACACTGAAATTTCATCAACAATTGTCACAAAACGGAAGCCCTATGACACGTTTTTCTTTCATCAGGAAGCAAAGTGCATCAAGGATTTTTTTTTTTAATGAATAAAAAATAGGTAGAGGAGGGTGACCTGAGTTGGTGTCTTCCTTAGAAGACGAACATTATGTAGTATTTTATTTGAACTTTTTTCCCATGTTCAATGTTATATATCTATAAAGTACCAATTAAACTCAAAATGATGTGATTGTAACATAGTTTTGAACGGTGAACACATGAAAAGAATATATTTTTTAATCTACATTTGTATTATTATTGTGGAATTTTCAAGACGAGTATATGAATATTGAGTTTGAGGCAAATGATCTTTCTTTATTCATTGGAGGGACTCAAGATGCAACATTAACTCACACTAACATGCACAATAGGCTCGGGTATAATTAATCTTTGTCGTATAGGATGCGATGTTCTTTAAAGTTTAAGAAAATTCCTTGAAAACCTTAATTCCCATATATGGCTCTCATAATAATTGCCTAGCACTGATGGCCTCGTTTTACTAGTGACTTTTATGTGAATAAGGTTTGATGTTGAGATTGCAGTGCTGGAAGGAGAAGGAAAAGGCAAACAAATAAACAAAGGAGATTGTCGGAGAAGGTGCGTTTATTTATTTATTTTAATATATATATATATATATATATATATAAATATATATTTTAAGTCACTACTACGAAATTTCTAAAAAGGTATGTTAACTACAAAAAAACGGCAAAACCCATCATCAACAAAGCCCCCAAACAGAATACTACCACCACCATTTCAAAAAGAAAAAAGAAAACGAACCCATAGAGAAATACCAAATCAAACACAGCAACCAAACCTAAAACACCAAAATCTCAGCTAAAATAAGAGCCAAAAGAGAGATCGAACCTGATGTGGGAGACTGAGAGAGCTGCGCCAATACCCTAGCCGCCGAGAAAGAGCGAAGACAGAGAGACGAGAGTTGAAGGGTTGGTTTCCATCGGAGATGGAGGGCGACGCTGACGGCTTCAGATCGGAGGAGATGGAGGGCTTATGAAATTCTGAAATTTAGATTCCATTGCTCTTAGATTCTGTTTTTCCGTCAAAATAAACAGAAAATAAGACAAACAGAATAAAAGAAATGGGTGAAAAAAATGTACCTGAAGTTTGATGCTACTGGAACAGCATTGATCGGAGTGTGAAAAACCATAGGTAGAAGCACTGGTTCTGTAGCGGAGACTTTTTAAGAGGAAGAAGGAAGAAAGAGGAGAGAGTGAGATCACGAAGGGAATTTTTAAGAACTTAAGGTTCTGAGGTTCTGAGGCTGCATTTATTAAAAACGCGGCCTAATACCTTCCCAAAAAAACGCGGAAAAAAGGCACAAAAACGCAGCCCATCACTTGGGCTAAGGCCCCGCGTTTAAAACGCGGCTGGACCTTGCGCCTTTAAGCCCCGTTTTTAAAAAACGGGGCTTTATGCCGTTTTGGGCCGCGTTTTTAAAAACGCGGCCCAAAAAAACGCAGCCAGATGGGCCCGCGTTTTGTAGTGGTTAATGAATGTCATTACTTCGAAATTTCTAAAAAGTATCCTAATGCTAACGCGTTTTATTACAAGTTTCCTTTTCTTTTTGAAGTCAAGTCAACAAACCAGTTGTATCAACCTATAAAAAAAAAAAAAAAAAAAAAGTCAACAAATCAGTGCTCCATTCCATTAAATTACCATTAACATGATTCTCAAATAAATAAATAATACCATTTACATTTTTTTTTTACTAAAACCATTTACAGACATAAAGTTTAGTCATTTATCATATATCCCTTAATCTTTTAATACTTAATTTGGACTAATAACATTATGTAGTATTTTATTTGAACTTTCTTCCCATGCTCAACGTTGATAAATAAGTAAAGTACCAATTAAACTCAAAATGATGTGATTGTAAGTTGTAACATACTAAAACTAGTCATTTTGAACACACGGAAAAAAATATATTTTAATCTACATTAGTATTATTATTGAGGAATTTACAAGATGAGTATGTGAATATTGAGGCAAATAATTTTTCTTTATTCATTGGAGAGACTCAAGGTGCAACATCAATCCACATTCACATGCTCAATAGGCTCGTGTAGTTAACTTTTTCATATAGGATGTGACTACATATGTTCTTTAAAATTAATAAAAAAAATTCCTTGAAAACTTTAACTCATATATGGCTCTTTTAATAATTGCCTAGCACTCATGGCCTCGTTTTGCTAGTGTCTTTCATGTGAACAAGGTTTTATGTGGCAATGTGGCATGTCAAAAGCTATTTTCATTGCCTACTTGAGCAATTGCTTGAAAGATAATGGTTGATGGTACTCATTTTTGTTTTAACGGTGACTGTTGAGAACAAGGTTTGATGTGACACGTCAAAAACTATATTTCTATTCTAATTTAGTAATTTCCTAGAAGATAATAGTTTATGGGATTTGATTTTAGAATATAATATATTAAATCTTGTAGTCTTTTTTTTTTTTTCCTTTCTTGAAAATTTCTAAAGGTTGGATAAAGTTTTTTTTATTTTCGTCATTCTTTCCCCTTTTTAGCTTTACTTTAGCAGTCAGTCAAAAAGCCCTTCCCCCCTCCAATTCCATACCCTCAAAAGAAAAGAAGAAATGGAAACTCGGTTATAAAAAGGTGCTAAAGTGGAACACACGGACAAATGCGAGTCTTTTGGCTTAATATTACTATTTCTAATGTTATTTAGCTTTATAGGTACTATTCTAACTTAATTGGCAAATTGAGGAGAGAGAAATAATTTCGGCAACAGTGTTGCCGAAATTCAACAAAAATGAGGAGAGAGAAAGAGAAAAAGGCGGAGAGAGAAAGAAGAGGAATTTCGGCAACACTGTTACCGAAATTCCTCTGCCCCGGTCAGTTAAAAAAAAAGCAATTGCGGCAACGCCATTGCCGAAATAGGAAAAAAAAAAAAGTTTTGGCAATTGTGGCAATGCCATTGCCGAAAATGGAAAAAAAAAAAATATGAAATCTGTGAATGAGTAAAAAAAAAAAGTTGTCCCGTCCACAATATTTTTACAATATTTTCACAATAAATCACACGTGATTAATTATTATTAGTTCAAAAAATTTGTGACAAATTAATTGTGGCAATGGCATTGCCGAAAATGTGTAAAAAAAAAAAAAAAATTTGTTTTGGCAATTGTGGCAATGTCATTGCCGAAAATGTAAAAAAAAAAAAAATTTGGCAATTGTGGCAATACCATTGCCGAAAATGTAAAAAAAAAAAATAATAAATAAAAAAATTTGGCAATTGTGGCAATACCATTGCCAAGAATGTAAAAAAAAAAAAAAAAAAATATATATATATATATAGATATATTTTGGCAATTGTGGCAATGCCATTGTCGAAAATGGAAAAAAAAATTATGAAATCTGTGAATGAGTAAAAAAAAAAGTTGTCCCGTCCACAATATTTTCACAATAAATCACACGTGATTAATTATTATTAGTTCAAAAAATTTGTGACAAATTAATTATGGCAATGGCATTGCCGAAAATGTAAAAAAAAAAAAAAAAAAAGTGTTTTGGCAATTGTGGCAATGCCATTGCCGAAAATGTAAAAAAAAAAAAAAAAAAAAATTATTTTGGCAATTGTGGCAATGGCATTGCCGAAAATGTTTTTTTTTTTTTTTTTTTTTTTTTTTTTACATTTTCGGCAATGCCGTTGCCACAATTAATTTGTCACAAATTTTTTGAACTAATAATAATTAATCACGTGTGATTTATTGTGAAAATATTGTAAAAATATTATGGACGGGACAACTTTTTTTTTTTACTCATTCACAGATTTCATAATTTTTTTTTCCATTTTCGGCAATGGCATTGCCACAATTGCCAAAACATTTTTTTTTTTCTATTTCGGTAATGGCGTTGCCGCAATTGCTTTTTTTTTAACTGACCGGGGCAAAGGAATTTCGGTAACAGTGTTGCCGAAATTCCTCTTCTTTCTCTCTCCGCCTTTTTCTCTTTCTCTCTCCTCAATTTCCCAATTAAGTTGGAATAGTACCTATAAAGCTAAATAACATTGGAAATGGCAATATTAAGCCAAAAGACTCGACAAATGCAACCATCAAACATATGAAGAACTTATAGTGTCAACTAATACAACCATCAACCATCAAAGTCTAGGTGCTTCTACTAAGATTGTTGCATCCTCACACACGTACACACACAAAGAAGAAGGCATCAACAATTATTTTTGGATAATTCAGAAATTTCTATTAATATGAAACAAACCAATACAAACAGAAACATTTGAAACACTGAATCTTCAGCTAGTACACTACAACAAGGGCATAAACTTCCTAATCAACATGAAAACAGTGTTGCAACATCAGTTCCAATAAGATCCTTGTTTGTATTTCTATTCAACTTCTACCAGTTTTTACTTGTTACCTATAATCTGTTTGCAGGGCTTCTTGCCTATTCCCTACAATATTTGCAAGGCTTCCTTGTCTATCCCCTACGATTAGGGGTGGCAATTTTTATCAATATCCATGAACCCATCCTATCCCAACCTCCTCCACCGCTAGCAAGATGCTCAACTCGGCCCAGCAATTTTTTCAATTAAATAGTTACCACTCATAAAGATAATGGTGATGGCAATTGACTAATTGAGTTGAAGCAATTATGCTGCAGTGCCAATATGTGAGGTGGTCTAAATTATCATGGATGCAGCGGGACTGTTATTTGATGATATGATAACTACCATGTATGAAAGAAAATATGTTAACTGTATTAAGGAGAATTTTATTATAATTCATTCAAATAGTTTTCTATATCTTTCCCATAATTGTGCTCTTGCCATGTTCAAGTCCTAAATTATCCGCATTTTCCATGTTGCTTGTTGATTTTGTACGATAACATAGGTTGGCAACATATGTCATTCACTATAAAATCAGTGGCAGAGGTAATGAATTTCCTAAATAAATTACATTTTGCTTCTTCTGAAAGGCCTTTTATACATCCTAAGATCTTCTTAACACCAGTTAAAACCATCATCATATAGGACATTTTATCTCTTTGCTTTGTTTTGTCTTTTCACCTGGGGAAGAAATTAGTTTAAGAAATGCTAACCAAGCGTTACTCCTATACAACAGCTACAGCCAATTTATGCATAAACAAATTATGGCAAGTGGAACATTCAGGTCTAATATCACCTTAATAGAGACAATTTGATTTTTCAACACAAGAAGAAAATTAAATTATAGCACACCTTTGGAGTTGCTGAGTCCACAGCAACTGTAGAACCTTTATGTTCATGAATTTCAGACATAAGCAAACCTACTAAAAAACAGACCAGGTATTCTATGGGGTTAAATGGAAGACCAATTTGTGTGCAGACATTCACAATACAGAAAGACATTGTATTTCTATTATTCTGTACAAAGGAAGACGATGCTGATGGAATAAAAGCCATAAAGGAAATTGATGTGCTTGAACAATGAGTTTATAGATTTAGACTGATAAACTCAGAGGCCACTTGAAATATCGTGTATTTCGAATGGGCACTATGAGGCAGAGGGAGCAGCATTCAAGGGTCAACAATTCATTTTCTATTAGAGTTCGCGTTTAAGTGACCCTCCTCTTCTAGGTATCTTCCTGGCCAAACAGCTATTTAAATTAAATTGTTAAACCATATACTAATATATTGGTTGTTAATGGGAACAAGCATTTGAAGGAAAAGTTTTAAGTTTAGCCGCTAAAAGCAATTGCACCTTGCTTCTACTAAAATTTTAGGCCTTTAGCTTTTCTGCATCCAAATAATCTCTTAAAACTATCACCTGCTGGGTTTTGCCTTTTTAGCTGGAGAAGAAATTAGATTTTGAAATGCTAACCAAGCATTACTCCCATATAACAGGAACATCATCAGGTGGAACATACAGGTCTACCATCAACATAACATAAACTTGATTCAATTTTCAATACAAGAAGCAGATTAAATAATAGCACACCTTTGGAATTGCTAAGTCCACAGCAACCGTAGAACCTTTGAAGTTCATATGATTCAGACATTATCCGGTATACTGAATCTGAAAACAGACCAGACAATACTATGAGGTAAAATGGAAGACCAAAACAAAAAATGATGAAGTTCCACAATTATTGATCTTCCAAATGACACCTCAAACACTATGTTTATAGTTTAGAATCTCTCGATTAACACTATGTATTCTACAAATTCACTTGAACAAAAAACTAGAATACAAAATTTTAAGACTCAAGCTCCACTTCCTGCATTTTCATGCATTACAAATCCAATTCCATGTTTTGTCACTGGATCCTGAAATGCAAGCAACTTCAAATTTCAATATTTGAATGTAAAAATAGTGAGGATGCTGTTCAATGTAGAATATACAAGCAAGAAACTCCAACAAAATAACAAATTAGATTACAAATAACTGGTCATTATTATAAATTAGTGTAAGTACTTATTAAACCTGAAAAGGAAATGTCAAAAACACCAATGACACTCAACTTTGTTAACTTGGCAATGCCAAGTTTCCCAAAATCAAAACCCAGAAATGGAAATGTTAAGATAAAACGAAAATATTTGAAATTACCATTAAAGTTAAGAGAATTAGGATACCATATGCCTTAGGTGTAAGCATCTATAAGTGAACTATAGTTCATAAAGTAACTGCAACAATCATCAACAACCCATCCAATTTTAATTATTTTACAATCCTACAGAATTAATTAGTGATGCATGCGGCCCTTGAAGCATTTAGGTCTGCTAGATATTACTAATTGCACCAAGAGGTGGTGAATGTGATCAATAATTTGATACCTGCCAAAATCATCATCTGTGACACTTGGAGGAATTATAGTAACAAAAACTCGAGTCCCACCCTTAGAAGTTAATACCATTTTTTCCTTTTGAAAACAGTGAGTAAAATGTTCTGTAAAGACAAGTGAAGAAGAAAGCTTTTTCTCATGAACATATTGTAAAATTCAATTTCAAGAGTTTTATATATATAAATAAAAAATCAAGAGATTATCCCAAGATGCTACAAATTATCTTGGGAAAATAATGGCAAGGGAAAAAGGCAACGTCTACAAGCAAACTGCTATAGCTGTATAATGGAAAAACCAAATCAAATATTTCTTCAACATTTTTTTTTCCAATAAGTAAATAATTCATTGATTGAAAAAAGGTGCTACCCTAGTAAAGGGGCTGCATACATAAGAGTATTACACAGAACAGAAAAAAAAAATTTAGGAAAGTGAAAAATCAAAACTAATAGAATAAAAAACTGGCGAAAGCTCAAAGAATTCAGAAATTTTAGGAGGCCTGCAACAGAGAATGAAGAAGGTGGTGAAGACCAGTCATATAAGGAAAGTCATCAAATGGTGTTGGTAAAGGCTACGAGCTGAAAATTTGATTTTTTCTTGATCTCCTATGAGGATGTCTAGCAATAAACAACTAACAAATTATGTTGTGATAACTCGGTTTTCCATGAGATAAAGAAACATATCAATGCAGATGATCACCACTTAGTACTGGTTTTCAGCATAGAAAGTTAAAAACATACTAAACGGGCTTAATGGATTTATATTTCAAGCCAGCCATTGTAGGTACAATCTGTCCAATCTATTGTAAGAAGTAGGTGGGTTCTGGCCAAGAGCAGTGGACTCACTGCTGAGATGCTCTAGGGGGATTATATGCCTTCATAGGTCTTGGTACTATATTTTTTTTTGTGCTGTTTTCCTCACCTTCTATGATGTATTTTCCTTTGTTTCTTATTGTATCCAAAATAGAGGTACACTTGAGGCTAGCTTTTCTTTAGCATTGTATCTTTTATATTCTCTTTTAAATAAACAGTGTGTCACAGACTTAATATATTGTACAATTAGAAAATAAATAGAGAAAGTTCTTTGGTAAGAAGCACCATATTGATCTTTGTAACAAATTGGTCATGACAGATATCTATGAGCCAGCTTCAAGTGCATGGAGGAAGAATTTTTTTAATTTATCATAGGCTATACAGCTTGTTCCACAAAAGGTCCTATGTTTGAAGAAATTCAAGAGCTTCTCACAATATATCAGAATGGTGAAAGTGAACATGAAGACATTAGGCAATACTTCATCTTGTAGATATAAGTCTTAACCCTTAATCTGAAGGATCAAGCAACATAATTTATAATTATTTGAAGTTCAATCAATTAATTTTCAATTTCAAAACAGAAATAGCTTTTGTCTACCAGCTACCAAAGATGATTTTACCTTCTTTTTTTTTTTTTCTTTTTTTTTTCCTTTTTTTTTTTTAATTTTTTGTGGCAACTAAACATAAGTTAAAGAAGGAAGTAAAAACAGTTGGGAGTAAAATGACAGGCCAATCAAGTTTAAACACACATGCATTGAATTAGTATAATGCAAAGATAATTTAGCACAAATGACAAAACTAAGGTCATAGGTTCTTTACTCTTACGCAAATCAAATGATTGGATACTTAAGACTGTAACTTGGGCTCTTATATAAAGCTATGGACAACTAATTCTGGGCTAGCTTTGTTGCAGAAAACAAAAGGACGAAACTTAAATAAATACTAGTAATCTCATTTAGCTGACTGAGGACTCCTATAGTGAGGAGGCAACACAACTATAAGATCCATCTCTAAATACAACATGCCCAATCATCCAAGTACACAGCCAGTCGATTTTCTGTTTTTTTTTTTTTCTTAATAAAATTAAATCACAAGACAATGGGAACAGAAAGCTATAAAACCAAAGATTTGGAACACAATACAGGAGGTAACATCAAGAGTGTAATTGATGGCATCTTGATGATATTCATTACATCAACAGGTATGCTTACAGAGTAGTATATGATGTTGCAAGTAGTCTTAAGGCAAAAGTTTCTAGTGTATTGGTGGAATCCTAATGATATTCTTTATACCATGTATGGTTACAGACAGAAAATGATGTTGCAAGTAGTCTTGCAGAAAAGTTTCAATTGTATAGCAGGAAAAAAGCTATGTTTGGAAGCCACTTAAGTCTAATTCTCTGGTTTCTATACAAAGCAAACTTCCTCTCGTGGATATTCGAGAAGTAGTTAGACCTATTTGGGTTCCGGCCAAGGGGAGCATTTATATCTGCTAAGAAACCTGGAGTCCAATTCAATTGAGGTTGTGTGAGGTTAATTGATGGAAGCTAATCTGGTTTTTCACCACCTTTTCTAGACATGATTCATCACTTGGCTTGCTATGAGAAAAAATTATCCACTTGTGATAAATTGTTATAGTGGGGGTACAAGGGGATATTCTGTTTGCATTATGCAGAAGTTGCCTAAAATGTCCAAACCATTTATTTTTTAAATGCAGTTTGCCAAAAAGATTGTGGAGGGAAGTAATGAAGAGATGCCTCATAGACTCTCCTGAAACAAATTGGATTAAATGGGGGTTGGAAAGTTTAAAAGGTAAGCTGAAAGCTTCCTCATGTAAGTTAGCATGGGGGTGTGGTTTACCATTTATGGAGTCAGAGAAATGCAAAATTTAGGGAGGGAAAATTTAAAGTGAGGAGCAGTTGTTGGAGAAATGGAAATTGGGGTAAGGATGGAAGCTAGAGGGAATTTCAAATACACTAGAATGAAGAGATATCTGTGTATTAGCTGGAATATTCCATTATCTGTTTTCCAAGTGAAGCCGTTTTTTGTATGTGATGTCCTAGTAAGCGTCAAGATGTCATTAGGAAAAGTTAGAAAGTGTTTCTTTAGTTTGACAAAAGTTTTGTCCTGCTTCAAATTTGTATGTATTATGACTAGCTGTTCTGTTGTTACTACAGCGATGTTGTGTGTGGACCTGAACTGAGTGTTCTCTTAATTATATATTTTCATTCATCCAAAAAAAAAAAAAAAACACCTGGTCCAAGATCATGTGGTATGCAACTTTGGAAAATTTGACTGACAGGAAATTTAAATAAAGGATAATGACTAATTTTGGAATAAATTTCTGCAAACTGTTACACTCAGAAATTTTGGAAAAAAAATGAAAAAATTGGGTTGTGGTAATGCAAGTTGAAGTTTCGCATGGGAATGTTACATCTAATCAAATCGCAAAGAAAAGAGGAAATAAATGTGCTATTTTTATAAATCTATGACAGAAGACTATGGGGTGAATGACATACCATGAACTTAGATATGAAGAGCTCAAAAGTAATAAAGGCAGCAATGCAAGCAGAGGAGAGGTTATTCTACAACTTGTTTTCCCGTCTTTAAGCATGGAATCAACGGAACACCAAAGCTGATTTGAATTCCATATTACCTATCAAAACAAAAAAGAACTTCCTCATCACAGCTTCGAATTCTACCGGGTCTTGCTTTAACATTACAATTTTGCTTATTTCTTTCTCTATTGTCAATCATCAGTTGACAAATGAAACCCAAATGATCAGATAACGCATGTGCATAGATTATTAGTATTAGTAAGCAAGTGGCCCTACCCCTCATGCTGCTATTTGTTATAAGATTAATTCTATCATATGTTTTAATTTTGGTGGTGACAGATTCTACTGTTCAAAAGCTGCTTTATGATTTCTTTATACACTATTTGTAAACCAAAATTATCTTAAGAGGGCTTAGAGTGAGGAAGACTAAAACATATACAACAACAACAAAGTCTTAGTCCCAAAATATATACGAATATAAAAAAAATAGAGGCCGTAAATATTAATTAAGATTGCTTCCTGTTGTGTGCCACGTAGGATTTGTTCTCTCTCTCTCCCCTTCAAAACTGTTTCAGATCACCAGCTTACTGGTTTCTTCAATAAAATGGTAGTTTTCACATGACCACTTATAAAGACAACGATGGTGGAAATTGAGTAGATGCAGTGCCAATATGTTAGTTGGTCTCAATGACCATGGAGGCAGCAGCAGCACTGTTACTAGATGATATGACTAGGTACTTTGTACAAAATAAATGGGGTGGTATCAAACTAGTCATAAAGCATGGAGACAACTAATGTTAGAAATATGTCCGACTAATATGCAGCATATGCCCATGCTATGTTTGATATATTCATTCAATGAATTATAAGTTCATTCAATATATTCAACTTAGGCATTCGACCATTACTTTAGTCATATGGATTTGTATGTGTACCGAAATGGACCGAATAGACCAAAGTGGACCAAACAGGGCCAATGTGGACCAAAATGCTACACTGATGTGGCTCAATAGGAGTGTAGGAGTAATAAATGATATGCTTCAATTTTTAGATATTATATAGATTTGTATCAAATAATTATTTTCATCTAATAACACATGAATATTTGAACACCATCAAGAATCATCTACCAAATAAATCTTAATTAAATTAGCAAATCTACTTAATATTATATATATGATCATAACATCACTCATAAATAATTTAAAGTGTATTGAAGGAAAACACTTGTCTAGAATCCACTTAGGTCCAATTCTCTGGTTTCTATACAGAGCAAACCTCCTCTGGTGGACATTGGAGAAATAGATAGACCTATTAGGGCCAAGGGGCATTTATACAATGCTGTTAGGTCCAATTATAACCAGTGTCACAATAGATGCATCCATGATAACCTGTCAACATATCGTACATGTCGGAACTATGTAATGGGACACTTATGTTGTATGTAGAATCAAGCAGAAGGTAGTATTTCCCATTTTATCATTTGAAACTTAAAAATAAAAATGAGAAAATGATAATAAGCTTCTTACACTTATCTATCACCCAAGTAAACATGCTCAACAGCTACTAATTTTTAGACTTCCCTTCTCACCTTAATAAGGTAATAAGGCATGGCATGGTCCTCCTTCCCTATCATTAACCTCACCAGACAATGGCCTTAGACTAATCATTCAGTGAATTAAACCTTTGCAGCTTAATGTAAGATATAATAAACTTTTCAGCTCCAAGAATCTATTGCTTTCTGTGTAAACTAATCAATCCGTTGTAGTCAACAATCTTTGAATTCATCTGCAAGAAAAATTCTGAACCACCTATTATTTGGAAAATGTTTTTATTGGACAGAGAAATGATTTTATTATTTTTCCTTAACTTCTAAATCTTATTCTGGTTTGTGATTATTCATCTTGAGCAGAAGCAGTAGTTGTACCAAGATTGATGGGTGTCTCCCTTCAAAAAGCTAGTTCACTATGTAAAAAATGTGATGTTAACAATACCATAAGTTCCCTAGTACCAGATGTTAACAATACCGTAAGTGCTAAACTGGTTTTCTACAGCCATTCAGAGACGTGCCGCACATGCTTTCATCCATTGGCTTGTTATGAGATACATATTATCCTCTTAGGGTAAACACTTCTAGTGGGGGTACAAGGGGATGTTCTGTATTCATTTTGAAGAAGTTGCACAGACAGTTGAGACCAACTATATTTTGAATGCAGTTTGTCAAAAAGATTGTGGAGTAAAGTTAAGAACAGATTCTTCATAAACTCTCCCAAAACAAATTGAAATAAGGTTGCTAAATGGGGGTTGGAAAGTTTAAAAGGTAAGAGTCTTAAAGCCTCCTTGTGTAAGTTAGTCCTTATGTAAGTTAGCATGGCAGGTGTTATATACCATGTTGAGGAAAGTAAAAGACCACAAGACATAATGAAGAACAAAACAAATTTTGATTTCAAATTAAAGACCAAGACACTTCTGCATAGACACACACCACACTTTGCTTACACAATAGACACACACATCAACTTTTGCCTTTTACACTTTTCCAAAACTAAATTCTTATAATGCACACACCAACTCACTCGCACTTGCTCTGCACAACGGACACATGCAATTTACTTTACCACACTCACTCTTGTAAGGACACATACACTCACACTAGGATTTGGTGCTTACACTTCACACACCAAATAAGCATCATCACTTCCTATTTATACTTGGTTCAAGTCAGTTAAGTCACCGACTTTGATATTTCTAGCCCAGTAACAGTAAACTGCTTTCTCTAAGCTTCTAGACATCCTAAAATTGTGGCCAGACTTTTATTGTGCAAGAGAGTCTTGTAGAAAGAAAATTCCAAAGAGAGTGCAAGAGAGAAATTTCTAGAGAGAGAGAGAGAGAGGTGGTGTTTGATTTTTAACATACCATTAATGGAGTCATAGAAATGCCAGAATTCATGGAAGGAATACTTAAAGTGAGGAGCAGTTGAAGAAATGCAAGATTGGTGTAAAGATGGCAGCTAGAGGGAATTTCATAGACTCTAGCATGAATATATCTCTATGTGAAAGTTGGAATATTCACTATCATTTCTCAAAGTGAAGCCAGGGAATCCTGTGCAGTCATGCTGAATTGATTTTTGCCGCTGTGTTTCTAGCTAAATCTATAATTTTTATGCTAGGTGCTGTTGTGATTGTATTTGGTGTTCTAGTAAGAGTCAATATTGCATTCGGAAAATCCAAAAAGTGTTTCTTTAAAGAGAGTTTTGCTTTGCTTCAAATATGTCTATATCATGTCTAGTTGTTCTGTTGTTGCTATTGTTATGCTGTGTATGGCTTTGTACTGAGTGTTTTCTTAATAATATTTTTCATTCATCCAACAAAAAAAAACTAGGCCCAAGTTCATGTAGGTATGCAACCTTGGAAAATTTGATCAACAGGAAAGCTAAATATAGGAAATACACAAGTTTGGTATAAATTTCTGCTCACTGTTGAAGTATTCATCCACAGAAATTTTGAAAAAATCCAAATGAGGCAGTACTGATGTGACTTGTGAGTCGAAGTTACACCATGGGGAAGTAATATTTAATCAAATCACAAAGAAAAGAGGAAATAAATGAGGTATTTGAAATAAATCTATGACAGAAAACTGGGGGGGTGGATGCATACCAGTAGCTTAGAAGGAAAAGCTCAAAAGTAATGAAGGCAGCAATGCAAGAGGATATTGTACATCTCGTTTTCCCTCGTCCTTAAGCATGGAATCAATGTGTAATCTGAGTCTTTTAGGCTGAACTTCTTCAACATAGCTTCTAAATCTACAGGGTCTTGCTTCACAATTACAATTTTGCTTATATCTTTCTCCATTATCAACCATCAATTGACAAATGAGACCCCAATTATCAGATAAAGAAGTCATGTAGCAGTGACAAAGCCCACACTTCTGCACATTCAAGCTTTGGCAGTTGCTAGCAATAGAAGCTTCCATGCAATTGTATTGATTCAACCAATCTGGACGTGATCCACACAATATATAGGACTGCCACATCAATGCACCTAGATGGAACCACTTGACATCAGTTTCCAAATGACAAATAAGACGATGAGAAGTTTCTTATTTAGAATTGACAAGGATGGTAGTTGGATGATCGTAGTCTGATAAAGAAGTGCATTAAAAATATGATTTTGACCAGCAATAACCAAACAAATGATATAATTGATAGCATAGTATCCATCTACTGCAAATATTCTAAGAAAGAAATTAATATTATAGCTTTACTCTATTAACTCAACAGAGCTAACTTGTCATATAGACACATGCACAACAGGAGTTCTAGACAAAATTTAGTCCTTAAATCAAATTATTAAAATAGAAACAGAAAATAATGATATTTTTGAAGTTTGTTATATTGGGAACCAGAAAAACAAGTCAGAACTCAGGAACCTAATTCAACTGTTTTAGGCCTAATTCAAGGACAAACTCAGCACAAAATACAATACCAAAAAGGCAAATTTCCACAGCTTTCCAATCAACCAAGCAATGGGTGGTGTGGTGTGAAGTCAAAATAAAAAAAGAGAAAGAAGGGTCCTTTAAGTTTTAAAATAGTTGTCCTACTTCTAAATGATAAAATAGTTGCATTATTTCTATTGTACACGACAAGAAAGCTTTGCAAATAATTTTATCTACTTTGCTGCAATATAACTTCACTTGGAAACAGGGGCCCAAATTTTCTTCATTCCATTTGATTTTACAACACTGGAGTCCCATGCATCTATAATCTATTGCATTCTCCTATGGAAAGTTGTAGTAAACTAAATACTATAAAAAGAGAGCAATAACAGAGAGTTTCGAATATACCATCCAGCACAATTGAACAAAAATGACTACCATACAATCAGTTCCACATGCTTTTTCGTCAGCCAGCAACGTGACAATTTCTCCTTTTCAACAAAGTCCAAATAAAATACTTCTTCATATCCAATATGAGGTAGCTGGCAGAAATGAGAAAACAAATTACCAAACTAAAACGAACCTTGTCATAGAATAAAAAGAAAAGAAATTCAACGAATTTTAAAAAAGAAAGAAAGAAAGAAATATAAAGCTACCAACAAGCTCCGTAAGAGGGAGAAAAGATATAGACTTACAAAAAGTCAAAGACAAGAAAGTTGATCAGCCAATTTCATCAAAGATACCAATTTCACTGGGATTTCTCTTCCTTGCAATCAGAGTCACCTTGTTCTTGGGTGCTTGAATTCCCAAGCCAATTTCCCAAACGTGGAATTAATCTTTCAATCAGCTTAGGGAGTCTTATCCTCTTTGGGTGTGGTTCGTCTACATCGTTAGAGGTAGCTTCTCCACTAGGTCCAGCCCCTTCCCCATCAGAGTCATCACGGCTTCGCTTAATCTTGGTATCTTTTTCTGAATCGTCAAAACCTTCCTCGTCATAAGGAGTGATGATGCAGCTGCTAGGCCCAGCCTTAGTTTGGTTTATTAGGTCTTTAATGTCTCGCTCGGACACCAGACGGGCCCCGCATTTTGTAACCTCCAATCCATTAGCGTCGACTTTATTCGGGTTCAAATTTAACTTCCATTCGGCTGGGCCATAGTCGAGTTTAAATTTAACTTCAATCTGGCTGAATCCATTAGCGTCGACTTTATTCAGTATTTCTTTCCAGCTCGCAAGGTATGTAGGGCGAAAATAACACAGCCAAAGCTGATACGATTCAATCTTACAATCTTCCGCGGATATAAAAGTGCCAATTTCGGCTGATCTATTAATGGAACACTGCAGAAATCCTTGATCATGCTTGCGGAATACAAAAACAGCGCACACAGCGATTCCCATCAATTTGTTACGGAATAAATCTGAGGGCACTTGCAGATTCACCGAATCCCCCACATTTTGGTGGCTAAACCATTTCGGAATTTCACTTCCAAGAATCTTTAAGTGATAACTCAAAACATGACGGGGAACCTGAAACATACAATTCATGATGCTTAGAACTTCACATGAGAGAGAGAGAGAGAGAGAGAGAGAGAGAGAGAGAGAGACCTGGGCATTAATGATAAAACGTCTTAGCATTGTTGAAAATAGGTCACCGTAGCCCTGATTCTTGATCAATTTGTCGCAATTGAGAAGTTGAAATTCCGGATGAAAATCGTATTCTGGTCTTAATGATAATATTTCCAGTGAGGTACACGATGTTGCATCAATAAACTTAATATTTAATGGAAGCTTGGGCAACATTCGAAGATGAGTGCATCCACCCATATAAAGAGATTTCAGATTAGATAGTTGAATGATACTTTCAGGAAGGGAAACAAAATTATTTCCCCCTAGAAATAATTTTTCTAAAGATGACAAGCACCCAAGAACATCAGGAATTGTCTGAACATTGCAATAACTTATATCAAGTTCGGTCAAAGAGCATAAGCCTATTAAAGAATGCACTAGCATGCCCATGGGATCAGGACTTTGAGATAGTAGCCCCACACATCCAGAGAGAGATAGTCCTTCGAGATTTTTTAAGTGAATAACGGATAAAGGTAGGCCTGTTATAGCAGTCCCACTCACGTCTAACTCCTCTAGAGTTTCGATATTTCCCAAATTCTCTGGCAATTCATCGAGTTTTGAGCACTCAGATAAATTAAGACTTTTTAGAGACATTGAACTATAACAACCATTCGGAAGACTTGAAAAGTTTTTGCAGTCTCTTAGATCCAATTTAATAAGGTCAATTAAATGCTCAATTGATAATGGTAGCCCCGTTATAGCAGTTCCACTCACGTCTAACTCCTCTAGAGTTTCGATATTCCCCAAATTCTCTGGCAATTCATCAAGTTTTGAGCACCCAGATAAATTAAGACTTTTTAGAGACATTGAACTATAACAACCATTCGGAAGACTTGAAAGGTTTTTGCAGTCTCTTAGATCCAATTTAATAAGGCCAATTAAATGCTCAATTGATAATGGTAGCCCCGTTATAGCAGTTCCACTCACGTCTAACTCCTCTAGAGTTTCGATACTTCCCAAATTCTCTGGCAATTCATCGAGTTTTGAGCACCCAGATAAATTAAGACTTTTTAGAGACATTGAACTATAACAACCATTCGGAAGACTTGAAAGGTTTTTGCAGTCTCTTAGATCCAATTTAATAAGGCCAGTTAAATGCTCAATTGATAATGGTAGCCCCGTTATAGCAGTTCCACTCACGTCTAACTCCTCTAGAGTTTCGATATTCCCCAAATTCTCTGGCAATTCATCGAGTTTTGAGCACCCAGATAAATTAAGACTTTTTAGAGACATTGAACTATAACAACCATTCGGAAGACTTGAAAGGTTTTTGCAGTCTCTTAGATCCAATTTAATAAGGCCAGTTAAATGCTCAATTGATAATGGTAGCCCTGTTATAGCAGTTCCACTCACGTCTAACTCCTCTAGAGTTTCGATATTTCCCAAATTCTCTGGCAATTCATCGAGTTTTGAGCACCCAGATAAATTAAGACTTTTTAGAGACATTGAACTATAACAACCATTCGGAAGACTTGAAAGGTTTTTGCAGTCTCTTAGATCCAATTTAATAAGGCCAGTTAAATGCTCAATTGATAATGGTAGCCCCGTTATAGCAGTTCCACTCACGTCTAACTCCTCTAGAGTTTCGATATTCCCCAAGTTCTCTGGCAATTCATCGAGTTTTGAGCACCTAGATAAATTAAGACTTTTTAGAGACATTGAACAATAACAACCATTCGGAAGGCTTGAAAGGTTTTCGCAGTCTCTTAGATCCAATTTAATAAGGCCAATTAAATGCTCAATTGATAATGGTAGCCCTGTTATAGCAGTCTTATTCAAAGAAAGTTTTGACAAACATGACATATTTCCCACAACCTCTGGAAACTTCTTTAGTCTTGAACAACCAGAAAGTATAAAAGTTTCAAGAGCTTCCAAGCTGATCTTGTGAGGAAGGCTTTCGAGACATTTGCAACCATCCAAATCCAATTCAATAAGTAGTTTGAGATTTCCAAGAGATGCATGAATCTTAGATAGGCTTGTACAACCTTGAAGAATCAATTGCTCTAGGTTTAAGGGAAGCTCTGGCAATGATTGAAGACTCGTGCAACCATTCAAAAGAAGACCTTTTAGATTAGATAGTTGAATGATGGATGAAGGTAGTGCTTTTATAGCAGTTTTACTCACATCTAATTTCTGTAGGCCTTTCATATTCCCCAAGTTCTTTGGCAGTTCATCTAGGTCTATGCAACCACTTAGATTCAATTGAATAAGTCGTTTGAGATTTCCAAGAGATTCATGAATCCTATGCAATGTTGTACAACCTTGAAGAATCAATTGCTCAAGATTTGGAACTCCACTCAAGTCCGGGATCTCAATCAAGTTTGTCGAGTCTCTCAGGTCAATATATTTTAACTCGTCACAACTCTGTTATAAAACAACAATCAAACAGAGAAATTAAACCCTTATAAATATAACTAATGTTAAAAAAAATTCTTTGCATATGTGAAAATCTTACCTTGAATCCTTTCCATAGTTGTTCGATAAGGCTGCACCACATAATGAGTTCAACAAGTTTTTCTGGCTCAAAACTAGTTGGCAAGGATTCTAAAGGATATCCAACCCAATGAATTGAACGCAACTCACTAGAAAGATAATTGAGGCCTTGAGGAAGGTGCACATTATTGATTGTTAATAATCTCAAGTTTTTCATCTTTGAGAAGGCTTTAACATTCAAGTGTTTCTCTTTTTCGGGAGGTGACCAAAGGAATATACCTTTAATTGATTTGGTTCCCTGGTAATTAAAAAAAAAAAAGTGTACTTTTAGATTAACAAAATCTTATTTGATTCTTTATACATACATACATATACACACACACATATATATATACCATTAAAAAAGTTTTAGATTTTGTGTGATCAACTTACTGAATTTTCTTTTAGTACACGTAGGACATCCTCACTATGCCACAACCTGCTGCGTTTACCAGCCTCTTGAGGAGATTCACGACGAACAATTTCCCTACCTAATTCTTGTAGTAAATCATGCATCTGAAAGTATCCACATGATATGGTTATAAGAGATTTTTTCAATAGAACATCTATATCAATGTCTGGCTTGTCATAGAGAATTTGTAGCATTTTTGTTACATAACCTCTGTCATTCCCATTGAAGAAACATGCTATATCTAAAAATATGTTTTTCTCTCTTTCCTCTAGGTAATTATAACTTATTTGAAGCACATCTAGAATATCTCTTGGAGGATTGTCTTTATACTGAGCTAGCTTACTTTCCCATAACTCTAGACTTCTATGACGTAGGAAAGAACCCAAAACTTTAAGAGCTAAAGGAAGACCAACAGCATAATCTATAAATTTTTGAGAAATCTCTTCATAACCTTCTAGAGGATGGTCTTTCTCGAATGCTTTTCGACTAAAGAGCTCAAGAGCTTCATCATTGTTCATTTCCTTAGCTGTGTACATTTGAGCTTCAGGCACTTTATGGCTGATTAATATATGTTGATCTCTGGTTGTAATAATAATTCTACTTCCTTCACCAAACCAACTTTGCTCACCAGCTAATGCTTCTAATTGATCAAGCTTATCCACGTCATCAAGAATGGCGAAAACCTTTTTACGACATAATCTTTTCTTTATCACATTACTCCCCCATCGAAAATCTGGAAAATCAAAATTCGTTTCAATCAATATATCAGAAAGAAGTTGTTTTTGTAAATGAACCATACCATGTTTTCCACTTTCTTCTCTAATATTGGCAAGAAAGCTGCTGCCTTGAAACTCATAACGAAATCTGTTATAAACAACTTGTGCTAAAGTCGTTTTACCCATTCCACCCGTTCCCCAGATCCCGATTAAGCGAACCTCATCCGACACCATGTCTAGCAGATTCTCCAGTTTCTTCAAACAACAGTTTATTCCAACAAGATCCTTGTAATCAAATGAGTATGTAGATTTCAATTCAACTTCAATTTTTTTAACGATATCTTCAATAACTTTTGACTCAGGTCTGCAACGAAGACAACATAATAATTTTGTAAAGTTATCATTGGCCATAAAAAAATAAAAGTTAGTAACTGTACAATGTTTAGACTTAGAATTAAATTGAACCTTAAAGTCTTAAAATTTTAGGTTTGATTTTTAGATTCAAAAAGTTTCAAATTAAACCTTGAAATTTAAAGTTGTTACAAGTTTTTTTTTTAGA
Organism: Quercus agrifolia; assembly: GCA_029955455.1. NCBI lineage: Eukaryota > Viridiplantae > Streptophyta > Magnoliopsida > Fagales > Fagaceae > Quercus > Quercus agrifolia. The sequence continues at coordinate 920,471 of JARQAD010000007.1, read as the reverse complement.
AAGAAGGTGTTACAAGTTAAACCTTATAACTTTGCTTGTATTAAATTGAACTTTAAAGTCTTTAATTTTTGGTAGTTTGATATTCAGATTTAATTTGGGGGCTAAAATTGACACGATTTTGAAAGTCCAACATTTAATTTAAAACAGACGTGACAATAAGTTTTTTCTAACTATAAGGTTTATTTATTTTTTTAATAAATACGATAGTATTTCAAAGTTGTGGTGTACCAATTAAGTAATAGTTTAAGTAGTAATGATGATAGTTTGTGTAAAATAAATAAATAATTAGTAGTAATGGTTTTTTTTGGGGTAAATTGCAAAGTATACCCTTAAAGTTTCGGGTTGTTTGAATTTTACACTATGAAGTTTGATAAATTGGATTTCACACCCTGAAATTTGGTTTTGTTAGCAAAACCCCACCCTCCATTAGTTTAAACTGTTAAGTGACATGCTAGCATGCGGATGAGTATATATATATATATAGGGTCAAATCGGCCTCCTAAAACAATGTTGTTTTGGAAGCACCACCAACAATGCTCTTTGTTTTAAGTGAAACGGGATCATTTTGGGAGGCTGATTTTGCCCAAAACATAAATAAATAAAAATACACATAGCATACCAACATGTCACTTAATTACCTAAAATAAAAAAGAGTAAGCTTTTGCTAACAAAATCAATCTTTAGAGTGTAAAATCTAAGCAATTCCAAACTTTATGGGTGTATTCTGCACTTTATTTATTTATTTTTTTTGCCTATTTTCTAAACTTTGAGTTTTAACTAAAAAATTTAAATGGCCCCTTATTTACCTATATTTAAATTCTTATCAATCTATATATATATATAGCCAAAACTGAGAGAAAATTCAATTAGATTTCAAATTAGAATTTAATTAGACTCTAATTTTGTGCCACGTATCCCATCTAATCTAAGTTTTTAAATTTTTGTGCTAAGAGAGTTAATTAAGTGTAAAAATTAGATTTCAATTAAAGTTTAATTTTACGTCACATGTCCCATATAATATAATCTTTTTTCTTTTTTCTTTTTATCAAATGAGTCAATTCATTGTAGAAAATGAGGAGTCCAATATAAATAAACCATAGAAAAAAAACATAATCATATATCTAACTCTATATATAAAATTAGAGGAAAAGAGAGATTAAATGATTTTATATTTATGAGCTATTTTTTTGTGTAGCTAAAAATAATTCAAATTTAAAGTTATTTATGTAACATACCATAACTAATTATCTAATGAGCATATTTTTTATACTGTTTCTATTCAGATATTTTGTATGTAAATATCTTGAACTTTAAAAAATGCAATTGAGTTGAACGATCCCATACACCTATCCTCATTCAATTTAGGAGATATTGAGAGCGTTTGGATTCAGATTAAAGCTGCGTTTTACTTTCCACGTTTTCCTCTTTTTTTTTTTTTCTCTGCGTGTGAACAGTAACCTCACATGGGTTACTGTTCATGCACTGTTTAGCACTGTTTAGCACTGTTCATGCACTGTTCACGTATTAAAAAATATTAAAAATGGGTCCCACGATACTATTTACACATTTAAAAATTATTTTGCTACAGTGTTTTCAGTTTTCAGTTTTCAGCAATAATAAGCTCAATCCAAACGGACCCACTATTGGACCAATCTATTCTTTTTATTTTGTTTTGTATTTAGTAGAATTTCATGTACAACAATTGTGAATTGATATTGTATATATAGTATCTAATAGGGATTTTCAAAATATATATAATAGCAATGTAATGAGAAACTTAGCGTAACTAATATCATGAAAATTGCAAGGAAAAACCATTTTAGTACCTCTAAATGTCCTGGTCAAACTAGCGTTTAATAACCCAAGCTAACATCAATAACACCACTTCAATTTATCATTCTCGTGTATAAGCACAAGTTACGTACTAGTCTATATATATATATATATAGCCAAAATTTATAGAAAATTCAATTAGATTCTACAATTGAAGTGCAATTTTGCGCCATGTGTCCCAAATTATTTATTTTTAGAGAGTTTTATTTTTTAATTTTGAAGTAAAATGTGGGACCACATCATAAATATTCATCCAAGTGAGTTATTGAGTACAAAAATTAAAGAATCTAGAATTAATGAACTGTAAAAAAAGAAGAAAAAAATATCAAAAATTAAGAATTAATAATTTTTTTTAAAAAAATATGGACAATTTATATTTTCTACCTAATAAAATTCTTACAAGATTTTTTAAAGAATTAACAAAATATAAAAATGACTATATATCAATAATATGTAAATTATATATATACATAGGAATTATACTATCGATGGGGTTACAAGCTAATATATATTAATAGGCAAAACTGAAAGGAGATCCAATTAGATTTCAAATTGAAATTTAATTAGAGTCTAATTTTGTGTCATGTGTCTCATCTAATCTAAGTTTTTTAATTTTTGTACAAAGTGAATTAATTTAGTATAAAAATTGGATTTCAATTAGAGATTAATTTTGCACTACGTGTCCCATCTAATCTAAATTTTTTTAATTTTTGTGCCAAGCAAGTTAATTCAGTGTAGAAAACAAAAAGTTCAATATAAATAAACCTAGGTAATATATATATATATATATATATATTATCGGATCGTGAGTTGTGCTATTCCACCTCAAAACCAGTTGGTGATGAGGAAGTCATACTCAAATATTTTATTGCTTTCGACATCATACCACGTGGGTCTATTTTTAAAGTGGCGGTAGGAAGTCAAATTATGGTCCCCCAACATATATATATATATATATATATATATATATATATCCAAAGCTTTGAGAAAATTTGATTAGAAACAAAATTAGATTTTTCCTTTATTAGATTTTCATACAAATTAAATTGTTTAGATTTTTTTTTTTTTTTTTACTAATGAATATACTTTATATATTGTTTCTATTTATATATTTTGTACGTGAAAATCTTGAACGTAATAAATTATAATTGAGCTAAAAGATCTCATGTACCTATCCCCATTCAATTTAGGAGGTACTATTGAAACAGTTTATTCTTTTATTTTGTATTGTATTTAATTAGTAGAATTTCACGAATAGTGATAGTGAATTGATATTGTATATGTAGTGTCCAATATTGATTTTCAAAATTATATATATAATAGCAATGTAATGAGAAACTTTGCGTAACTAATATCATTAAAATTGTAAGGAAAAATCATTTTAGTAACTTCAAATGTCCTATATATTTAATAACTCAAACTAATATCAATACTCAATAGTACCACTACAATTCATCATTTCCGTGTATAAGAACGGGTTACACACTAGTTAAACATAACATAAGAGTTTTTTTTTTTGTTTTTTTTAACCTTTATATGTTTACTTTGTACGTGAATTATAAACTCACATATTATAAATGCGTTCGATTAACATATGTCCTTAGGATATATTAACCATCTATTTTAAGAAATTTTTTATAAAAAATTGAAAAAACGATGAAGTCAATTAGTTACTTTTTCATTGTTTGATAACAAATTTCTTAAAATGGTTTATTAACTGCATGCTCTAAGTAAAATCCATTATAAATACACAAAAAGTGACAAATGTTGTTTTGGAATAAGTCAAAAGTGGTTGGTCTTTGAGTGATAGACATAACAGATGGCGTTGAGGCATTCGCCTATTGTGCTCTTAAGAATTCTTTTCTATCTAATTCAGAGACGATATCAGGTTAACATACTTTGACAAGAAGTTTCCTATTGTGCTTATATATAATAGAAAGTAACCATTAATAATGATCAATGACAATATTTTTAAATTAAAAAATAAAAATAAAAATAAAAACTTACTTATTACTGTCTAGAGTCCATCCAGCGAGATCGGCAACTTTTGTCAAAGCAGCTCTCCACCGTTGCAAATCCTCAGTTTTATCTTTGCAACGCTCATTATGTTTCTCAAACGCTTCCCCAAAAGTACTCCTTTGATTCCTCACATCTCTGGGATCCACATAGTGGAACACGGGCAAAACTCTCAGCTTCTTCATTTCCATGCATTCAACTATCTTTGCAAGTTCAGCCAAACACCATCTTGACGAAGCGTAGTCACTTGAGAGAATAACGACAGCAATTCTCGATTCTTTAATTGCTCTAAAGAGCTCTGGGGCAATCAACGTTCCTCGCTCGAGCCTCTCATCGTCCCTAAATGTGAATATGCCTTTTTGCTTCAACCTATTGTATAGATGGTCTGTGAATTTGTTGCGGGTGTCGGTGCCTCTGAAACTGAGAAACACGTCATATGTGTATATCCATTCATCAGAAGAAGGAGGAGGAGGAGAAGGAGGAGGAAGAATAGATGAGGAGGAGGCAGTGTTTTCTATGGCCAGAAAAGCCATCGGAAATGCGCTAGAGATATATAAAAATATTAATATATTCAACTAGTTTAGAAGAATTTAACACACAAAGGAAAATATAAATTAGGGAAGAAGAAAGCAGATTTGATGTGGTTTTTTTTTTTTTTTTTTGAAGCGGAAAAGAAATAAAAAAGAGATAGAAGTGCTTGAAAAATGAGTTCACAGATTTACGAAATTGCAGAGAAGACGGAAAAATAATTTTGAAATAACGCTGGAATCAGAGCATCTAATGTGCCTTTATAAATAAGAAGGAACGGGAATGGGCACCTGAGAGGAACAGGCATATTATACAGTAAGAAATCACGAGGTACCATCCTAGCAATGCAGTAAGAAATCACGAAGAAGCCCTTCCAAAACATATCTTAAATTTGTACCATCATTTAAAATATTTATGCCAACTGAATTTTGTCACACCATTATAAATTTTACTACTATATAAGTTTAATTTCTTTTTTTGATAGGACCATATAAGTTTATTAATTATAAAAAAATTAGAAATACTATTGTTGTAAATTTTTGTTCCGTAACTTTATTCTTTTTTTTTTTTAAATAAACTCTTTGTCACAATTTTAGAATGTGATAATGTGTTAAATTATTGATAATGTTAAAATTAAATTTACTCATTTTTTTTAAATAAATAGATAGCATCATAAGATTTTAAAAATTATCTAAGAAATCTCGAAGATTTTAATGGTTAAAAAGTTTAATTTTAAGTAAGGCTATAAGTGAACCAAGCAAAATGTTTGTTTATGTTTATTTGTTTAGCAAATAAGCCAAGTTAAGTTAAAGTTTAGGACGACTATTAAACGAGTTAAACTCATATATATAATAATGTGTTCACGAACAAGTTTGTAAATATAAGGCTCTATTTAATTATATAAAATATTATATTTTTCCGGGTTTTTCACCAGGTTTTTCAGTCTTGACTTGAAATGAAGTACTGGTTTCTTATCAAAAAAAAAAATTTATATTTTTATATGTATACTTGTCAATAAATATACTTATACAGAGTTGAAATTGATTGTATAACTTATATATATATATAATTTCAATCTATGGTGTCTGTTTCTGATGATTGTACTTTTTATCATCAAACCAAAATACCAATCGGTTTTTGGTGTAGGTGGAAATTAAATCTCAAATCTCTCTTTCAACCATTAAAAACTTTATCAGTTAAGCTAATTAGAACCTACTTGATTAAGTTTTCAATTTTGTGTGTGTATATATATAATAAACATATAATTTCATTTTATTGCCAGATTGAGTTTTACTTCTCTGTGTAGGCTGCGTTAGTTTCCTATCTAACGTAGCCAATGAATCCAACATTCCTCCACACAGAATTCATGGTCCGTTTGGATTGAGGGGGAAGGAGGGGGAGTAGAGTAGAGTAGAGTAGATTTAGTACAAAATTTGCTTATTTTTAGCCTACACTACTCTACTCTCCTCTACTCCCCCTCCTTCCCCACTCAATTCCAATAAGTTCCTGGATTGTATAACTATTCACTTTAATTTCTACCGGTCTTTACTAGTTACCTATAGTCTGTTTACAGGGCATCCTCGTCTTTTCCTACATCTTTGCTACGATATTTCCCTGGTGTCAGAGGCGAGGACACCCACTTTTTTTTTTTTTTTTTTTATGAAATAGGACACCCACTTCGTCTTTATTTACTTGGAAGTTAATATGAAAGTTCAATAAGAAACCATATACGTTTTCAAAAATAAAAAATAAAAAAAATAAGAAACCATATACATATACATACATATATGTATATATATATGCCCTTTCAATAATTCTAAGTTTTTTTTTTTTTTTCGTTGCTAAATTCAATAATTCTAGGTCTTATTTTACCGGGAAGATAGCTAGAAGATGAGAGGCCAGTTGCAAACTGATTGATTAATGTCGAAAAAAATTGAATACTTGACACGTGAATGCTGTACCTTCTGTCTCACTTTTTTTCTTTTGGTTAGTCAAGACAGAAATCACTGATCAATGTATGACTATTCGTCATAACTTTTGAAAAAAATGTAACATATCAATTATCATGCTACCTTTTGAATTTGAGTTCATGTGCACATTATTTAGGATAGTTGTCAATGCCCAGTACTTTCCTACCAACCGGATTCGGATTCACATTTTGTCATTTTATTGGTATGTTTGGAATAGTGTATTTGATTTGATTTGAATTTTACGAGATATTTCATATCGGTTAAGGTGGCAGATATAAAAGTAGTTGATAAAATAAGATTAATGGTGAGTTTAGAGCTAGCCAAGGGTTTTAATATTTTATAGCCCGACTAATTGACATGTTTTTAATGAACTAAGAGGAAAAAGGTGAAAAAAATGTTAATAGAAAGAGAAGTTCTTTTTTTACCCAATTTATCGAGTTCATTAATTAGACAAATTACTGAAATTTAAAAGAACCTTAAGGAACAATAATGAAGTGAAAATACTATGACAAATGTACTCATTAGACATGTTGGAGAATGTGCCCTCAAGAGTTTTGTTTAGCAAAATTTGTTTGATTTTTGTTTTTTGTCACTATTTTTCTTTTTCAAAATTTACCAAAATCTTTTTTTTAATCCTAAAAATAAGTTAGTAATTTTTTAATTTTTTATCACACATTTAATATAAAAATTAAAAAAATATACATTTTAATAAATGCTTTGCGAATAAACTATAGAAAGCTATGAGATACCCAAACTTACACATATAGTTTGGCTTTTGGCTATATCATAACCGTTTTTCTTAACATTTTATCTTGCTTATTTATGCAATTCCAGAAAATATTGAAATGAGTTTACAAATGTAAACCTGCCATTGTTATAATTTATTTTCCTTAACTTATTTTAATTAAAAACATTAATTGAACAAAAACATATATTAAAAAAATAAAATATATAATACTGTATATAAAATAAATAAATTAAATGAAATCAAATAAACTGTTCCAAATATATTATTAAGAAGTTAAAAAAAAAAAAGAATCCAACCAAGTTTCGGAGGAAAGCATTGAGCAGCGACAAAAGTCCTCGTATAATGTGCGCAAATGATAAGCTTGCTCAAATTCAAAAGCTATCATGAATCATGATTAACGTTACTTTCTTTTTCTTTTCTTTTTTTTTTTTTTTTTTTTTCCAAAAAGTTAGAAAAGAATAGAGAAAGTCACCATTGGTGGAACCGTGGAAGTGATTTCTGCCTGCATGAGCGTGATCTCCGCGTAGAAGAGTTTGTAAAGCAAGCCAATAAAAGATCTGACAAGTGGATAATTATACATCGATAATTAATAAAGTGATCTCCGCGTAGTCGTAGTCTTAGTCGTGACATCAATAATATCTGGGTTTATTTTCGCATGGTTGTAATAAGTAATTATTTTCTAAAAGTTCTTTAGTTAAAGCAGCGTATGTGTAAAGTTGGAATCCCTGTTCTCGCCTTTGCCACCAAGGAACCATCCTAGCAATGCAGTAGGAAATCACGAGGAAGCCCTTGCAAACATATCTTAAATTTGTACTATCATTTAAAATATATATGTCAACTGAATTTTGCCACACCAATTTTGTAGCTAAACTTTGTCTGAGCTCAAATGCAATTTCATTTATATAGTTTGTAGGGTTTGTAAGTGTGATGTATTGCACAACTATTGTAGTTAGTGCATTAGTTGGTGCTATAGTTTCCAAAGAGTTTTTTTTTTTTTAAATTATATATATATATATATATATATGTATATGTATACAAACACTTCGTGGTGTTTGGGTTCTTGTGTTTGCTATTGGGATTTGCTTTTATGATTGTGTATCCATGCATTGGCTAATCATATTAACAATTGGACTTAATTTGTTAATTAGGTTTAAATTGATATAAGCCATAAATTAGGGTCTAAAGTGTAAACTCTCACTCTTTAAAAATAATAATTAAATATAAAAATTACATGAAGAGATGAAGAAAAAAAATCAAAGGAAAAAAGTGAGACAGAGGATTCATCTTTTGATATGATTCAACATGTAGCATAAAGAATTTTTAGAAGCCTAGAAGTAGAAGCAATGTTTATTTTACATAATATCAATGTTGTAAGTGATTTCTGAGAAGTGATTACTAAACAAAGGAAAAATGTGAGACAAAGTCAGGATTTATCTACATTATCTATATACTATTGTGAGAGACTGCCAAAATTAGGGGTGCTCTCAAAAACTTGATATATTGAGTATTACATGGCTTTGGGTCCTAGATACAATCTACCAAAAGAATACATGGCTTTTTGTCCTAGTTACAATTTACCCAAACTGGATCCCGCAATTAGCCCATTGCATCAACCAATATGAATTGGTTTTCTCTTGAACTGCTTCTCAAACACCAAGAACCTTCTCACTACTCCGAATTTGGTGAGATAAGGATTTGGTTTATGGTCCTCTCATGGGTATGACAATAGAGAGAGTGAGAGTAGAGGAATTTGGAAAATCAAGTGTATAAGATTGTGGATGAATCAATCTTGTTTTTCTCTAGGGTTTCTCTCTCAAAATTATCTCTGGAAGATCTCTACATTTCGTGGGTATAAGGGTATTTTTTAGTATGGTATGAGATGGAATGTGAAAAGTCATTTTTCAGCAAAACAGGGTGCACTGGCTAGTCACTCGTGACTAGGATGAGTCACAAGTTCCAATCACCAGTTACCAGACTAGGCCAAATTGTACTTTTTGCCCTTTAGTGATCCAACTAGCTTGAATCTTCATCTTTTTGTGTGCTTCACACGTGTGCTTCATTTTGGCGAGTCACCACTCACGAGTCAATCGCAAGTCCAGTCTCGAGTCACCTTCTTATTACACACTCTTGATCAAATCTTCACACTCTCTCACACACAACCCTTACATTATTTCCACCTAAATGCAGGGTTTCTAAATGCTAAATTACAAGCAAATTTGGCATGGAATAAAGCCAACACATAGCTAAATAAATTCAACTTTACAAATAATAATGAAAAAAATGAGTAGTTATAATATAAGTGAGTCCAAACTTATAAATTTAAACTTTTGAATCAAGTAGTTACCCTCGGTTAGGGTTAGGGTTCTAATCCCCTAACCCTATTGTTGACAAGTTATTGTTGTAATGCTCTCCTTTATTAGAAGAGTTAGGGTTCCAATCTCCTCTTCCTATTGTTGTAATGATTGAATTATAAAAATAAAATAAAAAACAATTATTTTGTTTTGCACTCAAAGTTGATTTTTTTTTTTTTTTTTTTAAAGATTCTAGTTAGCTTGACTATTAAAGCCTTTTGTACTCGAATATGAGATTTTAAGTTCAAATTCCGCCTACACGAAAAATAAAATGGTGTCTCAACATGATAATAGGTAGCAATCATCATGGCGCTGATGGCATAGGTCAAAATTCTATCCAATATATTATAATAATAATAATAATAATAATATTATTATTATTATTATTATTATTTAAATTGGTTTCCAAATAGGATATGACAACATAAATTTTTTTTTTATTAGAGAATTTATGATTGTCTGTGATGACGCATAGAAAATCACTGAGTCACTTGTCCGACAGAGAATGTTGGAAGACCTTCAAGAAAGAAATCACACTATGTGGTTTTCTGTTTTCTAAGAAACATGTGGCATTGTATATGTATGAACCATTAAACTAAGAGATCACACTATGTGGTTTTTTTTATTTTCTAGAAAAATGTGGTATTATATGTATAAATCGTCGAACATTTGTAAAAGCAAACTAAATTGTTCATATGATGACAAGCATCGATATTATTTTCACATGGAACAATACTATATGAGGGTTTTGTGTTACACTCAAAATCCTATGGAGTTCATTTGTAAAAACAAACTAAATTGTTCATATATTGACAAGTGTTGATACTATTTTCACATAGAACAATACTACATGAGGGTTTTGTGTTACATTCGAAATTTCATGGAGTTTACACTCAAAACCTTCATAGAGTTAAAGGTATAAATTAACCAAGATATTTATAAACAATTTGGGCTCAACTAAAAAAACAGTTTGTTTATATATTTACATTTATTTAGCAAACAAGCTAAACTCAAGCTCTAATTTATGCACGATTGTTAAACAAGTCCAACTCACATAATAATTTGCTTGTAAACAACCTTGCGAACATAATACTTAATTTAAGTATATATAACATTATGTGTTCAAGTATATATGTATAATTGGATTATTTTTTATTAGGTATAACTTGGTATTAGATTTTTTATATCTATAAACAAGTTCATAAGATATCAAATTATAATTGTAAATTTTTGGTAATATAAATAGTTATTCATATTCTCAAAAAAAAAAAAAGTTTATTCACAATAAAAATTCTTTATAATTTTTAATCTAATTTTATAAGTTTATAAACAAAAATTGTTCTATCTAAATAACTCAAATACTATAATTTCAAATATAATTTAATTATTAAATATTAGTATAGATTTGTGAAGGAATAAAAACTTTTAGTTGCAGTGTTTAATATATATGGGAAAATAATAAGTTAATCAACTAGTTTGTGAACAAATTTGAGCTTGTTTAACAAAAAAAATGATCCAAGCCGAAACATGTAATCTACTTTGTTGATAAGCTCGAGATCGGCTTGTGTTCGAAATAAAATTAAACAAACAATTTTGAATTTTTATTATTTGTACCATAAATTTTGTTTGGTTCTTCTTCGTTCATAACCCTACATAGACATAATTAACAATTTATACATAAAACATTACCGTAAGAAGGTTAAGTCTATTTGTTATTACATTCAAAACTTCAAAAAAATTATATATTTAGCGAAAAAAATCACATGAGAATTTCCAATTTTGTGTGTGTATATATATAATAAACATATAATTTCATTTTATTGCCAGATTGAGTTTTACTTCTCTCTGTAGGCTACGTTAGGGGGCGTTTGGATTGGCAAATTTGGTAACTCAATTCTCAGTTTCCATAACTCATAACTCAAAAATGTTGGGACTCATAGCAAAAAAGGTTGTTTGGAAAACGATAACTCTGTTTCCATAACTCATAACTCAATGGTTTTTTTGTAATTAAACACACATGAGGGACCCGCAAACAGTACCAACCGCAACTTTTGACCACTTTGATTTTTTTTTTTTTTTTTTGGGTTGGCTGTTCAGTTCTTTTTTTTTTTTTTCTTCTTCTTTTTTCATTGGTTCGGTCTATTGGTTTTTTTTTTTTTTTCCACTAGTTCGGTATTCAGTTCTGGTGTGTTTTTTTTTTTTTTTTTTTAATATTAGCTTCAGTGAGTTTGGGTATTGAAAAAAAAAAAAAAAAAACTGTACCGGCTAACAGGTATGGGCCCACAAATAGTGTGAAAAATATTGAGTGATGGAAATTGGGTGATGATGCCAGACAGGTGTGAAAAATTGAATGATTAGTTATGAGTTATGAGTTATGAGTTATGAGTGATGGAAATTAAGAGCATGTTTGGATTGAGTTTTTTGATAACTCAATTCTCTGTTTCCATAACTCATAACTCAAAAATGGTGAGACCCATAACAAAAAGTTTGTTTGGCAAACAATAACTCTGTTTCCATCACTCAATTCTCTGATTTTTGAGTTATGAGTTATGGAAACTGAAAACAACTTTTGGCTGTTTTCAGTTTCCATAACTCATAACTCAATAGCAATATTGTAATTAAACACATATAGGGGACCCATAGCCGCAACTTTTGACCACCTTTTGACTTTGTTTTTTTCTTTTCTTTTCTTTTCCTGGGTTGGCCGTTCATTTTTTTTTTCCTAGGTTGGCGTTGGCTGTTCGGTTTTTTTTTTTTTTTCTTTTCCTGGGTTGGCTGTTCGTTTTTTTTTTTATATTAGCTTTGGTGAGTTGGGTACTGAAAAAAAAAAAAAAAAAAAAAAACTGTACTGACTGACATGTGTGGGACCCATGAATAGTGTGAAAAAATGGAGTGATGAAAATAAAAGTGATGTTGCTAAATGAGTGTGAAAAAATGAATGATGAATGATGAAAATTGAGTAACTATTTTTTATTGGCCAAACAGGCTATATGAGTGATCCAAATAATGAAGTCAAACAGCCCTTAGTTTCCTATCTAACGTAACCAAAGAATCCAACATTCCTCCACACGGAATTCAATTCCAATAAGTTCCTCGGTTGTATTGCTATTCACTTTAATTTCTACCAGTCTTTACTTGTTACCTGTAGTCTTTTTGCAGGGCTTCCTCGTCTTTTCTTACATCAGTGCTACGATATTTCCCTGGTGTCAGAGGTGAGGATACCCACTTCGTCTTTATATACTTGGAAGTTAATATGAAAATTCAATAAGAACCCATATACATGTATACACACAAATATATATATATATATATATATATATATATATATGTATGCCCTTTCAATAATTCTATTTTTTTTTTTTTTTTTTTGGTGCTAAATTCAATAATTCTAAGTCTTATCTTACCGGGAAGATACCTGGAAGATGAGAGGCCACTTGCAAACTGAGATTCATTAATGTCGAAAAAAATTGAATACATGACACGTGAATGCTGTACCTTTTGTCGCACTTTTCTTTTCTTTTGGTTAGTCAAGACAGAAATCACTAATCAATGTATGACTATTCGTTATAATAACTTTTGAAAAAAATGTAACATATCAATTATCATGCTACCTTTTGAATTTGATCTCATGTGCACATTATTTAGGACAATTGTCACTGCCCAATACTTTCCTACAAACCGGATTCGGATTCACATTTTGTCATTTTATTGGTATGTTGGGAATAGTGTATTTGATTTGATTTTTACGAGATATTTCATATCTATTAAGGTGACAGATTTAAAAGTAGTTGATGAAATAATATTAATAGTGAGTTTAGAGCTAGCCAAGGGTTTTGATATTTTATAGCTCAACTAATTGACACACACACATATATATATATATATATATATATATATATTTTTTTTTTTTGTAGGGTCACAAATCGTAGCCCAAACCCAGGTAGAAACAGGGGATGGGCCCAATAAGCCCAATACAATAAATTTGTAAGAGAGTGGGCGAAAGAATTGGGCTGATAAAAGGTCTTACAACAATTAATGGAGGTTAGGAGTTTGTCCGAGGAGAATAAAAAAACACAAGCAAGTGATGATCTCATGTCCAAGGAGCAAGTTTTGGATGAATTGGTTATTTCAAGTAATGTCCGAGGGGTAGGTTCTTAGATAAAATGGTTGTTTCAGATGGTGTTCTTCCAGATGCTACAGTAACTCTTCCTTGATGTTCTTTCTTTTTTACTCGTGATCCCCTTCTTCTGGAGGTTTTACTCCATTATATAGTCCTTCTTTGTTCGATCCTACCGTCCACTTGTCCACCATCCGGCTTAGTACTTGAGTTTTTGCCTCCCCTCCCACAGCTTTTTGATTTTCTGGGGGTAAAGGTAGTCGAAAACACTGTTCAAAGGTCTTCTCCACATTAATGCGGCCAGGAAAGCTGCTATAACGCATTTAATGCGGTGGTAGCAGCTTTTCCCTTAGACATTTCTGCATCCTTATCCCTTCAGTGTACGTTTGTAGTCTGTCTTCATCGCTGGAACTTCCTGGAAGGTGGACTAGGGTAAGACAGGACCCACCTCACCAACATACGCCATATCCGAGGAGGATAATCCTCTCGGACCAACATTCCTGGACATTTACATGCTCTACTATTAGTTACGAGGTTCCCCCATGATTTCTTCTCCTCGGACGTATTGTTAATAAAATGTGAGACTTAACCCCAATGCAAGGGCCCAAGTTTCTGCTCCCCCACAATAGCCCCTAAAAATTATAATTTTTCCCTCTTATCCGAGGAGAAAAATTATGATTTTAATGTACATCCATAATTACGATGTAGTCCATAATGATATTTAAACTCAGGCACGTGTAAGGGTCATTTCTGCCATTTCACGAGAGCTTCTGACGCTTGGGAACTCACACAATCATCATTAAACGTTTAGGACTGCGTTTCGCTTCAGACATCCAACGGTGGAATACAAATCCAACGGTCCAGATCTCATCTTTAATATTTGGGCGGGATTGTGTCTCTTCCTTCTTTCGCCCCAACTATAAAAACCTTCAGACGTTCTTTTTTCCATTTCTTATCAGAGTTTGCAACTTCAGAGCGTTTGTATCCAGGCATCCATCATACCTTCACAAGAGAGAGTTTAACGATCTTCCAGAGACAAGAAGACCAGTCCGTACTCAACCTCACGTAAGTTTCGCACTCCGAACTTCTACTGTCTCTTCGGCTAACCTCCTCGGCTAACCACTCCACATTCCAGAGACTAACAATGGGTAGATTTAAGCGTTTAGTAAACACTCCGGCCTTGATAGAGTTATTCAAAGAAAAGTACCACATTCCCCAGGAGGTGGTGGTACGTCACTGCACAACAAAGGGGGTGGAGTTTGACCTGAAAGTAGGAGATGTGGTAATCCCTATGATTGCCTTCATAGAAAGGGGCATAACCATCCCCATGGGTAGGATTACACGGGATTATCTTCGTGCCCATAGACTCTGCTCTCACCAGTGTGCCCCCAACTTCTTTAGAGTCCTAGGATCAATCGACGCTTTGGACCGACACCTGGGGCTAGGATTGACTTGGCACGACGTCGCCCATTTATATGAAGGCCCTCGGGCAGGCTTTTACCTTAAGTCCCGTAACAGCATGGTCAAACTGATCTCCTGCCTCCCCAAATCTAACAATGGGATGAAAGACGACTTCCTTATCTTGTCGGGGCCATGGAGTGACGGCCTAGCCTGCCCAACCAAGGCTGGGGAACCAGGTGGAGCAACCTAGATTTAGGATTTCTAACTTTAGAATTGAGGAGTACTTGGCTTCTCTTTATAGTGCTTAGATATTGTTTTAATACATTTATATTTATTTGTTTAGTTATTTTATATATATATATATATATATATTTTTTTTTTTTTTTTTTTTGCCGAGGCTCTTAACTGTGTGATTTGTTTGCATGACAGATAAACTTTTCACCAACCCCAAGCTTAGCCTGATCAACGTTCCAGCATTGAACTATCTGCTCAGGTCGGAAATCTTTGTGAACAACGACGAGCAGCTTCGGGCAGTTCACCTTATCTTGGATTTTGAGCCAATTTCACGGTAATTTTTAGACGTCGGCAATTCCATCCGAGCAGGAGACCACCGTTTGGCACGCATAGACGTATCTCGGCCAAACTTTCTCGCCCCATACGATCTTCCTCTTGTGGACCATCCCATCCCTCAGGGGATACCTATCGTTGCCCAACCGTTACGTGAAGTACCTCTTGGGGAGGCCATCCTCCAAGAAGGCACAGCTTCCTCTTCCTCCCTCGAACAAGAGATTGACAAATTCAGATTTGAAGAAGAAACGATCCTTGTGTCGGAGGCCGAAGAAAGGGAGGACGAGCAGTCGTGTGTACAAACTCCTGCTCAGGTAGTAACATACATTGCTGATACATCAGACGAGGAGGAAGAAATGGCTCCCAAGACTGGTCCTAGTCTGAAGGAGCTGATGTGGACTAGGAATAAGGCGCCATCCTCTCAAGAGAAAAACAAGTCAAAGCAATCTGCAAATCCTCCTCCCCCTCCACCCCAGGTGCCTGCTGATCTTGGGCTAAAACCTAACCCAGATCTGAGGAGAAAAAGGCCAGTAGAACCTGCTGAGGAGGGGGAGTTGGGCCCATCAAAAGGAAACAAGCAGGCCAGACAGGCGCAGGAACACAGGAGTAGGAGGTCCCACTCTGTGGACAGCCGAGAAGAGCAGCCGGCGGGCCAAGTACGTCGGTCACCACAAACTTGGTCGCTAGTACTAGAGGTTGACGGTGCGCCCATCGTGATGGATGCCTCACTTAGGCACTTTCGTGGTGGTCATGCAGGCCGGATGGCTGAGGCTCTGCAACAGCCCCTCCTCCTACCTGCAGACCTGGCGGCCTACATGAGTTTCAATCATCCTGACCTCTTTCTTTCCCTAAAAAGGGACTTGGCTATGGTAAGTAATTCTGTTCATTCTTCTTTCATTTTCGTTTACTTGCATATTATTTTTTAAATCTAAGCCACTTCTTCACTGTGCATAATAGGTCACGCAACAAGTTTACGTGACTGAGGAGTTGGTGAAGAATTCTCGTGATGAGACGAGGGCTGCCCACGATGCCCGAGAGACCGCGGAGGCTCATCTGAATGCATTGAAAGACCAACAAAAACAGATAGCCGAACAGGTGAAGAAAGCTCTCCAGGATAAGGCCAGTGCCGAAGCGGCTTAAAGACGACTGAGAAGCAGGCTGAGACCCTTCGTATCGAGTTACACCTCTGCGAAATCAATCTGGAAACAGAAAAGCAGTTGGTGAAAGAGCTCCGCGAAGAGCTTCGCAAGGCCAAGGAAGCTGCACAACTTCTGAAGGAGGCAGCTGAGGCTGAGAAGCAGGCCTCGTATGCTCTGGGGGTGTAAGAGACTCAGAGCAGGCTGACTGAAGAATTCTCTTCCGTCGCCAGGGACTAATGCGACATCACTTGGGAAAAAGCCCTTGATGCCGCTGGAGTCCCTGCTGATTCTAGCCTCAGACGGCCTGAGAGCATATATTATGATCTCGACATTCAGGCGCTCCCAAGTTCTGACTCTCCTCCCCCAGAGCAGCCAGCCCCAGTATCTGAAGTTCCTGCAACAAATCAAGCTTTTCCTGCTCCTGTGGAAGTCCCAACAGATTCCCACCAAACTGCTGGTCAAGGGAAGAAAGTTGAGGCCTCCCAGGGTAAGGGCAATAACCAAGAAGAGGATAAGGGCAAGGCTTTAGATACTGCCCCTTCTCAGTCCGAACGAGTAGCTGACCCCCAAGCTCCCAAGACAAAAGCTTAGGACATTAGTTTTAATATTGTTTTTGTTTTCTATGTTTACTGTTTTAAAGACTTGTACTGTGTTCTCATTATTAATGAAGACATATTCCTTTTGTTTTATGTATTATGACAAGTAATGGTGAATCCTTCTGCTGTTATTTCATTCTCTCTTACTTGTGTTATATGAATGACTAATTTGATTAAAAAGTTCTGGAAATTGGGTTAATATATGAACCGAATAAATATAACCAAACTTAACAGGAAATTTAAATCATACATTTAAGCTTATGTTTGAACACTAAAAAGGAAATTATAATAAGTGTTAACTAACCCAAATCATCTGGTCAGAGGTCTCCAGTCATGATTGGATTTAAGTTTAAACACTTGATAGAACGGAAAGAGTGCTAACTAACCCAAATCATCTGGTCCGAGGACTCATGCATGATTGGATTTAAGTTTAAACACTTCATAGAACGGAGAGAGTGCTAACTAATCCAAGTCATCTGGTCCGAGGACTCAGACATGATTGGATTTAAGTTTAAACACCTCATAGGACGGCGAGAGTGCTAACTAATCCAAGTCATCTGGTTCGAGGACTCATGCATGATTGAATTTAAGTTTAAACACCTCATAGAACGGCGAGAGTGCTAACTAATCCAAGTCATCTGGTCCGAGGACTCATGCATGATTGGATTTAAGTTTAAACACCTCATAGAACGGAGAGAGTGCTAACTAATCCATGTCATCTGGTCCGAAGACTCATGCATGATTGGATTTAAGTTTAAACACCTCATAGAACGGAGAGAGTGCTAACTAATCCATGTCATCTGGTCCGAGGACTCATGCATGATTGGATTTAAGTTTAAACACCTTATAGAACTGCAAGAGTGGCATACATATTTCACATAAAGAACGAAAATTGATCAAATACACATTTATTAATAATAATACCTTTTCAAGTTATTGACATTCCAAGGGCGGGGTACTACAAGTCCGTCCAGGTCTTCCAAGAAATATGCTCCAGTACCAGCGTTGGAGGTGATACGATATGGTCCTTCCCAATTCGGCCCCAATTTTCCCCACGCTGGGTTTTTCGCCGAGCCCACAACTTTGCGCAGCACCAGATCACCTGGGGCTAAAGGTCTTGTCTTTACGTGGGCGTCATAACCTCGCTTCAGCTTCTGTTGATAATGGGCTAATTGAACCATCGCGTTTTCCCTTCTTTCATCGATCAAGTCTAGACCTCTTGCTAGGTTTTCATCGTTGTCTTTTGGATTGAATGAACTTGTTCTCGTCGTCAGGAACCCAGATTCCAAAGGGATGACTACTTCAACTCCATAAGTCATTGAAAAAGGGGTCTCTCTGGTGGACCTACGAGGCGTGGTCCTGTACGTCCAGAGTACATGTGGAAGCTTTTCCACCCATCTGCCTTTTGCATCATCCAATCTTTTCTTCAATCCACTTGGTATGACTTTATTCACAGCTTCAGCTTGTCCATTTCCTTGAGGGTAAGCCGGAGTAGAATATCTGTTAGTAATCCCCAGCTCGCCACAATAATTTCTGAACATCTTGCTATCAAACTGGAGTCCATTATTTGAGATGAGTACATGAGGAACGCCGAACCGAGTAACGATGCTTTTCCAGACGAATCTTTTCGCGTCCACATCTCAGATGTTGGCTAGAGGCTCTGCTTCAACCCACTTTGTAAAATAATCAGTGCCGACTATGAGATATTTCTTGTTTCCTACAGCTTTAGGAAATGATCCGACGATATCTAAGCCCCATTGAGCGAATGGCCATGGACTAGATAATGGATTGAGGACCCCCCATGGCTGGTGTATACTTGGTGAGTACCGCTGGCATTGATCACACTTTTTGACATATTCCAAAGCTTCTCTCTACATGTTCGGCCACCAATAACCTTGTGTAATGGCCCTATGCGCTAAGGATTTACCTCCAGTATGGCTTCCACAGATTCCTTCATGCATCTCTTCCAAGAGTAATTCAGTTTGATCAGGATGAATATATAGCAAATAAGGCCCAGAAAAGGAACGCCTATATAGCTTGCTGTCCTCCGACAGCCAATAACTAGTAGCTTTCTTTCTTATTTTGTCAGCTTTGATTTTCTCTTCGGACAGAATATCTTCCTTTAAGAATTGCATGACAGGATCCATCCAACTTGGCCCCGTTCTCACTTGATTGATTTGAACTACGTTCGCTGTTGTCGAGGGTCGATGCAGGTCCTCAACGAGGATTATGCGAGGCAAGTTCTGTGCCGAGGAGGTTACAAGCGTGGCCAAAGAGTTCGCATGCGCGTTGCCACTTCTTGGGACATGTAGCAAGCTAAAAGATTCGAATTCCATCTGCATAATCTTAACTTGGCTAAGATAACCTCGCATTCTTTTGTCCTTGGCTTCGAATTCCCCTTTGACTTGACCAACAACTAGCCTTGAATCCGAGAAGAGTTTTATGGACTTTCCTCCCATCCTTAGGACCATAGCCATCCCTTCTAATAAAGCTTCATACTCCGCTTCGTTATTCGTGGCAGGAAAGTCTAACCTCAGAGACTTTTCAATGGTAACCATCTCGGAAGACGTCAGTACTAATCCAACCCCTGCACCTTTTTGATTTGATGCTCCATCTACATGCACTTCCCACGTCGGAGGGAGACATTAGGAGATATTACCGACCAGTTTTTCATCCTTTTCCCCTTGTGCTAGTAATCCATCCACTTCAGGTTCGGTGAATTCTGCCACCAAGTCGGCGAGTACCTGTCCCTTGACTGAGGTGCGAGGCATGTACTTGATATCAAAAGCTCCCAGAATTGTACCCCACTTGGCTATCCTTCCCGTGTAATCTGCACTTTTAAGCACGGTCTTTAGTGGGTGTTGTGTAAGAACAATCACCGTATGTGCTTAGAAATAGTGAGGCAGCTTGCATGTGCCAAGCACCACTGCCAGGATGGCTTTTTCCAGTGGAAGGTAGCGCACTTCCACCTCGTGCAACAATTTACTCACGTAGTACACTGGCCACTGTACGCCGTTATCTACTCTTATCAACACCAAGCTTACTGCATAGGAGGCCACTGCAATATAGGCAAAAAGAACCTCATCTGGCTCAGGACTCGACATGACCGGCGGCCGAGCTAGATAATCTTTGAGTTGTTGAAAGGCTACGTCAGATTCCGTTGACCATTCAAAGCCCTTCCATTTATTGATCAATAGGAAGAAAGGTCGGCACCTGTCTGCTGATCGAGATATGAATCTATTCAAAGCAGCGGCCATTCCAGTTAGTTTTTGCATCTCTTTTGGGTTCTGAGGAGTTTGCATATTGGTGATGGCCTTAATCTGGTCGGGATTGACTTCAATTCCCCTATGAGTAACCATGTAACCCAGGAATTTGCCCGACCCTACACCAAATAAGCATTTGGAGGCGTTTAAACGTAGTTTATAGCTTCTGAGAATTTCGAAGACAACTTGAAGGTCTCTAAGGTGCTTGGATACTTTTTTGCTTTTCACCACCATATCGTCTATATAAATCTCCATATTTTTTCCTAATAATGATTCGAACATCCTCGTCATCATCCTCTGATAAGTGGAACCTGCATTCTTCAAACCAAAAGGCATCACTTTGTAATGGTAGTTCCCCACTGGCGTAACAAAAGCAGTTTTTTCTTGATCGTCCAATGCTAAAGGTATCTGATGATAACCCTGAAACGCGTCCAAGAAACTTATCTGAGGATGGCCGACTGTGGCATCTACCAGCTGATCGATTTTGGGCATGGGGAATGGATCTTTAGGGCAAGCTTTATTTAGATCTGTGAAATCAACACATACTCGCCATTTCTCACTCTTTTTCTTGACCACTACGGTGTTTGCCAACCACTCGGGATAGAAGACCTCCTTGATAGCCCCTGCCTTCTTGAGCTTCGTCACTTCTTGACGGACTGCTTCTGCATGCTCTTTAGATGGCCGACGAGGGAGCTGCTTCTTGGGGGCCATCAACGGATTAACATTCAAATGATGATAAATGAAGTCTGGATCCACTCTTGGAGCCTCATAAGCATTCCATGCAAAGACATCGATGTTTCGTTTAAGGAACTTTACCAATTCCTCCCTCTCTTGCTGAGGTAGTTGAGATCCGACTTGAAAAAATTTCTCCGGGTCATCTCCTATTGCGACTTTTACAAGATCTTCACACTTCACTTCCTCGGATAACCCACCACTAGATAACATTGGGGGTTTTAACTGTTATAACTCCTTTCTCTGAGTCTCAGATTCTGCTTCGGGCTTGTGTCGAATTGCTGCTATCATGCATTGTCGCGCCATGGTTTGATCACCTAGTATTTCTTCTATCTTGCCTCCGGATGGGTATTTGATCTTCTGATGCAGGGTGGAAGAGACTGCTCCTAAAGTATGAAGCCAAGGTCTAGCAACGATTGCCATATAAGGGGAATACGCATCCACCACTATAAAATCGACCTCCACTATCTCCGATCTGGCTTGCACTGGTAGTCTGACTTATCCCTTTGGGATAATAATCTTCCCCTCAAAACTTACTAGAGGGGAATTATAAGGCGTCAGATCTTCAGTTTTTAAGTTCAGCCCTTTGAAGAGGTCAGGATATATGATCTCGGCTGCACTGCCTTGATCCACCATTATTCTCTTTACATCATAGCCTCCGATTCGGAGGGTAATCACTAAAGCATCATCATGAAGTTGAACAGTTCCGATCTTGTCCTCGTCCGAGAATCCCATGACTAGGGAGCGATTTAACTTAGCTCTCTTCGGCTCGTGGGAATCATCCTCAGGGTACAAGCGAGCCACAGACATTACTCTGGAGGGGCATGACCCTGTTCTGCCAGGCGCCGCAAAGATAACGTTAATAGTTCCAAGAGGGGGTCTTGGAGGATTCTCCCTTTTTGGTCGAGTATCAGTCTGTCCACCCAAACTGCTGGAATGATGCAACAGCTGTTTCAATTTACCTTCTCGGACGAGTTGGTCAAGTTGATCCCATAAACTTTTACAGTCCTCGGTAGTGTGACCATGGTCTATATGATATTGACAATAGAGATTTCAGTTTCTCTTTTCAGGGTTTCCCATCATCTTATTGGGCCATTTGAAGAAGGGCTCATTTTTAACCTTTTCCAGGACTTGGTGCAGGGGCTCTTGGAATACAGCTCCGACTATCTGGCTGTTACTTGACGTCTGCTGCTCAGTATAATCCCTTCTCGGCCGGTTATTATTGTATCTGTCCGGCCTAAATTCTCTCCTTTCTTGAGGGACAAGCTTAGCTTTCCCTTTTCCTTGTTGTTGCTGTTGTTGATCATCTTCTATCCTTTTGTACTTATCCACTCTATCCATTAGTTGTTGCAAGCTGGTGACCGGTTTCCCTGTCAAGGACTTTCTCAGACCATGTTCGGAGGGGAGTCCGACCTTAAAGGTTCTGACAGCAACCTCATCAAAATCCCCATCAATCTCGTTAAACATCTCCCAATACCTTTCGGCATATGACCTCACAGACTCTCCTTCCCTCATTGTCATTGACAACAGAGAATCTAGGGGTTGAGGAACTCTGCTGCATGTAATAAACCGGGAGCAAAATGATTGAGTGAGCTTCTTAAAGGAACTGATAGAATTAGTTCTCAACCCGTTGAACCATCTCATTGGCATCGGTCCCAGGCTGGAGGGAAACACTCTACACAACAAAGTTTCATCCTGAGAGTAGACCGCCATCTTTTGTTTGAATTAGCTTACATGTTGTACATGGAAAACGTAGGCTGGTGAAAACGTCTGGGAAGCTTTGCCTTTTCTATTCCCCGAGTAAAGGGGGACTTAGAAATTTGGTTCAGAGCCCTCTTCATGACCTTGGTTCCCACTCCCCTTCTAGACGAACTTTTTCTCCCCCTCTTGTGAGAGTGTTCCTCTTCATAGGAATAGGATTCACTGGGTGGAGTTTCTAAAAATTCCCTGTAACTGTCCTTTCCTTCATCGTTGGAAGAGACATCAGAACTTGAAGGGGTTTGATTTCGTTATACTCGACGAAGTTTCTTTTTCAAGTCTTCTATTTCTCGTTGCAAATCCTTTTCATCAGCGTGCTCTTGCACCAAATGGCCCCTTCGTCGATAGCCACTTCTATCAGCATGGATCGTTTGCGAGCTACCCTCTCGTTGGTTATCTACGTGATTTTCCTGTTCAAGGTCGTGGAGTTCGCCTTGTTGATTGACGTTCCCTGACTCTGCATGAGGTAGACTGGTCTGCTGTGGTCCTGAACCCGCCATAACTGTTGTAAACTTCACTAGCACTAATTCTTCCCACAGACGGCGCCAATTGTAGGGTCACAAATCGTAGCCCAAACCCAGGTAGAAACAGAGGATGGGCCCAATAAGCCCAATACAATAAATTTGTAAGAGAGTGGACGAAAGAATTGGGCTGATAAAGGGTCTTACAACAATTAATGGAGGTTAGGAGTTTGTCCGAGGAGAATAAAAAAACACAAGCAAGTGATGATCTCAGGTCCGAGGAGCAAGTTTTGGATGAATTTGTTATTTCAAGTAATGTCCGAGGGGTAGGTTCTTAGATAAAATGGTTGCTTCAGATGGTGTTCTTCCAGATCCTACAGTAACTCTTCCTTGATGTTCTTTCTTTTTTACTTGTGATCCCCTTCTTCTGGAGGTTTTACTCCATTGTATAGTCCTTCTTTGTTCGATCCTACCGTCCACTTGTCCACCATCCGGCTTGGTACTTGAGTTTCTGCCTCCCCTCCCACAGCTTTTTGATTTTCTGGGGGTAAAGGTAGTCGAAAACACTGTTCAGAGGTCTTCTCCACATTAATGCGACCAGGAAAGCTGCTGTAACGCATTTAATGCGGTGGTAGCAGCTTTTCCCTTAGATATTTCTGCATCCTTATCTCTTCCGTGTACGTTTGTAGTCTGTCTTCATCACTGGAACTTCCTGGAAGGTGGACTAGGGTAAGACAGGACCCACCTCACCGACATACGCCATATCCGAGGAGGATAATCCTCTCGGACCAACATTCCTGGACATTTACATGCTCTACTATTAGTTACGAGGTTTCCCCATGATTTCTTCTCCTCGGACGTATTGTTAATAAAATGTGAGACTTAAACCCAATGCAAGGGCCCAAGTTTCTGCTTCCCCACAATTTTTTTTTATAAACTAAGAGGAAAAAGGAGTAAAAAAAGATAATAGAAAGAGAAGTTCTTTTTTAACCCATTTTATAGAGTTTATTAATTAGACAAATTACTGAAATTTAAAAGAACCTAAGGAACAATAATGAAGTGAAAATACTATGACAAAGGTACTTCTTAAACATGTTGGAGAATGTGCTCCCAAGAGTTTTGTTTAGCAAAATTTGTTTAATTTTCGTTTTTTTGTCTCAATTTTTTTTTTTTGAAATTTAACAAAACCTTTTTTTTTAAAAATCCTAAAAATAAGTTAGTAATTTTAATATTTTATCACACATTTAGTATAAAAATTATGAGATACTTTGCGAATAAACTATCGAAAGCTATGAGATACCCAAACTTACACACATAATTTGGCTTTTGGCTATATCATAACCGTTTGTCTCAATATTTTATTTTGCTTATTTATGTAGTTCTAGAAAATATTTAAATTTGGTTACAATTGTAAACCTGCCATTGTTATAATTTATTTTCCTTAACTGATTTAAATTAAAAACATTAATTGAACAAAAACATATATTAAAAAAATAAAATATATAATACTGTATATAAAATAAATAAATTAAATGAAATCAAATAAACTGTTCCAAATATATTATTAAGAAGTAGAAAAAAAAAAATCCAACCAAGTTTCGGAGGAAAGCATTGAGCAGCGACAAAAGTCCTCGTATAATGTGACAAATGACAAGCTTGCTCAAATTCAAAAGCTATCATGATTAACGTTACTTTTTTTCTTTTTTTTTCCAAAAAGTTAGAAAAGAATAGAGAAAGTCATCATTGGTGGAGCCGTGGAAGTGATTTCTGCCTGCATGAGCGTGATCGTAGTCGTAGTCATGACATCAATAATAATATCTGGGCTTATTTTCGCATGGTTGTAATAAGTAATTCTCTTCTAAAAGTTCTTTAGTCAAAGCAGCGTATGTGTAAAGTTGGAATCCCTGTACTCGCCTCTGCCACCAAAGAACCATCCTAGCAATGCAGTAGGAAATCACGAGGAAGTCCTTACAAAACATATCTTAAATTTGTACTATCATTTAAAATATATGTGCTAACTGAATTTTGTCACACCATTATAAATTTTACTACTATATAAGTTTATTAATTAGAAGAAAAAAAATTTAGAAATATTATTCTTGTAATTTTTTGTTCTGTTCAAAACTTTGTTCTTCTTTTAAATAAACTTTGACCATCACAATTTTAGAATGTAATAATATGTTAAATTATTGATAATGTTAAAATTAAATTTACTAATTTTTTTTAAAAATAAAAATATATAACATCATAAGATTTAAAAATTTTCTAAGAAATCTAGAAGATTTTAATGGTAGAATAGAGTAATTTTAAATAACGCTACAAGTGAACATAAAAAGATGCAAGTCAAGCACTCAAGCTAAAGTGTCCCTCCCTTCCCATCTTCTCGTTAAAAAAAGAAAGGGCTTGACTACTTGAGTTTTATGCAATTTCCTTCTGAGACAAGGCAGTGTATGTGTAAAGTTGAAGTGGGTGTCTTCTTTTTTAACAACGAAGAATTATTGTAGCAATGAAGATGGAAGGCCTTGCACATGGAATTCTTCGTATGTGTCAATGTGTGCATAGATTATACGTAAGCAAGTGGCCCTACTCCTCCAGCTGCTATTTCTTAAAAGATTGAACCTATTATATGCGTCAATTTTGGTGGTGACAAGATACTACTGTAAGAATGCTGCTTTATGATTTATCTTTTTTTTGGTAGAAGCTTTATGATTTATTGCGACACTATGTAAAAACCAAAATTATCTTTGGAAGAAAAGTATGTCATTGCTTGGAAATTTCTAAAGGTTGGATAGAGCTTATTTTCTTTTTCTGACTTTCTTGTGAACAAGGTTTGGTGTAGCACGTTTAGTCATTTCTTTCTTGGAAATATTTATGATTACTTTAGTGGTCAAGTTAAAAACAAGACCTTAATTAAAACCTCAAAACTAAATTATTATAGTTGAAGTGGCTGTCCACTCCAGTTCTCGCGTGTCACCAAGGAAACATCGTAGCAATAAAGTAAGAAGAAGACTAGGAAGTCCTGCATACAAATTTATAGGCCAAGTAAAAACTGGTGGAAAGTGGAAAGCTATACACCTTTTTAAAATTAAGAATTCATTTTTTAATAGAGTTGGTGTGCAAGTAGCGGCCCTTCTTTTACATGGCCTAACGACTACATAAAGTGTCTGTTTTGGACAAGTTGAAAATTTCAACTTATTTGTAATTTCAGTTTATTTTTATTACTATTTATGAGTTTTATTGTACTTTTTAGTATTATTCATAAGTCTCACTGTACTATATAACTATTATACTATAACAACAATAAAGTCTATTAGTCCCAAAATATAACATTACGTGGCATTTTATTTCTTAAAAGTTTTAGTAATTTTTTAATACTTAATTTGGACTAATAACATTATGTAGCATTTTATTTGAAGTTTCTTTCCATGTTCAATGTTGATATATCTGTATGGTACTAATTAAACTCAAAATGATGTAATTATAACATACTAGTCATTCTGAACACATGAAAAAAAAATCAATCTACTTTAGTATTATTATTGAGGAATTTGCAAAGCAAGTATCTGAATATTGAGGCAAATGATCTTTCTTTATTTATTGGAGGGACTCAAGATGCAACATCAACTCACACTCACACTCACAATCACAAATTAAGAATTCATTATATAATAGAGTTGGTGTGCAAGTAGCGGCCCTCCTATTACATGGTCTGACAACTACATAAAACTAAATATTGGTTGTTAATGGGAACTAGCTTATCGAATTCTTCGCATGTGCATAGATTATACGTAAGCAAGTGACCCTACCCCTCCAGCTACTATTTCTTAAAAGATTGATTCTACTGTTTGAAATTATCTTAAGAGGGATTGGAGTAAGGAAGACTGAAAAATATATACAACTACTATACCAAAACAACAACCATACCACAACAACAACAAAGAGTGTTACACAAGGCCCCAAAGGGCACTAAACAGCTTGCGAATAAGCAAGCCTTTGTAACACCAGATACAGAACAGAAGCACAGCAGTGCAATCTTCAAGCATCACAGCACCCTAACACCAACAGGGTACCGAGACTAATACACAGATACACAGCAGCAAACACAGACAGCCTAACATGGCCTATTACACAGAAAAGCAGGGTTAATGCCCCATTTACAACACAATATTCTGTTAGGCACTGAGTCAGTTGCTCTACTTTTGCTCTCCACTCTGCCTTTGACATCCCTTTAAATATCCTTAACTATCTGCTCCTATGTTTATCTTCCTAGAGTGGATGATAGCATTCCTCTATTCTCCCATAGATAATACACAGCAGCCCACCAAGCCAATTTTCAAATTGCAGCTTTAAAGCTATCGCCTTTGAGATGAGTGATAGCCCATTCAAACAATTCCAGCCAACTGCATTTAACTTTTGAGATCAAACAAAGCCATGTTTAAATAGTTGTAAAAGACCCTTTTTTTTTAATGGAACAATGGGAGATATAGGCTACTCTTTGAGTATGAAATATGAAGTGCCGCAATTTTTTTTCTTTTTTTATATTGATTCATGTAGTATTTCTACATCTTTGCCATAAGTGTGTGCCTTTAATTTACAGATAATTTTATAAGAATAAAAATGAAATCATTGACCTTGTTTGATCTTTGGCTCTTGCCATGTCCAGGTCCTATTTTTCAGGATCTGCCTTGTTGCTTGTTGATTCTGTATCATGTTGGTAGCCAATGTTCATAACAGGACAAAACAGGCTGGCAGCAGATGTCATGGTATTCATAGTAAAATCAGTCTTCTGTTGTAGTCATGGGCTATGGCCAATGCAGCAGTGGCAGTAGATTCCCGCTCCTAAGAGCATTCACAGCAGTGGAGGTATATTGCTATATTGCTAAAATTTAGCTCCACATACTCAAAAGACACGCTGCAGCAGTGGAGGTATAAGGAAAAAATTTAGATGTTCCGCTACAGTGCACATCTATATATAAATGTGCACTGTAGCTGATAGCAAAAAAAAAAAATGAATTTTTTATTCAGCCGGGAATAAAATAATAAAAATTCTCGCTCATCTCTCATCTTTCTCAGTCTCTCTCTCAGTCACTCTCTCATCTCCCCAGTCTTTTTTTTTCTGAATATCTCCCCAGTCACTCTCTCATCTCTCTCTCTCAAGCAAACTTCTCTTCCACCGTTGATTGCCTCACGCCGCCTCACGCCTCACGCCGCCGATCGCTTGCTCATCGAAACCGTCGGTCTGAAGCTCATCGAAGCCGCCGGTCTGAAGCTCATCGAAGCTCGCCGATCGCCTCACGCTGCCGATCGCCTCATCTCACGCCGCCGATCGCTTGCTCATCGAAGCCGCTGGTATGAAGCTCATCGAAACCGTCGGTCTGAAGCTCATCGAAGCCGCCGGTCTGAAGCTCATCGAAGCTCGCCGATCGCCTCATCTCACGCCGCCGATCGCTTGCTCATCAAGCCGCCGGTCTGAAACCCATGGAGCTCGCCGACATGCTGCTTGTTTGTGATTTGTGATTTTTTATTTTGTTTGTGATCGGTGAATTTGTTTGGTCTGGTAGAGAAAAAAGATTGGAGATATCGGTTGTTTTTTTTTTTTTTTTTTTTTTTTTTCTGCTGTGGACTGGTTGTGGTGGTGGTGGTGGTGGTGGTGGCGGCGTTGGCGGCGGCGGCGGCGGCAGCGGCTGTTGTGGCTGATGGTAGAAGTGGTTGTGGTTGGTGTTGTGAAAATTTTTTGGGTAGTGGGATATATTATTTTATTGCAGTGGTTATATTATTTTATTGTGGTATTTATATTATTTTATTGTATTGAAAGCTAAAATAGAACCACTGCTGTGGCATGTGTATAGGTAAAATAGATAAAGTAACTTTTGGTGGAGCTAAATTGCTATATTTTTAGCTCCACTGCTGTGGATGCTCTTAGAACAAATAGTTAAATTTTGGCTGCAAAAAGCATACAACCTGCTTCTTCTGAAATTTAAAACTTTAGCAGTTCTGCATCCAAATAACTTCTTAAAGCCATGGAAATGCTAACAACCACTACCAACATATAGCAGCTACTTCCAATATATGCATACATAAATTATTGCAAGTGGAACATGCAGGCCTACCATCACTTTTTTTTTTTTTGGTGGGGTTAATGTCTATGATTACCTTAACAGAGACTTGATTCAATTTTCAATACAAGAATTAAATTAAACTATACATTCTTTGGAGTTGCTAAGTCTGCAGCAACTGTAGAACACTTATGTTCATATGTTCCAGACACAAGCCAGTCTACTGAATCTGAAAACAGACTAGGCAATACTGAGGTTAAATAGAAGACCAATTTGTGTGCAGACACACACAATATAGTATACAACAAAGGATGAAGCTTTTCAATTGTCAATCTTCCAGGCAACACCTCAAACATTATACTTGTAGTTTTAAATCTCTCAATTAAAATAACATGTTCTAAAAATTCCCTTGAAGAAAACCAGAATACAAAAGCTTTAAGAGCCGAGCTGCACTTCCTGCACTTCATACATTACAAATCCAATTCAGTGGTGCTTTTGTCATTGGATCCGGAAATGCAAGCAACTTCAAATTTTAATCACATGACTATGAGAACAGAAAGCTGAAAAACCAAAGATTTGGAACACATTACAGGAGGTACCAAAAAGAGAGTAATCCATGTGAAGAAAAGCATTCTTTTAAGCTAGGAACAGAAATTTCCTTTGGGGTAGCAACTTGAACCTTAATGGTCCGTTTGGATTGAGAGGGAGGGAGGGGGAGTAGAGTAGAGTAGAGTAGATTTAGTACAAAATTAGCTTATTTTTAGCTTACACTACTTTACTCTCCTCCACTCTCCCTCCTTCTCCCCTCCATTCAAACAGGCCATAATTGTCCTTCCATTATGGGTATGTTGAGCCACAAGCATTTTCTGGTAGCATGATAGCATGAATATCAGACACACTTTCTCTGCCTACCTTGATTAAATTTTAATTGTCCAGCAGCTCAACACCTAAGAATCTTCTGAGGAGCCAAATATGGCAGCCAAATCCAAGAGAATGCCTTGCCCTGCGATCTTACAACCATAACAGAAACCAATTAGTCACCAAGTTGCAGAAACCCGCCATCCAATATACAGTTAATCGGGAAACACAATGAATCTCTACAATCTTATGCATTATCGGATTAACACTAAAAGTGAGGTCAATGATTGCTCAATAAACCAATGCATGTAGAATATTAGTCGCCTGTTTAGTGAGAGAAATAGAAACTTAGGTAATCATCAACCAGAAGTTCCCGATTGTATGGAAAAATTTTACCAAAACTATAAAATTTTAAGTTCCAGTTGGGTAGGAGGGTAAAATAATATAGACAGTTAAGGCTCCTAACACAGAGAGAGAGAGAGAGAGAGAGAATTAACCACCAAAAGAATTATCTTGCATGAACAGAGGACATACGCTGAACATAGAAACCAAGAATTAAATTATTCTTAAGCAACAAATCTAGACTAGGTACTCTCAACAAATCTATAACCAGTTTTGATTCATTAAATATATATGGAACAAAAAGTACCAAATTTGGACTGTGAAAAAATTAAAGTGACAATAATAAGTAACATTATTATTAGAAAAGAAAATATTACTTTTATGGTGTAAATCCCATCGGGCAATACTAGCAACTTGTGTAAAAGCCGCTTCCTCGCATGGCTTGTTGTATAGCACATTTGATAGATAGTAACCTAAGGATTACTGTGATGAGCACTATAGTCCTGTGTTCGATTGCAGAGGGACACGAGGCCAGAGAAAAGCTGGACGGCATAGTCCGCAACCTTTACAGATTCGTATTCTGCAAGCGCAAATCTGTTTCCTTGTCTCGGGGAATGTACAAGTCTACCACCCGCCCTGCTTGAATCAATATATCATACAAGACCCTATCGCTCACCCTCTCATGCAGATTACCTTTGTATGAAAATGAATAATAACCACCTCAGAACAAATTCTGCCAATTAATAACTGTTAAGGGGAATTTTTCTTTTTAAAAAGAAATGGCAAGAGAAGCCCCACCTTACTAACAATTTGAATTAAATACGCTTCTTTCATATCAATGAATGTATCAGAATAAAAAACCATACAAAAAGCAAGGGAAAAATTAAAAATATCACAGGCTTAATGCTTTATTTGTTACATCTTCAAAAACTACAAAACAAACATATTCAATTGATAACAGAGAATCCATCAACTACAAATAATTTAAGGAAATAAATCAATAACACATAGCTTTACTCCAAAAACTCAAACAGAGCTCACTTTTCACAGACATACACACAGATTTCTGCACTAAACTTCATATCTAAAATCAAATAGTTTAGATGAAAACATAGAATAATGAACTTAAAAAGTTTCAATGAACTATTACATGCCCAATTCAATTTTAGCAATTTGATTTTCAAATACCAAATATCAAAATTTTTAAAGGTTTCTAATTAATCCAAGCAAAACAAAATTAACAAAATTCATAAGGCTTTCGAGGTGAAAGGGAATTCAAATGAAACTTACCAACGTAAACTTTGCAATCTGAGTTTCCTGACATGGTTAACGCACTTGAATTTGAATACGATGCGAAAACCTATAACGAAACGACACCGTAGAATCACGAGATTTTTTTCTTTTTTCTTTTTTTGACAGAACGAGATATTATTCTGAACTGGAAGCCTTTGAATCCCAAAAACAGGAAAATTCTTCGTCTTAGAAATATATATAGGAAAGGTAGGAATCACCGACATTGGGTTGAGAGATTTTTTTTTTTTTTTTTTTGAAAGGAATGCTAGAAAGCTTTCATTAAACAGGGCTTAAACCCAAAACAGATACATCATGTAAGATTTGAGAAGCAATAATAGGGGGAGTATCCTCCACCCAAATGCTACAGTCAGAAATGTACTTGGCATATTTGGCCATTTGGTGAGCTGCCTTGTTCCCATCCCTGCGAGTGAAGGTAGACTGCCACATACTGAACATGGACTTCCAAGACTTAATACCAGCAATTACATTTTGAACCTGAATTGGGCCCGGATCATGATTAGCAATGGCAGCCATGACAGTTTGAGAGTCACCCTCAAGGATGATGTCCCTAAGACCCAAGTCCCATGCAAAGGCCGCACCAACCTCAGCTGCTTTAGCTTCAATCTCAAGAGCCCCAAGAGGAAATGGAAAAAGTTTGCTAAGAGCACCCATGATCTGCCCTTTGTCATTCCTAACCACCACCCCGATCCCACAGTGACCATGATCTTTAAAGACAGCTCCATCAACATT
Source organism: Quercus agrifolia (assembly GCA_029955455.1). Taxonomy (NCBI): domain Eukaryota; kingdom Viridiplantae; phylum Streptophyta; class Magnoliopsida; order Fagales; family Fagaceae; genus Quercus; species Quercus agrifolia. The sequence goes on along the minus strand of JARQAD010000007.1, from coordinate 887,692 downwards.
GACTTTGTAGCAGCCAAGAGGAGGAGGTTTCCAACAACTGGGGCAGCGGGGCTGGGGTGAGTGGGGAAGCTCACAGCAGGTATGGAACTCATTTAAGAAAGCACGTGACGCTTCAAAAATCTGCAACGCAGTCCTACTGACCTCCCCATGATGAATGGCGTTCCGATTGTTCCAAAGAGACCAAGCAAAAGTAGCAAAGGCAGCAAGGTCTTGGCTGGGTTTTGCCTCTTTAACACACCAGAACAAGTCAAGGAAATTTGGGGAGTTTGCCGTGAGGCCAGGAGCTTTGAAATTTGCCATTTGCCATACCGCTGCAGCAAGCTCACAGCTCCAAAGCACATGCCCAGCAGTTTCAACTTCCCCACAAATGTCACACGCAACATCCAAAGGGATTTTACGATCCCGGAGTTTAGTTTTGGTGGGAAGAATATCTTTGCACGCACGCCAGATGAAGTTTTTGATTTTGTTTGGACAGCGGAGTTGCCAAACTAACTTCCATAGCGATATCATCTTGGTGCTGTTCGAACACTCACCCACATCAAGCTTTGCTAATTTCTTATGGCAAATCCGATATGCACTACGGACAGAAAAAAGACCATTGGCAGTAGCAGACCAAACTCTATGATCCACAGGAGAAGTAGCGCTTAAGGGGATAGACAAAATGGACTCGGCATCATGGGGCAGAAAAATAGACTTTATCCGATCAGATTTCCACACTGCCTGCTCGGTGTCAATGAGAGTTGAGACCTTTTCATTGGAAAACAGAGGGTTTATGGGAGTCGTGATTTTGTAAGTATCGGGCTTAGGAATCCATTTATCCTGCCAAATTAGCACACTCTCACCATTGCCAATAGACCAACGAATTCCATCTTCCACCACGCTCTTAGCAGCCATAATGCTTTTCCAAGCATAGGACGGACGCTTGCCAATCTGAGCATCCAAGAAAGACCGACCAGCAAAGTACTTGGCTTGGAAAACATGGTGGAAAAGAGAATTTGTGTTTTGGAGGAGCCGCCACCCTTGCTTGGCTAAGAGAGCAAGGTTGAAAGCTTTTAAATCTCTGAATCCCATGCCACCCTCATTTTTAGACTTACACAGCTTATCCCAAGAAACCCAGGGAATCTTTCGCTCGTCGGACTTCTGGCCCCACCAAAACTTGCTGACCAAAGAGCTAAGATCTTTGCATAAAGAGTCCGGCAACTTGAAGCAACTCATGGTATAAGTAGGGGTGGCCTGAGCCACTGCTTTGATGAGGATTTCTTTGCCGGCAGCGGATAAGAGCTTTCCCTTCCAGCCAGCAAGCTTTCGGCTGAGCTGATCTTTAATCCTATTAAACGCCTTTTTCTTCCCCCGGCCTATCAAGGATGGGAGGCCCAAGTACCTATCATGCTGTTTTATAACTTGAGCCCCAAAAAGGCATTTTATTTCAGCCTGAACAGAAGCAATGGTATTTTTGCTGAAGAAGAGGGAGGTTTTATCCTTGTTAATTTTCTGCCCAGATGCAGCCCCATAGTTCTGAAGGACATCCCAGATACGCTGACAATCTCCCATGTTGGCACGGCAAAAAATGATGCTATCGTCCGCAAAAAATAGATGAGATATATGCGGAGCCCCCCGGCAAATGGAAATTCCTTTGATATTACCCAACCTCTCTTCTTTTTGAACCATTGCCGAAAGACCCTCTGCACACAACAAAAAAAGAAAAGGTGATAAGGGGTCCCCCTGACGGATACCACGAGAAGGGATGATTTCTCCTTTCGGTTTGCCATTAATTAGCACAGAATAAGAAACAGTGCTTATGCACATCATAATAATAGAAATCCAGCGATCATGAAACCCCAATTTCTGCATTATTCTAGCCAGACACTCCCATTCTACTCTATCAAAGGCTTTACTCATGTCTAGCTTGATAGCCATTTGGCCATCTTTACCTTTCCTTTTCTGATTTATGTGGTGCATTAATTCAAATGCCACAAGAACATTGTCTGTGATAAGTCTCCCAGGGACAGAGGCACTTTGTGATTTGCTGACAACCTCAGGAAGGATTTTTTTTAGGCGGTTTGCTAAGACTTTAGCTAGGATCCTATACATAACATTGCACAAGCTTATAGGGCGGAAGTCAGTGATTTTTTGGGGATTTTTTATTTTTGGGATGAGGCAAATGTAAGTGTCGTTTAGTCTTGGGGGCATTTCACCAGTATTCAGAATATTAAGCACACAATCAATTACATCTTGTCCTACAATACTCCAATATTTTTGAAAGAAGAGTGGGGGCATACCGTCCGGACCCGGAGATTTTGTGGGGTGCATTTGGTGGAGAGCAAGCTGGACCTCATCAGGCTGAAATTCCTTAAGAAGTGAGTCGTTCATTTCATCCGTGACCCTTTTTTCAATGGCATCAATTACCGGACTAAACTGTGAAGGGTTATCAGATTGATAAATGGAAGAGAAATAGTTTAGAACAATGCTCTGGATATCTTCATCACTCCCCTGCCAAACCCCACTGTTGTCTTCTAACCCCATGATTCTATTTTTCTGCCTTCTTTGAGATGCTAAAGTATGAAAAAATCTGGTATTTCTATCCCCACTTTGATACCAAAAGGATTTTGATCTCTGCTTCCACATTGCGGATTCGCGATCGAGAAGCTCATTTATTTCCTTCCGGAGGGATTGGATGCTGATGGCATCTTCATGGAGGGAATTTCGATTCTCAAGACATTGAAGCCGAGCTTGTTTCTCTTTAATCTGCTTATTGAGATTGCCAAAGACATTTTTACTCCACCACTGTAAATGATGTTGGCAATTTTTAATCTTCTCTTGGGTTAAACTTCTTTCTCCAGAGGGGTTTACAAAAGACCAGGCCAACTCCACCTCATCACGGCATCGCTCGTCCCTAGCCCACATTGACTCAAAACGGAATAAGGCTTTGTCCCGACGCCTTCTCTGAACCGGGATAGGATACAAGGCTAATAGACAGTGGTCAGACGAAGACATAGACCTGTGGTGGACTTTGGCTTGCTGGAAAAACTCACTCCATTTATCATTTGCTACCATACGGTCTAGTCTGATGAGGGTGCGCTGATCACCAATTCTTCCATTGCACCAAGTAAAACGCTGCCCAACAAACCCCAAATCCCTGAGCCTACAAATGTCAAGAGCATTCCGAAAAGCTTCCATCTGACTTGCATCCCTCTCAGCCCATCCACATTTTTCATCAATATGGGTGATCTCATTGAAATCGCCAAAAACAACCCAAGGCAAATCAAATTGGGCGTTGAGGGCTTCCAAAAGTTTCCAAGAACTTAAACGATGGCTTGCATCAGGGTGGCCATAGAAGCCCGTAGCTCTCCAAGTTATATTCAAGCATGCATCATGAACAATGGCATCAATATGAGAATGAGAGTAGCTTTGTACCCGGACATCAGCATCTTCTTTCCACATAAGGGCTAACCCCCCACTTTTGGCATCACTAGGGACAATTAAAGCTTGCAGGTGCTGGTTGATTTCGTTTTTGTGCTTCTTCATCTGACTGATGCTTGCCTTCGTCTCTGCTACAAAGACCAGCATGGGATCTTCCGCTCTCACCAGGTCCTTGAGAGCTTGAACTGACCGAGGGATCCCAAGCCCTCGGCAGTTCCAAGCTAGGGTCGTCATTGGGCTCGGTGGGGCTGCATCGCAGCCACCACCACGCCGCCATCCACATTGGTGTTATTCTCACAAGCTTCATCCTTTTGAAACTTCACACTCTGTTTCCCTTCTTTTAATTTCTTTGAGTGTGGGACGTTTGGATCAACCTCCTGAGTCAAAGATGGGCCTTGCCTTTTTTTACCAATCGGATCAAACTTTATAGTTGGCCCAACAGTAGTTTTGTCCCTTTTAATACGTTTCCAATAAACTTGGTTGGGCCCAGGTGCTTCAGGAACCTAGCCCACTTCGCAGTCATAAACCATTGCTATAGGCCCATCACTCCTTGTCTCATTTGCCGGCCCATGTGTGATGGGTGAAGCCTGAAGGTTGTCTGCTTTACCCAAACCATCTAACACTTTCTTTGATTCCTCAGGAAAATGACCAGATATCAAAGTTTCTAGTTGATGAGCTACTTCCACCTCTTGAAACTTCAAACCTACGGTTGAGGGGTTGCTTTCCATGGTGACTATGTCAGGCTCCTGAACATTTAGCTTCTCAGACTGCTTAGTTTTTGATGGATGTGATGTATTTGTTTCTGCCACCACTCCTTTTTGCTGCACAGACACAGTGTTCGAAAAAGTAGGTTGGGTCACGTGAGGAGCAGGCTGGTGAGTTGCTTCTCCTTCCCAACGGAGCCCAACCTTGGCCTGAGAGTTGTCAATCGGTTTTTCATAAAACTTTTCCTGATTGAAACTTGAGCACTTAACCGGTTCGGCTTGGAGCCAAGCTCCATACTGATACTTCTCTTTCTCCAATCCCTCACTGCTTCCTTTCAGCTCAGAGCACTCACGTTCACTATGTCCAATCAAGCCACACACATAGCAGAAATTTGGTAGTCTTTCGTACCTGAAAAAGACCCACCTTGGTTCATCATCTTCAATGCTGACCTTCTTCGCTCGGATGAGTTTCTTTGTGACATCCAACTGGACCTTAACCCGCAGGTATCGTCCCCAGTGAACACCATTCTCTGGAACATCAACATCAAGTACTTTTCCGAGTTTGCTACCAAGCACCATCCCTGTTTCTTTAGTTCTGCTTTTCAAAGGGAGGTTTGAAACTTGAACCCAGAAAGGTGACCACTTAAGGTCTATTTCTTTAGGAACCAGTCCCCAGAAAACTCCTGCAAGAGCACCAAGTTTTTCTCAAAGCTCCACGGACACATCTCAAGAACCTTCTTTTTGTCTTTTGGATCGCCAAACTCAACTAGGAAAAGATCTTCCTCAATCTCAGAAATTTGGACGAGCTTGTTCGTTCGCCATACCATTCGCATAGTTTTCCTTAATGCTTCTATATTGATGCTACGCTGAGTGAGGATCTTCATGACTAGGCAGTTTTTGCCTACTTCCTTCGCTGTTCTCGTGCTGTTACCTCCTAAAACTATACCCTCATCCTCATCCTCTGTAAAAGAGAGCTTTTTCCAGAGCTGTTCTAACTCTTCAGCCATCACCCAAATCAGTATTACGCACTATGAACTCAACCAAACTAAAACCAAGAGTCTCACACAGAGACGACTAAACTCCTGCAAAAAGCAAGGACAAAACACGCCTCTACGTTCTCAGAGCTAGCTGAGCCCGAGGGGCACTGGAGTAGGTCAACATGGGTTGAGAGATTTAAATAGCGTATAAGAAGTCAACACGTAGCGGGGTTGCTGCTAGGCCTTTTTTTATTTTTTAGTTGAGAAGGAATAGTATTAATTTGGTATTTACTATTTAGTTATGGTGAAATTTGAATTTTCACTCCTATGCTAATCAAACATATTCAAACTAATATGTACTTCGTACTTACAAATGCCGCACGGGAATAATAAATTGAAGTTTTACTATTGATGTTAGATAGATTGGATATTAGTTCAATCATGACATTTAGAGGTATTAAAATAGTTTTTTTTTTTAATTTTTATAATATTAGTTACGTCAAGTTTCTCATTATATTGCTATTATGTATATGATTTTGAAAACTATTATTGGATACTACATATAAAATATCAATTCATAATTGTTGTATGTGAAATTTTACCAAATACAACATAAAATAAAAAGAATTGATTGATCTGGTAGTATCTTCTAAATTGAATGAGGATAGGTGCATGTGATCGTTCAGCTCAATTACAATTTTTTTGGTTCAAGATCTTTGCATACAAAATATATGAATAGAAACAGTATAAAAAATTATGCTCATTAGTTTAGAGAAAAAATAACAGCAAAAATTTAAACAATTTAATTTTTATAGAAAGGTAACAAAAGCAATATCTAATTTTGATTCTAATTGAATTTTCTTTAAACTTTATTTATATATATATATATGATTTAGAATTTAATTGGCTTTAAACTCTTCGGTTTTTGCACCTAATAATTCATTCGCCACAAAAATAAAAAACTTAGATAGACACATGGCGAAAAATTGGACTCCAATTAAAATCCAATTTAGAAATTAATTGGATTTAGACTTTTCAATTTTTACATTTTTTTTATAGAGATAATTACAATATGTTGCTAACCCCCGCAGCTCGAACCCTTTCTTCCCTAAACCCCCAAGCACTTTGTGTATCGGGAGGTGTAAATTCAGCTACAAGGCCTTTGGCCTTCAATTTTTACACTTAATAATTCACTTGACATAAAATTAAAAATTAAATGAGACACATGACACAAATTTGAGAATCTAATTAAAATCTAATTGAATTTTATCTAAGTTTTGGCTATTAATATTGTGGGGTCACGTCCCCAATTAATCGGATTTATCCGCTTTGGGGAGCCAGTCCCTCACGGTTTATCGGCTCGTCCCCGAGTGTGGGCAGGACCAACCAGGGGCTAGACCTTGTAGTTGTAATCGCAAGTCCCACATCGGTTAGAGTTCCCTCCCACATATGGTTTATAAGCTTCTGGAGCGACCATATGTGTACCACTAGAATTAAGTCAAATTGATGCCAATGGATTCAATCAGATTGAGTTTGAATTTGAAACCTTCGGTCCAGGATTGGAGATTAAGAAATGTGGGGTCCATTTGGTATTCAAGGAAAATATTGAAGATTGCAACCAAACTATGGCTCAGTGCCCGCAATAGCAACATCACTCCTTATGAGGATGAATTTGATGATTCAGCAAAAGATTCAAAAAATAAGCGTAGGCTTAGCCACGATGACTATGATGGGGCTGGACCTAGCGAAGAAGGTAGCTTTAATGACCTACTGCACCCAAAGAGAATACGGCTCCCTAATATCATTGAAAGATTTGTGCCACGTTTGGGAAATTTGATTGGGAATTTAAGCACACAAGATGACTTTGATGATGAGAAATCCCAGTAAAAATGGTAGCTTTGATGAATTCAAAAGGCAAATAAACTTTCTCCTCTGAAATTTTTGTAAGACACCACCTTGCCTTCTTTCACAGACCTTGGTAGTTGCATATTTCTTTCTTTTTTTATTGATTGGGCATATGCTTGCATTTATTTTTATATTTCACTTGCAATTTTGCCATGCATGTGGCATTCTCTTTAATTTTTTCTGAGCCTAGCTATTACGACAAGTGAAGGCCAAAAATTGGTAGAATGTGTATCTTCAAACTGTAGGACATGCTCTTCTTGTTAGTATTATGTATAAAACCTTTTCTAGATTTGATTTTTTACAGGTTCTAGGGAGATTTGAGGCAATGCATGAGTCAGTTTGGTGAACTAGAAAATGCAATGGTGAATTGGTGATGAAGGTACTGTGAACAATTCCTGTGTGTGATTTTCTCTATTGTAGATTTGTTGGTTAAGTATTCTTTCATTTTTGGTTTCTATGTTCAGTATGTGTCCTCTGTTCATGCAAGATAATTTTTTCGGTGGTTAATTCTCTCATTTGTTGTAAGGAGCCTTAACTGTCTTTAATATTTTACCCTCCTAGCCTGCAAGAAGTTAAAATTACATAGCTTTGGTAAAATTCTTCCGTACAAATGAAAACTATAGGTTGATGATTACCTAAGTTTCTACTGGCACTAAGCAGAAAACTAATAGTTTACATGCCTTGGTCTGATGAGCAATCATTGACCTCACTTTTAGTGTTAATCCTATCATGCATTAGATAGAATATATTCATTGTGTTTCCAGATTAAATGTATATCGGATGGTGAGTTTTTACTTTTTGCAGCTTGGTGACTAACTGGTTTCTGCTATGGTTGCGGGATCGCCCAAGAAGATGTTCTTGTGGATTTAGCTGTCGCATTTTAACTCTTCAGAAGATTCCTAGGTATTGAGCTTCTAAACAGTTAATTTAATCAAGGTAGGTAGAGCAAGTGGACATTCTATTATCTGATATTCATGCTGTCAGAAAATACTTGTAGCTCAACATACCCATAATGGAAGGACACTTGAGGTTCAAGTCGCTACCCCAAATGCTAGTTCTGTTCCTAGCTTAAAAGAATTCTTTTCTTTACATGGATCACCCTCTTGATGGTACCTCCTGTATTTGGATGATTGGGCATGTTGATATTTATAGATGATGTATCTTTTATCTGTCTTGCCTCAATCAGCAAAATGAGATTCATAGTATTTGTCTAAGTTTCATCCTTTGGGATCCAAATAAATATTGCATATTTCTTTGAGTTCTTCCAAAGTTGATATGGGAATGTAGAGAGAATACTTAGATATATGACCGTCAATTCTAATGAGTTGGTGCACATTTAAAGTAGTTTGATGTTTGTCAATTATCATCCATTAATTCCATGACACGGAAGTATGAATTGATCTTGTCAAACTCTCCCTCTGTCTCTCTCTCTGCATTTATTTTTGTTATTATTTTTTGGTTGATTGTATGTTGGAGTTTGGGACATGAGTATTTTATTTTTTATGGACATATATATATCTCTTTGCAAATTTTGATGCGTAAAGGCTATTACCCAATATTGATCCAACTAACATATGTTTAGTAGCCATAGAAATAATAAGAGGGGAAAAAAAATCTTTGGCAACTGGAAAACAGAAGCTATAGCTGCTTTGAAATTGAAAATATTATTGGTTGAACTTCAAATAATTGTAAGTTATGTTGCTTGATCCTTGTGATTAAGTGTTAAGGCTTATATCTACGTGGATGAATTATATGTTGATGTTGCACGAACTTAGATATGAAGAGCTCAAAAGTAATAAAGGCAGCAGTGCAAGCAGAGGAGAGGTTATTCTACAACTTGTTTTCCCGTCTTTAAGCATGGAATCAACGGAACACCAAAGCTGATTTGAATTCCATATTACATATCAAAACAAAAAAGAACTTCCTCATCACAGCTTCTAATTCTACCGGGTATTGCTTTTCCATGACAATTTTGCTTATTTTTCTCTATTGCCAATCTTCAGTTGACAACTGAAACCCAAATGATCAGATAACAAACCCATGAAGTGACAAAGGCCATACTCCTGCACTTGTGCAACCGCTAGCAATTGAAGCTTCAATGCAATTGTATCGATTCAAACACTCCAGAAATAATCCCACGCAATATGTAGATTGTAGGATAGCCACATCAGTGCACCTAGATGGAACAGCATGACACCCAAATGACAAATAAGACAATGAGAAGTTTCTAATTCCAAATTGTCAAGGATGATAGCTGGGTGCTCATAGACTGAAAAAGAAGCACATTAAAAACAGGGAAAAACAAATAAAGCAAAAGTTTCATACTGACTGCTGAGTAAATCAATAATCTGATTTTGACCAGCAAGAACACAACGAATGATATTCAATAGATGGTAGAGTAGCCATCTATTGCTAATATTCCAAATCCAAAGAAAATAATAAACAGAGCTAACTTGTCATACAGACACACACACATTAGGAAATCTAGACAAAATTTCGTCCTTAAATCAAACTGTTTAAATGAAAACAGAAAATAATGATATTTTGTGAGCTTGTTATAAGAAAAACAAGTCAGACCTCAGGAACCTAATTCAACTGTTTCAGACCTAATTCAAGGACAAACTCATCACAAAATACAAATACCAAAAAGGAAAATTTCCACAGCTTTCCAATCAACCAAACAATGGGTGGTGTGGTGTGAAGTCAAAATAAAAAAAATAAAAAAAGAAGGGTCTTTTAAGTTTTAAAATTGTTGTCATACTTCTAAATGATAAAATAGTTGCATTAGTTCTATTGCACATGACAAGAAAGCTTTGCAAATAATTTTATCTACTTTGCTGCAATTTAACTTCACTTGGAAACAGAGGCCCAAATTTTCTTCATTCCATTTGATTTTACGACACTGGAGTACCATGCATCAATTGCATTCTCCTTTGGAAAGTTGTAGTAAATACTATAAAAAGAGAGCAATAATAGAGAGTTCCAAATATACCATCCAACACAACTGAACAAAAATGACTACCATACAATCAGTTCCACATGCCTTTTCATTAGCTAGCAATGTGACAGTTTCTCATTTCCAACAAAGTCCAAATACTTCTTTGTATCTAGCAAAAATGAGAAAACAAATTACCAAACTAAAAGAATTGGCAATGATTTTTCAAAAAGAAAAAAGAAATACACAACTACAAACAATCTCACGTAAAAGGGAGAAAAGATGGGAATTTACAATAAAATCAGAGAGAAAAATGTTGATCGCCAGTGCAAATTCCATAAAAGCTATAACTTTCATTGAGATTTCTCTACCTCACAATCAGAATTACCTTATCCTTGTGTGTGTAAATCCCCAAACCAATTTTCAATTAGATGCAGGTGTGGTGGTTCGTCATTAGAGGTAGCTTCTCCACTAGGTCCAACCTCTTCCCCATCAGAGTCATCACTGCTTTGCTTAATTTTGGTATCTTTTTTTGAATCCTCAAAATCAGGGGAATCTAGTTAACTAATTTTATTTTCCCAACTATCTAGTTAGTAGTTAAGGTTTCAAAACTATATTTTTTATTAGCATCTCGAGTCTTTTAGACTCGATTTTGGGCCTATAAATCGAGTTTTTGGGTCTCGATTTTCATGGATTGATCATATCTTATGTGGTATTTTTTCCACGTGGCATCTACTTGGAAATCGAGTCTCTAAGACTCGATTTCCAACCAAAAAAATTTAAAAAAATTTGAAGTCTCATGTACAGGCCAAATACCCAAAAACAAATACAAGAAAAAAACATAAATCCCAATCTTAAAGACTCAGATCAGAGGGAGAGAAAGATCAAATCAGAGGGAGAGAAAGACTCAGGCCGCGGCGACCCAGGCAGACCCAGGCCGCGACGACCTAGGTGCGCGAGCCCCAGGCCTGGGTCGCACGCGGCCTGGGGTGACCCAGGTCGCGGCAACCCAAGCGCGCAAGCCCCAGGCTTGTGTCGCGCGCGGCCTGGGGCTCGCGCAGCCTGGTGCGACCCAGGCGCTCGCGTGCCTGGGTCGCCCCAGGCGCGCGAGCCCCAAGCCGTGGCAACCCAGGCGCGCGAGCCTCAGGCCTGGGTCGCGCACAGTGGTCTGAGCCACCAACTCCGATCTCCGATCTCGATCTTCTCTCCCTTTCTGTTTTTGGGTTTTTTGTTTTTTTTTTTTCCCTGGGTACTTCTCTGATGTTTTGGTACTTCCCTCACCGATTTGTTCTTATTTATAAGGGATAGAAATCGAGTCTTAGAGACTCGATTTCCATGTAATCGCCATGTAGTAAGTTAGAGCATAGAAATCGAGTCTTTGATGCTCGATTTATAGGCCAAAATCGAGTCTAATAGACTCGAGATGCTAGTAATTTATATACTTTCACAACTAGAACTACTAACTAAATGGTTGGGAAATTATGGTCAATTACCCATTTCGTCCTCAAAACCATCCTCATCGTAAGGAGTGATGATGCAGCTGCTAGGCCCAGCCTTAGTTTGGTTTAGGTCTTCAATGTCTCGCTCAGATACCAGATGGGCCCCGCATTTTGTAACCTCCAAGCCTGGACCTTTGGCTTCAAATTTAACTTCAATCTTGCTGAATCCATTAGCATCGACTTCATTCAATATTTCTGTCCATTCAAAGTGTGTAGAGGGAAAATAATGCAGACAAAGCTAATACGATTCAATCTTGCCAAATTCCTCAGATAAAATACGGCCCATTCTTGAAGATCCACCAACAGAACAAAAAAGGTTGTGTACCTATCCCATATCCAAGATCTCGAATAGTAAGTTGGTGAAGTGATGATGCTGGTGGAATACAAAAACAACGCACACAGTGACTCCTATAAATTTGTTAAAATCTGAGGGCACTTGCAGACTCACCGAAGCCCCCACATTTTGGTGGCTAAACCATTTTGGAATTTCACTTCTAGAAATCTCCACACAAGAAGAATTATGTTCCTAAAACATACAATTCATGATGCTTAGAACTTCACATGTGAAAGAGAGGGAGAGAGGGAGATAGACAAACAGACCTGGGTATTAATGATATAATGTCTTAGCATTGTTGAAACTAGGTCACCATAGCCTTGATTCTTGATCAATTTATTGCAATTGAGAGGACGAAATTGCAGCCGAAAATCGTATTCTGGTCTTAACGATAATGTTTCTAGTGAGGTACACTTTGTTGCATCAATATACTTAATATTTAATGGAAGCTTGGGCAACATTCGAAGATGAGTGCAACCACCCATATAAAGCCATCTCAAATTAGATAGTTGAATGATACTTTCAGGAAGGGAAACAAAATTATTTCCCCTTAGATTTAAATCTATTAAAGATGACAAGCACCCAAGAACATTAGGAATTGTCTAAACATTGCAATAACTTAGATCAAGTTTGGTCAAAGAGCATAAGCCTATTAAAGAACGCTCTAGCATGCCCATGGGATCTAGACTTTTTCTAGGTTGCATTAAAGGAAACCTCGTGAGCTTATTAGATTATAGCCCCATGCATCCAAAGAGAGATAGTACTTCGAGATTTTTTAAGTGGACAACAGATGAAGGTAGGCCCGTTATAGCAGTCCCATTCAAGTTTAACACCTCTAAACCTTCCGATTTTTCCCAAATTTTCTGGCAATTCATCAAGTTTTGAGCAGCCAAATAAATTGAGAGTTTTTAGAGACATCAAACTACAAATTGCAATAGGGAGACTTGAAAGGTTTTTGCAATCTCTCAGATCCAATTCTATAAGGCCAGTTGAGTTTATCACTAATAATGATAGATCTTTTATAGCAGTCTCACTCAAACAAAGTTTTGACAAGTGTGGCATATTTTCCACAATATATGGAAATTTCTTCAATTTTGAACCACTAAGATTGAAAAATTCAAGAGCTTCCAAGTTGATCTTGTGAGGAAGGCTTTCGAGACGTTTACAACCATTCAAATCCAATCGAATAAGCCTTTTGAGATCCCTAAGAGATGCATGTATCTTATAGAGTCTTGTACAACGTTGGAGGATCAATTGCTTAAGATTTGGGACTCCACTAAGGTTCGGGATCTCAATCAAGTTTTGAGAATCACTGAGATCAATGAGTTTTAACTCCTTTAAAATCTGTTATAAACCAAGAAATAATTAGACAAACTCATGCCTCAATGAAAATGAAGGAAAAACACATTTGCATAAGTGAAAATCTTACCATAATTCCTTTCCATAGTTGTTTGATGTCACTGTAATGCATTCTTAGTTCAACAAGTTTGTTTAGTTGGAAACTGGTTGGCATGGATTTTAAAGGATATCCACGCCAATCTATTATGCGTAACTCGTTAGAAAGATAACTGAGGCCTTGTGGAAGTTGGATAGGACCTCCAATGCGGTCTTGTGGAGGATGCACATAACCAATTTTAAGAAATCTCAAAATTTTCATCTTTGAGAAGGCTTCAGCACTCAAGCGTTCCTTTGCTTCAATAGGCATGTTTAGCATTATGCCTTTAACTACCTCTGTTCCCTAGTAACCAAAAACAATGAAATTAGAAAAATTTTAGAAGAATTTGAAAGAACATATATACTTTTCTAAATTCAAGTTTAAGCTTGTCAACTTACAGCATTACTTGTCAATACATGCAGGACATCCTTATAACTGCATAACCTACTACGTTTACCAAGCTCTTCAGGGGATTCACGACGAACAATGTCTTGACCCATTTCTTTAAGTAAATCATGCATCCCAAGAACTCCATCTGAAGCAATGGTTATATGAGATTTGTCCTAAAGAACATCAATATCGTAGGCATAGTGACCTAAACTTTCTAGAGTAGCTCTTATGCAATAGTTGGCTATTCCTTTAAAAAGACATGCAATATCTAAAAACAAATCTCTTTGTGTATCGTCAAGCCAACAACACTCATTTCAAGTACATCCATAATGACTCTATTAGGTTTTGCTTCGAATTTATCTTGAGCACTTCTCCATGCATCAAGTGTTTTACCAAACAATGAAGAACCTAAAACTCTAAGAGCTAAAGGAAGGCCGTTAGCGTAACTCACAAATTTTTTTTTTTTTTTTGATAGTCGTAACTCACAAAATTTATAGACAAATCCACATAATTTTCTTTAGGATGAGGTTTCTTAAAAGCCTTCAAACTAAAAAGCTCCATTGCTTTATCATCATTCAACCCCTCAACTATATATATATATATATATATATATCAATCACCCCATCCCAATAAGTGTTCAACAAATGACTATCTCTACTTGTTAAAATGATTATACTCCCTGGACCAAACTAATCGTTCCCAGCTAATGCTTTTAGTTGTTCTTCATCATTCACATCATCAAGAACAATAAGAACCTTCTTATTGCAGAGTCTATTCCTTAGAATTTTCTTTCCCTCTTCAACATCTGAAATTTTTTTTTTTGTTCCTGTGAAGATCTTAGAAAGAATATTGTTCTGTAAAGAAACTAAACGTCGACTTTCAGACTCTTCTCTAACATCAGCAATAAAACTGCTAGTTTCAAAGTTACGAAAAATTCTATTATAAATTTCTCGGGCAAGAGTTGTTTTACTGATTCCGCCCATTCCACAAATCCCAACTAAGCGGACACAATTCAACCTTTCACCAACCATAAATCCAACATTTCCTTCACACGGGAGTCCATTCCAACGAGGTGCTTGGAAACAAATGGGACTTCACGATCCAACTCACTATTTATTATTTGAATGATTTTTTTGATAACTTCTGATTCAGAACTGCAAAGAATATAGCAGAACAACAATTTCGATGAGGCAGAGCTAGATACATTAATTTAGAGACAAAATATTCAGCAAACATACAATCTGAGCTTCGTTCAGTATAAAAAAAAAAAAAAAAAAAGGGAACTCTACAGGTGTATAGTATGTACGTGGTACAAACAATATATGCATGCGATGTTGTTCAACCAAAGTCCAATTCGAGCTTATAATTTCCTAGATTTGTCATATACAGGGGGCAAAGTAAAAGAAAGATGTCATGTGGCAAAGTAAAGAAAGTAACGATAAGAAAATTCAGGAATTAAAATAAAAACCATCATTCGAAAAGAAAAGAAAAGAAATTCTTACTTATCCTCTAGATGCCATCCCGAGAGATTGGCAACTTCTGTCATGGCTGCTCTCCAAGTCTTCACATCATCAATCTTATCTTTGAATCGATTTTCATGTTTTGCAAAAGCTTCCGCGAAAGACCCTCTCTGATTCCTGACATCACTAGGCTCCACATAGTGGAACACAGGAAGGACTGTCAACTTCTTCTTGTCCATGCACTCAACGATCTTTGCTAGTTCGATCAAACACCAACTGGACGAAGCGTATTGTTTGGATAGAATGACAACAGTGATTTTCGATTCATCTATTGCTCTCAGGAGCCCTGAGTTAATCTCTGTTCCTTGCTCAAGCCTCTCATCGTCCCTAAATGTGAATATACCTTCTTGCTTCAACCTATCGTATAGATGGTCTGTGAAATTGTTGCGGGTGTCAGTGCCTCTGAAACTGAGAAACGCGTCGTATTCGTATTTGCATCCAGGGGTAGAAGAAGGTGGAATAGATGAGGAGGAGGAGGCGTTTTCTATGGCCAGAAAAGCCATCGGAAATATGCTAGAGATATGTATTAAAAATATATTAAGATAGTTTTTTGAAGAATTTAACACACCAAAGAAAATATAAATTGAGGAAGAAGAAAGCAAATTTGAGTTGGATATACGTGCTCGAAAAGTGAGTTCACAGATTTTTAATGAAATTGCAGAAAAAACTGAAAAGCTCAAAAAATTTCTTTTGAAATAACGCTAGATTCATGAATCAGTTCAGTTACGATAAAATGAGTGTAGTGTTTGGAAGTGACAGAATGCTTGAGAGGGACAGGTGTTTATACTTCTTGCTTGAGAGAATTGCTTCAAAAAATTTTAATGAGAATATTAGAACCCTTCTATTGAAAACAATATAAAGTATTAGTTGAACTATAAAACTATAACAAATTCAACCATTAAACATGTTAGAGAATGTGAAAAGTGAAAACTAAAAGGATAGGCACTGAGTAATTTGCAAGGTAACTGAAGACTTTTTTTGCAGCATGGGAATTAATTATATACTTGAGGCAAATTATATTTCTTTATACTTGAGAGTACAAATAAATATCTGCTATTCTGCTATATATATATATACACATCAGAGCAGAGCAAAGGAAATGAGGGAAAAGAAATGGCACCAAAATTCTAATAAACGAACTACCTAGCGCTAACTACACGGAGCCAATCATGTCATGACACCTGGACAGCTTCAGTAACTGTTTATGTTGTTAAGTTGTGCACCTGCAGAGAGACAGGCATTAATAAAGTGATCTTTATCTTTATATTTTTATCTCACTTTTTGACTAACAAAAAGAAAAGTAGGCCGCTCCATGCTTGCTTTGTTGCTGAAATTTCGGAAGTGTTAGCAGGGTGTTCTTTTGGCTCAGGAGCTTCAGCTTTCCAGGATTATTCTTGAATCAGATTCTTTGAATGTCATCCGAGCAATCCATGATAAAGCCACGGGTAGCAGCTATGGTCACATTGTGCAAGGTATTCTCCAAGCTAGTGAATCTTTTGAGTCCTGCCTTTTCAAGCATTTAAGCAGAAATTTCAACACTCTTGCTCATGAGCTCGCTCAACTTGCTAGAAGATCGGAACTCAGCACCTTTGGTTTGGAATCACGCCTCCCTGTGTATCTTCTTTTATTCAAGTTGACATGTTGTAATTTGTGTTCTTTTCCTGCTTTGCTGGCAGTTTCTGTACAACTCTTTGTTATGGTTTAATCCCATATCATCTCCATTTCAAAAAAAGAAAAAGAAAAGTAGGCCTTTCTTTGAGTGCGCCCGTTATTCCTTACACTGTAGAATAAAGTCTCCAAAAAAGAATATAGTAAAAATGAGACAGTATTCACATGTCTGACCAATTAGCCATTCACACATCCATTAACTATATAAAAAGCAGCTATGACGCTACAGTGACTTTTGGTTTAGTTGAAAAATTCTTAGGTATTCCCGGAGCATGGAGAAATGGTGCTCTCTCCTCTCACATTCATGGTAGGGTTCACTCATTAAATTCTTGCAACTGTGACGCTATAGTGACTTTTGGTTTAGTTGAAAAATTCTTAGGTATTCCCGGAGCATGGAGAAATGGTGCTCTCTCCTCTCACATTCATGGTAGGGTTCACTCATTAAATTCTATCAAGAATTTAATGAGTGAACCCTACCATGAATGTGAGAGGAGAGAGCATCATTCTCTATATTCTGGGAGTACCTAAGTATTACTCGGTTTAGTTAGTCATTTACTTTTTTTTTTTTTTTTTTTTTTGAGTTTTTAACAATAGCTATAGTACCAAGCGGCATTGTCGCCACAGTAGCTACTTTTTTTTTCTTTCTTTTATATATATTGTTATACTGATACAACAAATTTCACAATTATTGAGATATCAATTTCTTATAAGTTAAAATAAAATAATAAAATATGAAACTGTGATTAACTACAATTGAAAATAAATGTTTTGTGAAAATGTTGTTACACTTGTTGGGTGAATAAGTAAAAGCTACAGTACTTTTGGTTTGTTTAATATGTATTGTTTTTTGTTTTTTTGTTTTTAGTCATTGATTTGTGCTCTTTTTTTCTATATATAAAAAGAGCAAATAGGCTCATGAATAGTGTTATGAACAGTATTTTTGATTTAGTGACTTGCCTTTTTCCCCTTTTTTTTCCTTCAAGTTCACCCACTTGATTTGAGCTTGTATTTTTCTTTTAAAGGATCTTTCTATGTTTACTTTCTACTTGTAATGTAAGTTTACATTGTATACACACAAAAAGTAACAAATATTATATACATTTGCAAAAAAAAATTGTACAAATTTTGTAAATGTGTACAACATTTACCAATTTTTATGTGTTTACAATATAAATTTACATTGTAAGTGCAAGGTGTATATATATATATATATATATATATATATATATATATATTATATAAAAAGAGTGAATGAGAAAAGTTACAGTAATTTCGCTACAGTAGTTTTGGTTTTGTTTAACTTTCACTGTTTTACTAGCCTTTTATTTTTTATTTTTTTTGTGAATGCATAAAGTTGTAGTATATTTGCTATATTATTTTTGGTTTGTCCATAATAATTTTTACAACACTTTCATAACAAATAAAATATGGTAAATTGTTATTGGTTCTAATTTTAAATTACCAATGAAACTACTTTTTTGTCCACCAATAACAACTTGTAGTAACCTACTACTTATGATTTGTTGTGAAAATGTCATGGACATAACATTTTTTTGTGTGAAAAATGTTAAGACATCTTAATGTTGTCACAATATTTTCAAAACTGCTGAGCTGTTAATTCTTTAATTTACAAGTTCAAATAAAATATAACAAAATTATAAAGGTATTATAAAAATATTACGTCATTTTGTTGGTTTAATCAACTTTGTTGAGCCCAAATTCACCATCTCGCATACAATTTTCTTGGGTTGCCTTTTTGTATATTTTTTTCTTTACACACTGTTTTAAGTAAAAACACATAGTTTTGCACACACACACACACACACACACACACACACACACACACACACACACACACACACACACACACACACACACACACACACACACACACACACACACACACACACACACACACACACACACACACACACACACACACACAAAACTTAGGAAAAAACCATTTTTCATCCTTTATGTTTGGGGTAGTTTACAATTTTTCCTTAAACTTTAAAATCAAGCAATTTTTCCCTTAATATTTTGGAAAAGAGCAAGTATGTCATATTGTTATTCTCTCAGTTAAATCCTAATAAAAGCTTATGATTCTTAAAATATTTTATTGTGTAATGTCTAAATTACTCTTGCTAAATTTTAACATCCTAAAAATTTTCTTTACGTATTTTGAGTTTTAAATGATAAACATTCTTAGAAAGTTAGAATGATGATATTCGATAACACATACCTTTTGTTATCTCTCTCTCTCTCTCTCTTTTTTTTTTTTTTTTTTTTAATTTTAAATTTCTTAGCAAAACTCAGTTGTTTATTGTTGGAAGATGATGGTATTCGTTATCATTCTTAGAAGTTTTTAGATAATAAATATATTGTCTTTAGCAAGTAGCTACTAAAAAACTATTATAGTTAAATAAATATTTATATGTTAAATAGCTACCCTAACTTTGTGATTGATCAAAATTCTTAAACGAATGAGATTAACTTTTTACAACATAATTATCAAAATTCTTAAAATTAATGTCTCTTTTGATTAATGTAAATCTCTATATGCTTTAAAAATCAAATGATTCATATCTTTGTTTTGTAATACAAATAAAATCTAGAATTGACCTTAACTACTATAGTACTTTTTTTTCATGACAAGCACATGCAAGGCACGTGCTGCCCTAACTAGTATAAAGAAAAAGAAAGAAACGGCTTGTGTTTAAAGCAGAGTATGTGTGAACTGTGAAGTTGAAGTGGTGAGGAACCATTATATTATAGCAACGGAGTAGGAAAAGACAAGGTATCTTTAAAAATTGTAACTTTTATTCTTAAATAGACTATTGGATTTTGTTAGAGCATTTACACTGTGCATTAACTATTAAAATGTACTAACTTTATAGCACGCACGTTATGCTCATAGTTAGAAATACACTATCAAATCTCGAAACACAATGAATGTATAGCAGCTAAGACATGATAAGATTAATATTTAACTCTAAAATTGAGCTCAATGATTGCGCATTAGACCAATGCATGTGAAATATTAGTTTCCTTCTTAGTGGGGGGGGGGGGGGTAAGAAATTTATACAAGTCAATAATTTTTTGTTAAATGAATTAAAGATTACACATTAGAGTATATTAATTTTTTGTGGGTTCAAATTAGGCCAATTGGTAAAGATGCCATAGGTTGAAACTTTATAAATAAAAAAGTTTTAGGTAACATAAAATGTGTATAAATCAATTAATTTTAAGTAAATTAAATAATAAACGTCACTTTTATATGCCTTAATATACAAAGGAATATCATAGAAATATAATCATAACATTAAATGAAAATTTTTCTTTTTGTGTATGGGTTGCAATGTAGAACATGTCTCAAATTTGTAACCATAAAATTTATAGCATCTTTTCCAAAAATAAAAAATCCATGCATTCATGTATCCCTAACTCTCAAAATGCAAAATGAAAAGGAGTTTTAGGGGAAAAAAATAAAGAAATTTTACTAAAGAGATATATTTATATTTTTGGAAACATATAGTAAGATGTACCAAAAAAATAAAAGAAAATATAAATAAATATAGATAAATTGGGGTGTGAAGTGTTAATTCTTACCATTTAAAAATGATAATTAAATATAAAATTTACATGATCAAGTACTGAAAAGAAAATTCAAATCCAAATGATCTTGTATTGTAGAATTGAACAATGCCACGTACCGTAAGACCAAAAAATAAAAAATGTTGAAGAATCACGTACACATAAATCAATCTTTTTTTTAAAGTTTAAATTTTTTAGCTGCTTCAATAACAAATACAGTAAGAAATGAAGATCTAATTCGACATGTCGAGTATAAAGAATTTGTAGAACCAATACTTATTTTACTTAATCAGTACCAGCAGAAGAGAAAAGTGAGACAGGGAGTATTAATTTTTCTACATAATCAGTTTGCAAGTGGCCTCACTATATCTTCCAGGAATCTTCCTGGTAAAATTATTGAAACATATGGGTTCCACTTCTGCTTCTATAATGACTAAAATAATTTTCTATTTTGAGTCAAAGCAACGTATACATGTTTGTTAAGGGTCATCAAATAACCCACGGCCCAAAGCCCAACCCAGAAGCCCGATGGCCCACCGGGCTAATGGGCGGCCCAGCCCGTTATTATTGAGGCCCATGGGTAACCCACTAGCCCAGTGGGTCAGGCCGTGCGCTAGTTTTTATGCCCATGGGTACCCGATGGGTTAGCCCAGTAGCCCAACCCGTTGCCTAGCCCGTTGGCCTAACCCGTTGGCCCATCCCAATAACTCATAATTCATAACAAAAATATATAGGAAGTGTATGAAGGATTGATCTTGAGATATTACAAAAAAATTTCTTAAGAGAACTCCCTCAACCACTAAGATACTCAAAGTAATTGTGCTAAAATTAGTTTACTAAATATATATTTTTCTAGTAGTCTAGCAAATTTGAATTAACCATTTAATATTTTTTTTATTAAAAATAAAAATAAAAAACTATTTAAAGCCTTAATAAAAAAAAAATTAAATAGGTTTCCATCAACAAAACAAAAAATTAAATAGATTTGACTAAAAAAAAAATTGTAATTAAGTATTAAATTCTTTAATTCTTTCCTTTAAAAAATAGATTGATTATTCCCTTATAAAAAATTGATTCTTTCCTTATAAAAATAATAAAATAATATGTTAACACAAGCCCATGGGTAGCCCATTAGGCCCAACCCGATAGCCCACCTTGCTAAAGACAAAATGGGCATTGCCCATGGGCAGGGTCATGGGCTAAGGTTTTCTCTTTCGGCCCAGCCTGATCCGGCCCGTTAACTAGTTAATAGCCCATTATGCCCAGCCCATTGTGCCCATGGGCCAAGTAAAAATGGGCTGGGCCGGCCCAACCTGGCCCATTGACGACCCTTAATGTTTGTAAATACTAGCAATGGCTGCATGTGCAAGGTACGTGCTGCCCTAGTAGTGAGAAAATTAATATAGATTTTGTGTGTGAAACCGTGAATTTTTACTCACCCAATTTGATTATATTAAAAAAGAAGTCTAAGAATACAACAAAATATCACAATATTTTCACAATATCTTCATTTTAAGGATCTGAATAGATATTTTTTTTATTTTATTTGAGAGAAATGCTACATTCATAACATTTTTAGAACAAATTCTAAATGACAAGTTATTATTGGTTTTAAACTGATAACATTGTTATTGTTATTCTCAAAATATTTATTTTCAGTTGTGGTTAGTCACAGTCTCATATTTTATTATTTTATTTCGACTTGTAAGAAATTGATACTTCAATATTTGTAAAAATATTGTGAAATTTGTTGTGATGGTATAACAATATATATGCCAGCTTACATAAAAATTTAAAAGAAAAAAAAAAAACAAATTGATTACTGGGAAAAAAAAAAACTTTAGGCACGGTAGAAATTAATGTTAAAATGTTGTGGACTTAGCATTTTTTTTTTATTTGATCTATAAGAAACTGTGATCTCAACAATTGTGAAAATATTGTGATAATAATAAGTGTTGTAACACTTTCTCAAAACATTTATTTTCAGTTGTGGTTAGTCACAGTCTCATATTTTATTATTTTATTTCAACTTGTAAGAAATTGGCATGTCAATAATTGTGAAAATATTGTGAAATTTGTTGTGTAAGTATAAATAAATATATATATATATATATATATATATATATATATATATATACCAGCTTACATAAATATTTCAAAGAAAAAAAAACACAAACTGATTATTAAATTAAAAAAAAAAAAAACTTTAGGCACTGTAGCTACAATGCCAGTTGAATAAACCAAAAGCACTATAGCTCCAGTGCTATCCATCAATAATAGCTTACCTATGATTTGTTGTGAAATTAATGTTAAAATGTTGTGGATTTAGCATTTTTTTATTTGATATATAAGAAATTGAGATTTCAACAATTGTGAAAGGAAAACAATTGTGAAAATATTGTGATAACAATAAGTGTTGTAACATTTTTTTAAAACATTTATTTTCAGTTGTGGTTAGCTACAGTCTCATATTTTATTATTTTATTTCGACTTGTAAGAAATTGACTCTGACAGTTTTTAAACCCCTTAAAACCACAATTGGATTAACCTAGATAATTATCCAAGTTGTTATTTAGTCAAATTAAACAGATCTAGGTTATCACAAACAAATAATCATATAATATAAAGCAGCGGAAATATAAATAACACAAGATATGATCACCCAGGAAACCAAACCGGTGTTGACACCCTATTTTGCAACCTGCATTTAACCTCACATGGAGGGTAAAAGGGTAATTTCACATTGGAAATATGAATCTTAATTCTGGTCATTAGATCCTTAATCTCATTTCACCAAAATGATCTTGATGTTGTAACGATCAAATCGACTGGTCATGAGCCCTAATCGGACCACCAGATTGAAAGTTATCATCAAATCAAGTTTTAATGGTTGAAATGCACAATCACAAATTGAGTCTGACTATATGTGATTATGAACAATTGATTTCAATTGGTTATAAGTATAATCAATTTGAGATCGATGATGTGTCATAATTTGATTGGTTAGGACTACATTTTATGGTAAGGTTGCATACACCTAATTAATTAGATAGTTAAACATTAATTATTTAATGAGTAATTTGTGCAATTATCTTTTAATTAGGGTAAATTTAGAACCAATTAAGTCTGAAATGGGAGTGATTGGTGCCATTTAATGTTAATTGGGAGCTAATTTGGGACATATTAATGTTAATTGTGCTGAAACCATTTTCTAACAAATGACCTCTGCTCACCATTTCATCAATATCTCTCAGAATATTTTAAATCTGTGAATGAGATTAATTTTCCCAGAAACTAGACATCCGGGGCTTCAATTTGAGCACAAGAATGAGGCAATTCCGATCAGAATTGAGTTAGATATGATTTTTTGAAGTTGGCTCTATATGCTGTTACAGCAGCTACGGGAAAACCGAACTTTGCTTGCTCCTCACTCTCACCAATCTTTCCATTTAATGCACCAGATTTCTCCAAAGGCTAAAATGAGGTCTAGGTTCATGATTCTTTGTCAACCCTCATTAAATGGCCTTCCATTCATATTTTCTCCACCACTACTATATAAACCCCCCCTCTCCTTCATTCCAAAGCACACAAAAACCTCCCCTCTTCTCCTCTCTTGAGTTCTAGTGAAGTTGAGTAGTCTTGTCATATCTTGGTCTTCCTGAGACTTAAGGTATTGAGTGAGACTCACTCTTTCTCTCCTAACTCTTCTTTTCCTCCACCCCTAGGACCTCCGCCAAGAGTCTCCTCCTCCACCCCATGGATCTTGCATGAAGGTATAATCTCATTCCCTAACTGTTTGTTTATGTTGCCATGATGAGAATCTAAGATTAAAGCATGAGAATTTCATTGAATATGTTTGAATGTTCTTATATGTTCTTCATATGTTCTTGATTGTTCATCACATGTTCATGCATAAACACTAGTTTTGATCTTAAATTCACATCAAAAATATGAAAAACATGTTTGTTTAATAATTCTTTCAAATCCTTAAATCTAGGTTATCACCATCCACACACATTCACTAGAATTTATTTTTCAATCCAAATGCAATGCTAAATAAATTGAATTAGGGTTTATCACATGCACACACATTAAATTCAACATGTAACTTGATTGACATATTGGATGATGTGATATGAATGTTGGCCACCATACTCTAGAAGACCGGTTTCACCGGGCAAGGTGGGTGCCTAACACCTTCCCACCTTGTAACATAGCCTCCGAACTTAGATCAAGGGTTAGTAGATCAATGCTTATCCATGTAATTTTTCAATTTCTAGATTGTAACTAGGAAACAAAGCCATGTACTTTTATCTTAGATTGTATTTAGGACCAAAGCCATGTAATTTTCCTATGATCAAATGTAAATTAAATTTCAAATTAATAAAATGAGGAATCTTTCAATTATGGTTTTCTTATTTTTACAATAATTAAATAAGTGGCGACTCCATTGTAAAACCCCTAATATAAGGGGGGAAATATAACTAGTCGAACCTCCATTTTGAGAGACAATAGCACGACTCCACCCATTCACGTGGGTTTGGCCCAACATATCATAAAAACGGGCCGGGGGCGCGGTCTCTCACAACCGGTAAAAACCTGGGGATGATTTAACCTAACTATCCTCAAGGTAAAAAGTAAATCCACTAGAAAGAATTGAAGTTCATACAATAAGACTTACAAGCCCCCACACTTGACTTCTTATTGCTACCCACCAGTAGAACTTACTGACACGACTATGTGCAAGCTCTGAATACACAGACTTCTTCTTTCTTTGGCCTTTGCAAAACACAAACACCCACGTTCGTGACTTTGAGATCCCACTCAAAGGTTTAGCAACACAAACTCTCCTGTTTGTGACTTCAAGACCACCCTTGAAGGTTTAGATCATCAGTACCTTTGATGACTAGAGAAGGCAGCAACTTCTACAACACCGGATCTTGAGATTCTTCAAGGAATAACATCGGTAGAAGACATAAGAGAGTTTTTGGGTACAAAACCCTAGATCTACAAAAGAGGCACAATATGCACTCTAATCTCTCTAAAAAAATCTCAAAGCCCCACCTAAGGTTAGCTTATAATGTCCTTTAAATACTGGAAAAAATGGCTCGCGATTTGGGCTTCAAACGAATAAGTTATGGCCTTTTTACATTTGCTGATTTTGCTAATATGCGATTTTGGATCGATCGAACCTGTCTTTGGATCAATTGAACCAACCAGCTTGTAACTCATTTGTTTTTATCCCAAACTTGAGTTTTTTGTCTTAGGCTTCAATGTAGACCATTCTAAACTAATAAGACTTAGTTTTTGTCATGTTTTGTCATGGTTTGCCAATGTTACAAACTCAAAACCTAACAATCTCCCCCTTTAGCAATCTGTGACAAAACACACATACAACTTAATGCCCATATACAATAAAATGCCAAAATACATCACAAATCCCAATCTAAGACTCCTAACCTAGAAGTTGCCAATAAGAAGTAGAAGGTCTTGATCAGAATGTACCTATCTTTCCTGAAACACTCAAAAAACCCATCACCGCATGTGTGGAAAGAAAGACATATAAACAATAAAACAGAATATAAAAAACAAAAGTAAACTAACTCTCCCCCTAAGTTAGATACAACAAAAAGGTTTTATATTTTCCCCCTTTCAAAAATCAATTTCAACTCCCCCTAAACAAAACAAACAGGATTCCCACAGATTCTCATCTAAATCTCTCTCCCCCTTTTTGTCACGTATTGACAAAGACAACTCATTAAAGAGTAAACATACGCAATAAAGGATAAGAGAAAAAAAAAAGAATCAAGGGAACACAAAACAATTCAACTCTATAGAAAATAGAGACAACTCCCCCTATGAACAACACAGGTTAAAAAACAAGCTTCTCCCCCTATAAAAATAGGAAAAACAAAACAAGTTTTGGGAAAAACAGTTTCGGGGAAAATTTAGGAGGTAGGGATAAATAAAAAACACACACACCAAACTTAAAAAACTTAGTTGAGGATACACATGAAGAAAAATATTATCTCTTTCAATAAATGCAAACTTGACACTATGTGACTTATAAACAGTTGCATGAGGAGAGAAAATATTTGCACATTGATTATCCATCATATCTCTTAAGAAAAATATTTTCTACAGTTCACACATAAAAAAAGGCATATACTAGAAAGTACATAGCTCAAAAATTAATCAATTAATTTTTTGATCAAGTTGAGTACCCAATGTCACAAAGTGTATGCATGTTATGTGTGAAAACAATGAGAGATATGACTGCAAAACTGCAAGATGGATACAAAAACAATGCAATGCATGTGAATCCTAAACACAAATGATGCATGAAAAAATATTTTGGTCAAAAACATAGAAACTGAAAATTTTTAGTCGCAATTTCGATTGATTGAAAAACAAGTTCGATCGATTGAAAGTTTGGAAAAATTAGATTTTTGAAAAACAGAGCATTTTAATGCAGAAACTCCTCAAAGTACATTGTTTTTTAAAAAAATGCATGAGTATGAGACGAAAAGTTTTTCAAAAACACTTGAATTCAACCCAGATCTTCGAAACTCAAGATTTTCAATCAATTTGTCCTCAAAGCCCAAACATTAAACACATTTTGCATTAAAATCAAGGAACTTTTAATCTTGGATGGCCACAACAAAATCACACACAATATAATGTACCAAGTTTAGCAAAGAGTAACTTGTGTAGTGTGTGCAACTAGCAAAAGCTTGATATACATGTGAGATGACATGTGAATAGCAATCAATCACAAAGTCTACAAAATTCATGACATAGAATTTAAAAGAGACTATCACCTAAAGGGTTACATCATGTAACTCCTACATCTCCTAGAACATAAGCTTGCAATCATGTAAGTTTCTTGAATTTAGCTTCATAATATACACATCAATTTTAATTATGTGATTTGGCATCAAGCTTAATAGTACACACCAATTTTAAGCATTAAACAATTAAACCGAGGCTACACCTTATGTTCTTTTTGTGCATGTGCTACACTTTCTCGAGTATAAAATCTTACGATATGCACTAAGGTGTTCATGATTGGCTAGTGAATAGTGGTGAGATGGTTATTTATGTCTTTCTCAAAAGGATCAAGTTCAACAGTCAAATAACATGTGACTTCAAGATTAAGACAAAGTGATAAACACCATAAACATCTTTCCCACACAACATGCACTACAAAGTTTCAACTAGTCAAGTGCAATAAATAAGCTCTTCAAAGTTAAACAAGGTACATAAACTTGTTATGTAAAGATAATATAGCCAATCCTTGATTATATATCCAAAATGTGAAATACAAAACACAAAAATCTTTTTGGTTTTAAAAACTATATGACCAAAAACAAAAAAGCACATATTATGCTAAATGAACAATGCAAATGCAATGCATGACAGTGCTTAACTAAGCTATAGAGGGTACACAAACAAGAAATATCAATTTCTTAATTAACCCTTGAGTACGTGTACAAACTAGTACATACTCGCATAGAATCAGAAATAGCTTAGCATACTATTCAAGTTTCTCCACAAATTCAAGCATGTTCTAAATCAAGAGAGATATAATAATACATGTAATCCTCAAAAAGAAAAACTAGACACAAAAATAAAATATTTTTGTCTTTTTGAAAATTTTCAAATAAAAAAACAACCTAAAAAAAAACAAAACAACCAAAAACAGAATCAAGACATGTCCACAAACAATTGAAAGAATTAAATCAAGGACAAGTCAACAATACTCACCTTGAAGAATCTTTTCTCAACCATACAGCACAAGTCTTTAGCTTTGTAGGTGAAAATCCATGAGAAGTAGAGTGTATTTGAGGAATTACACCAATCTTCTAAGAAAGACTAAAATCCTGCAAATTCCTTTCACAAGCCAACACGCTCAAATTTTTCAAAAGAATATGAAACAATTTATATGGACTTATGGTAGGAGAAATATCATCACATATCTTAGATTGAAACACAGAATACTTAAATTTCAATTTATGACAATTAGGACGAATGTGACCACAAACACCACAAAAGTGGCAAACAGGAACAAATTTAGGAACATCAGTATTCCTAGTGAGGTTTCCGGTCACAAACTTTGGTTCTTGCCTCAACAAAGAACAATTTGGTCTAATATGACCAACAACACCACAAAGGTGACAAGTAGGCACAAAAATAGATTTATTATGCTCTCTAACAATAGGTTTAAACTTAGGTTTAGAAACTTCAGCGTCTACATCAGAACTTTTACCTTTGTCTAACCTAGCAAAATAAGCCTTTTCTTTATTATTTCTCTTAAAAGGAGGGATATAAATTTTCTCAGTTTTAGGCTTAAGAGAAATAGAAACACTTCTGTTATCAACAACAGGCTTGGTACTAGTTAAATTTTCAATTTTAGCTTTAAATTCAACTAACTCTTGTTCCAAGCTTTTCATCTTCTCATCTTGAGAGGAAATTTAATTTTTCAAAAATTCATTCTTTTTATTAGATTCATCTAATCTAACAACCAATTCCTCTTTTTCAAGATTAGCCAATTTTAACTCTTCCTTGAATTTCTTAGCAATTTTCATAGATTTCAATAATTCCTTACGAAAAGTTTCATAGGCATCAATAAAATCGATAGAAGCATGAGCAAAAACATGATCAGAAAGACACTTCAAATTATCCATGACAACAGGGGTCAATGATAAACTCTTAGATCAAAAGATCTAAAACAAAAGAGTTACTCGCTCTGATACCA
The DNA here is from genome assembly GCA_029955455.1 of Quercus agrifolia. Taxonomy (NCBI): domain Eukaryota; kingdom Viridiplantae; phylum Streptophyta; class Magnoliopsida; order Fagales; family Fagaceae; genus Quercus; species Quercus agrifolia. Next base: position 858,553 of record JARQAD010000007.1, on the reverse strand, counting down.
CTTGACAGTTTTTAGACCCCTTAAAACCACAATTGGATTAACCTAGATAATTATCCAAGTTGTTACTTAGTCAAATTAAACAGATCCAGGTTATCACAAACAAATAATCATATAATGTAAAGCAGCGAAAATATAAATAACACAAGATATGATCACCCAGGAAACCAAACCGGTAAAAACCTAGGGAGGATTTAACCTAGCTATCCTTAAGGTAAAAAGCAAATCCACTAGAAAGAATTGAAGTTCATACAATAAGACTTATAAGCCCCCACGCTTGACTTCTTATTGCTCCGAATCCACAAACTCCTTCTTTCTTTGGCCTTTACAAAACACAAACACCCATGTTTGTGACTTTGAGATCCCACTCAAAGGTTTAGTAACACAAACTCTCATGTTTGTGACTTCAAGAACACCTTTGAAAGTTTAGATTATTAGCACCTTTGATGACTAGAGAAGGCAGCAACTTTTACAACACCAGATCTTGAAATTCTTCAAGGAATAACACCGGTAGAAGACATGAATTTTTGGGTACAAAACCCTAGATCTACAAAAGAGGCACAAGATGCACTCTAATCTCTCTAAAAAACTCTCAAAACCCCACCTAGGTTTAGCTTATAATGTCCTTTAAATACTGGAAAAAACGGCTTGCGATTTGGGCTTCAAACGAATAAGTTATGGCCTTTTTACGTTTGCTGATTTTGCTGATACGCGATTTTGGATCGATCGAACCAACCAGCTTGTAACTCATTTGTTTTTATCCCAAACTTGAGTTTTTTGTCTTGGGCTTCAATGTAGACCATTCTAAACTAATAAGACTTAGTTTTTGTCATGTTTTGTCATGGTTTGCCAACATTACAAACTCAAAACCTAACAGACTCGTCAATAATTATGAAAATATTTTGAAATTTTTTGTGTCAGTGTAATAATATAAATGTCAGCTTACATCAATATTTAAAAGGGAAAAAAAAAACACAAACCGATTATTGAAAAAAAAAAAAAACTTTAGGCACTGTAGCTACAATGCTTAGTTGAATAAACAAAAGGGTTGAACAAACGAAAAAAAAAAAAAGTGAAAATATTTTATTTTATTTCGACTTGTGAAAATATTGTGAAAATATTATTTTATTTCGACTTGTAAGAAATTGACACGTCAATAATTGTGAAAATATTGTGAAATTTGTTGTGTAAGTATATATATATATATATATATATATATATATATATACCAGCTTACATAAATATTTCAAAGAAAAAAAAACACAAACTGATTATTAAAAAGAAAAAACTTTAGGCACTGTAGCTACAATGCCAGTTGAATAAACCAAAAGCACTATAGCTCCAGTGCTATCCATCAATAATAGTTTACCTATGATTTGTTGTAAAATTAACGTTAAAATGTTATGGATTCAGCATTTTTTTTTTTTGATATATAAGAAACTGAGATTTCAACAATTGTGAAGGGAAAACAATTGTGAAAATATTGTGATAACAATAAGTGCTGTAACATTTTTTTTAAACATTTATTTTCAGTTGAGGTTGGCTACAGTCTCATACTTTATTATTTTATTTCGACTTGTAAGAAATTTACGTGTCAATAATTGTGAAAATATTGTGAAATTTGTTGTGTCAGTATAATAATATAAATGTCAGCTTACATCAATATTTAAAAGGGAAAAAAAACACAAACCGATTATTGAAAAAAAAAAATTAAAAAAAAAAACTTTAGGCACTGTAGCTACAGTGCTAGTTGAATAAACAAAAGGGTTGAACAAACGAAAAAAAAATGTGAAAATATTTTATTTTATTTCGACTTGTGAAAATATTATTTTGTTTCGACTTGTAAGAGATTGACGCGTCAATAATTGTAAAAATATTGTGAAATTTATTGTGTCAGTATAACAATATAAATGTCAACTTACATCAATATTTAAAAGAAAAAAAAAGCACAAACCAATTACTTGGAAAAAAAAAAAATTTGTTGCAGCTATAGTGCTGCATAGTGTCAATATAACAATATATATGCGGGTTCTTATAAATATTTTAAAGAAAAAAAAGTACAAACGGAAGACTGAAGGAAAAAAAAAAAAAAAAAAAAAACGTTGTAGCTACTGTAGCTACAATGTCACTTGAACAAACCAAAAGTACTGTAGCTTTTACACATTCACCTAACAAGTGTCACAACATTTTCATAAAACATTTATTTTTAGTTGTGGTTGGTCACAGTTTCATATTTTATTATTTTATTTTGACTTATAAGAAATTGACACCTGAATAATTGTGAAAAGATTGTGAAATTTGTTGTTGTTAGTTTTTAGACCACTTAAAACCACAATTGGATTAATCTAGGTAATTGGCCAAGTTGTTACTTAGTCAAATTATTCAAATCTAGGTTAACACAATCAAACAATCATATCATGTAAAGCAGCGGAAATATAAAAGACACAAGATATGATCACCCAGCAAACCAAATCGGTAAAAACCTGGGGAGGATTTAACCTAGTTATCCTCATGGTAAAAAGCAAATCCACTAAAAAGAATTGAAGTTCATACAATAAGACTTACAAGCCCCCATGCTCGACTTCTTATTGCTACCTACCAGTAGAACTTACTGACACGACCACGTGCAAGCTCCGAATCCACGGACTCCTTCTTTCTTTGGCCTTTGCAAAACACAAACACCCACGTTTGTGACTTTGAGATCCCACTCAAAGGTTTAGCAACACAAACTCTCCTGTTTGTGACTCCAAGACCACCCTTGAAGGTTTAGATCATCAGCACCTTTGATGACTAAAGAAGGCAGCAACTTCTACAACACCAGATCTTGAGATTCTTCAAGGAATAACACCGGTAGAAGACATAAGAGAGCTTTTGGGTACAAAACCCTAGATCTACAAAAGAGGCACAAGATGCACTCTAATCTCTCTAAAAAACTCTCAAAACCCCACCTAGGGTTAGCTTATAATATCCTTTAAATATTGGATAAAACGGCTCACGATTTGGGATTCAAACGAATAAGTTATGGCCTTTTTACGTTTGCTGATTTTGCTGATACACGATTTTGGATCGATCGAACCTGTCTTTGGATCGATCAAACTAACCAGCTAGTAACTCACTTGTTTTTATCCCAAACTTGAGTTTTTTGTCTTGGGCTTTAATGTAGACCATTCTAAACTAATAAGACTTAGTTTTTGTCATGGTTTGCCAATATTACAAACTCAAAACCTAACAATCTCCCCCTTTGGCAATCCGTGACAAAACACACATACAACATAATGCCCATATACAATAAAATGCCCAAATACATCACAAATCCCAATCTAAGACTCCTAACCTAGAAGTTGCCAATAAGAGGTAGAAGGTCATGATCAAAATGTACCTGTCTTTCCTGAAACACTAAACAAACACATCAACGCATGTGTGGAAAGAAAGACATATAAACAATAATATGAAACAGAATAAAAAAAACAAAAGTAAACTAACTCTCCCCCTAAGTTAGATACATCAAAAAGTTTTTATATTCTCCCCCTTTCAAAAAAAAAAAACAATTTCAACTCCCCCTAAACAAAACAAACAAGATTCCTATAGATTTTCATCTAAATCTCTCTCCCCCTTTTTGTCACGTATTGACAAAGACAACCCATTAAAGAGTAAACATACGCAATAAAGGATAAGAGAAAAAAAATCAAGGGAACACAAAACAATTCAACTCTATATGAAATAGAGAGAACTCCCCCTATGAACAACACATGTTAAAAAACAAGCTTCTCCCCCTATAAAAATAGGAAAAACAAAACAAGTTTCGAGAAAAACAATTTTGGGGGAAATTTAGGAGGTGGGGATAAATAAAAACACACACACCAAACTTAAAAAAAACTAAGTTGAGGATACACATGAAGAAAAATATTCTCTCTTTTAATAAATGCAAACTTGACACTATGTGACCCATAAACAGTTGCATGAGTAGAGAAAATATTTGCACATTGATTATCCATCATATCTCTTAAGAAAAATATTTTCTACAGTTCACACATAAAAAAGGCATATACTAGAAAGTACATAGCTCAAACATTAATCAATCAAATTTTTGATCAAGTTGAGTACCCAATGTAGTAAAGTGTATGCATGTTATGTGTGAAAACAATGAGAGATATGACTGCAAAATTGCAAGAGGGATACAAAAACAATGCAATGTATGTGAATCCTAAACACAAATGATGGATGAAAAAAAATTTTGGTCAAAAACATAGAAACTGAAAATTTTTCAGTTGCGATCGATCGAGAATCGATTGAACATCAACTGAGTCAGGCAGACTCAAACCAAAAATTTTAATCGCAATTTCGATTGATCGAAAAACGGGTTCGATCGATCGAAAGTCTGGAAAAATCAGATTTTTGAAATTGACACGTCAATAGTTGTGAAAATATTATGAAATTTGTTGTGTCAGTATAACAATATATATACCAGCTTACATAAATATTTAAAAGAAAAAAAAACACAAATCGATTACTGAAAAAAAAAAAAAATTAGACACTGTAGTTATAGTACCAATCAATAATTGTGAAAATATTGTGAAATTTGTTGCGTTAGTATAACAATATATATATCAGCTTAAATAAATTAAAAAAAAAAACACAAACCGATTATTGAAGGAAAAAAAAAAAACCTTTAGGCACTGTAGCTACAGTGCCGGTAACTAAACCAAAAGCACTGTTGTAGCTACAGTGCTACAGTGCATGTGCTTTGTCATGTCAGTATAACAATATAAATACCAGCTCACATAAATATTTAAAAGAAAAAAAAAACACAAACCGATTACTGGGGAAAAAAAGACTTTAGACACTGTAGCTATAGTTCCGGTCAATAATTGTGAAAATATTGTGAAATTGGTTTGGTCAGTATAACAATATATATACCAGCTTACGTAAATATTTTTTAAAAAAAAAACTTTAGGGACTGTATATACAGTGCCGGTTAACTAAACCAAAAGCATTGTATGTAAGGAAGAAGGAAAAGACAAAAAAACAAAAAGCACAGGAAAAAAAAAAAAAAGTGCCTCACAAAAGTATTGTTGTCGCTACAGTGCTTGCACAGTGCAAACACACTGAGTGCACAGTGCCGAAGCATTGTAGTGGCATAGCCTCTTTTATATATATAGCAATGGCTGCACGTGCAAGGCACGTGCTGCCCCAGTAGTGAGAAAATCAATATAGATTTTGTGTGTGAAACTGTGAATTTTTACTCACCCAATTTGATTAAATTAAAAAAAGAAATCTAAGAATACAACAAAATATCACAATATTTTCACAATATCTTCATTTTTAGGATCCGAATAGATATTTTTTTTTATTTTATTTGAGAGAAATGCTACATTCATAACATTTTTAGAACAAATTCTAAATGAAAAGTTATTATTAGTTTTAAACTAATAACATTGTTATTGTTATTCTCAAAACATTTATTTTTAGTTGTGACTGGTCATAGTCTCATATTTTATTATTTTATTTCAACTTGTAAGAAATTGATACTTCAATATTTGTAAAAATATTGTGAAATTTGTTATGTTGGTATAACAATATATATGCCAGCTTATATAAATATTTAAAAGAAAAAAAAAAAACACAAACCGATTATTGGGAAATAAAAAAAAACTTTAGGCATGGTAGAAATTAATGTTAAAATGTTGTGGACTAAGCAGTTGTTTTATTTGATCTATAAGAAACTGAGATCTCAACAATTGTGAAAATATTGTGATAATAATAAGCGTTGTAACACTTTCTCAAAACATTTATTTTCGGTTGTAGTTAGTCACAATCTCATATTTTATTATTTTATTTCAACTTGTAAGAAATTGGCACGTCAATAATTGTGAAAATATTGTGAAATTTGTTGTGTCAGTATAACAATATATATACTAGCTTACATAAATATTTCAAAGAAAAAAAAGAAACAAACCGATTATTGAAAAAAAAAAAAAAAAACTTTAGGCACTATAGCTTCAATGCCAGTTGAATAAACCAAAAGCACTATAGTTCCAGTGCTATCCATCAATAATAGCTTACCTATGATTTGTTGTGAAATTAATGTTAAAATGTTGTGGATTTAGCATTTTTTTTATTTGATATATAAGAAACTGAGATTTCAACAATTATGAAGGGAAAACAATTGTGAAAATATTATGATAACAATAAGTGTTGTAACATTTTTTTAAAACATTTATTTTCAGTTGTAGTTGGCTATAGTCTCATATTTTATTATTTTATTTCGACTTGTGAGAAATTGACTCAGCAATAATTGTGAAAATATTGTAAAATTTGTCGTGTCAGTATAACAATATAAAATCAGCTTATATCAATATTTAAAAGGGAAAAAAAACACAAACCGATTATTGAAAAGAAATTTAAAAAAAAAAACTTTAGGCATTGTAGCTACAGTGCTAGTTGAATAAACAAAAAGGTTGAACAAACGAAAAAAAAAAGTGAAAATATTTTATTTTATTTCGACTTGTAAGAAATTGACACGTCAATAATTGTGAAAATATTGTGAAATTTATTGTGTCAGTATAACAATATAAATGTCAGTTTACATCAATATTTAAAAGAAAAAAAAACACAAACCGATTCCTGGGAAAAAAAAAAGAAAAACTGTTGCAGCTATAGTGCTGCATAGTGTCAACACTCTGGATGCACAGTGTCGAAGCACTGTAGCGGTATAGCCGCTTTTATTATAAAGAAATATTGTGAAATTTGTTGTGTCAGTATAACAATATGTATGTAGGTTCTTATAAATATGTAAATAAAAAAAAAAGTACAAACGGAAAATTGAAGAAAAAAAAAAAAAAAAACGTTGTAGCTACAGTGCCACTTGAACAAACCAAAAGTACTATAGTTTTTACACATTCACCTAACAAGTGTCACAACATTTTCACAAAACATTTATTTTCAGTTGTGGTTGGTCACAGTTTCATATTTTATTATTTTATTTTGACTTATAAAAAATTGACACCTCAATAATTGTAAAAATATTGTGAAATTTGTTGTGTCAGTATAACAATATATATAGAAAAAAAAGTACAAACAGATGACAAAAAAAACTGTAACAACTGTAGCTACAGTGCCACCTGGTACTGTAGCTACTATTCAAAACTTTTTTTTAAAAAAAAAAGAAGCAAAATTACTCACCAAATTTTCACTGTAGATGAACAGTGATTTAACGCTGAATGTACAGTGCTAAATCACTGTAACGGCATTGCCGCTTTTATATATACTAGCATTGGCTACACGTGCAAGGCACGTGCTGCCTCCAGTAGTGAGAAAATTAATATAGATTTTGTGTGTGAAATCGTGAATTTTGGCTCACCCAATTTGATTATATCAAAAAAGAAGTCTAAGAATACAATAAAATATCACAATATTTTCACAATATCTTCATTTTTAGGATTCGAATATATATATATATATATATTTATTTGAGAGAAATGCTACATTCACAACATTTTAAAAACAAATTGTAAATGACAAGTTATTATTGGTTTTAAATTGATAACATTGTTATTGTTATTCTCAAAACATTTATTTTCAATTGTGGTTGGTCACAGTTTCATATTTTATTATTTTATTTCGATACTTCAATATTTGTAAAAATACTGGGAAATTTGTTGTGTCGGTATAACAATATATATGCTAGCTTACATAAATATTTAAAAGAAAAAAAAACACAAACCAATTACTAGGAAAAAAAAAAAATCTTTAGGCACGGTAGAAATTAATGTTAAAATGTTGTAGACTTAGCATTTTTTTATTTGATCTATAAGAAACTGAGATCTTAACAATTGTGAAAATATTGTGATAATAATAAGTGTTGTAACACTTTCTCAAAACATTTATTTTCAGTTGTGGCTTGTTACAGTCTCATATTTTATTATTTTATTTCGACTTGTAAGAAATTGGCACGTTAATAATTGTGAAAATATTATGAAATTTGTTGTGTCAGTATAACAATATATATGCCAGCTTACATAAATATTTCAAAGAAAAAAAAAACACAAACCGATTACTAAAAAAAAAATAAAAAAATAAAAAAATTTAGGCACTGTAGCTACAGTGCTAGTTGAATAAACCAAAAGCACTGTGGCTCCAGTGCTATTCATCAATAATAGCTTACCTATGATTTGTTGTGAAATTAATGTTAAAATGTTGTGGATTTAGCATTTTTTTATTTGATATATAAGAAACTAAGATTTTAACAATTGTGAAAATATTGTGATAATAATAAGTGTTGTAACATTTTTTTAAAACATATATTTTCAGTTGTGGTTGGCTACAATTTCATATTTTATTATTTTATTTCGACTTGTAAGAAATTGGCACGCCAATAATTGTGAAAATATTGTGAAATTTGTTGTGTTAGTATAACAATATAAATGTTAGCTTACATCAATATTTAGAAGAAAAAAAAAAACTTTAGACACTGTAGCTACAGTGCCAGTTGAATAAACAAAAGGGTTGAAAAAAAAAAAAAAACTCATGAAACCAAAGCACTGTTGCAGCTATAGTGCTGCACAGTGCCAACACTCTGGATGCACAGTACTGAAGCATTGTAGCAGCATAGTGCTTTTATTATAAAACATTTATTTTCAGTTGGGATTGGCTACAGGCTCATATTTTATTATTTTATTTCGACTTGTAAGAAATTGACATGTTAATAATTGTGAAAATACTGTGAAATTTGTTGTGTCAGTATAACAATATAAATGTCAGCTTACATCAATATTTAAAAGAAAAAAAAAACACAAACCGATTACTGAAAAAAAAAATAAAAAAAATAAAGGACTCATGAAACCAAAGCACTATTGCAGCTACAGTGCGCTTACAGTGCAAAAACACTGGATGTACAGTGATATATATAAAAGGGAAAAAAAAAAAGTACAAACAGAAGACTAAAAAAAAAAAAAGGACAAAGTGGCTAACCAAAATGGAACTGTAGATGAACAGTGAAAAACGCTATATGAACAGTGCAAAAATACTGTAGAAAAAAGAGCACAAATCGATGACTGGGAAAAAATAAAAATAAAAAATAAAAAAAGCGATGAACAATATATATTGAACAAATCAAAAGTGTTGTAGTTTTTACATATTCACCTAACAAGCGTCACAACATTTTCACAAAACAGTTATTTCCAGTTGTAGTTAGTCACAGTTTCATATTTTATTATTTTATTTTGACTTATAAGAAATTAACACCTCAACAATTGTGAAAATACTGTGAAATTTGTTGTGTCAGTATAACAATATATATGCGGGTTCTTATAAAATGTAACTACTGTAGATACAGTGGAACTGTAGCTACTGTGCGGAAAAAAAAAAAGAAGCAAAGTGCCTCACCAAAGCACTGTTACCGCTATAGTGCTCACATAGTGCAAGCACACTGAGTGCACAGTACCAAAGCACTGTAGCGGCATTGCCGCTTTTTATATATAAGATATAAAGAAATAAAGAAAGTTGAAGTGGGTGTAAGAAGACTAGCCAGGAAGACCTGCAAAAAGATTATAGGTTAAGTAAAGAGTGGTGGAAATTAATTGTGTCAGTTTTTAGACCCCTTAAAATACAGTTGGATTAACCTAGGAATTTAGCCAAGTTGTTACTTAGTTAAATTAATTAAATCTAGGTTAACACAATCAAATAATCATATCAAGTAAAGTAGCGGAAATATAAAGAACACAAAGATATGATCACCCAGGAAATCAAACCGGTAAAAACCTGGGGAGGATTTAACCTAGCTATCCTTAAGGTAAACTTGAATCCACTATCTTGAAAGAATCAAAGTTCATACAATAAGACTTACAAGCCCCCACGCTCGACTTCTTATTGCTACCCACCAGTAGAACTTACTGACACGACCACGTGGAAGCTCTGAATCCACAAACTCCTTCTTTTTTGGATTCTCCACCAAATACAAGCACACCCACTTGTGTTTTCTTTAAGCTTCAATGGTAGCAACTGGAATGATCATCAAGGTGTAGAAAAATCTTCTCCTTGAAAACCCTAAGTTTATGTGAAGGAAACCTCCTCAAAGATCTCACAAGAGATTCACATAAACCGCAATATGAGCAACATAAAAACGTGGCTAGGGTTTCCCTTATATACCTAGGGTAAATTAGAAACCTAAACCAATTAAAACACTTTAGGGCTGAGTTGGAAAACCTAATTAAAAAACGTCAGATACGATTTTCGATTGATCGAGCCTAAGCTTCGATCGATCGAAATGTACTAAATTAGTTTTTTAATTAGTTTAGTATTTCATTCCAACTTTACAACAAAGAACCAACTTTGAGCAATTCTAAAACAACTTAAATACATTGTTTTGATAATAGTTTGCTGGCAATACAAATTAGGATTCTAAATACATAAAACCTAAGTCTTTAGAACCTAACAAACTGGAAAGCAATACGAACAACAATCTTATTGGAATAGAATCCCGTTGGCTCATTGGTAAAGTACAAGAAACTAACGCAGCCTGTAGAGAAATCTATAATAAAATTACGTGCATGTGCTTACTATGTAGGAAAATATAAGTATATAACATGAGCTAAATTTTATGGATCAAAAGTATATATTTTTATAGAAAAATAATTTACTTGATTTGAAGTCCCTAATTTTTGTTTAAACGGTTATCAGTTGGTATTATACCTAATGTCATTTAGATGAAAAATAGTTCAGCTCAAAGAAGGTGAGGAAACTAAATATTCCGTTTGGTATGACATTTTAAGCAACAGTTTTCAGTTTTTAAATAACATTACACGTATTTCTATACACTTTTTCACCCACACGTATTTCCAAAAATGCAAACAATATTATTAGAATAACATTACCAAACGGGCTCTTAATTAAGAAAATATATTATTGGTCTTGCATCTTTAAAGATGCAAGAGCAATCATAGCTTTGGGAAAATTTTAATTTTAATTAAGGAAATCTTAAACCTGGTCATTGCAATAGGGTGAGTGTGTTGTGCTTGATTGCAATTAAGGAAACCTATAACTTTTTTTTTTTTAAAGAGTTTTCAACCTATAGTTTCTGCTTCTGATGATAATTCTTTACTATCAAACCAATACACCAATCGGTTTGTAGTGGTGTAGGCGAGGATTAATAAATCCTAGATCTCTTATTTAATCATCAAATACTTTACTAATCGAGTTAATTGAAACTATTAGGAAACTTATAACCTGTCATTACAATACTGTGAGTGTGTTGTATTCCATACATATTATATTAAGGGGAAAAAAAGAGAGGCAAAAAGTTAACTCCAACCAAATTTCGGAGGAAAGCAATGAGCAAAGCAATGTGCTGCTGACAAGCTCAATCAAAATTCAAAAGTTAACATGATTAACGTTACATTATTTTCAAAAAGTTAAAGTAGAACAGAGAAAAAAGTGAGACAGATGGTCTGGCTTTCCAGTCACAAGTATTCATTTTTTCTACATAATCAATCACTTTGCAAACCCTCTCCATTTTCCCAGAATCTTGTAGGAAATACAGGATTTAGAATTATAGAAATATATGGTTCTTTTTTAGCTGAGTCTAATTTTGAGTGCAAACTCAATGGAGTTCGATTTTTTTAGTGTAATGCAAAACCTCCATGTAATATTGTTTTATGTGAAAATAATATGGATATATGTCCTTACATAAACAATTCATAGTTTGTTTTCAAAGATCTTTAATGGTTTACACATAAAATAATACCACATAGATGTGTTGTGTTATACTCATAGCTTCAAAACCTTTTATGTTCTATAGGATGAGACTAGTAATTTATTGTATGTAAAGAAATACATTATAATTTTTTATAAAATAATATACATTATAATTGTTTATTTATTTATGCATGCATTTTGACTGAATTATCTATCAAGATATAATTTGATACTCCTTTTGTTGGTAATTGGGTTGATTTGGCCCTACCCATAACCCATGACCCATAAATCGTCCACATTGGTAACTGGATAAGTGGAATCTAATTTGAGTTCAAACTTAAACTTGTCTTGATATGAGTTGTTAATATCTTGGTTTTCTAACTCGGTCCTTTCAAAGAACTAGAAAAGGGAAAGATTTAGGGTTTTAAAGGTCAAACTGTGACAACGTCATAATTAATTTAGTAATTAATTAAAATACAAATAAAGGTATATTAAATTTGTAAATATCAGCAGATCTGACTAAAAATATCTTAAATACATAAATAGGCTTTCAAATAAATTTTCATGATATTATAAGGCTCATTAAAAAAAGTAAAACATAAATAAGCATGAAAAAAAAATTGTATAGTAACCCTTCAAGTAGAAATCATTTTGAAAAAAAAAAATCACTTTTAATTATTTTACTAAATTCCCATGTAAATGCATTATTCTTAAATCACAATTAAATTTAGCAAAGAAAAAAAATTTAGTAATATTTAATAAATTGAGAGAGAGATGACATTAAAAATTGAAAAACTATAAGTCTATATAAATCATGTAAATCCAAAAAAAAAAATATAATAATACTTCATAGTTGACCACCGAGCATAAATGCTTAACAAAATTTAAAAATATTAATAAAAATATACCTATCAAAAATATATATTTAAAAATATACTAAAAATATATATATATTAATTAATTAATGTGTATTCTTACAGTGTTGTGTCCTAATTTTTCAAAAATTGTTATGTTTCTATGTCATACCTGTACCCGTACCCGTATCCACGACCATGCTTCCTAGACTAGATTACATTTATCTTGTTTTCAATAATGAAAAGAAGAAGAAGAAAGAATTAGACATTTAATTCCTTCATATCCAACGTATTAAAAGTATACTTGTAAGATTATAGGGATTGAAGTTCATAATCAAGGAAATGCTATCCTTGTGTCCTATCAATCCAATGACAGTCCAACACCACCAATAACTGCTATGTCTTCAGTGTTCAGTCCTCCCTATTGGAAACCAACAGAAAGAAATAACACAACTTAATAGACAAAAGTGGGTCTAGAAATGGACTTAAATGTAATTACAACATCATGTTTAGATTGATCTAAATTCAAATGCATGCATATTGACTCAACTAGAATCACTCTTCTTGTTAAATAAAATGACAAATATATGAAATCAAACAATCAAAACTACGTCTAAGATGCAAGAATCAATTTCTGAGGAGCTAAGAAACTCTCCTTTACTGGGAGGCTGCAATTGCTATACTTAGTACTTTATAAGTGAAAAGTATACTGATCTAACATCTTCTTACTGCCTAAAAGAGTCATTAAGCTGATAAAGCAGCTATTTAGCAGATTCTATGGAGTTGATGTGATAACTCATGAAGTAAGTAGCTTGGAATTCAATATACCGACAAAGAGTGATGGAGGTTTAGGGTGCTGGAGAGTTGCGGACTTGAACAAGGAAAAATGATGAGGCATACATGGAATGTTTTTGCTTATGCAAGCTCAATAGGGGTGGCTTAGACAAGAGAAAAATCTGCTGAGATCTATCCTTTTGGATGCTAAACTCACTCAAAAATTCTCTTGGGGATGGAGGAAAGTCCTCTACCTTAGAGAGTTAACAAGACAGTTAATATGATCTTCTGTGGGGGATGGAAAAAAAATATTATCTTGTGGGTATGGTTATAGATAGTATATGATGCTAGGTTGCATGGACATGCCATTTTCTGGCGTCGTGTCGGTGTCGGACACATGTCGGACACCAAAACAGGTACGACTTGTTGGATTCCAGTGTCCAGTGAGTGTCCTTTTTTTTTTTTTTTCGCTTCTCCGACACGGCTCCGACACACCAGCAGTGAAAAAACCCACATCTCAAGTTCTCAACCCACCCTCTCTCTAACCTCTACCCGTTGCTACTGCCGCTGCTGCTGCCCTCTGTCTCTCGCCGGAGCTAGATCGGGCCGATTGGCGAGCTCCATAGACGTCAACGCCATGCCCTGTCACTTCCGATCGGTGAGCTCCTCCTCTCTCTTCTTCTTTTGCTTCTTTTTCGTTTTCTTTTTCTGCGTTCTCTCACCCAAGACCCAGATGCCTTCTATGTTCTAGTCTAGTTCATTTTAACTTTTCTAATACTTTTTTATATTTCCTCTTTGTTTTGTTTGTCTTCTACCAACCCCACGTGAAAGTCACTTTCAAACATTTAATTTCAAATTTTAACCATTGAGTACCATATGACAGTGCCATGATGTCTTTGATATGCCATTGGTCCAAAAGAAAATAATTTATATTATTATTTTGACTATTATTTTTAGTATTAGTATCAGTATTTGAATGTAGTCTATTTAAACTTTTGATTTGTACTCTAAACATTTTATGTGTACTATTGTACTACTTTGGGTGTTAGTTTACTTATTTGTAGTTCTTACATAATTTAAATTCTAAACATAAACGTATTTTATGTCTAAAAATATTAAAAAATATGCCTAAATATAAAATTTAATTAATTATTTAACTGCCGTGTCCCCGCCTGTCGTGTCCTTATTTTTCAAAAATTACCGTATCCCCGTATCCATGTCTATGTCATGTCCGTGTCCATGTTCGTGTCCGTGCAACATAGATATGATGTTGCAAGTAAAAAAGCTGTCTGGAAGCTACTTAAGTCTAATTTTCTGGTTTCTATAGAGTGCAAACTTCCTATGGCGGACATTGGAGACGTAGAAAGACCTCTTTGTGTTCCTACCAAGGGGGGCATTTATGCCAGCTAAGAATCCTAGAATCAAATTTCAATTGAGGTTATCTGAGCTTAATTAGTGGAAGCTAATCTGTTTTGTACCACCATTCCTAGACATGCTTCATCACTTGGCTTGCTAAGAAAAACAAATTACATAATTGGGATAAACTCTTATAGATGGGACACTAGGTGATAATCTGTGTGCTTTCTGCAGAAGCATAGGAAGTCTAGATCATTTATTTTTTAAATGCAGTTTGTCGAAATGATTACAGAGGGAAGTTGTGAAGAGATGCCTAATAGACTCTCCTGAAACAAACTGGAATAAGGTTGGTTGAATGGGGGTTAGAAAATTTAGAAAGTAAAAGCCTTCCTCATGTAAGCAACTTCAAATTTCCACATTTCGATGAAAAAAAAGTGAGAATGCAGTTCAATGCCGGGCTTTATAATCAAGAAACTTAAAAAGATATTATCGAATTATATTACAAGTGACTGATCATTATGATAACTAGTATGTAGCCCCGTGCTACCGCACGGGAATGGATATATTATTAATCATGAGTTTATTCATGTTTAAAAGGCTCAGTTAAGTCTAAATTCATATTATTAACCAGAAAATTTCATTAACAAAACTTAGCAGTATATATATTTTACACAAAAAGATGAACCTTGGTGACAATGTTTATCCAAAAGATCCATTCACGCTTTTGAATCTTCAATCTCTATTGGTGATTGAAATTTTTGCAGCTTAAAAAATTTAAAATTAAAAAAAAAAAAAAAAAAAAAAAACCCTCAGAGTTGTACTCATTTTGTAGTTTTACAATGGGTCATTTTGTAACATGATGGGCATTTGTGTGAAGAAAAAACCTCTGAAGTTCCATGGCTGATAAAAGAAATTCTCTCCAATCTCTTTTTATAGAGAGATGAGTTTGTGCATGTTTTTATATATCCTTCATAGTTGTATTATCATAAAGTAGGTCCAATGGATTTAGATTGGTACTACCGATTCCCAAAGCATGAGTGTTTAATGTGTTATTAATTTCATCTCATTTGCTTCTGCACATGACAGCAAAATTAAAAATAATTAGATTGTACACATGTATAGTAAAATTGGACTCCAATTTCAGATTCTAATTGAACAATTGGAATGATAATATATGATAGTAACAACAATAGGAAAATTCAAATAAAATTTCGGATTAAATTGTAACAATCTGAATAAAAAATTCCAATAGAAAGACAGGGTGGAGTGATCCACTCCAAGAAGGCGACCAAACTTGCGTAAATATAGAATAATAAATCTCTCTCCGGAAAATTTACATTGTTCATAACCTTTACCTTCACTGAAAATTTTAAAAACATAGTGACTCACATCTGCCATCCAGGCATCTATAGCCAGGTCTTCTCCAATTCGCGTGAGATTCCATTGATCACTAAGTTCCTTTGCAGCCTGCAAAAAGTATCATCCATCGGTCCACAACAGTGCTTTCTTCATTGTTATAGGTGCCAAACCTGAACAAAAAGCCAAATATAAGGATAGTGGATTTTAGGCATAATGTGCATCTAATCACATATTAGCAATTTATAACAAATGTAAAGATGCAAACTTTGTAAGTGAATAGTAAACAAAACTCAGTGTTAGAACCAAGAAGAAAGCACTTTAATCCAAAACTCAGTGCAAATGTAAAGATGCAAACTTTGTAAGCAATTTATAACAAAGATGCAAACTCTGGCTTTGCTATCTTTTTGGAAATTATGCAATGTACCCAAACCAAGTTCTTATCACCGATATTAATCTCTTTGGTTTTCACGTTTGACTGCAAAATCAAGAAAAAGCTTAATTAACACAGTAACTCACTTGACCCGATACATAGAAGTGATTTTAATGAGAATAAGCCCACATACATTTAGCCACATGATGAGTTCTTATCACCAATATTAATCTCTTTGGTTTTTACGTTTGACTGCAAAATCAAGAAAAAACTTAATTAGCACAGTAACTCACTTGACCCGATACATAGAAGTGGTTTTAATGAGAATGAGCTCACATACATTTAGCCACATGATGCAAAATTCAACTTCAATTTCAGATTCTAGACACATGGCACAAAATTAGAGTCCTAATTTGGAATTCAATTTCACACTCTCTCTGCTTCACCTATTATTATATATATAGATTAGTGTATGTACTTATTAAACCTGAAAAGGAAATATTTTGTGGAAATATTCCATATACATGGAATTCTTCACCAATCAGACCTCTTGTGAAAATCATCCTCCACAAAATTGAGTTTTAGAATGGAAAATTAGCCATATATACTTTGAGCTTTGAATAGTCACAGGAGTTCTCACAAAGAGAACATATAGATGTCGGTAAAGGCTATCAAGTGAAAACTGGAGTTTTCTTGATACTCCCATGGGAAAAATAGCCATCTATACTTTGAGCTTTGAGTAGACACAGAAGATCTGCCAAAGAGAATGCGTAGATGTCAATAAAGGCTATCAAGTGAGAATTGGAATTTCTCTTGAAACTCCCACGGAATTTCTAGCCATAAAAACTTACGAATTATATTGTGATAACCCAGTTTCCTATGAGATAAAGAAACATTTCAATGTATATGATCATCACTTAGTACAGGTTTTCAGCATAG
Organism: Quercus agrifolia; assembly: GCA_029955455.1. Taxonomy (NCBI): domain Eukaryota; kingdom Viridiplantae; phylum Streptophyta; class Magnoliopsida; order Fagales; family Fagaceae; genus Quercus; species Quercus agrifolia. Next base: position 841,213 of record JARQAD010000007.1, on the reverse strand, counting down.
AAACATACTGAGCTTATATTCTTGGGCTTAATGGATTTACATTTCAAGCAGGCCAGTGTGGACATAATATGTCCAATCTATTGTAAAGGGCAGATGGGTTTTCTGGCCAAGAGCAATGCACTCACTTCAAAGATGCTTCAAGGGGACTATATGCGCCTTCATAGGTCGTGGTACTATTTTGGTATTTTGTGCTACTTTTTTCTTTCTAAGTTGTGTTTATCATTGTATCCATAATGGGGGAACACTCATGGCTAGCTTTTCTTTAGCATTATATGTTTTATACTCTCTTTTGAATAAACTCACTGTCATGGACATAATATATAGTAATATTAAAAAACAATTAGAGAAAGTTTGCTGGTGAAGAGGATAAAATATGAGATAAGGCTTGGCGAGCCCAACGGGTCCATGTCCATGGGCCAAAAGAAGGTCGAGCCCATTCTTTGTGTGGAGTCCCTGACAAAACGAAGGCCCAAACTTGTCCACCACGTTTCAGATTCCTGAAGACTTGCTCTGCAAGGAAAAGACTTGGGCTGCAAGGACAAGACTTGTCCTACAAGGAAAAGGCTTGTCCTACAAGGATAAGACTTGCTCTACAAGGAAGAGACTTGGGCCACAAGGGAAGGAGGCAAGACCTCACTACTATAAAAGCCCCCAACATCCTCCTCACAAAAAGGTACGCGTAATTGATTCCTCTCTAGCACTCTAGAGTTGTAAAAAGATTTCTGACTTAACCTTCGGAGGGTGTTTGGCCGGCTCCACATCGGTGCCTTCTGTAAGGTGTTCTTATCTTGTTCTCTTTTGTAGGTGACGGCTACGAGCGCAAGGATCGTGCATCTCACTGGTGAACTTTACAGCTTCATCAGTTGGCGCCACAATGGTATAATAGGGCGACCCACATTAAACTCCTGGAAAGCAGCAACCTCAACATACCACCTGATGATTAAGTTCCCTATGGAGTACGGAATTGGAGAGTTGCGAGGAGACCAGGTGGCCGCCCGGGAATGCTATGTCGCCATGCTGGAAATGGAAGATCATCAGCAGACAATGTGCATTGGAGAGCAGTGGACCATCGCAGAGCCGGTAGAAGAGTTGGAAGAAGTCATGCTCGATGAATCGAGACCCGGACGAACAACAAGAATGGGCACCTTGGCCAGCCCGACGGTACGTCAAGACCTGGCGAACTTTCTAAGGAAGAATCAAGACATATTCGCGTGGAGCCACGAAGACATGCCGGGAATCGATCCGTCAGTGATAGTCCATAGGCTGAATGTTAACCCGGACTCTTCGCCAGTCCGACAGAAGAAGCGTGTGTTCGCGCAAGAACGAGATAAAGCAGTGGCAGAAGAGGTTAGAAAGCTGCTGGAGGCGGGTTTCATCCGAGAAGTATACTACCCCGACTGGCTAGCAAATGTGGTCATAGTGAGAAAGAATAGTGGAAAGTGGAGAATGTGCGTCGACTTCACAGACCTTAACAGGGCGTGCCCAAAAGACAGCTATCCACTCCTTAGGATAGACACCCTGGTAGACTCAACGACCAGACATGAACTCTTGAGTTTCATGGACGCCTTCTCAGGCTATAACCAGATTAAAATGAAGGAGGAGGATCAGGAGAAAACCTCTTTTATAACCAGCCAGGGACTTTTCTGCTAAAAGGTGATGCCATTCGGACTCAAGAACGCGAGGGCTACATATCAAAGGTTAATGAACAAAATGTTCGTGCACCAGCTCGGTAGGAACGTACAAGTCTACGTCGACGACATGTTGGTGAAGAGCGTGCGCGAGAACGACCACCTGAGCGACCTTCAGGAGACATTCGACACCCTGCGGTCGTACAACATGAAGCTGAACCCAAACAAGTGCGTGTTTGGGGTTACAGCCGGGAAATTCTTGGGCTTCATGGTGTCCTAGAGAGGTATAGAAGCCAACCCAGAGAAGGTGCGGGCCATAATGGAATTAGAGCCCCCGAAGACAGTGAAGGCAGTGCAGAGCTTGAACGGAAAAGTTGCGGCCCTAAACAAATTCGTCTCCAAAGCGACAGATAAGTGTTTGCCTTTCTTCCGAGTACTGAAGAAATCATTTGAGTGGACGGACGAATGTCAGAGGGCATTTGAGGACTTGAAGAAGTACCTATCGTCCCCACCACTTCTCAGCCCGTCCGTGCCGGGAGAAGAGCTGTACCTCTACATAGCGGTCTCGCAAGCAGCAGTTAGCGCGGCCTTAGTACGGAACGACGGACGCTCGCAACGACCCGTCTATTTTGTAAGCAGGGCGTTCCGAGGAGCAGAAGGAAGGTATCCCCGGATGGAGAAATTGGCTCTTGCCCTCATAACCGCTGCGCGGAAACTCAAACCATATTTCCAAGCTCATATAATCGTAGTTCTGACGGACCAACCTTTGAAGAAAGCAATAAGCAGCCCAGAGGCGGCAGGGAGAATGGCCTTGTGGGCAATTGAGCTAAGCGAATTCGACGTACGGTACCGTCCACGAATTGCAATGAAGGGGCAAGTAGTGGTGGATTTCATAGCCGAGTACACCCAGCCAGGAGATGAAGGGGCTGAAGGACAAAAACTGTGGATCATCCACACGGACGGGTCATCAAATCAGCGCTCAGGAGGAGCCGGTGTAGTTATGCTAACACCAGAAGGGGATAAGATCGAATGCATGATAAGACTAGATTTCCCTACAACCAACAACGAGGCGGAATATGAAGCCTTGGTAGCTGGGTTGGATCTCGCAAGGGCCGCGGGTGCTGAGAACGTGATCATACATTGTGACTCCCAGGTGATAACTAGTCAGATCAATGGCGATTTTGAGTGTAGAAACGAGAGGATGAAGAAGTACCTGGAAGAAGTGAAGGGTCGAACCACCGGCCTCGAGGTCAAATTCGTTCAAATCCCAAGGGAGGAAAACGAGTGCGCCGACCGTTTGGCAAAAGCAGCCTCCGCACATGAATGCGCCTAAACAGGTATTATCTTTTGTCCAAACCTGCTCACTTATTGATGACGGGAGACAAATACAGGAGATAGATGTTAAAGAGGATTGGACCGCGCCTCTAAAAGAATATCTACAGTCGGGCTCTCTGCCAGACGGGAAGGACGCTGCAAGAAGATTGAAAGTCCGGGCGTCACGATTCGTGCTGATCAGGGACGTCTTGTACAAAAGAGGTTTCTCTCGACCTTACCTAAGGTGTCTAAGCCACAGCGAAGCAGAATATGTGATGAAGGAAGTTCACGAGGGGATTTGTGGGAATTACTCAGGAGCACGGTCTTTGGTGCACAAACTGATCCGAGCCGGATACTACTGGCCCTCTATGCTCAAAGACACCCAATCATACGTGAAGGCCTGCGATAAGTGTCAGAGGTTCAGTAATCTAATCAGGCAACCATCAGAAGAACTATCACCTATGACGGCACCTTGGCCGTTCGCGCAATGGGGGTTAGACATCATGGGTCCCTTCCCAACGGCCTTAAGACAGCTAAAGTTTCTGGTGGTCGGTATCGACTACTTCACCAAATGGGTGGAAGCAGAACCCCTTGCCACCATCACAGAGAAAAGCATCCGTACATTCGTGTGGAGAAACATCATATGCCGGTACGGGATTCCGAGGGTGCTTGTCTCTAACAATGGAAAACAATTCGACAACAGTGCGTCCAGGAATTTCTACTCAGAGCTAGGCATTCAGAATCATTACTCATCACCGGCACACCCGCAGGCAAACGGACAGGTAGAAGTCACGAACCGGACACTGTTGAAACTCATCAAAACCCGGCTCGAGGGGGCAAAGGGTATCTGGCCAGACGAACTGCCAAGCGTCTTATGGGCATATCGGACGACTGCAAGGACACCCACAGGGGAGACCCCATTTCGACTTACATACGGAGCCGATGCAGTCATCCCAGCAGAGATCGGTCTCACCAGTTATTGCGTACAGAGCTACACGGAGGACAAAAACGAAGAAGCTATGCGCCTTCAGCTAGACTTAGTAGACGAGGCCCGAGCAGTAGCAGAACAGAGGCTGGCGCGATACCAGAACCTCATGTCAAGGCACTACAACGCTAGGGTAAGGCACAGAGATTTTCAGATCGGCGACCTGGTGCTACGAAAGGTCATGGGCGCTGCTAAAGACCCTACACAAGGGAAGCTCGGACCAAATTGGGAAGGACCGTATAGAATCACATCATGGCAGAGGAAGGGCACATACCACCTCGAAACCATGGACGGAAGGAAGCTTCAGCACCCATGGAACACGGAACACCTTTGAAAATACTACCAGTAGAAATGACATTCAATTTCCCCCATGTATATTTACTAGTCTTTGATTATTTTTTGAAGCACTTACTAGTAGTCTTTTGATTATTTTTGGCCTTTTGAACAATTACTTCTTCAGTACCTTTTTAAGCCCAAGAAGGGGCAGGTACCTTCTTCTACAGCTTTGAATTTAATGAAGGAACATTCAAGACCTTGCTGCGTGTCCTTACTACTAAAAGATTGCTACCACAAAGTGGATGGACCCCACCAAGGGTTAAAAACTTATACAAAGTCCACAAAGTGGACGGACCCCACCAAGGGTTAAAAATTTATACAAAGTCCACAAAGTGGACGAACTCCACCAAGGGTTAAAAATTTATACAAAGTCCACAAGGTGGACGGACCCCACCAAGGGTTAAAAACTTATACAAAGTCCACAAAGTGGACGGACCCCACCAAGGGTTAAAAACTTATACAAAGTCCAAAAAGTGGACGGACCCAACAAGGGTCGGACTTATATAACTCCAAAAAAGAGAACAGACTCTACCAACGTTCAAGACCCCAATCCACATAAACGGACGGACCCAACCAGTTCATAAAATTATACTAGTCCGCAAAGTGGACGGCCATCAGGGCTCACGGCCAAATCCCACTGAATGAACGGACCCAACCAGGGTCGCAAACATTATGAGTCCATAACATGGACGGATCAAATTAAGTAAACATTGAAGCAACATCAAATAAGACGGATCATACACTACAATCATCAACGAAGTATTAAAAGAAGCATTTAAATAAATAAAGTTAAATGTCAAATACAACGAATACAAAACGGCCCGACATACAACGGGCAAAATCCAAAGTGTTTTCAAAATACTTGAAAAAAGTAAATGGTTATATCTACACGTCAGGAACGACGGGGGCTTTGACTTCAAGAGATTTTCCTTCTTCATGCTGAACCTCGGGGACGACGGTGCCGGGCCTTTCCTCCGCAAAGAGTTCATTTGTATCATCGGAAGCATCTGGCTGAACGGACGTAGCCTCCGCGATGTTGATGTTGACGGCTGAGAAGTCAAGCTTGGGATAGAGAGCTTTGGCTTGACGGAGGGCATCGTCGAAACCGTCGTTGTATGAAACCTCGAGCTTTGTCAAGAGAGCGTCGGAGTCACGATACTCTTGGACGGCCTTCTCTCTGGCTAGACGGAGTTCGTTCTCCTTGTCTTCTGGAACGGCTTTCAGCTCCTCTGCCATCTTTTGGTATTCGTCCCTCGTCCGTTCCGCAAGCTTGAGTTTCTGCTCCGTCACCACCTTCCAATTTTTTAGTTCAAGCAGCTCCTCATCCGTCAGCCTGGCCTTTTCGCGGACCCTTTCAAGCGCCATCTCCTGGTGAAGAGCCCGGTCCATCAGGCCCTTCGTCATGAGCATAGCCTGACGACGGAATGGAGCTTAGTTAAAGAAAAATGATAATAACAATAAATAATAAATAAATGAATAGCGATGGACTCTTACTTGGGCAATGCTGAAGAGGCCCGTCTCCCCCATAGCCTCCGTCGAGTGGTTGCCAAGGTCCTCATAGTCCTCGCTCTTGATAATAGAAGAGATCTTCCCCAAAGCATACTTTGGGTCTTCACGGAGGAGGACGGGCGGTTTCTTCTGACTACCTGCAGGAGGAACCATTAGGCCTTTGCCACCCCCAGGTTTGGCCGGGGTCACCGTCTTCTTACCCTCCGCCATAAGACCTATGACGGGCTCCGTCGAAACTTTTTGTTTCTTGGGTGCACGGTCCACCTTAGGCATTGGTCTCTTCGCCAAAGGCCTACTCGAGCCCGTCCCCATCGCACCCTCGTCCGTCTCTTTGTTCTTCGCGGCCTTGCTTCTGATGGCAGTCCTTCTCTTCGCGTCGTCCATCTCTGTGAAAATAAGAGTAGACGGGTAAACTCGAAGGAATTGGTCAAGATAGTTGTAAAGGGTGACGGACTTACACTGACGGGTGCGCTCCTCGTACTTTATCGCCGCTGGAGTGGGCTCGGGTCCGTCGCAATACCAATGGACGGTATTAAGATTAACCAACTTCGCCCACGTCCGTTTCTCTGGCTTTGTCTTACGTTTTAGATTAGATTAAAAAAAAAGAAATAGTTATAATTGCAGAAATTTTATTAGATTATTTTTAAAAAAAATAGATATAATTTTTCTTCTACTATAATTTCTAAGTTGATAAAAATCATAATTTTTTTTAGGATAAAAATCATAATTTGATTACAATCCAAATTCTTCATCTAATCATTTTCTTATTATAATATCTAAGTTGAAAAATAAAATCTTAATTAAAAAAAAAAAACAGCAACAAAAAAAAATCTTACACGTTAATCTTACACGTTTTAGATTAGATTTAAAAAAAAAAAAAAGAAATAGTTATAATTGCAGAAATTTTATTAGATTTTAAAAAAATAGATATAATTTTTTCCTATAATTTCTAAGTTGATAAAAATCATAATTTGATTACAATTCAAATTCTTCTCTAATCATTTTCTTATTATAATATATAAGTTGAAAAAAAAATCATAATTAAAAAAAAAACAGCAACAAAAAAAAAACTTAAACCCAAATGTTTAATATCAAAAACAAAAGCACACGTGAAAAGAAGTAGTACACGTTTTTTTGAAATTATAATAAAATGATAATTAATGATTAATATATATATATATATATATATATATATTCTCATATATTAAAAATCTATACACATTTTTTTTTTTTGTTGAGAAGACGTAGTACACGACTACACGTTTTAGATATTTTTAAAAAATGTATAATTTTTTTTTTCTTATCTTCTTCTCCTATAATCATATTACTACATGTAAAAAGAAAACAGCAACCTAACAGCAACGTAGTACGCTTATAAAATGTCTCTATTAAAATTCTATTCAACTAACATTAGACAAATAATTCATAATAAATAACTACAACATTGTTCTTTTTCTCCATTCTTATATTCTTCTACCTACAACCTCTATTCTTCTTGCAAGTATATATTACATATTTAAACTTTTACATTTACATTGCAATATTTGTTTTCTCTTTATGTACCTTTATTTATCTATTATTGAAATTATTCTGAGTGTGGTACCGTAGAAGGTTTAGATACTAACGTAATTCAATTATAGCATAAATTCTATGATTTAAAAAAAAAAAATTTAGATAATGCAATTCATCTTTGATTTGGTGTTTTTAATTGATTATGCTAATTATTTCCTCACTTAAGGTAACATTAAAATAATTTATGTAAACTTTTACATTTACATTGCAGTCTAGAAACTCTAATACTTATATTTTTTGTAATTTATAGAAATTGTTTTTGGTTATATATGCAAGAAATTTATATATGATTAGCACTTTTACTACTCTACATGTTAGCAAGTATAATGGAAATATTTTTAAGTGCCATATAAATATATATATATATATATATATATATAAACAAATTACAATTTTACTACTAAGAGCTTTTAGAAATTTAAAACTTGCCATAATTTTTAAAATATTTTGACTATTTTATTTGTCATTAAATTTAATTATCTTATCAAAAAAATATTTTTTAAAATTTATATTTAATTTTTTTAAGTCATGTATCGCACAGATAGAGTACTATTATCCTCTAAAAGTTTAAGAAAAATTCCTTGAAAATCTTAACCCACATATACGGCAGCTCTTATAATAATTTGCCTAGCGTTGATGGCCTTGTTTTATTGATGACTTTAATGTGAACAAGGTTTGATATGGCATGTTAGAAGCAATTTTCCTAGACTAATTGAGCAATTGCTTGGAAGATAATGGTTAAAGGTGACTCTCTTGTGAACAATGTTTGATGTGGCATGTCAAAAGCTATATTTATAGTCTAATTGAGTGAAGGAGATAAGTTCTCTTCCTTATCTCCATCACTTTCTCTTCTCTCTCTTTTTTCACTACTAAATTGTTTTCTTCTCTCTCCTATCTCACAGTATGGAAAAGTGGTCCAAATGTAGAACAAATTAGGAATTTGTCTACATTTAGTTGCAGAGGGTTTAGGGTTAAGAAAGAAGAAGAATTAGAGAGAAGTTAAGGCTATTTAATTAGGGGCTGTGTGAATAGTACCCATGAACAATAACCTTAGAAAAAAAGAAGAGACAAAGAGAGAAGAAGAAAGAAACAACAAGGCCAACGTGCCTATTGCTCAAAACACTCAATTTTATTAATTGACCTTTGAATAAATTGAGCACAATATATATAAAGACTCTTACTTGTACTTGTAGTAATAAGATTCCTACTAGTATTAAGACTACTAATAAAACTTAATAACTTATACCCAAAGTAAATAAACCTAAGATACTGAGAATACCTTAGAAGATTCTAGACTCAACTAAATTACCAAAATACCCTTAATTCGCAGAAATTACAGATTTGACCCTCAATAAAAAACTGACCATAACTAATAAAATAAAAACCCAAATTAAAAATTGTTTCAACCCTAAAAAACTCATAATTAGACCATTAAAATGGCACGTCTTTCACTTCAATTGGACTTCACACGAGAACCTAATCAAATAATTCTTAAATAGATGAATTTGCAAAATAATAGCATATTAATCTTCCATGTCTCCATCAGGTCCAAATAGTAACTTCCAAGCAAACAAATTTGAAAATTCTAGGGACACACCTAATTGTACCCCAATTTCATAATTGTTAACTTGTGCGATTATAAATGGACACTTTCTACTCGCCACTTTTCATTGACCACTCATAATCGCACAAGTCTATAAATTATGAAATTTAATGTGAGAATGTGCGTCCATTAGCAGCTTCAACAAATTTAGACGCGAAGAGCATACATGCTAAAGTGGAAACACAATAACAAATGCACAAGATGCAACATTAATCCACACTCAAATGCCAATAGGCTAGTTAATGAATGCAACTGTGTTAATACAAGAGCAAAACCAAAATTATTTTAAAATTTACGTTTTCAGATTTTTGTATATATCTCATAGGAAATTGGATAGTTGTAAACTTTTATTCAGATATGGATTAAATTTGAGATTAGATAGGGATTAGTATTTGAGTTCAGTTAAGATTAGTTTTCCTTAGTTGTTAACTTTTACTATCTCTTTATTTCTTGAGAGCTCTAGCTCTATAAAAGAGCCTAGTTTATTTGTATTGGAAGATAGACGTGATTAATGAAATTCATATCGGATATTTTTTAATAGTTGGGTGTTGATTCCTAACACATTAGGTGTTGATTCCAAGCGGCCCTAAGTTCTGATTCTTAAGTTTATCTTTACTTTCCTTGTTACTTTTATTTTTGACCAGCATCATTATTTCTTTGAAGTTTGGAATTTGTTGTTGATGTTTGAAATTCCTTGAAAAAACTTAATTCGTATATACTACTCTCATAATAATTGCCTAGTGCTAATGGCCTCATTTTAATGGTGACTTTCATGTGAACAAGGCTTGATGTGTGGCACATCAGAAGCTATATTCCTGGTCTAAAGTGGGAAATACAATGACAAAAGAGGGATGAAATACAAAGGTGCAAATCCTGGTCTAAAAAATTATTGCTAATAACTAGAGCAATCACTAATCCATAAAACACACACAACACTATAAATTACAATCCTAAACAACTTAAAAATTACAAACTAAAAACATCATACAACTACACAATCATAAAATGATCATACAACGTGATCACAAATATTTTGTACATGATCAAATTACAAGGGGAAAAGCAATCCTTCTTCAAGCCAACATAGAAGGGGACAAAAATGTAAAATATGGACTAGCAATTGCGCTGTAATGTGGATCAAATGACAAGGGAATACAACTACCATTTTCGATTCTAAATCAAATAGATATTTAAAAAAAAAAAAAAAAAAAAAAAAAAAAAAAAAAAAAAAAACCTTCTCCAAAAATATCAATAAATCCTTCAACACACAACTTTCGGAACAAACACATTTCGTATTCCAAAAAACCAAACATCCAAAAATATTGGAGTGGATCATTGGGATTGTGAATGTCCTTACCCTTATGGAAACAAGGAATTACATGTAACATGCAAAATGTGTTCAATTGACTTAAAAATGTATAAATTAGTCAACTGATTATGGTTGAATTAATATTTCAAAAAAAAAAAAAATCAATTCTACTATAAAGTATCCTCATTTTGTTCCAAATAGTAATCTCTAATAAAAAATATATATATAGTTTCGTGAGCTAAAGCTCCTGTCAACATGAATCCTACTATATATTGCTGATACGTATGTAACACAGCTCGAGACATAATAACATGAAAAATATTAATAACAAAAAGATCACCCTAAAAAAATTTATCACGCTCAATGTGCGGGTTCGTGATTAGTATTTATTAATTCTCAATACATGTTAAAAAGACCTAGATAAATTTGTGCCCTAAGCAATTTCTAATGATGAAAACTACCATACCAAATATTTAGAGGCTACCATCCCACACACATAGCTGAGAGCAAAATACTTTTGCAAGTCCATCAAGCTAAGGGGTAAGTTTTGTTGCTAGATTAACAACCAAACTAACTTAGGCCTTATTTAAGAAAGGAAATAAAAGGACCTAAAAGAAAAAAGAAACATACAGGAACAAACGATTTCCATAAAAGAAGAGAGAGAAAGATGGTGACTAACAAAAACATTAAGAGAAAAATAGTGTATCAGCCTTGCAGATTCATCAAATCTATCAATTTCATTGGGATTTCTCTTCCTCGCAATCAGAGTCACCTTCTTCTTGTGTGCTTGAGTTTCTAATCCAATTTCCCAAATGTGGAATGAATCTTTCAATTAGATTAGGGAGCCGTATCCTCTTTGAGTGTGGTATGTCTACTTCCCTATTGGTAGCTTCTCCACTAGGTCCAGCTTCATCCCCATCAAAGTCATCATGACTGCGCTTAATTTTGGTATCTTTTGCTGAATCATCAAGATCATCCTCATAAGGAGTGATGCTGCACCTGCTGCTCCCAGCCGTAGTTTGTTTGAGATCTTCAATGTCTTGCTTGTATACCATACGGGCCCCATATTTCTTCACCTCCAAGCCTAGACCTTCAGTTTCAATTTGAACATCAATCTGACTAAATCCATTACCATTGATTTGACTCAATTCATTGCTTGATATCCCTTGGAAATGCTTAAAGGGAAAATATTTCAACCAAAGGTGAGAGGAACCAATCTTACCAGAGTGTTCATAAAAAATAATGCCAGGGCTATCAAAAATTTCAAATCCCATAACATTATTGGAAAAATGAAGATAATGTGTAAATCTCCAAGGGGGTGTGGGAAGTGGACGATGCCTGCGGAATACAAAAATAGCACACACAACAATTCCCACAAAATCTAAAGGCCCTTGCAGATTAAGTGAAGTCCCCACACTTTGATGGCTAAACCATTTCGGAATTTCACTTCCAGGAATAAGAAAAAATTCATGACCCAAATATGCTCTCTAAAACATACAAATCAAGATGTTCATAACTTAACGAGAGAGAGAGAGAGAGAGAGAGAGAGAGAGAGAGAGAGTCACCTGAATGTAATGTCTTAGCATTATGAAGAACATGTCATTGTAACCATGATTGTTGATCAATTTGATGTAGTTACAAAAAGAGAGACAATGACGGAAATCATCTTCTGGTCTTATGGGTAATGTTTCCAATGACATACAACCATTTGCAATAATATGCATAATATTCAATGGAAGCTCGGGCAACAATCGAAGATCCATGCAACCACTCAAATCAAGACTTTTCAGACGAGATAGTTGAATGATATTTTTAGGAAGGCTAATGAAATTATTCTGCTTAGATTTAAAAATTTTGGTTAAGATCTCTCAAAGAGGATATGCTTGATTAAGTATGCATTAACATGCCCATAGCATCTGGACTTCTTTGCAATAAAGGAAAATTGAGGAGCTTATTGGATGGTTTAAAAAATAGAAAATCGCATCCACTAAAAGATAGATTTTTGAGATTTTTTAACAGAATGATGGATGAAGGTATCCCTCTTATACCAGTTCCACTCACATTTAACACATCTAGGCCTTCAACATTTCCCAAGTTGTCCGACAATTTGTTAAGTCTTGAACAACCAGATAAATTGAGAGTCTTTAGAGACATCAAACTACATATTGCATTAGGAAGACTAGAAAGGTTTTTGCACTCTCTTAGATCCAATTTTGTAAGGCTAGTTAAATGTTCCAATAATAATGATAGATCCTTTATAACAATCTCACTCAAACAAAGTTCTGACAAACCTGACATATTTCCCATAATCTCCAGAAATTTCTTTAGCCTTGAACAACCACCAAGATCAATAATTTCAAGTGCTTCCAAGTTGATCTTGTGAGGAAGGCTTTTGAGACACTTGCAACCATTCAAATCCAATTGAATAAGCTGTTTGAGATCTCCAAGAGATGCACAAATCATATATAGCCTTGTACAACATTGAAGAATCAGTTGCTTAAGATTTGGGACTCCACTAAGGTCCGAGATCTCAATCAAATTTTGAGAGTCACTCAAGTCAATGAGTTTTAACTCGTTTAAAATAACCAATAAATAATTAAACAAACTAAAGCCCTAATGAAAATGAAAGAAATACACATATGCACATGTTAGGTTCTAAATGTTTAGAACAATTGGCAAATCGTGAACACAAACTTGTCTAGATATAGATCTTAGAGTCTATAGGTTTTATTAGACAATGCTCAAGGTGATTCAAGTCAAGATTCAAGAACATACAAGCTGCAGGAAGAAGACTTCATATTCTGCCTGGTTCGATCGATTGAAGAACAAGCTCGATCAATCGAAAATCGTATCTACAGAATTTTAAGTCGACCCAAACAGCAGCTTAAGCCCATTAAGGATTAGGGTTTTAGATCTACTTCTCCCACTATATAAAAGAAACCCTAAGCCACGTTTTTGAGATTGAAGAGAGAGAGATTAGAGTGCCTCTTGTGCCTCTTTTGGTTTTAGGGTTTTGTACTCAAACCTCTCTAAAGTCTTGGTTGCTTGAGAGTTGTATTGTTGCTCATATTTTCTATTTTGTGTAAATCTCTTGTGAGATCTAGAGGAGCTTTCCTTTACACAAAGCTTAGGGTTTTCAAGGAGGAGATGTTATCTACACCTTGATGATCAACTTAGTTGCTGCCATTTAAGCCTAAAGAAAAACAAGCGTGGGTACTTATATTTGGTGGTGAATCCAAGAAAGAAGGAGTCCGTGGATTTGGAGCTTGCACGTGGTTGTGTCAGTAAGTTCTACTGGTGGGTAGCAATAAGAAGTTGAGCGTGGGGGTTTGTAAGTCTTATTATATGAACTTCGATTCTTTCAAGATAGTGGATTCAAGTTTACCTTGAGGATAGCTAGGTTAAATCCTCCCCAGGTTTTTATCGGTTTGGTTTCCTGGGTGATCATATCTTGTGTCTTTTATATTTCCGCTGCTTTATACGATATGATTGTTTGATTGTGTTAACCTAGATTTAATTAATTTGACTAAGTAATAACATGGCTAATTACCTAGGTTAATCCAATTGTGTTTTTAAGGGGTCTAAAAACTATCAGCATAAGTGAAAATCTTACGATGATTCCTTTCCATATTTTTTGATGCCGCTGCAATGCATTCTCAATTCAACAAGTTTGTTTGGCTAGAAACTGGTCGGCATAGATTTTAAGGGATATCCATGCCAATCTATAGCACATAACTCATTAGAAAGATAACTAAGGCCATGTGGAAATTGGACATGACCTCTATTAAGGCCTTGTGGAGGTTACACATTATTAATTTTAAGCAATTTCAAAATTTTCATCTTTGAGAAGGCTTCAGCACTCAAGTGTTCATTTACTTCAAAAGGCATGTTTAGCATTATGCCTTCAACAACCTCTGTTCCCTAATGAAAAGAACAATGAAATCTATATATATCTAAAAGCTAAAGCATAGAGTTTAATGTTGCTGCACTCCTATTGAGCAACATCAGCGCCACATCATCAACCTATTTTCAATATTTTCACTTTCCTTTTTAATTATTTTTCTCCTTATTAATTTGTCACTTTACAATTACACCTTCTCCAACATTTATTTACTTTTACCTTTTTATCTCCCTACTATTTTATACCTTAACCTTACAATTTATCCATCCCTTTGTCTTCCTTTTATTTTGACTCTTCTTCTCCACATTTTTTTATCATAAAAATTTTATATTTTTTCTTCCATTCAATCCATATTTTTCTCACACAAAAAGGCTCTCATTTTTAATTATTTTCCTCCTTATTAATTTGTCACTTTACAATTACACATTCTTCAACATTTACTTACTTTTATCCTTTTATCTCTCCACTACTCTATATTTTAACCTTACAATTTCTTTATCCCTTCAGCTTCCTTTTAATTTGACTCTTCTTCTCCCCATTTTTTTTTACTATAAAAAATTGTTATTTTCTCTTCCATTCAATCCATATTTTGCTCACACAAAAAGGTGAATACTCTCTCTCTCTCTCTCTCTCTATATATATATATATATTCTTTCTTTTGGTGGATGTTTAATTCTTTAGATTGATGAATTTTTATGTTTAACTCTACTTTAGGTTGATAAGAATTGGTTATATTTTAATTTTTTATCTTTTTAATTTTATTTTCTTTGTTTGTGACATGTTATCTTATGAAATTACAGAATGATTTAATATTATTTTATTACATAGCATGACTTGGATAATTTGGTGTTTACAACTATACATTTTCTTTTGAATATTCTTCTACTCATTTTCTTTTATATAATTTTGTTATTTGTCTCATATTCTCTTCTAAAAAAGGTGCTTGTTCTCTCTCTCTCTCTCTCTCTCTCTCTCTCTCTCTCTCTCTCACACACACACATTAATTCTTTCTTGCAACTCTATTTTAGATTGATGATTTTTTTTTTTTTTTTTTGTCTCTACTTTTGGATGATACACTTATTTGGTGGTGTGTTTTTTGAGTCATTTATCACATGTACTCTCTATCACTCTTATAGTTTTAGTTTGAGTTAATTTTTAGATATTTTAGAAGTGAGATGATTATTGTTAGGTTCTAAAGCCTTAGGTTTTATGTATTTAGAATTCTAATTTGTATTGTTGGCAAACCATGATCAAAACAATGTATTTAAGTTGTTTTAGAATTGCTCAAAGTTGGTTCTTTGTTGTAAAGTTGGATTAAACTACTACAAGAATTAAAAAACTGTTTCAGCCCATTTCGATTGATCGAAGCTTAGGCTCGATCAATCGAAAATTGGGTTTGACGTTTTTTAAGCAGAATTTCCAACTCAGCCCTAAGTGTTTTAAAAGGTTTTGGGTTTCTAATTTATCCTAGGTATATAAGGGAAACCCTAGCCACGTTTTGTTGTTGCTCATATTGCGGTTTATGTGAATCTCTTGTGAGATCTTTGAGGAGGTTTCCTTCACATAAACTTAGGGTTTTCAAGGAGAAGAAGATTTCTACACCTTGATGATCATTCTAGTTGTTGCCATTGAAGCTTAAAGATACACAAGCGGTGTGCTTGTATTTGGTGGAGAATCCAAGAAAGAAGGAGTCTGTGGATTCGGAGCTTGCACGTGGTCGTGTCAGTAAGTTCTACTGGTGGGTAGCAATAAGACTAGCCACGTTTTGTTGTTGCTCATATTGCAGTTTATGTGAATCTCTTGTGAGATCTTTGAGGAGGTTTCCTTCACATAAACTTAGGGTTTTCAAGGAGAAGAAGATTTCTACACCTTGATGATCATTCTAGTTGTTGCCATTGAAGCTTAAAGATACACAAGCGGTGTGCTTGTATTTGGTGGAGAATCCAAGAAAGAAGGAGTCTGTGGATTCGGAGCTTGCACGTGGTCGTGTCAGTAAGTTCTACTGGTGGGTAGCAATAAGAAGTCGAGTGTGGGGGCTTGTAAGTCTTATTGTATGAACTTTGATTCTTTCAAGATAGTGGATTCAAGTTTACCTTGAGGATAGCTAGGTTAAATCCTCCCTAGGTTTTTACCGGTTTGGTTTCCTAGGTGATCATATCTTGTGTTATTTATATTTCCGCTGCTTTACATTATATGATTATTTGATTGTGTTAACCTAGATTTAATTAATTTGACTAAGTAACAACTTGGCTAATTTCTTAGGTTAATCCAATTGTATTTTAAGGAGTCTAAAAACTAACAATTATGCATTTGAATGTCTCTATAAATTATTTGAGTAATATCAATTATAAATTTGTGATGAGGTTTGGTTCTTATGATAATGTTCTTAAGAGAATGAGAAATTCAAATAATTAATTTGGGAACTTAAAAATTTTAGTTGTTAGAAGAAAAAAACCATAACACTCTAATCACTATTCAAAAGTTTGAATAATATAGATCACTTGAAAAAAGAATAGTATTTCTATCTTTTATCTCAAAAAAATAAAAAAATAATAATGGAATAATAACAACCAAATGCACCTAAAATTTAAAATAATAATAGAATGATATATTTGTAGAGGTGGAGAGATGAAAAATAATTTTAGAAATAATATCTCTAGTATGTTTTATAGAATAAATCATACATTATACGACATTAAAAAATAGTTGTATGTTCCCATGCATCGCGTGGGTCTGCGACTAATTAGAATAATTGGCAAATCTTTAGAAGAAATCATAAGTATATATAAACTTCTATAAGTTTAGGTCTAGAATAAACAACTTACAATATTATTTTTCAATATATGAAGGACATCCTCACAAAGCCATAACCTACTTCGACGACCAGGCTCTTTAGGGGACATCCTCACAAAATGTGAAAGTAGTCTTCCTTTCCATTAAATTACCATTTACATTATTCTAATATATATATATATATATATATATATGTATATATATCATTTACATACCTTTTTTTTTGGTTAAAGCCATTTACATACTTAGAATTTAGTCATTTATTATTTATCCCTTAATTTTTGAATACTCAAATTGGACTCATAATATTATGTAGCGTTTTATTCGCACTTTATTCCCATGAAGAAAAAAAAAATTTAATTAACATTAGTTAGTATTATTATTATTGAGGCAAATGATAGTTCTTTAGTTCTTTATTTATTGGAGGAACTCTAGATGCAACATCAATCCGCACTTACATGCACAATAGATTTAGGTGTAGTTATTCTTTCTCATGTAGGATGCAACTACATATGTCCTTTAAAAGTTTAAGAAGAACTCCTTGACGATCTTAACCCACATATACGGTGGCTCTTATAATAATTGCCTAGCGTTGATGGCCTTGTTTTATTGATGACTTTCTCGTGAACAAGGTTTGATGTGGCATGTTTGAAGCAATTTTCCTAGATTAATTAAGCAATTGCTTAGAAGACAACGGTTAAAGGTGACTCTCTTGTGAACAATGTTTGATGTGGCATGCCAAAAAGCTCTATTATAGTCTAATTGAGTGACAACTCTCTTCTTTATCTCTGTCACTTTCTCTTCTCTCTCTCTTTTCACTACCAAATTGTTTTTCTCCTCTCTCCTTTCTCACATTATGGAAAAGTGGTCCCTATGTAGGACAAATTAGGAATTTGCCTACATTTAGTTGTGGTGGGTTTAGAGTTAGGAAAGAAGAAGAATTAGTGAGAAGTTAGGGCTATTTAGGGGTTGTGAACTAACCATAACTAATAAAATAAAAACCCAAATTAAATACTGTTTTATCCCTAAAAAACTCATACTTGGACCACTAATAGGGCACATCTTTCACTTCAATTCGACTTCACAGGAGGACCTAGTAAAATAATTCTTGAATAAATGAAGTTGCAAAGTATAAGCTCTAGCTCTATATAAGAGCCTAGTTTATTTGTATTGGAAAATAAACGTGATTAATGAAATTCATATTAGATATATTATAATAGTTGACTGTTGATTCCTAACACCTTAGGTGCTAATTCCAAGTGGAATTCCTTGTTGAAGTTTAAAATTCCTTGAAAAACTTAACTCGATATATACTGCTCTCATTATAATTGCCTAATGGTAATGGCCTTATTTTAATGGTGACTTTCATGTGAATAAGGTTTGATGTGTGGCACATTAGAAGCTATATCCTTGGTATAAAGTGGGAAATACAATGACAAAAGAGGGATGAAATACAAAGGTGCTAAAGTGGGAAGCCAATGACAAATGCAACCATCAAGCATATTAAGAAATGGTAAGCGCCTGGTCTAGGTGCATCTCCTTACTCCTCAAGACTCAAAAATTGTTGCATCTACACAAAAGAAATGTCAACGACTCTTGTTTTTATCATTTTGGATAATTCAGAAACTATTATTGATATGAAACACATCAACACAAACAGAAACGCTTAAAACACTGAGACTTTAGCTAGTCCACTACAAATCAAAACCCCCTATGACATGTCATTCTTTCATCCTGAAGAAAAATGCATCATGATATTAGTCAAGCCAAAAACATATGGGCAACACCCAAAAGGATGTGATACATACTACTAAGCATATGCAATTACAATACAAAATCAGTTTACATGATGTGCAAATAGCAACGTGAAAAAACCATGCAATCAATTAGCACCAAGAAAAGCCTCTAAACAGTTACTAAATTTCAATTTGCATCCTAGGATGAATTTTGCAGAATATTTTTCATTTGTTTTCCATTTAGTGCTACCTCAGTGTTCAATCATGTGTTCATTTTCTGCCTTGTAGTCACATCTCAACATCTTGATTTTAGCCATTACTAGTCTTGTGCAATTTTGAATTTTTGCTATATAGACAAGGTGGTAAAAGTATCTCTCGGCAAGCAAGCCCATTTAAAACCTTCAACAAACCCAAGAAAGTTTAACAACACATCCAATTACATGCTGCATGGCCATGGTTTATGTATTTTGAAATAGTTGTCAAGAAAAAAGATGCAGTAAGTAATATTCATCAGCAAACCCTCTACACCATTCTCAATTAACCTAGATGCAAATCCACTACTTTTACCATGGGAAGGTACAAGTCCAAAGCATGGCCAAACTGACTGAAATGCAACTACACATTATCAATAGTAGCTTCAAATGGAATACATCGTATGAAAGGCCTCTTTCCCCACTTAGTAGCTGAACTCATCAAAGGACAGCACAGTCATTAGCAGAAGCAGAACTAACCACCATTTCTACAGTCATCAGCAAGTCCTTTTTACCTCCAGAAGATAACACTCAATTCATTGGAATTTGCCCAGTTACATGAGCATGATCTGCAAGAGATGCAATGTCAACAACAATTTGCACACCCCTCGCCCCCCAAACAAAAAATTGATAGCTTGAGAGCCAATATATTAGCATAACTCTAATTTACAGCAAGGACATCCTTAATGACCGTAAGAAGAACTAATTGATGTCTAGTAAAATGGAGCACCAAATTAGAAAACACAAAGATGATTGGAATTAATTGAAATTCATAACATCTATTAACAAAGATTCTTTGACTGTTTCATTTACTAAGGTATGTTTAAAAACTCACCAGAGAACCAGAACATTAAGAATGTCAAAAACTGTGGATTGCTAGCATTGAGGTTTGTATAAAGCTTCTCATTCTATCATTTTTCCTTAATTAAAAAGCCATTGTCTAAGTTTAAGAAAAATAAGTAATACATAAGGGCTTATATAACTTTTGAAAATATATTTTATAGTATAGGTTGAGACACAGAGAACAGTACAAATCATGCACATGAGATCTATCAACACAATTCCAAATCGGGACATTGTCCCATAAAAATGTCTGTGGACACCAGCATTGTACCCAATCCCACACAGATCATATATACAAGCAGTATGCTTCTCTCATATGTTACTTCCATGAGACCACTTAAATGATGTGAAGTGCTGGCAATCACATATTCTAATTTATTTTTCTTTTCTATATGTGCCAATCTAATTCAACTATAACCTACAAACAACAATCATCACGAACCTCGTAAGTTTTGAATGTTTATGATGTTTATCCAAAAGAATAAAAAGCATATACATATGCCAATGTTAATCTATCTATTTCTGAAGTAAGGTTGCCCATTTTGCAATAAAATTTCTCATGTTTATAAATTTCTTAAACTTCAAATCTTCAATAATCAACATCCACATCCCACCAATAATTAATCAGTAAGCCAGAATGCTAGAGCCAATTTGACTGGCCAAAAACTATATATGATCTAAAATCAAATTGTGATGTCCTTAATAGAAGTGCACAAATCTAAAATCAAATCGAAAAATAAATGACAGATCATGTAGGACAAATCTAAGTTTGGAAATTTTGATTTACAAGGAAATTTAAAAAAAAAAAAATTTGAAAATGAGGCAGCGTTAATGACGGTAAAAGGGATGAAAAAGTAATTTCTCACCAAATCACAAAGAAGAGTAGAAATAATTGAGATCTTTTATATAAATTTATGACAGAAGGAAGGGCACAAAAGTAATGAAGGCAGCAGTGTGAGTAGTGGAAACGTTATTCTTAAACTTGTTTTCCCTCGTCTTTAAGAATGGGATCAAGGGGTTGTCTCAATCTCTCAAGGTCAAATTCCTCTTTAGAGCTTTTAGTTCTACTAGGTCTTACCTCATAATTACAGTTTTGCATATATATATATATATATATATATTTTTTTTTTTTTTTTGCTTTTATAAATCATCAATTGACAAATGAGACCCCAATTATCAGATAAAGACACCACACAATGCCGTATTATTTGCTTAAACTCTACATATCACCATCTTGTTAGAAGAGTAAGCCCATGCTTCTGTACAATCCAGGTTGACTAATTTCTAGCAATTAAGTCCTCAATGCTAGAAATTGATGCTTATGTATTTTCTGGTAGTCCAGCCTTATTTTGATTTTGTTAATATTTTTCAAGGAGTAATGAGCTCAGAGTATAATCATGATTCAATTTATTAAATGCCAAACTCCCTTCTAAGGTGAAATTGAACCACTTAGAATCAGAAAGCCCCTAATTAAAATCTAGAATCACAATAAGAAATTGCATACATAAGCACTAAAAACCAATAGCCCCGCCCCCTTCTCACGGCCTGAAGACCTTCCACCACAGCCAAGCCAAGGAGCACACAACACGTACCAGCCATATAAACTAGAAAAATTGCCTCAAACTTAAATACAGCCCAAAACTGAACATCAAATTACAAAACCAACATGGTAAATAGTAGCTTACCTGCTGAACCAGAGCCACCATAAGGGCAAAAAGATGCATATCTTCTTACTGAGCTTCCTTATCAAGTGACCTAGCTTGTGTATAAGCAGTACAACAATGTGGGTCTTCCCACAAACTGTCCCCAAATAAACAATTATATTCTCCTCCAAAGGTTTCTGGCATTGCTCCAATTGGTACCATCAAAAAACATATATGCAAAACAAAATAACCTACAATAAGTTATACTTTCTTAGTAAAAAAAAAAATGCATTTTATGTTAAGGAAAGAAATTTCTAGCAAAGCCAAACACAACTTGCTTGCTGGAGCCATGCTTATGTGTTTTGAAAACAAACCATAAGAAAGCATAAACCCCAGAATTTTGTCACTCATCCAGTTTCTATGAAAAATACAAGAGAAGAAAACAAAATTTATATGTTTTAAAAAAAACCCAGAAAGTTGAAAACTCAAGAACTAAGCTCAGCACCACTATTTCAGCCCCATATTAGTCGAGCATTATGATTCCCCGTAACTAAAACATCAAAACGAGATAAAATTCAAAGCTTTGTAACCTTTTTACATTAATTTTCCTCAAGTTCCCTTGCAGCCAAACAGAGAAATAGTCACATACACAAAAACAAATGTTTAGATGAATATGTATACATACACATGCTTTCAGGTAATCTTTGTGGGATCTTTTTTGATCTTTTGAGTTTCTAAAACCAGTTCCACTCCATCATCATCATCAGCCTCAACCCCAGACACCCAAAGATCGTGTAGTGGTGGTAGTAGCCCCAAAACCCATAATACTGGCAGTAGGACAACCATCTCTACTGTCAAGCATTCCATGGCCCATTTATCTGATCTTGGTTCTAAATGACAAATTAGAAAATGAGAAGTTTCTAATTCCAAATTGTCAAGAATCATGTCTGGATGCTCTAGTAGACTAAAAAAAGTTGCATAGTTAACAAGTAAAACTAAATAAATAAAATAAAAGTTTGAGCTGAGTACATTAATAAAGATGATTCTGAACAACAATAACACAATTAAAGAATAAAGGATAAACTATAAGTTCATTCAATATATTCAACTTAGGCATTCAACCATTACTTTAGTCATATGGATTTGTATGTGTACTAAAATGTGTTAGGCTCTAAAGACTTAGATTTTATGTATTTAGAATTCTAATTTGTATTGTTGGCAAACCATGATCAAAACAATGTATTTAAGTTGTTTTAGAATTGCTCAAAGTTGGTTCTTTGTTGTGAAGTTGGATTAAACTACTGCATAAATTAAAAAACAGTTTTAGTCCATTTCGATTGATCGAAGCTTAGGCTCGATCAATCGAAAATCGGGTCTAACGTTTTTTAAGCAGAATTTCCAACTCAGCCCTAAGTGTTTTAAAAGGTTTTGGGTTTCTAATTTACCCTAGGTATATAAGGGAAACCCTAGCCACGTTTTAGTGTTGCTCATATTGCGGTTTGTGTGAATCTCTTATGAGATCTTTGAGGAGCTTTCCTTCACATAAACTTAGGGTTTTCAAGGAGAAGAAGTTTTCTACACCTTGATGATCATTCCAATTGCTGCCATTGAAACTTAAAGAAAACACAAGCAGGTGTGCTCGTATTTGGTGGAGAATCCAAGAAAGAAGGAGTTTGTGGATTCGGAGTTTGCACGTGGTCGTGTCAGTAAGTTCTCCTGGTGGGTAGCAATAAGAAGTCGAGCGTGGGGGCTTGTAAGTCTTATTGTATGAACTTCGATTCTTTCAAGATAGTGGATTCAAGTTTACCTTAAGGATAGCTAGGTTAAATCTTCCCTAGGTTTTTACCGGTTTGGTTTCCTGGGTGATCATATCTTTGTGTTATTTATCTTTCTGCTACTTTACTTGATATGATTATTTGATTGAGTTAACCTAGATTTAATTAATTTGACTAAGTAACAACTTGGCTAAATTCCTAGGTTAATCCAATTGTGTTTTAAGGGGTCTAAAAACTAACAAGTGGTATCAGAGTAGGTAGCTCTCTTGTTGTTGATCCTTTGATCTTTGATCTGATCCTTGACCCCTCTTGTCATGGAACACGGACACTCTCTGGTTATTCCTCCTCACTTTGATGGGAATAATTATGCTTATTGGAAAGTAAGGATGAAACCATTCCTGAAATCAATTGATGAGAGAGTCTGGAACTCCGTTGAATACGGATGGGAGAAGCCCACTACTCCTGTTAGTGAGTGGCAAACTTCTCAAAAAGAAGCAGTTGCGTTCAATAGCAAGGCTATGAATGCTATCTTTAACGCTTTTTCTATGGAGGAATTTAAGAGAATCTTAAATGTTGAGGTTGCTCATATTGCTTGGAATATCCTTCAGACTGTGCATGAAGGTATAAAGGTTGTCAAAATCAACAAATTGTAGCAGTTAACTTCTAAATTTGAAAGCATTAGGATGTCTGACGATGAATCTTTTGATGAATTCTATGCTAAACTGAATGATATTGTTAATTCTGCTTATAACTTGGATGAAATCTATGATCAACCTAAAATTGTTAGGAAGATTCTTAGATCCTTAACTGAGAATTTTAGACCCAAGGTGACTGCCATAACTGAGAGTAAGGATGTGGACTCCATCCCTGTTGATGAACTTGTAGGATTTCTTCAATCTTATGAGTTGGACCTACCCAAAACTAGCAAATCCAAATCAATGGCTCTTAAGTCAATTGATGATGTAGAGGTTGGTGGATTTGATGATGAGTTCTCTGCTACAGAGATTGCTTACCTTGCCAAGAACTTTAGAAATTTTCTCAGAAATAACAATAGAAAGGCAAGAAGTGCGAACACTGCTGAACCTAGAAATTTTAGGAAGAATGATCCCACTAAGGTGAACAATAATGACAAACCTAGAGAAAAAGTAGGTCAATCTTCTAATAATTCCATGGGTCCTCAGTGTTTTGGATGTCAAGGGTATGTTCACATGAAATCTGAATGTCCTACTTACTTGAAGTCTAAGGGTAAGGCTATGGTTGTAACCCTTAGTGATGGTGAAGTTTCTGATGATGAGTCAGAATGTGACGAGGATGGAAATTT
This sequence comes from Quercus agrifolia, assembly GCA_029955455.1. Classification (NCBI taxonomy): domain Eukaryota; kingdom Viridiplantae; phylum Streptophyta; class Magnoliopsida; order Fagales; family Fagaceae; genus Quercus; species Quercus agrifolia. The sequence goes on along the minus strand of JARQAD010000007.1, from coordinate 816,694 downwards.
CATTGCTTTCACAACTACTGCTGTAGTGAATGAAAGCATATCTGCTGAAGAGAACCCTTCTGATGGGGAACTCTCTGAAGACGCAGATCTTCAAGAGGCTTACAATAAACTTTGCAAAAGTTGCTACAAAGGATGCTATGAATGTTGAACTTGGTCTGAAGAAAATTGAATCTCTTGAGTTTGATAAGAAGAATCTGCTTGTTAAACTATTTGATGCTAATGAACTTTTGAACAATGTGAAAACTGAGAATATGTTATTGCTTGATAAAGTTAAATCTTTGGAACTTGATTTATCTGTTGCTAGATCTGCTAGTTCTAAACTTGATCAACTGTTGAGTGTTCAAAAGTCTCCTTCTGACAAATCTGGATTAGGTTTTGTTGAAAGCATCTCTGTGTCTGCTCCCCATTCCACACACTTTGTTCCTTCATCTTTCTCTGAACCTTTTGTGAGTGAGGGTGTGAGTGAAACTGTCAAACCCCTTGTGAGTGAGATTTTCAAACCCATAGAAGTTTCACCATCTAGGAAGATTAGGGTTGATCTGAAAGAGTCTAAACTTAAGGAGTCTACCCTTTCTAAGGACAAGATGCATGGTAAGCCTGCTTGGATGTGTCATTTTTGTGGGAAGTCTGGACACATTCGTCCAAACTGTTATAAGCTGCAAGCTGCTAAGAGAGCAAACAAGCCAAAAGTGCCAGTGCCTCAAGCACAAGATCTTATAGCACTTATTGGTGAATTGGTAAAGGCACTCAACCTTTATTCCAATCTTGGAGTTGGAAATCACTCTAATGTGAATACAAACTCCAATGCTTTTGGTGCATCTAAAAAGTTTTGGATGCAAAAGACTCAAACTAACTGAGTCTTTCTGACATGGTCCTTGTGTTTCATTGCTTTTCCTTTGTGACATTTGTTCTTTGTTCCTTGGTTTTTGTGTTCTTCTCTTGTGTCTCTAGGAGTTGCATTGCATTACATTCATGCATTTCATTCTAGGTGTTTTTTATTCTATATAAAAAATAAAAAAAATAAAAAAAATAAAGGAAGAAAAGAAGGAAAAAGGAAGCACATTGTTGTTTTTGCACTATTCTCTTTGTTTTTGAAAACAAGGTTGGTCAATTTATTTTCACATGACATGTCTATTGTACTTTGTTTAGCTTTGATGAGCTTATTTATTGCACTCTCTAGTGGAAGCTTTTAGAGCATGTTGTGTGGGAAAGATGTTTATGGTGTTTATCACTTTGTCTTTATCTTGAAGTCACATGTTATTTGGCTGTCGGGCTTGAATCTTTTGAGAAAGGCATAAATAACCATCTCACCACTGTTCACTAGCCAATCATGAACACCTTAGTGCATATCATAAGATTTTGTGCTCGAGAAAGTGTAGCATATGCACAAAAAGAACATAAGGTGAAGCCTCGGTTTAATTGATAAATGCTTAAAAATTGGTGTGTACTATTAGGCTTAATGCCAGATCACTTAAATTAAAAATTGGTGTGTATATTATGAGGCAAATTTCAAGAAACTTACATGATTGAAAGCTTATGTTCTAGGAGATGTGGGAGTTATAGGATGTAACTCTTTAGATGATAGTCTCTTTTAAATTCTATGTGATGAATTTTGTAGACTTTGTGGTTGATTTCTGTTCACATATCACCTCACATGTATCTTAGGCTTTTGCTAGTTGCACACACAACACAAGTTACTCTTTGCTAAACTTTGTACATATAATTCTGTGTGTTTATGGTCTGACCAACCACATTTGAAAAATACTTTGATTTTTATGCAAAACTGTTATGTTGCTTTAAAAAGGAAAAAGAAAAAGGGGAGATTGTTTAAAATCTAAATATTTGAAAATTTGGGTTTAAAACTTGTGTTTTGGAAGAGCATTTCATCTCATACTTATGCATTTTTATATCTTATATTCAATACTTTGAGGTAAGTTTTCAAAAATCAGGTTATTTCTCTAAAAAGCTATTTTTCCAGAATTTCGATTGATCCAATCTGATTTTCGATCAATCGAAATCTTGTTTAAAAAATTCAGTAAGCCTCTGCCTGGTTCGATTGATCGAACCTATTTTTCGATCAATCGAACATTGTGTTTCAAGTTTTTTAAAAACAGTGCTTTGACTGATTCAAACACTTTTTCAAAACCTTTTTCAAACTTGTCTCTCTCTCTTCGACTTGGCAAGGCTGCACAGAAGATTTTTTGTCGTTTTCTACCTAATTTTTGCAAGGTTTTTCTCCCACAAGGCCGGTAAGACCTTTATACCCTTCCTTTTGTTCTTATTTTCGTGATTTCATGCATTTTAATGGAATTTTCGGACCTTTTCAAACTTGGGATTTTTGTTGATTCAATGTTATTTTTCTGAAATTGATCATTGGGTTTTGTTGGTATACTGTTATATACATGATCTTGGTTGATTAATTTGATCAATTTGGGGTTTTGTGAAAAATTGAAAATTCTAGGGTTTATTTTGAATCCGATTTGGGGATTTTGTTCAATTGGGTTGAAATTGATGAAATTGGCTTGTTGATTTGATGTAATTGATCATTCTAAACTGTTTTCTAACTTGTGTAATGATCAATTGGTCAATTTCTTTAAAAACATTCAAGTGGTTTTAATTTTTTTTTTTGGGTTTTAGTTAGAAACTCTATGCTCAAGCCAATTTTGTGAGTTTGAACTTAATTTGGACTTAATTTTCTACCTTAGCTCATGCATCATGTCATTTAATCTGTTCATGCATCATATAGTCCTTCTTGTTCTATATTTATTTTGTGCTAACTTGCAATCTGCCCTTGGTTTTGTTTTTGTTTCTTTTTCCTATTTGCTGTGTGCTCTTGGTCCTTAATTCTAGCACCATGCCTAGGAAGACTAGAGCTAATAGGATTCCCTCTACCCCTTCTGTGTCTCCTTCTAGGGTACAACTGTTTAGGAACAAGCGTTCTCGTGAGGCTTTTGAGAAACTTAATAGTAAGCGTAAGATTTGGGCTGAGCGTTCTGTGATCTTAGATGAGGTCGATCCAGCCATTAGGGCTAATCTTGAGTCTAGAGGTTGGTTGTCCCTCTTAGAGATAGATCATCCACCCCCGACCGCTTTGATTAGAGAGTTCTTCTCTAACCTCTCATGTCACATCTATGATTCCAACACCGTCGTTCGGAGTTGGATATGAGGTGTTGAGTTCACCATTACCCCTAGGGTAGTGGCTGAGGCTCTTGGGGTTCTGGTCGTCACCAATCCTGTTTATCACTATGATGAGTCACCTCCTATAGATGAGGTCATGTCACACATCACTGGATCATCTATCCAGTGGGGTTCTGATCCTCGGATCACGTCTTCTGTGCTATCTGAGACCGCATATTTGTTTCTTAGAGTTGCGTGTCATTCCTTGTGGCCTATTTCTCATCTCCACACCATCCCTCTGGAGCAATGTGTGTTTCTCTATGCTTTCATGTCAGGTGCGTCTATCAGTTTTCCTTACTTGTTTCTTTGTTCTTTGAACGAAGTTCATAAGAATTCTGCCATAGGGTATGCACTTATACATCCTATTTTCATTCATAGGATTCTTTTGTTCCTTGGTCTAGCTGATTTTCCTGCTGGTGAGCCTGTACATGTTGTCGGTCCACTAGGTGCTACCTTCCTTCGACAGAGGGCTGCTCATCTGAGAGCTGATCCTTCGGTCTCTCGAGGTGCATCTTCTAGTAGTGTTCCCCCTCCTCCCTCTTCTACAGGTGCTGCTGAGACTTCTGGTGCTGCTGCTACTGACGTTCCCTCACCGACTACTTCGGATGATTCAGACATTCGACATACGTTGGATCATGTCTTGACTGTTCAGACGGCTCAAGGACAGATTTTGGTGGACATTTTTTATGAGATTAGAGGATTGCGAGCAGATTTGGCACGGTTTCGGAGTTCTTCATCGCCACCTCCTTTTGATGATGGATTTTGATTGCCCTTTGGCATTCCGTTACAAAAAGGGGGAGTACATATGAAATTTTTTTGGCACTTGTACTTATTTTTGTTTTTAGGGGGAGAGTTTTGTGGAGTTGTTTAGATTGTATCTAGGTGCTTCACTTTGTACTTTATCTTCTTAGCTCTTACCACATTGGTTTTACCTTATTGGGTTATTCATGTTAGGGGGAGTATATTTTGTTGTTTCTTGTTTCAAACTGCTTATTGATTTATGTTTATGAGTTCTTCATTGATATATGTCTTTATTGTGTGTTGTTTGAAATCAAGATTTTATTTTTCTTTACTTGTATTTTTTCCACACATGCGGTTATGCATTTTGTTTAAGTGTTTCAGGAAATATACAGGTTGATTCAATTAAGCTGCTGTCTACTCTTGCAACTGATGGATAGTAGTTAGGATTGAATTTGAGTTTTATGAGCATTATTTTGTAAAGGGCTTTTATCTGTAAACTTTGAGCTATTTAAGTTGTGTTTTGTCATGGATTGCCAAAGGGGGAGTTTGTTAGGTTCTAAAGACTTAAGTTTTATGTATTTAGAATTCTAATTTGTATTGTTGGCAAACCATGATCAAAACAATGTATTTAAGTTGTTTTAGAATTGCTCAAAGTTGGTTCTTTGTTGTGAAGTTGGATTAAACTACTGCATAAATTAAAAAACTGTTTCAGTCCATTTCGATCGATCGAAACTTAGGCTCGATCAATCGAAAATCGGGTCTGACGTTTTTTAAGCAGAATTTCCAACTCAGCCCTAAGTGTTTTAAAAGGTTTTGGGTTTCTAATTTACCCTAGGTATATAAGGGAAACCCTAGCCACGTTTTAGTGTTGCTCATATTACGGTTTGTGTGAATCTCTTGTGAGATCTTTGAGGAGCTTTCCTTCACATAAACTTAGGGTTTTCAAGGAGAAGAAGTTTTCTACACCTTGATGATCATTCTAGTTGCTGCCATTAAAGTTTAAAGAAAACACAAGCGGGTGTGCTTGTATTTGGTGGAGAATCCAAGAAAGAAGAAGTCCGTGGATTCAGAGCTTGCACGTGGTCATGCCAGTAAGTTCTACTGGTGGGTAGAAATAAGAAGTCGAGCGTGGGGGCTTGTAAGTCTTATTGTATGAACTTCGATTCTTTCAAGATAGTGGATTCAAGTTTACCTTGAGGATAGTTAGGTTAAATCCTCCCCAGGTTTTTACCGATTTGGTTTCCTGGGTGATCATATCTTTGTATTATTTATCTTTCTGCTGCTTTACTTGATATGATTATTTGATTGTGTTAACCTAGATTTAATTAATTTGACTAAGTAACAACTTGGCTAAATTCCTAGGTTAATCCAATTGTGTTTTAAGGGGTCTAAAAACTAACAAAATGGACCGAATAGACCAAAGTGGACCAAACAGGACCAATGTGGACCGAATTGAACTAAAGTGGACCGAAATGCTACACTGATGTGGCTCAACAAGAGTGTAGAAGTAATAAATGATATGCTTCAGTTTTTAGATATTATATAGATTTGTATCAAATAATTATTTTCATCTCATAACATGTATATTTTAACACATCAAGAATCACCTACCAAATAAATCTTAATTAACTTAGTAAATCTACTTAATATTATATATATGATCATAACATCACTCATAAAAATTTTTAAGCATTTTGAAGGAAAACACTTGTCTAGAATCCACTTAGGTCCAATTCTCTGGTTTCTATACAGAGCAAACCTCCTTTGGGGGACATTAGAGAAATAGATAGACCTGTTAGGGCCAAGGGGCATTTATACAATGCTGTTAGGTCCAATTATAACCAGTGTCACACCAGATACATCCATGATATCCTGTCAACATATCATACATGTTGGAACTATGTAATGGGACGCTTATGTTGTATGTAGAGTTAAGCAGAAGGTAGTATTTCCCATTTTATCATTTGAAACTTAAAAATAAAAATGAGAAAATGATAATAAGCTTCTTACACTTAGGTATCACCCAAGTAAACATGCTCAAGAGCTACTAATTTTTAGACTTCCCTTTTCACCTTAATAAGGTAATAAGGCATGGCATGATCCTTGTTCCCTATCATTGACCTCACAAGACAATGGCCTTCGACTACTCATTCAGTGAATTAAACCTTTGCAGCTTAATGTAAGATAAAATAAACTTTTCAACTCCAAGAATCCATTGCTTTATGTAGAAACTAATCAATCCATTGTAGTCAACAATCTTTGACTTCATTTGCAAGAAAAATTCTAAAATCACCTATTATTTGGAAAATGTTTTTATTGGACAGAGAAATGGTTTTATTATTTTTCCTTAACTTCCAAATCTTATTCTGGTTTGTGATTTTTAATCTTGAGTAGAAGCAGTAGCTGTGCCTAGATTGATGGGTGTCTCCCTTCAGAAAGCTAGTTCGATATGTAAAAAATGTGATGTTAACAATATCGTAAGATCCCTAGTATCAAATGTTAACAATACTGTAAGTGCTAATCTGGTCTTCTACAGCCATTCAAAGACATGTAGCACATGCTTTCATCGCTTGGCTTGTTATGAGATACATAGTATCCTCTTGGGGTAAACACTTCTAGTGGGGATACAAGGGATGTTCTATATGCATTCTGAAGAAGTTGCATAGACAGTGGAGTGAAGTTATGAACAGATTCTTTATAGACTCTCCTGAAACAAATTGAAATAAGGTTGCTGAATGGGGGTTGGAAAGTTTAAAAGGTAAGAGTCTTAAAGCTTCCTTATGTAAGTTAGCATGGCAGGTGTTATATACCATGTTGAGGAAAGAAAAAGACCACAAGACGTAAGGAAGAACAAAACAAATTTTGATTTCAAATTAAAGACAAGACACTTCTGCATAGACACACACCACACTTTGCTTACACAATAGACACACATCAACTTTTGCCTTTCACAAATTTTCAAAACTAAATTCTTATAATGCACACACCAACTCACTTGCACTAGCTCCGCACAACGAACACATGCAATTTACTTTACCACACTCACTCTTGTAAGGACATATACACTCACACTAGGAATTGGTGCTTACACTTCACACACCAAATAAGCACCATCACTTCCTATTTATACTTGGTTCAAGTCGGTTAAGTCACCAACTTTGATATTTCTAGCCCAGTAATAGTAAACTGCTTTCTCTAAGCTTCTAGACATCCTAAAACTGTGGCTGGACTTTAATTGTGCAAAAGAGTCTTGTAGAAAGAAAATTCCAGAGAGAGCAAGAGAGAAATTTCTAGAGAGAGAGAGAGAGAGGCGGTGTTTGATTTTTAACATACCATTTATGGAGTCATAGAAATGCCAGAATTCATGGAGGGAATATTTAAAGTGAGGAGCAGTTGAAGAAATGCGAGATTGGTGTAAGGATGGCAGCTAGAGGGAATTTCATAGACTCTAGCATGAATATATCTCTGTGTAAAAGTTGGAATATTCCACTATCATTTCTCAAAATGAAGCCAAGGAATCTTGTGCAGTCGTGCTGAATTGTTTCCTGCCTGTGTTTCCTACGACATCTATAATTTTTATGCTAGGTGCTATTGTCATTGTATTTGGTGTCCTAGTAAGAGTCAATATTGCATTTGGAAAATCCAGAAAGTGTTTCTTTAAAGAGAGTTCTGCTCTGCTTCAAATATGTCTATGTCATGTCTAGTTGTTCTGTTGTTGCTATTGTTATGCTGCATGTGGCTTTGTACTGAGTGTTTTCTTAATAATATTTTTCATTCATCCAAAAAAAAAAAAAAACTAGGCCCAAGTTCATGTTGGTATGCAACCTTGGAAAATTTGATTGACAGGAAAGCTAAATATAGGAAATGCATAAGTTTGGTATAAATCTCTACTCACTTTTGAAGTATTCATCCTCAGAAATCTTTAAAAAATCCAAATGAGGCAATACTTATGTGACTTGTGAGTTGAAGTTACACCATGGGGAAGTAATATTTAATCAAATCACAAAGAAAAGAGGAAATAAATGAGCTATTTGAAATAAATCTATGACAGAAAACTAGGGGGTGGATGCATACCAGTATAGCTTAGAAGGAAAAGCTCAAAAGTAATGAAGGCAGCAATGCAAGAGGATATTCTACATCTCGTTTTCCCTCATCCTTAAGCATGGAATCAATGTGTATTCTGAGTCTTTTAGGCTGAACTTCTTCAACATAGCTTCTAAATCTTCAGGGTCTTGCTTCACAATTACAATTTTGCTTATATCTTTCTCCATTATCAACCATCAATTGACAAATGAGACCCCAATTATCAGATAAAGAAGTCTTGAAGTGAAAAAGCCCACACTTCTGCACATTCAAGCTTTGGCAGTTGCAATTGAAGCTTCCATGCAATTGTATTGATTCAACCAATCTGTACGTGATTCACACAATATATAGGATTGCCACATCAATGCACCTAGATGGAACCGCTTGACATCAGTTTCCAAATGACAAATAAGACGAGAAGTTTCTTTTCCCAAATTGACAAGGACGGTAGTTGGATGATCATAGTCTGATAACAAGCAAAATAAAATAAAATAAAATTTTTGTACTGAGTACATTAAGAATATGATTTTGACCAGCAATAACCAAACAAATGATATAATTGATAGCATAGTATCCATCTACTGCAAATATTCTAAAGAAAGAAATCAATATTATAGCTTTACTCTATTAACTCAACAGAGCTAACTTGTCATATAGACACATGCACATCAGGAGTTCTAGAAAAAATTTCATCCTTAAATCAAATTATTAAAAAAAAGAAAAGAAAAAGAAAAAGATGATATTTTGTAAGTTTGTTATATTGGGACCCAGAAAAACCAAGTCAAAAATCAGGAACCTAATTCAACTATTTCAGGCCTAATTCAAGGACAAACTCAGCACAAAATACAAATTCCAAAAAGGAAAATTTCCACAGCTTTCTAATCAACCAAACAATGGGTCGTGTGGTGTGAAGTCAAAATAGTTGTCCTACTTCTAAAAGATAAAATAGTTCACTTGGAAACAGGGGCCCAAATTTTCTTCATTCCATTTGATTTTACGACACTGGAGTGTCATGCATCTATTGCATTCGCCTACGGAAAGTCGTAGTAAATACTATAAAAAGAGAGCAATAATAGAGAGTTCTGAATATACCATCCAACACAATTGAACAAAAATGACTACCATACAATCAGTTCCACATGTTTTTTCGTCAGTTAGCAACGTGACAGTTTCTCCTTTTCAACAGAGTCCAAATAAATACTTCTTCGTATCCAGTATGAGGTAGCTAGCAGAAATTAGAAAACAAATTACCAAACTAAAAGAACTAGCAATGAATTTTCAAAGAGAAAAAGGAAATACACAACTACAAACAATCTCATGTAAGAAGGAGAGAAGATGGTGACTTACAAAAAAAATCAGAGAGAAAAAAAAAAGTTGATTGGCAGTGCAAATTCCATAAAAGCTATAACTTTCATTGAGATTCCTCTTCCTCACAATCAAAATTCCCAAAACCAATTTTCAATTAGATTTGGGTGTGGTGGTTCGTCATTAGAGGTAGCTTCTCCACTAGGTATAGCCCCTTCCCCATCAGAGTCATCACTGCTTCACTTAATTTTGGTGTCTTTTTCTGAATCGTCAAAACCATCCTCATCATAAGGAGTGATGATGCAGTTGCTTGGCCCAGCCTTAGATTGGTTTATTATGTCTTCAATGTCTCGTTCAAATACCAGATGGGCCCCGCATTTTGTAACCTCCAAGCCTGGACCTTGGGCTTCAAATTTAACTTCAATCTGGCTGAATCTGTTAGCATTGAGTTTATTAAATATTTCAATCCGGCTGAATCCATTAGCTTCGAAGTGTGTAGAGGGAACATATTCCACCCAAAGCTGATGCGATTCAATCTTACCAAATTGCTCAGATAAAATAATACGCTCAAATCCTTTTCCATCAACCAAACACAAAAGTCTATGCGTAACTATTATATTTGTATCATCGTAAATTTGAAGTTGGTGAAGTGGGTGATGCTGGCGAAATATAAAAACAGCACACACAGCGATTCCTATCGATTTGTTACCTAATAAATCTGAGGGCACTTGCAGATTCACTGAACCCCCCACATTTTGGTGGCTAAACCATTTCGGAATTTCACTTCCAGGAATCTCGACGTGAAAAGAATAATCTTGCAGACCCTGAAACGTATAATTCATGTGCTTAGAACTTCACATGAGAGAGAGAGAGAGAGAGAGAGAGAGAGAGAGACAGACCTGATTAATGATATAGTGTCTTAGCATTGTTGAAGGCAGGTCACCATAGCCTTGATTCTTGATCAATTTGTCGCAATTGGTAAGACAAATTCTCGGCCCAAAATCGGATTCTGGTCTTAATGATAATGTTTCCAGTGAGGTACATCCTGTTGCACTAATACTATTAATATGTAATGGAAGCTTGGGCAACATTCGAAGATGAGTGCAACCGCACAAATAAAGAATTTCTAGATTAGATAGTTGAATGATACTTTCAGGAAGGGAAACAAAATTATTTCCCCTTAGATTTAAATCTATTAAAGATGGCAAGCACCCAAGAACATTAGGAATTGTCTGAACATTGCAATAACTTAGATCAAGTTTGGTCAAAGAGCATAAGCCTATTAAAGAACGCTCTAGCATGCCCATGGGATTTGGACTTCTTCTAGGTTGCATTAAAGGAAACCTCGTGAGTTTATTAGATGATAGCCCCATGCATCTGGAGAGAGATAGTACTTTGAGATTTTTTAAGTGAACAACGGATGAAAGAAGGCCTGTTATAGCAGTCCCGCTCAAGTCTAATTGCTCTAAACCTTCAATTTTTCTCAAATTTTCTGGCAATTCATCAAGTTTTGAGCAGCCAGATAAATTGAGAGTTTTTAGAGACATCAAACTACAAATTGCAATAGGTAGACTTGAAAGGTTTTTGCAATCTCTTAGATGCAATTCTATTAGGCCAGTTGAGTGTATCACTAATAATGATAGATCTTTTATAGCAGTCTCACTCAAAAAAAGTTTTGACAAACGTGGCATATTTTCTATAATATCTGGAAATTTCTTCAGTTTTGAACAACCACTAAGATTGAAAAATTCAAGAGCTTCCAAGCTGATCTTGTGATGAAGCCTTTTGAGACATTTACAACCATTCAAATCCAACCGAATAAGCCTTTTAAGATCTCCAAGAGATGCATGTATCTTATATAGTCTTGTACAACGTTGGAGAATCAGTTGCTTAAGATTTGGGACTCCACTAAGATCTGGGATCTCAATCAAGTTTTGAGAGTCACTGAGGTCAATGAGTTTTAACTCGTTTAAAACCTATTATAAACCAGAAATAATTAGACAAACTCAAGCCTTAATGAAAATGATGGAAAAGCACATTTGCATAAGTAAAAATCTTACCATAATTCCTTTCCATAGTTGTTTGATGTCACTGCAATGCATTCTCAGTTCAACAAGTTTGTTTGGTTGGAAACTAGTTGGCAGCGATTTTAAAGGATATCCATGCCAATCTATTACACGTAACTCATTAGAAAGATAATTGAGGCCTTGTGGAAGTTGGATAGGACCTCTAATGAGGTCTTTTGGAGGATGCACATAACCAATTTTAAGGAATCTCAAATTTGTCATCTTTGAGAAGGCTTCAACACTCAAGTGTTCCTTTTTAATCGCAGGTGCCTTTAAGACTACACCTTCAACAAACTTTGTTCCCTAGTAACCAAGAAAAATAAAATTAGAAAAATTCTTAGAATAATGTGAAAAAATATATATACTTCTCTAAATTCAAGTTTAGACATGTCAACTTACAATATTATTTTTCAATACATGCAAGACATCCTCATAACGGCATAACCTGCTACGTCTACCAAGCTCTTTAAGGGATTCACGACGAACAATGTCTTGACCCATTTCTTGTAGCAAATCATGCATCCATAAAGTTCCATATTCATCAATGGTTATGAGAGATCTATCTACAAGAAAACCAATATTGTAGGCTGGACAGAAACCAAAGCTTTGAACCATATCTATTATGCCATCCTTGTTCTCGCCTTTAAAAAAACATGCAATATCCAAAAATAATTCTTGTTGCATTTTTGATAGCCCATCAAAACTTATTTTAAGAACATTAAAAATTTTATTATCAGGTTCCTCTTTTAGTTTTTCTAGGGCACTTTTCCATTCATCTATTCTTTTTCCAAATAACAAAGAACCTAAAATTTCAAGAGCTAAGGGAAGGCCGTTAGCATACTTCACAAAATACTCAGACATATCCACATAATTTTCTTCAGGATGAGGTTTCTTGAAAGCCTTCCAACTAAAAAGTTTCAAAGCTTCATTATCCTTCAACTCTTTAGCTTCATATATATGTTTCACTCCATGCCTTTTCAACAAATGCCTATCTCTACTAGTTACAATGATTATACTCCCTACACCAAACCATTCATCTTTCCCAGCTAATGCTTTTAGCTGTTCTTCTTCATTCACATCATCAAGAACAATAAGAACCTTCTTATTGCGGAGTCGCTTCCTTAGAACATTGATTCCCTCATAAACATTCGATATATTGTTTTGGGTACTCATGAGGATCTTAGAAAGAAGTTGTTTCTGTAAAGAAACTAGACTTTGATTTTCAGATTCTTCTCTAATATTATGAATAAAGCTACTAGCTTCAAAGTGAAGAAAAATTTTATTATAAATTTCTCGAGCAAGAGTTGTTTTACCAATTCCACCTATACCACAAATCCCAATAAAACGGACAAAATCTAATCTTTCACACAAACATAAATCCAACATTTCCTGCACACGAGATTCCATTCCAACAAGGTGCTCAGAAACACTTGGGACTTCACGATCCAACTCATCATTTATCCTTTGAATGAGTTTTTCGATAACTGTTGATCCAGGCCTACAAAAAATATAGCAAAACATTAATTTTGATGAGGCAAAGCTAGATACATTAATTTAGGTATAAAACATTCATCAAAAGTAAAATCTTAGCTTTGTCGAGTAGCAAAAGGGGAACTCATATGTGGTACAAATTATGCATGCAATGTTTTTCAACCTAAGTACAATTCGAGCTTATAATTTTTTCCTAGGTTTGTAATATACAAGAGACAATGAAAGTTGTCATGTGGCCAAATAAAGAAAGTAGCGAAAAATAGTATTAAGAAAATTTGAAAATCGAAAAACAAAAACAAAAACAAATTCTTACTCATCCCGTAAATCCCATCCAGAGATACCAGCAACTTCTGTCATAGCATCTTTCCAAGTTTGCACATTCTCAGTATTATTAATGAGATGTTTTGCAAAGGCATCCTCGAAAGTTCCCCTCAGTTTGCGCACATCACTAGGATCCACATCATGGAAAACAGGCAGAACTATCAGCTTCTTCTTGCCCATGCACTCGTAGACCTTTGCTAGTTCAGTCAAGCACCAACTCGATGAAGCATAGTCTCTAGAGAAAATAACGACAGCAATCTTTGATTCCTCTATTGCTTTCAAGAGTTCTGGTTTAATGAATGCTCCTCGATCAAGACTTTCATCGTCCCTAAAAGTGGTTATGCCATTCCGTTTCAATGCTTCGTACAGATGGCTTGTAAATTTTTTGCGGGTGTCAGAGCCTCTGAAACTGAGAAAGACATCGTATTCGTATGTCCATCTAGGCGCAGAAGTAGAAGAAGGAGGAAAAGATGAGGAGGAGGCATTTTCTGTGCCCATAGAATTGCTATCAGAAATATACTAAAGATATGTATTAAGAAAATTATTCAACTTAGTAAGAATTAACACATGAAAGGAAAATAAATTGGGGAAGAAGAAAGCATAGCACTGGGTGGAGTGTTTGTGACAGACACAGCACTGGTGCCGTTTACTTGCAATTACGTGCTCACAGATAAGAGAAAATTTCTATCGGAGATCGGAGATCAAAGCTCACAGATCGGAGCTCTCTGTATTTGACGTTGACCACGGTGGATCGAAGTACATTGGCACAGTTGATTTGGGTTGTCTGTGAAGGAGTAGAACCGGGTTGATAGGAAGAGAGAGAGAGAGAGAGAGAGAGAGAATTCAGTGCGAAGAGAGGAAGAGAGAGGAAAAAAAGAATTAAGCAAAGTAGAAAAGAGAGACGTAGAGTATTCAATTTGCAAGTGGACTCAGTCACCATCTTCCAGATTAAAAAATAAAAAGGACTTTATTAAATTGTTAGAGATATATATTAGACATATTAGCCAATGTAATAGGCCCAAGCCCAATCCTGCTTGTACTAGTAGTCTAGGGTTTAGTCGCCTATATATACTCATGTTATGGCTCATTGTAACACAGGTTATTGTATTACACTCTTATACATAATAAAGATGTAGCCCCTTAAGGGATTCCTCCGTGGATGTAGGCCGACAAGGCTGAACCACGTAACCCTCGTGTTCTCAGTGTTCCTATTCTATGCTTCTCCTTCCGCATCCACTCTAACATACACAACATGGTATATCACATCGCGTTGCTAATAATAATTACATTTTACAAAAATTAAATTGCCCTTGTGAGTCAAAGCAGCGTATATGTAAATATAGTGCGTGTCCACACCACGCATGTTTCAACAAGGAAACATCGTAGCAATGAAGTAAGAAAAAGACTAAGAAGTCCTGCATACAAATTTATTAGAATAAAATTCCACGTGGAGTAATGTTGCTGAAGTTAGGTAAGAAACTAAGCAGCCTCATCTTCCAGGTATCTTCCTACTCCAACAACAACTTAAATTAAACATAATATAATATAATATATATTGGTTGTTAAATGTTAAGAATTCATTTTTTAATAGAGTTAAGAATTCATTTTTTAATGGAGTTGGTGTGCAAGTAGCGGCCCTCCTATTACGGTCTGACAATTACATAAAACTAAATATTGGTTGTTATTGGGATCTAGCATATGGAATTAATTCTTCGCATTTGCATAGATTATACGTATGCAAGTGACCCTACCCTCCAGCTACTATTTCTTGGAAGATTGATTCTACTGTTAGAAATTATCTTAAGAGAAATTGTAGTAAGGAAGACTGAAATATATACCACTACTATACCACAACAACAATAAAGTCTTATGCTATGTTTGGAAGTTTTGAGAGAGAGGAGAGTTGAGGAGAGTAGAGGGAAGGAGGGTAGTAGAGAAGAGAGTAGAATGAAATGATTATCCTCCACCTTATTTGGATGTTTTTAAAATTAAGTAAGGGGAAGAGAATAATTAGTCTTTTCATTTGTAATTTTGTTAATATAGTAAGGGCAAATTTGGTAATTCATTTGGTCAAGTATTTTTATACTCCACTCTCCCTTCAAATTTCTCAAATTTGAGGTAATTAAAAATGAGGGGTTAGAAGTAGTTTAAAACCCTCCAAAGTCCAAAGTCCTCCAAATCCCTTCTCCTTCCTTAAAAAACATCCAAACAAGGTAATTTAATTACTCTACTTCCCTCTACTCTACTCCCCCTCTTTTTCCTAACATCCAAACATAGCATTAGTCTATAATATATATTGGTTGTTAAATGTTAATGGGAACTAGCATCATATGGAAATCTTCGCATGTGCATTGGTCAAGAAAAAGAAAAGACTGTTTGTGTTTGTGTGGTCATGGAAGCGATTGGAAATATAGGAACAACTTATTAGGAAATTGCAGGTGTATTGAGACAGAGGGTCTGGCCTTCACAAATTAAGAATTCATTTTTTAAAAAAGAAAATGGCCTCAGTCATTTATCAACAATTCAGTGCGAAGAGAGGAAGAGAGAGAAAAAATTAAAAAATAAAAATAAGCAAAGCAGAAAAGAGAGACGCAGAGTAATCAATTTGCAAGTGGCCACAGTCACCATCTTCCAGATTAAAAAGGACTTTATTAAAATTAAATTGCCCTTGTGAGTCAAAGCAGCGTATATGTAAATATAGTGCGTGTCCACACCACGCATGTATCAAGTATCAACAAGGAAACATCGTAGCAATGAAGTAAGAAAAGGACTGGGAAGTCCGGCATACAAATTTATTAGAATAAAATTCCGCGTGGAGTAATGTTGGCTCATTGATGAAGTTAGGTAAGAAACTAACGCAGCCTCATCTTCCAGGTATCTTCCTACTCCAACAACTACTTAAATTAAACATAATATAATATAATATATATTGGTTGTTAAATGTTAAGAATTCATTTTTTAATAGATTTAAGAATTCATTTTTTAATAGAGTTGGTGTGCAAGTAGCGGCCCTCCTATTATATGGTCTGACAATTACATAAAACTAAATATTGGTTGTTAATGGGAACTAGCATATGGAATTCTTCGCATGTGCATAGATTATACGTATGCAAGTGACCCTACCCCTCCAGCTACTATTTCTTAAAAGATTGATTCTACCGTTAGAAATTATCTTAAGAGGGATTGGAGTAAGGAAGTCTGAAATATATACAAAAATATAAAAATTGGAGGCCTTGAATATTAATTAAGATTGCTTCCTGTTGTGTGCCACGTAGGATTCGTTGTCCACTCTCTCCCTTCTTCTTCGAAACCGTTTCAGATCGCCAGCTTGTTGGTTTTCCTATTTAAAATGGTCGTTTTCACCTGACCACTTATAAAGATAATGGTAATGGCAATTGAGTAGATGCAATGCCAATATGTGAGTCGGTCTCAATGATCATGGAGGCAGCAGCACTGTTAGTAGATGATATGACAAGAACTTTTTTTTCTTGATACAGAACAGAAGCACGGCAGTACAATCTTCAAGATTACACGAGGCACCAAGTACTATGATAATCTAAGCCACAACATGGTAAACATGGAGCATCACAGCACCCTAATGCCAACAGGGTACCGAGACTAATACACAGATACACAGCAGCAAACACAGACAGCCTAACATGGCCTTTTACACAGAAAAGCAGGGTTAATGCCTCATTTACAACACAATATTCTGTTAGGCACTGAGTCAATTGTTCTACTTTTGCTCTCCACTCTGCCTTTGACATCCTCTAAATATCCTTAACTATCTGCTCCTATGTTTATCTTCCTTGAGTGGATGACAGCTCTTCTGCCATAGATAATACACAGCAGCCCACCAAGCCAATTTTCAAATAGCAGCTTTAGAGCTATTGCCTTTGAGATGAGTGATCGCCCATTCAAACAATTCCAGCCAACTGCATTTAACATTTGAGATCAATCAAAGCCTGTTTTAATAGTTGTAAAAGACCCTTTTTTTTTAATGGAACAAAGGGAGATATAGGCTACTCTTTGAGTATGAAATATGAACTGCCGCAATTTTGTTTTCTTTTTTTATATTGATTCATGTAGTATTTCTACATCTTTGCCATAAGTGTGTGCCTCTAATTTACAGATAATTTTACAAGAATAAAAATGCAATCATTGACCTTGTTTGATCTTTGGCTCTTGCCATGTCCAGGTCCTATTTTTCAGGATCTGCCTTGTTGCTTGTTGATTCTGTATCATGTTGGTAGCCAATGTTCATAACAGGACAAAACAGGTTGGCAGCAGATGTCATGGTATTCATAGTAAAATCAGTCTTCTGTTGTAGTCATGGGCTATGGCCATTGCAGCAGTGGCAGTAGATTCCCGCTCCTAATAGAACAAATAGTTAAATTTTGGCTGCAAAAAGCAATTACAATCTGTGTCTTCTGAAATTTAAAACTTTAGCAGTTCTGCATCCAAATAACTTCTTAAAGCCATGGAAATGCTAACAACCACTACCAACATATAGCAGCTACTGCCAATATATGCATACATAAATTATTGCAAGTGGAACATGCAGGTCTACCATCACCTTTTTTTTTTTTTTTTTTTGGTGGGGTTAAGGTCTATGATTACCTTAACAGGGACTTGATTCAATTTTCAAAGTCTGCAGCAACTGTAGAACACTTACGTTCATATGTTCCAGACACAAGCCAGTCTACTGAATCTGAAAACAGACTAGGCAATACTGAGGTTAATAGAAGACCAATTTGTGTGCAGACACACACAACATAGTATACAACAAAGGATGAAGCTTTTCAATTGTCAATCTTCCAAGCAACACCTCAAACATTATACTTGTAGTTTTAAATCTCTTGATTAAAATAAAATGTTCTAAAAATTCCCTTGAAGAAAACCAGAATACAAAAGCTTTAAGAGCTGAGCTGCACTTCCTGCGCTTCATACATTACAAATCCAATTCAGTGGTGTTTTTGTCACTGGATCCTGAAATGCAAGCAACTTCAAATTTTAATCACATGATTATGAGAACAGAAAGCTGTAAAACCAAAGATTTGGAACACATTACAGGAGGTACCGAAAAGAGAGTAATCCATGTGAAGAAAAGCATTCTTTTAAGCTAGGAACAGAAATTTCCTTTGGGGTAGCAACTTGAACCTCAGTTGTCCTTCCATTATGGGTATATTGAGCCACAAGCATTTTCTGGTAGCATGATAGCATGAATATCAGATACACTTTCTCTGCCAACCTTGATTAAATTTAATTGTCCAGCAGCTCAACAACTAAGAATCTTCTGAGGAGCCAAATATGACAGCCAAATCCAAGAGAATGCCTTGCCCTGTGATCCTACAACCATAACGGAAACCAATTAGTCACCAAGTTGCAAAAACCCGCCATCCAATATACAGTTAATCGGAAAACACAATGACTCTCTACTATCTTATGCATTATTGGATTAACACTAAAAGTGAGGTCAATGATTGCTCAATAAACCAATGCATGTAGAATATTAGTCGCCTGTTTAGTGAGAGAAGTAGTAACTTAGGTAATCATCAACCACAGGTTCCCGATTGTATGGAAAATTTTTACCAAAACTATGTAATTTTAAGTTCCAGTTGGGTAGGAGGGTAAAATAATATAGACAGTTAAGGCTCCTAACAAAGAGAGAGAGAGAGAATTAACCACCAAAAGAATTATCTTGCATGAACAGAGGACATATGCTGAACATAGAAATTAAGAATTAAATTATTCTTAAGCAATAAATCTAGACTAAGTGCTCTCAACAAATCTATAATGAGTTTTGATTCATTAAATATATGTGGAACAAAAAGTACAAGATTTGGACGGTGAAGCAATTAAAGTGACAATAATAAGTTACATTATTATTAGAAAAGAGAAATCTTACTTTTATGGTGTAAATCTCATCGAGAAACACTGGCAACTTGTGTAAAGGACGCTTCCTCGCATGGCTTGTTGTATAGCACATTTGATAGATAGAAACCTAAGGATTACTGTGATGAGCAATATAGTCCTGTGTTCGATTGTAGAGGGACATGAGACCAGAGAAAAGCCGGATGGCATAGCCTGCAACCTCTGCAGATTCGTATTATTCAGGTTTATCTGTTTCCTTGTATCGGGGAATGTACAAGTCTACCCCCCGCCCTGCTTGAATCAATATATCATACAAGACCCTATCGCTCACACTCTCATGCAGATTTCCTTTGTATGAAAATGAATAATAACCACCTCAGAACAAATTGTGCCTATTAATAACTGTTCAAGGGGAATTTTTCTTTTTAAAGAGAAAAGGCAAGAGAAGCCCCACCTCACTAACAATTTGAATTAAATACACTTCTTTCATATCAATGAATGTATCAGGAAAAAAAAAACCATACAAAAAGCAAGGAAAACATTAAATTTATCACAGGCTTAATGCTTTATTTCTTACATCTTCAAAAACTACAAAACAAACATATTCAATTGACAACACAGAGAATCCATCAACTACAAATAATTTAAGGAAATAAATCAATAACACATAGCTTTACTCTATAAACTCAAACAGAGCTCACTTTCCACACACATACACACAGATTTCTGCACTAAACTTCATATCTAAAATCAAAAAGTTTAGATGAAAACGTAGAATAATGAACTTAAAAAGTTTCAATGAACTATTACATGCCCAATTCAATTTTAGCAATTTGATTTTCAAATACCAAACATCAAAATTTTTAAAGGTTTCTAACCAAGCCAAGGAAAAACAAAATTAACAAAATTCATAAGGCTTTCGAGGTGAAAGGGAATTCAAATGAAACTTACCAACGTGGACTTTGCAATCTGAGTTTCCTGACATGGTTAACGCACTTGAATTTGAATACGATGCGAAAACCTATAACGAAACGACACCGTAGAACCACGAGATATTATTCTGAATTGGAAGCCTTTGAATCCAATAATTTAAAAAAAAAAAAAAAAAAAAAAAAAAAAAAAAAAAAAAAAAAAATCGTCTTAGATATATTTAGCCATGTGGGAAAGGTAGGAATCACCGACATTGGGGTTGAGAGATTTAAATAGCGTATACGAAGTCAACACGTAGAGGGGCTATTGTCTAGGCGCTTTTTTTTTTTTTTTTTTTTTTTTTTCCAGTTGAGAAGGAATAGTATTTATTTAGTATTTACCATTTAGTTACGGTGAAATTTGAATTTTCACTCTCAATGCTAATCAAACATATTCAAACTAGAATGTAATTCGTCCTTATAAACGCCGCATGGGAATAATAAATTGAAGTGCTATTTATATTAGCTTGGATTATTAAACATATAGGACATTAGTTCAACCATGGCATTTAAAATTTTCATAATCTTTGTTACACCAAGTTTCTCATTACATTGCTATTATGTATATAATTTTGAAAATCATTATCGGATACTACATATAAAATATTAATTCAAAATCATTGTACATGAAATTCTACCAAGTACAACACAAAACAAAAAGAATAAATTGGTCCGATAGTAACTTCTAAATTGAATGAGGATAGGTGCATATGATTGTTCAACTCAATTATAATTTTTTAGGTTTAAGATCTTCGCATAAAAAATATCTAAATAGAAACAGTATAAAAAATTATGCTCATTAGTTTAGAGAAAAAATAACAGCAAAAATTTAAACAATTTAATTTTTATAGAAAGCTAACAAAAGCAATATCTAATTTTGATTCTAATTGAATTTTCTTTAAGCTTTAGTTATATATATATATATATATATATATATATATATATGATTTAGAATTTAATTAGTTTTAGACTCTTCGGTATTTGCACCCAATAATTCATTTGCCACAAAAATTAAAAACTTAGATAGACATGTGGCTAAAAATTGGATTTTAATTGAAATCTAATTTAGAAATTAATTGAATTTGGACTCTTCAATTTTTACACTTAATAATTTACTTGGCACAAAATTAAAAATCAAATGGGACACATAGTGCAAATTTGAGAATCCAATTAAAATCTAATTAAATTTTATCTAAGTTTTGGCTATTAATATATACTAGTATGTAGCCTGTGCTTACACACAATAATGATAAATTATAGTGATGCTATTAATGTTAACTTGGGTTATAAAACATAAAGGATATTAGTTCAACCATGATATTTGGAGGTACTAAAATAGTTTTTTCTTGCAATTTGCATGATATTAGTTAGACCAAGTTTTTCATTACACTGCTATTATTTATATAATTTTAAAAATCACTATTAAATATTACATATACAATATCAATTCACATTCACTGTCAGTAAAATTCTCCTAAATACAACACAAGATAAAAGAATAAATTGGTCTGATAGTGTCTCATAAATTGAATGGAGATAGATACATGAGATCGTTCAGCCCAATTACAATTTGTTACATTCAAGATCTTGACATACAAAATATCTAAATAGAAAAAATATAAATAATATTCACATTAGTTCAGAGAAAAAATAACAACAAAAATCTAAACAATTTAATTTGTATGGAAAGTTAACAAAAGCAAAATTCAAATTTTCTCTAATTAAATTTTCAATTATGATTTATTTATATTGAACTCCTTGTTTTCTACTTTGATTTAACTCACTTGACACAAAAATTTTAAAAAAATACATTAGATAAGACACGTGGCGCAAAATCAAACTTTAATTGAATTCAAATTTTTACATTGAATTAATTAACTTGGCATAAAAATTTAAAAACTTTGATTAGAAGGGACATGTGGTGCAAAATTAGACTCTAATTGAATTCCAATTTGAAATTTACTTGAATTTTCTTTTTGTTTTACCTATTAATATATATATATATATATATATACTAGAATGTATCCCCGTGCATATGCACGAGAACAATTAAAATAAATTACAATTATATGATTCAAATTAAACTTTTTTTAAGAGGTTCAAAGTATGCATGATATTAGCTTACACTTTTTTTAAACCTATTTTTTATTTATTTTTTATGACTTTGATTGTTAAATATTATCATATTGCATTATAAATAATTAAAAATAGTATATAAGAATGTACTATTATTATATTACATAGAATTATTTGGATAAGTTAGTGTACATTGTTATGTATTTTTTTTATTTTATTTTTCTCATATCATTTTATTTAACATTTAAATTCAGCCACATCCCCCATATATCTCATTAAATTATTCATATTTCCACTCCTTTTTTATTTTAAAAATTTTAAAATATAATATTTTGCCTAAATTAAATAAATAAAATTGTACACATTAATTGGAATAATGCTAGGGAAGCACTCATTTTCACACCCAATGCATCAAAGGAAGAATGAAATACAAAACAAATCAACTTAGAAACACTAAATTAAAAAATTAAAAACAAATAATGCATATTTAATGTCATAGAATCATCATCAAATTTTGGAAAACAATAAGTTGCAAATGGAGAGAGAGAGAGAGAGAGAGAGAGAGAGAGAGAGAGGGAGAGAGAGAGAGAGAGAGAGAGAGAGAGAGAGATGGTATAGGAAAAAACCAATACAAAGTGTAGGGTTCGCGTTTAGATGCTCTTTACTATTAAGGGGACAAGCTCAAACCCAACGGGTCCAATACAATAAATTTGGTAGAGAAACGGGTTCTAGAACTAGGCTTTAGTGAGAGTGGTAACAACCAGACATGATCATATGGAGATGGAATGATCAAACACATGGTGGAAGGGCAAAAGTTTATCCTCGAGCTTGATCCGAGGACTGATCCTTTCTCTTAGTTCTTTAGTGCTTAGTTACAGAAGCTTTCGTGAGTAGTAAGAACTGCGACCGTCTTTTTTTCCTCCTCCATTCTTGGAGGGCCTCTTATGTTATATACCTTCTTTCCATTGATCTTGGCCATCTATTTGTTGATCACGCAGGTTTCTACTTGAATGCCTGTCCCTTCTGCCGCTTTCTTCAACTTGCTATAAGTTGCAGCAAACAAGGTGATACTGTTCAGAGGTCATTTTCTCATTAATGCGGCCAGATTGTCAGCTGTGGGCATTTAATGCGGAGGTGACAGCCTCTCCTGGCATTGCTCCTCCACCACGCCTCCATAGTTGGCCCACCGTGTTAGTCTTTTTGTTTGGGACGCCCGAGGAGGCTATCCTTGAGGGTGTGCCGCTTTCCCCTTCCGTGGCCTCAGCTCGCCGAGGACAGGGTTGTCCTCGGCAACGCCTCCTAGCAGCTTGGACTCTCTTTGTTCATCCTCTGACATTTCTTCTTCCTTGGCATGGACCTTGGGCTTGATATAAAATGGGCCGGGGTTGCCACATCCTTTGGCCCCACACAAAGTAATAAAGAGTAGATAAAGAAAAAAAACAAAAAACAAAATGTCAATTAGTAATCGTTGATTGGAAAACAAAGACGCTGTAAGGAGAAATAAAAAATAAAATAGAGATTACCGTGTAGAGAACATTAAAAACTTTACAGTGTAATAACATAAACCATTAAATTCACTTAAAAAATTAAATTAAAAATCAACAATTAAATACAATCATAGTACTAAATTTAAATTTAAAACTAATCAAACTCTAACTGTGGAAACCATATTAATCATAACTAAAAAATAGATGTTCTTTTATAGTAGTAGAAATTACATAAGAAATAAAGTTAGAAAATTTAAAAATATATTTTTTGACATTTCATTTAACCTTATTTATAATATATATATATATATATATATATATATATATATATATATATAATTTTCATACACTATTACTTTCAAAAATCTAATGAATAATGCTAACTCTCATTTATCGTCTTTATTATGCAAATCATCAGTTAGTAAATATATGATAATGGTAAGAAGCGTTACAAATGAGATCACTAAAATATATATATATATATATATATATATAAAATTAATTAGCCACTATCATTATAGAGTAGTAGTCTATAATGTTACACATAAAAAAAAAAAAAAAAAAAAAGCGGAATATATAGAGTTTTCTTAAAGGTATGTCTAAAAATTCACTATATGTGTGTGTGTGTAAAGGTAAAAAAATGTATATTTTAAGTTTTTATTAACTTAAAAACTAATGAAAAACCAATGGTTAATAACTAAAATTATAGTATTAATAAAATATTTAATGAGACCATCCTAAAAAAATTATCATGAGCAACATGCGGGTTTGTGACTAGTGTTAATAATATTCACATTTGGTCTTGTATTTATGGTGATGGGTGGGTATTTTTAATTATTTTTTATGAAGAGGAAGAGAGAGAAAGAGTTGGTGAAATTAATATTTTAATGAATAGAAGAAATAAATAAAACTTGGGATGTTCGGTGTGTTAAAATGGTACGATATAATTGATAAAGTAATTTTTAAGATGGTAAAATAGAATAGTTCCGAGAAAGTATTGTATGAGATGGTCGCATAAGACCAATGTCTCAATAACTTGTAAGTCCCACACATATAGAACTTACATGTTACTGAGACATAAGTTTCATGAGACCGTCTCACATAATAATTTTTTCCATCAAACATGTTAAGAAATAATAATGTCAAGCGACAAATACAAGTTATACAACCATCAACCATCAAAGTCTGGGTGCTTCTACTAATATTGTTGCATCCACACACATACAAAGAAGAAGGCATCAACTGAAACATTTGAAACACTAGTACAGTACAACAAGGGCATCTGCCCTGACATGAACTCCCTACTCAACATGAAAACAGTGTTGCAACTTGCAACATCAGTTCCAATAAGATCCTTGTTTGTATTGCTATTCAACTTCTACCAGTTTTTACTTGTTACCTACAATCTGTTTGCAGGGCTTCCTTGTCTATTCCTACTTCATTGCTACGAAATTTCCTTGGTGACTCAAAGGCGCGGACACCCACTTCATCTTTATTGACACATACGGAGCTTGACTATAGGAATTACCTTTCTTTCTGTTTTGCTGGATAAGAAGAGAATTACTTGAAAGTTAAATAGAAAATTAATATCTCTTTGCTTTGTTTTGTCTTTCAGCTGGGGAAGAAATTAGTTTAGGAAATTACTTGAAATTAATATCTCAAGTGTTCATTTTTAATTGCAGGTGTCTTTAAGACTATACCTTCAACAAACTTTGTTCCCTAGTAACCAAGAACAATAAAATTAGAAAAATTCTTAGAAGAATGTGAAAGAATATATATACTTCTCTAAATTCAAGTTTAAACTTGTCAACTTACAATATTATTTTTCAATACATGCAGGACATCCTCATAACGCCATAACCTGCTACGTCTACCAAGCTCTTTAAGGGATTCACGACGAACAATTTCTTGACCCATTACTTGTAGCAAATCATGCATCCACAAAAATCCATATCCAATGGTTATGAGAGATCTGTCTACAAGAACACCAATATTGTAGGCTGGATAGAAACCAAAGCTTTGAAGTATATCTATTATGCCATCCTTGTACACTCCTTTAAAAAAACATGCAATATCCAAAAATAAGTCTTGTTGCATTTTTGTTAGCCCATCAAAACTTATTTTAAGAATATTAAAAATTTTGTTATCAGGTTCCTTTTCTAGTTTTTCTAGGGCACTTAACCATTCATCTATTCTTTTTCCAAATAACAAAGAACCTAAAACTTCAAGAGCTAAGGGAAGGCCGTTTGCATACTTCACAAAATGCTTAGACAAATCCACATAATTTTCTTCAGGATGAGGTTTCTTGAAAGCCTTCCAACTAAAAAGTTTCAAAGCTTCATCATAATTCAGCTCTTTAGCTTCATATATATGTTTCACTCCATGCCTTCTCAATAAATACCTATCTCTACTAGTTACAATGATTATACTCCCTACACCAAACCATTCATCTTTCCCAGCTAATGCTTTTAGCTGTTCTTCTTCATTCACATCATCAAGAACAATAAGAACCTTCTTATTGCGGAGTCGCTTCCTTAGAACATTGATTCCCTCATAAACATTCAATATATTTTTTTGGGTACTCATGAGGATCTTAGAAAGAAGTTGTTTTTGTAAAGAAACTAGATGTTGATTTTCAGATTCTTCTCTAATATTATCAATAAAGCTGCTAGCTTCAAAGTTTAGAAAAATTTTATTATAAATTTCTCGAGCAAGAGTTGTTTTACCAATTCCACCTATACCACAAATCCCAATAAAACGGACACAATCTAACCTTTCACCCAAACATAAATCCAGCATTTCCTGCACACGAGATTTCATTCCAACAAGGTCCTCGGAAACACTTGGGACTTCACAATCCAACTCATTATTTATCACCTGAATGATTTTTTCGATAACTGTTGATTCAAGCCTGCAAAAAATATAGCAAAACATTAATTTTGATGAGGCAGAGCTAGATACATTAATTTAGGGATAAAACATTCATCAAAAGTAAAATCTTAGCTTTGTTTAGTAGCAAAAGGGGAACTCATATGTGGTACAAATTATGCATGCAATGTTTTTCAACCTAAGTACAATTCGAGCTTATAATTTTTTCCTAGGTTTGTAATATACAGGAGACAATGAAAGTTGTCATGTGGCCAAATAAAGAAAGTAGCGAAAAATTGTAAAAAAAACAAAAAAAAACAAAAACAAAAACAAATTCTTACTCATCCCGTAAATCCCATCCAGAGATACCAGCAACTTCCGTCACAGCATCTTTCCAAGTTTGCATATTCTCAGTGTTATCAATGAGATGTTTTGCAAAGGCATCCTCAAAAGTCCCCCTCAGTTTGCGCACATCACTAGGATCCACGTCATGGGAAACAGGCAGAACTATCAGCTTCTTCTTGCCCATGCACTCGTAGACCTTTGCTAGTTCAGTCAAGCACCAACTCGATGAAGCATAGTCTCTAGAGAAAATAACAACAGCAATCTTTGATTCTTCTATTGCTTTCAAGAGTTCTGGTTTAATGAATGCTCCTCGATCAAGACTTTCATCGTCCCTAAAAGTGGTTATGCCATTCCGTTTCAATGCTTCGTAAAGATGGCTTGTAAATTTTTTGCGGGTGTCGGAGCCTCTGAAACTGAGAAAGACATCGTATTCGTATGTCCATCTAGGCGTAGAAGTAGAAGAAGAAGGAAAACATGAGGAGGAGGCGTTTTCTGTGCCCATCGATTTGCTATCGGAAAAATACTGAAGATATGTATTAAGAAAATTATTCAACTAGTAAGAATTAACACATGAAAGGAAAATAAATTGGGGAAGAAGAAAGCAGAGCACTGGATGGAGTGTTTGTAAATTTGCCAAAAGTGTGTGCCTTTAATTTACAGATATTTTTATAAGAATAAAAATGCAATCATTGACATTGTTTGATCTGTAGCTCTTGCCATGTCCAGGTCCTATTTTTCAGGATCTGCCTTGTTGCTTGTTGATTCTGTATCATGTTGGTAGCCAATGTTCATAACAGGACAAAACAGGTTGGCAGCAGATGTCATGGTATTCATAGTAAAATCAGTCTTCTGTTGTAGTCATGGGCTATGGCCATTGCAGCAGTGGCAGTAGATTCCCGCTCCTGATAGAACAAATAGTTAAATTTTGGCTGCAAAAAGCAATTACAATCTGCTTCTTCTGAAATTTAAAACTTTAGCATCCAAATAACTTCTTAAAGCCATGGAAATGCTAACAACCACTACCAACATATAGCAACTACAGCCAATATATGCATACATAAAT
This sequence comes from Quercus agrifolia, assembly GCA_029955455.1. Classification (NCBI taxonomy): domain Eukaryota; kingdom Viridiplantae; phylum Streptophyta; class Magnoliopsida; order Fagales; family Fagaceae; genus Quercus; species Quercus agrifolia. Next base: position 788,829 of record JARQAD010000007.1, on the reverse strand, counting down.
TACTGCAAGTGGAACATGCAGGTCTACCATCACCTTTTTTTTTTGTGGGGTTAAGGTCTATGATCACCTTAACAGAGACTTGATTCAATTTTCAATACAAGAATTAAATTAAACTACACATTCTTTGGAGTTGCTAAGTCTGCAGCAACTGTAGAACACTTATGTTCATATGTTCCAGACACAAGCCAGTCTACTGAATCTGAAAACAGACTAGGCAATACTGAGGTTGATAGAAGACCAATTTGTGTGCAGACACACACAATATAGTATACAACAAAGGATGAAGCTTTTCAATTGTCAATCTTCCAAGCAACACCTCAAACATTATACTTGTAGTTTTAAATCTCTCGATTAAAATAACATGTTCTAAAAATTCCCTTGAAGAAAACCAGAATACAAAAGCTTTAAGAGCCAAGCTGCACTTCCCGCACTCCATACATTACAAATCCAATTCAGTGGTGCTTTTGTCACTGGATCCTGAAATGCAAGCAACTTCAAATTTTAATCACATGACTATGAGAACAGAAAGCTGTAAAACCAAAGATTTGGAACACATTACAGGAGGTACCGAAAAGAGAGTAATCCATGTGAAGAAAAGCATTCTTTTAAGCTAGGAACAGAAATTTCCTTTGGGGTAGCAACTTGAACCTCAGTTGTCCTTCCATTATGGGTATATTGAGCCACAAGCATTTTCTGGTAGCATGATAGCATGAATATCAGATACACTTCCTCTGCCTACCTTGATTAAATTTAATTGTCCAGCAGCTCAACACCTAAGAATCTTCTGAGAAGCCAAATATGACAGCCAAATCCAAGAGAATGCCTTGCCCTGTGATCCTACAACCATAACGGAAACCAATTAGTCACCAAGTTGCAGAAACCTGCCGTCCAATATACAATTAACCCGAAAGCACAACGAATCTCTACAATCTTACGCATTATCGGATTAACACTAAAAGTGAGGTCAATGATTGCTCAATAAACCAATGCACGTAGAATATTAGTCGCCTGTTTAGTGAGAGAAGTAGAAACTTAGGTAATCATCAACCAGAAGTTCCTGATTGTATGGAAAAATTTTACCAAAACTATAAAATTTTAAGTTCCAGTTGGGTGGGAGGGTAAAATAATATAGACAGTTAAGGCTCCTAACAGAGAGAGAGAGAGAGAGAGAGAATTAACAACCAAAAGAATTATCTTGCATGAACAGAGGACATATGCTGAACATAGAAACCAAGAATTAAATTATTCTTAAGCAACAAATCTAGACTAGGTACTCTCAACAAATCTATAACGAGTTTTGATTCATTAATTATATATGGAACAAAAAGTACCAAATTTGGACTGAAAAAATTAAAGTGACAATAATAAGTAACATTATTATTAGAAAAGAAAATGTTACTTTTATGGTGTAAATCCCATCGAGCAATACTAGCAACTTGTGTAAAAGCCGCTTCCTCGCATGGCTTGTTGAATAGCACATTTGATAGATAGTAACCTAAGGATTACTGTGATGAGCAATATAGTCCTGTGTTTGATTGTAGAGGGACACAAGGCCAGAGAAAAGCTGGATGGCATAGTCTGCAACCTCTGCAGATTCATATTCTGCAAACGCAAATCTGTTTCCTTGTCTCGGGGAATGTACGAGTCTATCACCCGCCCTGCTTGAATCAATATATCATACAAGACCCTATCGCTCACCCTCTCATGCAGATTACCTTTGTATGAAAATGAATAATAACCACCTCAGAACAAATTGTGCCTATTAATAACTGTTAAGGGGAATTTTTCTTTTTAAAAAGAAAAGGCAAGAGAAGTCCCACCTCACTAACAATTTGAATTAAATACACTTCTTTCATATCAATGAATGTATCAGAATAAAAAACCATACAAAAAGCAAGGAAAAAATTAAATATATCACAGGCTTAATGCTTTATTTGTTACATCTTCAAAAACTACAAAACAAACATATTCAATTGACAACACAGAGAATCCATCAACTACAAATAATTTAAGGAAATAAATCAATAACACATAGCTTTACTCTATAATCTCAAACAGAGCTCACTTTTCACACACATTCACAGAGATTTCTGCACTAAACTTCATATCTAAAATCAAATAGTTTAGATGAAAACATAGAATAATGAACTTAAAAAAGTTTCAATGAACTATTACATGCCCAATTCAATTTTAGCAATTTGATTTTCAAATACCAAATATCAAAATTTTTAAAGGTTTCTAATCAATCCAAGCAAAACAAAATTAACAAAATTCATAAGGCTTTCGAGGTGAAAGGGAATTCAAATGAAACTTACCAACGTAGACTTTGCAATCTGAGTTTCCTGACATGGTTAACGCACTTGAATTTGAATACGATGCGAAAACCTATAACGAAACGACACCGTAGAACCACGAGATTTTTTTTTTTTTTGACAGAACGAGATATTATTCTGAACTGGAAGCCTTTGAATCCCCAAAAAAAAAAAAACACTTAAATATTAGTGATGTTAGGAACATCACAAATTTTACTGTAGATTTACAAACTGACATGTTACCAATCACTAAAAAGTATTTTAAATATTCATTAATTACATTATTGAAGCTCATCAATTATTGCTATTGTCACATTATATTGTGAACATGTTGTAGTATTTTTAGCATTTTCCTTTTTTATTTCTAACAAGGTTTTAAAAAAAATTGCAAATGTTTTAGATACCAAAATTTTATAAAAAAATATGAATTTTTTCAAATGGTTGTGCACTTTTATTTTTAGTGATGTTAGGGATATCACAAATTTTACTATAGATTTACAAACTGACATGTTACCAATTACAAAAAGTATTTTAAATATTCATTAATTACATTATTGAATCTCATCAATCACTGATATTGTCACATTATACTATGAACATTTTATAGTACCTTTAGCATTTTTTATTTTTTATTTCTAATAAGGCTTTAAAAAAAAAAATTTGCAAATGTATTAGATCACCAATGATGATTAATCTCCCCTAATAGTTTGAAACTTTAATATTTGTAAACTAATCTACTACAAAGTCACACATCAATTAATATCATAGATTATAAATTAGATTATGAATGTAATTAACTATGTATCGTCATATATCTAAAATAAATTAATTTTCTTTTTAAAAAATAATATTTTTTTTCTTTTCGTTAAATTTATTTTTCAACTATGATATTCAATTCTCTATATGAAATTAATCTTAGTTTTAGTTAGTATCATTTATTAAATTATGTATTTAATACAATTAACCTCGATTTGATTAATATTAATATGTAAAAGACTCCACATAAATCTTTCGCCTTAGGCCCTAAATTAGGTTGGGCTAGCCCTGGCTAGTCCAGCACAGCAAGGGCAACTGCACTGACATAAACTCCCTAATAAAAACAGTGTGACATTATCCCAACCCAGTTCTACATAGATTAATTGTTGAAACTTACAAACAAACCAAGTACAAACTCAGCTACTAGCAAACTATTGAGCAGAATTCATGAGCAATGCAATGAAGTATACCTCTGTTAGAACTGTGAACTGTGTTTAGGCATTGCTGAGATTACCAACAGTATTGGCAGAATAACATTTAATCACATTTCACGATAATATCTACAGACACAACTTCTGCCCAAGTATTCATTGTACTTTTTGAGAGGCATACTACACTGAAATTTCATCAACAATTGTCACAAAACGGAAGCCCTATGACACGTTTTTCTTTCATCAGGAAGCAAAGTGCATCAAGGATTTTTTTTTTTTAATGAATAAAAAATAGGTAGAGGAGGGTGACCTGAGTTGGTGTCTTCCTTAGAAGACGAACATTATATAGTATTTTATTTGAACTTTTTTCCCATGTTCAATGTTATATATCTGTAAAGTACCAATTAAACTCAAAATGATGTAATTGTAACATGGTTTTGAACAAATGAAAAGAATATATTTTTTAATCTACATTTGTATTATTATTGTGGAATTTTCAAGACGAGTATATGAATATTGAGTTTGAGGCAAATGATCTTTCTTTATTCATTGGAGGGACTCAAGATGCAACATTAACTCACACTAACATGCACAATAGGCTCGGGTATAATTAATCTTTGTCGTATAGGATGCGATGTTCTTTAAAGTTTAAGAAAATTCCTTGAAAACCTTAATTCCCATATATGGCTCTCATAATAATTGCCTAGCACTGATGGCCTCGTTTTACTAGTGACTTTTATGTGAATAAGGTTTGATGATGAGATTGCAGTGCTGGAAGGAGAAGGAAAAGGCAAACAAATAAACAAAGGAGATTGTCGGAGAAGGTGCGTTTATTTAATTATTTTAATATATATATATATATATATATATATATATATTTTAAGTCACTACTACGAAATTTCTAAAAAGGTATGTTAATGAATGTCATTACTTCGAAATTTCTAAAAAGTATCCTAATGCTAATGCGTTTTATTACAAGTTTCCTTTTCTTTTTGAAGTCAAGTCAACAAACCAGTTGTATCAACCCAAAAAAAAAAAAAAAAAGAAGTCAACAAACCAGTGCTCCATTCCATTAAATTACCATTTACATGATTCTCAAATAAATAAATAATACCATTTACATTTTTTTTTTACTAAAACCATTTACAGACATAAAGTTTAGTCATTTATCATATATCCCTTAATCTTTTAATACTTAATTTGGACTAATAACATTATGTAGTATTTTATTTGAACTTTCTTCCCATGCTCAACGTTGATAAATAGGTAAAGTACCAATTAAACTCAAAATGATGTGATTGTAAGTTGTAACATACTAAAACTAGTCATTTTGAACACACGGAAAAAAATATATTTTAATCTACATTAGTATTATTATTGAGGAATTTACAAGATGAGTATGTGAATATTGAGGCAAATGATCTTTCTTTATTCATTGGAGAGACTCAAGGTGCAACATCAATCCGCATTCACATGCTCAATAGGCTCGTGTAGTTAACTTTTTCATATAGGATGTGACCACATATGTTCTTTAAAATTAATAAAAGAAATTCCTTGAAAACTTTAACTCATATATGGCTCTTTTAATAATTGCCTAGCACTCATGGCCTCGTTTTGCTAGTGTCTTTCATGTGAACAAGGTTTTATGTGGCAATGTGGCATGTCAAAAGCTATTTTCATTGCCTAATTGAGCAATTGCTTGAAAGATAATGGTTGATGGTATTCATTTTTGTTTTAACGGTGACTCTTGAGAACAAGGTTTGATGTGGCACGTCAAAAACTATATTTCTATTCTAATTTAGTAATTTCCTAGAAGATAATAGTTTATGGGATTTGATTTTAGAATATAATATATTAAATCTTGTAGTCTTTTTTTTTTTTTTTTTCCTTTCTTGAAAATTTCTAAAGGTTGGATAAAGTTTTTTTTAATTTTCGTCATTCTTTCCCCTTTTTAGCTTTACTTTAGCAGTCAGTCAAAAAGCCCTTCCCCCCTTCAATTCCATACCCTCAAAAGAAAAGAAGAAATGGAAACTCGGTTATAAAAAGGTGCTAAAGTGGAACACACGGACAAATGCAACCATCAAACATATTAAGAACTTATAGTGTCAACTAATACAACCATCAACCATCTAAGTCTAGGTGCTTCTACTAAGATTGTTGCATCCTCACACACGTACACACACAAAGAAGAAGGCATCAACAATTATTTTTGGATAATTCAGAAATTTCTATTAATATGAAACAAACCAATACAAACAGAAACATTTGAAACACTGAATCTTCACCTAGTACACTATAACAAGGGCATAAACTTCCTAATCAACATGAAATCAGTGTTGCAACATCAGTTCCAATAAGATCCTTGTTTGTATTTCTATTCAACTTCTACCAGTTTTTACTTGTTACCTATAATCTGTTTGCAGGGCTTCTTGCCTATTCCCTACGATATTTGCAAGGCTTCCTTGTCTATTCCCTACGATTAGGGGTGGCAATTTTTATCCATATCCATGAACCCATCCTATCCCAACCTCCTCCACCGCTAGCAAGATGCTCAACTCGGCCCAACAATTTTTTCAATTATATAGTTACCACTCGTAAAGATAATGGTGATGGCAATTGACTAATTGAGTTGAAGCAATTATGCTGCAGTGCCAATATGTGAGGTGGTCTTAATTATCATGGATGCAGCCGGACTGTTATTTGATGATATGATAACTACCATGTATGAAAGAAAATATGTTAACTGTATTAAGGACAACTTTATTATAATTCATTCAAATAGTTTTCTATATCTTTCCCATCATTGTGCTCTTGCCATGTTCAAGTCCTAAATTATCCGCATTTTCCATGTTGCTTGTTGATTTTGTATGATAACATAGGTTGGCAACATATGTCATTCACTATAAAATCAGTGGCAGAGGTAATGAATTTCCAAAATAAATTACATTTTGCTTCTTCTAAAAGGCCTTTTATACATCCTAAGAGCTTCTTAACACCAGTTAAAACCATCAACATATAGGACATTTTATCTCTTTGCTTTGTTTTGTGTTTTCAGCTGGGGAAGAAATTAGTTTAAGAAATGCTAACCAAGCGTTACTCCTATACAACAGCTACAGCCAATTTATGCATAAACAAATTATGGCAAGTGGAACATTCAGGTCTAATATCACCTTAATAGAGACGATTTGATTTTTCAACACAAGAAGAAAATTAAATTATAGCACACCTTTGGAGTTGCTGAGTCCACAGCAACTGTAGAACCTTTATGTTCATGAATTTCAGACATAAGCAAACCTACTAAAAAACAGATCAGGTATTCTATGGGGTTAAATGGAAGACCAATTTGTGTGCAGACATTCACAATACAGAAAGACATTGTATTTCTATTATTCTGTACAAAGGAAGACGATGCTGATGGAATAAAAGCCATAAAGGAAATTGATGTGCTTGAACAATGAGTTTATAGATTTAGACTGATAAACTCAGAAGGCCACTTGAAATATCGTGTATTTCGAATGGGCACTATGAGGCAGGGGGACGAGCATTCAAGGGTCAACAATTCATTTTCTATTAGAGTTCACGTTTAAGTGACCCTCCTCTTCTAGGTAAGTGACCCTCCTCTTCTAGGTATCTTCCTGGCCAAACAGCTATTTAAATTAAATTGTTAAACCATATACTAATATATTGGTTGTTAATGGGAACAAGCATTTGAAGGAAAAGTTTTAAGTTTAGCCGCTAAAAGCAATTGCACTTTGCTTCTACTAAAATTTTAGGCCTTTAGCTTTTCTGCATCCAAATAATCTCTTAAAACTATCACCTGCTGGGTTTTGCCTTTTTAGCTGGAGAAGAAATTAGATTTTGAAATGCTAACCAAGCATTACTCCCATATAACAGGCACATCAGCAGGTGGAACATACAGGTCTACCATCAACATAACATAAACTTGATTCAATTTTCAATACAAGAAGCAGATTAAATAATAGCACACCTTTGGAATTGCTAAGTCCACAGCAACCGTAGAACCTTTGAAGTTCATATGATTCAGACATTATCCGGAATACTGAATCTGAAAACAGACCAGACAATACTATGAGGTAAAATGGAAGACCAAAACAACAAATGATGAAGTTCCACAATTATTGATCTTCCAAATGACACCTCAAACACTATGTTTATAGTTTAGAATCTCTTGATTAACACTATGTATTCTACAAATTCACTTGAACAAAAAACTAGAATACAAAATTTTAAGACTCAAGCTCCACTTCTTGCATTTTCATGCATTACAAATCCAATTCCATGTTTTGTCACTGGATCCTGAAATGCAAGCAACTTCAAATTTCAATATTTGAATGTAAAAATAGTGAGGATGCAGTTCAATGTAGAATATACAAGCAAGAAACTCCAACTAAATGACAAATTAGATTACAAATAACTGGTCATTATTATAAATTAGTGTAAGTACTTATTAAACCTGAAAAGGAAATGTCAAAAACACCAATAACACTCAACTTTGTTAACTTGGCAAGGCCAAGTTTCCCAAAATCAAAACCCAGAAATGGAAATGCTAAAGATAAAATGAAAATATTTGAAATTACCATTAAAGTTAAGAGAATTAGGATACCATATGCCTTAGGTGTAAGCATCTATAAGTGAACTATAGTTCATAAAGTAACTGCAACAATCATCAACAACCCATCCGATTTTAATTATTTTACAATCCTACAGAATTAATTAGTGATGCATGCGGCCCTTGAAGCATTTAGGTCTGCTAGATATTACTAATTGCACCAAGAGGTGGTGAATGTGATCAATAATTTGATACCTGCCAAAATCATCATCTGTGACACTAGGAGGTATTCTAGTAACAAAAACTCGAGTCCCACCCTTAGAAGTTAATACCATTTTTTCCTTTTGAAAACAGTGAGTAAAATGTTCTGTAAAGACAAGCGAAGAAGAGAGCTTTTTCTCATGAACATATTGTAAAATTCAATTTCAAGAGTTTTATATATATAAATAAATAACCAAGAGATTATCCCAAGATGCTACAAATTATCTTGGGAAAATAATGGCAAGGGAAAAAGGCAACGTCTACAAGCAAACTGCTATAGCTGTATAATGGAAAAACCAAATCAAATATTTATTCAACAATTTTTTTTTCCAATAAGTAAATAATTCATTGATTGAAAAAAGGTGCTACCCTAGTAAAGGGGCTGCATACATAAGAGTATTACACAGAACAGAAAAAAAAAAAAAAATTAGGAAAGTGAAAAATCAAAACTAATAGAATACAAAACTGGTGAAAGCTCAAAGAATTCAGAAATTTTAGGAGGCCTGCAACAGAGAATGAAGAAGGTGGTGAAGACCAGTCATATAAGGAAAGTCATCAAATCGTGTTGGTAAAGGCTACAAGCTGAAAATTTGATTTTTTCTTGATCTCCTATGAGGATGTCTAGCGATAAACAACTAACAAATTATGTTGTGATAACTCGGTTTTCCATGAGATAAAGAAACATATCAATGCAGATGATCATCACTTAGTACTGGTTTTCAGCATAGAAAGTTAAAAACATACTGAGCGGGCTTAATGGATTTATATTTCAAGCCAGCCATTGTAGGTACAATCTGTCCAATCTATTGTAAAAAGTAGGTGGGTTCTGGCCAAGAGCAGTGGACTCACTGCTGAGATGCTCTAGGGGGATTATATGCCTTCATAGGTCTTGGTACTATATTTGTTTTTGTGCTGTTTTCCTCACCTTCTATGATGTATTTTCCTTTGTTTCTTATTGTATCCAAAATAGAGGTCCACTTGAGGCTAGCTTTTCTTTAGCATTGTATCTTTTATATTCTCTTTTAAATAAACAGTGTGTCACAGACTTAATATATTGTACAATTAGAAAATAAATAGAGAAAGTTCTTTGGTAAGAGGCACCATATTGATCTTCATAACAAATTGGTCATGACAGGTATCTATGAGCCAGCTTCAAGTGCATCGAGGAAGAATTTTTTTAATTTATCATAGGCTATACAGCTTGTTCCACAAAAGGTCCTATGTTTGAAGAAATTCAAGAGCTTCTCACAATATAAAATCAGAATGGTGAAAGTGAACATGAAGACATTAGGCAATACTTCACCTTGTAGATATAAGTCTTAACCCTTAATCTGAAGGATCAAGCAACATAATTTACAATTATTTGAAGTTCAATCAATTAATTTTCAATTTCAAAACAGAAATAGCTTTTGTCTACCAGCTACCAAAGATGATTTTACCTTCTTCTTTTTTTTTTTGTGGCAACTAAACATAAGTTAAAGAAGGAAGTAAAAAGAGTTGGGAGTAAAACAACAGGCCAATCAAGTTTAAACACACATGCATTGACTTAGTTTAATGCAAAGATAATTTAGCACAAATGACAAAACTAAGGTCATAGATTCTTTACTCTTACGCAAATCAAATGATTGGATACTTAAGACTGTAACTTGGGCTCTTATATAGAGCTATGGACAACTAATTCTGGGCTAGCTTTGTTGCAGAAAACAAAAGGACGAAACTTAAATAAATACTAGTAATCTCATTTAGCTGACTGAGGACTCCTATAGTGAGGAGGCAACACAACTATAAGATCCATCTCTAAATACAACATGCCCAATCATCCAAATACAGAGCCAGTCGATTTTCTGTTTTTTTTTTTTTTCTTAATAAAATTAAATCACAAGACAATGGGAACAGAAAGCTGTAAAACCAAAGATTTGGAACACAATACAGGAGGTAACATCAAGAGTGTAACTGATGGCATCTTGATGATATTCATTACATCACCAGGTATGCTTACAAAGTAGTATATGATGTTGCAAGTAGTCTTAAGGCAAAAGTTTCTAGTGTAGTGGTGGAATCCTGATGATATTCTTTATACCATGTATGGTTACAGAGCAGAAAATGATGTTGCAAGTAGTCTTGCAGAAAAGTTTCAATTGTATAGCAGGAAAAAAGCTATGTCTGGAAGCCACTTAAGTCTAATTCTCTGGTTTCTATACAAAGCAAACTTCCTCTCGTGGATATTCAAGAAGTTGATAGACCTATTTGGGTTCCTGCCAAGGGGAGCATTTATATCTGCTAAGAAACCTGGAGTCCAATTCAATTGAGGTTGTGTGAGGCTAATTGGTGGAAGCTAATCTGGTTTTTTACCGCCTTTTCTAGACATGATTCATCACTTGGCTTGCTATGAGAAAAAATTATCCACTTGTGATAAATTGTTATAGTGGGGGTACAAGGGGATATTCTGTTTGCATTATGCAGAAGTTGCATAAAATGTCCAGACCATTTATTTTTTAAATGCAGTTTGCCAAAAAGATTGTGGAGGGAAGTAATGAAGAGATGCCTCATAGACTCTCCTGAAACAAATTGGATTAAATGGGGGTTGGAAAGTTTAAAAGGTAAGCTGAAAGCTTCCTCATGTAAGTTAGCATGGGGGTGTGGTTTACCATTTATGGAGTCAGAGAAATGCAAAATTTAGGGAGGGAAAATTTAAAGTGAGGAGCAGTTGTTGGAGAAATGGAAATTGGGGTAAGGATGGAAGCTAGAGGGAATTTCAAATACACTAGAATGAAGAGATATCTGTTTTCCAAGTGAAGCCGTTTTTTGTATGCGATGTCCTAGTAAGGGTCAAGATGTCATTAGGAAAAGTTAGAAAGTGTTTCTTTAGTTTGACAAAAGTTTTGTCCTGCTTCAAATTTGTGTGTATTATGACTAGCTGTTCTGTTGTTACTACAACGATGTTGTGTGTGGACCTGAACTGAGTGTTCTCTTAATTATATATTTTCATTCATCCAAAAAAAGAAAACACCTGGTCCAAGATCATGTAGGTATGCAACTTTGGAAAATTTGACTGACAGGAAATTTAAATAAAGGATAATGCCTAATTTCGGAATAAATTTCTGCGAACTGTTACACTCAGAAATTTTGGAAAAAAAATGAAAAAATTGGGTAGTGGTAATGTAAGTTGAAGTTTCGCATGGGAATGTTACGTCTAATCAAATCACAAAGAAAAGAGGAAATAAATGTGCTATTTTTATAAATCTATGACAGAAAACTATGGGGTGAATGACATACCATGAACTTGGATATGAAGAGCTCAAAAGTAATAAAGGCAGCAATGCAAGCAGAGGAGAGGTTATTCTACAACTTGTTTTCCCGTCTTTAAGCATGGAATCAACGGAACACCAAAGCTGATATGAATTCCATATTACCTATCAAAACAAAAAAGAACTTCCTCATCACAGCTTCTAATTCTACCGGGTCTTGCTTTAACATTACAATTTTGCTTATTTCTTTCTCTATTGTCAATCATCAGTTGACAAATGAAACCCAAATGATCAGATAACGCATGTGCATAGATTATTAGTATTAGTAAGCAAGTGGCCCTACCCCTCATGCTGCTATTTGTTATAAGATTAATTCTATCATACGTTTTAATTTTGGTGGTGACAGATTCTACTGTTCGAAAGCTGCTTTATGATTTCTTGGTACACTATTTGTAAACCAAAATTATCTTAAGAGGGCTTAGAGTGAGGAAGACTAAAACATATACAACAACAACAACAAAGTCTTAGTCCCAAAATATATACGAATATAAAAAAAATAGAGGCCGTAAATTTTAATTAAGATTGCTTCCTGTTGTGTGCCACGTAGGATTTGTTCTCTCTCTCTCTCTCTCTCCTTCAAAACCGTTTCAGATCACCAGCTTACTGGTTTCTTCAATAAAATGGTAGTTTTCACATGACCACTTATAAAGACAACGATGGTGGAAATTGAGTAGATGCAGTGCCAATATGTTAGTTGGTCTCAATGATCATGGAGGCAGCAGCAGCACTGTTACTAGATGATATGACTAAGTACTTTGTACAAAATAAATGGGGTGGTATCAAACCAGTCATAAAGCATGGAAACAACTAATGTTAGAAATATGTCTGACTAATATGCAGCATATGCCCATGCTATGTTTGATATATTCATTCAATAAATTATAAGTTCATTCAATATATTCAACTTAGGCATTCGACCATTACTTTAGTCATATGGATTTGTATGTGTACCGAAATGAACCGAATAGACCAAAGTGGACCAAACAGGGCCAATGAGGACCGAATTGAACTAAGGTGGACCAAAATGCTACATTGATGTGGCTCAATAGGAGTATAGAAGTAATAAATGATATGCTTCAATTTTTAGATATTATATAGATTTGTATCAAATAATTATTTTCATCTAATAACACATGAATATTTGAACACCATCAAGAATCATCTACCAAATAAATCTTAATTAAATTAGCAAATCTACTTAATATTATACATATGATCATAACATCACTCATAAATAATTTTAAGTGTATTGAAGGAAAACACTTGTCTAGAATCCACTTAGGTCCAATTCTCTGGTTTCTATACAGAGCAAACCTCCTCTGGTGGACATTGGAGAAATAGATAGACCTATTAGGGCCAAGGGGCATTTATACTATGCTGTTAGGTCCAATTATAACCAGTGTCACACTAGATGCATCCATGATATCCTGTCAACATATCATACATGTCGGAACTATGTAATGGGACACTTATGTTGTATGTAGAATCAAGCAGAAGGTAGTATTTCCCATTTTATCATTTGAAACTTAAAAATAAAAATGAGAAAATGATAATAAGCTTCTTACACTTATCTATCACCCAAGTAAACATGCTCAACAGCTACTAATTTTTAGACTTCCCTTCTCACCTTAATAAGGTAATAAAGCATGGCATGGTCCTCCTTCCCTATCATTGACCTCACCAGACAATGGCCTTAGACTAATCATTCAATGAATTAAACCTTTACAGCTTAATGTAAGATAAAATAAACTTTTCAGCTCCAAGAATACATTGCTTTCTGTGGAAAATAATCAATCCGTTGTAGTCAACAATCTTTGAATTCATCTGCAAGAAAAATTCTGAAACCACCTATTTTTTGGAAAATGTTTTTATTGGACAGAGAAATGATTTTATTATTTTTCCTTAACTTCTAAATCTTATTCTGGTTTGTGATTATTCATCTTGAGCAGAAGCAGTAGCTGTACCAAGATTGATGGGTGTCTCCCTTCAGGAAAGCTAGTTCGCTATGTAAAAAATGTGATGTTAACAATACTGTAAGTTCCCTAGTACCAAATGTTAACAATACCGTAAGTGCTAATCTGGTTTTCTACAGCCATTCAGAGACGTGCCGCACATGCTTTCATCCATTGGCTTGTTATGAGATACATATTATCCTCTTGGGGTAAACACTTCTAGTGGGGGTACAAGGGGATGTTCTGTATTCATTTTGAAGAAGTTGCACAGACAGTTGAGACCAACTATATTTTGAATGAAGTTTGTCAAAAAGATTGTGGAGTGAAGTTATGAACAGATTCTTCATAGACTCTCCCAAAACAAATTGAAATAAGGTTGCTGAATGGGGGTTGGAAAGTTTAAAAGGTAAGAGTCTTAAAGCTTCCTTGTGTAAGTTAGTCCTTATGTAAGTTAGCATGGCAGGTGTTATATACCATGTTGAGGAAAGAAAAAGACCACAAGACGTAATGAAGAACAAAACAAATTTTGATTTCAAATTAAAGACCAAGACACTTCTGCATAGACACACACCACACTTTGCTTACACAATAGACACACGCATCAACTTTTGCCTTTTACACTTTTCCAAAACTAAATTCTTATAATGCACACACCAACTCACTCGCACTTGCTCTGCACAACAGACACATGCAATTTACTTTACCACGCTCACTCTTGTAAGGACACATACACTCACACTAGGATTTGGTGCTTACACTTCACACACCAAATAAGCTTCATCACTTCCTATTTATACTTGGCTCAAGTCAGTTAAGTCACCGACTTTGATATTTCTAGCCCAGTAACAGTAAACAGATTTCTCTAAGCTTCTAGACATCCTAAAATTGTGGCTAGACTTTAATTGTGCAAGAGAGTCTTGTAGAAAGAAAATTCCAGAGAGAGTGCAAGAGAGAAATTTCTAGAGAGAGAGAGAGAGAGGTGGTGTTTGATTTTTAACATACCATTAATGGAGTCATATAAATGCCAGAATTCATGGAAGGAACACTTAAAGTGAGGAGCAGTTGAAGAAATGCAAGATTGGTGTAAAGATGGCAGCTAGAGGGAATTTCATAGACTCTAGCATGAATGTATCTCTATGTGAAAGTTGGAATATTCCACTATCATTTCTCAAAATGAAGCCAGGGAATCCTGTGCAGTCATGCTGAATTGTTTCCTGCCGCTGTGTTTCCAGCTAAATCTATAATTTTTATGCTAGGTGATGTTGTGATTGTATTTGGTGCCCTAGTAAGAGTCAATATTGCATTCAGAAAATCCAGAAAGTGTTTCTTTAAAGAGAGTTTTGCTTTGCTTCAAATATGTCTATATCATGTCTAGTTGTTCTGTTGTTGCTATTGTTATGTTGTGCATGGCTTTGTACCGAGTGTTTTCTCAATAATATTTTTCATTCATCCAACAAAAAAAAACTAGGCCCAAGTTCATGTAGGTATGCAACCTTGGAAAATTTGATCGACAGGAAAGCTAAATATAGGAAGTACACAAGTTTGGTATAAATTTCTGCTCACTGTTGAAGTATTCATCCACAGAAATTTTGAAAAAATCCAAATGAGGCAGTATTGATGTGACTTGTGAGTTGAAGTTACACCATAGGGAAGTAATATTTAATCAAATCACAAAGAATAGAGGAAATAAATGAGGTATTTGAAATAAATCTATGACAGAAAACTGGGTTGGGGGGGGTGGATGCATACCAGTAGCTTAGAAGGAAAACCTCAAAAGTAATGAAGGCAGCAATGCAAGAGGATATTGTACATCTCGTTTTCCCTCGTCCTTAAGCATGGAATCAATGTGTAATCTGAGTCTTTTAGGCTGAACTTCTTCAACATAGCTTCTAAATCTACAGGGTCTTGCTTCACAAACAATTTTGCTTATATCTTTCTCCATTATCAACCATCAATTGACAAATGAGACCACAATTATGAGATAAAGAAGTCATGTAGCAGTGACAAAGCCCACACTTCTGCACATTCAAGCTTTGGCAGTTGCTAGCAATAGAAGCTTCCATGCAATTGTATTGATTCAACCAATCTGGACGTGATCACCTAGATGGAACCACTTGACATCAGTTTCCAAATGACAAATAAGACATGAGAAGTTTCTTATTTAGAATTGACAAGGATGGTAGTTGGATGATCGTAGTCTGATAAAGAAGTGCATTAAAAATATGATTTTGACCAGCAATAACCAAACAAATGATATAATTGATAGCATGGTATCCATCTACTGCAAATATTCTAAGAAAGAAATTAATATTATAGCTTTACTCTATTAACTCAACAGAGCTAACTTGTCATATAGACACATGCACAACAGGAGTTCTAGACAAAATTTAGTCCTTAGATCAAATTATTAAAATAAAAACAGAAAATAATGATATTTTGGAAGTTTGTTATATTGGGAACCAGAAAAACAAGTCAGAACTCAGGAACCTAATTCAACTGTTTTAGGCCTAATTCAAGAACAAACTCAGCACAAAATACAAATACCAAAATGGCAAATTTCCACAGCTTTCCAATCAACCAAGCAATGGGTGGTGTGGTGTGAAGTCAAAATAAAAAAAGAGAAAAGAAGGGTCCTTTAAGTTTTAAAATAGTTGTCCTACTTCTAAATGATAAAATAGTTGCATTATTTCTATTTTACACGACAAGAAAGCTTTGCAAATAATTTTATCTACTTTGCTGCAATTTAACTTCACTTGGAAACAGGGGCCCAAATTTTCTTCATTCCATTTGATTTTACAACACTGAAGTACCATGCATCTATAATCTATATTGCATTCTCCCATGGAAAGTTGTAGTAAACTAAATACTATAAAAACTAAAAAGAGAGCAATAACAGAGAGTTCCGAATATACCATCCAGCACAATTGAACAAAAATGACTACCATACAATCAGTTCCACATGCTTTTTCGTCAGCCAGCAACGTGACAGTTTCTCCTTTTCAACAAAGTCCGAATAAAATACTTATTCATATCCAGTATGAGGTAGCTGGCAGAAATGAGAAAACAAATTACCAAACTAAAACGAACCTTGTCATAGAATAAAAAGAAAAGAAATTCAACGAATTCTAAAAAAGAAAGAATAGAAATATACAGCTACCAACAAGCTCCGTAAGAGGGAGAAAAGATATAGGAACCCCCTTGCCAAATATCAATGATAGTCTAACAATATAGTTAAATGGCCGGTTCTAAAAGAATTTATAATAATAGCATCTCGAGTTTCTAAAACTCGAGATTCAAGAAGAACTCGAGTTTTAGAAACTCGAGTTAAGGGGTTTTTGCCCATCCTACCTGGAGAAAAAAGCCACGTGGAGCCACGTGGATATCGAGTTTATAAGACTCGATATCCACAGCTCACTTATACACTCACTCCCACAGTCACACACACAAAGTCATTAGAAACATACCGTCTCTCTCTCTCTCAGCTATTCCATCTCTCTCTCTCTCTGTCTCACCTATTCCGCTCCTTCATCAATCAGCTATTCCGCTCCTTCATCAAATCTCACGCATTCCGCTCATTCACGCTCAAAGGTTCATTCTTTTTTCCCTAAAACTCTTTGATTTTACTTGAAATTAGTTTCACAAAAATTGTGTATTAGGTATTTATGGAAACTATCAAAATCATTTTTCATTTTTTGATTTCTAATTTCATAAAGATATGAAATTTACGTTTGGGTTTTTTGTGTTTTGTATTTTGGGTTGAGAACAGGGATAGTTGTGTACAAAAGTTTGATTTTTTAAATTTTTGGGTGATGTTTGCAATGTAATTCTAACGGTGCTTGAAACCTAGGGAATTTTTTTGAGAATTTCTCTATATCTGTAGGATTTATTTGCTGATATTTATCTTTTTATAAAGTTTTGGTAAGTTAGTTACATGCACCGAATGGGTTTTGAACCCAGGAATAGTTTGAGATAAATAGTGTTGTAATGACCATAGAATCACTCACCAAAGCCAGTTGACTCATCCCACAAGGAGATCCTGGTCACTAGAGTTACAATCACTGATGTAAGTGTAGTTAAGGCTCCCAGCCAAAAAAAATACGAAACTTTTTTCCCTAGAAAAGAATATGTTAGGTTGAATGCATCCAATGGCCTTAACTGACTCTGCCTAATCTGGACTCAGTTGCAGCCCTTCACTATATATACTGCATCTAACAATGTATTGCTGTATTCATATGCTCACCACTTCTGTGCTTGACCCTTAAGATTTTCCTTGACTTTAGGCCAGTCATATGTCAACCAATAAGGTACCTGCATTTGAAACCCAACTCAGGCCCTGAACTTATTGCTAACAAAGGAACTGTAAGATTAAAATATCATGCATGAGTTGGACAGCAATAGAGTATTAGTATTAAAAATTCTGATAGACTGACAGGAAGAATTAGCAAGTTAAAATGTAGCCCAGGTAAAGAGAAAAAGTCAGAATCCCCAATAAACCTAGGGGCTATGGCATGTCTGCTCACATACACAGAGAAGATTAGATATTAGACATTGGCATTCATTCAAAACTACAACACAAAACTTTAGCATAGAAATCCACTATTTTTGTTTCATATTTGGGAAATTTTGAAGTCTGCAAAGCCAAGAAAAATTGAATTTAGAGAGGCCTTAGAACATAGATGTAGTCCTAAGAGAGTAGGTCAACCAGTTCAGTAGGGTGGTTGATTAAGTCCAAAGTAATATGGACCATGATGCAAGCTCATTAGAGAGAGTATTATAAAACTTAGGATATAGGAATGATAGAGATATTTTAAGCTTATGAAAAAGAAAAAGAAGAAATATATATATATATATATATATATATGTATATATATGTATATATATGCGTGTGTGTGTATTAAGTTACATTCCTGATAAATGAAAATAAGTAAAAGAAAAAGGGCCAAATAATATGACCTAGGAATTGATCCTAGAATCCCCACATAAAAGTCATTCTACTCAGGCAGTGTGTGTTTGTTTTTGGGGGGGGGGGGGGGGGGGGGGAGGAATGGATGCTTGTGCATGCAAGTTTGCAAAGTTTGTGTGTGGCTATGGATGTATAGAAAGATAATTACCAACAAAGATATAAAATGTAACTTGAGTGGGTTGTACTAGGTTTTTACCCTAGATAGTTTTGGGTTCTATGAGTGAGGAATCAAGGTCTGGTTGCGAGGTTTCAACTTTCAAGTTTCTGGAAATTAAAGAGAAAAGTTTCTAGCCATCAAAACTAGTTCTCCTAAGCATCACACTTAGGTTTCCCTAGCATCACGCCTTGGAGAAGGATTGCATCACACAACCTTCATAGCATAATTGTTGCAATATTCTCATAAAACTAGTTCTCTCTAATGAATAAAATATTGTTTATGTCAATATATGTAGCCAACTAAACCTAACCCTGTCCGACTCCATTGGCATTGACTACTAATTCTAGGTAATTAAAACCCAAAATTAAAACCTCATAACATATGAAAACCCATAATAAGATGCAAGGGACAAAAACTTCAGCCCACACCCCAAAACCTGAGAATTACAAAAATACTCTAGACTTTTAAAATTAAATAAAACTAAATTATACTAAACCAGCAAATCCATTAATTAATATCAAATTCTTGCACAACAATGAAATTGGCAGTGTATACTGACATTATTTTCAATTTTAGGTCTTCAAACATCTATCCTATGAGGCATATGTAAGCCTGAGCCTCTCTTGCAGGTAGTCCCCACCACGAATTGGGGGAAACCTGCATACACAATCGATAAACACCATCTTTGATCATTGATTAGAAATGCATACTGAAAAATATACTTTAATTAGAGGTAATAAAACCGAAAAAAACCCATAAGCACTGAGTAAGACTCAAGAATATTTGTGATGCCCCATAAAAACAAACTGAACATGTGTAAGTCAACAAGCACGCACACACAATAGTCCAGAGTTAACCAGCCTAATTAGTATAGTCTCACCTAAGACTTCTATTGGAGACATGCTGCTAAAATAAATATTAGTGAAGATTACAAATTAAATTATAAACGTCTAAAGATACCTTTACACCAGAATGTTTGACATCCTCGATGACTAATATGTCAGAAGACATGAATTTGGAGACATCAAAAGCATGATTTCCCTTTGTAGGCTCTAATGATGTATACTGCTAAATGAATTCTCAAAACAAAAATGTTTAATGCTAAGTGAACTCTCAAAAAATAAATATGTATGCTTCTAAGTGAACTCCCAAACACTACGGAGAGAAAGAGGGGGAAGGGGGGGAGGGAGAAAATGAAAAAGAGGCAAATAGTCTTTTTCAAACCTTGGGGGAGAAGACTCGCTGCAACAACTTTCCAGGCATTCCACCATGCAGTCTTGGTTGGGTTCCAAGAAGAAAGCTGCCTGAAATATTGACATTTTCAATTTAAAAATTCTCAAAATTAATAACTCCCTTGAAGAAAGAGGGCTAACATCAGAAACTATAGCATGTTTAAACATTTCATGACACCATCAAACTCCCAAGTGTTTGTAAATTGTACACAGTACCTGGCATAAGAAAAAACTCCCTTGTAGTATTTGAACAAGAAAAGTTTTTTGCAGGTCAACATTGTTCATTATCATTTGCAAGAATGGATCCACTTATACTAATAGCCCCATTTTACCGGATGGTTTATGGTCTTGAGACCTTATGAAAAGATGCCATGTATATATATATATATATAAACAAAGATATCTGAAGCAAATTATATATATAATTCTCCTATCCCACAATATGTATATTCAAATTCCAAGCTTTTTAGGTTCATTATGGACTCCAACTTTTTAAGATAATGGGTTTTATATCAAAAAGTAACCCATTACACATCCTGATAAAAGTTCAGCTGAATTAGATCATCCAAACAAACACAAAGTTTCCCTGTCATGATCTGTCTATACAATAAATCACTTGACCTGGGGGTTTTGTCTCCTTTAATAGATTATTTGTTAGGATGATATACTCATCAGAAACATCCCATTAGGACATACAAATAAGTTTTTTTTCAATATATAATTAATCAATCATCCATTCCAATCTGTTCAATCGACTAGGTTCTGAAGCATAACATCCTTTCAGCATTAATTGTACCCTAGACAGTGGATAACTTAAGGACAAAATTATGAAAACCTTTAACATATCTATATGTGTGTGGAATTCACTAAATTCTTTATACAATTCATGAATGATTACAGAATATGACAAAAATGATGTTAAGAAGGAAGTAGTTAAATGATTACAGAATAGCGCTCTTTTCCAGACAGCATCACTCTGTGCAGTGTTGACCTACAAATAAGTGACAAATTAGAGAGAGGTGAGAAGGGGAGGGGAAGGTTCTAAATTGAAGGAACAGTCATGCCAAAGCTCTTTGAATTGTTCTTCAATCATAGAGTTTCTTTCTTCTCTTAGAATTTTCCCTTGAGTTATTTTTCTTCGATGTTGTTTGTTGTTTTTGCTTGTGTTCACTATCATAAACATCATTTATTTTTTTTCATCATGATTAATATTACTCTTATTACCTATCAAAAAAGAAAAAGAAGAAAAAGGGACCATCAATTCAGATATCCAAAGAAAAGTATAAACAGGTTTATAAAGCAATTTCTATTGCAATCTCACACATTCCTCAAGCGAGATGCATATTAAATATCTGAAAGAATTACACAAGCATACCAACAATTTGTAATTAAGGAAGAGAAGTCCAAAATTCTTACCTCTGCAATAACTTCAGCTGAACTGATTCCTGTCTCTTCTTTTAATTCCCTGATGGCCGCACTTCTAGGATCTTCACCCTCATCGATACCACCCTATTAAAATAAAATGTACCAAATACCAATTACAATCTCATTTAAAAGAACCAAATCGTGAAAAGAGGAAAATAAAGTTTAGTAAAGACTACTTCAACTTCAACTTTTAATTACTATAAGTTCTAGTTCATTAACCACAGCCACAGAACATTGACACATTCATTTAAAAACTATGATTTTTTTTAACATCACATATTTAACAGAAGATGGAAAGAGCAGCAGAACAAAAATTAAAGAATAGAAAAGAAGTCTTAGTTTTGGTTTCAATTCTCCAAATTTTAGATATGAATAACTGAAGACAGGCTCACACCAATCCAGAAAACACTTAATATATACCCAGATTGTAAATAGACCCAGTGGCTGATGCCATAAAATGGTTGCTTACATCAAGAAACAATAATTGGAGATAGACTCAAAAGATTATCACAGTACCTGTAAATTGTATGGCCCCAAATTTACAACTCATCATTCTACCATCATTTCGCACCCCAGTCCGTATACACGTGTGAGGACCCTTGTACACGGTGATCATCCATAGATTGTGCAACTTGGGTTTCATGACTGCACAGACATACCACGTGCATGATTCATCCACGCATTTCGCACAAAGTTTTGTCGTGCTTGACCTACTAATCATAAAATGTTTGTTTTCCTTGAGGGCACACTTTGTTAATACGCGTTGCACCTCCACTTTATTGGCAAAAGTCAGGCCTTTGTACAAATTCATCCCCTCTCTCCATGTAGACACAAATGGTGTCTCAATATGTGAAGGATCAATCATATTTTCCCAAGTATTTTCGGAAAATGACAAGGCAGGTGCTGAGTACGCAGGGATTGTGTCTGTAATGTTTTGGACACTAAGAACATTGTCTGCATCAGGTTGACAACCGTCCAATGTCTCATCGTCATCAATATCCCTCTCAAAGTCCCTAAAGTCCCCTTGTTCAATCCTGTCTTCAATCTCATCTCTATCGGCAAAATCTTCACCGTTAATGGCAATATTGTCATCAACATCGTCGTCGTCATCATCATCATCCTCATCCTCATCCTCATCCTCGTAATCATCATCATCCTCATCCTCATCCTCATCATCATGGCCATGAACATCTTCATCGGCATGAACATTAGCATGCTCTACATGTGTAAAATACTCATATTGAGCATCTGGAACTGTAACTTGCAAACTTGTTTGTGTTTGTTGGATTTCCTCGATACCAATTTCTCCACGTGCCTCCAACTGTATGTACAACTCAATGTTAATTACTTCCGGTATTCTCTCCAACTTGTCAAACATGATCTTCACGTGTTTGTCTGTTTCTACCGCCATATACTTGTAATTAATCCGGTGCTTCAGAATTTCATTTGGCATACGATACGTAATGTGTATGTTGTGCACAGCAGGGTTCTCACACAACTCTTCCATAACCATCATCTTCAATTCGTCAAGGGTCTTCAATCTACGATCAATTTGGGTATAATAGGTCTTTATACCCGGCCCTTCAAATGGCAATCCCTTGTTCGCATTGGCATTCTTCAACGGACCGCCGTGATATATGATAATATCAATTTCAGGCATTGTGAACCTGTTAAAGTCAAGTTACTATGTCGTTACAAGACTAAAGTCCATAATATTTTTTTCCACACATACACATTTATATTAACCTGTACTAGAAGTAGATAGCATATTTTCTAACCTTTTATCCACAAGAAGTAAAGAGAGCTTATTATTGAACAAAGCGGAAGATACCAAAACCTTGATTGCCTTAAATTTCTAACCTTCCTATTGGACAAATGTTTACTTCTTACATGTTTGAAAGCAGGTTAAAAGTTGATCTTAAGAGGAATTTCCAATACGCTAAGGCTAGCAGCATGTTTAACCATTAATCAAATACAAAGAACCATCTCGTACAAAACTACAACTAATACCCATGGACCGAAACACACTGAGAACCATTGGAAAGTTTTCTCAATTTAATCAAACACTTTTACTCAACCATTAATTAATTCCAATCCATAAACTCATATTTTTCCAAACTTTTTCAAAGCACTTGCTGCAAAATAAATAAACAAAAAACACCCTTCAAATTTACATTTATATCTACTCATCTGTGAATTTTGCAAGCATGGAAATCCAATGAAAGTTATTAATTTCATAGTGCAACATTGAAAAAAGTTACACAATTCAGGTGTAATATGAGCTTATATACCTTTCATATGTTGGTAACTCAAAAGCCCAAAATCCTTACAAATAAATAAATTTTGTTACAGTTAAGAATAAATCAAATAACAAAACTCAAAACAAATAAATTAACACAGCATTTGGCAGCAGAGAATGGGAACATGAATTGTGATAACAACTCAATAAAAAGATTGAAAGACACTAACAACCATTGGAAAGTTCTCTTTGTGGCAAAACCCATACACAACTAATACCCAACTACAATAACAATCAATTCAAAAAACCCTTACCTGAAATATGAAATTGTTGAGAGGGAAAAGCAATGAGAGAGGCAATGTGATGAGTGAGAGTGAGAGTGAGAGGTGTGAGAGTGAGAGTGAGAGGTGTGAGAGTTAGAAGGATATGGGTGAGAGTTGAGAATGCTCTGTTTTTGGGTGAGAGGGTTACTGAGCTGAAATAGAGACTTAAATGGGTGAACTGCTACGTGAGACTGTGACCTGAATATAAGGTCTGGGCTGTTTACTTGAATCTCGAGTCTCAAAGACTCGAGATTCAATTAAATAGCCGTTTTTTATTTAGTTAAATCTCGAGTCTTTGAAACTCGAGATTTAACTAAATAAAAATTATATCTGCTTAAATCTCGAGTCTCTGAGACTCGAGATTTAATTAGACTGATCTCGAGTCTCTAAGACTCGAGATATGCGTGGCACATATTGCCACCTCACCAGGTCAGAAAAAACAGCAAAGCGAGTCTAAAAGTCCTGCTTTTTAACTTGAATCTCGAGTTTTTAAAACTCGAGATGCTAGTTTTCAAAATTCTTTAAAAGCATGTTTAACTTACGATTTTGATGTGCTGAATATGTCTATTCTGCACATTCCCTCAAAGATATAGACTTACAAAAAGTCAAAGACAAGAAAGTTGATTAGCCAATTTCATCAAAGCTACCAATTTCACTGGGATTTCTCTTCCTCACAATCTGAGTCACCTTGTTCTTGTGTGCTTGAATTCCCAAGCCAATTTCCCAAATGTGGAACTAATCTTTCAATCAGATTAGGGAGTCTTATCCTCTTTGGGTCCACTAGGTCCAGCCCCTTCCCCATCAGAGTCATCTCGGCTTCGCTTAATTTTGGTATCTTTTTCTGAATCCTCAAAACCACCCTCATTATAAGGAGTGATGATGCAGCTGCTAGGCCTAGCCTTAGTTTTAGGTCTTCAATGTCTCGCTCGGATACCAGATGGGCCCCGCATTTCGTAACCTCCAATCCTGGACATTTGGGTTTAAATTCAACTTCAATCTGGCTGAATCCGTTAGCGTCGAATTTATTCAGTATATCTTTCCAGCCTGCAAGTTGTGTAGAGGGATAATATAGCAGCAAAAGCTGATACGATTCAATCTTACCAAATTTCTGGGATAAATGAATGCCAGTTACAGCTATTCCATTAAGGTGACACCAAAGATATCCAGGATCATGCTTGCGGAATACAAAAACAGCGCACACAGCGATTCCGATCAATTTCTTACGGAATAAATCTGAGGGCACTTGCAGATTCACTGAACTCCCCACATTTTGGTGGCTAAACCATTTCGGAATTTCACTCCCAGGAATATCGAGAGAGTAACCATTCTCATCTTGCTGACCCTGAAACACACAATTCATGATGCTTAGAACTTCACATGTGAGAGAGAGGAAGAGAGGGAGAGAGAGAGACAGACCTGGGTATTAATGAGATAACGTCTTAGCATTGTTGAAAACAGGTCACCGTAGTCTTGATTCTTGATCAATTTGTTGCAACCGAGAAGATTAAAGCACGGACTAAAATCGGATTCTGGTCTTAATGATAATGTTTCCAATGAGGTACACATTGTTGCTTCAATATACTCAATATTTAATGGAAGCTTGGGCAACATTCGAAGATGAGTGCAACCACCCAATTTAAGCGTTCTCAAATAAGATAGTTGAATGATACTTTCCGGAAGGCAGACAAAATTATTTCCCCTTAGTTTTAAACATTGTAAGTATGACAAGCACCCAAGATCATTAGGAATTGTCTGAACATTGCAATAACTTAGATTAAGTGTGCTCAAATTAGATAGTTGAAAGATACTTTCAGGAAGGCAAACAAAATTATTTCCCTTTAGATTTAATCTTTTTAAAGATGACAAGCACCCATGAACATTAGGAATTGTCTGAAATTTGCAATAGGTTAGTTTAAGCATGGTCAAAGAGCATAAGCCTATTAAAGAACGCTCTAGCATGCCCATGGGATCTGGACTTCTTCTAGGTTGCGTTGAAGGAAACCTCGTGAGCTTATTAGATGATGGCCCCACCCATCCGGAGAGTACTAGAAATTTGAGATTTTTAAAGTGAACAAAAGATGAAGGTAGGCCCACGCATCCGGAGAGAGATAGATATTTGAGATTTTTTAAGTGAACAAAAGATGAAGGTAGGCCCGTTATAGCAGTCCCACGCAAGCATAACGCACCCAAACCTTTCATTTTTCCCAAATTTTCTGGCAATTCATCAAGTTTTGAGCAGCCAGTTAAATAGATACTTCTGAGAGACGTCAAACTACAAATTGCAATAGGGAGACTTGAAAGGTTTTTGCAATCTTTTAGATTTAATTCTCTAAGGCCAGGGGAGTGTATCACTAATAATGATAGATCTTTTATAGCAGTTTCACTCAAATCAAGTCTCTGCAAACGTGGCATATTTTCCACAATATATGGAAATTTCTTCAGTTTTGAACAACCACTAAGATCGAAAGTCTCAAGAGCTTCCAAGTTGATCATGGGAGGAAGACTACTGAGGCATCTACACCAACGCATATATAATAGAATAAGTTGTTTGAGATTTCCAAGAGATGGATGAATGTTAGACAGTCTTGTACAACCATCAAGATACAAGTACTTAAGATTTGGAGCTCCACTAAGGTTTGGGATCTCAATCAAGTTTTGAGAATCACTGAGGTCAATGAGTTTTAACCCATTTAAAATCTGTTATAAACCAAGAAATAATTAGACGAACTCATGCCTTAATGAAAATGAAGGAAAAACACAATTGTATAAGTGAAAATCTTACCATAATTTCTTTCCATAGTTGTTTGATGTCACTGTTACGCATTCTTAGTTCAACAAATTTGTTTGGTTGGAAATTGGTTGGCATGGATTTTAAAGGATATCCATGCCAATCTATTATGCGTAACTCGTTAGAAAGATAACTGAGACCTTGTGGAAGTTGGATAGGACCTCCAATGAGGAGGCCTTGTCGAGGATGCACATAACCAATTTTAAGAAATCTCAAAGTTTTCATCTTTGTGAAGGCTTCAGCACTCAAGCATTCCTTTTTAATCGTAGGTGTCATTAAAATTATACCTTCAACAAACTCTGTTCCCTGGTAACCAAGAACAATAATATTAGAAAAATTCTTAGAAGAATGTGAAAGAATATATATACTTCTCTAAATTCAAGTTTAGACATGTCAACTTACAATATTATTTTTCAATACATGCAGGACATCCTCATAACGCCATAACCTGCTACATCTACCAAGATCTTTATTGGATTTACGACAAACAATTTCTTGACCCATTTCTTGTAGCAAATCATGCATACACAAAGTTCCATATTCATCAATGGTTATGAGAGATCTGTCTACAAGAACACCAATATTGTAGTCTGGACAGAAACCAAAGCTTTGAAGTATATCTATTATGCCATCCTTGTACGCTCCTTTAAAAAAAAATGCAATATCCAAAAATAAGTTTTGTTGCATTTTTGTTAGCTCATCAAAACTTATTTTAAGAATATTAAAAATTTTGTTATCAGGTTCCTTTTCCAATTTTTCTAGGGCACTTTTCCATTCATTTATTCTTTTTCCAAATAACGAAGAACCTAAAACTTCAAGAGCTAAGGGAAGGCCGTCAGCATACATCACAAAAAGATTAGACAAATCCACATAATTTTCTTCAAGATGAGGTTTCTTGAAAGCCTTCCAACTAAAAAGTTCCAAAGCTTCATCATAATCCAACTCTTTAGCTTCATATATATGTTTCACTCCATGCGTTCTCAACAAATGCCTATCTCTACTAGTTACAATGATTATACTCCCTACACCAAACCATTCATCTTTCCCAGCTAATGCTTTTAGTTGTTTTTCTTCATTCACATCATCAAGAACAATAAGAACCTTCTTATTGCGGAGTTGCTTACTTAGAACATTGATTCCCTCATGATCATTCGATATATATTTTTGGGTATTCATGAGGATCTTAGAAAGAAGTTGTTTCTGTAAAGAAACTAGACGTTGATTTTTAGATTTTTCTCTAATATTATCAATAAAGCTGCTAGCTTCAAAGTCACGAAAAATTTTATCGTAAATTTCTCGAGCAAGAGTTGTTTTACCAATTCCACTTATACCACAAATCCCAATAAAACGGACACAATCTAACCTTTCACCCAAACATAAATCTAGCACTTCCTGCACACGAGATTCCATTCCAACAAGGTGCTCGACAACACTTGGGACTTCACGATGCAACTCATTATTTATCCTCTGAATGATTTTTTCAATAATTGTTGATTCAGGCCTGCAAAACATATATCAAAACATTAATTTCGATGCAGAGCTAGATACATTAATTTAGGGATAAAACATTCATCAAAAGTAAAATCTTAGCTTTGTTCAGTAGCAAAAGGGGAACTCATATGTGGTACAAATTATGCATGCAATGTTTTTCAACCTAAGTACAATTCAAGCTTATAATTTCTTCCTAGGTTTGTAATATACAGGAGACAATGAAAGTTGTCATGTGGCCAAATAAAGAAAGTAGCGGAAAATAGTAAAAACAAAAACAAAAACACAAAAAAAAAAAAAAAAAAGAACAAAAACAAAAACAAATTCGTACTCATCCCGTAAATCCCATCCAGAGATACCAGCAACTACCGTCACAGCATCTTTCCAAGTTTGCACATTCTCAGTGTTATCAATGAGATGTTTTGCAAAGGCATCCTCAAAAGTACCTCTCAGTTTGCGCACATCACTAGGATCCACATCATGGAAAACAGGCAGAACTATCAGCTTCTTCTTGGCCATGCACTCGTAGACCTTTGCTAGTTCAGTCAAGCACCAACTCGATGAAGCATAGTCTCTAGAGAAAATAACGACAGCAATCTTTGATTCTTCTATTGCTTTCAAGAGTTCTGGTTTAATGAATGCTCCTCGATCGAGACTTTCATCGTCTATAAAAGTGGTTATGCCATTCCGTTTCAAAGCTTCGTACAGATGGCTTGTAAATTTTTTGCGGGTGTCGGAGCCTCTGAAACTGAGAAAGGCATCGTATTCGTATGTCCATCTAGGCGTAGAAGTAGAAGAAGAAGGAAAACATGAGGAAGAGGCGTTTTCTGTGCCCGTAGAATTGCTATCGGAAAAATACTAAAGATATGTATTAAGAAAATTATTCAACTAGTAAGAATTAACACATGAAAGGAAAATAAATTGGGGAAGAAGAGCAGGGCACTGGATGGAGTGTTTGTAAGTGACAGACAGAGCACTGGTGCGGTCTACTTGCAATTACGTGCTCAGAGATAGGAGAAAATTTCTGTCGGAGATCGGAGATCAAAGCTCACAGATCGGAGCTCTCTCTATTTGACGTTGACCACGGTGGATTTGAGTACGTTGGCACAGTTGATTTGGGTTGTCTGTGAAGGAGTAGAACCAGGTTGATAGGAAGAGAGAGAGAGGAAGAAAATTCAGTGCGTAGAGAGGAAGAGAGAGGAAAACAGAATTAAGCAAAGCAGAGAAGTGAGACAAGAGTATTCAATTTGCAACTGGCCTCAGTCACCATATCTTCCAGGTTAAAAAAAAGGACTTTAATTAAAGTAAATTTCCCCTGTGAGTCAAAGCAGCGTATGTGTAAATACAGTGCGTGTCCACACCACGCATGTATCAACAAGGAAACATCGTAGCAATGAAGTAAGAAAAAGACTGGGAAGTGCAAATTTATTAGAATAAAATTCCGCGTGGAGTAATGTTGGCTCATTGCTAACGTCGCCTCATCTTCCAGGTATCTTCCTACTCCAACAACTACTTAAATTAAACATAATATATAATATATAACATCATAAGATATAAAAAACTTCTAAGAAATTTAGAAGATTTTAATGGTAAAGTAGAGTAATTTTAAATAAGGCTATAAGTGAACTTAGCAAAATACAAGTCAACTAGTCAAGCACTGTTGCTAAAGTGTCCCTCCCTTCCCATCTTCTCGTTAAAAAAAGAAAGGGCTCGACTACTTGAGTTTTATCTAATTTCCTTATGAGACAAAGCAGCGTATGTGTAAAGTTGAAGTGGGTGTCCTCTTTTTTAACAACGAAGAAATATGGTAGCAATGAAGTAGGAAAAGACGAGGAAGGTCTTCTAAACATATCTTAAAATCTTAGTAACAATTACCCTAAAATATACCGATTGGATTTTGTTACTAGTTAGTGAAAGTGTGAAACTATTGTGAATTATTGTTTAGTCGGTGAGTTTGTTGCTCTTTTAAAATATAATTCCTACCTTTTTTTATATTGAAACTTTGTTCTTGAAACTTTGTTCTTCTTCAAATAAAATTATCTTTAATGTGATTATGTAAACATGGTGCTTTCAGTTAAGTCTTGACATTGTGGTCAAATGAATTGTTTCTAAACCTATTCTTTAGTTTTTGGTCTGCTCAATTAATCATTTTTTAATGAATATTTGCTATTTTGCTTATAGAAAAAAAAAAGGGTATGCCATTACTTGGAAATTTCTAAGAGGATAAGTTACAACCAAAAACCGATATAACAAATAGACCAACTAAATTGCAGGACATAGTCGGGCTTTCGGCCTAACCATTACCATCTGCCTGAACATCATATCTTGGTTATCAATGCAGTTCTAGAAAAAAAAAAAAAATATATATATATATATATATATATTAGATAACAATTATAAAGTGTTGTGAAAATATTATAAACATAAACTTCTCATATAAAATTTGTAATGCAAGATGGTTAAAGCGAACATTATAATATGGTTTGAAGAAGTATGATGCATTTATAATTTCATAAGGCAAAAACATATTACCCTATTTTATGTAAATTAATTAATTGGATTTTAATTGGGTGTATAGAGAAGCAAATAAAGCAGCTCAATCATGTTCTAACCTGGTGGTCCTTAGATAGCTCTTTCCTTATTTGTTTGTTTGTTTGGTTTTTTTTTTTTATTTTTTTTTATTTTTTTTTAGAAGGGCTTGATCCACACATTTGCAAATGTACTTTATGAGGAAGCTCGGTCTTTGATCCCTTGCCTTTTGTATCCTTCCTTGCTGGTTGATTTTGGCAATAAAACTTTTCTATTTCATTAAAATAAAAAATAAAATAAAAACCCATAAAACATTAAGATATTTATGTGTTTGACATATCATCTTTACTGAAGGATCAGTTGTTTGCAGGGTGGATGCTTATCTTGAATAGCTCAACTTTGCCGCACACACCACACAATCAAAGACAGGACAAAAGAGCTACGAGGTGACACAAGTGTGGTTCGGCGCTAAGATCTTCTTTAACTTCCTTTTAAAGAAGTTAAAGCGAACATTATAATATGGTTTGAATTGTAAAAATGTGAAAGATTGTTCTCATATCAAAGATTCAAAGGTAAATTCAACGGTCTCACAAAAATAATGTAAGCATTAATATACCCCTGTCTTGTCCTCTATATTTTTGTGAATTTTAAACCTAAGCAGAGTGGTACAGGCATACATTAAGGAATTTATGAGGATGTCCTTATGTTTAGATAAGTTTGAAGAAACAATTAAAAGAAATAATAGAAGTACAAAGTGTGTCATATAAGAAAGGTGAAGAAAAATTAAAAGTTTAAAACTTGTGTTAATGACAGATTGTTGAAGACAGATTGTTGAAGACAGTAAACATTATCCCACAAAGAATGTTAGCCAACAGCATCGAGTCTACCAATCATGTTGAAATTGCATCCTTTGTTGATAACGCTTCTGATTTTCTCATGTCTCATCACCTCCCTACTCTTTGCTCTCTGCATAGAATGAAATATTAATAACACAAATAGAAAGTTTGTTGTCTGATCATACATAAATAGTAGACACCATAGGTTGAAATTCAATCATAACTCTAAAACAAAGAAAGAACTGATGAGGTATCAAAAAAGAAAAAAAAAAGTTAAGGAACATTAATAGGTTTATGTCCACACTCTTATAATTCCACAAAGTCCGAAGGCTCCAACAAAAGGCAAACACAAATAGAGAAACCAAGATTTCGAATCAGGATATAACAAAAAACCAAAGACACGAATTTAAAAATGCTCATTACCAAAAAAAAAAAAAAAAAAAAAAAAATCACAAATTAGAATTCATATTTCCAAAAGGCAAGTGTGGGGGTGAAAGGCCAATAAGCCCATGTCTATGTATATGTCGAGCCAAGGGCCCAATCCGAGGACTGTAGATAACCTAAGGATGGGAAAACACTTCCATAAGGGTCCGTGCTAGTAAGTGAAGAAATGAAAGCCGATCAAAGCCAGCTCGGGGGTGATCCGAGCTGGAACCCCTCCTCGATTAGGCAAGGTTGAGGACAAAGGGCATGGTCTGTCACTAAGAGCGACATTTCAGACCATTCCATGGAAAAGGATAAATATCGAGAAGGAACAGGACAAAGAAATGCCTGGAAATATCTAAGAGAAAGTTGCAACCATCGCATTAAATGCTTTGCAACTAACTAAACCGTGCTTTTCAGCCTTACAACTACTCCCAAAGATTTTAGGGAGGGGCTGATGGGACAAGTATCAACCCCAATCAATCTAAACCTACACGTGGACGGTGGAAATGAAAGGAGAATAGTATAAAATAGAGGACGCAGAAAAAAAACAGGGGGGCGAGACTTGTAAAAAAGTCCTAAGAGCAATATTTAAGGATCAACCTTCTCGGATAAAATTCGAGGACGTCTTTCCCGAGTAAAACTTTTGTCATCTTTCTTTCTTTATCATCAAAACCTATTGGTCGATCATCTAACTCGTAAAAGCCAAGATTTCCAACCCATTCTCTATAAATCTATTGTTTGGAACCTATTTGGGCCTAAGTCCGTACCTCTGTTATGCCAGAAGCCCAAATTATAACCTTACAGCAAGAATTCAAAAATACTCCTTGCGAAAAATTACCAAAATCAATCTAAAAAAATTACGTTAAGTAGAAAACAATTCTAACCCAATTACCGTAGCCAAATCCAAATCTAACTCAAATACATAAATCCAAACCTATCCAATCAAACGACTAAACATTAAAATCAAGTTATGGTGTAATATAAAAATGAATTAAAAAAACCGTTACCTGTAGCAGTTAAACAGTGGAGGGAGGCCATTTTTTTGGTGTATGGAGACCAATGGTAGTGCCTGCCCGCAAATTGCTCTCTCTCTCTCTCTCTCCATTGATCTCTGTTTTTCCCAATGAATCCTTTTTCGTTTAGTTAAACAGTGTCTAACATAATACAATACAATGTAATAAACTCTATGTTAAAATACAAATATATACAGTGTCTACCATAAAATGGTATATCATTATAACCTGCAAGACCATGCTCCTTATTTTCCTTCCACCTCCATGTATTAAGAATTCTAGAATAAAACAAAAAATCAGTAATTTTATCAAACAAATTGTGTATAAAAATTAAGTTGTTCTATGAGCAAAATTAGAAAAAAGATGTTAGCAATGAAAGATAAAGTATCATCATGGATAACAGTAAAAGATTTTGGCAAAGGATTTGGCTTTCGTAGACCAAGGATATCCCAAATACATCCATAAAGCAAGATTAACAACAATAAAACAATATGCCCAAATTTAATCACGATACCACACTTCAAACAAAACAGTTAATTTTTGCATAACAGTAAACACTTTTTGCATGAACTTTATCTGGAAACTTCGTTTTCGTCTAATAATTTTAGATTTTAAATAATCCAAGGTAAATTTTGACTTTTAACCACAATAGATAAGGACAAAATCCCTAATGTTACCAAAAATAAAAGAAGACAGAGGGATAATTTGAAATCAAAGCATCCAAAGAAAGAGGATCAACCTATCTATTTTTTTAAAAGGGGTAAAAGAACAACCCTAGAAAATTATGCAAGGGGAACTGCCAGTTTTGAATTCAAAATCATAGATATATTGAAGATTTAAGATTCTAATTTGAATAGAAAAGGCAATGGTGAGGAGTTTCAGTCTGTCTTCTAAACACAAAACAATATTTGAAAAGGAAAGGTGAATGCTAACCTTCAGTACAAAAAATAGAGACTATACATGTGGAGGGTACGGTGGTCTAATGGTGGCAAAGGCTTGATTGTCTTCTTAGATTTGTCTCTCTCCACCCTCTATGACAGACCAAATCTCTCTCTCTACGTTCTCTTTCTCCCTGTGTCTCTGCATTGTATCTCTCTCTAAACCGTATTTTGGGTTTTTATGTTTTTGGGATCTCTCGCTCTGGCTCTCGGTCTCTTTGTGTGTTTAGGGTCTTCGGTGCGCCTCATCTCTCTCTACTTTCTCCGTGTACCAATCTTTTTTTTTTTAAGCAGTTAGTTTCTTTTTATACCAAGAGGCTCTAGTGTTTTAACACAGTTGTGTTAAAACATTGTAATTTATAGCTTTTTAACTTAAACGTGGCTGAATTTTAGATGGCCATTTTTCTTACATGGCAACACCTGATTAATTGCAGGAAAAGGCTTTTGCTATTATATATAGAATATGATATAGATATAGATTACCTAGCGTTGATGGCCTTGTGTTTATTGATGACTTTCTCATGAACAAGGTTTGATGTGGCATGTTAAAAGCAATTTTCCTAGACTAATTTTTTTGATAAGTCAATTTTCCTAGACTAATTGAGTAATTTCTTGGAAGATAATGGTTAAATGTGACTCTCCTGTGAACAATGTTTGATGTGGAATGTCAAAATCTATATTTATAGTCTAATTGAGAGACGACTCTCTTCTTTATCTCTATGAATTTCTCTCCTCTCATTTCACTACTAAATTGTTTTTATCCTCTCTCATTTCTCATAGAATGGAAAAGTGGTCCTGATATAGGACAAATTAGTAATTTTCCTACGTTTAGTTGTGGTGGGTTTAGGGTTAAGAAAGAAGAAGAACTAGAGAAAAGTTAAGACTATTTAGGGGCTGTGAACAGTACCCATGAACAATAACCATAGAAAGAAAGAAGAGAAAGAGAGAAGGAGAAAGAAACAACAAGGCCAAAGTGCCTATTGCCCAACACACTAAATTTTATTAATCAACTCATTCTATTCTTTGAATAAATTGAGCACAATATATATAAAAGACTCCTACTTGTACTAGTAGTAATAGGATTCCTACTAGTATTAGGACTACAAATAAAACCTAGTAAATACTAACTTGGATCCAAAGTAAATAAACCTAAGATACTTAGAATACCTTGGAAGATTCTAGACTCAATTAATTTACCAAAATATCCTTAATTCGTAGAAATTATAGATTTGCCCATCTATATAAAATTAATCATAACTAATAAAATGAATACCCACATTAAAAACTGTTTTAACCCAAAAAAAAAAAAAAAAAAAAAAAAAAAACACATACTTAGACCATTAAAATGGCATGTCTTTCACTTCAATTGGACTTCACACGAGAACCCAATAAAATAATTCTTGAATAGGTGAATTTGCAAAGTAATAGCATTCTAATCTTCCATGACTCCATCAAGTCCAAATAGGAACTTCCAAGCAAACAAATTTGAAAAATTCTAGGGACACACCTAATTGCACCCCAATTTCATAATTGTTAACTTGTGCAATTATAAGTGGACACTTTCTACCCACCACTTTTCATTGACCACTCATAATTGCACAAGTCTACAAATTATGAAATTTAATGTGATAATGTGTGTCCATTAGCAGCTTCAACAAATTTAGATGCGAAGGCATACATGCTAAAGTGGAAACACAATAACAAATGCACAAGATGCAACATTAATCTGCACTCAAATGCCAATAGGCTTGTTAATCTTTCTCGCATAGGATGCAACTATGTTAATTCAAGAGCAAAACCAAAATTATTTTAGAATTTACATTTTCAGATTTTTGTATTTATCTCATAGGAAATTGGATAATTGTAAACTTTTATTCAGATAGGGATTAGATTTGAGATTAGATAGGGATTAGTATTTGAGCTCAGTTAAGATTAGTTTTCATTAGTTGTTATCTTTTACTATCTCTTTATTTCTTGAGAGCTCTAGCTCTATATAAGAGCCTAGTTTATTTGTATCGGAAGATAGATGTGATTAATGAAATTCAAATTGGATATTTTTCAATAGTTGGATGTTGATTCCTAACACCTTAAGTGCTGATTCCAAGTGACCATAAGTGCTGATTCTTAGGTTTATCTTTACTTTCCTTGTCTTTTATTTTGGCCTGCATCATATGTTCTTTGAAGTTTGGAATTCCTTGTTGAGGTTTGAAATTCCTTGAAAAACTTAACTCGTATATACTACTCTCATAATAATTGCCTAGTGCTAATGGCCTCATTTTAATGGTGACTTTCATGTGAACAAGGTTTGATGTGTGGCATATCGGAAGCAATATTCCTGGTCTAAAGTGGGAAATACAATGACAAAAGAGGGATGAAATACAAAGGTGTTAAAGTGGGAAGCCAATGACAAATGCAACAATCAAGCATGTTAAGAAATTATAGTGTTAGGCGCCTGGTCTAGGTGCATCTCCTTACTCCTCAAGACTCAAAAATGGTAGCATCTACACAAACGAAATGTGAACGACTCTTGTTTTTTATCAATTTGGATAATTCAGAAATTATTATTGATATGAAACACACCAATACAAACAGAAACACTTGAAACACTGAGACTTTAGCTAGTCCACTGCAACAAAGGCATCTGCCCTGACATAAACTCCTTTCTCAGCATGAAAACTGTTTTATATCATCCCAACCCAGATCTACACAGAGACACGAGTCTTTAGACTAAACTACAGCACCTGATTGGTGCTAATCATACCCAACATCGTGTTTTTACAAACAAAACAATCACAAACCCAACTACAAGCAAACTTTTAACTAGTGGTCATGAAGGATGAAACAAGGCACAAACCAGTTACAACAGAGAACTCTGTTTAGGATGAAGTTGCAGCACTTCCTTTAAACATCAACCTAAACTTGACATCTTTTCTCAAACTCTTCATATACTTTCCTTTGATTTGACCTCTCCAAGAATTCTTGAGTTTCTCTGAGATAATAAGGAATTTCTGAGGCTCTTTCCTTTGATACTCCGGCTATCCACATAAGTACCTATTAGGCCCAAGTATGTCCCAATGCCGACAAGAGGCATATCATGATGACATCTAGGACACACCTCTGCCCAAGTATCCTATGTACTTTTTGAGAAGCATACTCAGCTAAAATTTCATCAGCAAATGTCACAAAATCAAAATCCCCTATGACATGTCATTCTTTCATCCTGAAGAAAAATGCATCATGATATTAGTCAAGCCAAAAACATATGGGCAACACCCAAAAGGATGTTATACATACTACTAAGCATATGCAATTACAGTACAAAATCAGTTTACATTATGTGTAAATAGCAACATGAAAAAACCATGCAATCAATTAGCACCAGGAAAAGCCTTTGAAGAGTTACTAAATTTCAATTTGCATCCCAGGATGAATTTTGCAGAATATTTTTCATTTGTTTTCCATTTAGTGCTACCTCTAAGTGTTCAATCATGTGTTCATTTTCCGCCTTGTAGTCACATCTCAACATCTTGATTTTAGCCATTACTAGTCTTGTGCAATTTTCCGCCTTGTAGTCACATCTCAACATCTTGATTTTAGCCATTACTAGTCTTGTGCAATTTTGAATTTTTGCTATATAGATAAGGTGATAAAAGTATCTCTCGGCAAGCAAGCCCATTTAAAACCTTGAACAAACCCAAGAAGGTTTAACAACACATCCAATTACATGCTGCATGGCCATGGTTTAAGCATTTTGAAATAGTTGTCGAGAAAAAAGATGCAGTAAGTAATATTCATCAGCAAACCCTCTACACCATTCTCAATTAAACTGATGCAAATCCACAACTTTTACCATGGGAAGATGCAAGTCCAAAGCATGGCCAAACTGACTGAAATGCAACTGCACAGTCAAAGGACAGCACAGTCATCAGCAGAAGCAGAACCAACCACCATTTCTGCAGTCATTGGCAAGTCCTCTTTACCTCCAGAAGATAACACTCAATTCACTGGCATTTGCCCAGTTACATGAGCATGATCTGCAGGAAACGCAGTGTCAACAACAATCTGCACACCCCTCGCCCTTCAAACAAAAAAATTGACAGCTTGAGAGCCAATATATTAGCATAACTCTAACTTACAGCAAGGACATCCTTAATGTCTGTAAGAAGAACTAATTGATGTCTGGTAAAATGGAGCACCAAATTAGAAAACACAAAGATGCTTGGGAATTAATTGAAAGTCAGAGCATCTATGAACAAAGTTTCTTTGGCTGTTTCATTTACTGATGTATGTTTAAAAACCCACCAGAGAACCAGAACATTAAGAATGTCAAAAACTATGGTTTGCTAGCATTGAGGTTTGTATAAAGCTTCTCATTCTATCATTTTTCCTTAATTAAAAAACCATTGTTTAAGTTTAAGAAAAATAAATAATACATAAGGGCTCATATAACTTATGAAAATATATTTTATAGTGCAGGTTGTAGTGCAGGTTGAGATACAGAGGAGTACAAATCATCCACATGAGATCTATCAACACAATTCCAAAATGGGACATTGTCCCATTAAAATTTCTGTGGACACCAGCATCGTACCCAATCACACACAGATCATATATACAAGCAATATGCTTCTCTCATATGTTACTTCCATGACCACTTAAATGATGTGGAGTGTTGGCAATCACATATTCTAATTTTATTTTTCTTTTCTATCTGTGCCAATCTAATTCAACTATAACCTACAAAAAACAATCATCACGAACCTCATAAGTTTTAAATGTATATGATGTTTATCCAAAAGAATAGAAAGCATATACATATGGCAATGTTAATCTATCTATTTATGAAGTAAGGTTGCCTATTTTGCAATAAAATTTCCCATGTTTAAAAATTTCTTAAACTTCAAATCTTCAATAATCAATATCCACATCCCATCAATAATTAATCAGTAGGCCAGAATGCCAGAGTCAATTTGACCGGCCAAAAACTATATATGACCTAAATTCAAATTGTGATGTCCTTAACAGAAGTGCACAAATCTAAAATCAAATCAAAAAATAAATGACAGGTCATGTAGGAC
The DNA here is from genome assembly GCA_029955455.1 of Quercus agrifolia. Taxonomy (NCBI): domain Eukaryota; kingdom Viridiplantae; phylum Streptophyta; class Magnoliopsida; order Fagales; family Fagaceae; genus Quercus; species Quercus agrifolia. The sequence continues at coordinate 749,804 of JARQAD010000007.1, read as the reverse complement.
AGATCTAAGTTTGGAAATTTTGATTTACAAGGAAATTTAAAACAAATAAATATTTTTGAAAAACGAGGCAGTGTTAATGTGGGTAAAAGGGATGGAAAAGTAATTTCTCACCAAATCACAAAGAAAAGTAAAAATAATTGAGATCTTTTATATAAATTTATGACAGAAGGAAGAGCACAGAAGTAATGAAGGCAGCAGTGTGAGTAGTGTAGAGGTTATTTCAAAACTTGTTTTCCATTGTCTTTAAGAATGGGATCAAGGGGTTGTCTCAGTCTCTCAAGGTCAAATTCCTCTTTAGCGCTTTTAGTTCTACTAGGTCTTGCCTCATAATTACAGTTTTGCATTTTTTTTTTTTTTTGGGTTATTATCAATCATCAATTGACGAATAGGACCCCAATTATCAGATAAAGAGGCCACGCAATGCCTTATTATTTTCTTAAACTCTACATATCACCAAGTTGTTAGAAGAGTAAGCCCACGCTTATGCACAATCAAGGTTGACTAATTTCTAGCAATTGAATCCTCAATGCTAGAAATTGATGCTTATGTATTTTCTGGTAGTCCAGCCTTTTTTTGATTTTGTTAATATTTTTCAAGGAGTAATGAGCTCATAGTATAATAATGATTCAATTTATTAAATGCCAAACTCCCTTCCAAGGTGAAATTGAACCAATTAGAATCAGAAAGCCCCTAATTAAAATCTAGAATCACAATAAGAAATTGCATACATAAGCACTAACAACCAATAGCCCAGCCCCCTCCTCACAGCCTGAAGACCTTACACCTTTGCCAAGCCAAGGAGCACACAACTTCATTACTGTGCAATGTAACAGCCATATAAACTAGAAAAATTGCCTCAAACTTAAATACAGCCCAAAACTGAACATCAAATTACAAAACCAACATGTTAAATAGTAGCTTACCTGCTGAACCAGCACCACCATAGGGGCAAAAAGATGCATATCTTCTTCTTGGGCTTCCTTATCAAGTGACTCAGCTTGTGTATAAGCAATAAGCAATGTGGGTCTTCCCACAAACTGTCCCCAAATAAACAATTATATTCTCCTCCAAAGGTTTCTGGCATTGCTCCAATTGGTACCATCAGAAAACATATATACAAAACAACATAACCTACAATAAGTTATACTTTCCTAGTATAAAAAAAAAATGCATTTTATGTTATGGAAAGAAATTTCAAGCAATGCCAAACACAACTGGCTTGCTGGAGCTGTGCTTATGTGTTCTGAAAACAAAACCATTAGAGAGAATAAACCCTAGAATTTTTTCACTCGTCCAGTCTATGAAAAATACATGATAAGAAAACAAAATTTATATGTTTCAAAAGAAACCCAGAAAGTTGAGAACTCAAGAACTAAGCCCAGAACAACAATTTCAGCCCATATTAGTCGAGCATTATGATTCCCCAAAACTAAAACATCAAAACGAGATAAAATTCAAAGCTTTGCAACCTTTCTACATTAATTTTCCTCAAGTTTCCTTGCAGCCAAACAGAGAAATTGTCACATACACAAAAACAAATGTTTAGATGAATATGTATACATACACATGCTTTCAGGTGATCGTTGTGGGATTTTTTTTATCTTTTGAATTTCTGAAACCAGTTCCACTCCATCATCATCATCAGCCTCAACCCAGAGACACCCAAAGACCGATTAGTGGTGGTAGTAGCACCAAAACCCGTACTACTGGCTATAGGACGATCATCTCTGCTGTCAAGCATTCCATGTCCCATTTATCTGATCTTGGTTTCTAAATGACAAATTAGAGGATAAGACGTTTCTAATTCCAAATTGTCAAGAATCATGTCTAGATGCTCTAGTAGACTAAAAAAAGTTGTATAGTTAACAAATAAAACTAAATAAATAAAATAAAAGTTTGAGTTGAGTACATCGAAAAAGATGATTCTAATCAGTAATAATACAATCAAAGAATAAAGGATAAACTATAAGTTCATTCAATATATTCAACTTAGGCATTGGACCAAAGTGGACCAAACAGGAGCAATGTGGACCAAACTAAACTAAAGTGGACCAAAATGCTTTAATGATGTGGCTCAACAAGAGTGTAGAAGTAATAAATGACACGCTTCAGTTTGTAGATATTATATAGATTTGTATCCAATAATTATTTTCATCTAATAACACGTGAATATTTGAACACCATCAAGAATCACCTACCAAATAAATCTTACTTAAATTAGTAAATCTACTTAATATTATATATATGATCATAACATCACTCATAAAAATTTTTAAGTGTATTGAAGGAAAACACTTGTTTGGAATCCACTTAGGTTCAATTCTCTGGTTTCTATACAGAGCAAACCTCCTTTGGAGGACATTGGAGAAATAGGTAGACCTATTAGGGCCAAGGGGAATTTATACAAATGCTGTTAGGTCCAATTATAACCGGATTCACACTAGATGCATCCATGATATCCTGTCAACATATCATACATGTCGGAACTATGTAATGGGACGCTTATGTTGTATGTAGAATTGAGCAGAAGGTAGTATTTCCCATTTTATCATTTGAAACTTAAAAATAAAAATGAGAAAATGATAATAACTTCTTACACTCAGCTATCACCCAAGTAAACATGCTCAAGAGCTACTAATTTTTAGACTTCCCTTCTCACCTTGATAAGGTAATAAGGCATGGCATGGTCCTTCTTCCCTATCATTGACCTCACAAGACAATGGCCTTAGACTAATCATTCAGTAAATTAAACCTTTGCAGCTTAATGTAAGATAAAATAAACTTTTCAACTCCAAGAATCCATTGCTTTATGTGGAAACTAATCAATTTGTTGTAGTCAACAATCTTTGAATTCATCTGCAAGAAAAATTTTGAAACCACCTATTATTTAGAAAATGTTTTTTATTGGACAGAGAAATGATTTTATTATTTTTCCTTAACTTATAAATCTTGTTCTGGTTTGTGATTATTCATCTTGGGCAGAAGTAGTAGCTCTACCTAGATTGATGGGTGTCTCCCTTCAGAAAGCTAGTTCACTATGTAAAAAATGTGATGTTAACAATACCGTAAGTTCCCTAGTATCAGATTTTGAGACCAACTATATTCTGAATGCAGTTTGTCAAAAAGATTGTGGAGTGAAGTTATGAACAGATTCATCATAGACTCTCCTGAAACAAACTGAAATAAGGTTGCTAAATGGGGGTTGGAAAGTTTAAAAGGTAAAGAGTCTTAAAGCTTCCTTATGTAAGTTAGTCCTTATGTAAATTAGCATGGCAGGTGTTATACACCATGTTGAGGAAAGACCACAAGAAGTAATGAAGACCAAAACAAATTCTGATTTCAAATTAAAGACAAGACACTTCTGCATAGACACACACCACACTTTGCTTACACAATAGACACACATCAACTTTTGCCTTTTACACTTTTCCAAAACTAAATTCTTATAATGCACACACCAACTCACTTGCACTTGCTCCGCACAACGGACACATGCAATTTACTTTGCCACACTCACTCTTGTAAGGACATATATAATCACACTAGGAATTGGTGCTTACACTTCACACACCAAATAAGCACCATCACTTCCCATTTATACTTGGTTCAAGTCGATTCAGTTACCGACTTTCATATTTCTAGCCCAGTAACAGTAAACTGCTCTCTCTATGCTTCTAGACATCCTAAAGTTGTGGCTGGACTTTAATTGTGCAATAGAGTCTTGTAGAAAGAAAATTCTAGAGAGAGCAAGAGAGAAATTTCTAGAGAGAGAGAGGCGAATGAAGTGAGGAGCAGTTGAAGAAATGCGAGATTGGTGTAAGGATGGCAGCTAGAGGGAATTTCATAGACTCTAGCAAAGACTAGCATGAATATATCTCTATGTGAAAGTTGGAATATTCCACTATCATTTCTCAAAATGAAGCCAGGGAATCCAGCGCAGTCGTGCTGAATTGTTTCCTGCCGCTGTGTTTCCTGCTACATCCATAATTTTTACGCTAGGTTCTGTTGTGATTGATTTTGGTGTCCTAGTAAGAGTCAATATTGCATTCGGAAAATCCAGAAAGTGTTTCTTTAAAGAGAGTTTTGCTCTACTTCAAATACGTCTATATCATGTCTAGTTGTTCTGTTGTTTCTATTGTTATGCTGTGTATGGCTTTGTAATGAGTGTTTTCTTAATAATTTATCATTCATCCAAAAAAAAGGACTAAGCCCAAGTTCATGTAGGTATGCAACCTTGAAAAATTTGATCAACAGGAAAGCATAGGAAATACACAAGTTTGGTATAAATTTCTGCTCACTGTTGAAGTATTCATCCACAGAAATTTTGAAAAAATCCAAATGAGGCAGTAATGATGTGACTTGTGAGTTGAAGTTACACCATGGGGAAGTAATATTTAATCAAATCACAAAGAAAAGAGGAAATAAATGAGCTATTTGAAATAAATCTATGACAGAAAACTAGGGGGTGGATGCATACCAGTAGCTTAGAAGGAAAAGCTCAAAAGTAACAAAGGCAGCAATGCCAGAGGATATTGTACATCTCGTTTTCCCTCATCCTCAAGCATGGAATCAATGTGCAATCTGTGTCTTTTAGGCTGAACTTCTTCAACATAGCTTCTAAATCTACAGGGTCTTGCTTCACAATTACAATTTTGCTTATATCTTTCTCCATTATCAACCATCAATTGACAAATGAGACCCCAATTATCAGATAAAGAAGTCATGTAGCAGTGACAAAGCCCACACTTCTGCACATTCAAGCTTTGGCAGTTGCTAGCAATAGAAGCTTCCATGCAATTGTATTGATTCAACCAATCTGGACGTGATCCACACAATATATAGGACTGCCACATTAATGCACCTAAATGGTGACTTACAAAAAAATCATAGAGAAAAAGTTGATCAGCCGTGCAGATTTCTCAAAGCTACCAATTTTCATTAGAATTCGTCTTCCTCGCAATCAGAGTCACCTTGCCTTTGTGCACATAAACGCGCAATCCAATTTCCCAAACACAGCATGAGTCTTTGGATTAGATTAGGGAGCTGTACACTCTTTGGGTGCAGTACATCTATGTCATTAGAGGTAGCTTCTCCACTAGGTCCAGCCCTTTCCCCATCAGAGTCATCAAGGCTTCGCTTAATTTTGGTATCTTTTTTCTGAATCGTCAAAACCATCCTGGTCATAAGGAGTGATGATGCAGCCGCTAGAACCCAGCCTTAGTTTGGTTATTAGGTCTTCAATGTCTCGCTCGAATACCGGATGGACCCCGCATTTTGTAACCTCCAAGCCTGGACCTTCGGGTTCAAATTTAAATTCAATCTTAGTGTCTGTAGTAGGTATATATTGCAGCCAAAGCTGATCCGATTCAATCTTACCAAATTCCTCAGATAACATATGGTCCATGAAATGATTATCTTCATCAATGAATACGCTAATATAATGTGTACACATCATATCTCCTGTATCTTCAATATCAAGTTGGTGAAGTGGAGGATGCTGCCGGAATGCAAAAATAACGCCCACAATAATTCCCATCAATTTGTTACCTAATAAATTTGAGGACACTTGCAGATTCATTGAACCCCCCTCATATTGGTGGCTAAACCATTTCGGAATTTCACTTCCATAATCCAATGAATAATCCTGAAACATAAAATCATGATGCTTAGAACTCCACATGAGAGAGAGAGAGAGAGAGAGAGAGAGAGAGAGAGACCTTGGCTTCAATGATACAACGTCTAAGCATTGTTGAAATTAGGTCATCGTAGCCTTGATTCTTGATCAATTTGTGGCAATTGATAAGACGAAAACTCGGCCGAAAATCGTATTCTGGTCTTAACGATAATGTCTCCAATGAGGTACAATTTGTTACATCAATAAACTCAATATTTAATGGAAGCTTGGGCAACATTCGAAGATGAGTGCAACCACCCATATAAAGAGATCCCAGATTAGATAGTTGAATGATACTTTCAGGAAGGCAATCAAAATTATTTCCCCTTAGATTTAAACTTCTTAAAGTTGACAAGCACCCAAGTGCATTAGGAATTGTCTGAACATTGCAATAACCTAGATTAAGATTGGTCAAAGAGCATAAGCTTATTAAAGAACGCTCTAGCATGCCCATGGGATCTAGACTTCTGGAGAGAGATAGTACTTCGAGATTTTGATCAATAGACAAAGTTAAGCCCATTATAGCAGTCCCACTCAAGTTTAACTCCTCCAGAGTTTTCCCCAAATTCTCTGGCAGTATAACAAGTTTTGAGCAGCCAGATAAATTGAGACTTTTTAGAGACATTGAACTATTACAACCATTCGGAAGACTTGAAAGGTTTTTGCAGTGGCTTAGATCCAATTTAGTAAGGCCAATTAAATGCTCAATTGATAATGGTAGCCCCGTTATAGCAGTTCCACTCAGGTTTAACTCCTCCAGAGTTTCGATATTCCCCAAATTCTCTGGCAGTTTAACAAGTTTTGAGCAGCCAGATAAATTGAGACTTTTTAGAGACATTGAACTATAACAACCATTCGGAAGTATTGAAAGGTTTTTGCAGTCTCTTAGATCCAATTTAGTAAGGCCAATTAAATGCTCAATTGATAATGGTAGCCCCATTATAGCAGTTCCACTCAGGTCTAACTCCTCCAGAGTTTCGATATTCCCCAAATTCTCTGGCAGTTTAACAAGTTTTGAGCAGCCAGATAAATTGAGACTTTTTAGAGACATTGAACTATAACAACCATTCGGAAGACTTGAAAGGTTTTTGCAGTCTCTTAGATCCAATTTAATAAGGCCAATTAAATGCTCAATTGATAATGGTAGCCCTGTTATAGCAGTCTCATTCAAAGAAAGTTTTGACAAACATGACATATTTCCCACAACCTTTGGAAACTTCTTTAGTCTTGAACAACCAGAAATAATAAAAGTTTCAAGAGCTTCCAAGTTGATCTCGTGAGGAAGGATTTCGAGATGTTTACAACCATTCAAATCCAATCGAATAAGCCTTTTGAGATCTCCAAGAGATGCATGTATCTTATAGAGTCTTGTACAACGTTGGAAGATCAATTGCTCAAGATTTGGGACTCCACTAAGGTCCGGGATCTCAATCAAGTTTTGAGAATCACTGAGGTCAATGAGTTTTAACCCATTTAAAATCTGTTATAAACCAAGAAATAATTAGACGAACTCATGCCTTAATGAAAATGAAGGAAAAACACAATTGCATAAGTGAAAATCTTACCATAATTCCTTTCCATAGTTGTTTGATGTCACTGCAATGCATTCTCAGTTCAACAAGTTTGTTTGGTTGGAAACTAGTTGGTAGGGATTTTAAAGGATATCCATACCAATCTATAACACGTAACTCATTAGAAAGATAATTGAGGCCTTGTGGAAGTTGGATAGGACCTCTAATGAGGTCTTGTGGAGGTTGCACATAACCAATTTTAAGGAATCTCAAATTTGTCATCTTTGAGAAGGCTTCACCACTCAAGTGTTCCTTTGCTTCAATAGGCATGTTTAGCATTATGCCTTTAACTACCTCTGTTCCCTAGTAACCAAAAACAATGAAATTAGAAAAAATTTGGAAGAATTTGAAAGAACATATATACTTTTCTAAATTGAAGTTTAAAGTTGTCAACTTACAGAATTACTTTTCAATACATGCAGGACATCCTCATAACTCCATAACCTACTACGTTTACCACGCTCTTCAAGGGATTCACGACGAACAAGGTCTTGACCCATTTCTTGAAGCAAATCATGCATCCAAAGAGCTCCATATGAAGTAATGGTTATAAGAGATCTGTCTTGAAGAACACCAATATCGTAGGTATTGTGACCTAAACTTTGTAGAGTACCTCTTATGCAATAGTTGTCCATGTCTTTAAAGAGAAATGCAATATCTAAAAACAAATCTGTTTGTGGATCGTCAAGCCCAACAACACCCATTTCAAGTACATCCATAATGGCTCTATTAGGTATTGCTTTTAATTTATCTCGAGCACATCTCCATTCATCAAGTGTTTTACCAAACAATGAAGAACCTAAAACTCTAAGAGCTAAAGGAAGGCCCTTAGCGTAATTCACAAAATTTATAGACAAATCCACGTAATTTTCTTTAGGATGAGGTTTCTTAAAAGCCTTCAAACTAAAAAGCTCCATTGCTTCATCATCATTCAACCCCTCAGCTATATATATATCAATCACCCCATCCCAATAAGTGTTCAACAAATGACTATCTTTACTTGTTACAATGATTATACTCCCTGGACCATACCAATCCTTCCCAACTAATGCTTTTAGTTGTTTTTCATTATTCACATCATCAAGAACAATAAGAACCTTCTTATTGCAGAGTCTCTTCCTTAAAATTTTCTTTCCCTCTTCAACATCCAAAATATTTTTTCCTGTTCCCATGAGGATTGTAGAAAGAATATTTTTCTGTAAGAAAACTAGACCTTGACTTTCAGACTTTTCTCTAACATTAAAGATAAAGCTTCTATCTCCAAAGTCACAAAAAATTCTATTATAAATTTCTTGGGCAAGAGTTGTTTTACCGATTCCACCCATACCACAAATCCCAATTAAGCGGACACAATTCAACCTTTCACCCAAGCATAAATTCAACATTTTCTTCACACGGTAGTCCATTCCAACGAGGTGCTCGTCGGAAACAAGTGGGACTTCACGATGCAATTCACTATTTATTCTTTGAATGATTTTTTTGATAACTTCTGATTCAGAACTGCAAAGAATATAGCAGAACAACAATTTCAATGAGACAGAGCTAGATACGTTAATTTAGAGACAATATATTCAGCAAACATACAATCTGAGCTTCGTTCAGTAAAAAAAAGAAAAAAAGAAAAAGGAACTCTACAAGTGTATAGTATGTACGTGGTACAAACAATATATGCATGCGATGTTGTTCAACCAAAGTTCAATTCGAGCTTATAATTTCCTAGATTTGTCATATGCAGGGGGCTAAGTAAAAGAAAGATGTCACGTGGCAAAGTAAAGAAAGTAACGATAAGAAAATTCAGGAATTAAAAAAAAAAAAAAAAAAAAAAAAAAACCGTCACTCGAAAAGAAAAGAAATTCTTACTTATCCTTTAGATGCCATCCAGAGAGATCGGCAACTGCTGTCAAGGCTGCTCTCCAAGCCTTCACATCATCAATCTTATCTTTGAATCGATTTTTATGTTTTGCAAAAGCTTCCGCGAAAGACCCTTTCTGATACCTGACATCACTAGGATCCACATAGTGGAACACAGGAAGGACTGTCAGCTTCTTCTTGTCCATGCACTCAACAATCTTTGCCAGTTCGATCAAACACCAACTCGACGAAGCGTATTGTTTGGATAGAACGACAACAGCGATTTTCGATTCATCTATTGCTCCCAGGAGCCCTGAGTCAATCTTTGTTCCTTGCTCGAGCCTCTCATCGTCCCTAAATGTGGGTATGCCTGCTAGTTTCAACCTATCGTATAGATGGTCTGTGAAATTGTTGCGGGTGTCGGGGCCTCTGAAACTGAGAAACACGTCGTATTTGCATCCAGCGGTAGAAGAAGAAGGAATGGATGAGGAGGAGGAGGCGTTTTCTATGGCCAGAAAAGCCATCGGAAATATGCTAGAGCTATGTATTAAAATAGTATTTTTGGAGTGTAACACAAAAGAAAATATAAATAAAGGAACAAGAAAGTAAATTTGAGTCGGATCTTAATTTCAAGAATTGGAAAAGAAAAAAGGAGATGGCTTGAAAAGTGAGTTCACAGATTTTTTACGAAACTGCAGAGAAAACTGAAAAGCCCCAAAATTTTCTTTTGAAATAACGCTGGATTCATGAATGAGTTAAAATAAAAATGAGTGGAGTGTTTGGTAGTGACAGAATGCTTGAGAGGGACAGGCATTTATACATCAATAATTAATAAAAGTGATCTCCGCGTAGTCGTAGTCAATTGCTTATTTTCTTATAGTTGTAATAAGTAATTAAGTTGTTTAGTCAAAGCAGCGTATGTGTAAAATTAAAAAAACGAAGAGGTATCGTCTAGTTAAGCTATAAAAGTTTTTGGCGAGTTTCCAACGTTTATTAATTGAGACCATGAGCATAGATTAGGCAGGGGGTGTTGTGTACTCGCGGCGAGGGGCGTGGTGAAGTGGAAGCCAGCCCGGAATCTCGTATCCCACGATCACGCCACGTGGTGATATCCTCAGAGATGTGTGTTTGTTTAATAATGAGAAAGGTAAAAGAAAAAAATATATATTGGCGGGGGAGACTCAAAAAGTAAGAGAGAGAGAGAGAGAGAGACGAGGAGGTATATTAAGAACCACATGCGTGTCAGAAAAGGGAGGTCGTTTCACTACGCGCGTTGCAATCTCATTGGGCCACGTATCGTAGGGTCCCAAAAGAAAGCACACGTGTTGGGACATACAAAGAGGAGAGAAAGATGGACGGTGGAGATGACCCCTTATAGTATTCAGTAGTTAGACGTCATACCAACTGTACAATGTCGGATTCCTGTCCTCGCCTCTGACACCGAGGAACCATCCTAGCAATGCAATGGGAAATCACGAGGAAGCCCTTACAAAACATATCTTAAATTTGTACTATCATTTAAAATATTTATACCCACTGAATTTTGTCACACCATTATAAATTTTACTGCTATATAAGTTTATTAATTAGAAGAAAAAAAATTTAGAAATATTATTCTTGTAATTTTTTGCTCTGTTCATAACTTTATTCTTCTTTTAAATAAACTTTGACCATCACAATTTTAGAATGTAATAATGTGTTAAATTATTGATAATGTTAAAATTAAATTTACTTTTTTTTTTTAAATAAAAATATATAACATCATAAGATTTAAAAATTTTCTAAGAAATCTAGAAGATTTTAATGGTAAAATAGAGTAATTTTAAATAAGGCTATAAGTGAACCTAATAAAATGCAAGTCAAGCACTCAAGCTAAAGTGTCCCTCTCCCTTCCCATCTTCTCATTAAAAAAAGAAAGGCCTTGACTACTTGAATTTTATGCAATTTCCTTCTAAGTTAAAGCAGCGTACGTGTAAAGTTGAAGTGGCTGTCTTCTTTTTCAACAACGAAGAATTATTGTAGCAATGAAGTTGGAAGGCCTTGCAAACATATCTTAAAATCTCAGTAACAATTATTCTAAAATATACCGATTGGATTTTGTTACTAGTTAAGGAAAGTGTGAAACTATTGTGAATTATTGTTGTATCGGTGAGTTTGTTGCTCTTTTAAATAAGCATTTACCATCACAATATTAGAATATGATAATATGTTAAATAATTACAATAATGTGTTAAAATCCACTCTATACATTTAAAATAGATTGATAAGATTTTTAAAATTTTACGGTTATCTAAGAAAGCTAAAAAAATAAAAATAAAAAATAGTAAAGAGAAGTTATAAAGGAGCAAATTTGAGTATAAATAAGTATTTCTTTCCTCAAATTTGTAGCCATGATGGTATGAAAAGCAAGTATAGTTAAGTGGAAATAATAAATGCACATTCTTTTTATATATAAATAAATAGTTCCACTAAGAGATTTTTTTTTTTTTTTAAGATAGTTTTTTTTTTTTTTTTTTGAAAGCCCATGCAAACTTCATTCATTCAAAAAAGATAAGTCGAAATACAAAGCATCAAGAGCTGGTGGCGGTGAGTCTTCCAACCACACAACTTCGACTAATCCATTAGCATACCGAGCTAACGAATGGGCTACAGAGTTGGCATTGCGCCGTATACAAGAGAAAGACACATAAGCAAGACCAGCAGCTAAAAAACCAATATCATCATAAATAACCCCCAAGCGTGACCAGTTTGGTTTGTTGGCAGAGATGGTTGACATAACAAGATTGAAAGGATGGCCTAGACAGCTCTTCCTTCATGTTTGTAGTAATTCTCTGAGGAACAGTATTGAGACATTCATCCACTCTATCACAAGTACCTGATTGAAAAATTGTCTCAAAATAATTAATAGCCACCTCTGCCACCTCCCCAATATCATCCACCCAAATACCATGTTGGTTCTGAATACCATGAATAAAATTCCTTTTGTGCATTTGGGAAGCTTTTGAATGAAATAACTTTGTATTCCTGTCACCATGTTTCAACCAAGATACCCGAGAACGTTGTGCCCAAAATATTTCCTACTTAAGCAGAAGGTCATCCAATTTCTTGCTGGCTTCCAAGACTTCCTCTCTACTCTCCTCTGTTAGCTCTTCTTTGCTCATCCTTTCAATCTTTTTAGTCAGTAACTTTATTTCTTCTGTAGCAGGAGCAGTTTAGGTAACATAAAATATATATATATATAAATCAATAAATTTTAAGTAAATTAAATAATAAACGTCACTTTTATATGCCTTAATTTACAACGGAATATCATAGAGATATAATCATAACATTAAATGAAAACTTTTCTTTTTTGTTTATGGGTTGCAATGTAGAACATGTCTCAAATTTGTAACCGAAAAATTTATAGCATCTTTTCCTGTAATGGAAAAATAAAAATTCCATGCATACATATATATCCCTTACTCTCAAATTACAAAATGAAAAGGAGTTTGTTTTAAGGGATAAAAGAAAGAAATTTTACTAACGAGATAAACTTATATTTTTGGAAACATATGCTTTAAATGCTCTTAAAGTTAATGAGTAAAATGTATAAAAATAAATAAAATAAATAATAAAATAAAATATAGATAAATTGGGGAGTGAAGTGTTCATTTTCACTATTCAAAAATAATAATTAAATATAAAGGCTACATGAAGTCAAGTGATGAAAAGAAAATTCAAATCCAAATGATCTTGTGTCAGAGAATTGAGAAACGCCACATTCCATAAGACCCAAAAAAAAAAAAAATGTTGAAGAATCACGTACACATAATTTTTTTTTTTAGATGCTTCAATAACAAATACGGTAAGAAATGAAAATCTGATTCAACATGTGGAGTAAAAAGAATTTGTAGAAGCAGTACTTATTTTCCTTGATATCACTGGTCAAAGTGTTTTCTGCGTAGCGGTGAGACTAACCACAGGGGAAAAGTGAGACAATGAATGCATGGCATCTGAGGGAGTAGAAACTTTAGGTAATCATTAACCAATAGTTCCCATTTGTATGGAAGAATTTTACCAAAACTACGTAGTTTTAAGTTGTTGAAGATATTATAGAAAGCTAAGGCTGCTGACAAAAAATGAGATAATTCATAACACAGCTAGGCTTAGAAATAATGAAGAGATCGAATGCCACATGCATGGCAAACCGAAAGGTATATAACACGCCATTTGAACTGGGTATATTCAGTACTCATTGGGTCATCATCATATTGATTACTAATTCTCAATGCCTATTAAGAAGGCCTTGATAAATTTGGGCCTGAGCAACTTCAAATGATAAATACTACCACACCGAATATATAGAGGCTTAAACATTCCACACACATACCTGAGAGCAAAACCCTGATGCAAGTCCTTCAAGCTATGGGGTTAGTTTTGTTGCTGGATTAACAACAAAATCACTCAGGCCCTATTTAAGAAAAGAAATGCAAAGGAATTAAAAAGAAAAAAGAAAAAAAATGAAATATACAGCCAGAAACGAATTCTGTTTAGAGAATAGCAAGACAACGCGACTTACCAAAAAAAGTCACAGAAAAATAGAGTATCAGCCTTGCAAATTCATCAAAGCTACCAATTTCACTGGGATTTCTCTTCCTCGCAATTAGAGTCACCTTGTTCTTGTGTGCATGAATTCCCAATCCAATTTCCCAAATGTGGAATGAATCTTTCAATTAAATTAGGGAGCCGTATCCTCTTTGGGTGTGGTACATCTACCTCATTATAGGTAACTTCTCCACTAGGTCCATCCCCATCCCCATCATGGTCATCATGACTTCGCTTAATTATGGTATCTTTTGCTGAATCATCTAAATCATCCTCATAAGGAGTGATGTTGCAGCTGCAGGAACCAGCCATATTTTGTTTTAGATCTTCAATGTCTTGCTCATATACCAAACGAGCCCCGCATCTCGTCACCTCCAAGCCCGTAGCTTCAATTTCAATTCCAACATCAACCTGACTCAATTGATCATTAGCATCGACTTGACTCAATATCTTGTCCCATAGCCCTTCCATAGAAAAATATTTTATCCAAAGGTGATTTGAATCAATCTTACCAGATTGCTCGGAAAAACCAAAGCTTAAGTAATCTGGAACTTTATATCCATTGACATTACAAAGAAAATTAATAAAATGAGTAACTAGATGATTTTCCGAACTTTTCGGAGGATGTTGGAGTGGATAATGCTCGCAAAGTACAAAAACAACACACACAGCAATTCCTATAAAACCTGGAGGCTCTTGCAGATTCAATGAAGGCCTCTCACTTTGATGGCTAAACCATTTTGGAATTCTACTTCCAGGTATAAGAATATTTTGGAGACCTAAATCTGGTCTCTGAAACACACAAATCAAGATATTAGAGAGAGAGAGAGACCTGAATGTAACGTCTCAGCATTGTTAAGAACATGCCACCATAATCTTGATTGTCATTTAATTTGAAGCAGTTAAGAAGATAAAGATGTGGATGAAAATCTTCTTCTGGTCTTAAGGGTAATGTTTCGAGTGAGGTACAACCTTTTGCTCCCAAATAATCAATACTTAATGGAAGCTGTGGCAGTGACCATAGATTAGTGCAACCACTCAAATAAAGAGAATCCAGTTTAGATAGTCGAATGATATCTTCAGGAAGGGAAACGAAATTATTTCCCTTTAGATTTAAATTTGTTAAAGAGGAAAAACAACCAATAACATCAGGGACTGCCTGTAGATTGCAATAACTTAGATTCATATAGGTCAAAGAGGACAAGCTTGATAGAGCAAGCATTGACATGCCCATGGGATCTAGACTTCTTCTTTGCAATAAAGGAAAGTTGAGGAGTTTATTTGATGGTTTAGATGATATAAAATTACATCCACGAAGAGAGAGATTTTGGAGATTTTTTAAGAGAACCATGGACGAAGGTAACTCTTTTATAGCAGTTCTACTCCCATCTAGCTCCTCTAGGCCTTCAATATTTCCCAAGTTCTCTGGCAATTTGTCAAGTTTTGAGCAGTCAGATATATTGAGAGTTTTTAAAGACATCAAACTACAAATTGAAATAGGAAGACTTGAAAGGTTTTTGCAATCTCTTAGATCTAAGTCTATAAGGCTAGTTGAGCGTTCCACTAATAATGATGGATCTTTTATAGCAGTCTCACTCAAACAAAGTTTTGACAAACGTGACATATTTTTCACAATCTCTAGAAACTTCTTCAATTTTGAACAACCACCAAGATCGAAAAATTCAAGAGCTTCCAAGCTGATCTTGTGAGGAAAGCTTTCGAGACATTTGCAACCATTCAAATCCAATCGAATAAGCCGTTTGAGATCTCCAATAGATGCATGAATCTTATATAGTCCTGTACAACGTTGAAGAATTAATTGCTTAAGTTTTGAGAGTCACTCAAATCAATGAGTTTTAACTCGTTTAAAATCTATTATAAACCAATAAATAATTAGACTAACTCAAGCATTAATGAAAAAGGAAATACAAATTAGTGTAAGTGAAAATCTTACTGTAATTCCTTTCCATAGTTGTTTGATGTTGCTGCAATGCATTCTTAGTTCAACAAGTTTATTTGGTTGGAAATTGGCCAGCATTGATTTTAAAGGATATCCATGCCAATCAATTACACGTAACTCATTTGAAAGATAATTGAGACCTTGTGGAAGTTGGATAGGACCTCCAATGAGGTCTTGTGGAGGATGCACATAACCAATTTTAAGAAATCTCAAATTTTTCATCTTTGAGAAGGCTTTAACACTCAAGTGTTCCTTTGCTTCAATAGGCATGTTTAGCATTATGCCTTCAACTACCTCTGTTCCCTAATAACCAAGAACAATGAAATTAGAGTAATTGACAAATATTTAGAAGAAATTGTTAAAATATATATAATTATATAAGTTTAGGTCTAGAATGGACAGCTTACAGTACTATTCTTCAATATATGAAAGACATCCTCATAACGCCATAACCTACTTCGACGACCAGGCTCTTCAAGGGATTCACGACGAACAATTTCTTGGCCCATTTCTTGTAGCAAATCATGCATCCACAAAGATTCATGCATCAACAAACTTCTCTCTCTATCAATGGTTATGAGCGATTTGTCTATAAGAACTTCAATATTGTAGTTTGGATAGTAACCAAAACTTTCTAGTATATCTCTAATGCAATCTTTGTTCTCTCCTTTGAAAAAACAAGCAATATCCAAAAACAATTCCTTTTGAGTATACATCAGACCATCAAAACTTATTTGAAGTATATTTAGAATGTTTCTATCAGGTTCTTGTTTTAGTTTATATAAGGCACTTTTCCATTCATCTATTCTTTTTTCAAACAACAAAGAACCTAAAACTTTAAGAGCCAAAGGAAGGCCATTGGCATAATTCACCAAGTCCTTAGACAAATCCACATAATTTTCTTTAGGATAGGGTTTCTTGAAAGCTCTCCAACTAAAAAGCTGCAAAGCATCGTTGTCATTCAATCCCTTCATTGTATATATATCATTTATACCACGTCTTCTCAACAAGTGCTTATCTCTACTTGTTACAATGATTCTACTCCCTGAACCAAACCAATCATAATTCCCAACTAATGCTTCTAGTTGTTCATCTCCATCCACATCATCAAGAACAATAAGAACCTTTTTGTTACGTAGTCTATTCCCTATAACATTGATCCCCTCAAAAACATTCGATATATTTTTTTTACTTCCCTTAAGGATGTTAGAAAGAAGTCGTTTTTGTAAAGAAACTAGATGATGATTTATAGTTTTTTCTCTTACATTAGCTATAAAGCTACTAGCTTCAAAGCTACCAAAAATTCTTTCATAAATTTCTAGTGCAAGAGTTGTTTTACCCATTCCACCCATCTCGCAAATCCCAACAAAATGAACACCACCTGACCCTTCAACTAAATATAAATCCAACATTTCCATCACAAGAGATTCTATTCCAACAAGTTCCTTGGAAATGGCACTTTGAAATATAAGATTCAATTCACTAGATATCCTTTCAATGATTTCTTGGATAATTATTGATTCATTCCTGCAAAGAAGATAGCAAAAAAATAATTTTGATGACTCTATAATATATAGCATAAATATAGGAGACAAAATATTCAAAATACAATCTTAGATTCATTGAGCAAAAGTGGAATCTAAAAAGTGCATAATATAGCATCGTAATTGAGGTTTGATTTGTTTGTCACGTCAGATAGTCTATGTGAGAACCATGTGTTTCCTTCTAATTGTAATAGTTTAATGGGTTAAGAGTGTGCCTATTTTTTTCTTTTTCTTTTTTTGATAAGCCGATAGTTAGAGTGTGACAAATTTTAATGTCATTTTTTGTAAGTGTCTCAGATTTTAATTTTCATACTCCTTTTTTCTATTTCTTTTATCTTCACAGTAAGAAAAAAGATATAACAGACAGACCAATTGAAGTACTTAACTATTTACTATATATTTATGCTTCTGGCCTATTTATTTGCGCAGAACATTTTAAATGCTCAAAGAAGAAATTCTACAAGAAATAAAAATTAGATGAAAATACAGTGTTATCGTGAGGTATTGTGCTCTTTATTTTGTAGTGATTAAGTTTTTCAATTGATTATTTATGCTTGCTATTGCTATATTGTTAATTGGCTAATGATGTATACCATTGGGCTATAAATTGGTAGATTAGCTTAAAATTAGAATTAGCCGTAATTACAACTTGGGGTCTGTTGAGGGCCATTTGTGGAAGCCCAGCAGACAGAAGAGCCCAATGATGAGGGCCACAAAGAATTGACAGGATAAATAGCAAAAAAGCCCATTAGGCCTAAGCGGCAAGAATAATGGGTCATTGGCCCAACAAATATATAAATGGGTCTTGAAAAGGCAAGCAGGCTCAAAGAAGCCAGGAAAGAAAGAAATAGCATCCCATTGGCAGAGTATGAGTTTAAAAAGTGAGAAAGGGTCGCCGCAAGCCCAAGGCAGTGTAAACTAAGAGAGTAAGAGGTTTATGGCAGGCTCATGAACCCCAAAGATAAGGATAAGGTTATTGGGCCGGGGAAGCCCAATGAAGTTAGTAAAAAGCCCATGGGAGTGTGGAATTAGCAAACAGACCAAGGAAGCCCAAAGAAAGCAATCGGGCCGTGGATGCCCAAAGGGAAGCCCAAAGGGACATAGAAGCCCATGAGTAAAAGCACAACAGTGCCCGTGACAGGCCACTGAGAAAAGGGATAAACGGCTGGCCCAAAAAGGGGTCCAGCAGGATTAAGTCATTACGGCAGGAATAACAATTCAACGTGGCAGGCAGTGAAGAAAACTAAAAGTGGGCCAAAGAAATGTAAAGCCCATTATCATACGAGGCCCAGCTCCTGAATGGAGCGAAAAACCAAAAGAAAGCCCACATGAAAGGCCAGGAAACGCAGACGGAGAGTCTCCAGGTTGCGGCAGACACATGAGCAGCAGGCAGACTCTTGGACAAATTTGAAAGGGAAGCATGCGCAAGGCCCAGGCGCCACCAGCCTGTACCTAGCTAATATAGGACATGGTGGGGCCATGGGCCAGAGGTAAGAGGTAAAGGGGGGTGTGGTTTGGTGGTGGGGAGAGGAGAAAAGATCTATTCACGACTCTTGCCCAAGCCTCTTTTGGGAGGTACGTCCTGCTGGGATGATAGACCACCCAAAAGAGGCAATTTGAGAGGGAACCGTTGGGTGCATGCTCTGAGAGTGGAGAGAGAAGGGATTAATATCGTGGCAGGAAGAAATGCTATGACACACAGAGGAATAAAACAAGTCCGCCTCTGTCTGGCGAGGGTGGGTGTCGCACAGTGTGGTCGGCAAGTACACCCAGACCAGACAAAAGCGGTTAAGGGGCAAGACCGTAAAACACTAGCCACGGCAGGTGCTATAAAAAGGTCCTTGCCGTGCCCTGTAGAGGGGATCGAAAAAAAAACAGAGTATATTTTACGAAGTGAAAAGAAAAAAACAGAGCAAGAAGAAAAGAAAAAAGATAAGAAAGAAAACAGAGAAGAAAATAAAGGAAACTAAGAAAAAAAAGAGAGTTAATTCAATGGGCATGCACCAATAGATCGGTTTCCCTCTCTCCCCCTTCAAATCTTACCTTTTTCCAAAACACAAACAAGGACTCTTTCTTTTAGGGCAATAACCATTCAGGTCCGACTCCTTCAAAGCCATCAATCCCCACGGCAGGATCTTTTTCCTGGGGGATTATTTGCATTGAGAAGAGGCGTTCTCTCCTCTTTGGCTTTGCTGCGGCAGACTAAGCTTAAAACTTAATTTATGCCCATTTAAATTAGCCAGTATTATTCTCTTCATTTTTTCTATGATTGATATCATTATGACTGTAATCATGCTTTATTAACAGGGAATACATAGCAATTTATTTAAATAGGCAGAATACTCTGTTTTAGTTATTATTATATCTGCCGGCCATAACTTGTCTGCAACAGTTCAACCTGTCATAACTTGTCTGCTACAGTTCTGCTTGCCGTAAATTTGCTCCTGGCAGACATGGCATAAGTTTGTGCACAAACCGACCCAAGTTGAGTTACAATTAGACCGGCCCCAGCTCCCTTACTCAGAAATACTAGGGCCTATCATCGCAGGAGGCAGCCCAGCCCATTACCGCAGGAGGCAGCCCAATCCTACCAAAAAAGGCCCCTACAGGGTCTAAATCATTACTATAATTAAAATTTGGTAATCTCAAGAAAGAAATGCAAAGAAAAAGAAATTATTAGATCCACCGGAAGGACTACTGATGTGGTCCTTCCAACTAATGAAATTATGCCATTTATACAAATGTGTGAGTGGGTGTCCTAATCAGCAAGAGGAATAAAAAATAAAAAATTACCAGGTGATGTTACATTTGCATAAATTATAGCATTTTATTATTTGGAAGGTAAGGGAGAACCATGTCAGTAGTCCTCTTAATGGACCTAATAATTTCTCGCGAAGAAGAGGAGAATGTAGTGAGAAATAAATAGTGTTTGATATGGCATTTTTCTAACCTTTATATCATATATTTGCCATGTGTCATCCATCCAAATAAAAATGGGAGAGAATGGAAGGGTTTCAAATGGAAGGCAAGCCAAATGCAAAATGATATGGGTATGACCGCATGAGAAATCTACTATGAAAAGAAGTATATATGGGACTAGACCATGCATATTACGAACTTTGGAAATTACAAGCATATTGATTAAGCATATCTCTAAACGCAACTGGCGTGATCAGGACCTAGCTTGAGTCCTGTTACAAGATAATAGTTATTAATTGGTAAAGCCAAGATTTAACTTTAAGGGGGCAAAATGTATAAGTGACACACATTAGGGGCGGCGCAAAGTGTTAATCAGGGTGGTCATAAATTTTTTTGGTTTTTTTTATATACCTTAAAAAAAATTATTTTTAATTTAATATGGGTCTTTTGACCGCCTAGAAAAAAACTTGACCACCCTAAAAAAAACTTGAATACCCTTAATAACAATTGAGTCCATTAAAAATAAAATTCAGCTTCTCCAAAATTTTGGTCTGTTGAATGTTAAACTAAAAAATTGCAAAAAAACTATGTTCACAATATTTTTGCAACATTTTCATAACAAATCCTAAGTAGCAAATTGTTACTACTAAACAGATAATTAATTTCAATGGTAAGGTCAAATTGGAACTAATAAAAACTTACCACCTAGGCTTTATTGTGAAAGTGTTACAAAAATATTGTGAGTGTAGCAATTTAAAAAGGTTTCCCAAACAAACAAATTAGCCTAAAAATCCAAGTCAAAATTTTAATTGTGATTTTTAAAATTGAGTTTTCAAATGACATATTTTAAAATTGCTATTTTTTTATATAAAAAAAGATACTTTTCAAATAGCTAGTTTGTTAGTTCTTGCTTTAGTCTTTAACTGAATTTATTAGATTTATGTGATACATTTTTTCAAAAAGATAATGCATTTTGTTTATATTATTACTTATTTAGGCAATTTGTTGGTAATTAAATGGGAGATCAGTAGCTTAATAATTGATTGGTTGTATATATTGAAAAAGATGTAGTAGATAACATTAATAGTAAAACAATCATATCACACAACGATTTCAAAATATAAAAACTTGTGAAATGAAATTTTAAAACTTTATGTATTTGTGTATGTTTTTATTTTGTGATGTTAATATATTCAAATTTTATTTTTATTAAAAAATTTTAATGACCACCCTAACAAAAATTCTTGCAGCCGCCACTGACGCACATGCATGAATAAGCCATTTTGTGATTTTGTGATTTTTTATTTTTTTTTTTTTGTGTGAAAGATATTAGACATTCTAAGCTAAAAGAAGGCAAGCATTTGAATTGAGGCCAAATATAAGAAGCAAAACTTCATTGACTCAACAAATCATCTATATATATATATATATATATATAGGCAAAACTGAGAGAAAATTCAATTAGATTTCAAATTAGAATTCAATTAAATTCTACAATTGAATCTAATTGAATTTAGCTTTCAAAATTAGGCACATTTTTAAGGACATGGTTTAAGTTTCTACCATGTAGGGAATATAGCTTTCAAAATTAGGCAGCTTGACTAGTTTGATGAATTTTTCAACAAATGCATTTCTTTTTTTATTTAGCCCCAAAAACTTAACCTAAGATGTGTGTATAATTGTAAATGCTTTTAATTGTACCTGTTATTCCAGGGGAAAGTCAGCAAAGCTTTAGCATAGAAAAAATACCATATTGATGATAATGTGAACAAAAGTACTCTAGCGAAAGAAAAATGTTACCTATCATGTAAATCCCATCCAGAGATATTGCCCACTTCTTTTAAAGCAACTTTCCATGCTTGCACATCTTTGTTGTTAACCTTGGGATCATTTTCATGCTTCTCGAAGGCTTCAGCAAGAGTACCCGTTTGGTTCCATACATCAGAGGGATCCACATGGTAAAAGATGGGAAAAACTATCAACTTCGTCTCTTCTATGCATTCAATAATCTATGTTAGTTCAATCAAGCACCGTCTTGAAGAAGCATAGTTTGTTGAGAGAATGATGATTGCATATTTGGATTCTTCTATTGATTTCAAGAGCTGTGAAGAAATATACTTTCCTTGCTTAAGTTTCTCATCATCATCCCTGAAGGTGATAATACCCTTTCGTTTCAAAATAGTATAGAGATGGTTTGTAAAATTCTTGCAGGTGTCATCACTGCAAAAACTAAGGAACTCATCGTATTTCAAAGAAGAAGAAGAAGAGGAAGTAGTGGAGGAGGAGGAAGCTGTTTGAGTGGACATAAAAGGATATGGAAGAAATTGGATCAATGACCAAAAATTTCAGTCACTTTCCCCGTAAAAAACCACCAAATTAAGATAACCAGGAAAAAATAAAGAAACAAGAAAAAAACTTTCAGTGAGTAAACCAAAACGCTGATGAGGGGCCAATCTTGGAAGGTGAAAGCGAGTGAGGTTGAAATTGAGAATTGGGTTAGCGTTCAGCTGCAAAGAAAGTGAAGAAGAAGAATAAGAATAAAGAGATAGTCGGAGTTAGTACGCTTTCTTTTATATTCATATTTACAAAGCAGTCGAGTGAACAAAACTGTCTTCCTTTCCATTAAATTACCATTCATTATTTTAAAAAATATATATCATTTAAATACTTTTTTTTTTTTGGTCGCTAAAACCATTTACATACTTAGAGTTTAGTCATTTATTATTTATACCATAATGTTTAAATACTTAATTTGTACTAATAACATTATATAGCGTTTTATTCAAACTTTCTACCCATGCTCAATGTTATATATCTTTTAAGTATCAATTAAATTCAAAATGATGTAATTGTAACATAATAAAATTAGTTGTTTTGAACACATGAAAAAAGATATATATAAATTTAAACTACAGTAGCGTTATTATGGACGAATTTGTAAGACGGAGTATATGAATATTGAGGCAAATGATCTTTCTTTATATATTAGGAGGACTCAATATACAAGGACAAAATTGGCCTTTGCCCTTTACGCACAAATTATATAACATTTTGCCCCCTTTCCCAAACTAATTAGGAAAATACCCCTCTTTTGAAACTCGATTTTCTCAAAATCGAGTTAAGCCCTATAGTGACGTTTTAAATAACCCTATAATGACGTTTTAAGGACCTATGGTGGCGTTTTGGAACTCAAACCATGCAATTTTTTTTTTTTTTTTTTTGCCTATAACTCAAGTTCATGGAGTTTGAGTTCCAAAATGCCATTATAGGTACTTAAAACATCACTATAGACTCCTTAAAACACTACTATAGGGCTCTAGAATTTTTTTTTTTTTTTTTAACTTGATTTCGAGAAAATCAAGTTTCAAAAGAGAAGCATTTTCCTAATTAGTTTAGGAAATTGGGCAAAATGCTATATAATTTGTGCGAAAAGGGCAAAGGCGAATTTTGTCCCAAGATACAACATAAATGTGCACTCACATGCTTAATATGCTCTAGTGTAGTTAGTCATTCTCGAATAGGATGTAGTTACATATGCTCTTTACAATTTAAAAAAAAAAAAATCCCTAAAATCTCAACTCGCATACATGATTCTCAAATAATTGCCTAGTGCGGAATCAATATGCTAGGTTCGTGGTATAATGTATGATTTATTCTATAAAATATATTGGAGATATTATTTCTAAAATTATTTTTCATCTCTCCATCTCTACAAATATATCATTATATTATTTTGAGTTTTTTTTTTTTTTTTAAATCTTAGGTGCATTTGATTGATATTATTCCTTTTTTTTTTTTTTTGAGATAAAAGATAGAAATACTATTCTTTTTTCAAGTGATATATATTATTCAAATTTTTGTATAGTGCTTAGTGTGTTATGGTTTTTTTCTTCCAACAACTAAAATTTTTAAGTTCCAAAATTAATTATTTGAATTTCTCATTCTCTTAAGAACATTATCATGATAACCAAACCTCATCACAAATTTATAATTGATATTACTCAAATAATTTATAGAGACATTCAAATACATAATCATCTCACTTCTAAAATATCTAAAAATTAACTCAAACTAAAACTATAAGAGGGATAGAGAGTACATGTAATAAATAACTCAAAAAACACACCACCAAAGTGTATCATCCAAAAGTAGACACAACACACACACAAAAAATCATCAATCTAAAATAGAGTTGCAAGAAAGAATTAATAATAGAGAGAGAGAGAGAGAGAGAGAACGATCACCTTTTTTAGAAGAGAATATGAGACAAATAACAAAATTATATAAAAGAAGATGAGTAGAAGAATATTCAAAAGAAAATGTATAGTTGTAAACACCAAATTATCTAAGTCATGCTATGTAATAGAATAATATTAAATCATTCTATAATTTCATAGGATAACATGTGTCGGGGACGTTTTTGCGATGAGGGCCGAAAATGCGAGAACGGCCCAAATCTCCCCTTGGGTTCTTTAGAAGTGTTTATTGTGGAGAATCAATCCCAAAATTCCAAGTATAATGAACAAAAGGCTAATTTGCTTTGACAAGAGAGAATCAAAAGGCTAATAACAAAAGAGCAAAAAAAGCATAAAAACATAACAGATCTGAAAGTTCGACCCACATTCAGCGAGAAGAGGAAATTGAGAAAGGTTGTGAGAAAGAGAGGGAAGGTTCCCCTGTACCCATATTTCCACCCCTAAGGTTCAGAATTGTGAGAATTTTTCCTGGTTCAGTGAGCTTTTGCTTTCATGTTTCAGCTCTATGGGGAAAACGTGGTTGTCCTTATATTGAACTGAAGAGAGTTTTATATAGAATTTGGGGTGTTGCTAATGACTGGTTTTTGAGTAGTGGAAGAGGTTTTTATCCCCCATGATACTAATTTGGTGTTTTGGCTTGGGTTGCTTTTGTTTAGGGAAGAGTTTGGCATGCTTTTAACATGATTTTGGAAATAAAGTGGCTGACTCCATTATCTATTCTTTCCTTGTCATTGTAGGCTTTTGACAGCTGCATTTGACAACAATAGGCTAGCTAATTAGTTTAGGGTCAACTATGTTTTTTGGGTGGAAAAGAAAATATGGTAGCAAAATTAGGTTAGGGCAGAAACTTTGGGCCACAGTCAGCCAGAGCATAAAAAATTTTTTGAGATGAAAATTTTGGGTACAAGACCTCCTCCATGAGTCTGAGGTGCTACTAGTGTCCCTTGCCCACTTGGTAGCATGCTTGGTCTGGGCTCATGCAAGGTCTAAAAGAAATGGATTCATACCCTCCAAACCACACTTCCTTAATTTCCCCCATAAGTCATATAAGCTTGGGCCATGCTTAAAAGAATAAAATATAATATAATACATGAATTAAGCCCACAAGGAAGACGGGCTTGGTTGAATCGGGCTTGTAGAAATGTGTCATGAAAATGGGTATCAACAACATGTAACAAAGAAAGAAAATAAAATTAAAAAGATAAAAATTTAAAATATAACCAATTCTTATCAACCTCAAGTAGAGTTAAACATAAAAATTCATCAATCTAAAGAATTAAACATCCACCAAAAGAAAGAATATATATATATATATATATATATAAAGAGAGAGAGAGAGAGAGAGAGAGAGAGAGAGAGAGAGAGAGAGAGAGAGAGTATTCACCTTTTTGTGTGAGCAAAATATGGATTGAATGGAAAAGAAAATAACAATTTTTTATAGTAAAAAAAATGGAGAAGATATAGAGTAGTAGGGAGATTAAAAAGTAAAAGTAAGTAAATATTGGAGAATGTGTAATTGTAAAGTAACAAATTAATAAGGAGAAAGTAATTAAAAATGAGAGCCTTTTTGTGTGAGAAAAATATGAATTGAATGGTAGAGAAAATATCAAATTTTTATGATTAAAAAATGGGGAGAAGAAGAGTCAAAATAAAAAGAAGATAAGGGGATGGAGAAATTGTAAGGTTAACGTATAAAATAGTAGAGAGATAAAAAGGTAAAAGTAAATAAATGTTAGAGAATGTGTAATTGTAAAGTGGCAAATTAATAAGGAGAAAAATAATTAAAAAGGAGAGTGAAAATATTGAAAATAAGTTGATGATGTGGTGCTGATGTGGCTCAACAAGAGCGTAGCAACATTAAACTCTATACTTCAGCTTTTAGATATATATAAATGGTTACTATTGTGAACAAGGTTTGGTGTGGCATGTCAAAAGCAATATTTCTTTTATAATTGAGTGATTGATTGGAAAATAATAGTTTATGGTATTTGTTTTTAGCCAACGATATATTAAACCTAGTAGTATTTTCTTTCTTATTTGAAAGAAAGGGTACGTCCTTACTTGGAAACTTCAAAATGTTTCTTCTTATCCCCTTGTTGCTTTACTTTACAAAGTAACTCTTAAGTACTTCCGAAGCACGGAGAATGGTGTTTCCTCCTCTCACATTCATGGTGAGGTTCACTCATTAAATTTAAGGTGGGGTTCACCATGAATGTGAGAAGGGAGGACATCATTTATCAATGCTCCTGGAGTACTTAAGAATTTCCCTACTATATGTTTCCTTTAGTAGTCAAGTCAAAAAGAACTGCCTTTATTTGCAATCCCCCCTCCCTACCATCAACAGAAAAAAAGAAATGAAAACTCGGTTATCAATAAAATAATGGGATGAATGCTAAAGTGGGAACACAATGAAAATCCAATCATCATACATATTAAGAAATTATAGTGTTAAGTGACAAATGCAACCATTAACCATCAAAGTCTGGGTGCTTCACCTTACCCCCCAAGACCCAAAGATTGTTGCATCCACACAAAAAATAATAAATCAACCGTTCATTTTATCATTTTTGGATAATTCAGAAATTTCTATTAATATGTGTGGAGACCATTTTTGCGCAAGGCCAAGAGTTGCAGTTGTAGCCAAGGCTCAGGATCCCACATCGAAGGAAAACCCCCCCCCCCCCCCACTTGCTGCCTTATAAGCTATGAAGCTAAGGGAATAGTGTACCACACAGAGTGTTCAAGTGGTACACTACTCCCTTAGCTTCACAGCTTATAAGGCAGCAAGTGGGGGGGTTTTCCTTCGATGTGGGATCCTGAGCCTTGGCTACAACTGCAACTCTTGGCCTTGCGCAAAAATGGTCTCCACAATAAAAGGGCCACGGTATCCACAATATGAAACAAACCAATACAAACAGAAACATTTGAAACACTGAGACTTCAGCTAGTCCACTACAACAAGGGCATTCTGCCCTGACATAAACTTCCTATTGAACATGAAAATAGTGTTAAATCACCTCAACCCACTTCTACAAAAAGACACAGTTTTCAGAGAAAACTATAGCACCTGATTGGTGCTAATCATACCCAACATGTTTTTACAGACAAAACAATCACAAACTTAGCTACTAGCAAACTTTTAAGCAGAAGATGGAATGAGGTACAAACCAGTTACAACAGAGAACTCTGCTTAGGATAAAGTTAGAGGCACTTCCTTTAAACATCATCCTAAACTAGACATCTTTTCTCACACTTCACCACGCTTTCCTCTGTTTTGATCTCTTCTCCATGAATTCTTGAGTTTCTCTTAGACCATATGTGATAGGCAGTAGCCCAAACCACTCTGCATAAGGAACTTCTGAGGTTCTTTCCTTTGATACTAGACACCTAATCGGTCCTAATCATACCCAATGTCTTGTTTTTACATACAAAACAATCACATACCCAGCTACTAGCAAACTTTTAAGCGGAGGTCATGAAGGATTGAATAAGGTACAAACCAGTTACAACAGAGAACTCTGTTTAGGATAGAGTTGCAGCCACTTCCTTTAAACATCAAGGTAACTCTTCTAAGCTTCCCTCTGTTTTGACCTCTCCAAGAATCCTTGAGTTCCTCTGAGATGATAAGGAAATCTGGAGGCTCTTTCCTTTGATACTCAACCACCCACATGAGTGCCTATTAGGCCCACGCATGTCCCAATGCCAACAAGAGGCGTGTCATATATCATGATAACATCTATTGACACACCTCTGCCTATCTAGTGTACTTTTTTAGAAGCATACTCAGCTAAAGTTTCATCAGCAAATTTCACAAAATCGAACCCCCTATGACACACTTTTCTTTCATCCTGAAGAAAAATGCATCACGATATTAGTCCATATGGGCAACACCCAAAAGTATGTGATAAAACTATTAAGCATACGCAATTACAGTACAAAATTAGTTTCCATGATGTGCAAATAGCAATGCGAAAAAACCATGCAATCAATTAGTACCAGGAAAAGCCTTTGAGCATTTACTAATTTTCAATTCACATCCCAGGATGAATTTTGCAGAATATTTTTCATTTGTTTTTCAATTGGTACTACTTCTAAGTGTTCATTTTCCTCCTTGCAGTCATATCTCAATGTCTTGATTTTAGTCATTACTAGTCTTGTGCAATATTGAATTTTTGCTATATAGAAAAGGTGGTAAAAGTACCTCTCGGCAAACAAGCCCATTAAAACCTTGAACAAACACAAAGCAGGTTTGACAACACATCCAATTACATGCTGCATGACCATGGTTTAAGAATTTTGAGAAAAGTTGTCAAGAAAAAAGATGCAGTAATATTTTCATCATCAAATTGTGATGTCCTTAACAGAATTACAGAAGCGCACAAATCTAAATTCAAATAAAAAATAAATGACAGATCATATAGGATAGATTTAAATTTGGAAATTTTGATTGACAAGAAAATTTAAAACAAATAAATATTTTTGAAAAATGAGGCAGAGTTAATGTGAGTAACAGGGATGGAAAAGTCATATACCACCAAATCATTGACTTTCTCACCAAATCACAAAGAAAAGTATAATTAAATAAAATATTTTATATAAATTTATGACAGAAGGAAAAGCACAGAAGTAATGAAGGCAGCAGTGTGAGTAGTGAAGAGGTTATTTCAAAACTTGGTTTCCCTCGTCTTTAAGAATGGGATCAAGGGGTTGTCTCAGTCTCTCAAGGTCAAATTCCTCTTTAGAGCTTCTATTTCTACTAGGTCTTGCCCCATAATTACATTTTTGCATTTTTCTTTGGCTATTATCAAACATCAATTGACAAATGCGACCCCAATTATCAGATAAAGAGGCCACACAATGCCTTATTGTTTGTTTAAACTTTAAACTCTACATATCACCAAATTCCCATTCACATCAATCCATGTAAAATTTTCCATCTATTTCACAATAAAAACCTACTTTTTCCATTTTACACAACCAGTTTTCCAGAACACCCACTCCAATCAATCTATTTTAGAAGATATTTCAATAAAATATTCATTCTTCAATAATTTTTATTATTATTTTCTCTAATGGTTATACTTTTTTAATTTAAACTTATATTTCAAATAAACTACCAAAACTGGTGGCTCGGCCAGTCAAGCAACTTTGGCCGGAGGTCTAGTGGCTGAACCGCCAGAATAGTGGTTCCGGCGACCGCTGCATGATCGGTGTCTTCGCCCACCATACCGCTAGCATCGGTGGCCAGACCACTGAAATAGTGGCTCCAACAATTGCTGATAGATCGATGTCTTCGACCATCATACTACCATCAATGAAATATTTCAATGTGTCATTTCAGGGTTACGCACCAGAGATATATATATATATATATAATTTACTATTAGTATGGTGAATGATATAAAATTTTAGGTAAAAAAAAGTACTTATTTGAATTAAAAATTTTAATATATACTTTAATAAAATTCCAAATAAATCATCAGCTTTGTTTAAAAAAAAAACTTCAATTATGATTCTTTTGTAATTAAATTATATTGTAGAGATATTTGCAAACTAGGAAGCTTCCTTTACCACTCACTTTTAACCCCACCACATAATATTTGACCCTCTTTTTTTTTTTTTCTCACAAAATCACATCTCTTCTCTACTTCCTCTCCCATGGTCTTTTCTCTTCATTTTTTTTTTTTTTATCTTTTCCTTTGCCATAGCTCTCAAGCACTTGTTTCTCTCCTCTTTTAGAGCAGCAACAAGCTCTCCATGGCAGTGGTGACAACGATGGCTTCGATTTGGGTTTGGGTTGATGGGTTTTTTGTTGAAAGTTTGATTTTGGGTTCTAAGTTGTTGAGTTTTCCATTGAAGGTTTGATTTTGGGTTTAGGTTGATTTTTGGTTTGATTTTCTTTTGTTTTTGGTTAGTTTTGTGATTGGAATATCATGGGTTGTGATGAGTTGTGATGGGTTGTGGTGGTGTTGATTGAGTGGTGGTTGGGCAATGTTGGATGGATTTGAAGCAAACTAGGACAAACACAAACAAAGAAGAGAGAGAGAGAGAGAGAAATTGATAAAATATTGTATACAAAGCTTACACAGTTACTGTATCATCTTTGTATATTTACAAATGTTTAGAAAGACTAATGCAGGTGTTTTTTGTGCTATGTTGTGTAAATTTGTGCACTTTTTGTATTTTGCAATGACTAATGCAATTGCTCTTAGAAGAGTAAACCCACCCTTCTGCACAATCAAGGTTTGCCAATTTCTAGTAATTGAATCCTCAATGCTAGAAATTGATGTTTAGGTATTGTCTTCTAGCCTTATTTTGATTTTGTTAATATATTTCAAGAAGTAATGAGTTCATAGTATAATCTTGATTCAATATATTAAATGCCAAACACCCTTCCAAAGTGAAATTGAACCACTTAGAATTAGAAATTCCCTCCTTAAAATCTAGAGTCAGTAATAAGAAATTGAACACATAAGCACTAAAGTTAAAACAAATAGCCTAACCACCTTCTCACGGCCTGCACACCTTCCACCTCAGCCAAGCCAAGGAGCACACGACTTCATTCCTGTGCAATGTATTAGCCATATAAAGTAGAAAAATTGTCTCAAACTTAAATACATCCCAAAACTGAACATCAAATTAGAAAACCAAATGGTAAATAGTAGCTTGCCTGCTGAACCAGAGGCACCGTAAGGGCAAAAAGATGCATATCTTCTTCTGGGGCATCCTTATCAAGTGACTCAGCTTGCGTATTAGTAGTACAGCAATGTGGGTCTTCCCACAAACTGTCCCCAAATAAACAATTATATTATCCTCCAATGCTTTCTGGCATAGCTCCAACTGGTACCATCAGAAAACATATATACAAAACAACATAGCCTACAATAAGTTATACTTTCATAGTAAAAAAATGCATTTTATGTTAAGGAAATAAATTTCTAGCAAAGCCAAACACAACTGGCTGGCTTGAACAGTGCTTATGTGTTCTGAAAACAAAAACATAAGAAAGCATAAACCCTAGCATTTTGTCACTCGTCCAGTTTCTATGAAAAATACATGATAAGAAAACAAAATTTATATGTTTCAAAGGAAACCTAGAAAGTTGAGAACTCAAGAACTAAGCCCAACACCACTATTTCAGCCCTTATTATTCTAGCATTATGATTCCTCGAAACTAAAACATCAAAACGAGATAGAATTAAAAGCTTTGTACCCTTTCTACATTAATTTTCCTCAAGTTTCATTGCAGCCAAACAGAAAATAGTCACATACACAAAAATATGTTTAGATGAATATGTGTGTATATATATATATATACACACACACTTTTAGGTGATCTTTATGGGATCTTTTTTTATTTTTTAAGTTTCTGAATCATCATCATCAACCTCAACCCCTAAGACACCCAAAGACCATGTAATGGTGGTAGTAGCACCAAAACCCGTACTACTGGCAGTAGGACGATCATCTCTACTTTCAAGCACTCCATGACCTATTTATCGAATCTTGGTTTTTGAATGACAAATAAGATGATGAGAAGTTTCTAATTCCAAATTGTCAAGAATTGTATCTGGATGCTCTAGTAGACTAAAAAAAGTGCATAGTTAACAAGTAAAACTAAATAAATAAAATAGAAGTTTGAGCTAAGTACATCAATAAAGATGATCGTGATCAATAATAACGCAATTATATTCAATTGATATAAGATAATCCATCAACTACAATTATTTTAAGGAAAGAGATCAATAATACTAAACGAGAGCATACTTGCCCCCCTTACCCAACCCCCCCCCCCCCCCTAACAACACACACAGGAGGACTTCTAGACAAAACTTCATTTTTAAAATCAAATTGTTTAAATGTAAACAAAATAATAATGACCTAAGTTTCTTATATTGGGAACCAGAAAATTGAAAAAGCCCTCTCTACTGAAATGAGCCTTATTCAACTATTACAAGCCCAATTCTAGGGCAAACTTAGCACAAAACTCCAAAAATTAAAATGAGAAATTTCCACAGCTCTCTAATCAACCAAGTAGGAAAAAAAAAATCAACAAAATTCATTACAACCTCTGAGTTCATCAACAATACAACTATAAAAAATAAAAAATAAAAAAATTCAATTTTCAGATTTTGAAAGGGTTGATGTAGTGAGAGGGGCGAAGGATCACATGACTGCTCTAAGAGAATGAGACCTCTCTCCAAAAGAAAGGACTCAATTTTCTTCTTTCCATTTGATTTTGAATAGTGCTAATAACAAATCAATTTCCATGAAGTGCAAATAGCAACGAGAAAAAACCATGCAATCAATCAGTTCCAAGAAAAGCCTCCAAGAAGTCACTAATTTTCAATTTTCATTCCTGCATAAGTTTGGCAGATACCATATCTGAACATCTTGATTTCAGCTATTACTAGTGCTGCACATTATCCAATTTTTGGTATATAGATAAGGTGGTAATAAAAGCATGACTCTGCAAGCAAGCCCATTTTAAACCTTGAACAAAACCAAGAAGGTTTAACAACACCTGTAATTACATGCTGCATGGCCATGGTTTAAGCATTTAGGAAAAAGTTGACAAGAAAAAAGACAGTAATATTTTCATCAGCTAACATTCCACACCATTCTTAATTAAACTAGATACAAGTCAGCTACTTTACCTTGGAAAGATACATGTCCAAAACATGGCCAAACTAATTGGAATGCAACCGCACATTATTAAAGTAGCTTCAATTGGAATACATCCTATGGAAAGCCTCTTTCCCCACTTAGCAGCTGAACTCATCAATGGCTTAACAGCACAGTCATCAGCAGAGGCAGAACCAACCACCATTTCTGGAGGCAAGTCCTCTTTACTTCCGCAAGATAATGGTCATTTCAATGGCATCTGCCCAGTTACATGAGCATGATCTGCAGGAGACGATCTACCCAGTTACAATAAGGACATCCTTAATGAGTGTAAGCAGAACTATCGATGTCCTGTAAAATGGAGCACCAAACCAGAAAATGCAAAGATGCTTAGGAAATTGAATGTTGTCATAGCATCTATGCGACAAAGTTTCTTTGGCTGCTTCATTTACTAAGGTATGTTCAATAAACCGCCAAAGAACCAAAACATTAAGAATATTAAGAACTGTGGTTTTACTAGCATTGAGTTTAGTATAAGTGTGGTTTCATTAAATGATGTGGGTAACAGCTAGCAGGGGAAATTGGAGTTTATCTTTAATTTTTTTGCCATTAAATGAAAGCTTTTCTTTTGTTTAACGGTGGGGAGGTAGAATATGCCCCAAATTTTATCCAAAAAAATTAATAAAACTAAAGGTAAAAGGAAAAATTCATGAATTCATGTATCCCTAACTCTTGAATTACAAAATGAAAAGGGGATTGTTTTAGTCTTTAGAAATTAAATAATAATAATAATAATAATAAAGAGATTTACTTATATAATTTTGGAAACCTATGCTTTAAATGCTCTTAAAGTTAATGAGTCATATATAGCAAAAAATAAAAAATTAAATAATAAAAGAAACAATAATACATTAGTACATTAAATGAGTGTTTTTTTAATTTCTTTTTAAATATGAAGGGCACATTAATTAAAATTTGCCCATAACTTAAAATTCTTATTTACATTTTTTTAAAATATGAAGGTTGCATAAGTACAATAATGATTGATTTACAACTTAAATTGGAAAATAAATAAAAGATGCCTCTATCACCCCAAATGAATGTAGAATGAACTAATGTTAAGGCAAAATGACAAGAAGTTCTTTTTTTCAAAGAAAAGGTGACCAAAGGTAGGAGCTTATGGAAAATTCCTATGCTTTCTGGGTGTAACTGGAGATGGAGGAAAAATTAAGGACATGTTTTATCATTTATGGCATGACCACTGGCATCTGAATTCGTCATTACCGCAAGCTTATAGACAGGGTGTAGCATGATGCACTTGTTGGACTTATGCTAGATCAAAGAATCTATTTTGAATCACTAGAGATGTGTAAAGGTTCAAATATATCAACACATATAATTACTCTGTTGAACTACTTCAATATTAGCAAATACAATTGTATTGCTTATTAGTAGTCAATAAAAAATTCTCTTCCAGTCCTAGATTGGTACCCAAAAAAAAATTTACAAATGCATAAGAATTTCCTTTTATAGCTTAGTTGACCATAACTTTTATAATAAAAAAATCAACAACCAGGGATAGCCAAGTTCGGAGGGGATAATGCAGAAAATCATCAGAGATGTCATAGCTCAAAATTTCAAAGATGAAAAACCCCATTTTCAAATTCATAAAGGAATTGCCATCAGATTCGGACTTGCATCTTGGGCTATTATTAAACAATATTAAAAAAAAAAAAAAGTAACTATAATAAGTAGCATTATTATTCGAAAAGAAAATTCTTACGGGAACCGACTCGACGACGCGTAGTGTCTGTGGAGAGAAGGACAAAGTATTTTTTATTTTTAAAGGTTTTTTAAAAAAAATAAAAAAACGGTTCAAGTCAATAAAACTGGAAAATGCCCATACCCGTACCCGGTATGACCCATACCTTCCAATATATCTGACCCGTTTATCAGGTTCATTCATATAACTGAACCAAAAACAAAATGGGGCTGACTTTTAATTTATGTTTACAAAATGCATTAAATCTTGTAGTCTTTTCCTTTTTTTAAAAAAAAAAAAGGTATGAAATTGCTTCAAATTTCCTATAAGGTTAGATTATGCTTTTAATTACTTAATTTATCACTAAAAAATTGCAGTGGCATTTCTAGGAATTTTTTTTAGAGGTCACTAAAAAATTTAAATTATACAAAATTTAATAAAACGATAACTTGAATATTTGCTTCAATTGTGAGTCAAGTCACAAAGGAGAGTAAAACTGTTGTGACTGCAAAGCAAAAAAGAATATAATTGTTAACACCATTAAGGAGAGCTGACAACTACAATATTTTTCTTGTTACCATTTTTTAGAGAAATATGAAATTAGATATTATTTTTATTGAATAGGTTGAATGAGCTACAGATTTGAATATTTAGCAATTTTATCTTTTTGTTTTATAGTAAGCTTTGTAGTAAATAATTAGATCACTTGTTGTTGTTTGGTCTTATCTTGTTTTTGTTTGGTTTATGTTTGTTGTTATTTGGACTAATATTTATTGTTGTTATTTTTTTTTTATTTTATAAAAGGGACTAAGGATTATGTTTAGGGGGCAGAATTAATTTTAGAGTAATGTTATGTCCACAATATTTTTACAATAAATTTTATGTAAAAAATTATTATTGGTAGATAAAAAAATAATATTAGTATTGAGCTTAAATTAAAATTAGTAACAACCTACCACATTAGATTTGTTGTAAAATTATTGTGAAAATTTTGTAAATGTTGCATTATTCTTATTTTTGTTGAACCTAACTTTTTATAATTCTCAAGTAAGGGTGTTCAACATTTTTGTTAAGATGGTCACGATATGTTAGTTTTGTGAGATTTTGAGCTTGAGAAGGTTACAACAATGGCGGATTTGTAACTATGTGGAGAGAGAGAGAGAGAGAGAGAATTGAGAGTAGTAAAAACTGAATTGTATTTCAAGCTCAATAATAATAAAATACACTGAGATTCTATTTATAGTGAATAGCTTAGACTAAAAACTAGAACCTTCTAGAAGGTTTTGCTATAACAGAAAATCTAACAAACCTATAACAACTTCTTTGAGTATGGTACATGTTAACGTGAGTGGCTTGAATTGCCACTGAAGCCCAAGCCCATCTTTTTGTAAGTCGGTCAAGGATGACCGAGTACAACTAGGAATGTATCTCCTAGTACAGCCGGCCTATGACAAATATATAAATAAATATATTAGGTTGTGTTGTATAGTAACATAGAGATTATTCCAATTAACCTAGTGAGCAGTAGCCGCATAAGAAGAAGAATAGAGTTTTCTTGTCTTGTGGGTGAGAGAGAGAGAGTTAGGGTGTATTGGGATTTGGGTTTCATGAAAGTGTTCTTGTGCACTATTGTATCTCCCTATTTTTTATAGTGAAATTTCTCCGTCATCTCCGTGGAGGTAGGCAATTTGCCGAACCACGTAAATTCTTGTGTTCTTTATGTGTGCTTGTTATTTAATTTCTGCTTATTTACTGTTATTGATTTGAGTCCTGGGGTGCTATCTACACAACAAGTGGTATCAGAGCAAGGTTAGGATTCAATCCTTTGAATACAGTAAAGATGTCAAGCACAAAGTACGACGTAGAGAAATTTTGTGGTAAGGGAAATTTTTCTCTTTGGCAAAGGCGGATGAAGGATCTCCTAATTCAACAAGGAGTTCACAAGGCCTTACTTGGGAAGGAGAAGAAACCGGAAACGATAAAGGATGTAGAATGGGTAGAGATGGATGAGAAAGCAGCTAGCGCTATTCGTCTCAACCTAGGTGATGAG
This sequence comes from Quercus agrifolia, assembly GCA_029955455.1. Classification (NCBI taxonomy): domain Eukaryota; kingdom Viridiplantae; phylum Streptophyta; class Magnoliopsida; order Fagales; family Fagaceae; genus Quercus; species Quercus agrifolia. The sequence continues at coordinate 713,005 of JARQAD010000007.1, read as the reverse complement.
GTCATTCACAACATCCTGGAAGCAAAGACTGCAAAGGAGGTTTGGGAAAAACTAGAAGGTCTTTATATGAGAAAGAATCTGACGAACAAGTTGTACGTGAAGAAGCAACTATATAGTTTGCATATGAAGGAGGGTTCTGATCTGTTGGAGCATCTCAACACGTTTAACATATTGAACACCCAACTGTCAAGTTTTGGGGTGAATTATGAGGATGAAGATAAAGCATTACTCTTATTAGCGTCACTTCCTACTTCTTTTGATTATCTAGTGACTACGTTGATGTACGGGAAAGAGACTATAGTACTCGAGGAGGTGACTAGTGCTCTCTTGTCACATATAAAGATGAAACAAGATTGCGATGGTTCTCAGGCTGATGGACTTATTGTAAAGTCTAAGTCAAGCAATAGGGGTAGAAGCAGGTCAAGAGGACGAAACTCCAACGGGAATAGATCACAATATAAATCACGTGCAAAGAAAGACGTAGAGTGCTTTTATTGTCACAAGAAAGGGCACTACAAGAATTAGTGTAAAGAGTTGAAAGAGCATTTAGAGAAGAAGAAGAATGGAAAGAAGCCCCTAGAATCAGCTAGTGTTGCTGAAGAAACATCAGATGACAGTGAAGTTGGTGCAGATTTACTTTCAGTCTCTTCAGGTAATAATGTTCTATTGGAATCTTGGGTTTAAGATTCAGCATGCTCATATCATATGACTCCAAAGAAAGATTGGTTTGACACGTATAAGCCTTACAATGGTGGTATGGTCCAAATGGGTAATGATGCTACATGCCCGGTTATTGGGATTGGTACCGTGAAGATCAAGATGTTTGATGGAGTTGTGAGAGTTCTTAGTAATGTCAGACATGTTCCAGATCTTAGAAAGAATTTAATTTCTTTAGGAGTATTGGATGATTTGGGCTATTCATACTCATCAAAGGGTGGAATTATGAAGATTACCAAAGGTGCTTTGATGGTGATGAAGGGACAGAAAATAAACGCACTTTACAGGTTGATTGGGAACACAGTTGTAGGAAGAGTTGCAGTCACCACTCCGGTGGAGTCCAGCACTGACGACACAAAATTATGGCATATGCGACTTGGCCATATTGGTGAACGTGGTATGTTAGAGCTGCACAAGAGAAATTTATTGAAAGGGGTGAAGACATGCAAGCTAGACTTCTGCAAGTATTGTGTGTATGGGAAGCAGCATAGAGTCAGTTTTAAGATAGGCTCTCACACAAGTAAGGGTGTTCTTGACTACATTCATTCAGATGTTTGGGGCCCTGTATCAATTTCTTCTCATAGCGGTGCTCAATACTTCGTTAGTTTCATTGATGATTACTCTAGAAAGGTATGAATTTATTTTATGAAGCATAAGTCTGATGTGTTTGGCATATTTAAAAAGTGGAAAGCACAAGTTGAGAACCAGACTGGCAGAAAAATAAAATACCTTAGAACAGATAATGGACTGGAGTATAGAGATAAAGAATTCATAAGATTTTGTGAATTAGAAGGCATTACTCGTCACTTCATAGTTAAAGGAACTCCACAGCAAAATGGGGTTGTGGAGAGAATGAACAGAACCTTAGCAGAAAGAGCCAGATGCATGAGATTGAATGCAGGGTTGCCTAAGGTGTTCTGGACAAAGACAGTTAACACAGCAAGCTTCATTATTAATAGATCTCCATCATTAGCCATAGATTTCAAGATTCCAGAAGAGGTTTGGTCAGGTAGACTAATTGATTATTCGAGTCTAAAAATCTTTGGTTGTCCAGCTTATGTGCATGTGCAGAGTGGAGAGCGTTCTAAATTGGATTCGAAGTCAAGAAAATGTGTATTTCTTGGTTTTGAAAAAGGTGTTAAAGGCTACAGGCTTTGGGATCCAATCTCAAAGAAAACGATTACTAGCAGAGATGTCATATTTGATGAAGCCTTTATGTTAAAACAGAATGAAACAGAGACATGTGATGATAGTCCACAGGAGAAATTAACTGTTGAGGTGGAGCTTGACGAGAATAGTTCACCTAGTGATAAGGGTGATATTGAGATTGATCCACGACAGCAACAAGAAGAGTCTTATTCAATTGCTAAAGGTAGAGAGAAGCGGGTTCATAAAGCACCACAGAGATATGGCTTTGAAGACATGGTTAGTTTTGCTCTCGTAACCAGCGGTGGAGATCCATTCACTTTCAAGGAGGCTACAAATAGGAAAGACAATGATAAATGGCTTGTAGCAATGTTAGAAGAGATGGAGTCACTGCAGAAGAATAAGACTTGGGAATTAGTGAAATTGCCCAAGGGAAAGAAGGCTATTGGTTGCAAGTGGATATTCCGCAAGAAAGAAGCATTGTCAGAAAAGGAAGGTGAAAAATTCAAGGCACGATTAGTGGCAAAGGGTTACTCACAGAGAGAAGGAATTGATTATAATGAGATTTTTTCACCAGTTGTGAAGCACACCTCAATTCGAGTAATCCTAGGATTTGTGACAATGCATGACATGGAGTTAGAGCAACTAGATATGAAGACTGCATTCCTCCATGGAGATTTAGAAGAAGAGATTTACATGCAACAGCCCGAAGGCTTCAAAGAACTTGGCAAGGAAGACTATGTTTGTCTGTTGAAGAGATCGTTATATGGCTTGAAGCAGTCTCCCAGGCAATGGTACAAACGGTTTGATTCATTCATGGTCACACATGGGTACATGCGCTGTGAGTATGACTGTTGTGTTTATTTTAGAGTACTTGCTGATGGCTCTTATATATTTCTTGCTTTATATGTTGATGACATGTTAGTAGCTGCAAAAAGTAAGCAAGAAATTATGAAGTTGAAGTCTTTGTTGAGTGGTGAATTTGACATGAAGGATCTTGGAGCTGCCAAGAAGATCCTTGGGATAGAGATTCACCGAGATAGAGGGGCTAGTAAATTATGGTTATCTCAGAAGGGATATCTTAAGAAGGTGTTAGAGAGGTTTAGTATGCTTGATGCAAAACCTGTTAGTACACCACTTTCTGCCCATTTTAAATTGTCCTCAGAGTTGTGTCCAAGTTCAAATGAGGAGTTAGAGTATATGTCTAAAGTGCCATATGCGAATGCAGTTGGGTGTCTCATGTATTTAATGGTGTGCACTAGGCCTGATATTTCTCATGCAGTCAGTGTGGTTAGTAGGTTTATGGCAAATCCAGGCAAAGAGCATTGGAATGCAGTAAAGTGGATCTTTAGATATCTTACAGGCACTCGTGATTTTAGTATCCTATTTGATCAGAGAGCTGGTACAGAAGCTGTGGGTTATGTGGATTCCGACTATGCAGGGGACCTTGATTCTAGAAAGTCCATGACAGGCTATGTGTTTAGGTTTGCTGGTGGCCCGATTTGCTGGAAGTCTACACTACAAGATGTAGTTGCTTTATCCACTACAGAAGCAGAATATATGGCAATGACAGAGGCAGGAAAAGAAGCCGTTTGGCTTAGTGGACTGGTTAATGAGCTTGGTTTCAAGCAGGATAGCATGGTGCTACATTGTGATAGTCAGAGTGCAATTCATTTGGCGAAGAATCAAGTATATCGTGCAAGATCGAAGCATATTGCTGTGCGGTATCACAAGATCAGAGAATGGGTTTCGTCTGGTGATATTTCTTTGTCAAAGATTCTCACTAGTGAGAATGCCTCTGATATGTTAACAAAGTCAGTTCCAACAGACAAGTTCAAGCACTGCTTAGACTTGATTGGTGTTTGCAGCTTATGAGCCCTTAAGGGCTAAGGTGGAGACAAAAGGAGGAGTTTGCTATTGTAGCTTGATCAATTCAAGCTAATGTGGAGATTTGTTAACGTGAGTGGCTTGAATTGCCACTGAAGCCCAAGCCCATCTTTTTGTAAGTCGGTCAAGGATGACCGAGTACAACTAGGAATGTATCTCCTAGTACAGCCGGCCTATGACAAATATATAAATAAATATATTAGGTTGTGTTGTATAGTAACATAGAGATTATTTCAATTAACCTAGTGAGCAGCAACCGCATAAGAAGAAGAATAGAGTTTTCTTGTCTTGTGGGTTGAAAGAGAGAGAGTTAGGGTGTATTGGGATTTGGGTTTCACGAAAGTGTTCTTGTGCACTATTGTATCTCCCTATTTTTTATAGTGAAATTTCTCCGTCATTTCCGTGGAGGTAGGCAGTTTGCCGAATCACGTAAATTCTTGTGTTCTTTGTGTGTGCTTGTTATTTAATTTCCGCTTATTTACTGTTATTGATTTGAGTCCTGGGGTGCTATCTGCACAACAGTACAGCTGTCAAGAAAATATCTGAATCTGAAGTATATGGACTAAGCTCTGCAGAGAAGAAGAACAGAGGATTTCAAGATCAAACCCTAGACTTCAATGAAGGCAAAAACGGCGTCGTTGCTCTTAAGTAAAAACGGCATCGTTTGTCATTATGACTTATAATTCAGACCATTAAGGCTCAAAATGATGTCGTTTGTCATCAAAACAAACAGCACCATTTTAGCTCTTAAAGTTACCGTTGGAGATTAGCCATTATCCTCCTTGTCTTCTTCGTTAGCTTCATTGAAATCTGTTCTTCTTCTATCAAGTTTAACCTATAAATTTTTTTTTTTTTTTTTTTTTGACGAGTGTATATATGCAATTTTTTGCAAGTCAAGGTGGTCATTGCACATAAAGCCGCCAGTGCTACAAAGTTTTGTGAAATAATATCATCTCTGATTAGAATGAATCTCTTGTTATCCTTTGTTTAAAAAAGAAATAATAAAGTAAATAGTCAATCAAAGAACAGCTAAGACTGGTAACGCCAGTAAACTGTTCTAATAAAGAAGTTTAAAACTCTTTTCTTACCAATTTCTTACGACTTTCTCCTTATAAAGCAATCAATGTGGTAAAAGGGTCGAAATATATGTTCAAGATAGATTTATACAACTCTTTCATGTGATTACATTATATAGCATGCATTTCACAGCAAACAAGAGAAAATTACAAATTGCAGTACAATACATTTATCTTGTTCCATTACAACATATTAAAAGTATACTTGTAACGATTACAGGGATCGAAGTATAAGTTCATAATCATTGAAAATGCTATCATTGTGTCCCATGAATCCAGTGACAGTCCTTGCCAGCAACACCAATAACTACTATGTTTTCAGTGTTCAGTCCTCCCTATTGGAAACCAACAGAAAGAAATAACACAAGTCAGTAGACAAAAATGGGTCTAGAAATGGACTCACATCTAATTACATCATATTTAGATCGATAAATTCAAATGCATGCAGATAGACTTAGCTAGATTCACTCTTCTTGTTAAATAAAATAACATATATATGAAACCAAACAATGAAAATGAAGATCAAGATGCAAGAATCAATTTTTTGTGGAACTAAGAAACACTTTGCTGGGTGACTGCAATTGCTAACCTTAGTGCTTTATAGCATACAGGTATACTGATCTAACATCTTCATACTCCCTAATAAAGTCATTAAGCTGATTGAGCAGTAATTTAGCAGATTCCTATGGAGTGGAATAACTCATTTACTGAGTTGCTTGAAATTCAATGTGTGACAAAGAGTGCTGGAGGTTTGGGGCTCAAGAGAGTTGAGGATGAGGCATATATGGAATCTTTTTGCTCTAGTTGGCTCAATTTGAGTATGGTAATTAAAATTTCTCTAAACTCTTGGGGATGGAGAAAACTACTCATCGGTGGCATCATGATGATATTCTTTACACCAGCCACCAGCTATGGTTATAGAGTAGTATATGATGCTGAAAGTAGTCTTAAGGCAAAAGTTTCAAGTGTATTTATTTCTCCATTATCAATCATCGAGGTCACGCAATGCCTTTTTTATTTGCTTAAACTCTACATATCACCATGTTATTAGAAGAGTAAGCCCACGTTTCTGCACAATCAAGGTTGACTAATTTCTAGCAATTGAATCCTCAATGCTAGAAATTGATGCTTATGTATTTTCTAGTAGTCCAGCCTTATTTTGATTTTGTACATTTTTATCAAGGAGTAATGAGCTCACAGTATAATCATGATTCAAATTATTAAATGCCAAACTCCCTTCCAAGGTGAAATTGAACCACTTAGAATCAGAAAGCCCCCAATTAAAATCTAGAATCACAATAAGAAATTGCATACATAAGCACTAACAACCAATAGCCCAACCCCCTTCTCACGGCCTGAAGACCTTCCACCTCAGCCAAGCCAAGGAGCACACAACTTCATTACTGTGCAACGTACCAGTCATATTGACGTAGGACAACCAAACTAACAATAGAATAAAAGATAAACCCTAGGAGTCAGCACCTAAGGGCTGCTTGGAGTCAGCACCAAGCAAACTGGAGTCGGCACCAGTGAAAGAAACACACGTTCTTTTTTATAATTCTCAAAAAAACTGTCTTACAATAATCTGAAAAAGTGTTTAAATAACCAACAATAAAAATGCATAAAGAAACCCTAAAGAAACCCTAATCATTAAATGTTCGGGCTTGCTTAATGTCAAGCCCAATAACTAGTATGCTCCATCCATAAGGCCACAGGTTGGGCCGTCTTCTTTTTGTTCTACCTCCTATATGTGTGCGTAATTGGGGGTTTGTACCTCGTGTCCGCACCAACTCCCCCCGGGTGAGAAGAACTCGACCTCGTCGAGTGGAAATCTGAAGAGCTCTGATAGTACTCCAGCAAATCGGGATCCAGTCGCCGTAGCTCATCTCGAGTAATCCATGTGCAATCAGAATCTGGTCGCCCTCGCCACCGAACTAAGAAACGGTGAACTCCTCCATCCTTGGTAGAAACAATCCTAGTCAGTGGCCAACCTTTCACACTAAATAGTCACGGGCTTAGCTCCTCAAGCAAGTGGATCTGACTTGGACAAGTGAACCTGTAAAGAGCAATTTAAGGATGCCCAATACATGCAATGGGCTGTGTCACGGTAACAGCAAAATTTTTTTTTTCTTTTATTGCAAAATAATAAAATACACGGCTGGACTGAAGGAAATACAAACTTAAAGAAAACAAACAATAAACTTAAAAATGCAAACTAACAGGACAGAAACCATAGAAACTAAAAGGGACAACATCCTCTAAACTGAAAAGAGGCTCGGTGATGGACGCGGTGCTTGGGATCAACGGCTGTGGGGATCGACGGCTGTGGCGGCGCGAGGACGGTGAAAACAGCGGCGGCTTGAATCGTAGAGGAGTGGCGGTGCGATGTCTTGGGTCTTGGTACCGGTGGTGGTCGACGTCCTCAGCGGCGGTGGTTGAAGGTGAAGATGGTGTCGGCGACGGTGAAGTGCTGGTCTGTGGGTTTCGGCGGCTGGTGGGTCAACGTTGCCGATAGGTCTCGCTGGGTCTTTTTTTTTTTTTTTTTTTTTTTTGGGTTTGTGGGTGTGGGTTCTGTGATCAGAGGCGGGCACGGATGGCGGTCACTGGCTTGGGTGGCGTCGCTGGCTTCTCTGCTGGCTTGGGGATGAAAAACTCATGTGGGGCTGCGGGGTATACACGGATTGTCGGGGCTGGGTTAGGCTTCTTAAAGATCTCATGGGGCAAATACTTGAAAGGTACTGACATATTTGGCTGGTTTAGGCTTGATGGTTTTGCTTTCTATTGGTTGTCTACGGTTGTGTTGTATGGACTGGAAGTTTGCTCTGATACCAAAACTGACGTAGGACAACCAAACTAACAATAGAATAAAAGATAAACCCTAGGAGTCAGCACCTAAGGGCTGCTTGGAGTCAGCACCAAGCGGGGAAACCACTAGGAGTCAGCACCTAGGGTAGACCTGGAGTCAGCACCAGACCAAAAGAGACCAAACGGCCATTGTTTTCATTTATCAAAATATCAACTATCTCCTCAAGGAGTACAATAGGTTGCTTATAAAGGATTACTAAACCCTAGTTTTAATTGGCTAGGAAATCCTAATTGCCTTATTACAAAAATACCCTTGCTTCTAAATCAAAATACTAATAACCCAATAAACTAATAGGACCTAATTGGCTAGGAAACCCTAATTGCCTTATTACAAAAATACCCTTGCTTCTAAATTAAAATACTAATAACATAATAAACTAATAGGACCTAAAACATAAAAATACAATTGCCTAGCAAACATAAATAATACTAAATAATAATTTTCTTGCATCTCCCGCATCACATATAAACTAGGAAAATTGCCTCAAACTTAAATACAGCCCAAAACTGAACATCAAATTACAAAACCAACATGGTAAATAGTAGCTTACCTACTGAACCAGAGCCACCGTAGGGGCAAAAAGATGCATATCTTCTTCTTGGGCTTCCTTATCAAGTGACTTAGCTTGTGTATAAGCAGTACAGCAGTGTAGGTCTTCCCACAAACTATCCCAAAATAAACAATTATATTCTCCTCCAAAGGTTTCTGGCATTGCTCCAACTGGTACCATCAGAAAACATATATACAAAACAACATAACCTACAAAAAGTTATACTTTCTTAGTAAAAAAAAAAAAATGCATTTTATGTTAAGGAAAGAAATTTCTAGCAAAGCCAAACACGATTGGCTTGCTGGAGTCGTGCTTATGTGTTCTGAAAACAAAACCATAAGAAAGAATAAACCCTAGAATTTTGTCGCTCGCCCAATTTCTATGAAAAATACAGGATAAGAAAACAAAATTTATATGTTTCAAAAGAAACCCAGAAAGTTAAGAACTCAAGTACTAAGCCCAGCACCACTATTTCAGCCCATATTAGTTGAGCATTATGATTCCCCAAAACTAAAACATCAAAACGAGATAAAATTCAAAGCTTTGTATCCTTTCTACATTAATTTTCCTCAAGTTTCCTTACAGCCAAACAGAGAAATCGTCACATAGACAAAAACAAATGTTTAGATGAATATGTATACATACACATGCTTTTAGGTGATCTTTGTGGGATCTTTTTTGATCTTTTGAGTTTCTGAAACCTGTTCCACTCCATCATCATCATCGGCCTTAACCCCAGAGACACCTAAAGACCGTGTAGTGGTGGTAGTAGCACCAAAACCAGTACTACTGGCAGTAGAATGATCATCTCTGCTGTCAAGCATTCCATGGCCCATTTATCTGATCTTGGTTTTTGAATTGTCAAGAATCATGTCTGGATGCACTAGTACACTAAAAAAAGTTGCATACTTAACAAATAAAACTAAATAAATAAAATAAAAGAAAAGTTTGAGCTGAGTACATCGATAAAGATGATTCTGATCAGTGATAACACAATTAAAGAATAAAGGATAAACTATAAGTTCATTCAATATATTCAACTTAGGCATTCGACCATTACTTTAGTCATATGGATTTGTATGTGTACCAAAATGGACCGAATAGACCAAAGTGGACCAAACAAGGCCAATGTGGACTGAATTGAACTAAAGTGGACCAAAATGCTACACTGATGTAACTAAACAGGAGCGCAAAAGTAATAAATGATACACTTCAATTTTTAGATATTATATAGATTTGTATCAAATAATTATTTTCACCCAATAACACATGAATATTTGAACACCATCAAGAATCATCTACCAAATAAATCTTAATTAAATTAGTAAATCTACTTAATATTATATATATGATCATAACATCACTCATAAAAAATTTCAAGTGTATTGAAGGAAAACACTTGTCTTGAATCCACTTAGGTCCAATTCTTTGGTTTCTATACAGAGCAAACCTCCTCTAGTGGACATTGGAGAAATAGATAGACCTATTAGGGCCAAGGGGCATTTATACAATGCTGTTAGGTCCAATTATAACCAGTGTCACACCAGATGCATCCATGATATCCTGTCAACATATCATACATGTCGGAACTATGTAATGGGACGCTTATGTTGTACGTAGAATCAAGCAGAAGGTAGTATTTCCCATTTTATCATTTGAAACTTAAAAATAAAAATGAGAAAATGATAATAAGCTTCTTACACTTATCTATCACCCAAGTAAACATGCTCAAGAGCTACTAATTTTTAGACTTCCCTTCTCACCTTAATAAGGTAATAAGGCATGGCATGGTCCTCCTTCCCTATCATTGACCTCACCAGACAATGGCCTTAGACTAATCATTCAGTGAATTAAACCTTTGCAGCTTAATGTAAGATAAAATAAACTTTTCAGCTCCAAGAATCCATTGCTTTCTGTGGAAACTAATCAATCCGCTGTAGTCAACAATCTTTGACTTCATCTGCAAGAAAATTTCTGAAACCACCTATTATTTGGAAAATGTTTTTATTGGACAGAGAAATGATTTTATTATTTTTCCTTAACTTCTAAATCTTATTCTGGTTTGTGATTATTCAAAATATACTGTAAGTGCTAATCTGGTTTTCTACAGCCATTCAGAGACGTGCCGCACACGCTTTCATCCATTGGCTTGTTATAAGATACATATTATCCTCTTGGGGTAAACACTTCTAGTGTGGGTACAAGGGGATGTTCTGTATTCATTTTGAAGGAGTTGCACAGACAGTTGAGACCAACTATATTTTGAATGCAGTTTGTCAAAAAGATTGTGGAGTGAAGTTATGAACAGATTCTTCATAGACTCTCCCAAAACAAATTGAAATAACGTTGCTGAATGGGGGTTGGAAAAAGGTAAAGAGTCTTAAAGCTTCCTTGTGTAAGTTAGTCCTTATGTAAGTTAGCATGGCAGGTGTTATATAACGTGTTGAGTAAAGAAAAAGACCACAAGACGTAATGAAGAACAAAAAAAATTTTGATTTCAAATTAAAGACAAGACACTTCTACATAGACACACACCACACTTTGCTTACACAATAGACACACACATCAACTTTTGCCTTTTACACTTTTCCAAAACTAAATTCTTATAATGCACACACCAACTCACTCGCACTTGCTCTGCAAAACGGACACATGCAACTTACTTTACCAAACTCACTCTTGTAAGGACACATACACTCACACTAGGAATTGGTGCTTACACTTCACACACCAAATAAACATCATCACTTCCGATTTATACTTGGTTCAAGTCAGTTAAGCCACCGACTTTGATATTTCTAGCCCAGTAACAGTAAACTGCTTTCTCTAAGCTTCTAGACATCCTAAAATTGTGGCTGGACTTTAATTGTGCAAGAGAGTCTTATAGAAAGAAAATTCCAGAGAGAGTGCAAGAGAGAAATTTCTAGAGAGAGAGAGAAAGGTGGTGTTTGATTTTTAACATACCATTAATGGAGTCATAGAAATGCCAGAATTCATGGAAGGAATACTTAAAATGAGGAGCAATTGAAGAAATGCAAGATTGGTGTAAGGATGGCAGCTAGAGGGAATTTCATAGACTCTAGCATGAATATATCTCTATGTGAAAGTTGGAATATTCCACTATCATTTCTCAAAATGAAGCCAGGGAATCCTGTGCAGTCGTGCTGAATTGTTTCCTGCCGCTGTGTTTCCTGCTACATCTATAACTTTTATGCTAGCTGCTGTTGTGATTTTATTTGCTGTCCTAGTAAGAGTCAATATTGCATTCGGAAAATCCAGAAAATGTTACTTTAAAGAGAGTTTTGCTCTGCTTCAAATATGTACTATATAATGTCTAGTTGTTCTATTGTTGCTATTGTTATGCTGCATGTGGCTTTGTACTGAGTGTTTTCTTGATAATATTTTCATTCAACCAAAAAAAAAAAACTAGGCCCAAGTTCATGTAGGTACGTAACCTTGAAAAATTTGATCGACAAGAAAGCTAAATATAGGAAATACATAAGTTTGGTATAAATTTCTGCTCACTGTTGAAGTATTCATCCACAGAAATTTTGAAAAAATCCAAATGAGGCAGTACTGATGTGACTTGTGAGTTGAAGTTACACCATGGGGAAGTAATATTTAATCAAATCACAAAGAAAAGAGGAAATAAATGAGCTATTTGAAATAAATCTATGATAGAAAACTAGGGGGTGGATGCATACCAGTGGCTTAGAAGGAAAAGCTTAAAAAGTAATGAAGGCAGCAATGCAAGAAGATATTCTACATCTCGTTTTCTCTCGTTTTTAAGCATGGAATCAATGTGTATTCTGAGTCTTTTAGGCTGAACTTCTTCAACATAGCTTCTAAATCTACAGGGTCTTGCTTCACAATTACAATTTTGCTTATATCTTTCTCCATTATCAACCATCAATTGACAGATGAAACCCCAATTATCAGATAAAGAATTCATGTAGTGACAAAGCCCACACTTCTGCACATTCAAGCTTTGGCAGTTGCTAGCAATAGAAGCTTCCACACAGTTGTATTGATTCAACCAATCTGGACGTGATCCACACAATATATAGGACTGCCACATCAATACACCTAGATGGAACCACTTGACATCAGTTTCCAAATGACAAATAAGACGATGAGAAGTTTCTTATTCCAAGTTGACAAGGATGGTAGTTGGATGATCGTAGTCTGATAAAGAAGTGTGTAGATAACAGGGGAAAAAAAAACTTTTGTACTGAGTACATTATAATTATGATTTTGACCAGCAATAATCGAACAAATGATATAATTGATAGCATAGTATCCATCTACTGCAAATATTCTAAAGAAAGAAATCAATATTATAGCTTTACTCTATTAACTCAACAGAGCTAACTTGTCATATAGACACTTGCACATCAGGAGTTCTAGACAAAATTTCGTCCTTAAATCAAATTATTAAAATAAAAACAGAAAATAATGATATTTTGTAAGTTTGTTATATAGGGACCCAGAAAAACAAGTCAGAAATAAGGAACCTAATTCAACTGTTTCAGGCCTAATTCAAGGACAAACTCAGCACAAAATACAAATACCAAAAAGGAAAATTTCCACAACTTTCCAATCAACCAAACAATGGGTGGTGTGGTGTGAAGTCAAAATAGTTGTCCTACTTCTAAAAGATAAAATAGTTCACTTGGAAATAGGGGCCCAAATTTTCTTCATTCCATTTGATTTTACGACATTGGAGTGCCATGCATCTATTGCATTCTCCTGTGGAAAATCGTAGTCAATACTATAAAAAGAGAGCAATAACAGAGAGTTCTGAATATACCATCCAACACAATTGAACAAAAATGACTACCAAACAATCAGTTCCACATGCTTTTTCGTCAGCTAGCAATGTGACAGTTTCTCTTTTTCAACAAAGTCCAAAGAAATACTTCTTCGTATCCAGTATGAGGTAGCTAGCAGAAATTAGAAAACAAATTACCAAACTAAAAGAATTGCCAATGAATTTTCAAAAAGAAAAAAAGAAATACACAATTACAAACAATCTCACGTAAGAGGGAGAAAAGATGGTGACTTACAATAAAATCAGAGAGAAAAAAAGTTGATCGGCAGGGCAGATTCCATAAAAGCTATAACTTTCTTTGAGATTCCTCTTTCTCACAATCAGAATTCCCAAACCAATTTTCAATTAGATTTAGGTGTGGTGGTTCATCATTAGAGGTAGCTTCTCCACTAGGTCCAGCCCCTTCCCCATCAGAGTCATCAATGCTTCGCTTAATTTTGGTATCTTTTTCTGAATCCTCAAAACCATCCTCATCATAAGGAGTGATGATGCAATTGCTAGGCCCAGCCTTAGCTTGGTTTATTAGGTCTTCAATGTCTCGCTCGGATACCAGATGTGCCCCGCATTTTGTAACCTCCAAGCCTGGACCTTCGGGTTCAAATTTAACTTCAATCTGGCTGAATCCGTTAGCGTTGACTTGATTCGATATTTCTTTCCAATTCACTCCAAAGCATGTAGGGGGAATATATCGCAGCCAAATCTGATACGGTTCAATCTTACCAAATTCCTCGGATAAAATAATGCTGATTTGTTGAGATCCACCAATGGAACATCGAAGCTGATGCGTACCTATATAATCTCCATAATCTGTAATATGAAGTTGGTGAAGTGGATGATGCTTGCGGAATACAAAAACAGCACACACAGCAATTCCCATCAATTTGTTACCTAATAAATCTGAGGGCACTTGTAGATTCACTGAACCCCCCACATTTTGGTGGCTAAACCATTTCGGAATTTCACTCCCAGGAATCACGACATAGTAACCAGAACTATCTTGCTGACCCTGAAACATACAATTCATGATACTTAGAACTTCACATGTGAGAGAGAGGGAGAGAGGGAGAGAGAGACAGACCTGGGTATCAATGATATAACGTCTTAGCATTGTTGAAAATAGGTCTCCGTAGCCTTGATTCTTGATCAATTTATCGCAATTGAGAAGAAAAAATACCGGCTGAAAATCGTATTCTGGTCTCAACGATAATGTTTCCAGTGAGGTACAATCCGTTGCATCAATAAACTGAATATTTAATGGAAGCTTGGGCAACATTCGAAGATGAGTGCAACCACTCATATAAAAAGATCTTAGATTAGATAGTTGAATGATACTTTCAGGAAGGGAAACAAAATTATTTCCCCTTAGATTTAAATGTTTTAAAGATGACAAGCATCCAAGAACATTAGGAATTGTCTGAACATAGCAATAACTGAGATCAAGTTTGGTCAAAGAGCATAAGCCTATTAAAGAACGCTCTAGCATGCCCATGGGATCTGGACTTCTTCTAGGTTGCATTAAAGGAAACCTCGTGAGCTTATTAGATGATAGCCCCACGCATCTGCAGAGAAATAGTACTTTGAGATTTTTTAAATGAATAATGGATGAAGGTAGGCCCGTTATAGCAGTCCCACTCAAGTCTAACTCCTCCAAACTTTCAATTTTTCCCAAATTTTCTGGCAATTTATCAAGTTTTGAGCAGCCAGATAAATTGAGAGTTTTTAGAGACATCAAACTACAAATTGCAATTGGGACACTTGAAACGGTTTTGCAATCTTTTATAGCAGTCTCACTCAAACAAAGTTTTGACAAACGTGACATATTTTCCACAATATCTGGAAACTTTTTCAATTTTGAACAACCACTAAGATTGAAAAATTTAAGAGCTTCCAAGCTGATCTTGTGAGGAAGGCTTTCGAGACATTTACAACCATTCAAATCCAATCGAATAAGCCTTTTGAGATCTCCAAGAGATGCATGTATCTTATATAGTCTTGTACAACGTTGGAGAATCAGCTGCTTAAGATTTGGGGCTCCACTAAGGTCCGGGATCTCAATCAAGTTTTGAGAGTCACTGAGGTCAATGAGTTTTAACTCGTTTAAAATCTATTATAAAACAAGAAATATTAGACAAACTCAAGCCTTAATGAAAAAGTAGGAAATACAAATCAGTATAAATGAAAATCTTACCATAATTCCTTTCCATAGTTGTTTGATGTCACTGCAATGCATTCTCAATTCAACAAGCTTGTTTGGTTGGAAACTAGTTGGTAGGGATTTTAAAGGATATCCATGCCAATCTAGTACACGTAACTCATCAGAAAGACAATTGAGGCCTTGTGGAAGTTGGATAGGACCTCTAACGACGTCTTGTGGAGGTTGCACATAACCAATTTTAAGGAATCTCAAATTTGTCATCTTTGAGAAGGCTTCAACACTCAAGTGTTCCTTTTTAATCGTAGGTGTCTTTAAAACTATACCTTCAACGAACTTTGTTCCCTGGTAACCAAGAACAATAAAATTAGAAAAATTCTTAGAAGAATGTGAAAGAATATATATACTTCTCTAAATTCAAGTTTAGACATGTCAACTTACAATATTATTTTTCAATACATGCAGGACATCCTCATAACGCCATAACCTGCTACGTCTACCAAGCTCCTTAACGGATTCACGACGAACAATGTCTCGACCCATTTCTTGTAGTAAATCATGCATCCACAAAGTTCCACATTCATCAATGGTTATGAGTGATCTGTCCGCAAGAAAACCAATATTGTAGGTTGGACAGAAACCAAAGCTTTGAAATATATCTATTATGCCATCCTTGTACTCTCCTTTAAAAAAACATGCAATATCCAAAAATAATTCTTGCTGCATTTTTGTTAGACCATCAAAACTTATTTTAAGAATATTCAAAATTTTGTTATCAAACTCCGCTTTTAGTTTTTCAAGGGCACTTTTCCATTCATCTATTCTTTTTCCAAATAATAAAGAACCTAAAACTTCAAGAGCTAAGGGAAGGCCGTTAGCGTACTTCACAAAATGCTCAGACATATCCACATAATTTTCTTCAAGATGAGGTTTCTTGAAAGCCTTCCAACTAAAAAGTTTCAAAGCTTCATTGTCATTCAACTCTTTAGCTTCATATATATGTTTCACTCCATGCCCTTTCAACAAATGCCTATCTCTACTAGTTACAATGATTATACTCCCTCCACCAAACCATTCATCTTTCCCAGCTAATGCTTTTAGCTGTTCTTCTTCATTCACATCATCAAGAACAATAAGAACCTTCTTATTGCGGAGTCGCTTCCTTAGAACATTGATTCCCTCATAAACATTTGATATATTTTCTTGGGTACTCATGAGAATCTTAGAAAGAAGTTGTTTTTGTAAAGAAACTAGACATTGATTTTCAGATTCTTCTCTAATATTATCAATAAAGCTGCTAGCTTCAAAGTCACGAAAAATTTCATTATAAATTTCTCGAGCAAGAGTTGTTTTACCAACTCCACCTATACCACAAATCCCAATAAAACGGACACAATCCAACCTTTCACCCAAACATAAATCAAGCATTTCCTGCACACGAGATTCCATTCCAACAAGGTGCTCAGAAACACTTGGGACGTCACGATCCAACTCATTATTTATCCTCTGAATGATTTTTTCAATAATTGTTGATTCAGGCCTGCAAAAAATATAGCAAAACATTAATTTTGATGGGGCAGAGCTTATAAAACATTCATCAAAAGTAAAATCTTAGCTTTGTTCAGAAGCAAAAGGGGAACTCATATGTGGTACAAATTATGCGTGCAATGTTTTTCAACCTAAGTACAATTCGAGCTTATAATTTTTTTCCTAGGTTTGTAATATACAGGAGACAATGAAAGTTGTCATGTGGCCAAATAAAGAAAGTAGCGAAAAATAGTAAAAGAACATAAAACAAAAACAAATTCTTACTCATCCCGTAAATCCCATTCAGAGATACCGGCAACTTCCGTCACAGCATCTTTCCAAGTTTGCACATTTTCAGTGTTATCAATGAGATGTTTTGCAAAGGCATCCTCAAAAGTCCCCCTCAGTTTGCGCACATCACTAGGATCCACATCATGGAAAACAGGCAGAACTATCAGCTTCTTCTTGCCCATGCACTCGTAGACCTTTGCTAGTTCAGTCAAGCACCAACTCGATGAAGCATAGTCTCTAGAGAAAATAACGACAGCAATCTTTGATTCTTCTATTGCTTTCAAGAGTTCTGGTTTAATGAATGCTCCTCGATCGAGACTTTCATCGTCCCTAAAAGTGATTATGCCATTCCGTTTCAAAGCTTCGTACAGATGGCTTGTAAATTTTTTGCGGGTGTCGGAGCCTCTGAAACTGAGAAAGACATCGTATACGTATGTCCATCTAGGCGCAGAAGTAGAAGAAGAAGAAGAAGGAAAACATGAGGAGGAGGCGTTTTCTGTGCCCATAGAATTGCTATCGGAAATATACTAAAGATATGTATTAAGAAAATTATTCAACTTAGTAAGAATTAACACTTGAAAGGAAAATAAATTGGGGAAGAAGAAAGCAGAGCACTGGATGGAGTGTTTGTAAGTGACAGACACAGCAAGGACGATCGGCCACCGCACTCCTCAGCTCAGTCAAATCTCTGATAATATCCGCTGTTGTCCTTGTCGGCGTTGTCGTCCGTTGCTGCCTCCAGTTGATGACCAGCGATCGGATCTCTCTAAATCGGTGGAAGACTCGCTTTTTCTCACTGTGTTGCTTTCTTTTTTTTTTTGGCTGAGTTGATCTCTTTGTTTGAACTTTATTGAAGGCTTTCTCCGTTGGGTAAAGATGGAAAGTAATATATGCTTAGTAAAAAACGCCAGACCTCGTGTATCACCACAGACCACATAAATTGATATATTTATTAATTATTATATTTAGTTTTTATCTTTATTGATATTATATTAGTGTATTACAGACTTTACAGTACCACCACTGCTACTACTGTACTACGGCTTTGAGAATAATATTTTATTGATAGATTTAAATTTGATGGTGGTTTTTTTTTTTATACGAAAAATTTGATAGTGGTAGTTTACTAGTTGGTTACTGCAAAATAGGTTTTATACTCATTATATCATCTACTATAATATTGTTATATACTTATTTATTTGTTAGGTTTGCTTAAGATTTAATATTTTTTATGTGTCTTATGAAAATTATGATATGAAAAATATATTTGAAAGATAAATCTCATATTTATTTGGAGACTATTTTTGTTAATTTTTCTATTTTTACTAATTTAATGTATTTATTTATATTTAAAATAATTATTAAATTAATTATGACATCATCACGGTTCAACCTCAGTTCGACTTTAAAAACGTTGAACATTTTCGTTTTACGATTCAATAACCGGTCTGGGTCTGAAAACCATAATAAATAAGATAACAATTGTAAAGTGTTGTGAAAATATTGTAAATGTAACACATCTTGTATAAAATTTGTAATGTGAGATGTGGGGATGCTGGAGAATGTGTTTAAATTTTATTTAACAGTTGAACAAAAGAATTTACACAATAACTAGAAAAACTTGAGGCAAATATCTTTCTTTATCCTCTAGAGAGACTCAAGATGCAACATTAATCCACACTCACATGCACAATGGGCTCACGCGTAGTTAATCATTATAGTATAGGATTCAACTATGTTCTTTAAATTTTAAGAAAATTCCTTGGAAACTTTAACTCGTCTATACAACTCTCACAAAATTGCCTAGCGCTCATGGGCCTTTTTTTAATGATAACTTTCATGTTAACAAGGTTTAGTCTAATTGAGTAATTGCTTGGAAGTAAATAGATTATGGCATCTTTTTTACAAAATAATATATCAAACCTGGAAGTCTTTTCTCTTTTGCAAAATGGTATGTCATTACCTTGAAATTTCTAAAGGTTTGATAATTTTTTTTTTCCTCCTATTCCCTTTTTTCAGCTTTTTTTTTTTTTTTTTACTTTATGTTTCCTTTAACAGTCAAGTAAAAAAAAAAAAAAAACTGCCTTTATTTAATATCCACCACCGACCGGCCCTTCCCCTCCCTAGTCCCCACCTTCAAAAGAAAAGAAGAAATGTAAACTCGGCTTATCAATAGAAGATTGTGATGAGATATAAAGGTACTAAAGTGAGAAGACAATGACAAATGCAGAGTTTTTGGTTAAATATTGCAAAATTCAAAGTTAATTGGTGTTATAGGTACTGTTTTAAGTTATTTAGCAATCTAAGAAAAGAGAAAGAATTGCAGCAATACCATTGCCGAAATTCAACAAAAGTTGGAGAGAGAAAGATAAAAAGTAGGAGAGAGAAATTTTTGATTTTTGGCAATGGTATTGCTGCAATTCCTTCTGCTCATTCTGCTATCCGGGTGGGAAAAAAAAAATGGCAATTGTGGCAATGCCATTGCCGAAAATGAAAAAAAAAAAAAAAAAAAAAAGATGTTACGAAATCTGTGAAAGAGTAAAAAAAAGTTGTCACGTCCACAATATTTTTACAACATTTTCACAATAAATCACAGGTAATTAGTTATTATTAGTTAAAATTTGAATTTAACACTGACATTACTTTTTTAATCCAACAATAACAACCTGCCGCTTAAAATTTGTTGTAAAAATATTGTAAAAATGGGGTACACATATCATTTCTGAAAAAAAAAAAAAAAAAAAAAAAGAAGTTGAAATGCCATTGCCACATTTCAACTTTTTTTTTTTTTTTTCAGAAATGATATGTGCACCCCATTTTTACAATATTTTTACAACAAATTTTAAGCGGCAGGTTGTTATTGTTGGATTAAAAAAGTAATGTCAGTGTTAAATTCAAATTTTAACTAATAATAACTAATTACCTGTGATTTATTGTAAAAATGTTGTAAAAATATTGTGGACGTGACAACTTTTTTTACTCTTTCACAGATTTCGTAACATCTTTTTTTTTTTTTTTTTTTCATTTTCGACAATGGCATTGTCACAATTGCCAATTTTTTTTTCCCACCGGGCAGCAGAATGGGCAGAAGGAATTGTGGCAATACCATTGCCGAAAATCAAAAATTTCTCTCTCCTACTTTTTATCTTTCTCTCTCCGACTTTTGTTGAATTTCGGCAATGGTATTGCCGCAATTCCTTCTCTTTTCTCGTATTGCTAAATAACTTGAAACAGTAACTATAACACCAATTAACTTTGAATTTTGCAATATTTAACCAAAAGACTCGACAAATGCAACCATAAAGCATATTAAGGAATTATAGTTTTATATGTCTGGTCTGGGTGCTTCTCCTTAGTCCTTGCTCTTCAAGACTCGGAAGATTGTTGCATCCACACAAATAAATGGCATCAACGTTTTTTTGTTTTCATTTTTTGATAATTCAGATATTTTTAATGATATGAAACAAACCATAATACAAACAGGAAAACTTGGAAACACTGGAACTTCTTCTAGTCTAGCACAGCAAGGGCGTCTGCCCTGACATAAACTCCTAATAAAAGCAGTGACACATTATCCCAACCCGGTTCTCACAGATTGCTGAAACTTACAAACAAACCAAGTACAAACTCAGCTACTACCAAACTATTGAGCAGAATTCATGAGCAATGGAATGAAGTATAACCGTGTTACAACTGAACTGTGTTTAGGCATTGCTAAAATTACCAGTAGTATTAGCAGTACAACATTTAATCACATTTCACGATAACATCTACTGACACACTTTCTGCCCAAGTATCCATTGTACCTTTTGAGAGGCTACTACACTGAAATTTTATCAACAATGGTCACAAAACTGAAGCCCTATGACACGTTTTTCTTTCATCAGCAAGCAAAGTGCATCAAGATTTTTTTTTTTTTTTTTTAATGAATAAAAAATAGGTAGAGGGGTGGACTGAGTTGGAGACTTGGAGTCTCCCTAAGAAGACATTATGTAGCATTTTATTTGAACTTTGTTCCCATGTTCAATGTTATATATCTTTAAAGTACCAATTAACTCAAAATGATGTAATTGTAACATAGTTTTGAACACATGAAAAGAATATATTTTTTAATCTACATTAGTATTATTATTGTGGAATTTGCAAGACGTGTATATGAATATTGAGTTTGAGGCAAATGATCTTTCTTTATTCATTGGAGGGACTCAAGATGCAACATTAACTCACACTCACATGCACAACAGGCTCGGGTATAATTAATCTTTGTCGTATAGGATGCGACGTTCTTTAAAGTTCAAGAAAATTCCTTGAAAACGTTAATTCCCATATATGGTTCTCATAATAATTGCCTAGCACTGATGGCCTCGTTTTACTGGTGACTTTCATGTGAATAAGGTTTGATGATGAGATTGCAGTGCTGGAAAGACAAGGAAAAGGCAAACAAATAAACAAAGGAGATTGTTGGAGTAGATGCGTTTATTTATTTATTTATATATATATATATATATATATATATGTATTTATATTTTAAGTCACCACTACGAAATTTCTAAAAAGGTATGTTAATGAATATCATTACTTCGAAATTTCTAAAAAGTATCCTAATGCTAATGAGTTTTATTACAAGTTTCCTTTTCTTTTTGAAGTCAAGTCAACAAACCAGTTGTACCAAAAAAAAAAAAAAGTCAACAAACCAGTGCTCCATTCCATTAAATTACCATTTACATGATTCTCAAATAAATAAATAATACCATTTACATTTTTTTTTTAACTAAAACCATTTACATACATAAAGTTTAGTCACTTATCATATATCCCTTAATCTTTAAATACTTAATTTGGACTAATAACATTATGTAGTATTTTATTTGAACTTTCTTCTCATGCTCAACGTTGATAAATAAGTAAAGTACCAATTAAACTCAAAATGATGTGATTGTAAGTTGTAACATGCTAACACTAGTCATTTTGAACACATGGAAAAAAAAAATTTAATCAAGATTAGCATTATTATTGAGGATTTTGCAAGATGAGTATGTGAATATTGAGGCAAATGATCTTTCTTTATTTATTGGAGAGACTTATGGCCTGTTTGGATGGAGAGGGGAAGAAGGGAGAGTAAAAGGGAGTAGAGTAGAATTGGCTAAAAATAAGCTAATTTTGTGCTAAATCTACTTTCATCTACTCTACTCCTCCTCCCTCTCCCTCAATCCAAACGAATCATCAAAGTGCAACATCAATCCGCACTCACATGCTCAATGGGCTCTTGTAGTTAATCTTTCTCATATAGAATGTGACTACATATGTTTTTTAAAAGTAATAAATTTTTTTTTTTTAATTCCTTGAAAACTTTAACTCACATATGGCTCTTATAATAATTGCCTAGCACTCATGGCCTCGTTTTGCTAGTGTCTTTCATGTGAACAAGGTTTGATGTGGCAATGTGGCATGTCATAAGCTATTTTCATAGCCTAATTGAGCAATTGCTTGAAAGATAATGGTTGATGGTATTCATTTTTGTTTTAACGGTGACTCTTGAGAACAAGGTTTGATGTGGTACGTCAAAAACTATATTTCTATTCTAATTTAGTAATTTTCTAGAAGATAATAATTTATGATATTTGTTTATAGAAAATAATATATTAAATCTTTCTAAAAGTTGGATAAAATTTTATTATTTTTGTCATTCTTTACTTACTTTATGGTTCCTTTAGAAGTCTAATTTAGGCTATTTTAAATATACACCACTGTAAAGTTTCTTTAACAACAAAATTTCTCTCCTCTTTTTATGTGTTTATTAAAAATATTATAAAAAAAAAAAAAAAAAAGTTCCCTTAGAAGTCAAGTAAAAAAGGCATGCCTTTTATTTGCTGTCCACCACCCACCCTTCCACTCTCCCTAGTCCCTACCCTCAAAAGAATAGAAAAAATGGAAACTCAGTTATCATGGTGCTAAAGTGGAAAACAATGGCAATTGCAACGATTAAATAAGGAAGCATTGTATGGGACGGTATTATGAGCCTGATGTTTCAATAACATGTAAATGTTTCAATAACACGTAAGTCTCACTTATATAGAACCTATATGCCATCAAGACAAAGGTTTTATAAGATCATTCCATACAAGAATTTTTCCCAACGTATTAAGAAATTATATAGTGTCAAGTGACAAATACAACCATCAACCATTAAAGTCTGGGTGCTTCTACTAATAAGATTGTTGCATCCACACACACAAAGAAGAAGACATCAACGGTTCTTTTTGGATAATTCAGAATCTATTAATATGAAACAAACCAATAGAAACAGAAACATTTGAAACACTAGTAAACTACAACAAGGGCATCTGCCCTGACATAAACTCCCAACTCAACATGAAAACAGTGTTGCAAGTAACATCAGTTCCAATAAGATCCTTGTTTGTATTTTCTATTCAACTTCTACCAGTTTTTACTTGTTGCCTACAGTCTGTTTGCAGGGCTTCCTTGTCTATTCCTACTTCATTGCTGCGATATTTCCTCGGTGACTCAAAGGCGTGGACACCCACTTCATATTTATTGACACATACGGAGCTTGACTACAACAATTACCTTTCTTTCTCTTTTGATGGATAAGAAGAGAATTACTTGGAAGTTAATTAGAAAATTAAATAAAAACCCATATATTTCTATAATTCTAAGCCTTATTTTACCGGGAAGATACCTGGAAGATGGGAGGCCACTTGCAAACTGATTGATTGATGTTGAAGAAAATGAATACTTGACACGTGAATGCTGTACCCTCTGTCTCACTTTCTTATCTTGGTTTGTCACTTGGTCAAGACGAAATCACCTAGCAATTATGACTATTTTACAACTTTTGGATAACAATTGAACATAACATGTTACCTTTTGAATTTGAGCTAAAGGTGATCATGTGCACATTATTTAGGACAGTTGTCTCTGAGGCTCTGCCCAATACTTTCCTACAAACCGGATTCGGATTCACATTTTGTCATCTCTTTCTTAAATAAATAAATAAATATATATATATATATATATGCCTCTTAATAGTAACATTTTTGGATTTTAGAATAGTTTGTTTGATTTGATTTGATTCGATCTTTCACAAAATATTTCTCAATGAGATGGCAGTTGTGAATGGGAGTTGATACGTTAATAATTAGTTCACAACCAAGAGTGTTTATACTTCCTAATGTTTCTAATATAGGCATTCAAAATTCAAAATCTCTACTTCTCAATTATTTAATTATATATTAAAAAAAGTGAGTTCATATAAAAATCAATGAAACCTATTAACTCAATTGTATGTTCTTGCTATTAATTGATTTTCCATGTATTTTGTACTTCTGTCGGTTAATTTGTATTTAATTGAGAGGTCAAATTGTTGGAGTTGAAGTTGCTGCATTGAGCATCTTGGATGAGTGAATTTGGTGTGTCATGCGAAATGTCAAGCAAAGTGCAAGTTTTGAAAATCTGTCACTTGCAATCTCGCCTGACACTCAACTGATACTCGATTGAGCAAGATTGCTAGAACCTAATAGAATTTTAGTTACACACTTCCCTGTTGTACCCATCCAATTAACTTTTATATAGCCTTCTCAACCCACCAAATACAATACTTGATTCTCATATTGAAGTGTGAGAGAGCTACCCTTTACCCTAGAGCAAAAATCTATATTGTCTCTCTACCTTTAACCTCTCCAATTTTATCAACAAAAATAAAAACTCTCCAATTACCAATTCCATAGTGAGGAGATTCAAAACCTTACACACATAGAATGAAAACATTGATCGAACTTATAATCTTCTATTTTGATACCATGATAAATTATTAATTGTGCCAAAAGATTAAATTTTATAAAACAATGAATGTAATCATTTAATCGTAATTCTAATAGGTGACTCAACTTGCAAAGCCAAAAACTAACAAGGAAAAATGATTGGTGTAATTAGTTGGGAGTAAGAGTGCGAAGCTCAAAAGACAAAATTT
Source organism: Quercus agrifolia (assembly GCA_029955455.1). Taxonomy (NCBI): domain Eukaryota; kingdom Viridiplantae; phylum Streptophyta; class Magnoliopsida; order Fagales; family Fagaceae; genus Quercus; species Quercus agrifolia. The sequence goes on along the minus strand of JARQAD010000007.1, from coordinate 687,972 downwards.
AGCTATAGAATTGGTTGTAGCCTTAAGCTACAACCTTACTCAATATCTTTTTTTTTTAAGATGAATTTTAACAAATTCACCATTGGATTACATTATCTTTTTATATCCTCCATGCTTGCAAAATTTTTAGAAAATTAAAGAATAATAGCTATGTCATTGATAAATTGTTTAAATTATAAGTTTTTGTAGTTTAAAATTATGCATAAAATATAAACTTATAGATTATACAGTAAATAATATCCGATTAACACAAAATTTGACATGTGTATTAACAGCATAAAGAACGTGCAATTCAACGGATAGATTTTTAAAATACGTTTCAATATTTATTTTATTGAGTAATGATGTAGCCTAAGGCGACAACCAATTTTGTAGTTAAACTTTATCTGAGCACAAATACAATTTCATTTATATAGTTTGGAGGGTTTGTAAGTGCGATGTATTGCACAACTATTCTAGTTAGTGCATTAGTCGATGCTACAGTCTCTGGAGAGTTGAGTTTTTTTTTTTTTTTTTTTTCTCTACAAACACTTCGTGGTGTTTGGGTTCTTGTGTTTGCTATGGGGATTTGCTTTTATGATTGTGTATCCATGCATTGGCTAATCATATTAACAATTGGACTTAATTTGTTAATTAGGTTTAAATTGATATAAGCCATAAATTAGGGTCTAAAGTGTAAACTTTCACTATTTAAAAGTAATAATTAAATATAAAAATTACATGAAGATATGAAAAAAAAAAATCAAAGGAAAAAAGTGAGACAGATGATTCATTTTTATATCTGATTCGACATGTTAGCATAAAGAATTTTTAGAAGCCTAGAAGTAGAAGCAATGTTTATTTTACATAATATCAATGTTGTAAGTGATTTAGGAGTAGTGATGACTAAACAAAGGAAAAAAGTGAGACAAAGATAGATGATTCATCTATACTATCTATAAGAGGATTCCTCTTTTTGGACTATATTTTTATATTTTTCAGAAATACCTCCTAAACTTTATGTTTAATAAAGACAAAACTTGAAGGCAACTTGGTAATAATAAATCTTTAACTTCACGTAAAATGCCTACAAAATATAACACTCTCCTACTAATCTATGTCTTCAAAAAACACTTATCCAAAAATTGAAATTATAAGAAAAAAAAGAAAAAAAAAACTTCTTAGTCCACTTTGATATTTCCCTCAAGACCACATTCCAACTTTTTTTTTTTACTTTATCAAGACTCACCAGTTTCTTTTTTTATTTATTTTTGAATTTCGAGTTTCCTTAATTCCTTATCTTACGTACACTAGACCAAAAAAAAAAAAAAAAAGAGTCTCACATACACTAGAGGGCAATTCGATAAAAATGCAACTCTAACCTTCACAAAAACATTGCCTAAAACATAGGGCCACCCTACTATTGATTTTTAAATTACTTTATCCACTTATAAATTAAATTCTTAAAATAAAAATTAAATATATAAAATAAAAAAACAATTTCTTTTTCTTTTTCTTTTTTTACTACAAAATAAATGAGTAATATTTGTTCATTTTTTGAAGCTAGCCCATGACACTTCTTGTTGTATTAGTAATTCTAAATGTGTAATATTAATAAGAAAATGTGTAAACCTCAAATTGAAATAAATGAAAAATTATAAGTTACAATTAGCTCAACTGGTAAAGTCTCTGATGGTTGTATAAGAGATCTAGGGTTCAATATCTACACCAAAAAACTAATTGGTGTCTTGATTTAATGATAAAGAACATACATCAGGAGCGGACGTCGAAACTTTCTAAAAAAAAAAAAATGATATTATTAAAAAAAATTAAATAAAAAATAAAAAAGTCGTCGCACGCGTGAGATGCGAAGAGGCTAGTTCCACATGATCAGTTTGTAAGTGGCCTCACCATCTTCCAGGTACCTTCCCCGTGAAAAAAGGACTTAAAATTATTGAAATATATGGATTCTACACTTCCTACTTCTAAGTTCTAACTTCAAAAAGTAGTTTTGAGTCAAAGTATCGTATGTGCAGTGCAAATAAAGTTGAAGTGTGTGCATGTCCTCGCCTCTGACACCAAGGAAACATCGTAGCAATGAAGTCGGAAAAGACTAGGAAGCCTTGCAAACAGATTATGGCTATAGCCTATAGGTTAACTGGAAAGCAATACAAACAACGATCTTATTGAAATAGAACCCGTGTGGGGGAATGTTGGCTAGCTAGCTCATTGCTAATCTTTATATAAAAGTGTTAGAAATACTGAAAGATTGTATTGTATTTCTTAATGAGAAAAATATACATCAGTGTCTTATATAGGAGGCATAAGTGTGCGGTACAAGTAAAGTGCAGTACAAGTATAAGTGTGCTGTACAAGTAAAGTAATTGGGCCTAAAGGGCCTAAAGCCCATAACACAATATACATTAACAGCCCCCCTCAAACTCAAGGTGGATGTGAGACCAGCTTGAGGTTGTTAACCAAATCACGAGTGCGTCCCTTAGGAAGTGACTTAGTGAAAATATCTGCAAGTTGATCTTTGGAGGAGACGGAGAAGAGCTTGAGAGCACCATGAATAAGATGATAACGGATAAAATGACAATCAATCTCAATGTGTTTAGTCCGTTCATGGAAGACATCATTATGAGCAATATGAATGGCGCTCTGGTTGTCACAGTAAAGGGGAGTAGCAGAGGATGTGGACACACCTAAATCCTTAAGAAGCCATCGAAGCCAAAGGAGCTCAGATGTGGTATCAGCAAGGGCACGATATTCTGCTTCAGTACTGGAGCGGGCCACAAAGGTTTGTTTCTTACTTCGCCAGGAAATTAAAGAAGAACCAAGAAGAAAGCAATAACCTATAGTGGACCTGCGATCAGTGGGATCCCCTGCCCAATCAGCATCAGAGAATGCACGGAGCACAAGAGGAGACTGAGCTGAGTAGAAAAGGCCATGGAAGAGAGTGCCTTTCAGGTATCGAAGAATGCGCAGAACAGCAGCATAGTGAGTAGATCGTGGAGCAGACAAATACTGGCTCACCTGATGAACAGCATAGGAGATGTCTGGACGAGTAACTGTGAGATATACTAGGCTGCCAACCAAACGTCTGTAAAGAGAAGGATTAGACAATGGTTTCCCCCCCGAGGGTGTCAAATGCGCATTAAGCTCAACTGGAGTGTCAACCGTCTTGCTGTCAGTGAGACCAGCTCGAGATAAAAGGTCAGAAGCATACTTAGCTTGAGTAACATAAAGACCATCTGTAGAATGAGTAATTTCAAGACCCAAGAAATAGCTGAGATGTCCAAGGTCTTTCATCTCAAACTGCTGACTGAGAAAATCCTTGAGTTCTTGAATGCCACTGAGGTCATCACCAGTTATGATCATATCATCCACATATAGAAGAAGCAGAATGGTGCCTTTATCAGTACGACGAAGAAATAAGGCAGCATCATACGGACTAGCAGTGTAACCCAAGCGAAAGATAGTGGAGCTGAACTTGGCAAACCAAGCTCGTGGAGCTTGTTTAAGACCATAAAGTGCACGTCGAAGATGACAAACCTTGTTTGAGTCAACAGAGAGACCAGGAGGAGGTTGCATGTAGACTTCTTCACTCAACTCCCCATTAAGGAAAGCATTTTTAACATCCATCTGAAAAAGGTCCCATTTACGAGCTGCAGCAACAGTTAAAAGGGCACGAACAGATGAGATACGAGCAACTGGAGCAAAGGTCTCTTCATAATCAATCCCATACTCCTGTGTAAAGCCTTTTGCAACAAGACGGGCCTTGTAGCGCTCAATGGACCCATCAGAGCGAGTCTTGATCTTATAGATCCACTTACAACCAACCACAGACTGTCCAGGAGGGAGAGTGACCAGATCCCAAGTATGGTTTTTGGTTAATGCATCAAGTTCCTCTTTCATTGCAATCTGCCATAAAGGGTCAGTGGAGGCCTCACGATAGGTTTGAGGCTCGTGAAGTGTAGCAAGGGCAGTATAACAATGATAGTCAAGTAAGTGTGTAGGAATGGATCTTACCCGTGTTGAGTGGCGAGGCGGAATGTCTTGTGGAGGATCTTCAGGCGAAGCAGGAGCAGGGGACCCAGGCTCTAAGTGGGGTAGCTCGTCATCAACCTGTTCATCTTCAACCTGTCTAGGAGAAGCATCAAAAGTGTCTGGAGAAAGGTTCAAAGGAGGATTAAAAGTATTTGTAGAAGGAATAAGAGACTCATCTGGAAAGATTTCTAAAACAGAGGAAGTAGTTAGGGAAGAACGAAAGTGAGAGAGTTCAACAAATAATCGGTGTTCCCAAAAGATAACATTACGAGAAACACGAAGACGATGAGAGACAGGATCATAACACCTATACCCTTTTTGAGTTTCGCCATAACCAAGGAAACAACAAAGTCTAGATCGAGGCTCAAGTTTGTTGTGTTCATGAGGCTGAAGAAGGACGAAACAAGCAGATCCAAAAGATCGAAGGTGATGATAGTCAGGAGATGACCCAAAGAGACGCTCATACGGAGTCTGATTATGGATGACAGGGCTTGGAATGCGATTAATCGCATGAACAGCAGTAAGAGCAGCTTCACCCCAAAAAGGGGCAGGAACTTTGGCAGAAAGAAGAAGAGCACGAACAGTGTCAAGAATATGACGAAATTTCCTTTCGGCTCGACCATTTTGCTGAGAGGTACCTGGACAAGTTAGATGATGTACAGTGCCATAGGAATGTAACAGAGCTTGAAACGCATATTGAGTATATTCAAGAGCATTATCAGAACGAAAAGTTTTGATACGTTTGGAGAATTGGGTTTCAACCATTTTTGCAAAGTTGCTATATATTGGTAAAATTTCAGAACGAGATTTCATAGGAAATATCCAACTATAACGAGAATAATCATCAATAAAAACAACAAAATATCGAGATCCACCAATACTAGCAACAGGAGAAGATCCCCAAACATCAGAATGAATTAACTCAAAAATACTATTAGAAATGGATTCACTATTATTAAAAGACAAAGCTGGCTGTTTTCCTAACTGACATGAAGTACAATCAAAATTGTCTTTGGACACAGAACCCAACAGACCCCTAGAAGCTAACTGTTGTACCCGAGAAGATGATGCATGACCAAGACGAGAATGCCAAAGTGCAAGAGATGGTAAGGAAGAAACTGCAGCAGCTGCAGCAGCAACAGAAACAGGAGCAACAGATGGAAGATGAAGATTGTCCACGGGAAACATACGCCCAACTCTAGGGCCGGTCCCAAGCTCTTGTCCCGTCCTTGGATCCTGCACAATACACCCAGAATAGTCAAAAATAAGGCGATAACCTAATTCAGCTAATTGTCCCACAGAGCACAAATTATAGGATAGGTCAGGTACATGAAAGACTCCAGGAACAGAGAGGTTGGAAGTCGAAACAAAACCTAAACTATTTCCATGCATGGTGGAACCATCAGCTATATGAATATTTAAGGGGTGTGGTGCAGGGTCAAGTTTGGAGAATAAGGAGGAGTGAGGTGTCATGTGATTGCAACAGGCAGAATCGAAAAGCCAAGTTTGAGACTTACCGGGTAGAACAGAGAGAGCAGTGGAAAGAGATGCATTACCAGCCATACGAACAGCCTGAGCTATGATCTCCTGTAGTTCAGTGGGGGAGAGGTTGATAGTGGATCCAGAAGACTGGGACTCAGCTGAAATGGAAGCCATTGGTGGAGTAGGCTCAGTATTAGCAACAGCAACAGTAGATTTGCTACGACGATAGCAAGTTTCAATGGTGTGGCCAGGACGCTTGCAATAGTTGCAGAACTTTTTGTTGGTCTGCTTACGACGATTGCTAGAGCCAGAGGAATCACCTGATTGCTGAGGTTGCTCTAAGGGTGGAGCAGAAGGTGTAATGGCCAAAACATTAAGCTTATTCTGAGCTTGAAGAGTTGCAAGACGAGCTTCTTCTCTAACTAACTCGTTCACAGCAGTGTCAAGAGAGGGAGCAGGACTGCGATTCAGAAGCTGACCTCGAATGGGTTCAAAGTCCTTGTGGAGGGACATCAGGAATTCATAGAGGCGAAATTCATCTCTGATGGAAGCATATTGTTGAGCATCCTTTGAGCATGCCCAAGTTGGATCAGAAAGGTCAATTTGGTCCCAAATGAAGCGAAGCTGATCGTAGTAGTCATTGATGGATTGCCCTGGTTCTTGTCGGAGTTGATGCAATTCAACCACTAATTGATATTTCATGGAGCCATGAGTAGTGGAGTACCTTTTGGCCAACATATCCCACGCTGACTTGGCATCATCAAAGCTGCCCAACAGGTTAGAGATGGAGGGAATGGAAGTGTTCCTAATCCATGTGAGGATCATGTGGTTGTGACTATCCCATTCAATCATGCGACCAAGGAAGGCAGAATTTTCTTCAGTGGCTCCCTTGACAGGAACAGTGAGTGCACTAGTACAATAATGCCAGAGCATGCGACTCTTAAGAAAACTGCGCATAGCTTGAGACCAAGATAAGTAATTCTTACACCCCTCCAACACAATATTGATGGGGCGAGGAAGAAAAACATCCTTTTTATCCATTTAGAGACACAATATGCAAAAATAGACTGCAAAAATGAAATCTACGCGAAAAACTGGGTAAGAAGAACCTGGACTGAAAAAGTCAACCCCGAGTCAAAGTCAACGGTCAAAGTCAACGGTCTGGTCAACGATGACGTCAGCAGGTACCGTGGCAGATGACGTCAGCGGATGACGTCAGCAGATGACGTGGCGATGACGTGGCAGATGACGTCACCTAGGGCTGACGTCAGCAGGGGGAACACTGGCGCGTGGCGGCGCGTGGGAGCGCGTGGCGGCGCGTGGAGGAAGCTGGAGGCGCGTGACACTGACGCCGAAAGTTCTGGTGGCGCGTGGGGGCGCGTGAGAGGCCCGATGAAGACTAAATTTCACAGAACGGTAGATCGGAGGGAGTTCTTTCCGATGGTGTAATCTGTGGTCTGATCGGAGAAGCGGAAGCGGAGGTGGCGGCAAGGCAGTGGTCTTTGATGTACTGAAGTCGCGGTGGAGGCAGTGGTGCTGCTCACAACAACGGCTGCAGATGACACCCAAGAAGACAAGACTGCTGAAGAGCGGCACACCAAAGGATTAGAGCAGTGGCTCTGATACCATGTTAGAAATACTGAAAGATTGTATTGTATTTCTTAATGAGAAAAATATACATCAGTGCCTTATATAGGAGGCATAAGTGTGCGGTACAAGTAAAGTGCAGTACAAGTATAAGTGTGCTGTACAAGTAAAGTAATTGGGCCTAAAGGGCCTAAAGCCCATAACACAATATACATTAACAAAAAGAAACTAGTGCAGCCTATAATATAGAGAGATATCTATAACAAAATGATCTGTGTGTGTGTGTGTGTGTCTATATATATATATAGTAAAAATGTACAAAATTCTATCGTGGTTTTCTCTTGATCTGCATGGGTAAAGAGCACAGCCCACGCCAATTGAGCCAAATATTCAGTGGACCATTTGAATATAGTTAAGCCCAACTTAAACCCATCGGGGCAATTCGCTTTGTCAAACTTTGTCGCATAAACATGAATTATAACCACAAGGTTATGGAAGGATTAACTTGACATATTCACAATTTATTTTAGACTTTTTTTATAAAAAAAAATTCAAATCTTATAGACTAAAATATAACATGACCTAAATTTTATGGATCAAAGTATATATATATTTTTAGAAAAATAATTTACTAAGATCAAATTGATTCTCTTAAAAGCAATCTAAGCTCTAAACAATCAAATAAACCAAACAGGAAGCAAGTTTTTTCAACAGTCACACAGGGTCAAACTTGATTTGATGTCCCCAATTTTTGTTTAAATGGTTGATAAGTTGGTATTATACCTAATGTCAATTAGATGAAAAAATTGTTCAGCTCAAAGAAGGCGAGGACACAGAAAACAGAATATTTAAGAAAATGATGAAATAGATTATTGGACAGAGTTTAAAGATGCAAGAGCAATCATATCTTTGTGGAAAATTTTAATTGTAATTGAGGAAATCTTTAACCTGGTAATTGCAATAGGATGAGTGTGATGTGTGTGATTGCCAAGAAAGTGAGGGGGAATTAAATGAAGGAAAAAGAAAATAAAGTAATATTATTTACAATATTTGATTCAATTATTTCGAGAGTAAATTTTTGCCTAATGTGCTATTTTTTCCGTAAGTTAGGTTTAGAAATTGGCAAAATGGGTTAAATTTTTTTGACCCGACCAGAAAATATCTTATCCAAACCCAATTTTTTTGACCTAAAACAAAAATAGGTTGACCCATAACCAAACCTGTGTTTTTTGCGGGTCAACTCAACCCGACCTGTGACCCGAACCTTTTTTTATTTTGGGTAAAAAATATAATAAAATTAAGACGATATTGATTTAATTGTTTGATGTGAGCTTTAAGGAAACAATTGAGATATTTACATAACTGCATGCGAATGAATTGAAACATGAATAGATGAGTATTCTGTAACGACCAAAGATCTTTAGATATCAAATAATAAAGTACATGTCAAAATAATCTGGTTACAGTAGAGTTAAAAACATAGATTTAAAATTGTAGACACGTGTAATAAACATTCATAACTGTGAAAATAGTGAGACCAAAATATCAAATTAGCATAAATTATGAATACTTAGACATTTTTTTTAACAATTTATGTCCAAAATAAAAGGCTTTTCAAATTAAATTATGATATTTCGAGTGTGTGTTGCTTAACAATGATATGATGTTCATAAAAGAGACCATGTATAAATAAGTAAATAATCAAATTTTAATGTATATTCTCAAATTAAAATAGAGTACCAACCACAATTGATAATAAATTATAAAATTAATTTTCAAGATTGTAAATTTCTTATATGTTTTTATTCTTTATCAAATGAGTTATCCAATAAGTCATTTGTAATTTTGTTTTATATTTTGGCATGTTGATATTGTGTAGAAATAAAACTTATATATTTGTTTTACTAATTTTTGTGTTATTTGTTTTAGTTAGCAATATTGGGATTTGTATAATTTTAAAATTATTGAATAAGTTTAACTAAACTCATTCTTAATATAAGTGGTGAATTCAAAGTAATGCATTTTACATTAAATAATTTGTTGTATGACTTTCTAAATGATAAATATAAGTTGTTTTCTTTATAAAAAAAATTATGTGAAAAATACAGGTCAACCTAACCTGACCCACACCCAACCCGACCTAGCCATTTGCCATGTCTAGTTAGGTTGTCGACATGGTGTTTTTTTTTTTTTATAATGTAATTGGGTAACATTTGGGATAAGCATTCTTCTAACATTATCATGCTAGCATCGTAAGTAATTTCTATCAGTTAGCTGATGATAAGGAAGGACAATCTTATAACGCACTTCAAGATAAAGATTAAAATAAAACAAAAAATTGTGTGTGGACCAAAATCAAAACTGTAGGGTCACAAATTGTAGCCCACACCTAGATGGAAATAGGAGATGGGCCCAATAAGCCCAAAACAATAAATTTGTAAGAGAGTGGGTCAGAGAATTGGGCTAATGGCGATTCTTACAACAGTTACTGAAGATTAGATGCTTGACTGAGGAGACTAAAAAACACAAATAAGTTAAGATCTCATGTCCGAGGAGTAAGTTTTGGACTGATTAATGGATTCGAGTAAGGTCCGAGGGGTATACTCTTAGATGAAATGCCTTTCTTTAAGTTGTATTTTTCCAGATGCTACAGTAGTTACTTCTTGAGGTTTCTTCTATTTTTCTCCTCCCCTTCTTCTGGAGGTATTACTCCATTATATAGTCCCTCATTGTTCGATCCTATCGTCCACTTGTCTACCATCTAGCCTGGTACTTGAGTTTCCACTTCTTCACCCACAGCTTTTTGATTTCCTGGGGGTAAAGATCATTCAGGACACTGTTCTGGGGTCTTCTCCACATAAATGCGGCCAGGAAAGCTGCTGTAATGCATTTAATGCGGTGGCAGCAGCTTTATCTCAAGATATTTCTGCATCCTTATCTCTTCCATGTGCATTGGTAATCTATCTTCACCTCTGGAACTTCCTGGAAGGTGGGCTAAGGGGAAGCCGAGGCCCCCCTCACCGACATATGCCAGACCCGAGGAGGGTATTCCTCTCGGATCAATCTCCCTGGATACTTTCGCGTTCTACTGCTAGTTACAAAGGTTCCCCATAATTCCTTATCCTCGGACGTATTGTTGATGAAATGTTGTACCTGTGCCCAACCCATGGGCCTGGGTTTTACTCTCCCACAAAAACCATCTTAAAAAATTTAGGACAAAAGCATATTTAAGCTTTATCAATATTTTGGGTTTAATTACACATTTAATCCTTAACCTTTCTCAGATGTTTTAAAATAGTCTCTAGTCTTTTAAATATTTCATTTTAATCGTCATTATATATACTTCTAAGTTATATATAAAAAATAAAAAAAGTTCTGTGCCATTAACTATTTCAATTATTTTGAGTTGGGATTCTTTAATGAATTCCATTGAATTTTGAGAATGGAGTTAAATGGGGAAGATATTGATTATTCTTTTTTTTTTCTTCTTTTATACTTTTTGGCAATAAAAAAAAATTAAGTAAGAGTTAACGGTTGGGTAGAAACCTTTTTGTCACAAACTTAAAAATATTACTACTAAAATTGAATAATTTCAAATGATAAGGACCATTTAAAACTTTTTTTTAGGGGGTAAGGACCATTCAAAACATAGGATAGAGGTTGCGAACCAAATGCATATGTTTTTTTTTTTTTTTTTTAAATAAGTCTAGATCCACACCAACTTTCACAAAATATTCTATAAATGTTAAGATGACAATTTACGAGAAATTATTAGGTCCACCACACCAGCAATCTTCTTGATTAACTTAAGAATTTCTCATATGTTACATGATAATTGTTTTATATCATTGGACCAAAATGCTAGTTAGTTTTTAACATAGGTGAAATTTTATTATTATATTTCTTATTCAACGACAAATTATTAACGAAAAGAGGAGAGAATAATGTTAATAGGGTTTTTATTTTTGAGTAAATAATTTCATTAGTTGACTAAGATAAAAATCAATATATATATATATATATATTTTTTTTTTTTTTCATTTTACATGGATGTAATACATGGTTAATAATCATTAATTATAGAGGATAAATTCCACAAACCTCAGGGGAGGTTTGGATTAATACAAATAAAGTCCACAACATTTAAAAAGTGACAATTTTAGTCCTTTTTCCCAAACGGTTTGTAACACCGTTATTTTTTCTTTTTTCTTTGTTCTTTTCTCTCTCCAGAATTGCCTCTCTCTCTCTCTCTCTTCCTCTGAGTACATATTATCACTCACAACTCACAATTTCAAAAAATCAAAAATTGAAAGATAAAGAAGAAAGAGACCTCGGAATCGACGAGATTGCCGGAAAGGCTAGGGCCGCCAGGCCCGCAGAGGCGGTCGATGATGGCGTTCATCTCGGCCTCCAAGGCGCTCCTCGTCCATCAGAGCCATCGTCTCCGATTTCACGTTCGTCGCCACCATTGTTATGGGTGTGAGTTTCAAAAACCTCCGGCGATGCTTAAGCTTAGACCAGTAACGTTTCACTCTCCTCCGCTCAGATTCGGCGACGTCCGGCGACATTTCAATCTCCTTTGCTCCAATCCGGCGCCGTGGTAGTGGGTTTGCAATTTCTCTTCTCTCTTCCTCTTTGCGGTGGCGCTGTGGTGGTGGGTTTTGTAGTGGGTCGGTTTCGGTTTGGATTGGTGACGGACAATTTGGTTTTTTGTGGGTGTGTTGGATTTTTGTGGGTTTTGGTTTGTGTTTCTGGTCTGGGTTTGTTGTGGGGTGATCGGTATTGCTGATGGGTTTGTGGGTTTTGTTGATGCCGCTGCTTTCCTGGTAGTTGATGGTTTTGTGGGTTTTGCTGGCGGTCGGTGGTTGGTGATCGCTGGCTTAAAAAAAAAAAAAAAAGTAACGGTGTTACAAACCGTTTGAAAAAAAGGATCAAAATGGTCAGTTTTTAAATATTATGGACTTTATTGGTATTAGTCCAAACCTCAGGAGAGGTTTGTGAAATTTATCCAATTATATTTATATATATAAAAAACAAAAAGCTGACAAAGCATATAGATTGTGTCATTGAGTACACGTGTATTAAAGCCACTAGGTATGTCGACGCAAATGCTGCATGTGCGCGCCAATGACGCGCGATTACACGTCATTCCACCGGTAGTCATTAGGCCGACCTGAACTCCACCTGTAATTGTAAAGTCTTCCTCTCTCTCTCTCTTCGCTATTATATACACGGTGACTGATGGTACCCCATTATGCAATCAACTCTACACGTGGCATTTCTTAATTTGTCCATGGCAGCCATTGCCAGCTCTTAAGTTTTGTTTGCTTGCTTAGACTTATCATGGCCCAATTCGTTAAATTTGCATACAATCATTAAATACGACAAAGAAAAAGTTTACAAAAATAGTTAAAGATAAATATTTTTAGCTTAGAGTGGAAAATTTTCAAATTTCAAACCTTTAAATTTAGCTCAATGCTTTTTTTAAAAGTTAATACAAATATGAGTGGAGGGGTTATTTTTGTTGTTTTTATAAATCACTGTGAAGAGCAAAAAGTTAAAATCTTTAAGTTTAGTCGGCAAATACAACTAAAAATCTATTTGACCAATTAAAGAATTTCACAAAAATAGATATAAAATTCATTACTGTAATCTAGTGTAATATGGAATGTTCTTAAGTAGCAAAAAAAAAAAAAAAATCATTACAAAATTAAAAAGCATTATAATATTGACATAAAAATAAATAAATAAAGAGTAGGCTAGTTTTCATTAAAATGATTTTATTTAATTAATTGTTTATACTTAATACTCTCACTCTGTGTATTTATATAGCTCCTGCTTTTCCAGCCTACATATCAAAAACACTATCTTACCTATTTCTCTTTATTTCACAACATAATCACTTTTGCACTTGCATCAAACATCAATTTCCATGCTACTTATTTCCTCTCCTTTTTTTTTTTCCTTGATTTTAAATCCACACACCAAAATTTTGTATTGTAGGCATTACTAATAGGAAAAGGGATTGAAATCTCTAAGATCTCACATCCCAATTCATGATGAAAATTCTCAAGAGTCATGTACATCATTCATAAGCCCCACATATTTGCTACCTTAAAAAGAGACACAAAATCCTCTTAGTATTTGAGTACTCCACTTATCAAAACTTTTGATTATTATAACATGAAAATAATAATAATAATTAGTAGACAGTTTTATATTCAATTTTTTTTTTTTTAAATGAGCATATAGTTAATTTTTATTGTAATGATTCACTTATTGATGTAAATTAAGTCCAAATGGGTGTTTTTGAAAAGCAATAAAAACAAAAGTAAAAACTGTTTTCCAAGAGAATTCAAAATTCAATAGGAAGCCGTTACAGAAGAAAGCGAAGAGTGGAAGCGAAAAGAAAGAAATAGTATAGATGTAAACGCTAAAGGTGAAGAAGAAAGAGAGAACCACCGAGGATGCCCAAACCACAAGCCAAGCCAACCTTAAGCTACGTCGTTTTGTCGTATCTATGATCTCGAAATTTCTCCTAATAAAGAATTGGGTTTCGTAGTTGTTTTTGTCGTTGACAATCCCAATACCCAAACAGAAAAAGGTGAGCCTCAAAACCCAAGTGATTTCTATTTGAATCTCTCTCTATTTGTGTCTATTTTTATTTTAATCAATCTGGGTTTGTTTTATTTTTGAATTTCATATCTGGGTTTTGGTCAGAATTTGTGTTAGATCTAGAACTGGTTTGATTTCTGTGCTTAAAGCTTTCAACTTTAGCTTCATTTTGATCACTCAGATATCTATTTCTCTATCTTTATATATATATATATATATATATATATAGGTTTGTGTTTTAATCTAATCTATGCATGTGTGTATTAAGTTGTTTGGAATGTGTTATATTTGGGTTTGTGTTTGGTTGCTGAGAAAGCTGTTTAATTTAAGAGAAAAATGAGATTGTTATAGTGTCATGATGTTGTTTGGGGTTATGGTTTCTGAGAATAACAAAATGATCAATTTGATTAGTAAGCCAAGTGATTGGGTGGATTATGTTAGATTCGAAAAAATCTTGAATTTGATGCTCCTGTAATGGGTTCAGTGGCACAATATTTCTTAGGAACTAAGTGTGGTTTTGCTTGAATAATAATATGGTCTTACTAAGTGTTTATGTATACATGTCGCTGGATTGTTCAAAATGTGGAAGTGTTATTGATCCTAAAGAAGAAAAAGGAAGATAATTGTGCTAGTGTTTGAGTTTTTTAGAGGTAGTTGGCTGATTTTACAATTCAAATTCTCTTTTTGTTTATTTCAATGGTACCCTTTAGGAATTACAGCTGTTGTACTTAGATCGGAGCTTCATTTATAAGCAAAATAGATTATTTATGTTTTTTTTTTCCTTGTGAGTGCAGACTAAAGAAGTTCTCTGAATTTTGTAGTGCAGGATATCTCCTTTTCTCTTTAATTGTTCAATGGTCAGGATTGGATCAGATTGATGAGCAATGCAGAGATCACGTAGAGCTCTTCTGCAAAGAAGAGATTTGGAGGATTCTATAAGTGGAAGAAGTCACTTGTATAAGGTTTCTCTTTCTTTGGTATTTGTTTTGTGGGGCCTTGTCTTCCTTCTTAGCTTATGGATCAGTCACGGCCATGACCATAGAGGTAAGCTTTTTAGACTAAATTTTCTTTGTACACTATTGTTGAATCCCCTCATAAATTGTTGTTGAGAGCTCTAAAGAATATGCCGAGTGCTGAGCTGTTGTGCATTTTTTTAATAAATAATGGCCATTTGGAATTGTCATGTTAGATGTAATATGGGTGGTGCTTCAGTGGGGTTGCTATACTGCTTTCTGGTTATGATGGGATTCCATGCCTTTGCTTAGCATAAGTGCATATTATCATAGTTGGCAATCTACGCGTTTCCTTTCTTGCTCCTGCATATCTGTAATCCATCATTTTGAACTGAATAGCCTCCCTTTGATTACTTTAACATGAAATATTGGCCTGATTGCCATATTGCAGTGCTTAAGCAGGCCTTTCCCCCACTTCTGTGATTTCATATTGCATACTCCATTGATAACCACCACCCCCCCCAACCACACACACACACACACAAAAATTTCTAATAAGCTGGGTTGTGGTGCACTAAAACAGGCTGAATTCCCTGGTTGCATGAGTGCGGATTAGGGGGACCTGAATAAAAATAAATTATATCTTTACTATATGCTCCAATTTATGGTATGACAATGTCAACAGAAAGTCTGACGCTATCAGCAGAACATTTTCTTTTATTCTATTATTCAGAAAATGCAAATTAACAACTAAATATAACCTTAAGAACACAATCAAAAATTAATATTTAAGGGCTAATTTGACATTGGTTATGGTAATAGTCTAGTGGAGTACCGTTCTGATCCATGACTTACAACCTAAAAAAAAAAAAAAAACCCAAAATTTGAAAATTATTATTATTATTTTATTGCTAAGTTATTTACTGGGCTTAGGAGGTCTTAAATCTACATCACCCTTTACCTTGTTCTTCTAATGGGAAGATGTGCCATTTGTGCTAGAGCTCATTGGCAAATCAAATTAATGTAAAGGAGCAAAAGGCAAAAAATTCTTTGGTGGCTACTAATAACTCAGATGGTGAAGATGCAGTGCTAGTTTCAATCATATCAGAAGAATTGAGCTAACCTTATCTCCGTTCTTCCTCTATTAATTCCTTAATTTTTTACCTGTTGCCAGACATAGCATCGACTCCAATTGTCTAATTCTTTGTTGATTTATTCGGTTTCAAACCATTTTTTTTTATTAGTTTCTTCCTAAATCTAACTTCCATGCTTGTATGTCTGATGGAACTATTCTATTATTGGTATTCCCTGTAGATCTTCTATAGAACCTATATTTATTTGTTGATTTAGTTATGTGCTGAAAGTATCTCTTAGCTACACTACATCCTGGTCAGGTACACTATTTTTAACAATTTTTGTATACTGTGTTCTAAATTTTTTTGTTTTTGTTTTTATATGAATTTTATAATATATGTATAATGTAATGTGTTCTGAATAAAGTTATATACATGTGAGTATATATGTGTATGTGTGGAATTTAAATGTGAATGTCTTTCCTTGCTAAGTTACCTTCTTGTCTTTCCATTTACTTGGGTGAATATTTGGCGAACTCATCTTTTGTCTTGTTCTTCACAATGCTTTTTTTATTTTTTTGGGGGGGAATGTACTTAATGCATAACTTGTTCTTATTGGCTGTTCTCTTCCTTTCTTTGGACTTAGATGAATCTGCATTACTTTCAGTTGGCATATCAACTTGGGATGAAGCTAAGGTAGAACATAATGAACCCTCAGATACTGTAGATAATTATCCACAGGAAGAAACCGATTCTCTGTATTCTTCTGAGTCTTCGTCCTCAAATGGTGCTGAAACGAGAGGTTTGGGTAGTGAATCAGTTACTAATGAAGGAAGCACAAATGATGTTCCAACTATTGGAGAGCAACTTGAGATTGAGAATTCCAGTTCCACTCTGAAATCTGAAGGTGATGCTCCAAAGACTGGTCGCCTGTCTCATAGTGTTCCACTTGGTCTTGATGAATTCAAGAGCAGAGCTTTTAGTTCCATAAGTAAATCTGGAACTGGTCAGGCTGGAAGCATCGTACGCAGAGTGGAGCCTGGGGGTGCTGAGTACAATTATGCTTCAGCATCAAAGGGAGCAAAGGTCTTGGCTTTTAACAAGGAAGCCAAGGGTGCCCCTAATATCTTAGGTAGAGATAAGGACAAGTACTTACGAAATCCATGTTCTGTGGAAGAGAAGTTTGTTGCTATAGAGCTTTCGGAAGAAACATTAGTAGATACAATTGAAATGGCTAATTTTGAGCACCACTCTTCTAATTTAAAAGATTTTGAGTTGCTTGGAAGTTTGGTTTATCCAACAGATGAATGGGTCAAGCTTGGGAATTTCACTGCTTTGAATGTAAAGCATGCACAAAGTTTTGTTCTTCAGGAGCCAAAATGGGTAAGATACCTAAAGTTGAATCTTCTGAGCCATTATGGTTCGGAGTTCTACTGCACACTGAGTTTTGTTGAAGTTTATGGTGTGGATGCTGTTGAAAAAATGATAGCAGATTTGATATCTGCTCAAGATAAAAAACTGTTTGTTCCAGAAGAAGGCACTGGTGACCAGAAAGCAATTTCCTCCCAGTCGGAGCTCACTGACAGTGCTGATATTGATCAAAATATCATACACACAGAATCAAAGTCTGCACATGAAACTGTAAATAGTGTGCCTGATCCAGTTGAAGAAATGCGTCACCACCAAGTTGGCAGGATGCCTGGGGACACAGTTCTCAAGATATTGATGCAGAAAGTTCGTTCACTGGATTTAAATTTGTCTGTTTTAGAGCGATTTTTAGATGAGCTGAATTCCAGATATGGCAATATTTTCAAAGAAATCAACAAAGATATTGGAGAGAAAGATATTATTTTAGAGAAAATGAGAGAAGACATAAAGAATCTTCTTGACAGTCAAGAGGCCATTGTATGTGACACTTACCTTTTAGAAATCTTGTTGGTTGTATTATTTTTGTTTGATATAAATGTTAAAGATCAGTTTAGTATCATCATTATATGCAGTTAAGTTTGTATGGTTGATTTCCTTTGCAGGGTAAGGATGTTGATGATCTTATTTCTTGGAGATCCCTTGTTTCGTCGCAGTTGGATACTTTACTCAGGGACAATATTGTTCTGAGGTAGAATTTATTTCTTATGTCATACACTTCCACAACTTTTGTTGTTTTTGTTCTTCATAACTATTAGTTTATTACAGTATGAGATTAGGATTAAGAAATTTTTAATGAAAGTATTTTTAAGCATACAAAGTTATAATAATCTTCTTATTTAATGTCAGTACTTAGATGCGTTGGGCATCTAGTATACTACCTGCATATTTGATGACTTCTCTTTTCTAATAAAATTTATTACTCATTAAAAAAAAAAAGATCATTATTTAATAATCTCTTTCTGTTTCTTTTTGTGGTTTTCTCTGGGTCTTTTTTTTTTCCTTCTTTTTTTTTTTTGGGAAGGAGAAAGAGAATGGGGAGGAGGGGGAGTGGGGGAGGGATTGAATCAAAACAAAATATACAACATAGTTGAATAAGGAAAACATAGTGATAATAGGGCATAGCAACTTTCTGATTAGCATTATGGCTTTTACCTACTCTGGTGCAAGCTGGGATGTCCCTTATGTGTGGGTGGGACTGCCTCCCGTTTCCTGGATGCAATTTTGCCTACTAGTGAACTAGAAGTAAGAATACCTAAATTGAATTCTGGATCAGAAATGAAATGCCCTGTGGGTTTGTCAGCATCTCTGTTAGGGGAGAGGTGATTGGAGTCAATATTGGGATGGAACATTTGAGTTGGCAAAAGGAGTAATAAAATTTAGTAGATTTATAGACAAGACAAAAATGTTCACACGTCTTTGCTTATGTTTTATCCATTTTTACTGTTGAATCTTCACCTTTCCATTTATTTCAATATCCTCTCTTAGTTTCTTAATACTGACTTGTGGTGTGTATATATATACATATATATACACGATGATATTGTTGCTTAGCCATCATTAAAAAAATATTTTTTTAGTTTTTGTCTAGTTGGTTTTTGCTAGTGGGCAGCTTCTTTTGGTGTTTGGGTTTCTGAAAGTTCTAATAATTGCCCATCATTTGCAGATCTCAAGTTGATAAGGTCCGGGAGAATCAGCTTTCCATGGAGAATAAGAGTATCATAGTATTTTTTGTATGTTTAATTTTTTCATTTTTAGCTCTTGTAAGGTTATTCCTAGGTTTGGCGATGAGTGTTTATATGTCATTGAGTGTTCATAGAACAAAAATGTCCGGGAAATTTTGTCAGATGAACTCTTCCTGGCTAATCTTACTATTGAGCTGTAGCACTATAATTTTCATACTATCAATATAAGTAATATACATATCTTTGAGTTATTCAGCTTTCTTTTACTAGTGTTGCATGTAAGTCCCACTTTATGTGCGTCCTGGGACAAGTTATGCTATATTCCTTGACGGGAGTCGTATTGCCAGTATCTCATAGATCAGGCTAAGATGTTGCTGGTGCAGGCTATTTGTTGTGTGGGATTTAATTAGCAAATTTGTTTAATTCAAATGAATCACTGCTCAAAATGGTTAGGCTTGTTAATGGAAAAGCGTATGATGCTAGTGATGCTTTCTGTTATATGTTATGCGTCACCAATATCATATGCTTCTCGAATAGGGAGGAAAGAATTGTGTTTTGTTCCTGCAATCTAACCAAATCTCTTATCAGTTTAATTTGGCCTCAGCATTGTGGGTAATAATGGCTACGAATTGTGGTTTATCAAACTTGGAGGGTTTTTTTTTTTTTGATGAAGAAGAAGAAGAAGAAAACTTTGAGGTTTATACTTTTTCCAAACAATATAATCATAGAAATATAAGTCATGAACATGATTTTTATTTTTTTCAGAGGCTGCTTTCTTATGATTTGATTTTTAAAATTATTTAGCCAAATCTTTATATATATATATATATATATATATATATATATATATATTTATACCCGCGTGCAAGCACTGACTTAAAAAATAAAAAAAAATAAAAAAAAAGTTTTCTTTTAAACTAGTTTGGAGGAAAATTACTCTAATCCACCACGTCGCAATTGATAAGTTCATCCATATTTACTTTTTATCACACAACTTTTTTTTTTTTTTTTAAGAAACAAACTAACTGCTAAACACACACACACACACACACAACCTATTTATTGAGTCATATAACTTGTTTAAATAATATGTATACATAATTTTATAAGTTGCCGCATATTGGATTAGAAAATTCTTTCAAATCAGTTTGAAGGAAAACTTTGTTCAAACGATATAATCATAAAAATATAAACATGAAAATAAACATAAATATGAACATGCATATTAATATAAAATAAACGAATATACATAAATAATGAGATTTAACTTTTACAAATATCATATTTTTGTTTTAAACATATATAATACAAATCAAATATTAAAATGGAAAACTAAATAAAAATATTGATATCATTATAATTTTATTCACCAACATAATAAAATAAAATAAAAATATTCTTGGTTTTTCTATCTCCTTGATTGGATTTGTATTTTCACAACTATCAGAGAAACTTTTTGATAAATTGGGCATAATTATTTAATATTATTAATACATAGATCATTACAAATAAGAATCATCTAAAGTTATTTCTTTGTAAAAAAAAAAAATTCAATATCACTATTATTAATATATTGATCATTAAAGACATGAAAACTGTGTCTTAATTTTTCCATCCATGCATTCCAACATCTTTTGTAATGATTATTTTTTTTTTTTGAAGAAACTAATAAACTTTATGTCGTTGGTTATAGAAGCAACAATTGCTGACAGCATCTTCCGGAAAAGGACTAGTCTGATTTTCTTTATATTCTATGTTGAAAGATCTTTATAGATGGTGTTTGCTGTTGTACAATCATCATCGAATATTATGGGGAAAATTCTTATTATAATTTTTGAGAAGAATTAAGTATTTTTTGACATTGATGGAACAACTGTTTGCAATATTATTGGGAATTGTTTTTCAAAAAACTTATAAGTGCAATGAAAAATCTTATAGTTAAAAATATTTTGGTGGAAAAAATGGATTATTGATAACTGAATTTTTTTTTTTTTCAAAGTTTTGAATCTTATGGTTTAATTTATAAATTTATTTGGCAGAATATTTATAAAAAAATAATTAATGAATCAAAACATATATAAACATGAAAAAATAAACAAAATAATAATAAGCGTAAATATAAACAATAACATAACATTAACAGAAACAAACAAGTATATATATACATACAATAATAGATTTCTTTTTACAAATATAACTTTGATGTTGTATATAATAATAATAATAAAAGCATTTTGAATTTTTATCGATATAATAGGCCAGTTTTAATTTCTATCATGTGTACTTTTTAAAAGAGAATTTTATCAACTCATTGTTTCATAATTTTTTGAGAGAGAGAGAGAGAGAGACCACCAATCGTCAAACCACTAAAAAAGCCACTGACAAATATTTTGTTTTCAATTTTCATATTTGGGCTGGCCCATGTCTTATTATCTAGTCTCTATTAGAGTAGACACATAAAGAGAACATAATAAGTTGAGAAACTTTGTCTTTACACTACATGCCAAGCACTAGAGGAAAGAAGAAAAGTTCTCTCTTCATAGAGGCGCACAGCTAGGGTTGTTTCTTGACAAGGAGAGTCCACTCTCTGGGGAAACTAATCATGTGGTCATTAAGGTGGAAATTAAAGAGATCTCAAAATCAAGAGTTACTAGGATATTAATTTTAGACCTGGCAAACAGGCGGATTGGATCGGGTCAATCGGATTTGTAGGTCAAATGAGTTGTGAGTTAAAATAGTTCATTTTTAAATGGGTCAATCGGATTGCGAGTTGGGTCTAGTTGACCCGTATTTTCAAAAAAAAAAAAAAAAATTTACGAAAACAAATTAATGGCAACATTTTTAGAGATAATGAATAAAATCAACTAAGAAAATGAATTACACTTAATGCCACTTATTAATATCCTTCCAATTCTAACAATTTTAAACATAACTAAAATTCTTTATAGTCACGAATTCATGATGGAAAATGTTTTCAATGTTAATAACTCACTGCCAATATGCATGTAATTACAAATTTACAATTTCAAAAAGAGATAGATCTTAAGAAGCACCAAAAAGTATATATTTTAAGTTTACACCACTAATAATATCATTCCCACCAAAAATAAAAAAAAAACTACATGTCATGAACCATGTCAAGTTATTAGCCTTCTTAAGTGCACATGTTCTAACGTGTGTGACTGTGTGAGTATCTGTGTGTGTTGTGTGTTAGCTGGTTAGTGGTTTGTAGACTACAACTACAAGAGCACACAATTTTGTTTTGTCACATATTTTTTTAATTTTCAAATTCTCAAAAAACAAATAAACTTAAGTTTTGTCGTAAGTCTTAACTTAATCACTCATAAAATAGTGTACGTGTTACTGTGTTAGTAGTGTTAGTGTACTAGTGTGAAGTGTCTAGTCGAATCGAATGAGCATCGGTAAAATTGCTTTTTCTATTATTATTAATAAATAGGTTGTCTGTGAACATGCGATGTATTGGCTTTGGCCTGACATGCTTTGTGCTTTATGCACCTAGCATTCAAGACGTAGTCGTCTAAATATTTTTTAGTAATTTTTTAATAGGTCGACTCATGGGTTATCCGAGTTAGGTCAGGTGGATCCACAAAAAATTAGATTGGGTTACAGGTTAACCTGCTTTTGCTTCGAGTTAAAAAAATGGGGATCAGGTAAGTTATTTTTTAGGTTGAATCAGGTCAGTAAATTCTGACAAATTTTGTCATGTCTAATTAATTTTGTTTTAAAATTTACTACATTGAGGTAAGTTTTCTTGGGAACCTAATCTGAAAACACGTGATTTGTATAAGACACAAATTTGTACTAGGTAAAATTTCGGATCTTACTATAAGGCCCATATTGGGTTGGATTCAGATCCTCTAGATTTTCTAGGGTACTCTACCAAATAGATTTCCATAAATTTTAACCATTCTTTAATAATTGAATGGTTTAAATTTTTCAATATTAGCATTTCACTAACAATAATCTTAATTGTTTTGTTTGTACTATTATTTTATTATTTTAAAAGTATTGTTAGTAGAATGCTAATATGGCAGAATCTAGATTCTTAAATCATAAAAGAGTGGTTAGGATCTAATTCCGATTAGGTCACCACAGATCTCCTTTTTTGTCGTTAAATATGTTCCACAAATTTGTACTTAGGTAGAATTTCCGGCCATATTCAAAGACCAAAAAGAAGACGTTACAATATGTTCCAACTCAACTCTTGCATAAGAAAAAAAAAAAAGATTTATTAAAAAGAAAAGAATGTGCAAGTCAGCTGCTCTTTTCTTAATTTTTTGTTGTTGTTTTTGGATTAATTGGTCTTGCAATTTTATTTTTATTAAAAAAAAAAAAGTTGAACCGTACTTGAGAATTGAGATATAACTTTTTTTCATAATATTTTGACAAAAAACCATTTGGTTCTCTATATTTTTTATTCTCAAATTTTTATAGTTCCGACTCCTATAAAACAAAAAAAAAAAAAAAAAAAAAAAAAATCTTAAATTGCCTCAAAAGAGAAACCATTTATATACATACATACATATATATATATATATATATATATATTTATTTATTTATATATATATATATATATATGAATTCAACTTTAAACAAGTGATTTGTCTTTGGACAAAGTAAATTAAAGGGGAAATATGTTACAACTTTAAATCCCAAAAGTAATTTCCCAAAAATGTATGCGTTAATAACATAAGATAGTCTCATGTCATGAAGAAGAACCCTAAAATATTTCAGCATGACAGATCTAAATAAAGAGATATAAATTACAACTTGAAATCCCGAAAGTAGTATCCCAAATAAAGTACATAAAAGATAATCTTATGTCATGAAGAATCCTAAAATATTTCATCATGACCATGACACATATAAAACCAACATGTAGTGATCTATTCAATAGTAGTATGGGTTATATGGGACCTGTGGTGGATAGTAATGGGGCATAGGTTGGTGTGGGTAGTAGGAATTGTATCCTGGTCCATTGTACCCATCCCAATAAGAGTCTCTTCGATAACTACTCGAGTAAGGGTAAGGATCTTCATAATAAGGTTCTCTTCCCCTAGGATGAAGATACGAGCCATCTTGAGAGTACGTACACTGATTTCCAATCTCAACCCAGCACAGTTGCGCATGTTTTCCACTTTTCACTAGCTTCTTCAAAATTTTGTGTGGATCAACTTTGCCAGTGATATATGCCATCCCTTCTTCTGCATCTATGTCGTACACAACTCCTGGAAAAAGTTTAAGCCAACAAACAAAAAAGATAATCACTCCGCCTATTCACAATTTAAAAAAAAAAGGGAAATACGCAAAAACCCTAATGCTTTTCTGGCAAACACAGAAATCCCATAAGTTTGGAATGTAACACTACTTATTCTAAATGATATTATTTTATGTGTAAATTGTTAACATATGTGAAAAAAATAATGAGATGATATAAAACAGTACCATAGGGTTAAGTATTACTTTCAAATTAAAGCTCCACAAAGTTGGTATTGTATATTTATTCAAAATAATAATAATAAGTATGGCAAAACGTGGATTAAAAAGTACCACTGATTTTCTTCAAAACTTTCACCATAGTATTATGCCATCCAGAAGACGAGGTATCCACTTTCAAAGCACAACACTACAAAAGACATGGTAGTTCATGATCATGGACAGAACAAGAAAATAAAAACGAAGGGAACAAATTAAGTAGTAAAATATATAATATAAATCACAAATCAAAAAGAAAAGAAAGATGAAGCACGAATTCTATACCATCTGAGTACTGGAAGCCATTGGCAGAGAGGCAAAGATTTCTTGAATCCAAAGAAAAGGTTAGTTAGTTCTAGGGTTTAGGTTTGAGGATTTTTCCCGTAGCCAAGACTAGCTATGGTATTTATATATGGAGGAGTTTGATACGAGGTTTAACAGAGAAAATATTTAAGAAGATTGTCGAAGAATCTGAGTCTATCAAAGATTGTCTGCTCATAATTAGTTCCCGTATTTCATGATCTCCATTAGAATTTATTTCCATAATCATGCATGCATGATATTCGTAATATTGCTATTGCCTTTGCGGATTTCACCACGTGTTATAACTTATATATTCTTTCCTTCCTATGCATATTTGTGAAATTTATCCATTTCCGGTTTTAGATTTTTGGGCTTTGACTTGACACCCTCCTCCACATGCTTTTCATAATTAAAATAAAAATAATTTGTTTAACTTTTACTGAAAAAATGAAATATATACGTCATATGTCAAAATAAAAATCTTGTATCAAACTCTTTCTTTTTAAGAGATATTCAATTTATAGCGTTC
This sequence comes from Quercus agrifolia, assembly GCA_029955455.1. Lineage (NCBI taxonomy): Eukaryota > Viridiplantae > Streptophyta > Magnoliopsida > Fagales > Fagaceae > Quercus > Quercus agrifolia. Next base: position 662,795 of record JARQAD010000007.1, on the reverse strand, counting down.
ACTTCTAATGATAGGTTTTTAAGAGATATTCAACTGAAACTCACATCTGTATCAAACTTTGAGTATTCAAGTTTATGTGTCATTTTTCAATAATAAAAAAAATATAATAAAAAACAATTTGGATCAATTTTTTCCCTTATTATCAGTTTTTTTTTTTTTTTTATTTATTTAAAATCTAACACATAATATAATGCAATTGATAGAGTATAAAGTAAACACTAATGGTGAGACAATGTCTATCAAATTTAAAATAGTGGGACAATGGATTTTTATTAATCATGTGTGTTTAAATTTTTTTTCTTTTTTAACTTTGATTACTTTATAATGTAAAATAAAGGGCATGTACCAAACTGTGATTTGTGAAGCACATGACAATGGACTTTATTTTTAAAGATCTTATAAACTCTAAATCATCCTTAGCATTTCATGGTCACCTAATTGAAGACACAAAACTCTTAGGTTATGTTTGGTAACTGTTTTTTTCCTCAGTTTTCTGTTTTCAAAAACAATTTTCTGTTTCCTAAGGCAAAAAACTTGTTTGGTAACTGTTTTTAGGCAAAAATCAAAAACTATTTTCAATTTTCATATTATGAAGGAAACTGAAAACAGGTCTAGAGCTGTTTTTATTTTTCAGTTTTCCCTCACTTTAGAAAACACGGAGAAAACACTTTAAAACACGCTGACGCATAGCCAATTAATGAACCAGCGCACTGGTTCGACCCACAACACTAACAAAATGTTTTTCCTGTGCTTCCCCTTTTTTTTTTTTTTTTTTTTTCACTCGGTATTTTAGCACCTAATATCTGATACCCTTTATATCTTCTCCTCTACGCCTCCACTGCCTCCATCTTGCTCAGAGAAAAGCTTGATTCAGAGAAAGAAAAGGAAGAAGAAGATGAGAAAAATGGGTCTTTGACTTGGTGCCTAATGACTGAGATATGTGCTCCAAATCTTTCATTTTTTTTCCTTTCTATACCTTTTTCTAATTTAGATCTCATTCCTCTTCATTGTAGCTGCCACTGCAACTTCTTTATTCTCCTTCTTCTTCTTCTTCTTTCCTGCATCTTTAGTTTCTTCACTGCTAATGCACTAAAACAGTGTACTTTTAGCTTTGTGTCTTTCAAATTTTCTTATCTAATATTTAATCAATGATATCAGATGGTTAGGTGGAACTATGAAACACTCAAAAGTGTTGAATTTTTTTCAAACTTGTCTTTAGTATCAATTCATTTCCACCAACCACGTAGCCTATGCTCTTAACTTTTTGTTTTCCCCTATACTTTCTTTTTCTTTCATTACCAAGGTATCAAGCACATGTAATGATGTATATTATTGTTATTATTATTATTATTGTTATTATTATTATTATCATCCCATCTTGCACACGACATAGTTCTTGTCAATTGTTGCTATAGGTTGGGTTTTTTTAGGTGTAAGGATTTTAAATACTTTGGAGCAAACATGTTTTTGAATTAGAATAAATATAATTTTTAAAAAAAAAATTAACTAAAGAAAACAAAATTCAACTTTTTCAAAAACAACTACCAAACAAATTTCTTGAATTTTGTTTTTGAAAAATGTGTTTTTCAAAACAACTAACCAAATGTGTTTTTCATTTTGAAAACAGAAAAAATTCGTTTTTTTCTTTTTTCCTTGAAAACAAGAAAACAAAAATAGAAAACGAAAACAATTACCAAACATGCCCTTACTTTCTCATTTTTCTTGTATTAATTTTCCTCATGTTCGACATCAAGAGAATGTCGTTGTGCACCATCTCTCTAGAAGAGCAATTTTATTACCCATTTTACTTATCTAGATGGAAGATATATATATATATATATACCACCATATGCATATGGATATATTGTTGACAATTGGTGTAACGCGTGTAGATTAAATGTCACGACCCAAATCCATGGAACATGAATTTAGATACATGACTAACTAAGCATAATTAATCCAAAATAATTCAATACTCCAAAGAAACAGTACTTTAAAAAAAAATCTCTTACAAAATCTAAACACCACAAATGGGAAGTTAATCTCCACCATAACAAAAACATGAATTACAAATTAAGGGTAACTAAAATCCTTTAAGGCTTCAAGTAATACTAACGTTGCCTACAGCTCTCACGCTCTACCTTGCACCTTACAAGTAATCCAAAGGTTTTGTTCCCCAACTAAACTTTAATCTGAAAATGGTAATTGATGGGGTGAGCCACACATCTAATAAGCAATTATGCACAATATACAACAGAATAGAGTCAAGCAAGGCATGAGTTTGATTTCACAATTTAACTCAAAATATTCGATATAGTTTTCCAAACATATAAGGAACCACTGAACACACACACACACACACACACACACACACACATATATATATTCAAATCTTAAAGTTATTCGAAAACACACACAGATAATTGATCAGAGCATAGTATCATATATACACATCATATATTCTCACATACAATCCTGTGAGCGGATACCAACATCTAACCCCTGCTGGTGAGGGATCAACACATATTCTCACATACAATCCTGTGAGCGGATTTACATACATATCTGATATATTTGATCAATTTTAAAAACACTTATTTTAAGTCACATATTATAAAGCAAAGTTTATACAAAATATAGTAATTTACTTGATATTAACAATTTATTTTCAAATATAGAGGTATATCAAAGATCACAATATTGAATAGAATATAAATCAAAGGATGCTTGACTCTCTTAGGGAACGAATAGAGACTGAGGAATTTATATGAATAAATTACAATTCTTGAGTAAATTTGAAAATTAAATTTGCTAAAAGAAACATTTTAAATACCAATTGGAGAATAGGAATATGACCTTGAAATCACTTGGTTTTAACAAATTTGAAGAGCAAGAACCTTTTTAGAAATCTTACATTGAAACTCAATTATTTGCGGAAAATAGATTAGTTTAAAAATCATCTTTTAAGTGAGATTTGGCCATTCAAAACTTATTTAAAATAAGAAGTATCTCCTTAAAACATTATTTAATAGTCGAAATTTCTCTTTCAATGATACAAAAATACTTTTGACAATCTTTAGAAAATATAAGTTTGAAATGCAAAACTTTTGAAAACTTCTAAGAACCTAATGGACAAAACTTGTGCACATTATGCATAATTACTTACAGCACTTGAATTACTCTGAAAGTCCAACTGAAACACCCTCCAAATAGGTCTCAAAAAACTCTTAGATAGGACCTAAAATCAATCATGGAAATTACTTAATATCCTCCATAAAATATAAATCTTACTAAACTATACAAACTGACTCGCCAGTAAAATACTTTGCTGAACTAAATGATAGCACTAATGCAAACCATCTCTACCCAAAAAAAAATGTGTTTCCTTGAATTTATCAAATCTCATAGGCAGCAACTAAAACTATAGAATTTAAATATATAACCCCAAAGAAAAACTATGGGCCAAATCTATTATGACTTTGCTCAAGGACTTAATTTCATTGACCCTAATGGATTTAATACCACAATATTACAATTTGGATAAAAGAAACAATCTGACATTGACCCTTTAAGAGTAGTAGACATGTTGGACCTTAAGAAATCACTTTGTTTGGAATTAGTCAACACCTAGGCAATAGACCACTAAAGCTACAATAAGATGAATAGGACCTAATAGATACAAATCTAATAGAAGACCTGATGGCAATATATATATATATATATATATATATCTATTCTATGGACCCACAGAGAACAAAGTGAGAACCACACTCCCACAAAAGCCAATCCCAACCTTTAATATATAACATCAATGGTTCTAATAGCATAATATCAAAGGAACGGTGGCAGCAATTGTTGACTTATAACTAATTATATATATATATTTATATACATCTCCTAATGCAAATGTAGAAGTCATGCCATGGACGTACACAACGACAATGGCAGTCCAAATCGTAAAGTATCAGTAGAATTTTAGGACCAAAAATCAAACTTCTGAATAATCAATTCCAAGATAATCCTTATAAACTTTTAATTTTTTGCTCTAATGGTGAGAAAATCATACCTTTAAAAATCTGATTGCCTCTTCAATGGTATGTGCTCTAACTCCAAGAAAACCTATTAGCCTCTCTGATAAAACCATTTCTATGAAAATTCTGACTGTCTTTTCCTCTACCCTGTAGTTTGTATTAGAGATGTGGACTTAGTGAGTTAGCGGGCTGCAAATACTAATAAAAGAATACCTATGACCCATCAATTATCTTTTAAAAGAAAATATAATAATAACCTCAAATAAAAGTATGTGGGGTATTACATTAAATACATTGTTATATATCCAAAATTTAAAAGAGAAAAACAAAAGGCAATAATATTGGGTGCTAAAAGCATATAACATGTACAGGCACTGCAATTGTTAGTGGAGTTATAATGCCAAAAGAAGTAAAAGGTATATAGATGTCACATGACAAAACAACTGTTAATTTACCGAAGAATTTTTCATCCTTCTTAAAGCTTATATATATGTAATTGTCATCATCCGTAACACTTAAGCAAGACAAAATAATAACATACACATATAAAACAAATAATAAAAGTTTAGCGGGATGGCAGTTGATGCAGAATATTACGTCCACAAGACTTCAGTGATATTGCATGGCAGCCATGTATACTAGGCAATGGCAAGCACAGTGAGCTCGAATAGCTGTTTATGACCGCACGAAGTATTTGGCATAATCAGAACAAATGGTGTCATGGCTATCAGAGAAAACCAACTGATCAGATTATTGCATTTGCTGGTGATGAAAGAACTACCAGTGCAGAAAGATGTAGCAGTAGTAGCCATGCATACATGGGCAAAGATAAATGCTTAAGACTCAACGTGTATTTGACAAGTCTTTATTTAGAAGTGTTTTACCATTACAACAAAAAATTGTAACTTGCAATTAAGCCGTAAAGTATAAATTTTGCATAATTATTTAGTTTCATGTTTATCACATTTGTACCTTTTATAATTATAAGGTGAATTTATGATATATGGGTGATGTCCTATTAATCTTGGTGGGACTTCACCAAGTTTTACATATATTTTTATACTTTGAAAAAGTTTAATATATTCAATAAGTTAATATTCTTATACAAGAGACAACAAAGTAAAAAAAAAATAATAATAATAATAATTTTTTTAATAAAATAAGAACCTTGATTTTACCCCAAAAATTCACTATTTAAATTAAATTTTTAAAAAAGAAGTGATTTGACTCCATTACTTTAAACCAAATTCAGAAGATGTTTACTATATTGTTTGTAGATTTATTTGAATGGTTTTTAGATCGATATGCTGATATTTTCACAGCATATATAGTTTATTCTATTCAAGAAATTCATTTATTTTTAAATCCCTTCAAAGCCAAATCATGACTTTATCATAATAACAATGGTTATGATGATGAAAAATGTTATTTATTAATATTATTTTTATATTAACCCTAACCCCAACAATTCATTGAATGAGCATCCCAATGGGCTCCTCGAAATAAATGTTTTCATTTTCATAATCAGACACTGAATTATATAGCTAGCTTTTTTTTTTTTTTTTTTTTTTTTTTTTTTTTTTTTTTTTTTTTTTTTTTGAGAAGCACCATATCATAATCATATAGTTAGCTACGTCTTCGTTCAACAAAATATAATTTTATCTCTATGTTTTAATTATTTCTAAATATGAAATTTGATAATTATAGTAGTTATTAATATATAGTATTATTATGCAATAAAGTTAGGGACAAAAAAAAAAAAAAACCATAATTTTACAAAATTCTTAAATTAGCCTACCACATGCATCACATATGAGTTCACTATAATATACATTTCAAATTTATTTTTATGAGATGGTAATCTAATTTAGGTTTTTGTGAAACTGATTTGAATTTTTGTTACATCCTTAACATAATTATTTATTATGCTTGTGTTCTTTTATGAAATTATCTAGTCTACCATTTAATATATATATATATATATATATATTGTAAGGACCAACTTTGGCTTAAACCCTGAAAGGAATGGACCCAGGCCCAAGAAGCCCGAACAATAAATTTATAGAGAGTGGAAGAAAATGCTAATCTGAATCTAGGATAAAGATATTGGTATATAGCGTTAAAAGAGAAGAGTTACACGCACACAGATGCAAAAAGTATTCTCGGACATGCCCTAGTATTGGGATTAAGAGTAATGAATTCTTCATTTTTACTGTTGTATTTCTTCAACCTTTTGCTCTTTTTTTCTCTTTCTTTTTCTTCCTCCTTCCTTTTTCTCTCTCCTTTCCTTTTTTCTTTCTTCGTATTATATACTATGGTTTTTACATCATTTCCTCCATCCACGTGTGGGTCAGGTGTTGGGAGTCCTTTTTCTCTGTTTCCCTTGCCTCTTCTTGAACCTTCCATTCTTAGCTGTAAGGCTGCTTGTTCACTGTTCAGGCATCACCTCCACATTAATGCGGTCAGAAAGTTAGCTGGGCAGCATTTAATGTGAGGGTAACAGTACTTCCAGATTTGTTTTCTCTAATTTTTATCCTTTAACTGATATTTTCTCATCCCCTTTGTTGCAAGGTTTGTTCGAGACGTTACCTTAAGAGACTGATAAGTCTACTGGCCACCTCGGACAGATGTTCCGAGGTGGTCATTGTTCTCGGACACGGTTTAATCCTACATAGGTATTCTTTACCTCTTTTCAGAGTGTAACTTTCATCTCTTCCTTTACTGGTCATCCTCGAATACTCTCTTATCCTCGGACTGGGTATTGGGCCCAGCCCTTTCTAATGCAGTCTATACATATGAGACTGGATATTGGGCCTAGCCCTTTCCAATGCAATTTGAACATATGGGATCAATTGGCCCCCACAATAATCCCTCAAAATCTTGCTTTTCGGCTTCTCGGGAGAAAATGAGGATTTTGATTCCCTCGTCTGATCTGCCTTATGATTTGGTTTCATTAGGTCAAATCGCGACAATACGTGTCTGTCTTCTTGTGACTCATCCCTGACTCTTCAGTGCCCAGGGCGTGCCTTCATTTAATTTTGGCAACTCCTTTATCTCCCACGTTCAACGGTTGGATGAGAATCCAACGGCGGTTGAGCTTTCTGGGAATTTGAGCGGGCAAATTCCCGCTCCCAATTTTTGCACCACTATAAATAGTCTTTTAAATCAGTTTCTTTTCACTTTAAACGATTGTGCTATTCTAGAACCCGTACTCTGAACCTGATATTTCCTTTCCTTCTCTCACTCCTCTGCGTGTCTACAAATACCAAAATCCTGTCCGAGGACCATTTCACACACCTATAAGTCTTCCTGAACTATCTCCAACTCTTATTCCTTTTATTGCGAAATTTCCCTTATAGAACTTCTTAGAAAATTGGTAGATTTAAGGAGTTAGTAGACACCGAGAAGGGAATGAGGAGTTTTAGAACTAAGTATAACATTCCTCCACATGTGGGCGTTAGATACGCGGCACAGGGTGAGTGGTATGATGAAAGGAAAACGAACGAGGTGGTCATCCCTATGATTGCCTTCATAGAAGGAGGGATGACCATTCCTATGGGTACCCTTACTAAGAACTACCTGAGGTACTTTAGGTTGTCCCCTACACAATGCGCGCCGAATATGTTTAGGGTGTTAAGGTGTATAGAAGCCTTGAATGAAAGAATGAACCTAAATCTAACCCACCACGATATAAACTGGATTTACAATCTTCAACACCTAAAAAAGCAGGGATATTATTTAAAATCCAGGCACGCCGAGGTTAGGTTGATTCAGTGTCTCCCTGTATCTAACAAGGGATTAAAAGAAGACTTTCTAATCTTCTCTGGGCGATGGCATGATGGCTTACCATGTCCAGTTAAAGAGGGTGAACCAGGTGGGAAACTAACCATTTAGTTTTAACATTTAACTTTACATAATTTTGGTATTCCCACTGTTGTCTGCTGGTACTAAAATGGTTCCTCGTTGTTCCTATTGATATTGCAGATCCCCACGCCACTACGCCTTCACTTCGCTTAGTTAACAAAGCCAGCTTGGACAGGGTTCTTCAAGCTGAAATTTACGTCAACGAGTCAGACGGTCAGCTATGGGCGGCACATCTCATCCTCGGTTACAACCCCATATCGCGCGCATTCCAAGCTCCTTCGTGCGTGATAAGGGCAAAGGATCCTCGGCTTCGCAGAATTAGTGTCGCCTACGAAGGGTTCGTAGTCCCTCAAGGCATTCCTCTCCCTAGATACTCCCCGCTCACAGAACCACTACCTGTTGCCAGCCTTGCAGCAGCAGCAACATCTTCCCCCCCCCCCCCGTTTTCCAAGTAGAGGAGGAAGAAGAAGTTGAACAAGAGGAAGAAGGTTTTGTGGACCTCACCTCAGCCACAGACGACTACGAAGTCTTCAATCAATTTTCTCCATCACCAAACATACCTGAAGACATGGGCATCCAGAGGAAACCCCAGCGCAACCTTCAAGAGTTACTGGAGAGCCAGCCAAGAAGGGGGGAGGCTGGGAAGCCTGCTCAACCCAAACTTCCTCCTCCCCCACCTAAATCTCCTCTTCGTGCCCCTCAGCCACCTCCTCCCTCTAGGACTAAACAACCTGACCCTAAGAGGAGAAGGAAGCCCAAGGGCAAGGAGGTAATAGAAACTGGATGACCTCGTCCTTCCAGCGAAGAAGAGGCCCACAGGCCAACAAAGCAACAAAGAGTCAGTCATGCCCCCAGTCGAGGACCAGAAAGGGGCGAGGTTCAACTGCTCGAACCTCAAGCATGGCTTCCAGCCCCCATGCTTGGTGGTGAGCCCCTGACTGATGACGCATCAATCAGAGACTATAATGGGGGCATAGGTTGCCACGTGGCCTCAGTACTGGAGGAAACCCTCCTACTCCCCAAGGACATGGTGGAGCTACGAGGACTGAGGAGGAATGAAGTCTTCCTTCAAGCTAAACGGTTTTTGGGAATTGTATGTATTTTTCCCCCCTCAGTCTCTTTCTTTTCTTTTTATTTGGTATAACACTTATCTTTTATTATTATTATTATTATTATTATTATTTTTTAAAAGGCTGTTCAAAGCACCTTCAAAATGGAGGAGATGTACCACTCCGTCTCACAACAGCTGGATGATGAAAGAAAAAGAAGGAGTACTGCTGTGCAGACGCTAGCCATTGCTGAAGACAACAATGCTGACCTTAGGTAGAAGTTAAAGGCTGAGGAAGAGCCAGGAAGAGTTCCGATTCGGCCTTAAAAAGCACTGAGACACAGGCCGAAAGCCAAAGAAAGCTGGCCAACAAGGTTAAGGGGCAGCTGGTTGCGGCCAATGAGCAAATGGCAGCCTTGAAGCAGCAGCTGGATGAGGCTAAGAAGCTTAAGAACCTGGCCGAAAAAGCCAAATTGCAGGCTGAGGAGGACAAGGTCAAAGCCGAGAAGGAGAGGGATGAGGCTGAGCAGCATGGCTACGACGTCGGCGTAACTGAGACCGAGGACGCTTTTCGGGCAGAGGTCCCCACTGTGTGTCGTGCCTACTGTGCCTAGACCTGGGAAGAGGCTCTTAACCAGGCTGGGGTTGAAACTTCATCTGAACTTAGGAGACCAGAAAGAATTATCTTTCCTTCAGCCCTGCAAATCTCTAAGCAGACTGAGATAGCCCCTCTCGCGCCCCAACCGAATACTGAAGCCCCTCCTTAGCACCCTCCTTCCACTGACCAGCCAGAACAGGGTAAAGAGAAAGAGATCCAAAAGGGACCCTCCTCGGATAAAGTGATTGAAGCCCCTTAACCAGGGACAGCTTCTCAGGATTTTGAGAAGCAGTTAGCTTTAGTCACTTTACCTGCGCAGGAGTCTCTTAAGGGCAAAAAGAAAGAGATCACCCCTGAAGTGGCTGACCAGGCTCCCAAGCCCAAGCTTCAGATCAAGCTGAAACCCTAAGCTTTGTATTAGTTTTTAGTTTTTTAGTTTTTTATTTTTAATTTTTATTTTATGATATTTATAATGGTTGTAACTTGGTTATTATTACTTTCTTTTCCCCTTTTTTTTCTTTATTGAAGGACAAATTTTTATAATATATGAGGCATTATTCTCTGTTCCTAATTATATTTGTCAGTAATATTGTTCTACTTGAATGTATGGTTTTCATTTCATCTCATCTCTTATGCTCTCTCCCACATAGATCGTTAAGGAGTGAAGTACATTGATAAAACATATCCTCAAATCCCGTTAAAAAGCATATTTCTTTCTTTTTTGACCAAGCTCTTTAATAAGTCCTATCACCTCCAAGGTATATCTCAACACTTACATAATGAGCAAAACGTCAATATATGGAAATATACTGACCTTTAATTTAATAATTATAAGACGGACCTATGACTTATAAAATAAGACAACACTTGGCTTAAAAATTAATATCTTCCATTAAGTATCACGTTCCAAAGGTTTTGATACAACTTATACTTTATTGAGTGTATCCCTTGAGATGGCAAGCCTAACTACTTTTATAATGATTACGGTCTGAGGATGTGATACAAAGAAGTTTTCTCTTTCATATTCCAAGGAAATTTCCTGAACACTCACTCTCAGCAGGCTGATGGTAGGCGAACCTAATACAAACCAGCCTTTGTATAATACTTCAAAGATACTATAGGATATTAACTTCCACTAAGTTTGTGGTCCGAGGACCTGACATAACTTAGTTTCTGTTTAATATTTCAACAGATGTCATAGGATATTAAATTCCACTAAGTTTGTGGTCCGATGACGTGACATAACTTAGTTTCTGTTTAATATTTCAACAGATGTCATAGGATATTAAATTTCACTAAATTTGTGGTCCGAGGACTTGACATAACTTAGTTTCTGTTTAATATTTCAGCGGATGGCATAGGATATTAATTTCCACTAAGTTTGTGGTCCGAGGACTTGACATAACTTAGTTTCTGTTTAATATTTCAACAGATGTCATAGGATATTAATTTTCACTAAGTTTGTGGTCCGAGGACCTGACATAACTTAGTTTCTGTTTAATATTTCAGCGGATGTCATAGGATATTAATTTCCACTAAGTTTGTGGTCCGAGGACCTGACATAACTTAGTTTCTATTTAATATTTCAACGGATGTCATAGGATATTAATTTCCACTAAGTTTGTGGTCCGAGGACCTGACATAACTTAGTTTCTGTTTAATATTTCAACGGATGTCATAGGATATTAATTTCCACTAAGTTTGTGGTCCGAGAACCTGACATAACTTAGTTTCTGTTCAATATTTTAACAGATGTCATAGGATATTAATTTCTACTAAGTTTGTGGTCTGAGGACCTGACATAACTTAGTTTCTGTTTAATATTTCAACAGATAATTAAGATAAATAGAAGCAAAAGAAAACATAGTATAACTTTTCTTATCAATAGTAATACATTTTCAGGTTATTTACATTCTAAGGATGAAGTACAACTCTTTCATCTAAATTTTCTAAGTAGTATGCACCTATTCCTGCTACTGACGTAATGCGATATGGTCCCTCCCAGTTGGGCCCCAATTTTCTCCAAGCAGGATTTTTAGTGTTTCCCACAACTTTCCTCAAAACCAAGTCCCCTGGGGCCAATGGTCTCAGCTTCACACTCATATCGTAACCTTGCTTTAGCTTGTGTTGATAATAGGCTAACTGCACCCTAGCATTTTCCCGTCGTTCTTTAATTAGATCCAAATTTTTTTTTAACAGTTCGTCATTTCCATCCGAGGTGAATGCGCTAGACCTCATGGTAGGGAAACCGCTCTCCAGAGGGATTACAGCTTCAGCCTCATACGTCATTGAGAAGGGGGTCTCTCCAGTAGACTTCCGAGGTGTTGTCCTGTATGTCCAAAGAACGTGTGGTAACTCTTCAACCCATCTTCCTTTGGCGTCATCCAACCTCTTTTTAAGTCCGTTCACGATGACCTTATTAACAGCCTCAGCTTGTCCATTTTCTTGTGGATAGGCTGGAGTGGAATACCTGTTCTTTATCCCCAGATCAGAACAGTACTTCCTAAAAGCCTTGCTATCAAATTGAAGACCGTTATCTGAGATGAGGACGTTGGGAACCCCAAATCGTGTAACTATGTTCTTCCAGATGAACCTTTTAACATCCACATCCCTAATATTGGCTAAAGGCTCAGCTTCGACCCACTTAGTGAAATAATCTGTGCATACCAGGAGGTATTTTTTGTTCCCCACTGCCTTGGGGAAAGGTCCCACAATATCTAGGCCCCACTGAGCAAAAGGTCATGGACTAGAAAGAGGGTTAAGCACCCCTCAAGGCTTATGAATATTGGGTGCAAACCTTTGACATTGATCGCATTTCTTGACATATTCCTGTGCCTCTTTTTGCATGTTTGGCCACCAATATCCTTGGGTAAAAGCCTTGTGAGATAGTGATCTTCCTCCTGTATGACTTCCACAAATCCCTTCATGTAATTCCTCTAGAAGTGATTCTGATGCCTCTGGGTGCACACACAGCAAATAAGGTCCAGAGAAAGAGCGCTTGTACAATTTTCTATCCTTGGAGAGCTAGAACCGAGGAGCTTTCCTTCGCACTTTATCAGCTTCAGACTTTTCTTCAGGCAGTACATCTTTTTCCAGGAACAGTGATATAGAATCCATCCAGCTTGGACCCAGCGTGATCTGATGGATCCGAGGAGCACCATGATGCACCAAAGTTTGCGTATATAGGTCCTCCACCAATACTACCCGAGGCAAATCCTAGGCCGAGGACGTGGCAAGGGTGGCCAACAAATCTGCATGGGTGCTCCCACTTCTAGGAACATGAAACAAGTCAAAAATTTCAAACTTTTCTTGTATACTCCTGACTTGACCTAAATATTCCTGCATTCTTGAATCTCGTGCCTCTAGGTCACCTCTTACTTGTCCCACAACCAGTTTCGAGTCTGAAAAAACCCTTACTGCCTTTCCCCCCATTTTTTGAACCATCACCATCCCCCTCAGCAAAACTTCATACTCTGCTTCATTATTCGTAGTTGAGAAATTCAGTCTTAAAGATTTCTCGATAGTAATCTTCTCAGGTGACACAAGTACTAGCCCCACTCCTGATCCCCGTTGATTAGCTGCTCCATCAACATATAATTCCCAAGGCGGTAGGCCCTGAATAGAGGCCACGCCGATCAACCTTTCGACCAGTGCATCATTTCCCATTTCCACCTCTATAGGACATTCAGCAAATTCGGCCACCAGATCAGCGAGCACCTGCCCCTTTATAGATGTACGAGGCATGTACTTTATATCAAAAGCCCCTAAAATCGTACCTACTTAGCTACTCTCCCTGTATAATCAGCACTCCTAAGCACTGACTTGAGGGGGAGTTGAGTTAGCACAACCACAGTATGCGCCTGGAAGTAATGGGAAAGCTTCCTTGTGGCATGGACTACAGCCAATATTGCATTTTCTAGTGGCAAATAGCGCACCTCAGCCTCGTTAAGTGACTTGCTCACATAATAAACTGGCCGTTGTATACCATTGTCCACCCGTATGAGCACAAGGCTTATGGCATATAGAGCAACGACGAGGTAGGCAAAGAGAACTTCGTCCACCACTGGGCTAGACATTATGGGTGGATGGGATAGGTAGCATTTAAGCTCTTGGAATGCTGTGACACATTCCTCGGACCATTGAAACTCTTTCCATTTATGTAATAGAAGAAAGAAAGGTCTACATCTTTCTGCTGACCTAGATATGAACCGATTCAAAGCTGCCATCATTCCAGTAAGCTTTTGCACTTCCTTTGGATTTCGAGGTGGTTGCAAGCTATTAATTGCTCTAATCTGGTCTGGGTTTACCTCAATTCCCCTATGAGTCACCATGTATCCTAGGAACTTCCCTGACCCCACTCCAAAAGAGCATTTAGAAGCATTTAGACGCAACTTGTGCCGCCTCAGGATATCAAAAATGTTCGAAAAATCTGTTAAGTGCTCGGACACCAATTTGCTCTTCACAACCATATCATCAATATAGACCTCAACATTTTTTCCCAACTGCGATTCAAACATTTTTTTCATCATCCGTTGATAAGTTGATCCTGCATTTTTCAGGCCAAAAGGCATTACTTTGTAGTGGTAGTTCCCCACAGGAGTGACAAAAGCTGTTTTTTCCTGATCTTCCACTGCCAATGGTATTTGGTAATAACCTTGAAAGGCATCCAGGAAACTCATCCGAGGATGGCCTACTGTTGCATCTACTAACTGATCTATCCTCGGCATAGGGAATGGGTCTTTGGGACAAACCTTGTTAAGATCTGTAAAGTCCACATAGACACGCCATTTTTCTGTCTTCTTCTTGACCACCACGGTATTTGCCAGCCATTGAGGGTAGAATATCTCTTTAATAGCCCTTGCCTGTTTAAGTTTAACCACTTCACTCTTGATTGCCTCTACGTGTTCATTAGAAGGGCGTGGAGGTGGCTGCTTTTTTGGAGTGACTGAGGGGTCTACATTTAAACGATGGCAAATGAATTTCGGATCTAAACCAGGGGCTTCGTAGGCATCCCATGCGAACACGTCTACGTTTCTTCTCAAAAGCCCAACCAACTCTTCCTTCTCCTATAGGGGGAGTCGAGCCCCAACCTGAAAGAATCTCTCCAGGTCATCCCCTATGATCACCTTATCCAGGTCTTCACATTTCATCTCGTCGGCTAGTCCACCAAGTGGTGACGACGGGATTTTTAACTGCTATAAATTACTTTCTTTACTGGCCGAAGTGCCAGTCTCTGGTTTGTGTTGAATTGCCGCAATTAAATATTGCCTAGCCATAGATTGGCTTCCCACTATTTCCAGCACTTGACCTCCAGAAGGATATTTTACCTTCTGATGAAGGGTGGAGGAAACGGCACCCAAGGAATGTAGCCAAGGCCTGCCCATGATGGCCGTATACGGGGAAAAAGCATCTACCACGATAAAATCTACCTCAACCACGTCTGATCCAGTTTGCACAGGCAATCTGATCTGGCCCCTAGGGACAACCATCTTACCCTCAAAACTCACCAAAGGTGAGCTATAGGTAGTCAAATCCTCAGGCTTTAAACCCAGACCTTTAAAGATATCAGGATACATAATTTCTGCTGCACTTCCCTGGTCAATCATGACTCTCCTCACATCGTATCCACCAATTCTAAGGGTAACCACTAGAGCATCATCATGTGGTTATATGGTTCCCTGTTTGTCCGCCTCCGAAAAACTCAGCACTAGAGGTACGTTTGTCTTGACCCTCTTTGGCATTGGATTAGGCTCATCATCGGAATAATGGGATACCGACATTATCCTGGAAGGGCAGGATTCAGTCCTCCATGGGGCAGCAAATATGACATTTATGGTACCAAGAGGAGGCTTCGATGCAGGATTTCCCTGAAACGCCGAACCAGTCTGGCCTCCTCGGCCATTGGAATGGTGCAATAGATGCTTTAACCTCCCCTCTCGGACCAGCTGTTCCAAATGGTCCCACAAGTTCCGGCAATCTTCAGTAGTATGACCATGATCCTGATGATAATGGCAGTACAGGTTTTGGTTACGGTTGATTGGATCTCCTGCCATTTTATTCGGCCACTTTAAAAATGGCTCATTCCTTATTTTCTCTAAGACTTTCTGCACTGGTTCCCGAAACACAACGTTGACCGCCTGGGAGTTGGCAGATGCAGATTGCCCTGAAAAGTCTCTCCGAGATCGATTGTTCTGCAACCGATCCGACCTGGAATCCCTCCTCTCCTAAGGGATCACCTTCGCTTTCCCTTTTCCTTGCAACTGATCCTCCTCAATCCTCCTGTACTTGTCAATCCTATCCATCAACAAGCGTACACTGGTGACAGGTTTGCCAGTGAGTGACTTTCTCAACTCATGCTCCGCCGGCAATCCAGCCTTAAATGTACTAATGGCCACATCATCATAGTTCCCATCTATCTCGTTAAACATTTCCCAGTATCTATCTGAGTAAGCCTTTAGAGTCTCTCCCTCTTGCATAGACATAAATAGCAAAGATCCTAAAGGTAATGGTACCCTGCTACATGTGACGAAGCGGGCGCCAAAGGATTGGGTAAGTTTCTTGAAGGAGTTAATGGAATTTGCCCTGAGGCCATTAAACCATCTCATCGCCATTGGACCCAAGCTGGACGGAAAGATCTTACACATTAGGGCCTCATCCTTTGAATGGACAGGTATTTTTTGATTAAAATGGCTAACATGCTCCACCGGATCTGTACGACCATTATAAAGAGAGAAGGTTGGCTGATTAAATCGCCAAGGAAGGCTTGCACCCTCAATCCGACGCGTGAAAGGCGACTTAGCGACCTGATTTAATGCTTCGTTCATGGCCTCGTTTCCTAGACCCTTATGCGATGTACTTTTGCTCTTCCGCTTATAACTACTATACTCCTCATCACCGGAGAAGGTTTCACTGGGCAGAGTTCTGGATCTTTGCCTATACGTGACATCCTCTGTATCCCCGAAAGAAGATTCAGATTCAAATGATGCTCGCCTCCGCCGTGCACGGCGTAACTTCTTCTTCAACTCATCAATTTCACGTTGCATGTCTTTTTCATTCTCTGCATGGGACACATGACTTTTCCCACGTGATTGACTCCTATTAGTGTGCATGGTTTGCCCACTTTTCTCACGATCTCCCCTTTGTTGAGGGTTTACCTCCGATTGGCTATGTTATGAACCTCCCGATTCCACCTAGTGCAGATTATCATTACCCTGATGTGGCCCTATCGTTGGTTGATGCGAACCTGACTCTTCCATTTGGTGCACTAAACCAAATCCCTTTCTGATCAGATCAAGCAGTTCCCACAAACGGCACCAATTGTAAGGACCAACTTTAGCTTAAACCCTGAACAGGAATGGACCCAGGCCCAAGAAGTCCGAACAATAAATTTATAGAGAGTGGGAGAAAATGCTAGTCTGAATCTAAGATAAAGATATTGGTATATAGCATTAAAAGAGAAGAGTTACACGCGCACAGATACAAAAAGTATCCTCAGACATGCCCTAGTATTGGGACTAAGAGTAATGAATTCTTCTTTTTTACTGTTGTATTTCTTCAACCTTTTGCTCTCTTTTTCTCTTTCTTTTTCTTCCTCCTTCCTTTTTCTCTCTTCTTTTCTTTTTTCTTTCTTCATATTATATACTATGGTTTTTACACCATTTCCTCCATCCACGTGTGGGTCAGGTGTTGGGAGTCATTTTTCTCTGTTTCCCTTGCCTCTTCTTGAACCTTCCATTTTTAGCTGTAAGGCTGCTTGTTCACTGTTCAGGCATCACCTTCACATTAATGCGGCCAAAGAGTTAGCTGGGCAGCATTTAATGTGGAGGTAACAGTACTTCCAGATATTTGTTTTCTCTCATTCTTATCCTTTATCTGATATTTTCTCATCCCCTTTGTTGTAAGGTTTGTCCGAGACGTTACCTTAAGAGACTGATAAGTCTATTGGCCACCTCGGACAGACGTTCCGAGGTGGTCGTTGTCCTCGGACACGGTTAAATCCTACATAGGTATTCTTTACCTCTTTTCAGAGTGTAACTTTCATCTCTTCCTTTACTGGTCGTCCTCGGATACTCTCTTTTCCTCGGACTGGGTATTGGGCTCAGCCCTTTCTAATGCAGTCTGTACATATGAGACTGGATATTGGGCCCAACCCTTTCCAATACAATTTGAACATATGGGATCAATTGGCCCCCACATATATATATATATATATATATATATATATGTTTTTATGAAATTCTAATGTAAGAAAGTAAAGATATGATGTTTTAGCTTGAAGTGTCCAAGACCCATTAACACTGTGCCGCCTATTCAAACCTAGACCGAGTTCTTTACTCGGAAATGATTTCAAATGACTAGGTGGATGGATGCTAGTCATAGTTTTCATAAACTTGGGTTATGTTATGATTCAAGTATTAATTTGTGTGTTTTCTCATTTGTCAAAACTAATCTGACCAAAAAGATGTGCACTACCTCTCGACTTCCCAATTCTCACTCAATCGAGTATATATATAGTCGTCTCACTCAACCACTCTCGTTGGGTTAGAGCTTCATGGTCTTATCTAGAATCTAGATCGCACCATTCTTATATAATTT
This sequence comes from Quercus agrifolia, assembly GCA_029955455.1. NCBI lineage: Eukaryota > Viridiplantae > Streptophyta > Magnoliopsida > Fagales > Fagaceae > Quercus > Quercus agrifolia. The sequence continues at coordinate 644,659 of JARQAD010000007.1, read as the reverse complement.
TCTTCTCAAACAAAAAATCTTATAAAATTTAAGATATTATTAGTTTATTACTATATATATCTTAAATTATAGATGACGACTTTCTAAAAATAAAAAATTATAGGTGATTTGGAACAAATATAAACTTTCAAAAGTTGTCATTTAAAGAAGAAAGACTATCATTTTATACTATTAATTTTTTTTTGGAGAGAAAGCAATGTACCATTTTATTCTTATCCTAAAGGTTAATATCCGTAAGACAATAGTTGTGTCATTTGTGTAGGATTTAACTTATTTTCAGTACTTTTTTAATTTGACATTTCTTGTTATTTTAAATATACAATGGTAAGTAGTTGTGAGTTTTAATCTCTACATTTTATTTAGTTAATAGGTAATGTCTCAGTTTCTCATTAAAATAAAATGAGATTTCAATTGAAAAAAATAGAAAAATTTAGTATAAAATTAGTTGTAACGTTAAGCTATAACCTTACTCAATATCTTTTTATTAGAAGTGAATTTTGACAAATTCACAATTGGATTACATCTTCTTATAATATCCTTCATGCTTACAAAAAATTTTAAAAATTAAAAATCAATTACTATGTCATCAATAAATTTTTTAAATAGTAAGTATTGGTAGCTTAAAATTATGTATAAAATATAAGCTTATAGATCATATAGTAAATAATATCCAATTAACACAAAATTTGACATGTGTATTAAAAGCATAAAGAACATTCAAAGCAACGGTTAGATTTTCAAAATATGTAGTAGTATTTATTTTATTGAGTAAGGTTTTAGCCTTAAGTTACAACCAATTTTGTAACCAAATTTTGTCCTTAAAAAAAATACTAGAGGTAAGCCAAAATCACTTGTGTAAGGGTAATTTTACCGTACCCCCTTTTTTTGGGGGGTACAGTACCACTAGTAGGCAACCTGCTATACTAAGTTACCAAAATATCACATTGTATGGTTTCATCTTCACATTGTGTAATTCCAATATCGTATGTGACAGTTCTTTTGTCACATTTGGTGGTTCCCTTAATTTTTCTCACATTTAATGGTTTCATCCTTACATTGTGCAATTTCAACTTCACATGTGACAGTTCTTTTGTAATATTCAGTTGGTCCATTATTTTTTCTTACATTTGACGGTTCCATCCTCATATTGTGCAGTTCCAACTTCACATGTGACAGTTCTTTTATCACATTTTGTGGTTCCTTTATTTTTTCCTAATATTTGACGGTTCCATGCTCATATTATGCAGTTCCAACATCACATGTGATAGTTCCTTTGTCACATTTAGTGGTTTCCTTTTTTTTTTTTCTCACATTTGATAGTTCCATCCTCACATTGTGCACTTTCAACATCACATTTGATAGTACTTTTGTCACATTTGGTGGTTCCTTTTTTTTCTCACATTTGCAGGTTTCATCCTCACAGTGTGTAGCTCCAACATCACAAATGAAAATTCTTTTGTCACATTTGGTAGTTTTTTTTTTCCTCACATTTGATAGTTTCATTATCACATTTGGCAGTACTAACATCACATTTTATAGTACTTTTGTCACATTTAGTGGTTCCCTTATTTTTTTTCTCACATTTGACGATTCTATCCTCATATTGTGCAGTAACAACATCATATGTGACTTTACTTTTGTCACATTCAGTGGTTCCTTTATTTTTTTTTTCTCACATTTTATGATTCCATTGTCACATTAGACAGTACCAACATTACATCTAACTGTACTTCTGTCACATTTAGTGGTATCTTTTTTTTTTCCTCACATTTGACAGTTTCATATTTACATTAGGCAGTACCAACATCACTTCTGACCGTACTTTTATCACATTTGGTGGTAGCCTATTTTTTCTCTCACATTTGATAATTCCATTATCACATCGGACAATATCAATATCACATTTGATCGTACTTTTATATTTTGGCCCACCACTAAAGTCACTTTTTTAATTACTAAGTGCCCGTTTATTTGCACTTTCAGATGGCAAAAAACACTTTTTACTCAAAGTTCAAAATGCTAGGTGTTTAGTGAGTATTAAAAAGCTGCTTTAGTAAGAAAGTTGTTTTTTCAAAAAGTGCAAGACCCCCAAAAAGCCAAAAGGCTTTCGGCCAACTTTTGCAAAAAAGCTACTTCAACTTTCAGGAATTATTGGTTCAATTACCAAATTGCCTACTTGTTTTATTAAAAACTCAAGTTTACCCTTTGAAACCCCTTCAGACCATCATGCCAGAATCGATAACACCATATTCAATAAGACAAAAACATTATTGATATTGATATTATTAAAAACAGATAACATTATTAAAGTAAGACAAATAACATACTTGGTTCAAAATTTTTTAAAATAACAAATACTTGATGCTAAAAAAATCTAACATTATAAAAATAATACCAATAATAGTAATAATAATAACAAATAATTATGACAATAATATATTTATTATTATTATTATTAAGTAACTTTTTTTTTTTTTTGAGTAAGTATTATGAAGTTGTTGAATTAAAAATGAAATAAACTCCCTTATATATACATTGTTCTTTTTGATAATTTACCACTCAAATCACCACTTTTATAAGTGCTTTATAAGTGTTAGCCAAACACTCAGTTTTTAAAAAAAACACTTTTTAACAGCTTTTACCAAATACTCAGCTTTTTCAAAAAGCCTAATTTCGTACCGCACTTTTTGAAAACCCACTTTTTCAAAAAACTCAGTTTCAAAAAGCTGAACCAAACTCACTCTAATAGTTGCTTATCACAATAGCAATTTTTTATAAAAAATTTTGCTCTAGCTTTTTCCTCCTTTTAAAAGCTATTAAAAAAAATTTAGATCTAAAATCTAAAACAAAATAAACATCCCAAAAAATTAGTCCAACCACAAGAATTACAAATAGTAAAGTTAAAATATGGTTTTCTGTCCTATGTTACACTTTCTAGTCTAGGCATATCAACTTTTCCCCCTTTTTGGATCAATTCAAAGATGCAACTTAAGGCCCTAAACTTTTAGATAAAGCTCTAGTGTTGTTGTCCTTGATCGTATGCAAGACAAGGTCGGTATCATGCCTACGATTCATTATTACAGTGAAAACATAATAATAGAGCTTCATGCAAGTCTTCTCCTTGTGGAGCAAGTCTTCTCCTTGTAGAGCAAGTTTTCAAGAATCTGAAACTTGGTGGGCAAGTCTGGGCCTTCGTTCTGTCAAGGGCCCCACATAAAGAATGGGCTCTACCTTCTTTGGGCCCGTGGACATGGGCCTGTTGGGCTCGCCAAGCCTTATCTCATATTTTATCCTCTTCAACCTTCAAAACCTAATATACATATACACACACAAGTTACATTGTGTTTGACAAAACCTCTAACCTCCTCCTCTCTCTCTCTCTCTCTCTGTCTCTCTCTCTCTCTCTCTCTCCAATGAGTTTTTGCTCATTGGGGTGACATCATTAAAATACTAAAAATTACACTTTCAAATATTGCAATGTTTCCCATAACTTCTTAGGTAATGCAATTAAGATTGTATAACGAACAGAGAGATTCAATTTCCTTTGTGAAGGGCCAAACAATTGAAATTCCAAATGAATAAAACTCAGCTGAAAGATTTAGAGACAAATCTCTCTAAAAACCCAAAATATAGGTAGGGCAGATCTTATTTACTTTTCTATTTATGAGAAACTGCAAAACACAAGTACTGGGGGAGGGATCTTAAGGACAAACTTATGCTTATGCAAAGCCTCAACAAGATCACCAAAAAAAAAAAAAAAAGGAAGATAAACAACTAAGTGAAGCTCAAGGACAATATCATTTAGTTGTTATAACTTTTCCACCCTCAAGAATGGAGCCAATATCATCAAGGACAATGCCCTAACAATAAAAATTGCTGGGATGTTAATACCAAGTTACTTTAGGAATCCTTCAATATGAGAGCAATAATCATACTCATTGTGACAAAAACGTTATTCCTAACAAATCAAATGGGTGAATCTGGTTCCAAAAAATTGCCAAATATTTAATAAAAATCTCATAATTTTAACACTTTCATCATCTGAAAAACAAACAAGACATAGTGACATAGTTACACCGACCTTTTGTTATCAAAGAGCAAGATCCGGGAACCAGGACTTTAAACCTAGTATATGCTCTCCATCATAAACCATATGATACAACCGAACACAATAAGATTTACTTGAGTAAAATCCACAAATGTTGTGGTCATATGTTAAGCCTATTCTAAATAGGTCTTAAGGTCAAGATAGAGAAGTGAAATACTGAAGAAAAAAGAAAAAAAAAAAAAATATATATATATATATATATATATATATATATCATAAATGATCAAGGGTCTCTCAGGCAATTGCAAGAGATTAAAACAAATAAAAACAAACAAAAAAAATAAGTGAAACACATGAATGATCCCAGATATTTTCTCTCAATACTTGATCATCTGCAAAAGTCTAAGTTGACAGACAACATGGATTCTCCAAGAGGTATATTCTTGGTGCCTCCTAATTATTAATAACTTCAGTAATTGTTGAAGTTCAAAATTGCGTAGTGTCAAACTCGGCAGGGCAAACAACTTGGAAATGCATTATCATGACTACCAGTAATAACTCCACAAAAACGGAATGGCACTAAGCACAACATAAGAGCCTTAAACAAGAAATGGACAATATGCTTAAAATAATATAACAAGAAACCCCATGGTTTTGTTGATTAAATGCTAGATAACTATATACAACGACCTAGCTAAAAACCAGCCTCAAAATTTGTATGTCTTTATATATAAGATCATTTCATTTTTTGCATTTGGCATGACAATGTTGAGCCAATCTAAGTTTCTACCCTCCACCTCTAAAACAAAATCAACTAACAAATTGCAAAGCCTACATTTTGGTGAGCAGAACTCAATCATTGTAGCCTCTTTCCCAGCTGCCAAGGCTGAAGCAAATTCTGTTTTCTCTTTAGGAGTAAAGTTCAACTTTATCGGCTTCACACTCTGACTTTGGTTGGTTCCAACATCGAATTGGAACTAAGCCATGGATAAGAGGATTTTGAAACAGAGGTGACAAGATTGAAATTTTAAAAGTGTTAACGTGTAATAGGTTGTGGGGTTTAGGCTCACCTTGTTTACTTGTACTGCACACTCTATCTCCTATATAAAGGCACTCATATATATTTTATTACTTGAGAAATACAATAAAATTCATTGAGTATTTCTAACATGGTATCAAAGCCACTGCTCTAATCCTTTGGTGTCATTCACTTCTTGGGTGTCATTCACTGCAACCGTTGTTGTCAACACCAACACTGCCTCCACTGCGACTACAGTACATCAAAGACCACTGCCTTGCCGTCACCACTGCTTCCACTTCTTCGATCAAACCACAAGTTGCACCATCAGAGAGGACTCTTTCTGATCTACTCACCTGTGAAAAATCGTCTTCATCGAACCTATCACGTGCCCTCCTGTGCCATTGCAAGTCTGGGCGATATCAACTCACCCCCCCATGCGCTGCCACTCTCCTTCATGCACTTCCATGCACCACCACGCGCTAGACTTGCATCTGCTGACGTCATCTACGTCACGTCAGTCTTAGGTGATGCCATCACCGCCACATCATCAAGCTGACATCATCACCGCCATGTCATCAAGCTGACATCATTACTACCACATCATCACCCAGTTAGCTGCTTACATCAGAATCAGTCAACTGCTTACATCAGCATTAGTCAACTGCTTGCTTCATCTTGTCGACGTCATTACCATTGACTTCGTTGACCGCATCGTTAACCGTTGACTTTGACTTTGACCGTTAACTTTTTCTAGAGTTGATTTTTTGCAATCCAGGGGCTCCTTACCCAGTTTTTCACATAGATTTCATTTTTGTAATCCATTTTTGCATATTTTTCTTCTAAATGAAAAATAAGGACAGGTCTTATTTTTATTGCAACAATCGTCGCCAACAATCCAACAAAAGTTTTTGCAATTTTTGCAAACATCTTGGCCATAATATTGAGACTTGCTATTAACGCAACAAATCAGCTGTGTCCATTGCTATTGCTACTGATGCTAACACTAAGAGTATCCAACCAATGGCTCCTGTCTCCGCAAAGTCCAAGTCTTCTGGATCCACTATCACCATTTCCACAGTTGACCTTCAAAATATTATCGCTAATACCATTCGTATGGTTGGTAATGCATCTTATTCCTCTTCTCTCTCAGTTTCATCTGGTATGTTTCCTTCCTCTTGGCTTATGGATTCTACTTGTTGCAACCACATGGCACCTCACTCATCCTTATTTTCTCAACCTGAACCTGCACCACACCCTCTTAATATTCACACAGCTAATAGTTCCACAATGTTTGGTCATAATACAGGTTCTATCTCAACCTCCAACCTCTCGGTTCCTAGGGCCTTTAATGTTCCTGACCTTTCTTACAATTTATTTTCGGTGAGACAATTAGCTAAGTTGGGTTATGACATTACCTTTGATTATTCTTGGTGTATTGTGCAAGATCCAAGGACAAAAAATGAGCTTAGGACTGGGCCCAGAGTTAGGCGTATGTTTCTCATTGACAACCTTCATCTTCCACCTATTGCTCTTGTTTATGTTGATGCTGTAGATAGGGGTGTTCACCAAACCGCAAAAATCGCATAAACCACAAAAACCGCACCAAAACTATTTACAAAATGGCATAACCGCAAATAATAGTGCACCGCACTGCACCACACCGCACCGCACCCTCTCTATATATTAATATATTTATTTATTTTTAATATTAAATATATTATTAATAGTTTAATAATCCTAGTTTTCAAAAAAAAAAAAAAAGTTTAATAACCCTAACAAGTGTTGACTAAAAAAGCCAACCCAAAATAAAGAAAAACTAGCTCAATAATTTAAAACTTGGCCCCAAAAAAATGGAAAAATTAGTTTTGGGCTGAATAGGAAAAGCCAAAATTTTGAAAAATATACCGACTTTAAACTGCATCTTATACATAGTATCGCACATGTGACCGCAAAAATGAGGTGCGGTGCAGTTAAACCACACCACACCGCACATGTGACCTCAAAAATAAGGTGCGGTGCAGTTACAGTTTTAGCTAAACCACACCGCAAAGTGTGGTGTTAAAAAATAGCCCAAAACCGCACTGCACCGCGAACACCCCTAGCTGCAGCTACTACAGTGTCTTCTATTCCTTCCTTTACACTTTGGCATGCCCGACTTGGTCACACATCTTCCTCTCGGGTACAACACTTGACTTCTAAAGATTTGTTAGGTTCAATGTCCACAAAAAATTTTGATTTTGTTTTATGTCAATTAGAAAAACAACCAGCATTGTCTTTCAATACTAGTGAATCAATGTCCACTAATATTTTTGACCTAATTCATTCTGATGTCTAAGGGCCTCCTCTGTCTCTAGTATTAGTGGATCTCGATATTTTGTTGTCTTTGTTGATGATTATTCCCGCTATAACTGGATTTTTCATATGAAACATCGTTCTGAATTATTGCAAGTATATTCTAATTTTGCAAAAATAGTTGAAACTCAATTTTCCAAACAAATCAAAAAATTTCGATCTGATAGTGCTCTTAAATACACTTAATATGCTTTCCAAGCTATTTTGCATTCCTATGTTACTATTCATCAACTAACTTTTTTAAGTACCTCTCAGCAAAATGGTAGAGCCAAACGAAAACTCCGTCAGATTCTTGACATTATTCATGCTCTCCTTCTCTTTACCAAAGTTCTTGCTCCTTTTTGGAGCGAAACTTCTCTTCATGTTGTTCATGCTATTAATTGCATTCCCAGGCTTATCATCCAAAATCAAACTCCATATGAGTGCCTTTTTAAGTCACCTTCAAACTATCACCACCTTCGCTCCTTTGATTCTGCCTATTTCGTTCTTCTTTAGTCGTACGTGCATAACAAACTTGAGCCTCAATTTAGACTTTGTTATTTTCTTGGATATGGTGAAACTTAAAAGGGGTATCGGTGTTATAATCTTGTCTCTCATTGTTTTCATATCTCCCGCAATGTTGTCTTTTGGGAACATCACTCATTTGTCGAGCTCTCTCACTTCCATGCTTCCCTATCTACCTCATTTGCCTTAAATTTTTTTCTAGATGAGCCACATATTCCATCTATAGTTGCTCTTGATCCTCCTATAGACTTCTCTGTCCAACCACCAAATATTTTTGATACCTCTCCTAGATCATCCTTTAATGAACAGGTGGAAGATGAACAAGTCGAAGACAAGCCATCTAACCCTAAGCTTGGGTCCCCTACTCCTGCTCCGCCTGAATATCTTACACAAGTCATTACACCTCATCACTCAACTCGGGTAAGATCCATTCCTGCACATTTACTTGATTATCATTGTTACACTGCCCTTGCTATACTACACGAGCCTTACACCTATCATGAGGTCTCCACTAACCCTTTATGGCAAATTGCAATGAAAGAAGAACTTGATGCATTATCTAAAAACCATACTTGGGATTTTGTGACTCTCCCCCCTAGGAAATATGTGGTTGATTATAAGTGGATCTACAAGATCAAGACTTGCTCTGATGGGTCTATTGAGCAATATAAAACTCGTCTTGTTGCAAAAGGTTTTACACAAGAGTATGTGATTGATTATGAAGAGACCTTTGCACCAATTGCTCGAATCTCATTTGTTCGTGCCCTCTTAGCTGTTGCCACTACTAGTAAATGGGACATTTTTCAGATGGATGTAAATGGGTTACATTGCCAATCATTATGATTCTGCCTTATTTCTTCGTCGCACTGACAAAGACACTATTTTGTTTCTCCTATATGTGGATGATATGATCAAAACTAGTGATGACCTCAGTGGCATTCAAGAACTCAAGGATTTTCTTAGTCAACAGTTTGAGATGAAAGATCTTAGACATCTCAGCTACTTCTTGGGTCTTGAAATCACTCATTCCACAAATGGTCTTTATATTACTCAAGCCAAGTATGCTTCTAAACTTTTGTCTCGAGCTAGACTCACTAATAACAAGACTGTTGACACTACAGTTGAACTTAATGCGCATCTGACTCTCTCGAGGGGGAAACCATTGTCTGATCCTTCTCTTTGCAAACAATTGGTTGGCAACCTAGTTTATCTCACTGTCACTCGTCCAGACATTTCCTATACTGTTCACTAGGTGAGTCAGTATATGTCTACTCTATGATCGACTCACTATGTTGCTATTCTGCGCATTCTTCAATATTTGAAGAACACTCTCTTCCATGGTCTTTTCTACTCTGATGAGTCTCCTCTTATTCTTCGTGCATTCTTTGATGCTGATTGGGTAGAAGATCCTACTGATCGTAGGTCCACCACTAGTTATTGCTTTCTTCTTGGTTCTTCTCTGATTTCTTGTCAAAGCAAGAAACAAACCCTCGTGGCCCGCTCCAATACTGAAGCAAAATATCGTTCCCTTATTGATACCACATCTAAACTCCTTTGACTACGATGGCTTCTTAAGGACTTAGGTGTGTTCATATCTTCTGCTACTCCTCTTTATTGTGACAACCAAAGTGCCATTCAGATTGCTCACAGTGATATCTTCCATGAACAGACTAAACAAATAAAGATTGATTGTCATTTTATCCGTTATCATCTTGTCCATGGTGCTCCCAAGCTGTTCTCGGTCTCTTCTAAAGATCAACTTGCAGATATCTTCACCAAGTCACATCCTAAGGGACACATTCATGCTTTGGTTAACAACCTCAAGTTGGTCTCACACCCACCTTGAGTTTTAAGGGGGTTGTTTATGTGTAATAGGTTGTGAGCTTTAGGTCCACCTTGTTTACTTGTACTCCACACATAATTGTACTCCACACTTTGTCTCCTATATAAAGGCGCTCATGTATATTTTATTACTTGAGAAATACAATGCTATTCATTGAGTATTTCTAACAAATAGCAAAAGACCCAAGATTTTGCAAGGATTTGAAATATCCAAGGACCATCAAACATGTAGAGATTAGGAATTTTGGGATTAAAAAAAGAAAAAAAAGAAAGAAAGAAAGACCCAATATCAAGTACAAATTGACAAGATCATAAGACTAAAAAAACTAAGAAAAAAAAAATTGAAGAAAACTCACAGTCACAGGTCAGTGACAGAGATCCACTCAAGAGTGGAGACAGAATCTAGGTCGTCAGGTTTGAAAGAGTTCTTGAAGGCTCTTGGGCCACCAGTAAAAGAAGAAGAAGAAGAACTCTTGCTAGGTTTTCAATTTGGGAGAGAAGAACAAAAGAAAGAAAAGACTCCGTTGTTTGTTTTTCGATGTATTTTTGTTTTTATACAGTACATGTTTATTCGATAACTAGTTTTCATTAAAAATAAATAAATGGTCAAGATTAAGACATACAAAATATATGGTCAAGATTTAAAGGTGTACAAAAAAATAGTGGGTACCGTAGAATGAATCCTCGTGTAAAGGTGGCCGCATATGGAATGCATATATCATTGTCATTGCATTGTGATAATTGCTTTTTATATACGCATGTACCAAATTAATTGCGAGCTTTAATGCTACCTTCTTATCCTCTTTGTAAATGTGTGCCTTTATAATAATAAATCTGTATAAATATTTTCAACTATCAGAATTCGAGTCTATAAATTGATAATGACTAACTTCTATTTTTTTAGCCACGAAATTTTAGAAATATTTTCAAAAAGGAGTGAGTAGAGTGAATCTGTGAATGTCAAGCAAAATAAGAATAATACTACGAAAAAGGAAAATGAGTTGCTCACCATATTTGTATAGGTTAATAATATGTGTATGGTATTCGAAAGAACATAGGGTTTAGTGTAGAGAGAGAAAAATGCCGCCTTCTTCTTCTTCTAACAAGCTGCCTTTCTCTTCATCCTTTAGACCATATTCTTTATTTTTGGTCATATTGTTTGTTGTACTTTTGGCTGTGATCTTGGTGATAGTTTGCACACTGGGTGATGCCAGTTCTTTTCAATGGACAAGGAGACATGGTAATCTTTTGGGTTTTGCTTCTACAACGCTAAATTTCTCAGGGACAAGTCAAGTTTTTGCCGGGGCAGATCCTCCACCTACTTCTTCTCTCAACCCTCAAATTGTAAGTTTTCATATTTTTATATATACGTGGATGATAATCATGGCATATCCGGTGTAACCTTTTGTGTAACCTTTACACAAATCTATTATCTATGACTCTTTATAAGACTAATATTTTGAAAATTTTCTACTAATCAAATGTTAATTATTTACTGTAAATATTTTATGATGAGACGGTTTATATTGATCTTTCATTCTTGATATTTTAAAAGTATAGAGGGTAATTTATGGGCCGTTTGGTAACGTTGTTCTAATAACGTTGTATTTTTTGAAAATACGTGAATAAAAAAGTGTAATATTGTTTAAAAATTGAAAACATGTTGTTAAATTACTATACTAAATAGGGCCCTAATGATTGATATTCAAAATTCTCTTCAATTAGTCTTTAGTTTTACTTTAGTCTTCTATTTCTTGCTTTGTCCGCCCCTATCACTTTGGAAGGGTCAATAATAAATGAGATAAATGTGGATCTGAATTTAACTTTTTCAAAATTTGTCTTTTACCTTCTTTTATTTTAAGATAGAAGTCCTACTGGTATGTATGTGAGTTCTTGGTCCCTCCCAACCCTTCCCCCACCTCACAAGAATTTGTACTTATAATTTTAGAGTGATCACCACGCTAAAAGTGTGTTGTGTAATTCTTTTATTATTGACTCTCTTATTTATTATAATAATTATTACTATTATTCTCATAAAAATTTATTATTATTATTATTTTTTTTTGGTTTTTTTTTTTAAGAAACTATTACTATTTTGTGATTATTTTTTGGTGTTGGTCATTAGGAAGAAAGACAAGAGGGGATAGGGAAGGATAAAGTATCCGAAAAAATCAATGTGACTTCAGCCACAAATGAAGTAAAGAGACACAGTAGGTTAGAGAAAATTGAAGCAACTTTGGCTAGAGCCCGGTTAGCCATTAAAGAAGCTGGTCGAGTCCAGAATAAAACATCAACATATGATGACCCTGACTATGTTCCACGGGGCCCAATATATAGGAATGCAAAAGTTTTCCATAGGTACCATTTCAATTCCCTAAATTTGTATTGTAGTTTTTTATGCATAATTAATTTTTTGATCATGGTTGGTTCATTCTAATTTGAAAGAGGAAAAAAAATGCAGGAGTTATTTAGAGATGGAAAGGATTTTTAAGATATATGTATATGAAGAAGGAGAGCAACCATTGTTTAATGATGGTCCATGCAAGAGTGTATATGCAACAGAGGGAAGGTTCATCCATGAGTTGGCAATGGACAATAATTATAGAACCAGTGATCCCAATCAGGCCTATGTTTATTTTCTTCCATATAGTGTGGTGGCTATGGTTCGTTATCTCTATGTTCCAGATTCCCATGATATGAGTCCAATTGGAAGAACTATTGCTGACTATGTCAATGTCATTGCCAATAAACATCCCTATTGGAATCGAAGCCTTGGTGCTGATCATGTCATGGTCTCTTGCCATGATTGGGTGAGCAAACCCCACTCTAACTCCCACTTCTTTTTTCATGGTTTACTTACTTTTTCCAGGTTTTGGAGCTTGATTATAACCTATGAATTAAGGGTTCAAATAGATAATGCAGGTGCACAAAAGTAATTAAATACAACCAATATTAAAATAATAATGCAATACTCACTATGTTTTTTTTTCTTCTTCTTCTTACTGATTTTTTCTTGATTGTCTACATAAATATATTTATATGCTATATCTACAAGAGACTTCCAATGATACCCACATCTTCCTTTAATTCCTCGACACCATGTTTATGTTTACTACCCTCCGTACCTGCGTATATTTCGAGTCCCCTTCAAAAAAAAATATTACATAATATATATAATTATATAAGAGTGAATTTGGCCTCCCAAAAATTCAGTTGACTTGAGAGAATCCCTAAAAAATGGAAAGGACAATCAAGATTTCATTTTTTGGGGTCAAAATAGGAACAAAAAAAAATTTCACCATTTAAGAATACGAAATATGCAAAGATTTAAAACTAAATCAATACATGAAAAATAAAATTAGCATCTATTTATTAATAACAAAAATTAATCATCTATGTTATAGACTTATAGTAAAAGATGACTAATAAGAAATATACTAATTGAATTAGTATAACAAAAACAGCTGGCAAATACTTGTTGCTTTGAATTGATCATAAAAGTAATACTTAAGCTGTTAAGCATTCAAAGAATTGATATTTCCAAAATATTTGTTGAATTAATACCTTATGCTAATTTGCTAATGGCTTGTCAATATATATACAGGGCCCTTATTCATCTTCATATGCTCCTTTTTTGTACAACACGTCCATTAGAGCATTGTGCAATGCAAATACCTCTGAAGGATTCATTCCTTCTAAAGATGTTTCATTTCCTGAAGTTCAACTTAAAACTGGGGAAATTAAGGGAATGCTTGGTGGACCCTCTGCATCTAGCCGACACATACTAGCCTTCTTTGCAGGTGGTAGACATGGCCACATTAGACACTTACTTCTGGAGCATTGGAAAGAAAAAGACAGAGATGTGTTAGTCTATGAGCAACTTCCCAAGCATTTATCCTATGACTCAATGTTTAAGAAAAGCAAGTTTTGCTTATGTCCAAGTGGTTACGAAGTAGCAACCGCAAGAGTTATGGATGCAATCTATGCAGAGTGTGTTCCTGTGTTAATTTCTGATGGCTTTGTTCCACCTTTCAGTGATGTTCTAAACTGGAAGTCGTTTTCTGTCCAAGTGGAAGTGAAAGACATACCAAATATCAAAGGGATACTTAGTAGCATCTCTCAAAAGCAATACATAAGTTTGCAAAGGAGGGTGAAACAAGTGCAAAGGCATTTTGTGGTGAATGGACCTTCAAAGAGATTCGATATTTTTCATATGACTGTTCACTCTATTTGGCTCAGGAGGTTAAACTTGCGCTTGGGCTCGCCATCAGGAAAAGCTTTTGATGGGAACATGTCCAAATAAGTACATTGGTTTTGTTTGATAGATTATACACACAGAAAGAAACCCTTATTTTTGTAATCTGTTTAAGGTAGTGAAATACATTACTAGCATTCATCTAGTTTTTTTCAGCGATACGAGTTATGTATCTTTTCATCTTTCAAAAAGCGGCCATATGAAGATTGGTTGGAGACTTGTAGCAAGCTCATTGGGTTATTGCTTTTCCATGCATTGAATGTGGATTTTCAACATCTTGTCAAATCATTTCATGTTTGCAAAGACCTTTGCTTTGTTGTGGAGTGGGATACCTGCTCTGCTGTGGTTACTTGGTAGAGGATAACAGCAATGCCCGTATCGTTGAGAGAGGACAGTTTATCCCACAAAAATTGTGATGTATTATCCTAGTGAAATGGAAAATTGAGGTGACCCAGCACTAAATACAAAACCTCTAATGGGATATTCGAAAAAGACAATACACTGAAGAGTATATTTTGAGTAGAAGATAGGTCTGTCAAAAACACCAAGACCTTCAAAAGATATTGAATAGAAATTATAGAATTTACTCCTTTGAACAACAACATTAAAGCGCTTTCTATTTTGAAAGTACATCCAAAGAGTTCTCTCTCACAAATAATAAAGAAAAAACAAATGATTATAATCCTAATCTAATTTGTGGCACGACACAGCACACTTATAGTCAATACTGTTGTCAAAGTCGGCTATTAATTCTACTTCATTTTGAATTCCAAAATTGAGTAGAAAATAAAGCAAAAGAGTTGGCACTATTGTGCACACTATTGCACACAAAGTACAGAATCACTTTTTTGTATTGAACTCATGACTTGAAATCACAAGTTTAAGGCAATTGTGTGTGAGATAAACACCGCTTCTATTATGTTGCCATGCACGGAAAGACAAAACTCAAGCCAAGTGTTAACATTACATGGCAGCTGAAAAATCTATCCAAAATCATGTAAGTTAATACACAAATGATTTAACGAACTACCAAATAAAAGACTCAATACAAGCATACAGCTAGGTAAACAACTGGATTTATTAATTGCACAAATTGGTATCTATCAAAAAATAAAACACCTAGTGACATTATCCAATAAAACACAAAGATGGTATTATTATTTCCAACAACAATTAAATTCAAGCATACTGAAACAAAATTTTACTCAATTATTTATTAAATTATGATG
Source organism: Quercus agrifolia (assembly GCA_029955455.1). Taxonomy (NCBI): domain Eukaryota; kingdom Viridiplantae; phylum Streptophyta; class Magnoliopsida; order Fagales; family Fagaceae; genus Quercus; species Quercus agrifolia. The sequence goes on along the minus strand of JARQAD010000007.1, from coordinate 629,408 downwards.
TATTGGATGTTCTATTTGAATCAAGGGAGGTCATGATAAGAATTTCACACATCAATGTTCATAGCTAAAAATGAACTCTCTCTCTCTCTCTCTCTCTCTCTCTCTCTCTCTCTCTCTCTCACAATCAAACATCTTCATGTGACACATAACAGGGAATAAAACGTGGATATATAAGAATGGGAAACAAAAAATATCTCCCTTTACTAGGAAAAGATGTTCCACATGTTACAAGGCCATCAAAGATGGAAAGTACACATGAAATCAGAATCAATACAAGCAAATACATCTCTAGCATCCAAAAATGAGCAAGAAAAAAGGAAAATTAAAACTTTATGAGAATGGAGAAAAATTGAATAGAATATAATAATTGGATTTCAAGTGAACCTTGAATCCATCGGGCCAAGCCCTGAGAACCTGATACCAAGTAATTGTAGTCTTCTATGTACACAAACACCCTCCCTTCCTTGCTCTCTCTCTCCTCTTCTAAAGATTCTAATAGTATAGAATTTAGGGTGACCATATGCTTGAATCATGAAATGGGGCTGAGTGGTCTCCCCCACCAAAAATGCAACGAAAATATGAGTCGTCGATCAATGTAAGTCGGCCATTTAATAGTATTTGTAACCCGAAGAACCAGGTGGTGGTGGTGGTGGTGGCAACCGATTAGGAGTACGCCGGCTGCTGGAGTTTGAACCAGAGTTCATATCACCATTCTGTGCTGGGTCGCTGGAATTTCTGCTGTGACCATTGGATCGAGACCTAAAAGAATCACTGTGGGAATTGTAGTCAACAGAGCCATTAGCAGCTGCATCAAATGCAGATCTCCAGTCATCACCAGAAGGACCACTGGTTCTAGGACTGCTTTCTGCTAAGGAGACAGAGATTAAAACATCAGAAAACAATTTCAGGAAAGAAAGAGGAAAACACAAATATAACCAATCATTGAAACAACTTCCGGGCACGGCCATCTTATCAAATTATCAATAGGCATTAAAGGAATAACTACAGCGGTCATGAACAACACCCCCCACATTTGGGGGGAAGGGGGTGGTGAAAGATTGAACAAAGAACATTATTGATAATTAAAAATATGTTATATATGATGATATTTCAGGGTAAAGGCCAAATCAACATAATTTACAAGTTCATAACACATGCACTTGTTCAGTCATTAAAATAAGACCTTGCCCTCAACCTTACTCTTACAAAAGAAGATGCAATTTCAGCTCAAATTTATTGGCTACATTGACAAAGTTTTATGCTGGCTGTCAATCAACAGCAATCCTCCTCTCTTGAGGTTTGGGAATAAGTGGGACACTAAAATGGTTGGATGTATATGTGAGTGAGTGGAGAGGGGATTGCTTCGCCCACCGTGATAGTGTTACTATATGCACAGCCCCTGGATCCAACGTTGTGAGGTAGACCGTGTTATAAGGTCCTCATCCACCATGGATGGGTAACAAACATAAAATGTAACAGGACCTGAACGTTATCCATCCATCTATAAGCCTAGTTTACAATCTCTAGAATGATTTCTCTACAAAAATATAAACTTATGGCATATCATAAATGAATATATTTTTCCTTTGTTAAATTGTTCGTTAAAAACAGACATTTTCAAGGGTTTAAAGATGGTGGATAACACAAACCACTAATCAGCTGCATTCAGACCTGTGTAAGAGAGGAGAGAACAGCTTTTATGTACATACCTGCTCCTCCATTAGAAAAGCTGGAAGCAGCAGAAGCTCGGTTGTCATGAATGCTAAGTTGGCGCGTTAGTTTAGAAAGGAGAGAAGATTGTTTTTGGTAGCGATCTCTCCTACGTTTTACATTCTGGTCCTCTTGAAGCAGCTCTTCAATCCTGCCTGTGCTCTGTGCACTATCCATGCACAAATATAAAAATGATTAAAAACAATTGTTTTTTTTTTTTTAGTAAGTAATAAATATATATATTCAAGAACACTACCTTATGCAGAAGACATAAGGCAGAGAGAAAAGTACAAAGGGAAAGAAAGAGAAAAAAGAAAAAAGAAAGGAAAAGATACTAATTACACAAGAGAGCTAAGGAACAAAGGGAATGAATCACTAGAGGTGAATCCTCAAGCCCTAGACCAGTCAAATAGAGAGCCACTGAAATAAGCCAATAGCTGGTCATCCGAACTTTCCATGTCCTCAAACGTCCTCCTATTTCGCTCCCTCCAAAGACACCACATCAAGCATAATGGAGCTAAATTCCAAATGCTAGACACATGCTTTCCAGGCCAATTCCACCAACCAAATAGAGTAACCGCAACCGATCTTGGCAAGACCCAAGAAATCCCAAAAGATCTAAACACCAAAGACCAAACTCCACAACCGATGAGCCTTACCACAATGAAGATCTAAAGATCTAAAAACAATTGTTCCCTATCAACTACCTAAGAACCTTATATTTTATGGCAGAAAAAACAATATGATGGGAGCCACATATTGCAGTTAGGTATGGAGCACAGTAACAAGGCAGTCTGTTAAAAAAGTTCATGGTAGTGCAAAAAGAAAAACAACAAATGCCATGTAAATAGAGAAGCATGCAACCTGACAGAACTGTACAACTGATTTAGCATGTCTTCCTTGGCTTTCTCAACTTGGCAAAGAACAACTGCCTGTTCAACCAGTCAATCCCAAATGTGTTAAATCATTTCACAAGTTGACTTTAGGGATGACAAACGTAAAGTTGAAAACGTTGGCTTACTTTAGGGACATTTGCAGCCAAACTGTTCAAAACTGCTTCAACATAACCACGTACTTCTTGAGACATCCACCGAAGCTCCTCTTCAGGATCAGCAGGTTTTCGAGTCATCATATCCTTGAAAGTATAGGAGAGGAAGGAAAAAGTGAGTTAAAAAAACTTCATAATTTTGTGCACGAATACTTATGGATCAATTTAAGCTAAATAGAGGTTAGTAGGCAGTTCAATCAAAATTGCACCGGGAAATTACTTTTATTTTGTGTTTGGGTGTCATTTGTAGCCAAGATTTGGGGCTAAGTGAGGATTCAAAATTCACCATTTACAAATTCTGACTTTAGCGAAACATGATGCGGAAATTTAAAATTTCCCATGGGATTTACGGCCAGGATTTGGGGATCAAAAATCCCAGCTCCAAATCCCCTCAAAAAAAATCACGTTTGGGACTAGCTTATAAGCTAAATATTTGCTCTTACTTTTTCAAAGTACAAGTATACTTCAGCATACTTTCGACAATAAGTTTTCAGCAAAAAGCTAAAAAATTTGTTTCCAAACGTTACTCAATGCACAAAATCACAAAAAAATAATAATAATAATAAATATTAAATAGATCATCAACCTAGAGTGCAAATTCAAAATTTATGAAATTGGAAGAATTCTTCAAAAATAATCGGAGGGAAAAAGATTTATACAAGCACCATCAGAAAAAGATTTATAAAAGAATTTAGATAACAGCAGCTTCCATAAATCAGTAACTCACCAGAGAACCATCAGAAAGACTTTGTCGCATACCACCATCAGTGGGTGTACCCTTCAATTGTCCTGCTTTAGAAGGTTGAATAACACTTCTTATCTTATTCATCCATTCAGTCTTATCTGCCATACTCTCAGCCTTCAATACAACGGCACTATGAGCTGCAAGACAAATGGAGGTTGAGTTGAACATGGGGTTGTAAGAACTTTTTTTTTTTGAGAAGGGGGGGGGGGGGGGGGTTGTGGGGGGAATATCATCTAAGAAACAACAATAATGAAAGAAAAGGACATACATACCTTTCAACACAGTTTTATATGGAACCTTGCTAGTGAGCTTGAATACAAGACTGGGTGCTTTTCCAGAATCTGGTCCATTAGCCTTTTTATCCTTCGAACTCTTTGCTGGAGGTGCTGGTGGTTCTTCCTCATCTGAGACCTCTTCAATATTACATTCCTGCACAATAATTACATGAGATGGGTGATCATTGCTATTTGCATGAAGTACCATACCAAATGACATTCCAAAATTATACTACCCCTTCATACGCATGGGTAGACATGTATAAATTGTTTGTGTGATTTCTAATTCACCCATACATTTATCAAGATAGTAAAGCTAATATGACATTGCATCTTCCCAAACCAAATGATAAGCAGATTTATGAGATATGTCAAATTCTACAATACCTTACTGCAATATTGTTTGTATTTCCAAGAACAGCTAACTTTCTAGAAACAATTCTTAACATTTAAAAACAAGCAGATTTTCACGATACCGACGTGGCTCCATAATTTCATAGTGTCAACAATCTCAGCAAGATAGTCAACAAGAGAATTCACTTCTCCCTTGTTTATTGTGGACTAAAAATGGAAAACAAAATCTCTTACTTAGGGTTCCCAATGAACATAGCAAAGAGACAAACAGTTGCTAGGCATCAATTTCCCTTAATGCTTCCATATGAAAAAAATTCCAATTGCTTTCAGTTTGAATTAGCAGAAACCAATAGCCCACACCCAATTTTATAAAAGAATTTAAAAGATATTCTCAGTTCTACAAAAATAGCTTTGTCTAGAACCAATCTCTAGCAGGGTTAAACCAAAAATCAGTTCTACAAAATGTTTTACATAGATTCAATTAATTCAAAATTCAATGAGTTAGATATACAGCATTCCAGAGCAAACATAAGGATTGTTACATGCATTGCTATTCAGCTAAGTGAAAACGTGCATATTCACTAGATCACATAAATGTAGTACTTCACATACATAATATATGAATTTGTGACCCCAGAAAAAATGGGCCGCAGGCCTGCAACCCCACAATCCCATACTATAGAAATAGAGTGAATGCACCCGGTTAAGATATCAGGTGAAACTTTAAAGTTCTCTCCACTTACACTTCCTGTCTGGCTTTACCAAGGATGATGGAATTTGAAAAAGTAAAAAGACTCCCAAAAACTTGGGGTACGAGATAATTACTAATAATCACAGATCTGACAGTATAACAGTATCAACTGTTGTCCTTACCTCCAAAGTGATGACTCCACGAAAATGTCTTTCCTCTTGCTTTTTGGTGTACCCAAGCTGTAAAATAAATGAGAGGTCAAAGTAAATCCTACAGTTCACAATCATAGTAATGGTAGTAGTACATCAGCAACAAGTACACACATCTTATTTTATAAGACTTTAAATGTGAGGATATTATTGAACAAACCCAATTAGTGAATGTAAGCATGAAATCTGGCAGGCTTGGAACTAATGTTACAAACCTTTCCGGTCTTCTCGTTCAAAACAAACCAGCGCCGACTCCATCCGTTAGTTTTTGCACTTTTCTTTAGTATAAAACCTGCAGAAAATATAAAGATAACAACATATTAAACAGGGAAAAAATTAAGACAAAATGCACAGTTGTCATGCATGGTTGCCTGAAACTTTGAAAGCCTAGATGACCCCAGGTAACGGCTATGTTAACTTCTGACGAATGCTACTTCGGCAAAATGCCACTTCCAACATGCATAAAAAAGAAAAATGCCCCCTAAAAAGTGGTATATACAATCTCATATGAATACAAAATGTGCATACAAACCTGCCGTTATTTCTCCTTCAGGGCCTGCAGTCTTCAAACCTGAATTCTCCTGTGCTTCTTTCTCTGCCTGACCAGATTTCTCCTTCATTGATTTCAAACTTCCACCAGTTTGTTGACCAGCCATCTGAGGACTAGTTGCCTAGGACAAGGAAATAATTAACATATAATGAGCAAGGAATACTAAGAGACTAAATAACTAAAATAACAAGTTATATATATTAGTTCCCCAGGGGACAGGAGCAACAAAATCCAATAATGCACTTGTTCTTCCAAACTCATCCACTTTACATTGGAGAAAGAGATCTCCTACCCTGTTTAGCATTGCTTGCTCTGCATCTTGTCCTTTTTTTGTGGTACGTGTCTTGAGCTCCTCCTCCCGGCGCTGTCTCTCCATTCTGGGGAAAAAAAAGATAAATCATCCTGGTAAGTTGCAAGTAAATATTGGAAAATGGTACAAACAATTAAATATTGAACTAGCAATGAACACAACACACTCAGGAACAAGACACACTTATGGAAGAGAAAGACACAAAATTTCATAATACAAACATTAAATAGAGTTCTCAAGCTATGTAATGATGGCAAAGCTTTTAACACAACAGCTTTACAGAAATTGCAAGCATTTAACAAATGTCAAACATGCTAAAATCTGAAACCAGATGCTTTATTTTGATAATACACTCAGGAAGAAGACACAATTGAGAGATAGAGAGGGAGAGAGAGAGAAGAAATTCAATCAAGTGAAGATTATTTAGAATTCTCAAGCCATGTAGTGATGATATAGCCGCTAAAGGCTTAAAGCAGGCATGCCATCACATTACAATTGTAGAGTTTAACTCAACATTTTTGCACCCAAAAAAAAAAAAAATAAGCATTCAAAAACTGTCAAACATGTTATGGTCTGTTACCCATGCACCATGACATGTCACAATCTGAAACCAAATGCCTTAGAAACTAAAACCAAATTCTAAAACACATATTCAGGCAAAAGAATAATTAAAAAAAAATACCTTCTTTGCACCAAACGGATAAAATGTTGGGGCGGCACAAAAGCTCGCTCCATATCTACTAGTGCAACAACCATTTTCTTTGCTTCATTCTTAAACCCATCTAAAGCAGCACTTGCAATTGCCACAACCTTGTACGAGGTTAACATTGGTTAAGTTTCACGAAACAGAAAGATAAAAACAGAAGTGAAGTTAGACCACCCAAACTTGACTTCATACAATTGAACACAGTACAATTTATTTTTAGGAAAAAAAAAAAAAAAAAACAAAGAAAAATTTGATAAGAAAGTAAGGCACCATACCTCTCTCTTAAAAGGAGGGTATCTTCCAAGACCTGGTGTACCATTTGCAGCAGCAGAAACTATATCTACCAGGACACGGTGTACCTATTCGTTTGCACAAATTATCCAAATAAAGATTATACAGAAGAGTGTGAATGGCATGTATTAACTGTAGAAAAGCTCTTCCAAACCAAATAACTAGAAACACTTCTTGTTCCAAAATTTTGAGTCATTGTAAAGAATGTGAAGGCTGATTGATAGAACCCAAGAAATGATAGTCTCTCAAGCCTTCAATAGGAAAATATTGTAGAAAAATATTTTGGAAAGCCCACTAAAGTCAGAAGTTAGAATCTAGATGGTCGTGAAAGCCTGGATTTACCTCATCAACACAGAGTCGTGATGGTTCTTTTGCAAGCTCCAAGACACCTTTAATTAAGGATCTTAAACCCTTTTCAGGGGATATGAGATATGGCTGATAACCATCCGCTTCTAACACAATCTAATACAAATTTCAAAATGGAAAGGTCAAAGGAAGACTGAAAAAGAAACCTTGAAAAACAATACAAGATAACTTAAAATAAGGGAATTTGGAAAATAGTGGAATGACAAAATATACCCTCTTGACATTATTGATATCAAAATGTCTGTCTAAAGGAAGTTGCTTGATTCTATTTGGAAAGTTCCCCTCGAAACTGGCAACAATTTTCCAACCCGCACCCTGCAAAAAAAATTAGTAACAGCGGCAGCTCAAACACATGACTCAAGAAGCAATTGACTGAATGAATATCATAAGAATATCATTTGCTGCTGAATGCCACAAATAGTTCAGTTACTGTTGGAGAAAAGAGGCAATTGCCAATGGCTCAGGCTATCCAAATGAACAACCAGAAACATGTGAAGAAAGTTAAGAATCGCACCAGATGAATTTCTGAAAAAAATATTACTATCACCATATACAAATACTTAAAACAAAATGTCATTTCATACACAGCTTCTTGTGTGAAAACAAAGGGAAGAGGAAGAGGAATGCTGGCAAGAAGCATAGAGCAATTATATCCATTTTTATAAACTCATCTTACCGTATAATATTTATGCAATCACAAAATTGTCTTCATACCACATTAATGATCTCTTAGAATAAAGTTCAAGGAAACCTGTCGACTCAGCAGTCAGTACATTCACTAACTTATAAGGACTTTTGAGTTTGCTACCACTGCCTGGTACACACCAGCTAAAGTTAAAAGTTTTCTTTGGCAGTTTTAAAATACACTTCTTCTTCTTCTATTTTTATAAGTAGTTTTAAAATATACTTCTTTTCCGTCAACTCAAAACCTGACAGCTTTAGAGAACCCACTAGAGTGGAATTGCCTCCATTTTTCAAAGGTAAGCTTCTCCATAGTGATTTGCTCATTTTTTTTAATTGATAAGAATTGAGATGGGCAGCAACTAACAACCTTGATACAACTTTAGAGATCTTTCACCTTTAATAAAATTCCCAAGGTCAGCAAGGGCAAATGTTGACCAATGAATAAGGAAAACTTCTTGACTACGAGAAGGTATATTACGTAGATAAATTTCAAAATAATAAACACTTTGATTTATTGATAAATTGAAGGGATTCGAAAGATTATATGCCAAATATAAATTTAAAAAAAAAACCCTTCAAATTGGAAAATTTACATGCTTAAGACTAAAGTTTACTGAACTAAGCAGAAAAAAGGACAGAAAACCTCACCTCACCGGAAGTAACATGCTGCAGAAACTTATCCTCAAATTCACGACAAAGTTCCAAGGCTAGAGCCCTAGTGCCCTCAGAACTATTCACCATTTGCTCACCAAGCCTTACCAACTCATCCTGAACTACTTGAGACTTGCCCTGCAACCTGCACAAATGTGAAGGACAGGTGTTGATAAGGAGCCAAATTAGATGGAAAATCACAACATGCATGGCAGAGGGAAGACTGTAAATCCATTCATAAGCTGTTCTATTAGAAAAGGTATTCAGTCTTAAATTATATGTATGGCCATAATTTTACATGTAAACCTAATTAATTTGATTTTCACCTATCAAAAAAAATGCATGTAAACCAAATTAATAAACTAGATTTATTCGCTAAATACAACCTGCATGTCAGAAGTAGATGGAAGAGCAAACTATGACCAATTTACAGAGCTAAAAATCAGGAGAAATTTGTATGAGTAACCTAATAATAAGTTAACATTTGAAAACCTCCTCATATAAGTTTTGTCCTCCATACATCACAAAACTCCAAAATCCAAACTTCTCAAGAATTATAACAAAAATAAGGAAACAAAGTCACATTTGTTGTAAGTAAAAACATTAGCCATTACCAGAATTAAATTTTAGAAGAAAAGCAAAACAACTGATCTAAAAAATGCATGTAGACACAAAAAGTTCAAAACAAAATGTTATGGTAGCAGCAAAAGACCCACCCAGAGAGGATATTAGGAAGCCGGACTTTCATACGATTGCGAATCTGCTGTGCCAGAGCATCCACCAAAGCTATTCTCCCAAGCTTACTTTGAGGGGCTCCAGTTAGTATGGACTTTAGACTTTCACTCTCTGCCCTCCATGCAGTTTCCAAGGAACTCTCGGAGCCAACAGATCCAGATGTGGAGGCTATTGCAACCGATTGACCTATTAAAGCAACCCATGGCATATCAGATGCTCTTGAGGGCCCCTGATTTAACAGGAGAGCCTGAACAGCAGCCAGAGCTTTCTGGTCTGATGCAGCTTGATCTATTTTACTAATTACACCAATGGTTCTGGTACCTGTAATCAACATACAATTCCCCACTTAATTACTTATAGAATCAAATGATTAACAAAGAGAAAGAGGATGAATGCATTTGGGAATGAGGGGAAACAGAGCGCATGAACTTTTGGATAGCAGTGCCTCATATGCACTAAGGCACAATTATTTACAACAGAGCTTAGTTCACAGTAAGGAACAAAGTCAAATTTAACCTCCTGTCCCACAGAAATAAGTTAGAAACATAAAAGCAATTTACCATCTCCATCAAATTCCTTGGCAACTCTAAGGGCTCGAGACGAAGCAATTTCAGGTGCCTGGGCTGCAGGTACTATAACTAGCAGAATGGCATCGTTATGCTCAGCATATTCACTAACCTATACAAGAACCATTAAAAAATTGTTAATCAAAACTGTTTCTACTAATTCAAACACACACAAACTACGACAAGACCATTCATTGAGAACCTATTTATTAAAAGTAGATAGATAAATAAACCAATTGGACACATCCGACAAAACCCATTGCAAGAATGATGAACTCTAGGGTCTTGGCCATATAAATCCTTGTATCAAACAAAGGTCTAAGACTCTAAAAGTACTAGGCACTACTTACCATTGACTCATCCATGATCCGTTGATCCAGCCCAGGTAAATCAATCAACTTCAGGGGAGGAGCTGTGGAGAAATAAAGTTAATAGAATATATAATAAGTACAACAAATGAAACCAATGCGATCAAAGAATACACATGATGGCAGGGAATCAAATAAATGATGAACAAACCCAATACAGATGTCCATTATAACCTCTCGACTAGAAAAAAAACAAAAACAAAACAATTGATGCCTTCATATTCAGAGCATTATACATAAAGCCCAAGTAAGATTGCAATTAAAAAATAAAAGGTCATGCCCAATACACAAGGCTTTCTCTTTTGTGGGGAAGGTAAATAAATTTTGTTTTTGAGCTATAACAAAATATATTTTTGCAATCTCATATCAAGAATTTTTGGAAAAACTTCTCATTTTGCAAATCAGGAAGTCATACACACACGCGCACACACACACACACAAAAAAAACATTTCAAAAGTAAATCTTAGGGCATAATTTCTTTTTCTTCTTTTTTTTTTTTTTGTGAAAATTCATTACATAAGCTCAAAGGACAAAGGGCACCACCCATGTACACAGGAAGTGTACAAAAGTTGCATCAAAATTAAACACTAAAAGTACATTGATCAAGCAAGTCAGGAAAAGCAGCAAAAGGAAACAACCCTAAAATACCAATAAAAATAAAATAAATAAAATAAAAGTAAAATAAAAAACAACCCTGAAGCATTTATCCACCCAAACAAAATCTGCAGGAATAAAATTTTAGAGCATAAGCTAAGAGGGATAAAGGACTATCAATTACGAACTGACCCGTGCTTGTGCGTAGCTTCAAATATATTTCATCTCGACTCTTGCCTGAGGAACTCTTACTCAATCTATCCTGTAGAGAATGTCGCAACGCACCTGCAGAAGAACCACAACAATCAAATAAAATACATAAAACGGTTGAAGAGAACCATCCCGTAGTGTTTGTCACATTATCACTAAACTTCCTGTCATCCCACAGTATTTGTAAGGGATAAGCATCACAGACATCCCACAGGGCAGGTCAGTGATACCAGTGAAATCCTCGGAAAGATTATGATTTTTGCAAGTATAAACATTTCCAGCCATAAAGACATGTAGTTGATCTAATTAGAGACTATCCATAGTAGTTACTAACTTGCAGAAACTTGTTGAGATTTATTGTCAATCTGCAAAACAATCGATTTGCTGCTCAAAGAACCATCCCTCTGTAAATCGATGCTTATGGGCGCCCGTGTGGCACCATTTTCACCAGTTGGCTGAATGAAGAAGAGAAAAAATAAATAAAGCTATTCCGGGTTCTATACATTATACGAAATAATCAAAAAGAACCACATAAAATCCAAGCTTACCAAAACAGGATGACCAATTAAACTGTTCAAGACAGCAGATTTACCAGCACCCTGTCCAATTGTTGGTGCACCAAAAAAATTATTACATCAGGACCTCCAAACAGCCAAAGCAGTATTACACAGCATAAGAATGGACCCAAATGGTTACAAAATAGACAAACAACACTGAAATCATAATTTTTCAATTTGGCCCCATCTTCAAACAGATTCCCGTAATTTCCAAGCATAAATAAAACATAAAAATTTGGACATCCCAATTAAAACTCAAAATTGAAACATAGCATAGTACTTCACATAGCACTGAGCTTCAAAATTTTACTGCAATTCAAATTCCAAAATTCCCTCAATTCCAAGCAAACAATTAAAAACAGTTTCATCTAAGTGTTATAAACGACATCAATTCCCACCTCTGCATTCACTGTTCATCGAAATCCCCAATAACAAAACACTTTCAAGAAATCGAACTATAATTTCTCTAACAAAAAGCGGTCACTGTAAATCAAGTACAACAATATCTAAATTTTCTCATTAAGCAATAATGTCTTTCAAAGCTAATCTAAAATAGCACTTTCACTCGGTTTCCTATCCTCAGTTTTCACCATAACCAAACATATCAAATATCAAAACACATAAACTAGTCAAAATCCAAAAGCTCAAGCATACGAGCACAAAATCTCCAACCAACCTATACATACAAATATCTCTATACACGCGAAAACAAGAGCAGAAAGAGGAAGATGAAGGAACTCACAACATTGCCGAGAGCAACGCAATTAAGAAAAGTGGAGGCTCTTCTAGAAGAAGAACCAGAGGAGCTTGAAATTTCGTCAACGTCTTCGTCGGCGAGCAGAGCCGAGGCCTGTCGCATCGACTCCGATAGCTGACACAACTCCTCGATCGCCTCCATCGACTCGAGCTTTCGAAGATCTCCGACGATCTGATTCTCAAAATTTTACGGATGAACGAAAATCGGAGAAAACTGAAATAGCGCAAAGAGATCGATCGGAGTGAAATCGGAATCGGAGAGATCTGAAGGAATTAGATCTCTCTCTCTCTCTCTGAGAAAATATTATGCGTTTGTATTTTTAGGGTTTGAACTTTGAATTGAATTTCAACGATTTGAAATGGGAAAAAAAGGACGAGAGGTAATGCGCGAGAAGAACCCCTCTCTCTCTCTCTCTCTCGTTCTCTCTACTTTGAACTTTCTCTCTCTTATTTGAATCTTTTTTTTTTTTGGTTTATAACTTGGTTGCTTTTTTTTCCAATTTTAAAATCTCTCTCTCTCTTTTCTTAACAGTGTTGTTTTGCGTTTCTTTAATTTTTTTTAATTTTTTTTTCTTTTTGGATTGGATCTGAATCGGTTTGTGGGACCTATTTCGTCACAGTGACTAAATTGGTTCAATTTTAATATGAGTTAAATCAAAGCTGAAACTATTTTAAAATTTCCCTAGTTTAAATTTATTTCGATTTATTCATATTTATTTATATTATAACCAATTTAGATATGCTTGTATGTTGACATGTCAAATTTAAAAACTAATTTTCAGTAAGTATATATACTTAAAAACAGCAAAAATTTCCCCTAACCAAAAAAAAAAAAAATTTAAAAGCTTGTATTCTAAAGAAATGGGTATTCAGGAAACATATTTGATTTAATTTTAAACCAATTTTATACACACAAAATTTTACAAAATGAAAGTCAATTAATGGTTCCTAATTCCTATTAAATTCTCAAAAATTAAAAAATTGTTTGTATTAATCTAATAGAATAGTTTTAAGGTTCATAAAGTCTGTTTTAAATTTTTAGCCAACATCAAATTACTCGAGGCATATTCTCAATATTCAGTAATTTATAAATCTTTTCTTAAAATTTATTTTTGTATATTTATATATTTTCCATTTTGATTAAATTTTATGCCATGCCCAAATACCATCTAAGAGCATCCACATTATTAGATGCAAACTTTCCATCTATTTTGCACAAAAAAGCTATTTTTTTTATTTTACACACCCATTTTTACAAAACACTCACATCAGTTTATCTATTCTACACATTTATTCAATAAAATATCAATTCTTTTGCAATTTTTAATTATTTTCTCCCTCACCATCTCTCTCTCTCTCACAAACCCAATCCGCCACTCTCTCACTTTCTCATCAACCAAACAATAATTACACTCCTCCATTTCATAATAAAATAACCACAAAACATCCAAACAATATTCCATTTTCACTTTCTCAGATTTGCTCACGAACCAAACACTTTCCCAGATTTTCTCACAAACCAAACAACTCAAATTTAAGACAAATTAAACAAAATTTTCTCGAATCCTCCCACCTCCATCACCACCACCACCACACAAACCACCATGAACGACTATGACAAATTTCCCAACCAACTCATTCATCACCTCCTCCACGGGCCCACACCTACACCACCACAAATCTTAAGATTTTAGCCCCAATTCGACGATCTCTTCATCTTGATTCCAATGGTGCCGGTGATGAGGACGGTGAGGTTGGAGTCAGTGAGGCCGATGACAAGGACGGTGAGGGTTGGAACTAGAAGGAAAAGAGAGAAGGAAAAAGAAGCAGAGATGAGAGAAAAAAAAAATTAATAAAATAATAAATGATTTTTTGCATTTTACAAGACTTTGCATCCACTGACGAGGATGCTCTAACATTAGTAAGTTGTTTCTAGAATGAATCATTTAGCCAAGGGGAAACAAATTAAACAATTTTTAACCAAAAAAATATACATAAGTAACAAATAGAATGACCACTGTGCACTCTTGGCGCAGTGGTCATTCCACAAATATAAATGCTTGTGGGATGTGGAAGGTAAAGACCGATATTCAAGTCTCTAAAAGGAAGTTTCACACACATATACATTTAAATTATGTTAAAGTAAAAATTCTATATTGTTAAAAAAAAAAAAAAATAGAATGAAGAGATTGGGGAAAAATGAATAGGAAAACGAAATTTCATGCAGTTGCTGGTGCTTTTCGCGGCCATATCAACGTCCAAACAAGCTATCTTTCTCCTTCCCTCACCCCACCCAAGGACAAATAGACAATACAACACTTTCTCTTTAAGCAAAAACTACCCATGGGTACCAAAGCACAGATATGCAGTAATTAAAGCAGCATTTATTTCTTTTTTTTATGTCTTTCAAATGTGACTAAAACTAGTTGATGGATCATGATTTAAGTATACAGGACAAGTTCTCAGCCAAAAAAAAAAAAAAAAAGTAAACAGGACAGGTTCATCAAAAAAAGTAAACAGGACAGAACCAATCATTTTTCTTTGAGGAGCTAGATTTTAATATAAAAATATTATTTTTAGCATATAAAAAAAGAACATATATGAATCAAAGCAGATATGAAGTGGGAAATGTTGATAATGATTAAATGGAAAAAATAAACATAAAAATAACAAAGAGAAAGCTTTGTCCTTTTATTAGGGGAAAAAAATAAACTTCAGACATTTTAAGAAGCATGATTTAGTTAACTAATATTCTGATATCGCTTTTTTAATTTATTTAATTGATTTCCAATTATTCTATCACATGATTGTTCACTTGAAATTGTGATTTTGTTCAAATTACTTCTATAATCATTATTTTATGAGTATAGATAATTCATATATTTTGTAAATATACTTTATTCATCACATATTTTGTGATTATTCATAGTAATATTATTTTCATATTTGCACACAGACTCTCTCTCTCCCACTCTTTTTTTTTTTTTTTCTTGAAGAAACTCTCTCACTCTCTGTGTAATAACCCAACTAGTAGATATAATACAAAGAGGTCCTTTCATATTTTTATTGAGAATTCATAGGCCACGTCACCATAAAGTCCTCCAAAAAAACCTTCTCCAAAAAAAAGAGTCACCAAATAATGAACAACCTTAAAAAAATCTGAAGTTAGTGGGATCCATCATGGTGATGCCACCGACCCTCCCACTTTGCAAATGTGAAATAGAATCTACGCATTTAGTATTTAATGTAAAACCATATGGTGAACTTGTAAGAATAAGAGGATTCCAAAATAACCGGACAGACTACTATTCCAAAACGAGAAAAGGTTGCGGCCGTTGTTGGACTCCGTGATATAAAATATAAGCAAAAAGAAAGAAAATTTGTTGCAACGTTTCATCGAGGCTTTCCATATGGTCTGTGTTAAAAATGGGCCGACATAATATCGAGGTCAGTTATCCTTCTTTGATCGAAAATGACATCTTCAATTAGAAAGGACTCTTGCCAAAAATCTTGGATCTTAACTTGTAAGTAAGTTTTAGGTATAGAGCACGGTGAAAGATGCTCCCTCCTCTCATAATTATAGTGGGTTCGCTCATTAAATTTATAATAAGGTCTATAATGAATGTGAGAGAGGGAATACAATTTTATTATACTCCGAGACTATTTAAGTATTTCCCCTCAACTGGTATCTAATGCAGTTTTCAATGATGATAATATGGGGTTCAAACTTCAAATTTCTCTCTAATGTAACTATCAAATTATCAACAAAAGGGGCTTTACAAACCGGAATCCAAATATCTACAAAGATTGGATATGCATGAAATTACAACAATTGTTGTATATGATAAATTTCACAATATTTGAGGTGTCATATTATTATTAATTCAACATTACTTTCACATAGAACCACTACATACATCACTTTTATTTTACATGAATCATGACATGTTATCTTAACGAGAAGGTATTTGGTATCAAATGATACCATATCAGCGGTATCAAAATTCAATAAGTATGAGACATGTCAACAAAAAATAACTAATCCACTAACAAATGAAAGACATGTGTTAGTGGGTAGTTATTTTTGCACACATCTCTCTCATTTATAGGATTTTGATAAGGATGACATGGTATCATTTAATAGAAAATACTTTTTCCATCTTAACAATTGTAAATATAAGTTGTGAATTTATTGTATATCTATACTCACTAATAGATTATTCATTCTTGAAATAATTGTTGATGGTTATTCTTGAAAAAAAAAATTTGTTCATAGCAATATCATCAACTCATTTTGACTCTTTTCAAAGTTTTCAAAATATTTTCGAACAATCTCGAACAATTGAAAGTTGAAACACATTTTATAAAATCAACACACATATCTTTGGGAGAAATGCTATGTCCACATCATTTTCACAACAAATCTTAAGTTACAGGTTGTTATTAGTTGTTATTGGTTGTTATTATTAGGGCAAAAAATTAATATCAATGGTAGGTTTAAATTTGAACCAATAACAACTAACCACCTATAATTTATTGTGAAAAAATGATGTGGATTTAACTCTTCTCTATTTTTGGATCAAAATCAACCAAACTTATTTACCACGACCAAAGGAGTAAATGGTAGCATCAAACTATGATCAAATTCGAAGTACAAAACACCCCGACTATCAATTCATGTCAAACTCTATGGTTTGGTAAAGTTTTACTTGCTTTGATCGAGGTGGGGAATGAATGATAATTAAAATCTTATTTCACCTTATAAAGAGATCAAACAATGTCACTAAGCTTACAAAACTCTTGGCACACATCCTTATTTTCTTAATTAAGGAATTCTACGTTACCTAACCCAAGAGTTTGATGGATTTCTTTTTAGATAGAAGTTTTATAGAGTTTAACCTATCATCATTATACATATCATCCTTGCTAGAGATGATAATGAAGAGAAGCGGGTCTAGATCATGGGTTCTCTCCCCTTGCCCAACTTTGCATGTCGAGACAAGTTGTCTTGCCCCATCTTTGCCCCCCATAAGGGCCCTGCATGGTTCTACCCTACCTTGCAAAATCCCACCCATTTTAATTCACCCTACCTTGCTTCACACCTATTACAATAATATGATTTTTTTAAAATCGCAATTAAATTGATCGCACCAATCAAACTAATTTTTATTAAGCTATTCAATAATATAAACCAAAGTATCTAACAATATAGTTAACAAAAAAAATTAAAAAAAAAATATATATACTCAAGTAGTTTGATACTTAATAATATAAATTAGTAAAGATCCTAGGGGTATTTCGAAATATAAATTAAATAAAGGGTGTTTCTGCAAATATATGCGAGATAGGGAGGGGCAACCTAAATCCATCTCTACCTTGCCCCCAAGATGTGAGGCAAAAATCCCAGTCCATCAAGTGGGATTGCGTTGGCTCAAAAGTCTCTCTCTCCCACGTAGGAGTGCTCTCTCTCTCTCAAATGTTCTTTTCCTCTCTCAAGTGTTTTTTTTTTCTCTTTCCTCTATAGAAGCGTTCTCTAAGGCCCTAATTCGGAGCTTCTAGTTCTGATTAGGTGGCCTCAAAATCATTGGAAGGCTTGAAATCTCACGGTAATAGTCAAAGTTATGGAGCAAAGGCTAATAGATGTCTTGAAGAACATGCAGCTAACGGAAGAAGAAGAGTTGCAGATCTCAATTTCAGAAGAAGGTAGAGCACAAGTAATAGAGGAGTGTTCTCAAAGCCTGATGGGAAAGCTTTTGACAGACAAAAAGCAAAACTTGTGTGCTTTGAAGAACACTTTAAGGACTGCGTGGAAAATAGGCCAGAATTTGAAGATCGTGGAAGTTGGAAATGATATTCTTCAATTCAAGTTTGCCAACGAATATCAGCTAAGGTGGGTCGAAACAAATGGGCCATGGAACTATGAAAATAATCTCATGTTGCTCAAAAGATGGGAGAGGGGAATGACGACAGGCAATATCTCTTTTACCCACTCTCCTTTTGGGGTTTGCCTTTTGATATGATGACAGAGAAGATAGGAAAGGAGATAGGTAGCAATTTGGGGATCTTTATGGTAGTGGATACAAGATCATGGATGTCAGAGCAATCAAAATTCATGAGAATAAAAGTGAATCTTCCATTGGAAAAACCCTTAAGAAGGTGTGGAAAAGTAGCTAGCCCAGAAGGGGAGAGTTTCTGCATCCAATTTCGGTATGCAAGATTGTTGGTTTTCTGCTTCAGGTGTAGAGTAATGGGTCATGATGAGCAACATTGCAAAAAAAGTGGCCAACCAAATCAAACTCTGCAATATGGTGAATGGTTAAGGGCTCAAGGAGGAAGCAAAGTTAGATTATCAAAAGAAGAACAAAGAAGAAATCCACTAACCCAGCAAGTTGATGACACGACAATGCAAGAAAGGATGCAGGTAAGGGCGGAAGACGATGGCTACCTTACTTCCTTTGGCAGTGCACACTCCAGGGAAAATCTTGGAAATGAAAAATGAGGAAGTCTTGTCTCAGTGATGTCAGAGGAAGGTGAGCACCCCACGCAAGAGGTACGTCAATTTCAAATTCAAATTCAAAATAGTAGAAATGATAGGATAGAAGCAAGGAAAACGGGGAAAATATTCACGATGAAAAGGGGAAGGAAAAAAAATCAAAATATTGGGTCGGCCCGTACCTCTATGTCAACAGTAAGATGTGAATGTGGGGTAAGGGGGTAATATATATAGGCCGTGAAGAAGCAAAAAATATGGAGTTCCAGAAAGTCACTAGCCTAGTTAAAATGGACTTTGGGCTTAGTATAGAGAAGGGAAATAATGATGAGGAATATAAAGTCCATAAAAAGAAGGGTAATTTGAAGAAGTTAGCTCGTGGTCAAAACAAAGAAAATGAAATGGGAAGGGATGTAGCTAGCAGTATAGTGGGTGTAAAGCAGACTTTGTGGGCAGATGAGGAAGAGGCAGATGCAGGAAGGCAGAAAAAGTTTTGTGGTAGTAACTCAATCCCTTTTGATCTATCGGCGGTGTCTGTAGAGCAACACCATCGAGAGCCATGAATACCTTAAGCTGGAATTGCAGGGGGCTGGGGAACCCCCAAGCAACTCGAGCATTACGCGATCTTGTGCAACGATGGTGCCCCAAACTGGTATTTTTGATGGAGACAAAAGCTAGAATGAGCAAGATGAGGAGAATAATGGTGAAGGTAGGTTTATTAAATGGAGTTATTGCTCCTAGCAAGGGAAAAAGTGGTGGAATAGCCATGTTATGGGAAAGTGATCTAAATGTGGAGCTTAAAAGTTTTACTATGTATCATATAGATTCAGTAGTGACTGATCCTACATCTGGTTTTAAATGGAGAATCACAGGTTTCTATGGCAACTCGGATACAAATTGGAGGAAGGAGTCTTGGGAGTTATTACAATTCCTTAATGCTCAATTTCATATGCCATGGGTCTGTATGGGGGATTTTAATGAAATCTTATCAAGCTCTGAGAAATGGGGAGGCCCAGAGAGACCCCAACAACAAATTGATGGTTTTAGAAGAGTAGTTAATGTTTGTGGCTTTATGGACCTTGGATATGAGAGACTAGATTTTACTTGGTGTAACCAAAGGTCAGCTGGGGAAAGAATTCAATTAAGACTTGATAAAGTGCTAACTACAACAGAATGGAAAGATTAATACAGAGATGCTAGGGTCCTCCATGTAGCGGATTCAACTTCAGATCATTGCGCTCTAGTTCTAACGAACCAAAGGAATATCCAAGGAAGGGGAAAGAGGAGATTCCATTTTGAGGCAACATGGGTTAGACACGATAAATGCAAGGAGATAATTCAAGATGCTTGGAAGAATCATTCAAGTTTTCAAATGGCTAGTGAACTTGCCGAGGGTCTGAAAGTTTGTGCTAAGGGCTTGACAAGATGGAACAATTTTGACCTTAGGCATGATGCACGAATGATAAAGGAGAAGAGAAAGTAACTGCAAGTTCTAGTCCAAGCTAACAGGGATGGAAGTAGGGGAGAGGAAATTAATGCACTAAGGAAGGAAATTAATGAAATGCTAGATGATGAAGAAATCAAGTGGAATCAAAGATCCAAAGTCCAATGGTTGACCCTTGGTGACAAAAACACAAAATATTTTCATCACAAAGAATCTCAGAGAAGGAAGAAGAATGAAATCTGAGGCTTACTAGATGGAGAAAGGAATTGCTGTGAAGAGAAAACAGACATAGCAAACATTGCTGTGAGTTACTTCAAAGAGCCGTACTCTACTTCGTTCCTAACTAGAGTGATGGAAGTAGCAGATTTGATACTGAGAAGGATTAATAGGGAGATGAATGAAGACTTAACAAATTACTTCCTAAGGGAAGAGGTTATTTAAGCTATCCGAAAAATGCACCCAACAAAAGCGTCGGGCCCTGACGGTATGTCTGCTATTATTTATCAAAAGTATTGGGATATCATTGGGGATGATGTGATAAAAATTGTCCTTAATATTCTTAACTTCAATGCCCCCATAGCTGAGTTAAACAAGACAAATATAGCCCTCATTCCTAAAATAAATAATCCAACAAAGATAAGTGAATTTCGACCAATAAGCCTCTGTAATGTTTCATACAAAATTGTGTCAAAGGTTCTTGCAAATAAACTGAAACCTCTTCTCTCCACTATCATTTCTGAAAGCCAAAGTGCTTTTGTTCCAGGTATACTCATAACTGATAATTTCCTTGTTGCTTTTGAAATCATGCATTACCTAAAGAAAAAAAGGGATGGCAAAGAGGGGTATATGGCAATTAAATTAGATGAGTAAAGCCTATGACAGATTGGAATGGTGTTTTCTTGAAAAAATTATGACAAAAATGGGCTTTGATAATAAATGGATTAAATTGATTATGAGTTGCATAAATTCTGTATCCTATTCTGTTTTCATAAATGATGTGGCCCATGGATGTATAACTCCCACGAGGGGGCTACGTCAAGGCGATCTCTTATCTCCCTACATGTTTCTTTTATGTACAGAAGGGCTAATGGCTTTGATTGTGGAGGCAGAAAGGAAAAGGAAGATTTCTGGCATTTCTGTTTACAGGGGTAGCCCAACAATAACCCATTTCTTATTTGCCGATGATAGTGTGATTTACTGCAAGGCAACAGAGCAAGAAAGCAAAGAACTATCTGAAATTCTGCATAAATATGAGGAGGCAACAGGCCAAAAAATAAACACAGAAAAGTCATCGGTCTATTTTAGTAAGAATACTGATGAGGAGACAAGAGAAAGGGTGAAGGAAGCATTGGGCTCAATGCAGAACGCACAACCAGGAAAATACTTGGGTCTACCTTCGATGATTGGAAGATCAAAGAAACAAAATTCAATAAAGTCAGGGAGAGAGTAGGGAAAAAGATGACTGGTTGGAAAGAGAAATTGTTATTGATTGGAGGACGAGAAATCTTTATAAAAGCTATTGCTCGGGTTGCACTCACATACATAATGGGGTGTTTCCTACTCCCTAAAGGTCTTCGTGAATATATTGAGGGGATGATACGAAATTTTTAGTGGGGGCAGAAGAATTGAGAATAAAAAATGGCATGGGTTAGCTGGTCAAGAATGTGCAAATCAAAATTAGAGGGGGGAATGGGGTTCCATGATCTTTATGATTTCAATTTGGCTATGCTTGGCAAAGCAGGGATGGAGGATGTTGGAAAATCCCGCATCGCTTATGGTTCGCATGTACAAAGTAAGGTACTTCCCCAATGGGGATATCTTAAATGCAAGCATAGGCAGCAACCCATCTTATGCTTGGAGAAGTATTCACAAGAGTATAAAGATTATTCTGCAAGGAACAAGATGAAGAGTGGGAAATGGGAAGACAATCCATATATGGGATGATAGATGGTTGCCAACATCAACAACTTATAAAGTCATTTCCCTATGGAAAGATTTTGGAGACTTCCCTATGGTATTGGCCTTAATTGACCAAGGCACTGGAAGATGGAGAAAGGACATTCTTGACAGAATCTTTCTTGGCTTTGAAGTGGAAAATATTCTAAGCATCCCAATACCTCACTACCCACAGGAGGACCAATTAATATCGGTGGGAAATAAAAAAGGAATCTTCACGGTGAAAAGTGCATATTTTTGGCTAGGGAAATAGTAGAGAAGCATGAAAGAGGTGAATCCTCAGTGGGAGACATATGTGCCCCACTTTGGAAAAAGATGTGGCACCTAAACATCCTGGCCAAAGTGAGAATTTTTGCCTGGAGACTATGCATGAAGGCCATCCCATCTATGCTGAATATGTGCAATATGGGAATTCAAGTGGATCCTACTTGCCCTATTTGTTACGGGGGAACCTGAGTCAATTGAGCATGCAACATCTACTGTGAAGCTGCTAAAAG
Organism: Quercus agrifolia; assembly: GCA_029955455.1. Classification (NCBI taxonomy): domain Eukaryota; kingdom Viridiplantae; phylum Streptophyta; class Magnoliopsida; order Fagales; family Fagaceae; genus Quercus; species Quercus agrifolia. Next base: position 606,644 of record JARQAD010000007.1, on the reverse strand, counting down.
AGTTTGGAGCAAATGGAATGAATGCCCTCTTTGTTTGAATGAAAGCAACATGGAGATAATGGATTTGGCCTTATATTTGTTAGAAAAAGGAACTCAGAGGGACATGGAGATCTTTGGTGTAACCTAGATGATATGGTATAATAGAAACCAAATTTGGGAGACAGCAATCCAAATGATAAAGGATTTCAAGGGGACTAGGAGCTGGGATATAAACCATCCTTAGAGAAATGAGAAAGCATGGACACCCCCCCCCTGTGGGTTTCTTCAAAATAAATGTGGATGGGGCTGTTCCCTCTGTTGAAGGTCATTCCAGAGTGGGTGTTATAATCAGAGATTGGGAAAGGAAGGTGGTGGTAGCTAAATGCATTCCTCTATCGGGTCGAATGGCTGTGGAGGAAACAGAGGCCATAGCTATGGAACAAGGAATTATCCTAGCAAAAAATCTGGGCTTGGAAAAGACCATTTTTGAAGGGGACTTGATGCAGACAATTCAAACTATTGAGGCTAAGGAAGTGAGAAGTGTGGTTGGCCATATTGTGAGAGGTATTCTGCAAAATCTTCCTAACTTCTAGGAGGCAAAAGTCATACATATTGGTAGGGATGGCAACAAAATAGCCCACGAATTTGCACACTGCTTGCAAAACAATCTGCTAAGGAACAGGTTAAAAGTTTTCTAAGTTGTGGTCTAGGTTGTTGCTGTGTTCCTCCTTTTGCCATGCTCTGTTCTGTAGCTTGTGCTCTGTTTTTTTAGTGCATCTTATATTGGCTGTTATGAATGAAAGTTTCAGATTGTTTTCAAAAAAAAGTGGGATCGTGTTGGCTAGGTTGAGTCCAAACATGGCATAATTTTTGTGCCATACATCTTTCTTAAGGGTACCATTATATTTTAGGTTAAAATCACGAGTTCAACACACTATTTCAAGTAACACATGAGAATTCAATGCATAACTTTGAATGATTATTTTTATTAAAATATTTTTTTAGCTAAATAACTTGGGGAACCTGTTTGTGCTCCGTAAGGGTGGAACTAGATTTAGGACTTTCAAATAAAGATTAGGGAAAATTCATCCCGAAATTAGAAGTCCAATGTTTAGTGATTTGTCTGATTTCACATTACAACAATGCTTGTGATGCACCTTATTACATGACTTTTCAACACGTCTATATTGCACATATTGATGATTAATCTATTGAATTATAGTAGTTTGTAATTGATAAGAATTTTAGATCATTCGAGAAAAAAAAAAAAGGGAAATGCTAGCGAGCATCCTTAGGGCATTGGTTAAAAATCTATTTTAGAAAAAATTTGACATCATTTTTATGGGAAATGAAAAAAACTGTTAAAACATTAATTTTTTTTCCCATAAAAATTTCATTTAATTGGATTTTTAACCAATGCCCCAAGGGCACTCGTTAGGATGATCCAAAAAATAAATTATAATGGAAGCCATTATAAGTATTGACCTAACGTTCCATTTGATTGAAGTATTTTTTTTTTTAGAGAGTTTCAACTTATGACATCTACTCCTGATGATAGCTCTTTGATTGGAGGACTTGGTTCACGTATTTAGGTGGTGAGTGGAGTATTTATGTAGTAATATTTTTATGGTTCGGTAGAAATGTTTAAAAAATTATTGAAAAGTCAAAACAACTAGACCAATGAAAATATGTAGTATTTATTATGTAACTTTATTATTTTATTATTTTTTTTTTTGGAAAATAAGTTTTTTTTTTTGTTGATGAGATTTGGAAAATAAGTTAAAGTAAAAAGAAATGTTATATTTACAACATTTTTTACAAACAAATCATAAATAACATATTGTTTCGAGTTGTTATCGAAAAACCAAAACAACTAGACCAACAGAAGAATTTAATACTTTAACTTTATCATTTATGATTGAGTTTTTTTTTTTGGTAGAATCACTTGGTCTTTGGAAAAAAAGTTATAGTAAAGGGAAATGTCATATCTACGACATTTTTTAAAAACAAATCATAAATGACAGATTGTTTCAAGATGTTATTAATGAGTAAAAAAGTAATTTTTATGATAAATTCAAATTAAAATCAATAATAATTTATTATTTATAATTTATTGTAAAAGTGTTGCGGTGGATTGGTCACCCTTTTTTACATTGAAAAAAATATTGAGATGAAATAAACAACTCAATCATTCTCATTCTCAAAAAAAAAAAAAAAAAAAAAAAAAAAAAAAAAAAAAACAACTCAATGCAATTCTTGTTAGACCATTTTCATTTTTAATAAATACATTTTTTTTTCCAAAGGAAAAAATAGAAAGAAAGGAAAACCATTAGATCATAAAAAATCTTTCTTACCTATGTATCTTTCACACACACCGCCATACTTCTTTTCCAGAACCATCGTATTTCCCAAAATCCCTAAACAGAGCAACTCTCACATAGCTTTTGGCCTTTGGCTCAGCAACACACACAGACACAGACACATACAGAGACAGAGACACAGAGAATGTTCAAGAAGGCAGTGGAGGCAAAGTCACACCAGAGGCTGTCAGGGGCAGACAGGAAGAAGCTTAAACGCACCGTCAGAGACCGTTTCCCCGCAGGCTCGGATGCCGACATCGACGCTTTGTTCCCTCCCAAGGTTTCTTCTTTCTTTTCTGATTGGTTACAATCTTGATTATCCTATGTGTTATTCCAAGTTTGCTCATGTGGGTCTTGGGATTTGGCTTCAAATTTGTTATCTTTTTTGAACATTGATTCTAGTGACTGTATTTTGAATAAAATTTTCATTATAGTTATTCTTGTTGTTCTTTAATGTTCATGACACACGGGGTGGTATGTACAAAAATTGGTCCATTTTATGTTTTGGGTGTTAGTAGTGAATGCAAATTTTATAAATTTCATTTGGGTACTCATGTTGTTAATGTTGTAGTTATTATTATTAGTTGTTTGTGCAATTTGGTGGGCATGTACAAATATAAGTCCATGTTTTATTCAATGGGTGTAGCTTTGGTCCCAATCTTTGGCATGCTAATTCATTCTATAACTGAATATGATGCTGTTAATGATAATGGGGCATGTTGGCCAAGAACCTTGCTTAGTGGCATTGACTGGTCTCTTTTATGAGGACAACAATGGTTCAAATCCCCACCCCCACTAGTTGTATCAATTGAATTGTCAAAAAAGATTATGGGCATGACTGGATGTGCTATAGAAGTGATATGATCATACGTAATGAACACTTTTTATCATATAATTATTTGCATTTTTATGTAAAGGCAATAATGTTGGTTTATTTTGAATGAGCCCATTGTAAATGATTCCATTTGCACTAAGTGTGCATTGTTTTTTAGATTCAAATTTTCAAATAAATCGGTTTTTTTATTAAGCTTTTGAATTATAAGTTATGGCGAAATATTTTTTATTTATTTAGAGAAATTGTATTTTTTTTTTCAAGTTCCTATGATGCATGCAATAGAAATAATTGGCTATTTTTTCTTGGTTGGGATTTTGCACTTCAAAGGTAATATAGTATTGCTCTCAAGGGACTCTAAATGAAGTCATACACCTTGTTTGAGAAGTCTTTTTCCCTCCGGCTCATATTGTTGATCCTCTATTTCATTTTGAGATGTTGCAAGATGTGGTCCTCTATAACAAGCGCCTTTTAGGCTAGCTCAGTGGCATTGCCTGCTCTTTTTTATGAGGAGAACTAGGGTTCAAATCCCCACCTTTTATTTGAATGACAATGATATTAAATGATGTTCCTTTAAAAAATTGGATTTTCATTGACAATATGTAACCGTAGTAGTACCATCTAGATGGAAAATGCTTAAATAAATATCTCTCCCTGGTTGATGCCATCCTAGTAAAGTTGTGATGCTTTTATTGGTTTTATGTGCTAATCATCCACTGCCATTTTTATTTAAAAATAATATATCAGGCTGAGATAACTGTTGCAAAGTTTCAAAATCGAGTCCATGTATATGCTGTAGAAGGAGGTTTTCCTATGTTTTTTGATGTTGATGGGCGAGGCACAGAAATATATCCCACAGGTATTTGATTATCTCTCAGTAACTGGTTTTGTCTCCTGTATTTTCATTTGCTTTTCAAAAGTAACTGACATTGCCCCAGTGTTTATGTTATTGTCCAATTTTTTTTTTTACTATTGAGAAATGAAACCAAAACTTGGATGTTGTTTTTCTTTCACTAATATAATAATCCATAAACTTTGGGGAACATAAAATTTTGTTAATGTCCCTAATCATGACTCATGATTTTTTGAAGAAGGATGTGTTTGCAGTAATATTGATCAAATGTTTGGAGGCTTCTCTCTAGTTTTTTTTTTTTTTTTTTTAATAATTGACATGTTTGTTGGATTTAATAGCTTATTTTCCATTGCAGTGTTTGCTCTATGGAAGGTTCCTGATCTCTTGCCTGTTTTCATGCTAAAGGGGGGTGAGGTTTCACGATTCATCATTGGAGGGGCAGATTTGATGTTTCCTGGTATCAGTGTACCTGTAGATGGTCTACCTTCATTTCTAGCTGGGGAAACATGGGCTGTAAAAGTCCCTGGTAATCCAGCTCCCATTGCGGTATGAAAGTTTGGAACTTTTTCATGTTTTTGGGGATAAGTAACAAATGTGCTCTGGAATATTTTCATTGCAGTGGTGTCAAAGCTCTTGTGAATTGTTTGTTGGCATATTTGATTGATCTTGATGCAGGTAGGGGCAACCACTATGAGCAGCACTGAAGCCTTAAAAGCTGGGCTGCGGGGAAAGGCATTGAGAATCACTCACCATTATCATGACATACTATGGCAAGTATTGCTGGAAGGGTATATATTTGAGAATGATTTAAAATTTTAAACAACTTTACAATTTATATGAAACCTTCGTGTTGTTTTACAGGGAATCAGTTGAGGGCCGCTATGTGCCAAATGCTGGCTTTTTTGAAGATGTTGTGTTTGAGGATCCTGCTTTATTGCAGTCCGGCCAAGCTTCTGATTCATGTGAAGGTTCTACTGATGTGTCAAATGGGCAGCGGAATGGTGATGATAACATTGAAGTTGGAGAAAATGTTGATGTAACTGATGTCTTTGATGAAGCTAATCATGCTTCAAGTTCATCAAAACAGATTGATGTTGACAATGCTACTGCTGAAGAAATAATTGGCGGAGTTGGTGATTTGAAGGTGACAGACAACGTTTTATCTGAGGATTTGAATGTCCAACATACTCTATCCACTGAAGATGTGGATGCCCTTTTGGATAAATGCCTTTTGCAAGCCTTGCATACAACAATTAAAGACAAAGATCTTCCTATGCCTGGCAGTACACTATGGTATGTAAAATACCCTAATCCACCTACGTTCAGAGGCTTAAGCCGCAGTTTTGTGACTTGAGTGCAGATCAGTGAATTTTCTGTGGGTTAGCTTTATTACAGAATTATTATTATTATTTTTTTCCAATGCCATTTTTCCTAGTTAATTAGTAAAAAATAGTGAACTTGGGGACTTGCACCCAAGCATCTATTTCTAAAGAGAAAGAGAGAGATCCCATCCCTTGAAGTGTATCAACCAGTGAGTTTCACTTTCTTACAGGAAAAAATAATTGATCAGTGTTTCAAAATATAAATATCATGTCTTCTGTGATGGTTTGTCTAGAATTTTCTATTTTTATGGTTTTTTTCCCAAACTGAAAAGAGAAGGTATATGGAGGCAAAACATGATCCTTTGGGGTGGGAGTATATCAGGCTTAAAATACCATTGCTGTCTCATGGGCTAGTAGAAAATTGCACTTTGCATGGCATATATATATATTCATGTACTCAAGATCAAAATTTTTAAAATGACTCACATTGTACTCTTTACTTCATTAACCATTGTTTCTGTGTATTCCTTTTCTAACATATCTAACAAATGCTGCTGCTTTGTGGTGGTGTAGGGCAAACCATGTATTACCTTGTAGGCCTTCAGGAATCACTCTAGACATCAAGAAATCATCCCATAAGAAATTATCGAAGTGGTTACAAGCTAAATCGTCTATGGGACTGGTGTGTCTTGTACAGCGTTCCATGAGTTATTACTGTTAATTTATAGTTGGTTTTCAAAAATTTCATGAGTGGTTTCATCTGGTGCTGTTTGGTTGCAATGAAAATCCAAAATAGTCATTTGTTTTTATAATGGTGGTATGATATCTGAAAGATGAATTAGAATATCTGATTGCATTAGTTATTTTGGAGACAATTTTGGAAACATTAATCCGTAACTATGGAAAATGCATATAGGAAGTTTTGGAGGGTATGCCATTGTGAACTCAAGTTCCCACTTCATTGTATGAGGAACCTATGTAACAACCAAGGTAGAATGTTAAATGTGTTGTTGGCCTCAACTTTTCACTTTCTCTTTGAATAATGGTATTTGAGGGTTTTGTAATAATTTGACAGGTCTTTTCCACAGTTTTTTTTTTTGGGTTGATAGTAATAAATTTTAGAGGCATAAGATTTTTCTGTTAAAACAACTTTCGGATTAAAGCAAAATACCTTTGCTGATCCTTTTATGACCATTTGTAATTTTGCACTTCCATTGAAACTTTGTGCTAATGATTTGTTTCTTTTGAGTTTGAAGACAAACCCTATGCACATCTCTAGTTATCGATGCTCTTTACAAAAATCTCTAGTTAGGGGTCAAAGTGATGGATGACCTTGTTTAGTGAAAAGGCAGTATGTGGATCTAATGGAGTTAGGATTCTAGATTTTTATGCGTGAGGGCCTTGTGTGCTTATTACTTTATTGTTTTTGTATTCTGTTTACTTATCTTTTTTCTTTACGATGATTATACAATATGAACAGATTTCCGTAAAAGAAGATAAATATAAAAAGGAGGTTATGTTATTGTCTGTTAACCGCAATAATGTGGAGTACTCATCCTTCAAGCCTGAGAAACGACAAGTAGAGAAAAATGATCAGATCAGTGATCATGCTGCTAATGAAAGTCGGTCAAATAAAGTGCTTGACGTGGCAGAAATCTATAAACCAAGTGTACATGTCAATCCCATTTTTGCTTCTGTAGGAGCCAATACAGGAAACCTTTATAGTGCCTCAGAAGCCACTGATATTGTCTTCAAATATGTTGAGAAAGAAAATCTGGTGAAGCCTACAGACAGGTCCATTGTAGTTCTGGATCCCATATTATGTGATGCACTGTTCAAGGGGGCCATAAAAAAAGGATCAAGGTACCCAACAGAAATTCATAAAAAGGATTTAGGGGCGGCATTCATAAGCCGGATGCAACCTCACCACGTTGTGACAAGAGGAGGTGAGTCAGTTGTTCGTAAAGGTGCTCTGAAAGCAATTCAGATATTGACAGAACGGCGGCAAGGTAACAAAAAGGTGACTAAACTTTCAGGAATGGAATCATTTTTGATTGATGCTGAAGCATTGGCATCAGAGCTTCAGAAAAAGTTTGCTTGCAGTACATCAGTGACAGAATTACCAGGTATCTTATCCTATCTTATCAGTCTTGACAATATTGAGAATTTTATGTTTGGTGGTGGTTATCAGTTGGCAAACATAGTGAGTTATTATTTTCTGGTTTAGAGTTTTTGTTCATTTGTTAATAAACCCTATGGTGCTTCTGCTTTCTTTTGTTTTTGAAGAATGTAAGCCTACTTTGTAGATAAACAATGACTCAATTTCTCCTTATTTCAAGTCAGTCTAGCTTGTCCATGTTGTTTCCAGGTTTTTGATGTACATCACTAAGTGCCTTCATTTCTATTTTTGTTTCACCTCCGGAATAACTAATGGCTTGTATTTGTATGACTTACCATACTTATCATCTTATGTGGCAAATGCATTCAGCTAAATTCATACTCCTGTTGATCTGAAATTTTAAAAGTTTTATTTTTATTTTTTCAGGTAAGAAAGGACATGAGGTTTTGGTACAAGGTGGAGTGATTGATGATCTTGCGAAACATCTAATTGAACAATATGGAATCCCTAAGAGATACATTGAAGTTCTTGATAAAACTAGGAGATGATAGGCTGAGATGTGGTTCCTTTTCCCCCCCATTGTTATTATTCAAGTTCAATGCACTTAAAGATGTGTATTTCTTGTGGTGCAATAATGTCTGTATTTGGATTTCTGTGTTGCTTTTGCGCTGCTGTTTTGTGTAGGCAGCAGCATGCTGTGATGTGAGGCTTAATCAAATATTTTCATGCTGCATGCATGATGTTAGTGAATTTTTATGCATATGTTCTTTAATTATATAGTTGTCAATTAAGCAAAAAAAGATGTATATCAAGGACTCTGCTCAAAATCATGGGCAACCTCAGGTCATGCACTATCATCAGTAGGAAGGCCTAGCAGCAAAACACTGGTGGCCTTGTATGCTTTGGAATGCTTGCAATTCTGAGGATTTTGAACGAGTATTGGAATTGCTAAATTTATAAGCATTTTATACATGACATGTTTCTCTAGATAGTATTGGTTTTCAATATTGCACGTTGTATCCTTATACAAATTAATCTGGTTCACACAGGATTGAATATCATTCAGAGAATTATTCTTATTGGTTTTTGTTTTGTTTTTGCCCCAAAGGCCTCTTCTTAGTTTTTTTGTTAAGTGGGATAGTTTACTTTGTACTGATACTGGACTGTTAAAAAAACTTTTACCGGGTCAAGAAGTGTCCTAGCAAATGAGAGCTTGAAACACTATCTCCTCTTCCTTCCATTGTGAGCCCAGTAGTTCACTGGCCTTGGGCATGTGTGGCCCTCATTGCTTATATAAACTTAATAATTGAGATTATTATTATTATAAGAATAATTGAAAAGTTTTGGGGACTTAACAAAATCTTGTAACATTTTCACGACAAGTGAGGTGTCAAACTACTATAGTTCAAAATAAAATAAAATAAAAATATTATATTGGGATTCACTACAACTCAAAATAAGGGCGATGTGGAAATGTTGTGAAATTTTGTTGTGCTCGTATTTTTTCTCATTGAATTAAATTTGATAAAGGATGGAAGTTCCATGATGGAACTACATACATGAGTGTCATTTGCTTTGTCTTCTCGTTGTGCTTTGTTATTTCAAGACAACTGATCTTACTCCCAAACAAGATGCAATAACATAGTAGTCCATATGGAAAAGAGAGAATAATGCATCTCATGGTATTGTTCCTTAACTGAAACAACGATGGACGGCAAAGGGATTGAAAAATTAATATTCAAATTGGGATTTTCCAAAACCACATCTGTGCGCAATGCAGTGGATTGAACAGGTTTTAACCACGCGATTTCCTCTTTTAGCCTTCTTTGTATGCATCCACGTGTGAAGAAATTTCATTTGTAAAGTTTTTTCTGCTATCCAATCAAAGCGTTTGAGTTGCAATTAGAAGCTAAAAATTAATTGAAACAAAACTATTTATTTTGTATATGAATACCAACATGATTTACTTTTCACAGACACGCTTCCTATTATTTTTTTCTTTCTCGTTCAGTGACCCACAAACAAGTATCCAAGGCCTATAAACACTGTTTTATTAGAACCTTAATAATATCATATGCATGAAATCCCTCACCTCCTTAATCATCAAAGAATACTCTGGCAACTCAGGAAAAGCATAAAATGAGTGAAACGCATTCTCATACTCGATCAAATTCGCTTCTTTCCCAGCTTTGTGCAACCCTTCATAGTACTTCTTTTGCCAATCCTGTAAAGGGTCGAACCCTCCAACAAACACAATCGTCGCTGGGAAATTCACCCTGGAACTATCAACTGAATTTGGCCCGAAAACATTAGCGGTTGCATGGTCTCGGTTCGACCCTGCTGGTAAAAAAGCCTTCCAAAACCAGTCTGTACGTTCCATGTTAATTACTGGAGCTCCATCAAGTTTGTTCTCAGATTCTGTGCGTTCTTCTCCACCAAAAAATGGCTGCAAAGCTACAAGTCCAATAACTTGCAGCTTAAGAAACTTGGACTCACTTGCTTTGAGTGCCACATGGTGCGCTATATTGCCTCCTGCCCTGTCTCCAGCGAGAAAACACTGCTTCGGCAAGCCTGTAGTTGACAGAGACGATAATGGAGGGGATTTCTCGAGCGAGTCTTCGGCAAAACTTGTCAAAGGGTTTTGAGTTGGCTGCCATTAAAATAAAGCCACCTCCATGGAAGTAGATAATGATGGGGAGGCTGGTTGCTGTGGTTGTGGTAGTGGTGGGTGTGTAGAGGCGGAACCAAAGTTCGCGTAAGGAGTCGACTGTGATATCAAAGCTTTTGACACCATTGATGGGGTTTTTGGAAGGAGAGGATTTGAGGTCGAAGAGGTTCAAGAAAGTACTGTTGACCGTGCCGTTTGAATAGAGAGAGTTGTTAACGGCAAAGGAGTGAATGGATAGGAGGAGACGGACCTTCCATGGAAGGTCAGGTGATAATATTGGTTGTTGTTTCTGAGCCATGTTTTTGTGTGTGAAAATAAATAAAACTTGATTAATGGATGGGTTTAGATATTGGTTTTAGTTGTTTTTAATAAGCTATTAATTAATGTATTTGCCAAAAACAATGCTTAATAATGACCCTTCCATCCGGCGGGCAAAGCAAGAAGCGGTAGTGTTGGTCAAATCGACAAGAGAAATGAAGCTTGAAAGCACCGATGGTTTGACAGTTTTTCTAGAACTACACTTATTTGTCACAACTTAGGATTTGTTTGGATAGAACTTATTTTATTGAAACTGAAAATTGAAAATACTGTAGCAAATATGTGAAAAAACGTGGATGATTATTTTTTATGATACAGTACTGTAGCTTAGCTGAAAGTACTGAAACAAATAAATACTAAAGTTTTACTCTATTTTTTCTTTTCTTCTTCTATTCACTCCTCGGCGTAGCCATGCTAATGCCTATGCCTTCGGAGAGTTCCCCGCCTACTAGAGAAATCCACAAGGAAGACCTACATCAGTCCGACGCCGGCGAAAAGCCAAGGAAGACAACCCAGTCTGACGCCTGCAAAGATTGGGTTCCCATGGTGGTGGTGGATGGGTTGATTGGTTCCGGGTTGTTTTAATGGGTTTGATTTGCATTTGCTTGGTGGATGGGTTTATAGGTTCCGTTTGATGGGTTTGATTTTTCTTTTTTTTCACATGGGTTTGATTTTTGTTCACATGGGTTTGATTCATATGGTTTTGGTTTCATTGTTTTGATCTTCTCAGTTGATGGGTTTTTTGGGTTTCAAGAAGATGAATCATGGGTTGATCGGCAGTGGGTAGATCCGTTTGATCAGTTGCTCCGGTTGATGGCTTGATCCATTTGATGGGTTTGATTTTTTTTCACATGGGTTTGATTCATATGGTTTTGGATGATTTGTTCTTGGACGAAGAGTAGTCTAGGTTTTTTTTTTTTTGAGAATCGAAGAAGCTTCTGGGTTGATGACTGGTACTAGTACAAGTTCTTCCAAAAAAAAAATAATGATGAAAAGAAAAGGTATAGTACGTGCCCAGTTTGATTGAAACAATACACGCATATACACATTTCATTCCTGCGTTTCAGCTCTTTTCATCTTAGCGTTTTGCGCGTGTACTGTAGCGTGGGTCCCAGCTGGAATAAAAATGCAGACGCAGGTAGACACAGGAAACGCTTAATCCAAACAGATACTTAATAACATCTAAAATAGTGAACAATTTGTTTTACATGAACTTGTCATATTTGATTTCCACCATATATTTACATTTTGATCATAATTGTGGCAAAAGTGTGGTACAAAAGTTGTATTCTTAAACTTTTTATGGTTTAGTTGGTGCCATAGATAGAGCTAGATATGGTTGCCCCTTCCCCCAACTTTTTATTTTTTATTTTTTATTTTTTTATTATAAAAATATTAGTATATATATAGGTATTAATTTTAACAATTTTGTTCTATAAAATTACATTTTTTCCCTTGACAATATCATCGTTTCTTTTATGAGTAATGCTATAGTTACAAACTTTTCTGTAATATTTTTACTAACAGTTGAGGTAGCAAACTCTTATTTGTTCGCATTTTAGCCCACCACTTACATCGTATTTTTACTTACTAATAATTATTTACTACATAAGTAATTTGTAAAAAAGTCTGTAACTATAGCATTTTCTTCCTTTTAAAGGCCATAAAGAAATTAATAGATCTAAATTTAAAACAAAATATACAAGCCTAACAAAAATTACTGACAGTACAGCTAAAAAACAATTAAATCCAACCAATCTATTTTACCCAAAATAATCAACCCGTCCTTTAAAAATTTCTAAACAAAATATATATATTTTTCCTTATCTAGCACACATGCAACAAAGATTAAAAAAAAAAAAAAAAAAAAAGAGCCCCACAGTAGTTAAGCAGTAGAGTCGGAAGCCGAAGTCATGTAACTAATAGTAAACCACTCACTTATCTCCATGTTCTAACTCCGTCCCTGTTGGTGCTCTTCCTTTTTTTCTTCCATTTCTTCAGGAGATAAGAAGATAAGGTACTCTGGGCTGAAAATTTTGGAAAATAGTTGTACTTGGTTTGTTGGTTCGGAGAAGTGTTTAATGAGTGTACAGATATATATTGGACCAATTCTGGTTGATGATCCCTATAAGGTTACTAAAAGATTGTGTTTTATGGAAGCCCAGCTAGGAAATAATCCCTCATACATGTGGAGAAGTCTAATGGAATCCTAGAGTATCATTGATAGAGGTCTGAGGTGGAACATAGGCAATGGTAGAAGTGTTAATGTGTGGTGGGACAGATGACTCCCTAATCCTGATTCCTTTAAGGTAGTCAGCCCAAGAGGTCAAGGTTCAATGGTTGAAAGGGTGGAACACCTCCTGGATATGGTGATGGGCTCGTGGGATATCGAAAAGATACAAAATACTTTTCTCCCCTTTGAGGCAGAAGCTGTTTTGGGGATACCAATCAGCTCGAGTTTCCCCAATGACTTCAAAATTTGGGCGTGGTCTAGTAATGAGAGATTTACTGTCAAGAGTGCATATGAGGTAGCTTTCAAGCAATTGAGGGATGATAAGGAAAAAGGAGACCGAGGGGACTGCTCTGATCGTTCTAAAATGGCTGACACATGGATGTCAATATGGAAGTTGGAGTGTACAGGGAAAGTAAAACACTTCTTGTGGAGAGGTTGCAAAGATGTATTGCCTACAAACTACTGCTTGGCTAGACGGAAGGTGACCAAATGGGATGGTTGTGCTCGGTGTGGTGAGAAGGAAACATCAAGTCATGTATTATGGGATTGAAAGATAGCTGCTGAAACTTGGAAGGAATTGGGACTGAAGCTCCCCAGTTGGACAAATTTTTATTGAGACTTCCTTGATGTGTTCTGGAAACTGAAGGAAGATGCAAAAGATATAGATTGGTCTGCATTTGCAACAATTGCGTGGTGTATATGGAACAATCGCAATCTATATAAACATGAGGGGAGATGTAAGCCAGCAAAAGTCCTAGCAAGGGAGGCTATCAGGTACGCTGAGGAGTACAGACATGGTAATTCCCAAACCATTCAAACCCCCAGGCAGCGTCCTCGGCTAGGATCTCAATGGCGTCCTCCTGAACTTGGTTGGTATAAAATCAATGTTGATGCAACAATCTTTAAAGAAGAGGGAAGCTTCGGGGTAGGAGTAGTAATCAGAAATGAGGATGGCTGTTTGATGAGGGCAATGAGCAAGAAACTTCCTTTCCCTTTGGGTCCAATGGAGGCAGAAGCTCGAGCAGCAGAGGAGGGGATTTTATTAGCAAGGGACTTAGGCTCAAGTAAAGTGATAGTGGAAGGAGATGCAAAGACTATCATGGTGGCCCTTATGGATTCAAACCCCGACTCTACCCCCTGCACTATCCAAAAGGTAGTGGAGGGAGCAAAGCTCAGACTGCAGAATTTTAAGGCTTGGAGGGCTCAACACGTTAGCAGGAATTGTAACACAGCAGCACATGTGCTTGCTAGAAATGCATGTAATGTAATGGATTACATTGTATGGGTGGAGGACACTCCCCCAATGATCTTGGACCATATTTGGATGGATGTAATTTCTTTGGGGTTATCCCCTAATTAATGAAAGTCCTATAATCTTGACTATCAAAAAAAAAAAAAAAAAAAAAAAGTAAGGGGGCTGTTTAGGCTTAGGGTTTGAAATGGATTGTTGAGTTGATTAAAGAAGGCTTATAGGTCTGCAAAGAACACAATGTTCTCAAGAAAGGTTCTTAAAGCTGGTTTTATTAAACAATTGCCTCCAGTGGACTTAGCAATGGCCTAGAATGTTGATTAATTTACATCCTTAATTCACTCATAGTTGGCTGTTGGATGAATCGAACCTCAATTGTATAGGTTGCTACGTATACACCGATCTATCTAGTTGACTGTTGTTGAAGCTTAATTAGCTGCTAATTTAAAGTCAACTGCGCCACAAATGTGAAAGCCATTTGGATGCTCTGCATCAAATTTCTGTGAACCACCCTGGGTCTAGTTACTCTAATTATAGGACTTACGCATCCACCCTCCCCTCTGCAAATCAATTAGTCCCATTAAATTATAATATATTGCTCATCCCGTAATTCAAAATCTTTTCCCTCTAAACTTTTGTGTAAGGAGAGGTGCAAATTCAGTTACAAAACCCTTGGCTCGCTCTATTTTATTTGTGAGGAAATTCGTTAATTTACTTTCAGTTCAATTAGTATTAAGATTAACTTTAATTGAAATTGATTCATTTTATTATTCATATTAAATACTACAAATCTAAATATATGCACGCAATATTGTTTTATTTACAATTTTAAATGACAGACATTATGTATATTGTTAGATTTAAAATATAAAATTTTAACCATAAATAATAGACTTTCTCAATAATTTCACTAGACATAAAAAGGATTATATTCAATTGAACTATATTCGTGCAATGCAATTTAATCATGCTATGTTAGGACATTCTATATACACAGATATACTCATTAGGAAATTTCATTTGCAAATTAAAGCTTTTTCTACAATCCAAACATTGAATTACAAGCACATGAATAACTTCAAGAAGATGATTTATTAAAAATTTATTTTTAACCACGTTCATTTATTTTTCACTACAATTTCTCTTTTCCATTCTTATAGGTTTTTTTTTTTTTTTTGGTTCAGTTTCGAAGGGTTATTTCTATTCTTGGTTTGTTGTTAGTGTTTACTTTGTACTGATACTGGAGTAATTGGACTGTTAAAATTAAGACTTTCAGAGGGTCAGCAAGTGTGTCCCAGCAACAAAAGCCCCAAAGTTCATTGCCCTTGGGTTCACGTGTGGTCCTCATTACCTATAAAAACTTAATAATTGAGATTATAATAATTAAGAATAATTGAAAAGTTTTGGGACTCAATAAAATTTCACAATATTTTTACAACAAATAATATTTCAAACTACTATAACTCAAAATAAAATGAAATAAAAAAAAATTATATTGGGATCTTATAAAAATAGGGCTAACGTGAAAAGATTATGAGATTTTGTTGTGTTTGTAGTATTTTCTCATAAGATTTATGTGAGATATAAAATGGAAGTTCCATGATGGAAGTATAAAACAACATGCATGAGATACATTGCCTTGTCTCCTCTTTGTGTTTTATTATTTCAAGATTCCCGATCGACCTAACCCCCAACACAGGGACGAACCCAGTAGGGGGCCCGAGCCCCCCTTGGACCAAAAAATAATAAAAAAATTCAGTTATATATAATACCATAAGCCCAGCCAACCCGTATCGAGCTTTCCAGCCCAAACCTGACCGCCCCCGCCCCGCCCTTAAGCCCAACCCAATTTTATTTTTTTATTTTTTAAACCCATTAACACTTTTAACCTTAGAAACCGATTTAGATAAAATTAAAAAAAGAAGAGAGAGAGAGACAGAGAGTCAGAGATTGAGAGAGAGTGATTGGAGTGGAGAGATTGAGAGAGAGTACCGAGTAGGGATGTACCTAGTAGGGGGCCTGGGCCCCCCTTGGACTAAAAAATAAATAAATAATTTAGTTATATATAATACTTTAAGCCTAGCCAACCCTTACCAGGCCCATCCAACCCAACCCTAATCGACCCCTCCAAGCCCAACCCAAATTTTTTTTTTAAACCCATTAACACTTTTAACCCTAGAAACCGATTCATATTAAATTTAAAAAAAAAAAAGTGAGAGAGAGAGAGAGAGAGAGAGAGAGAGAGAGAGACAGAGACAGAGAGTCAAAGACCGAGAGAGAGTGATTAGAGTCAGCGGTCAGCCACGGCACCACACAGATTGTCAGCCTTGCGCGACGTTGCCATAGGCCACCATCACGCTACCTAGCCTCAGCCGCCACAAACCCACGCCGCTACCACTGCCTTTAGCGCCTCTGGCAGCTTGATCTACCCAACTCATCACTGTCTCCGGCAGTTGCAGCCTCCAGCCTTCATCCCAAAATTCCAATATGCCCTTTCAAGTAGTTTTTCTCTCTTTAAACTTCAAAACCTAACATAACATTGACATAATTTTTGTGTTGTGAATCTGTGATTGACTGATTGTGTTGTTGTTTTTTTTTTTTAAAATTGCTGAGGATGATTGTAGGAATATCTGATTGTGTGTGTGGGTGTGTGGTTTTTTTTTTTGGCAAAGGATGATTGTGAATTGAATTTGAATATGTGATTGTGTTGGGAGTCTCTGTCTGTCTCAGATATATATATATATATATATATATTTTTTTTTTTTTGCTACTGATGAGTGGGAGAGTCTAAGTTGAGAAAGTGAGACGTGAGTTGTGATTTATATATAGTTTTTGCTAAAGTATTTGACTGTAAGTTGTGATTTATAAAGTGATAATATATAAAGCATTTGATTGTTTAACACTTTGACTGGTTGTGGGTAGTGGGGCAATATTGGGAATAGGCAATAGAGATAAAGAGAAAGAAGGAGATAAATGACATATAATGCATTATAAATTAGTAGTGGGGTTACAGGTGTGTTTGGGGCAATGAGTGACAAAGATAAAGAGACAAAATGACAAAGACAAGAAAACAAATATAAAGAAACAAAATGAAATAAATAATATAATATATATGTGACACAAATTTATCAAAATAAAATTATCAATGTTTGATTAGTCCTTTTGTGAGATAATAAATATAATTTTTATTTTATTTGTAGATCATGAGAAAATCAACTACAATATTTGATTTTTTTTTTCAAAAGAAAAGATTTAAATTCAACATATATGGATATGGTTATGAATTTTTTTGATTTTATTTTTCACTTATCTCTAGCCCTCCTAGCTTTAGATCTTGGGTCCATCCCTAGTATTAAGTATTGACTGGAGTTAGCGTTCAGCCACGGTTCCACACAGATCGTCAGCCTCACACGACATCGCCACAGGCCACCATCATGTCGCCAAGCCTCAGCCGCCACAGACCCACATCACTGCCACTGTCGTTAACGCCTCCGGCAGCCTGATCTGCCCAACCCACCATTGTCTCTAACAGTAGTAACCTCTAGCCTCCATCCCAAAATTCCAATATGCCCATTCAAGTAGTTTTTCTCTCTTTAAACTTCAAAACCTAACATAACATTGACATAATGTTTGTGTTGTGAATCTGTGATTGACTGATTGTGTTATTTATTTATTTATTTTTGCTGAGGATGATTGTAGGAATCTCTGATTGTGTGTGTGTGTGCGTGGTTTTTTTTTTTTTTTTTTAATTTTTTTGGGGCAAAGGATGATTGTGAATTAAATTTGAATATGTGATTGTGTTGGGAGTCTCTGTCTGTCTCAGAGATTTGTTTTTTTTTTTTTGCTACTGATGAGTGGGAGAGTCTGAGTTGAGAAAGTGAGATGTGAGTTGTGATTTATATATAGTTTTTGCTAAGGTATTTGATTGTGAATTGTGATTTATAAAGTGATAATATATAAAGCATTTGATTGTTTGACACTTTGACTTTTTGTTGGTAGTGGGGTGATATTGGGAATAGGCAATAGAGATAAAGAAAAAGAAGGAGATAAAGGACATATAATGCATTATAAATTAGTAGTGAGATTACAGGCGTGTTTGGGAAAATGAGTGACAAAGATAAAGAGACAAAATGACAAAGATAAGAAAACAAAGATAAAGAAACAAAATGAAATAAATAATATAATATATATGTGACACAAATTTATCAAAATAAAATTGTCAATATTTGATTAGTCCTTTTGTGAGATAATAAATATAATTTTTATTTTATTTGTAGATCATGAGAAAATCAACTATAATATTTGATTTTTTTTTTTTCAAAAGAAATGATTTAAATTCAACATATATGGATGCAGTTGTGAATTTTTTTGATTTTATTTTTCGCTTATCTCTAGCCTTTCTAGCTTTAAGTACTGACTGGAGTCAGCGTTCAGCCACGGGGCCACACAGACCGTCAGCCTCACACGACGTTGCCACAGGCCACCATCATGTCGCCAAGCCTCAGCCGCCACAGACCCACATCGCTGCCACTGCCGTTGGCGCCTCCGGCAGCCTGATCTGCCCAACCCACCATTGTCTCTGGCAGTAGTAACCTCTAGCCTCCATTCCCAAATTCCAATATGCCCTTTCATGTAGTTTTTCTCTCTTTAAACTTCAAAACCTAACATAACATTGACATAATGTTTGTGTTGTGAAATTGTGATTGACTGATTGTGTTGTTGTTTTTTTTTTTTTTTTTTGGCTAAGGAAGATTGTAGGAATCTCTGATTGTGTGTGTGTGTGGTTTTTTTTTTTTTTTTGGCAAAGGATGATTGTGAATTGAATTTGAATATGTGATTGTGTTGGGAGTCTCTGTCTATCTCAGAGATTATTTATTTATTTATTTATTTTTTGCTACTGGTGAGTGGGAGAGTCTGACTTGAGAAAGTGAGATGTGAGTTGTGATTTATATATAGTTTTTGTTAAAGTATTTGACTGTGAGTTGTAATTTATAAAGTGATAATATATAAAGCATTTGATTGTTTGACACTTTGACTGTTTGTTGGTAGTGGGGCAATATTGGGAATAGGCAACAGAGATAAAGAGAAAGAAGGAGATAAATGACATATAATGCATTATAAATTAGTAGTGGGGTTACAGGTGTGTTTGGGGCAATGAGTGACAAAGATAAAGAGACCAAATGACAAAGATAAGAAAACAAAGATAAAGAAACAAAATGAAATAAATAATATAATATATATGTGACACAAATTTATCAAAATAAAATTGTCAATGTTTGATTAGTCGTTTTGTGAGATAATAAATATAATTTTTATTTTATTTGTAGATCATGAGAAAATCAACTACAATATTTGATTTTTTTTTTCAAAAGAAATTATTTAAATTCAACATATATGGATGCAGTTGTGAATTTTTTTGATTTTATTTTTCGCTTGTCTTTAGCCCTCCTAGCTTTAAATCTTGGGTCCATCCCTAGTATTAAGTACTGACTGGAGTCAGCGTTCAGCCACGGTGCCACACAGACCGTCAACCTCACACGACATTGCCACAGGCTACCATCATGTCGCCAAGCCTCAGCCGCCACAGACCCACATTGCTACCACTGCTGTTAGCGCCTCTGGCAGCCTAATCTGCCCAACCCACCATTGTCTCTGGCAATAGTAACCTCTAGCCTCTATTCCAAAATTCCAATATGCCCTTTCAAGTAGTTTTTCTCTCTTTAAACTTCAAAACCTAACATAACATTGACATAATGTTTGTGTTGTGAATCTGTGATTGACTGATTGTGTTTTTTTTTTTTTTTTTTTTTGCT
The DNA here is from genome assembly GCA_029955455.1 of Quercus agrifolia. Taxonomy (NCBI): domain Eukaryota; kingdom Viridiplantae; phylum Streptophyta; class Magnoliopsida; order Fagales; family Fagaceae; genus Quercus; species Quercus agrifolia. Next base: position 586,898 of record JARQAD010000007.1, on the reverse strand, counting down.
GAGGATGATGTAGGAATCTCTGATTGTGTGTGTGTGTGTGTTTTTTTTTTTTTTTGGCAAAGGATGATTGTGAATTGAATTTGAATATTTGATTGTATTTGGGGATTGTGAGTCTTTGTCTGTCTCAAAGTTTTTTTTTTTTTTTTTTTTTTTTTTTTTGTGCAACTGAGGAGTGGGAGAGTCTGAGTTGACAAAGTGAGATGTCGGTTGTGATTTATATATAGTTTTTGCTAAAGTATTTGATTGTGAGTTGTGATTTATAAAGTAATAATATATAAAGCATTTGATTGTTTGACACTTTGACTGTTTGTTGGTAGTGGGGCAATATTGGGAATAGGCAACAGAGATAAAGAAAAAGAAGAAGATAAAGGACATATAATGCATTATAAATTAGTAGTGGGGGTACAGGTGTGTTTGGGGCAATGTGTGACAAAGATAAGGAGACAAAATGACAAAGATAAAGAAACAAAATGAAATAAAAAATACAATATATATGTGACACAAATTTATCAAAATAAAATTGTCAATGTTTGATTAGTCCTTTTGTGAGATAATAAATATAAATTTTATTTTATTTCTAAATCATGAGAAAATCAACTACAATATTTGATTTTTTTTTCAAAAGAAAAGATTTAAATTCAACATATATGGATGCAGTTGTGAATTTATTTGATTTTTTTTTTTCCGCTTATCTCCAGCCCCTTTAGCTTTAAATCCTGGGTTCATCCTTGGTACTGAGTACTGACTAGAGTCAGCGGTCAGCCATGGTGCTACACAGACCGTCAGCCTCACATGACGTTGCCACAAGCCACCATCACGTTGCCTAGCCTCAGCAACCACAGACCCACGTCGCTGCCACTGCCCTAAGCGCCTCCGGTAACTTGATCTACCCAACCTACCATTGTCTTCGATAGCTGCATCCTCCAGCCTCCATCCCAAAATTCCAATTTGCCCTTTCAAGTAGTTTTTCTCTCTTTAAACTTCCAAACCTAACATAACATTGATATAATGTTTGTGTAGTGAATCTGTGATTGACTGATTGTGTTGTTTTTTTTTTTTTTTACTAAGGATGATTGTAGGAATCTCTTATTGTGTTTTTTTTTGGGGGGGGGGGGGGGGCAAAGGATGATTGTGAATTGAATTTGAATATGTGATTGTATTTGGGGCTTAGGAATCTCTGTCTGTCTCAGAGATTTTTTTTTTTAAAATTTTTTTTTGGCAACTGATGATTGGGAGAGTCTGAGTTGAGAAAGTGAGATGTGAGTTGTGATTTATATATAGATCTTGCTAAAGTATTTGACTGTGAGTTGTGATTTATAAAGTGATAATATATAAAGCATATAATTGTTTGACACTTTGACTGTTAGTTGGTAGTGGGGCAATATTGGGAATAGGCAACAGAGATAAAGAAAAAGAAGGAGATAAAGGACATATAATGCATTATAAATTAGTAGCGGGGTACATGTGTATTTGGGGCAATGGGTGACAAAGATAAGGAGACAAAATGACAAAGATAAAAAAAACAAAGATAAAGAAACAAAATGAAATAAAAAATACAATATAGATGTGACACAAATTTATCAAAATAAAATTGTCAATGTTTGATTAGTCCTTTTGTGAGATAATAAATATATTTTTATTTTATTTCTAGATCATGAGAAAATCAACTACAATATTTGATTTTTTTTTTCAAAAGAAAAGATTTAAATTCAACATATATGGATGCAGTTGTGAATTTTTTTTGATTTTTTTTTTCGCTTATCTCCGGCCCCCCTAACTTTAAATCCTGGGTTCATCCTTGGTACTGAGTACTGACTAGAGTCAGCGGTTAGCCATGGTGCTGCACAGACCGTCAGCCTTGCATGACATCACCACAGGCCACCATCATGCAGCCTAGCCTCAGCCGCCACAGACCCACGTCGCTGCCACTGCCCTAAGCGCCTCCGGTAACTTGATCTACCCAACCCACCATTGTCTTCGATAGCTGCAACCTCCAGCCTCCATCCCAAAATTCCAATCTGCCCTTTCAAGTAGTTTTTCTCTCTTTAAACTTCCAAACCTAACATAACATTGATATAATGTTTGTGTTGTGAATTTGTGATTGACTGATTGTGTTGTTTTTTATTTTTTATTTTTATTGAGGATGATTGTAGGAATCTCTTATTGTGTTTTTTTTGGGGGGGGGGGGGGTGGGCAAAGGATGATTGTGAATTGAATTTGAATATGTGATTGTATTTGGGGCTTAGGAGTCTCTGTTTGTCTCAAAGATTTTTTTATTTTTTTTTTGGCAACTGATGATTGGGAGAGTCTAAGTTGGGAAAGTGAGATGTGAGTTGTGATATATATATAGATTTTGCTAAAGTATTTGACTGTGAGTTGTGATTTATAAAGTGATAATATATAAAGCATATAATTGTTTGACACTTTGACTGTTAGTTGGTAGTAGGGCAATATTTGGAATAGGCAACAAAGATAAAGAAAAAGAAGGAGATAAAGAACATATAATGCATTATAAATTAGTAGTGGGGGTACATGTGTGTTTGGGGCAATGGATGACAAAGATAAGGAGACAAAATGACAAAGATAAAAAAACAAAGATAAAGAAACAAAATGAAATAAATAATATAATATATATATGTAACACAAATTTATCAAAATAAAATTGTCAATGTTTGATTAGTCCTTTTGTGAGATAATAAATATAATTTTTATTTTATTTCTAGATCATGAGAAAATCAACTACAATATTTGATTTTTTTTCAAAAGAAAAGATTTAAATTCAACATATATGGATGCAGTTGTGAATATATATATATATATATATATATATATATATTTTTTTTTTTTCCGCTTATCTCCGACCCCACAATCTTCAAATCCTGGGTTCATCCTTGGTACTGAGTACTGACTAGAGTCAGCGGTCAGCCTTGGTGCTGCACAGACCGTCATCCTCGCATGACGTCGCCATAGGCCACCATCACGCCACCTAGCCTCAGCTGCCACAGACCCACGTCGTTGCCACTGCCCTAAGTGCCTCCGGTAACTTGATCTACCCAACCCACCATTGTCTTTGATAGCTGCAGCCTCTAGCCTCCATCCCAAAATTCCAATCTGCCCTTTCAAGTAGTTTTTCTCTCTTTAAACTTCCAAACCTAACATAACATTGATATAATGTTTGTGTTGTGAATCTGTGATTGACTGATTGTGGTTTTTTTTTTTTTTCCTGAGGATGATTGTAGGAATCTCTTATTGTGTGTTTTTTTTGGGGGGGGGGGGGGGGGAGGAAGGATGATTGTGAATTGAATTTGAATATGTGATTGTATTTGGCGATTAGGAATCTCTGTCTGCCTCATAGATTTTTATTTATTTATTATTATTATTATTTTTTTTTTTTTGCAACTGATGATTGGGAGAGTCTGAGTTGAGAAAGTTAGATGTGAGTTGTGATTTATATATAGATTTTGCTAAAGTATTTGACTGTGAGTTGTGATTTATAAAGTAATAATATATAAATCATATAATTGTTTGACACTTTGACTGTTAGTTGGTAGTGGGGCAATATTGGGAATAGGCAACAGAGATAAAGAAAAAGAAGGAGATAAAGGACATATAATGCATTATAAATTAGTAGTGGGGGTACATGTATGTTTGAGGCAATGGATGACAAAGATAAGGAGACAAAATGACAAAGATAAAAAAACAAAGATAAAGAAACAAAATGAAATAAATAATATAATATATATATGTAACACAAATTTATCAAAATAAAATTGTCAATGTTTGATTAGTCCTTTTGTGAGATAATAAATATAATTTTTATTTTATTTCTAGATCATGAGAAAATCAACTACAATATTTGATTTTTTTTCAAAAGAAAAGATTTAAATTCAACATATATGGATGTAGTTGTGAATATATATATATATATATATATATATTTTTTTTTTTCTTTTTCGCTTATCTCCGACCCCACAATCTTCAAATCCTGGGTTTATCCTTGGTACTGAGTACTGACTAGAGTCAACGGTCAGCCTTGGTGCTGCACAGACCGTCATCCTCGCATGACGTCGCCATAGGCCACCATCACGCCACCTAGCCTCAACTGCCACAGACCCCACGTCACTGCCACTGCCCTAAGTGCCTCCGGTAACTTGATCTACCCAACCCACCATTGTCTTCGATAGCTGCAGCCTCTAGCCTCCATCCCAAAATTCCAATCTGCCCTTTCAAGTAGTTTTTCTCTCTTTAAACTTCCAACATAACATTGATATAATGTTTGTGTTGTGAATCTGTGATTGACTGATTGTGGTTTTTTTTTTTTTTTTTCCTGAGGATGATTGTAGGAATCTCTTATTGTGTGTTTTTTTGGGGGGGGGGGGGGGAAGGATGATTGTGAATTGAATTTGAATATGTGATTGTATTTGGGGATTAGGAATCTCTGTCTGTCTCATAGATTTTTATTTATTTATTTTTTATTATTATTATTATTATTTTGCAACTGATGATTGGGAGAGTCTGAGTTGAGAAAGTGAGATGTGAGTTGTGATTTATATATAGATTTTGCTAAAGTATTTGACTGTGAGTTGTGATTTATAAAGTGATAATATATAAAGCATATAATTGTTTGACACTTTGACTGTTAGTTGGTAGTGGGGCAATATTGGGAATAGGCAACAGAGATAAAGAAAAAGAAGGAGATAAAGGACATATAATGCATTATAAATTAGTAATGGGGGTACATGTGTGTTTGGGGCAATGGGTGACAAAGATAAGGAGACAAAATGACAAAGATAAAAAAACAAAGATAAAGAAACAAAATGAAATAAATAATATAATATATATGTAACACAAATTTATCAAAATAAAATTGTCAATGTTTTGATTAGTCCTCTTGTGAGATAATAAATATATTTTTATTTTATTTGTAGATCAGGAGAAAATCAACTACAGTATTTGATTTTTTTTCAAAAGAAAAGATTTAAATTCAACATATATGGATGCAGTTGTGAATTTTTTTGATTTTTTTTTTCGCTTATCTCTGACCCCCTAGCTTTAAATCTTAGGTTTGCCCTTAATACTGAGTACTGACTGAAGTTAGTGGTCAGTCATGGCGCCGCACAAACTGTCAGCCTCGTACGACGTTGCCACAGGCCATTATCACGCCGCCTAGCCTCAGCCGCCACAGACCCACGTCGCTGCCACTGCCTTTAATGCCTCCGGCAGCTTGATTCGCCCAATCCACCATTGTATCCGGCAGCTACAACCTCCATCCTCCATCCCAAAATTCCAATTTGCCATTTCAAGTGTTTTTTCTCTCTTTAAATTTCAAAACCTAGCATAACATTGATATAATGTTTGTGTTGTGAATCTGTGATTGATTGATTGTGTTGTATTTTTTTTTTTTTTTTGGCTGAGGATGATTGTAGGAATCTCTTATTATTATTTTTTTTTTGCAAAGTATGATTGTGAATTGAATTTGAATATGTGATTGTGTTTGGGGCTTGGGAGTCTCTGAATGTCTATCTCAGAGATTTTTTTTTTTTTTTGGCAACTGATGAGTGGGAGAGTCTGAGTTGAGAAAGTGAGATGTGAGTTGTGATTTATATATAGTTTTTGCTTAAGTATTTTATTGTGAGTTGTGATTTATAAATTGATAATATATAAAGTATTTGATTGTTTGACACTTTAACTGTTTGTTGGTAGTGGGGCAATATTGGTAATAGGCAACAAAGATAAACGGAAAGAAGGAGATAAAAGACATATAATGCATTATAAATTAGTAGTGGGGGTGAAGAGTGAAAGAGTCGTATACATCAAAAAATAGGATAGGAGTGTTAAAGAAACTATATCTAGCTAAAGCAATGAACCCAAAATCTCTCTCTTTTCCGGAGGAAGCGAAGCTCATCCGGAGCAACAAAAAGATTAAAGAAAGGCACCATGCGAGCCTTAAAGGTGGGGAGAACTCAGATATTGGACTGAGACTTGACTAAGGTTTCGTCAGAAAGTCCTTTAAGGACAAACTTGTAGGGGAAATCTTGAGCATTTACACTCAACCTTTTGACCTCATTGATATGGTGGAGGAAGATGATGCTACCTTAGACGATGACGAGGTGGGGAGTCTCCGAGCAGGTTACGCGGCGGTTAAGCTATCCAAGTTCACATTTAAGGTTTTTGGTTGACCTATAAGTCTTAACTATATTCAAATGAAGTTATTGGCCTTATGGAAGCCGGCAGGCAGGCAGGACTACGTCGACCTCGAGAAGGACTTTTACTTAGCACGTTTCTCACTCAAGGAGGATCATGATGTCGTGTTAAGGAAAGGTCCATGGTTTCTGAGGGAACACTTCCTTTCCATTAGACCATGGGAGCCTAACTTTAAAGCTGAAACGACGAATGTATCGTCAGTAGGGGTCTGGATCAGATTTAATGGTCTCCCCATTGAGTACTATGATGCAGAAGTTCTCAAAGAGATTGGTGAGGCTGTTGGTAAAGTCTTGAGGATTGACACTCATATGGCGTCAGAAGCTAAGGGACGTTATACGAGGCTCTGTGTATAGATCGATGTAGACAAACCCCTCATTATAACAGTTCTAATCGGGAAAATGGAACAGCAGGTCTTGTACGAAAGGATTCAAAAGTTGGGTTTCAATTGCGGCAGAGTAGGCCATCGGAGGGAGTTCTGCCCAATCGTTGTCTGTGGTCCTCAGTCACCAGAAATGGGGGTGCTAAAATGCCTTTCTGTGCCGTGCTTAACCTACGCAATAAGCATGACCCAGGTGCTTCTGCTAGTTTTGATAGTATAGTAGGGGACGTACAAGAGGGGAACTATGGATCGTGGCTGGTGGTGTCACATAGAAGGAGTGGTCACAAAAAACCTGAGTACGTGGGTGGACAAGGCGAGACCATCCTTACTGACTTGCACGTCACATGCCACCTCGATGGACCCTGGGTCATCAAAGGATTACAAACGAAAACTCACTGTGGACCCCAACCTCCTCGGGCCCAACTTGTCCAAACTTTAAGCTAGTGGGTCCACGATACAAACGGACCAAGCCAGCAGCGACCCAGGAGCAAGATCAGCCCAACCAAGCTTGGTACTGGGGGCCTCAGTGAAGGCAAAGAAGAAAACTACCCATTATAGGGCTTCAAACAGCTCTTATATAAATACCATTGATAAGAAGCAGCCGACCCACCTAAACATCACTTCGTGGAAAGCAAATGGAGTGAGCTCTCCCTTCAATCCAAAATTCCAATTCACAAGTGCAGCAAAGGTGGGTAAAAATTGTGGAAAGAGTGACCTTAGAGAAAGTGTTGGGGTGTTTCAAGTTGGTACTCAAGAAGGCATGGGTGTTTCTTCCCTTTATCGTGAAGAGGTTCAGCATGGGGAAGGCGATGATCAACCCCTAGTGGTAGATTTTCACCAACGGCACAAATCCAAAGAAGGAGAGGAGGTAAGTTTGGGAGGCAATTCCCCAAATATCGCTCTTGCCGATGTTGTGTATAGTGAATCAGTGGGAAATGGTGACACGGTTAGAATGGAATTTGAGGGAGGTAGTGAGAGCCCTACCTTAAATTGATGTGTGTTCCACCCCTCTACATAGTCTCTAAATGAATATCATCATTTGGAATAGTAGAGGCGCGCTGAAGCCCAATATTCAGAGCCATGTGAGAGAGCTTAGTCAGGCTCACAGCCCATCCATCATGGTAATTATTGAAACCCATTTAGGTGGCCCTAGAGCTAAAGAGATCACAGATATGCTCCCTTTTGATGGAGCGATTCACATCGAGACCATTGGGTATGCCGGAGGTCTATGGTTGCTATGGAACTCGGATAAAGTTAAAATTACCCCTCTTGGGAACACTGAGCAGGAGATTCACGCGGTGGTAAAGGTACGCCTCCTGAACACTAGCTGGCTCTTTTCTATTATCTATGCAAGCCCGAGAATAGCTGAAAGGCGCATTCTCAAGAATAATCTCCTCTCTGTATTTGAATTAAATAATTTGCCTTGGTTGTTAATTGGTGATTTTAACGAACCTCTTGTTAGTAGTGATAAATATAGTGGAAGGGCTGTAAATATTAACAATTCTTTGCAGTTCAAAGAATGTTTAGACAGGTGCAACATGGTGGACTTGGGGTTCTCAGGCCCAAGATACACCTGGACCAATAAGCGAGGAATCAATGGGCTTATTTAGGAACGCATTGACATATTTTTTGTCACCCTGGATTGGTGGCATCTCTATCCTGAAGCCCAAGTTACTCATCTCACCCGGCGGCACTCCGATCACTGTCCAGTTATTCTAGAATCTAATCCCAGAAGACCGATGCAACGACCTCGGCCCTTTGTCTTCCAAAGCTTCTGGCTTTCTGATACCTCCTTCCCTAGTGTTGTCTCTTCCTCTTGGCAGGCAGGTTCGAGTTTAGCAGAGGCAGTTGAAAATTTTGCTAAGAAAACCATTACATGGAATAAGACACACTTCGGAAATGTGTTTGCAAAAAAAAGAAGAATTTTGGCTAGGCTGAATGGTGTTCAACAAGCAATTACTATTAGCCCCACCTCATTTCTCCTTCAGTTGGAAAGCAATTTACAATGCATGAGCTGTGGGCCCTTAAATCTCAGATTAACTGGACTGTTCAGGGGGATCGCAATACCTCGTTCTTTCATTTGTCCACCTTAGTCAGAAGGAAAAGAAACAGAATCACAGCTATAAAAAACAGAGTGGGGGAGTGGCTTATGGAGGAGGAGAACATAGCAAATTATATCCAGAGAGGGTTTGAGGACATTTACTCTACTTCTCAAACTTTTTCCTCCCGGCTTATTTCTCCTAGTTCTTAATGGCAAGCAGTACTCCCCAATGAAGTTCGTGATAGCTTGGGCTGTGAGGTGTCGGTGGAAGAGATAAAGGCTGCCTTATGGTCCATGAAAGTTTTCAAGGCCCTTAGTCCAGACGGTCTCCATGCCAGATTCTTCCAACGATTTTGGCTGATAGTTGGAGACTCCGTAGTCAAAGAAATCCAAAAAATCTTCAAGGAAAAGATAGTGCCTGAGGTTCTGAACAGGACACATATCGCTCTTATTCCTAAAGTGCAAGGTCCGGAATTGCTTAATAATTACAGGCCTATTAGTTTGTGTAACTCTGTTTATAAAATAATCACCAAGGTAATTGTGGCGAGGCTGAGACCACACCTGGATCAAGTTGTTAATCTGCTCCAAACAACTTTTGTGCCAAATAGACGAGGTACTAATAATGCTATCATAGTTCAAGAATTAATTCATACGATTAGTAAGGCGAAGGGTAAAGAATGGTACATGGCAATTAAAATTGATCTTGAGAAAGCATATGAAAAGCTGGAGTGGAGCTTCATTAGAGCGATGCTCATGAGGATTAACCTTCCACAGGATTTGATTCAGCTAATTATGAGCCGCGTTACCTATGTATCTATTTCCATTTTGTTTAATCGGGGAACTTTGGAGAGTTTTCATCCTTGTAGATGTATCAGACAAGGCGACCCTCTATCTCCTTATCTCTTTATTATTTGTATGGATTTCTTGAGTCAACTGATTGAGGAAAAGTGCAGTGAAAAGCTTTGGACTCTTGTTAAGTCCTCTAAGAGTGGACCAGCTTTTTCCCATCTCATGTTTGTGGATGATGTTGTCCTTTTTGCCAAGGCTAATCAGGTGAACTGTTCCACCATCAGAGATGTGCTGGACCTCTTTTGCGGTAAATCAGGCCAATCAGTAAGTGAAGCAAAAACAAGGGTGTTTTTCTCCCCAAACGTTGACAATGACACTAGAGAATCACTCTACGATATTCTCGGATTCCAATCTACTCCCTCTTTAGGGAAATACTTAGGCATTCCCATCAAGCATCAAGGGGCCTCCAGCCAAGATTTCAACTTTGTTCTAGATCGGGTCAAGCAAAAGCTAGTTGGGTGGAAAGCAAATTTGTTGTCCATGGTTGGTAGGGCTGTTCTCATCCAATCCTCCTTATCCATGGTTCCCGCATATGTCATGCAGTGTGCCCAATTACCTGGGAAAGTGTTGGAGGGCATTGATAGAGTTAACCGGAATTTTCTGTGGGGCTCAATTGAAACGTCCAAGAAAATGCATTGGATTGGATGGGAGAAGGTAACTAAACCCAAAAAATAGGGGGGGGGGGTCTTGGACTCCAAACAACTAAGGGGAGGAATACATCCCTCTTGGCCAAACTGAATTAGCGCTTCAACACTGAGACAGAGGCTCTATGGACTCGAGTCCTCAAGAAAAAGTATTGCAATCCTCGAAGGCTTGGTGCTAGGAACAGTGAAAAACTCCCTTGCTCCTGGGTTTGGACATGCATGAAGAAGGGGAAGGACGTTTTCTAGAGAGGTGCAATGTGGACTATTGGAAGAGGAAGCAATCTTAGCTTCTGGTTTGACAGATGATTAGATCAAGGACCCCTTTGAAGGGTAATGCAAGGTCCCTTAACTAGAGAGGAACACCAGTTAGACGTTCAAGAAGTAGTGTTGGAAGGTGGCTGGAGGTGGGATGATATATCCATGGTTCTGCCTCAAGATGTTGTTTTGGGTGTCCAAGCAACTCCTGTTGCCATTACCGCAAGAAGCAGGAATAAGCTTGCGTGGGCAGGGACTCTTAATGGTTCTTTTAGCACACACAGTGCTTATGCACTAGCCGTGGGGCTTAAAAACGCTCCAATCTTCAAAGGGCAATGGATCTGGAAGACTATCATTCTCCCAAAAATCCATTTATTTTGTGGAAATGCTATCATCATAGTATTGGAGTTAGATCCTGTTTATATGCTAGAGGGGTGGGCATGGACACCTATTGCCCACTATGCCAGCAAGCTACTGAAACTATCATCCATGCTCTCCGTGACTACATAGTTGTTAAACCAATTTGGCATCAATTAAATGCAAAGGCGTTGGATCTTTCTTTCTTCAGGAGTGAGCTGATGGAGAGGCTGGAAAAAAATGGCAGGGAAAACCACGCCATTCCCCAAAGTCCTATTCCTTGGAGATATACCTTTCTTTTTGCTATATTGGTAATTTGGTTGAAAAGTAATTCCTGGGTTTTCCAAAACAAGAAATCTCATCACAGTGAAGCAGCGGAGATTAGGCATAGAACTCTTGAGTTTTACCTTTGTGTTTTAAGTCTAAGGAATCCACCCAGATTGATCGAAAAGCACATAAGGTGGGAGAGGCCAAATCAAGGTTGGATGAAGTTGAACACCGACGGTTCTTCATTAGGAAATCCTGGGATTGCAGGGGGCGGTGGTGTTGTTCGAAATGAGCATGGAAAGTGGATCGTTGGCTTCTTGAGGAAAATTAGGAGAATCACCAGTTATGTAGCAGAGCAGTGGGCCCTTCGGGATGGGCTCAATTTATGCTTAGCAAAAAATTTTCTGGTTGTGGAAGTAGAGTTAGATGCTAAGTGTGTTGTTAATGCTCTATCAAGCCCTAACCAGTCTAATGTGAACCAATCTGCCCTGTTCGATGATTGCAGGCAATTAAGCACCAGGTTCAGACTTATTCGCTTCAATCACTACAATCGAGAAGCAAATCAATGCGCAGACGGCATAGCCAGGAAGGGTGATGCCCAAAGTGATGATTTCATTCTGTTTAATAGTCCGCCTGTGGACTTGGAGTTTAGTTTTAATTTTGATTTGAATGGTAAAAAAAAAAAAAAATTAGTAGTGGGGGTATCGGTGTGTTTGGGGCACTGGGTGACAAAGATAAAGAGACGAAATGATAAAGATAAAAAAAAAAAAAAACAAAGATAAAGAAACAAAATGAAATAAATAATATAATATATATGTGACACAAATTTATCAAAATAAAATTGTCAATGTTTGATTAGTCCTTTTGTGAGATAATAAATAAATATTTTATTTTATTTATAGATCATGAGAAAATCAACTACAATATTTGAAATTTTTTTTCAAAAGAAAAGATTTAAATTCAACATATACGGATGCAGTTGTGAATTTTTATGGTTTTTTTTTTTTGCTTATCTCCGGCCCCCTAACTTTAAATCCTATGTCCGTCCCTACCCCACACATGATGCAATAATATAGTGGTCCATTCCATATGGAAAGGGGAGAATATTGCATCTCATGTTCTTGTTCCTAAAAACAATAATATGGAATTTCCAAAACCACATCTGTGCAATGCAGTAGATTGAACGGATTTTCACGATTTCCTCTTTAATTTAGCCTTCTTTGTACGCATCTATGCTTTAAGAAATTTCATTTGTAAAGCTTAATTTTTCTGCTATCTAACTAAGCGTTTGAGTTACAATCACAAGCAAAAAATTAACTTAAAAATAAATCTTTTTATTTGATGAATACCAACATGATTTATTTTCACAACACAATTCCTACTTTTCTTTCTTGTTGAGTGACCACTGACATGCAGGCAATACCCGAAAACACTGTTTTATAAGAACTTCAATAATATCACTTGCATGATTGGTTTTGCATGAAATCCCTTACCTCCTTAATCATCAAAGAATGCTCTGGAAACTCAGGAAAAACATAAAATGAGTGAAACGCATTCTCATACTCGATCAAATACGCTTCTTTCCCAGCTTTGTGCAACCCCTCATAGTACTTCTTTTGCCAATCCTGTAAAGGGTCAAACCCTCCAACAAACACAATCGTCGCTGGGAAATTCACCCTGGAAATATCAACTGAATTTGGCCCAAAAACATTAGCGGTTGCATGGTCTCGGTTCGACCCTTCTGGTAAAAAAGCCTTCCAAAACCAGTCTGTATGTTCCACCTTAAGTACCGGAGCTCTATCAAGCTTGTTCTCGGATTCTGTGCGCTCTTCTCCACCAAAAAATGGCTGCAAAGCTATAAGTCCAATAACTTGCAGCTTAAGAAACTTGGACTCACTTGCTTTGAGTGCCACATGGTGCGCTATATTGCCTCCTGCGCTATCTCCAGCGAGAAAACACTGCTTCAGATTAGCATTTTGAGGTAAGTGTTCCAAGTTCTCTTCATCAATGAACTTTAAGACGTCGAAGCCATCCTCGTATTGGCATGGATACTTATGCTCCGGTGCAAGCCTGTAGTTGACAGAGACGATAATGGAGGGGATTCCTCGAGCGAGTCTTCGGCAAAATTTGTCAAAGGGTTTTGAGTTGGCTGCCATTAAAGTAAAGCCACCTCCATGGAAGTAGATAATGATGGGGAGGCTGGTTGCTGTGGTTGTGTTAGTGGTGGGTGTGTAGAGGCGGAACCAAAGTTCGCGTGAGGGGTCGACTGTGATATCAAAGCTTTTGACACCATTGATGGGGTTTTTGGAAGGAGAGGATTTGAAGTCGAAGAGGTTCAAGAAAGTACGGTTGACAGTGCCGTTTGAATTGAGAGAGTTGTTAACGGCAAAGGAGTGAATGGATAGGAGGAGACGGAGCTTCCATGGAAGGTGTGGTGATAACATTGGTTGTTGTTTCTGAGCCATGTTCTTGTGTGTGAAAATAAAACTTAATTGATGGGTTTAGACTTTAGATTTTGCTAGTAGTTGTTTTAATAAGCTATTGATTAATGGAGTTGATAAAAACAATGTTTAACTAATAACTACCCCTTCCATCCGAGGATAATTAGCATCTAAAGGTATCGTTGGTCAAACCAACGACGGCATTAAAGTTACGTTTCAGAATTTGTCATAATTTAATATTGTGGTCAATAGTTATTGGGGGAGATAATTACCAGGTGAGATTTGACTTGAGTATTAAACCTAACATAAAAAAACACAATTTGAGTACTTTGACCGAAAAAACTTAAATCAATATATCATAGCTCAACTATGTTATATTGAATCATGGTTTTAAAAATTGGATCGGACCAGCCGGTCATATCGATTAAATCGGGAACGGTCATTAATCCGATCCGGTTATGATTAAAATCCGAAAAATAACAAAAAACCGGAATGTACTGAAAACCGGACGGTTGAACCGTAAAACCGGAATCGGTATGGTTGAACCGGTTATTTGCAACTCTGTCTTTACGCCACTGCCGAGAGCCTAACACTGGGACGGCGTTGCTAGATTCTCAGCCTAACACTGGGACAAAGTTAGTAGGTGGGTGGCACGATTCATTGACATTTGCAAACTGGGGTTGAAGGCATGAACACAGAGAGGAAGATGTTGAAACTTGAAAGCTTGAACAGAGAGGAAGAGGCCGAAAGCGTGAAACTTGAAAGCTTGAACAGAGAGAAAGTGAACTTAGACTTTAGAGACCTGAGAAATGAAGAGTTAAACCTGAAGTGGGTACTAGGAACTCGGAAGACGTGATATAGAAAAAAAATCTTTTAATAAAATATTGGAAGACGTGGGAAACATAAAAATGACTGCCAGTGGCTGACCTTTTTTATAGTTCCAACGGCAAAGGGCTGGCTTTTTGAGTTTTGGGTTTCTAAATCCACAAGTTTCTAATTTTTTTAATCATTTTTTACTCTTCCAGCGTGACCATCATTACCATTTCTTATTTAATGTTTTCTTGTCTTGTTTCATAGTCTTTTCTTTCCCTTTATTTATTTATTTATAATTATATATATAACTTATAAGTTCATTGAGTTAGGTATGAACTAATTAGTTACTCTTTTTTTTTTTTTTTTAAACTAGCTAGTTACTATTATCATTAATAAAGATGCATAACATATTATATGAACTTTCACCAAAAATTAAATGTTATAAACATTCAAGTAATATATATATATTATTAGATTCAGTCCACTACTCAACGTGTAACTTTTATATTCAATTATTAGTAGTTAATGAATTATAGAGCATTATAGTTTACATGTGTATTCATAAATTATTAATTAGTTTTAGTATAAAAAACTATTATTTATTTATATAATTTAAAAAATTATTAATTAAATTATTTATGACGTCACCGGTTGGACCATCGATCGGACCCCGGTTCGACCAAAATACCGTTAAATCAGTCTTTTTTCCAGTTCTTTCATCGTACCGGTTTTTAAAACCATGATATTGATCACTCAATTTTCTCCTTTATATTTAATAACAGACCTCATTACTTAACTATTACATTATCCCCCTAAAAAAAAAAAAAATCTATAATAATAATAAAAAAATCTAACACATTATTCATGCTTGGATATTTGAATGCTAGTAAACAATCATTTTTATATAAATTTGTATATTATATTTTTTTTCAACCATTTGCAATCAATCATTTTCGAATTAGGCCAAAAGACGTGGCACAAAAAATGCTTCTTAGATTTTTTTTCATGGTTTAGTTGACGTAGCTTCCTTATTCCTTCCTCCTATCTTTAAGAGATTAAGGTACTGTACTTGGTTTGTTGGTTCGGGTAACTGGGGAAGTGTTTAATGTGTATTGATACTGGACCATTATAACTCTGGTTGATGATCTTTTGAATGTTACTTACAGTTTGATGCATCAACGATAGAATCAAACAATTAAAAAACTAAACCTCATCCTGCCAATTTCTCAATTTGTAGTGAATTATTAACAATACAGTTCAGCTTTCTCCAAGCTTCCAATAATATATCTATGTTATAGGTTTACCCCATAGGATGGTTTCCAAAAAAAATTTGAAATCCAAATGGTGTTAATACTACCAGCCTACTCTAGGTGTGGACACTAGGGGGGGGGGGGGGGGAGAGAGAGAGAGAGAGAGAGAGAGAGAGAGGTGAACTTAACATAAAAATTCCCAACACGATACTTGCATCTAACCACTCTAATTATATGAATCATGCATCCCCACCCTCGCCCCCATAAAGCACTTTGTGTCATTTTAATCGTTATTATCTATTGTCAATGTAGGTAGAAATGACCATTTTATTTTATTGAATTTGTAAAATTTTATTTTTATGCAGTTGTCATTATCTATTTGTCATTGTTTTTATAAAAATATTTTAAACTAAATGGAAAAACTCATCCCACTTGCATTGTACGAATTATTGACTAACACAACCACACACATCCATACATCAATAATACATTAAGTGTCTACTTAAATAATCAAATACTTGAATCTTTCTCATGAATCTCATCTCATCTTTTTTCTCTATTTGATTATCTCGATATCTCCGATTCCAAGAGTAAAGATTGAGTGTTTTTGTTAGTTATGTGTATGTGTATGATATGTGCATTATTATTATTTTGTTATAAAGTAATTTGTGTGAATTGTGATGTGTGTGAATATGTGCATGTATAGTGTAAATATAATATAACTTAATATAATTTAATAATCAGGAAATACTGAGGGTTAGATACATGTATGTGTATTATTATCATGTTATAATAAATTTTTGTTATAAAGTTAATGATTTGAGAAAAAAAAAAAAGTAAAGTTAATATGTGATTAGAGTGTGCAAGATTTAAGCCATGGTGTGTAAAAATATTTTTAATGATAGATTAAACTGGTAAAAAAATATTTTATATATATATAAAATATTTTTTTAATAAAAGTCAGGACGTTCATTTGAACGCCTGAAATACATCTAGCGCCGCCCATGTTAATGAAATACATCTAACATTGGTCAAACCAACAACAGCATCAAAGTTTCAAAATTTGTCATAATTTAATATTGTGGTCAATAATTACTAGGGGAGATAATTACTTGGTGAGATATGAATTGAGTATTTAATATAACATATAAAAACATAATTTGAGTACTTGACTGAAAAGTTTAAATCAATACTTGATATGAACTCAATTATGTTATGTTGATCACTCCCTTTTCTCATTAATATTTAATGAGAGACTTCATTACTTAACTATTACATTATTCCCCCTCAAAAAAAAATCTATCACATTATTCATGCATGAATATTTGAATGGTAGTAAACAATCACTTTTATATAAACTTGTATATTATTTTTTCTTCACCATTTGCAATCAATCATTATTGAAATAGGTCAAAAGTCGTGGCACAAAAAATGCTTCTTAGATTTTTTTCATGGTTTAGTTGACGTAGCTTCCTCTTGTTCCTTCCTCCTATCTTTAAGAGATTAAGGTACTGTATTTGGTTTATTGGTTCGGGCAACTGGGGAAGTGTTTAATGTGTGTTGATACTGGACCATTATAACTTTGGTTGATGATCTTTAGAATGTTACTTACAGTTTGATGCATCAACGATAGAATCAAACAATTAAAAAACTAAACCTCATCCTGCCTATTTCTCATTTTGTGGTGAATTATTAACGATACAGTTCAGCTTTATCCAAGCTTCCAATAATATATGTCTAATCTCTAATTATATGAATCTTGCATCCCCACCCTCGCCCCAAAAAAATGTTGTTGTAACATTTCTTAATTTTAATTTCTTATTTTTTATTTTATTTTCATCTTTATTAGTTTTTATCCATACGTGTCTTTCTTTTTCTTTTCTTTTTTCCACTTTTTTTTCTCCTCCACACACATGTACTTCCTCCTCACTCTCCTCCACACGCATATACTTCTTTTTCACTCTATCTTCATTTTCACTTTCATTTTTCTACCTATGTTCTCTCTCTCTCTCTCTCTCTCTCTCACTCACTCACACACACACGCACACAGACAGATCGGCGGTAACTAAGGCTAGCGACAGACAGCCTTTAAAATTGGCGTTCATGCCACCTCGTTTGCTCCATTGCTGCTCATCCTCCCTCAACCGTGGCTCAGATGGGTTAGATTTGCTATCTTTTTTTCTTTTTTCTTTTTTCTGTTCTAATTTGATTAGTTTTAAGATTGTCATTTGAGTTTGTATTTTAATTGTGATTGAGTTTAGATAGAGATGTTTGAGAGAAAAAAGATTTGAAATGGTTGAGTTGTAGCTGTTGTGAATTTTGAGTAAAAATAGAATATTTTAATTTGTGGGTTGAATTTTTTATTCCCATCAGTTCTTTTGCTAATGAACAGTAGTCATCAGACCTAGAGAGCTACTGTTTATTAGCAAGCAATTTTTTTGCTACTGAACAGTGATTTAGAGAGATTGCTGAGTAACTTTTGTGGTTTACTCTCCAAATTTTGGGTTTAGAGAGCATGTTGGAGATGCTCTTAGCTTGGTAGATTGAGTTGCACATGTTTTGGGCCTTGGCCATGTAGTAAATGTGAAATTCTGCTTAGAACAATTTATCTAATTTCTTGTTGAAAGTATTGTAAATAAAAACTAAAAGTGAAATAAAATAAACCGATTTTTTTTAATGGAAATACTGTAACAAGAAAAAAAGAATGAATGAAACCAGCAATAAGCAAAAAGGTAAGAAAAAACGTAGACAGACCTACAAAAAGTAGTTTTTTGACCAAAAACATTACCTAGCCCATTGACACTTGACAGTGTGAAGAAATAAGCTATAAATAAGTTTATTTGCTAAGGGACCCATGTAAAACTCGCAAATAGTAAAAAATTTAAGCAAAAAGTAAACTGATCATCGGAACCTAAATGCACACATAGTGTATGTTTGGATTTTGCTCAAAAGTTTTTTGTATTTTGTCCAAGTTTTTTTTTTCTTTTGTTTTGAAAATAATCTAACTTTAGCTTTTGAAAAATAAATTAGCTTGTAGCTTATCTATGTAATACACTTAACATCAAAGTTACTAAAAACTATATATATTTTTTATAAATAATATGCAAATAAGCTACCGAAAGTAAGCAAAATTCAATCGCACATAATGCTTTCTTGATAAGATTGAATCTCCTCTTTTGGATTCTTCATGTTTTTAATGGCATTATTTCTAATTGGCCCCCAAAAAATCATCACTATTTTCTTAAACGATCATTAGGTTTAAGATACACTCGTAGGCTTAAGTCACATGAGTTGCAGAACGAATCTGGCACCCTCAACCTCAAAAATATAGGACGTGTGGCAACTTACAATTGGTAGAACATAAAATAAACATTTAGACTGGTTCAGAGTGAGTCACTATGTGGTGTTTGCTACCAAGAAACTGAGACATCGGGTCATATTTTATGGGAGTGTCCTCTAGCTAGGAACATATGGGCCCTAGTTAAGGGGAAAACACAAAAATGCTCTAATGAGGCATGTGACTTCTTCCTATTATTTGGACATATGGCTAGGACATTGGACTCATGCGAGTTGGAATGTTGGGCTATCCTGGCATGGTCGATCTGGAATGCTCGTAATAAGTTTTACTTTGAGCATAAACAAGTTCATCCTAGTTTGATTCTCAATGGGGCATACGGGCTGTTGGATGAATACTAACGGTTGATGCAGTCAAGAGTTTAGGGGGCTCATGGGTTCAGTAGCTGCTTTTTGTGGAGCATGAAGTGGAGCACAATTGATGAAACAGAAGATTTGGACTCCTTTTTGTGTGGGGCATAGTGTAGTGTGTTTCCTTAGTGCACTTGGAGCAGCTTTATTCCTTGGCTAACTGCATGTAGTTAAGCTTGGGGTTTATACTTTTTCTTTATTTTTCTTTTTTTGTATTCTTTGGGCTTCGCTTTTAATGAAAGTTTCTAATCAGTTCTCAAAAAAAAAAAAAAAAAAAAAAAAAATCTATTCATATGTGAAATTCAGCAAATAAATCATAGAAGGGATTTTAGCCATACAGTTGACTCTATGAGCATGCGGTTTAAGCAATTTGTTTTGTAAAGCTTTTTCTACAATCCAAACATTTGAGTAATTACAAGCACATGAATAACTTCAAGAACATTATTTTATTTACAAATAACAAGTAAATTATTTTTCACTACAATTTCTCTTTTTACATGAGTGCTTTCCTATTTCCAGTAATATCATTTGTATGATTGCTTTTGCATGAAATCCCTCACCTCCTTAATCATCAACGATGACTCAGGAAACTCAGGAAACCCATAAAATGAGTGAATCGCATTCGGATACTCAATCAAATATGCTTCTTTCCCAGCTCTCTTCAACCCCTCGTAGTACTTCTTTTGCCAATCCTGCAAAGGGTCGAACCCTCCAACAAACACAATCGTCGCCGGGAACTTCAACCCAGAAATATCGATGGAGTTCGGCCCAAAGACGTTAGCAGCTGCATGGTCTCGGTCGGACCCTTGTGGCAAAAACGCTTTCCACATCCAGTCAGTACGCTCCACTGTAATTAGCGGAGCTCCAGCAAGGTTGGTTTCGGATTCAGTTCGTTCTTCTCCACCAAAAAATGGCTGCAAAGATATAAGTCCAATAACTTGCAGCTTAAGAAACTTATATCCACACGCTTTGAGTGCCACATGATGAGCTATATTACCTCCAGAACTGTCTCCAGCGATAAAACACTGTTTCAAATTAGCATTTTGAGGAAAGTGTTTGAAATTTTCTTCATCGATGAACTTCAAGACATCAAAGCCGTCTTCGTATTGACATGGATACTTATGCTCTGGTGCGAGGCGGTAGTTGATGGAGATGATGATGGAGGGGATTTCTTGCGCGAGTCGTTGGCAAAAGTCGTCGAAGGGTTTTGAGTTTGCGGCAAAGAAGCCAAACCCACCACCATGGAAGTAAAAGATGATTGGGAGGCTATTGCTGCTGTTGTTGTTGGTGGTGGTGGTGGTGGTGGTGGGAATGTAGAGGCGAAACCAAAGGTTTCGGGAGGGATCGACTGTGAAATCTGAGGTTTGGACTCCATTGGTGGGATTTTCAGAGGGAGGGGATTTGAAGTCGATGAGGCTCATAAGACCACGGTTGATGGTGCCGTTTGAGCGGCGACATAAGTCGGTGACAAAGTTGAGGGTGGAAAGGAGGAGACGGATCTTCCATGGAAGTTTAGGTGACATTATTGTTTGGAGGAATTGCTGCTTCAGCTAACACATGGCATGGAAAGCATATATAAGTGCGGTTCTCACTAGTCTCAGAAGATTTTTCTCACACCGTGCATGTGTGGCTAAAAACTTAGTCTGAAATCTGAATTGATATGTTGGTTGTTTTTTTCCAAGATCCAGGATAGGCTAAATAAGAGTAATGATTATCTTATCCTCTTATTACATATCCAGCGTACTCACACGGCCAAATAGACTAATAATGCACAATGACAAATGTGTAATAAGCTCGCTAAGAGTATCCGCAAATACAAAAGCACCAAATTTTATACATTTTGCCCCAAAAATCTTTCACATTAGTCCTTCTAAAATTGTTTATATTTACACATTTGCTATTGTAACCATATATATATATATATATATATATGCACGGTTACTGAATCTGTGCATATCAAGGTTGTCAAAATCGGGATCCTACGTAGGAGCGTGAGAGGTAGGTAGGATCGTAAATCGTAAGATCAGATCGTGGATCGTAAGATCCTACCTATTTTCAGATTTTAAACAAAAAACCTATTGATAGTGACTTTGTATGTTATATAATCACTTAAAATATGAATCCATCCATTAAAAAAAAATAAATGCATCATAAAATGTAATTTGTACGCATTACATCGTTCTTATATTATTCCAACAAAAGAAAATATATTTAACTTTTGACATAATGTATCTAAAAAGTTCAGTACATGTTTAATTAGTAACTAAGTACCAAAATATTATCTACACATATGGAAAATGTTTTCCAAATTCTAAGTTTCAAATCCAAAATAAGTTAGGCTAGTTAGCATATAAAAACTAGTTAATTACAAATTTACAATATATAATCCAAAAGAGAATTCTCAATTTAAGGTAAACTAGCTAATTACAAATATAAAATCCAAAAGAGAATTTTCATTCTAAGGTTCTTCTAATCTAATCACTGTCATTGTCATATCTCATTTCATCATCTAAATATTTTAGGTTTTATTTTTGAAAACGTTAAACTTAAGTATTATAGGTTTTTTTGAGATTTTATATTGACATAGGTGTAAATTTGAGATTTCAATTCATTATTGGGCTTCTAATAACCCGTTGGGCTTGTGGGTTTAGGTGAATTATCTTACCCAATTGAATCCCACTTAAAAAAAAAAAAAAATCAAGTCAAATGGTAGGATCGGTAGGATCCCATACGATCCTACGATTCTATGCGATTTTATATGATCCTACATACGATCTTACCATTTTTGCAATCCTGCTACAATTTTAAACTTTTTGGTGAGATAGAATCGTAAAATCATGCGATTTTACGATTCGGATCGCGATTTTGACAACTATGATGCATACTATTATTTTATTAATTTCACATTTCACACCTTTTTTTCTCTCACACAAACACAAACACACCCAGACACAAACACATCTACATAGACAAATCAATATAGAGATACATAAACATACCCACACACAAACACACTCACACGGACAAATCAATAGAGAGATAGATCGGTGCTGGTGTTGGTCGCCTATGGATCGGTGCTAGTGGTGCTAGATCAGAGTTCATGAGTTGATGGAAATGGGTCTGGATGCTTGTAGATCAATGTTGGCGGCGGAGATCGGTGCTTGTGGGTCAACGGGAATGCGTTTTGATGCTTGTGGATTGGTGCTAGCGACGGAGATCAGTGCTTATGGGTCAACGAAGTACGTGCTTGTGGGTTTTGATTCTTATGGTGGATAAGTGATTTGACCATGAGAGGAAAAAGAAAAAGAAGATGCTTGTGGAGGGAGGTGATATGATTATGACCTTGAAAGGAAGAAGGAGAAGTTACCGTGGAAGGAAGAAAAAAAAGTAGAAGAGGGGACAAAAGATTGGTCTAAGAGATGAGATAAGGACAATGAAAAAAAGATAAGTACAAAAGAAAAGATAAAAAGATAAGGACAAAATAAAATATAAAATATAATTAAAAATTAAAAAATATTATTATTTAAATAGAGGAGATTGTAAAATAGATGAATTGATGTGAGTACTTTGGAAAAGTGGCAGTGTAAAATAGAAAAAATAAGATTTTAGTATAAAATAGACAAAAAAATTTGACTGGACTGATGCAATTGCTCTAAATAAGACTTACTTTTCTAATTTCTGCACTGTGGCGGAGCTACAGCCAAGCTTGGCCTTGCAAAATTTTAAAAATTTCTTTTATTTTTTTTGTATAATTATAAAGATATTTAAATGTTTAGTTTAAAAAAAAAAAAAGTAGGAGTCAACCCTCCAAATTTTTGAGTCAATCAATAATACTCTTAAAAAATGTTAGAATTTGTCAATTAGTCTAGTAGTTACATAGACAATATAGTTTTTGTTTTCTCAATTTCGTTTTTTGTACATGTCTAATGTGGGAGGAATGAATCTTTTCCCAATCAGATATTGTCCTCTTTGGAAATAACTTTGAGCTTTAGTTCTCAAGAATTTGCTCAATCCCACATCGGGGAGAAACGCCTCCCACTCATGCTTTATAAGCCTTTGGCCTAAGGATGAATGTACCACTACTACACATGTATTGGGAAAAGATTCATTCCTCCCACAAAAAAATGTTTTTTTGTGAGAGGAACAAATCTTTCCCTAATCAGGTATTGTCCTCTTTGGAAATGGCTTTGAGCCTTAGTCCTCAAGGATTTACTCAATCCTACATCGAGGAAAAACGCCTCTCACTCATGCCTTATAAGCCTTTGGCCTAAGGATGAGTGTACCATTACTACACATGCGAAGTAGAGCAAGTCTGAAAAACTGCTACCTCATGCTGTGGTAGTGCACTCCTTCACGTAAGACCTCAATGGTAGTCCGAAGGGGGAAGGTGGGGGTTTCCTCTTAAACCCCAAAAGATGTCTTTTTGTGGGAGAAACGAATAGGTGGGGGTTTCCTCTTAAACCCCAAAAGATGTCTTTTTGTGGGAGAAACGAATCTTTCCTTAATCAGGTATTGTCTTCTTTGGAAATAGATTTGAGCCTTAGTCCTTAAGGATTTGCTCAATCCCACAACTGATATACTGGATTAGCTTTTATATATTTATTGGAGCTTAAAAGATGATCAATTCTCTTAAAACATTATCTCTTGAATATGTGTGTGTGTGTGTGTGTGTGTCAATGTCGATACTTTTATATATTTATAAATTATGATTTACTCTATTATTAAAATATTAAAGTTTATATATGCGTGTTTGACCATTTAGGCATATATGTGATGGTTTTGTCTTGTCTCTTGTCTAATATATTAGTACCATTATTTGGCTCTCCAAATAAAAAATCTTGGCTTCACCCCTGTTATTGTAGGAAAAGACAACAAGTAACGTTGGTCAGATCCACAAGATTAGAAGTTTGTTAGATATAGTTACATGGTAGTATGGAAGTATTACGTGAGAGGAGGAGAACTAGTAATTAGTAAACAATTAAGATTTCAAGTGTCACAAGTTGGATTTGGAGACTTCTTAGGTAGACAGGGACCACCCTCAAATGAAAGTATTCGAATTATATATGTCTGGCGTGAGGTGCTTGATGCTTCTTTTCATTGGAGATTCGACCAGTTATGGGGTTGAAATTATATTAAGATAAAGGTACCATGTTTATGATCGAGGTGCTCAAAAAGATTCAAATTAATTTAGATTCTAAAGACAACTATTGTACTTGTTTCCATGTGTTTCCGGGTTCTACTGATTATGCCCTATATAATTTTCTATTGCAATTTACAAAGGAGATGAGGGATTTCATGCAAAAAGAAATCTAAATAATTTAATGATATACTTCACCAAACTAATGGAAGACTCTGTTCTTCCATGCATTAAATAATGGCCTCCAGTTGATCACTTGATCCTGAAAGGAAAAGCAAATCTTGGAGAAGAATCTAGAGAACCCAAAAGTATTGGATTGTATTGATTATCTTGCATACATAACAATGTGTATATATATATATATATATAATTTTTTTTTCAGTATTTATATGCAGAGATTCAGCTAACAACTCTAACAGAAAAGCTTAATCTTACAAACTCTCTAATGGCCATATAGAAGGAGACACAGATCAACTAGATAGCAGTATTGACCTTAGCTGAACAAATAATACTATTATTTTCCCTTAACTACAACTCAATTCAACTATTTATCAATATAATCGTATTAATGAATTTAAGTGGAAAATATACAATTGCTTTTAAAAAAAATTATCTCATATAAGTTGATTTTGATCCTATTTACAAAAAAGGTTCTATAAATGAGTGCTCGTGCATAGGTTAAAGATTAATAAATATTCAATTATAATATATATTTTTTGAAGATAAGATACACGTACATGTTATTGATTCATTGAATTACACAAATAAATTCATTGTGGTTGTGTGTGTGTTTTTTTTGGGGGATATATGGAACATATTGATTTTATTTTTTGAAAAATACATAAAAATATTATTTAATAAATCATTAAATGCATCGTAACCATTGACTCTAATGCGTTTGTTAACGAAATCCTTTATAAAATAAGTGACAATTTGATGTCAATTTAATTGTTTTAAGATTGTGTACTTCAAATCAAAATATGATCATTAGATATGGCACAAAGCTGCAAACTGTTAATTTTGTTTCATTAATTTTGATTTGGATATATCCTTGGGGCCTGGGGGACAAAAGAGAAACTTAAATAAACATTTGAATTCAGTTGCAGACTTGCATCATTTACTTCTTGTACTTAATTGGTAAAGTTTAACTTGGTCTTTTAATTTTCTTTTCTTTTTGGGAGCTATATCTATTATCTCATGTATTACCTAATTAATAATACCTATAGATTTGTGTAAGGACAAAAGTAAAATTTCTGTGGCTGAGTACCACTTCTATGGCCGAGTCAGCCCAAATTCAAATACAGGCTGAAAATCTTTAATTGACGTCAGTGAAGCCCAAACTCAAATGAAACATTGTAATCCAAAAAAATTGGTCCATAAGAGCGTAGTTAGTTTGGTCCAATTGACAAATGTAGATGCCCAATAGGAATAATTGGTTCTATTGATTAATTGCTCATTTGCTTGCCCTTCTCCTACTGTAATGGGATCGGGCTTTATGTGTGAACTGTGAATTGGACACAAGCTGAACCCAATAATGTGTCCAATTAGGCAACGGTCTCGAATTTGTAATCAATTAAGCATGTAATTTCCTTCGGCTATGACCTATGAGCAACCAATAGCTTTTAAAAAAATATATTTATTTTATAAATCAATAGGAGAGAAAAGATTTAAATCCTAGATATCTCTGTTGAAAACATTAAAAGGTGTTTATTGAGCTACAAGACTCTTAATCAACCAATAATTATTTAGCTACATTAGGATTTATCTTTAGTTGTTTTGCTAGACACCATAAGCACTAATAGTTGCTGTGTTTAATAATTATACAAATATATTAGTTTATATTGTGCACAATAAATCTATTGACATAACTTTTATTATATTTTTTTTCACATTATGATTAAGTGGTCAATAATCACTTTTACATGGATGCATTACTTTTTTCTTCTTCTTCCAATACTCCTAGTATGCAAGTCATGGAAAAAGTTATGACTAAACAGTCCCTAGACTTATTTTATTGTGCAGCACTTCATAAGTTCTAGTTACTTCTGGTTCTATAAATTAAGAGGAAGTTAGCATATGCTCTTTGATTTCTAATGGCATTCCTCTAGATGATCAGTGGCCGTTTGATCGATCAAGTGCTGAAATTTTCTGAATAAAGTTATTAAGACATATGCTTGCAAGATTTGAAGGCAAGGAATAATATAGTTCATTATAGGCGCTTGAAAGATTCGTATACTTCTGTATTGTAAAGGGTTCTAAGCAAAAGGGGCAGAACCTGTGTTGGCTTAGCAAAAATTTATAAAGGGTGTAATCCACAAGTACAACCTATGTATATTTAACGATAGGAATAAAAGGTCATCGTGAACTTAAATTCTAATACCTTGTTAGTGGCATAAGCACTGATATATGAGAATTGTGCATTTTGTGGTCAATTATTCATGAATGACAATATTTTTGCTATCTCTAGTATTAATTAAAAATATGCATTGGGTCAAAAAATTTATAAGTTAGTAACATAAGGTACTTTTTTTAATAAGAGAATCAATTCAAAAAATATATAATCTCTTAGCGCATCTCTGATCTACCATATCTTAGAAATTGCCGGGTACTCTTCAACATGTTACATGTGTATATGGCATTTCAAATAACGTTTTTTTACGTAGCTAAGGAATATTGGATTATTTGAACAAGCTAGGCAAGATTCGCCAATAGTTCGCATGCACTGCCTTGACGAGGAAAGTTGAGACCTAACATTAGCAGTTTTTAAAATGTAAGTTTAAGCATTTTCATTCATACAGCAGCTTTGTTAATAAAGCTAATGATATTTTCATCCAATAGAAATATAGAATCCTTAACGATGGGTGTGGGATCATATATATATGGTGCGTGGTATATATTTCATGGCATCTAACTTTATTCTTCTCTTATTAATATTATTTATAAATTTTATTCTACAAGTGTCATGCACATGTGTGTATGGGTGTTAAATCAAATTAGACCTTTTTCTAGTGTCAACCATATATATATATATATATATATATATATATATATATATATATATATGTATGTGTATTCGAGATACATCAATCGCAACTTTATTCCAACTGATATCTTTGTGATCGATCTAGAGCTATTTTTTAACTCCTAATGATATTCTCATGACCTTGAATATTAGTTTCAGTCCTGGTGACCAAGATACACTTTGTGATATATATATCGAAAACTTTTCCCAAAATCCTTTGAGCATTCCACACGAATATGCCACAAAAATTGAAATTCCAAAGAAAGTTATATCAAGTAACACACTATTTAACTTATCTCTTTCATGTTAAATAATTTAAAAACTTTTTTATTGAATTAATATTTTAAAAATTACATTGCTAGATGTAATTTTTGAAATATTCTCTATGTTCTTCACATGTATTCTAAATTTTTTTTGTCAATAAGATGTTACTTTTTGATCTATAAACTCGTATTTTGTATAATTTTAAGTAGAAAATTTTATGAATGACTTAATTGATTAAGTTTGATCCTCTTAAGATTTTTAATAAATATAAATATAAGAAGATAATGAAATTTAATTTAGTAACAAAGTATCATTAATTTGTGAGAGATCGCATCATTTGATTGGCTGCAGTGCCGTAGAGATTAACAAAGTGCATAATTACCTAGACAGCATCAAAGGTGGGGCACAACTAGAGCATATAGAAAAAGACTAATTAAAATAATTATAGTAAACAAATATTAATTAGTGGCTATACGTAGTGTCAAAAACTACAAGTGGTATATATTTCATTGGAAGTGGGGATTGAGATAAAAAGAGGAAAAAGAGTCGAATGGCCACAGTTGTGATAGATTCCTAACCAAACCAATTGGGATATTCTTTCAAATATCCATTTGGCCGGTTAAGGTTTTTCTCCTTTCACCTTTTCACCCCTAGCTAGATAGCTCAATTTCTCAGCCCACTTGATTTCTTTGTGCTTTTGATGTTACCTTCCCAACTATCATGTCCATAAACTATATCTTCTTCCATAGCCTTTCAATTTTTTTCTGTGTCTTCTATGTCTCCTATACCTTTTCCTTGATTCTTTACTTCTTTCTTCTACAATACTATCCTTTTTGGAAGTGTTCACATTGTTTCAGCCTATCATAATCAGCCAAGTGGATTGTTCCAATGTTATATATATATATATATATATATATTTATATATGCTAGTCTTTAAAGTATCTGATGCCGCCAAAAAGTGCCAAGTTTATTAATTCAACTACGTATCGTAACCTAGAAGCGAGAACAGAGGTCCATAAAATGCCGTGAAAGCATGCAAATATGCAATCACTTTTGGTGTTTTGGTTTCTTTTGGCTAGGGCATTGCATTAATTGATGAAAGCGAATTGTACGAAAGTAACTCCTTTGAAGAATCATTTCGAATGGGTGCCAGTGAGCTATAATGGTTTCTA
Source organism: Quercus agrifolia (assembly GCA_029955455.1). NCBI lineage: Eukaryota > Viridiplantae > Streptophyta > Magnoliopsida > Fagales > Fagaceae > Quercus > Quercus agrifolia. Next base: position 558,098 of record JARQAD010000007.1, on the reverse strand, counting down.
GTGGCATATCTGGGCTACCTATGATAGCAATAGCATATGTGTCTGCACTTCATTTTCGATATAAACATTTATTTGCCTGTAATAAAATGTCACTTAATATCAAAAAATTCAAGTCGTAGCACATGAAGGAAGAGTATGTCTCTTGAAAACCTAGCTAAGATGGACCAACAATGGTACTATTTGAACTCCAATTTCTTAAATAATCAACTTTCCAGAATTATTTTGACCATTCTAACGATGGCCCCTTTAATGGTACGTACTGGCAATATGTTTTTGGAATTTGACATCTACTTCAATGTGATATGAGTAATTAATTAGTGAATTAATGTGACAAGCTAACTGCAGCCATGGATGGATTTATCACTATCTATTCAAAATGAAAAAACTTAGTGGCATAAATTTTTATTTATTTATTAAGAGAAACATGGCTTAAATCTATAATATTCTCTTCTTGTTGTAACTATCAAGTTAATCAAAAAAAAAAAAAAAAACTCAAAAGAAGAAGAAGAGTTATTAATATTAGAGGTACCATAACTTTTTTTTTTTTTTTTTTTAAATGTGGATATTTTGGAATTCCCATCCAACGAAATAATTTTCGTAGTCTTAGGATTAAAACAACAAAGATCTGTATTAATAATTTAGATGTGCATTTAATAGATGGTGAATTCACTACTCCACACATTTCATCATATTCTTGGTTTTAATGTCACTAACTTAATTAATAAATTAGCTTCTTGTTATTACGTAAGAGAGGTTGATCAAATTCATCAAAAAAGAAAGGTAGATCAAATCTCATTTACATTAATTAATAAACCCCCACTGATCTTTCCTTTTCCCCAGCTGCTTTAATTTTGCCAATATAGTAATTTGCTTCACACCTTGATATTCCTTTTAGAAACAAATTGATTTAGTTCCACTTACTTTTTCTTTTTTCTCTTTTAAACAAAAATGAGTTCGTAGCGTGTGATAAATGGTTAAAGACTAAAGTGCAATTAATAGGAAGCTCTTTAAAATAAAAGTAATCTTCCCTTGGCGCAGGTGATTGGCGACTGCTGTGATTGCAACAAGTACATAAAGACAGTGATTGTAGAGGAATCAAACCAACTAAAAACTGAAAGATCTGTCTGTTTTTGAGGATAAAGACAACAAGTACTTATTGAGGTTGTTTCTACTTTTTCTACGCGTCATGCAAACAATTTCCCTTTTTTTTCTTTTTTAAAAAAGTGGTAATGCAAGCAACCACAGGATTGTGCTGTGTGCAAAGCATGTAGAACAAAATCAGTCTTTTTAAGTGCTAAATACCCTTTTTTTTTTTTAATAATTATATTATTTAATTATTATACAATAGACTTTATTTTGGATTGAAGGAAATGGAAGGAGAGAAGATAATATGAGAAGGTAATCAAAATGTATTAATTTTTACATGTATATTCGAATTATATTCCCTTCCATTTTCCCTTACTCTCCCATTTTTTATGTCACTCCTCCCAAACATAAGGTAAATGTGTCCATTTAGTTTGGTAGATTAAATTTTGTGGTTTGTTTTAAAGTGAGGAAGGACCATGTAAGATGCACTTCAATAAATTGTTCTTATATATATAAAAAAGGTAATATTTTAAAAAGGTGTAATTAGTATAAAACAAATAAATCAAATTATTTACTTTTTAAAACTTGTGAATCACACCTTAAAGGTTTCATTATTGATATATTAAAATAATTGAAAAAAGAGTTACAAGGGAAATCTCATATATGATGGATAAGAAGGAATGGTTTGTCTATAGGAATGGAAAATAGTACTTTATTTGTCCCTAAATTAATAATATTCTTGCTAAAAATTGTTGAGGAAGCTATCAATAATTCAATTGCTTTACAAACAAAATTTTAAACTCTTAATATTACCCTTTACTTTTACCTTAAAAAGCAAAAACCAATTAAATGACTATTTTGAAAAGTGTAAGATACTATTCTTACGTTTTTAACTGTAAAATATTTAGAAAATTATTTGTGAATAAGTATAAAAGTAAATATCAACTATTTATTTTTAAGAGAAGGAGGTAGTCACAAAATAAGAATATATATGGATAATATGTTTTGTAAGCTTAAATTCACTAATGCATTTGATCAATTTAATATGCTATCGGTTTATTTATTTAAATGTTAGACAGAAAGTGATTTTAAATAATAAATAAATTGATTTATTAGAGTTTATTTTGAACTAATTTAGATTATGTTCGACTTTTAAAATCCCAATTGTATTTTAATCGAATTTGTTTTTCATGTCCAATAAATCCATGACTCGCCTAACATTAAAGCATTCCATTGTATGTAACCAACCTAGAGAACCCATGACAGAATAAACATCACCGAATCCATCGCACTGATTGATTTAATATTTAAAAGAAAGAAAGAAGAAAAAAGAATGAAAAGAGAAAAAAGAAAAAAAGAAAGAAAGAAATTGTAAAAACTGATGCCTTTTAAGGAGCTTGGCTTCTTTGTCCAACTTGGTTTCTAAGGGCAAAAGAACCTTGGTTTCTAAGGGCAAAAGAAACCAAGAAATCAAGAAATCATCAAACTTCAAAGATTTCCACTCATTTCTCACTGCTTTTAGAAGCTCTTAAGCGGCAATAAAAGCCATTCATCTCTCTCTCTTTCTTGCCTCACATACCCAGAAACTTTTACGCCACCTTTTTATTTTCTCTCTCTCTTTTCCCAAACTCTTTCTACAAAGAAGCTGAAACGGGGCGAGAAATAATCAGTGAGATGGCGAGAAACGAATGGATTAATGGGTATTTGGAGGCGATTTTGGACGTGGGAAGTAACCTAAAGAAAACGTTTGATGGGAAACTGAGTGTTTCAAAGATTGAAGAAAAAGATCATAAGGAAGACAAGTTATTTAGTCCCACAAAATACTTCGTTGAAGAAGTTGTTAATAGCTTTGATGAGACTGACCTCCACAGAACTTGGATTAAGGTTCGTTGCCTTTTATTCTATTCTAACTACCATTTAGATATTGCTGCAGAGTGCAACTAAGTGCTAAATTCTTCTAATTTAATTCATTCCTAGCTAAAACCTTATAGCTTCTTCTAATACCTTATAATAACTTTATGTTCTAATTGTTTGTTTGTAAAGATTGACACACTTATATTTTTACCATTAATTCAAATGAAACCTATAGTAACTCTAAAGAAATAATTGTAAAAAATTTTGTAACTCGATAAGTATTTGTTTTAGTATTTTCAATAAAAACGTTAAAGTTTAAATCTTCCATTTCTATTATAATTATCAAATTATAAAAAACAATCCATTTCTTTTCTTTCTTTTTTAATCTTTGAGATTCTACGAATCTTGTAGTGGTTTTCTTTTTTTTGGTGGTCTTCTTAAATTCTCATCCAAGGTATTATGCTTATCACACAATATAAATTTTTTTTTTGGATGCACTATCACACAATATAATGAACTTAGCGCCAAAAGGAAAGAAAATGTTCCGAGCATATATCCCTATTTTGTGTGGCAATTTTTGAGCCAACATTGGTTCTTTTAAGTGGCCCCACAAGAGCAAATGGAACACTAGTTGGGGACCACACTTATATTGTCCCCTTTTCTTTTTTTGGGCCTCACCTGGATTAAGATATAAAATAAACCTATGGTTGTCTTGCAAAATCAAAATAATCTGAGATGATTGAAATTTTATGGTCACTATTGTCACGGACACCATGCAAGAACCATATAGTTTACATGGCACACATGTGATTTCCAAAGGGACTAAAAGTTTTCTTCTTTATAATAAATTGAACTTGTGGAAATTTAAACTCCAAAATTCATTATGTGTATGTATATGTAATATATTGTTTTATGATTTTGTCCTCATTCAGCTAATACGTCACACACACTATATATGGAATCCGTTAAAATAAAATAGAACTCCATGAGACTAAAGTGACCCACTTACTCAACAAGTTGAAGAATAAGTTCTTGATTCAAGATTCAAGAATCAAGAATCAAGAATCATAATTGTCTGTGAATACTTGAAACATAAAATGAATGAGAAATGGAAATATGGAAGAATCTTAAATGCTTGGAAGAAAAACTTATTAATATCTTTATTATTTTCTTCTACATATATTTATGTTTGATTAATTTGTATTGAAAAGGAGAAATGGAACGAAAACAACTTGTGATTGACGGTGAACTATTACAGGTAATAGCAACAAGGAATACCCGTGATCGCAGTAATAGGCTTGAGAATATGTGCTGGCGTATTTGGCATCTCGCTCGCAAAAAGAAACAGGTGAGAGAGAATAAATGAAATTCCAAGTCTGGTTTTATAAAGTTCATAAGGATTATCACGCCAATTTATCACTAATCTTGTCGACTTGAGTACTTTTGAGTATTGCCTCATCTTCACGTTACTTTTGTTAAAAGAAGAGAGGTGGTAATTAATGGGAAAATGACTCTGGTATTACGACTCTCTTACGTAAGGTGGATCAAATGTTCAAGACTTACATGAGTCTTAGATAAGGTGGATCAAATGTTCAAGGCTTACATGAGAAGAAGACACGTAATATATTTGAATGTGCCAAATAATTTCACATTTATAAAATGGGTCTACTATTGCATATTAAAATTTTACCCTTTTTGTACAAAATAACTACTTAAACATTACCCTACTACCCAACTACAAACTGCATCCACTTGTGAAGGAATTGGCAACAAAAAAGCAAGGGTTTTGGGTGATCATATCCATAGTATATCTTAATTAAATTGTTAAACATGTTAATTTCTCCATACTACACATGTTAATTTCTCAATTTCTTCAATTTTTAATCAGACATGAGACAAAAAATATTTATTTGATTTTATGTAGTTTACATAGACTTTTTAAGTCCATTAAATACTAGAAATGTCACGTATCTCATATCTAGTTAAAAAGTAAATAGAATTGAAAGATTTTAAATGGGAGGAGAGCCTCTTCCAAAAATAATATATTAAGAATTCTATGAATTTGAAGTAAATGTATTTTACATGTGCAGATAGCATGGGACGATGCAAAAAAGCTAGCAAAACGACGTATAGAACGAGAACAAGGCCGTAATGATGCTGCAGATGACCTTTCCGAGCTCTCAGAAGGTGAGAAGGAGAAAAGTGATACTAATGTCTCAGAATCGACCAAGGATTTTTCCAGGATCAATTCTGTTATGCATCTTTGGTCAGAGGATGATAAGTCTAGGAGACTTTACATTGTCCTTATCAGGTATTTAGCAATCTCAGTTAAGCTTGTTTAATTCTAAATAAGATTGTAGTTGCACACATGCAGTCAATTTGGTGCCAATAAGTTATTTCCATCAATGATCTTCAAAATAAAAATAAAAAGCAAGTTGATTTGAGGAAAATAATATATAGAAAAGATTGTATAATTTAGTTGTAGGGAATAACTTTTTCAAATTCTCATATTGTATTTGTTGCTCTTGTAGTATTCATGGGTTGATACGGGGAGAAAATATGGAACTTGGAAGAGATTCTGATACTGGTGGTCAGGTAATCTCAACTCTAAACTCAAAAAGGGTAAAAAAAAATCCTTTAACAATTTTATTTTATTCCTGAGGGGGTCCAAGTCTAACATCGGTTTATGTTTTTACATGTTAAATTTAGGTGAAATATGTTGTTGAACTTGCTCGAGCACTGGCCAACACAAAAGGGGTCCATCGTGTTGATCTCTTAACTAGACAAATCACCACACCAGATGTAGACTTTAGCTATGGTGAGCCCATTGAGATGATATCATGCCCATCTGATGGAAGTGGTAGCTGTGGAGCCTACATTATTCGCCTACCTTGTGGGCCTCGTGATAAGTAAGTAATTACAATTTTTTTTTGGTAAAGGCCAAGATTCCTAGTGAGTTAAAGGTTATTTGATATGACATTTTAATTAACAGTTTTCAGTTTTTAAATAATATACGTATTTTCATATATTTTTTCACCTATACGTATTTCTAAAAAATATAAACAACGTTATTATAACAACGTTACCAAACATACTCTTAATTTTTGAAATATACTAATCCAACACATAAAAAGAAAGGTAATTGTTGGAACATTTATACTTGGCAGGTACATACCAAAAGAGTCACTTTGGCCTTATATACCTGAATTTGTTGATGGGGCTCTAAACCATGTAGTGAACATGGCAAGAGCTCTAGGTGAACAAGTGGGTGGGGGAAAGCCAACATGGCCTTACGTGATTCATGGCCACTATGCTGATGCTGGAGAGGTGGCAACTCATTTATCCGGGGCCTTGAACGTGCCGATGGTGCTAACAGGTCACTCATTGGGTCGGAACAAGTTTGAGCAATTGCTTAAACAAGGGAGGCTTTCTAGGGAGGACATAAATTCAACCTACAGAATTATGAGGAGGATTGAAGCTGAGGAACTGAGTCTGGATGCGGCTGAAATGGTGGTGACTAGCACAAGGCAAGAGATTGAAGAGCAATGGGGATTGTACGATGGCTTCGATCTCAAGCTCGAGAGGAAGCTTAGGGTTAGGAGACGGCGTGGAGTGAGTTGCCATGGACGAAACATGCCAAGGATGGTGGTATGCACATTCTCTTATTGCTTGTGTTTCTCCCACAATTGACGGAATTGACTTCATTTGCAACTCATTTATAGTCATATCATAAACCAAGTACTGGAAAATGTATATGTGCCTGCTTCTTTCAAGAATGATAGTGAAATATGGTTATAACATACTTAAAAAAATGGGTCTTCAATCCATACTACTAATGTCAATGTGGCATTAGGTTATACCACCGGGAATGGACTTCAGCTATGTCACAACTCAAGATTCATTGGAAGGTGATGGTGATCTAAAGTCATTGCTTGGCCCTGACAGATCCAATCAAAGCAAAAGGAATCTACCTCCAATATGGTCAGAGGTGATTCTTCTCCTAATCCTCCTTACTAGTATTCAAATATTTGAATGCCTTCCTTTAGTTCTGGATGTTACAGTCTAGACTAGAGTACAGAACGCAAATAACCATTTTTATGCATGGGTTGGGGCATTTCGTTGAACTGAATTTTACAATGCAGGTCATGAGATTTTTCACAAACCCTCACAAACCCATGATACTTGCATTGTCTCGCCCTGACCCCAAGAAAAATGTCACCACATTGCTCAAGGCTTTTGGGGAATGCCAACAACTCCGAGAGCTAGCTAACTTGGTAAATTCTCCTTTTTCATTTCAGCTAATTTTGTAGTGATTTAAACACGGCTTCATTACTATCAGCATAATAATTTGAGCTAAGAGTTCTTTCTGGTTGCATATTACTCTTCCAGACGCTGATACTCGGCAACAGAGACGACATTGAAGAAATGCCTAATAGCAGCTCGGTTGTTCTCACAACAGTACTCAAGCTCATTGACAAGTATGATATGTACGGCCAGGTTGCCTATCCCAAGCATCACAAGCAATCAGAAGTTCCTGATATTTATCGTCTGGCTGCAAAAACAAAGGTACGTTGTGTGTTATAGAAATATCTAATGAACACCTGGGATGGTCATGAACAAGGAATTTGTTTACACTTAAATGGTTTTCCACCTCAAATAGCCTATAATACGGCTTTTACAGTTTGTACATTACAGATGGCCTACCAAACCTTATGGCAAAGGCCATTAAATGGCATAGATAGAGCCTAAACTACTGTTTAAAATCTGCCACACCTTAACCTCTCATCTTCTTCTTGCAAGTCGCAACATTAAATTTGCTAACAGTAAGACTTGGCGGATTTGTCTCTTGAAGGGAGTTTTCATCAACCCAGCTCTCGTGGAACCTTTTGGTCTCACACTCATTGAGGTAAGCCTTGGTCTATATACTTGAGTTATAGCAAGCTTTCACAAACTGCAGTAACATCAATTATATGCTGCAAGATCTTGATCCTAAAACACATTAATTACATAAATATATTGCTTATATTTTCTGCTATACACTATCCTGCAGGCAACTGCTTATGGTTTACCAGTGGTCGCCACCAAAAACGGAGGGCCTGTTGATATTCTGAAGGTAATGAACCACCATATGTCCTATTTCCCAACCTACTGGAACTATATAGATACACAATTGTGTTTCTTATTCCAAGTTGGCTTACAAAATTCTTCATTATTCCTGTACAATTTTACACCCTAAACTTGAAACTAGAATACTTCATTTTTAACAAAAACCTTACAAAACGTGGGAAGAGAAGAGTACCCCAACGTTGCCCAAAAATGGTAATCAAAAACAAAATGTGGGATGCAGATTACAAGCATCTTCATCTGTCTCAATCAGGTAGCATGCGGTCAAACCTAATCTAGTTAATTCTCTGAAGTTCCTATTTATAATTAGAATTCCATGACACTATGGAATGTATTCGCTTAGGTCCCTAACTTATGAATTATGATCATTTCACGAAACTAATAGAAGGCTTTGTTCTGCCAGGTATTAAATAATGGCCTCCTAGTTGACCCACATGATCAGAAAGCCCTATCAGATGCACTACTAAAGCTTGTTGCAGACAAAAACCTTTGGCTTGAATGCCGGAAGAATGGCCTAAAGAATATCCACCATTTTTCATGGCCAGAACATTGCCGTAACTACCTCTCACATGTTGATCACTGTCGGAATCGCCACCCCACTGCTCGTCTTGAGATAATGCCAATTCCTGAAGAACCGATGAGTGACTCTTTGAAGGAAGTGGAGGACCTTTCTTTGAGATTCTCCATAGAAGGAGACACAAAGATCAACGGAGAACTTGATGCAGCAACCAGACAAAAGGAACTCATTGAAGCCATAACCAGAATGGCTTCCTCTAAGGGAAATAATCCCAATGCCAATTACTACCCTGGTAGACGGCAGTGGCTATTTGTAATAGCCACAGATTGTTATAATAGCACTGGAGATTGCACTGAAACCTTGTCGGCAACTATCAAGAATGTTATGAAAGCTGCAAGCTCAGGTATAGGCTTGGGTCGGATAGGCTTTGTATTATCAACCAGTTTGAATTTACAAGAGACCATAGAAGCCTTGAAATGCTGCCAAGTAAATATAGAAGACTTCGATGCATTGGTGTGTAAAAGTGGAAGTGAAATGTATTACCCATGGAGAGATATGGTTGCTGATGTGGACTATGAATCCCACGTGGAGTACAGATGGCCTGGTGACAATGTTAGGTCTATGGTGACAAGGCTTGCCAGGATAGAAGGTGAGGCTGAGGATGACATCATGGAGTATGTGAGTGCAGGGAGCTCTAGGTGCTACTCTTATAGTGTGAAACCAGGAGCCAAGGTGAGAAACTTGAGATAATAGAAGACAGAAAATTAATGTGTAGAAGGTGGTCCCTTAAATGATGCATTTTGTTAACCCATAACATTTCTAACTATGATTCTAATTATAAATGGCAGACCCGAAAGATAGATGACCTCCGCCAGAGGCTACGGATGAGAGGCTTCCGATGCAACCTTGTCTACACACGTGCCGCATCAAGGTTAAATGTGGTGCCCTTGTTTGCATCAAGAATTCAAGCACTAAGGTCAGGTCCTCTTTGCTTACTATATAATGTAGACAATAAATTTATGCATACATGCAATGTGATAGCTTTTTATGTATTATATACAAAAATCCACATACCAAAAAAATTGCAGTACCAAAGAAAAATTAAAAGAGAAAAATTTCCTGTCATATTTGTGTGATATTCAGGTACCTTTCAATTATATGGGGAATTGACCTTTCCAAAGTGGCAGTGTTTGTGGGGGAAAAGGGGGATACAGATTATGAAGACCTGCTTGCTGGCCTCCACAAGACCATTATTCTAAGAGGCTCTGTGGAGCATGGCAGTGAGAAGCTTCTTCGCAGTGAAGACAGTTTTAAAAGAGAAGATGCAGTTCCACAAGACAGTCCTAATATCACCTTTATAGAGGAGAGTTATGAAGCCCACGATATCTCAGCAGCCTTAGAAGCTGTGGGGATCAAGTGAATAAATTTTCCCCTTGTATCTCCCTTCTCAAAGGATTATTGTTACTACCATCGGCTTTAGGGCCTTTTGAAGCATACAGTTATATAGATAACCCAAAGGCAAGAATGTAGATACAGTATGCAAGAAGAATATAAATATAAACTTCTTGTGAAAATTCCAAATTTGTATTAAGAATAAGCATCTAAGCTTTTCAGAAATTTCATCATCTTGTTCATTTGACATGATCATTATTTAATTCATAGATGCAACAAAAAAGGCACTCGTAAATCACATATTATCCTTAAGACATTTAAATGAATTCTGGATGCACCTTTGCATGTAAAGGTTTGTGCCCATTTTGGGTTCGAATGTAAGATGTATTATGTATTATCTTTTATAATCCAGAATCATAATAATTGGATAAATAATGTGTAGTGTTGGCAATGTTCTGCATTCCACAAAAGAGAGATCAAAACTATTCCTGGTCATGTATCGGTATACTAAGTAGAAATCATATTTCGCTTCCCACGGGTTAAAAAAACATGCAACCTTTTGATATGAAAGCATTTTAATGTATTGAATTATTGATGATGTTTTTATCAGCAATATGTACCATTTCAAAGAAGGCATTCCCTTGTTTATTTCACAAAGAAACTACTCAAACTACTTAAACTCACTCTTCAACAACTATAACAGGTTTATCACAGTCAAGTTGCAATATTGGTAGAGAATCAAATTCTTTTCTGTTTACAGAATTACCTATACAGCAAGTCATGTATTCTAGTTGTCTACTGATTTCTTTTCTTAGCCTTTACAGTTCTCCAATGTTCAAGCACTTTTGTCATACACAACAGTCTACACCCACCTTGTATTCCTTTCCACATGCACATGTAATGACATGAGAAATTCCCTGCAAAAGGCGAAGGCTTCCATGAAAGAAAGGGGACAATTCCATATTGAAGATGCAAACTTGAGTCTATTAATAGTGTAGAAAAGGAATCATCATCAGGAAAACGTAATTATTTTAAAAAAAAAACCCTCAAGTGATGGTGACTAAACTGACTGTCAATCTCAACATGCCTTTCTTTTGATATTATTCATTGATTTCCAGGGCCTTGGCATTACCAAGCAAACACAAACTCTAAATTTATTCAGAAAACAAAAAAGGTGCACTCCCATAGGAAGTATAAGCACACACTATCTGCTAGATGAGTCCTATCCTTACCCATCAAATCAAAATAGAATCCTTCCATCTTTGGACCTAGCTTTGGCAATATTTATTGGCCATTTTTTAAAATTAATTATCAAGTTATAACAAATATTTTACTATTTTCAGTGAGTAAAAAAGCACCTTCAGTGTTTCAATTTGGCTTGGCAGAGTCTGCAAGTACTCAATTACTCCAGCTTTGTCCAATAAAAGGGCATTGTGTTCCTCTTCCAAAGTCTTTATATCCATTGTTCTTAGCTCTGGCTGTATCCATCCATACAATAAGAACATATGGACATACAACAGGTGAAGTGCCACTGCTCAGAGAGCTAATATTTTGGCATTGAATAGGCAAATTCCACAAACATTTCTGAGACCATGAACAAAAGTGTGCATGCAAACACACACACCCATTTTTCCCAAGTAAACAACTGACCTCAAAATCATTTTCCTTGAACTTTACTTGCTCAAGAAGCTGCTTCACCTGAAACACAAAAAATTGCATGTGTTTAGCTTGCCTCTGAAATGTTTTTTTCTTCCTGCTATTCTTTTCTTTTTTTTCTTTTGTTTTTTTTTGGGGGCACAGGGGGAGTTGAAGGGCAAGAGAGAGAAAATGCACAATGCTAAAATTTTACTGGAAACTCTATCTATTTATGGACATTATACGTATTTTATTCCACTAGAAGGCAGAAATTACTTACACTCATCTAAGTTCTCTTTGAATGTTAGAAGTAAAGTACAGTTCAACTAACAAAATTTGATCCCCACTTATTTCAATTCAAATTTAATGAATATACTGCACAAGATACTCATTACAAAATTCAAATCAAATTCACTTGATGGGCTTCAAACCTCCCACTTGCTACACCTGGACTAATTAACTGTCTCTAAAATCTGCAAAATAGGGAATCAGCTTTCCTTGAAAAAAATTATTGGGAGTAGATTTTACTTTTTTGCTAAGCAATTAACCAGATGTGAGAAACGAAGATAAATTAGAGCACATTCCAATCAACTTGAGTCAACTAATTTAAACTGACAGACAGCTCATTCCCTTGTAGCAGAAATAAATGAAATCTTTTTTGGGAGGGATATAAGGAAGTGGTATCCCAGCCTTTGGCTAGACTATTCCACTCCCTACCCATGAGATAATGCAGAAACCTCATGATCCAATAATGTGGTGGATTGAACTTGGGTGCTCTGGATTTACATCAACCCAAAGACCAATGAGCCCACCACCTAGGTACCCCCATGAGGATTAATGAAATCTTTGCATGTGTTATAATTAATTAGAGTTAGTGAAGTTATATGTTCAGTATATGTATTTAACAAATTGAAAATTCAGTAAATATCTAAATTTGGAAGACTGATAGGTATCTGAACAGGTAACCTTGCTGTTCTCCATAACAAGTTTGGATTTCATTCGTGAAATTTCATCCAGCTTGGCTTTAGCAGCGTCTAATTTTTCCATCAGGTTGTTCTTTGCTTCACTCCCCTATTAGTCCAAAGATAAATTAAAACATTGCATCCCCAAAAATTTATGATCAATAGAGTAATAGCTTTACCAGATTGTCCATAATGAGGTCCCCATCAATGCTAGACTTCCCTGCAAGAAAATAAAAATATAATAGGAAGATGCAGGTGCAATATTTTAAGTAAAAAATATATATATACTTCAGAAACTTGATTTCAGAATATATAATTCTCTGCTTGAAACTTATGGACATATTTTCTAGCCACTATCGTTTTACAATAACTCAAAAAATGGCAAGCTGCCCTAGTTATATCAAGGTGTGCTTCGGCTGGTTCAGAGCCCCTTTCACATACCTTTGCAATTAAATGCTTTCTGTGATCTATTTATAGATTATCTAGCATCCTTTACCCCTAATCCATTAATCAAAAGGTATATTTGAGGCATGCTTGCATTTGGCAGCTAGGCTGCAGCTATATATGGTCTGCTAATTTTGGCGGTTAGGTTTGGAGCTCCAGCTATATTGCAAAAAGGGTGCGATACTTATTTACTCTTCCCTTGTTTCATGGAAAAAGAAATCAACAGCTTACATTTCTTGAATCTAAGTGCAATATACAAAATATTAATAACTAATATTTTAGAAAAATTTCAATGACAGTGTTCATATTTGCTAACAGATTACAATCATGTTGCCTGATGGCCATTATACATTGACAAGAACTTCAGAGGCCACAACATAATCAAATTATGCTGCAGGCTCTGAAGGAGGTCGGGATTAGATAAGAAGTTAAAAACTACCTACTTATCAAAGAGAAAGAAGTTAATGACTACCTCAACTAAATTAAGAATTCTAAGAGACATACCCTCTGTTTCACCTGTTTGCTCACTGATTCTATCCTTGACCTGTATAAAATTTAATAAGTAGTATCCAAAAAATATATGAAGAGAGCAAAAATCCTAAAAAATTATCTTTTACTAAAAAGCACTAAAAGTAATTTAGTACAAACATATGTAGCTGCAATTACATGATTTGAATCTAAAGTATAAACTAAATATGGTATAACAAAGAAAGAGAGATGCAAGATCTAAATATATAGGAAAATCAACATCCATATTCTAAAAAGGTGTATCCAGGAGAGGACTTAGTAAAAGGAACAATTTAAGACAAGATTCTGGGGAATCAAGGCAGCACTCAGCAAATACAGACTTAAATGACTTTGTGGGCTTGTGGATACAAAAGCACATACAGAGACACGCATCAGATACAGCTGAGTATCACCTAGAGGATGTCTGTTTGGCAAAAATATTTCAATGGTGGAGAATAATTACTCAAAGCTGTTCCTAATTTTCAAGCATTCCCAAAAATCGAAAAGTGAGGCAGTTTGTACAAAACACTACCAAAAGAAATCTAGAAGGAAATCCAACAAATATATTTCAGTTCTTTAATTCCTCCAGTTGAGTCCACTTGAGCTCATAAAGGCTAGCTGAAAGCTATCACAAGTACAATGGAAAAGGAAAAGGAACTAAAATGTAAAATCTGATCAAGAGGAGAGTACCAAAACATGCTCTCCTAGTTTTCCGCTAATTTTGTGAGAATTGACCCAATCCTGCCAAAAATGAAGGAGACTATCAACTAAATATTGAATGTTAAACATAGAACTTTAAAATTTACAAGAAGAAAAAATTTTGAATCAAACCTGCTGTTCCTGAAATTTGGCATCGATTTCCTCTCCAACCTTGGTAAAGTAAGTCCTGTTATTGAAAAACAAACTGCAGTTTTAATCATTAAACAATATTTTTTTTCCACAATTGTTGTAGGGTGTGATTTGAACTACCTCATCTCTAAAAGTTTGGAAGATAAACTGGCCTTTTCTTGTTGAATAAGCTCTAATGTCTGTTTGTTGAAGAAACAGGGTTTAAACAGAGAAAATAGCACATAGGTGCAAAACTGTTTATCATTGAATAATCAAGCATATGGCATTTCTATCTCAGAAGAAAAATTAGACTGTTTGTAAATCCCCTTATATGCAACCCATGTCTACTTTTCAAAGCCCAGTATAAGTTATAGGCTGTTCTTTAGGATCATGATTCTCAAATCAGCTTCTGCTGTTTAACAGCCCAGGTTTACCCTTCTCTAGGTAGTCTACTGAAAAGTATCGAAGTGACTTTCTATGAAACATGTTTGTTTTGAAGTTATTTGAGGCTTTAGAGTGCCTTGAGGGGTTGTCCTCATCATAAAAGAAATTACAGGATCTCATAATCAGAAGCTTCATATCTTCTTTTGTACAATTGTTAAGTTCTACGGAACTCAGACGAACCATTTTTTGTTGTTCTGATTGTACTGTTAACAGCTAATCAATGACTATGCAAAACTCCTATGACTGTAATATCTTCCACTTCACACTAACCATTCATGATCTTTTGTTGTGAAATGATACAAAAAGATCCCCAATGTCTACAAGTTTATATTATAAGGAATATAATTATGTACCACAGAAGAAGCAAATACTGAAATAGTGACATGATGAAGATGAATATTAGAATCACATACAGAAGGAAGTATTATTATAATACTACTCAGTCATTTTCTGACTACTAATCTATGAGCATGCTATTGTACTGGTCGTACAGTGAAAGGACAGCTAGTTGGGCAGGTGCCTACATTGCTATACGTATGAGCTCTGTGCAAAAGCAAGGCACACTATCTTTGCTTTATAAACAAGTTAGTGGACACACTACAGGTACGACGTCCCAAGAATTCTAAAAATCACTTTTTCCACAAATAGAGAAAGACAAATCTTCACAAGATAATGAGGGTCCTCTTTTTCTAGCAATTTTGTGCAAAATAAGGTTTCACAACCGAGGGCTTGAACACACATGTACGCACCAGCAGAAGGGGTGAACTGTACCTGTGCAAGAGTGGACGAATCAGACTCCAAGGATACAATCTTTCTCTGTCTTTCCAAAATCTGTGAGCAAATCTGACCCTTCGCCTTCATCATCTTCTCAGTATCTTCTTTGAGTTGCTTTGTTTCAGATTTTGCTGCAAAATAATGATAAACAGCTTTAAAATGTTAGCAACAAACAAGGATGAAAAATGAGAGATGCCTTTCATATGCTTTCCATTACACAGCTCAATAAATATATAACTCATAATGCTGAAACAAGGATTGCAGAAAAGCTTGACACAAAAAGTATTGCAAAATTATAAAATGCAAAAATAGTATTAAATCAAAATCATTCTAAGAATAATCATGGCTTGAAAACTTCAACCGAGAAATAGTGTGCACTGTAAAATACCTTAAGACTAAACAAACCAAACCAAGCCATATAGGCGAAAATTCATTTGAATTTTTCAAAATTTATAATAACAGTTCCTTACAAGGTTTCATTCATAGTAAATTATTTCATTTAACCATAGCACATAATATGAAATGCTCAGCCTAACACGCATTCAGAAAAATCACTGTGAAATACACACTTACAATACTTATATACATGGTATGCACCACCATTATTCAGAAAAATCAACATGATAAACTTACAACTACATACACGTAAATTCATACATACATACATTCTGATTAATAATATGCACTACTACTGTTGAGAAAAACACCATAAAACACATGCATATACATAGATTACATACATGATACATACCAGAATTGAGATCGATTTCCAAGGTTTGAATGGTGGTTAACTGCATTTGCTCTTCGACAGTGATCTTTGCAGTTTGATCCTCCACATCTATTTTTTTATTTCACTTAATTTGTTACTCACAGATCTTAATTCGCTGTAATTTGAAATACACACACACACACACACTAGTTCTTCGATTTTAGATATAAAAAAATTAGAGAGAGAGAGAGAGAGAGAGAGAGAGGTAGCGTACCGTTCATCTGAGAGCGCAAGGTCTTCATGCACAGCAAGTAATCCTCCATTTTCTAGCTCCTGAGATAACTCACAAAGAAATTCGATTCAGATTGAAATTCAGTTCAACTGAATGCGAACCAAATTTGGTTTTGCCGAGAGAGAGATGAGCAAAGATTTAACTGAATCTAACTAACAATCGATCAAATCAACCTTGAGAATTGTAATAGCTCCAGAGAGAGAGAGAGAGAGAGAGAGAGCGAGAGCGAGTTTTTCAGTGTCTAAGTTTTGAAAAAGGGAGCAGATTTTGGAGGGAAAGCAAGAATGAATGAAGTCCAAGGGGGCGCAGATTCATTTTCAGTTTTATCTATCGATAATTCACAGCGACGCAACGTAGTCGTCGCTTTTACAACCGAACGCCCTTGCAATTTTTTTTTTTTTTTTTTATAATTTTTATGACTAACACCCTTGCATTTTGAATTAAGTTTTGAGAACAAACTTTGGCTATAACTTTCACTAACCCAAAAAAAAAAAAAAAATTTAATATAGCTATTTATTTTGAAAATATAACTGTTAAATTGTATGTTCTTGTATTTTTAACATATATGTCAAATTTCGCGTCAAACAGATATTATTTACTATTTGATCTATTAACATATTTTTTATTCATGATTTTAAATTATAAAAATTTGAAATTTAAATATTTGATTGATAACATAGTTATTAATTTTTTATCTTCTGAAAATCAAGTATACTATATATAAGAATAAAGTATAATTCAATGTTGGATTTCTCAAAATTCACACTCAATAAAAGAACATTAAGTGTTATTGGCTATTGTGCAGCCCCAGCTACCCCTCAATTAGTAGGCCTTAAGTTTTGGGTTCACGATTTATTTGTTCAATGGGTTTAGTGTATCCTACTATGGGTAATTCTGGGGTGGGCTTAAGGACAAGGTACACTCAGATCCTCACTCCCTTTTTCCTTTTCTCCGCTCTGTAGCTTGCTCGGTTACTTTCTCTCTCTCTCTCCCTCTTTGCCCTTGAACTGTCCAACCCCTACTTCATTGTTCCTTCCCCTATTTATAGCTTGAGGCAAGCAGTGAAATTATGATTACATTCTGACCCCACTCGTGCGAGTGGGGCCCAAACTACTTATTCCTAACAAGGAATAAATTTTGTTGGGAATAGGAGTTGCTTCATTGGGACTGGTGTTAGCCACCGAAGCTTGGTTGGCAACACACTTTCCCAAGGCACTTCCAACCTGCTAGGAAGAAGCCGAATGTCATCGGCGGACTAGCCAATCATGGGGTCCCCAAGGTGTATCTGGACGCCAAGACCATGATCAGTGAGCTACAGTGTTTGGGCCTCATAGGCCGAACATGATGGGACAAGCCCAAGAATGATATTGTTCTTAGGCCTTCCTTAATTAGGGCCCAATGACGGGGGCTTCTGGTTGTATGCCGTACAGCTACAATCAAGTTTGTAACTAAATTTTGTCTAAATTTTAAGTCTAAATCAGTTTGGAGTTACCTCCTTTAACCCACAATACAAGTCACATGACTCATTAAAAAAATCATGTGAGTAAAACTATACATGAATGATCTCTTCAATTGCCATAAAATAAGTTAAAAGAAGATAATTAAACTTTTTCCCTTGTATTATAGTTTATTCTTGACACGAAAGCTTAATTATAAACTAGTTTGGAAGAATCTTCTCCAACTCACTACATAATGAATTGTAAAACTATCTATATGTGCTAAAATAAGGAAAAAGTTATGCCATCTTGTTCCCACTTCCAACTAACTATACCGGATTTTTCTTTTTCTTTTTTTCTTTATTTTTGAGAAAGAACTATGTGGTAATTGAAGAGACCATTTATGTGTAATTTTAGTCACATGATTTTTTTAATTAGTCATATGACTTGTTTAAATAATAAACATAGATAATTTTATAATTTGTCAAGTAAAATGTTGGAAAAGATAACTCCAAATATATTTGGAGCTAAACTTTGTCAACAAATTACGTGACCCATTAAAAAGTAAATAGAACTAAAACTATTCATGGATTATTTTTTCAACTATTACATAGTGGGTTTAATTTCTAAGTAAGATTCCTCCAAACCAATTTGGATTTTTCCTTTTTCTCAAACCTCCCATTCTATGTTTGCAAAAACGATATAGACTTTGGTAACCAAATGGAAAGCTCATGAATCTCTTCAAATAAAAGAAAAGCCCAGATTTCAAATGAATGAAAATATCCTTTTAAAAAAACACAAAACCAAAAAACCAATATTAAGAATAATACCATAATTAGAGGAAATCCATGGTAAAGAGTTGTTACAAAGCTTACTTACAAAGGGATAAAGTTTGGTTACAAAGTTGATTGTAGTCTAAACTATAACTTCACTTAATATATTTTTATTGGATATGAATTTTGACAAATTCACTATTGGATTACATTTTCTTCTTATATCCTCCATGCTTGCAAAATTTTCAAAAGATCAAAAATCAATAACTATATCATCAATCAATTATTTAAATTGCAAATTTTTGTATTCTAAAATTATATATAAAAAATAAGCTTATGGATCATATAGTAAATAAGATATGACTTACACAAAATTTGACACATAGGTTATGAGTGTAAATAACATGCAATCTAATAGTTAGATTTTCAAAATATGTAACAATATTTATTTTTTTAAAGAAAGTTATAGTCTTAAACTACAACTAAATTTGTAGCCAAACTTTAACCCTTACAAAATAATAAAGGTGTCAATAATAAATTTTTGTGATAACGATGTTGTACTGGTGACAACTTAACATCTTATGAAAGTGAGGTACTAGTCACCAATTGCCATTTTGTCACTTTCGAGGTACGCGCATTATAGTTACTCCGGATCTTATATCTGAGGTACTACATGTACTGAGGGTAGTGCATCCTGACTACCTCGGTTGTGATCGTCTAAGGACTGTGTCCAAAGAAGAACTATCATATCTTTTCTATGAAACACCTTCATCTTGGGGTGACCGTCAAAACACCCCTTACTCGAGCTTTGCAAAAGGTCCAAGATTCCTTAACATAATGATGACATTCATTCTCCATCCTTTGTCTCACTATAACTTCATCACAAAGTCTCATGCTTGATTTTTGTTATCCCTCTTAAAGGACATTTCTATTGACTTCCTTTCTCACTTCATTCTATCCCTTATAGATGTCTATAGGGATACAGCGACTTGTGATAAGCTCATTTTTCCTTCAGCTATCACGCGGATCCTTCACCATTTTTTTGTCTCCTATCTAGAGTCTACACACTTTTCCATTATGTATGCCATAGACGCTACTACCATTTGACAGAGTGAGGCCCAGCTTCAATCGAGGCGGCCACGGACCGAGACGACGACTCCTCCAGCTTCTTCCGCTCCTTCCACCTCCGCTCCTTTGTCTTCTGCGGGTGGAGTGACTCTTGAGGCCATCATGGCACAGCTTGTGCGCATGGATACTCGTCTTAACACTCTTAGTGATGAGTTGTGTCAGGTGTACACCCGTGTTGGTTGTATTGCATGACGACAAGCTACCATGGGTGGTTTCACCACTTATATTTCTCCATCTCCACCAGCTTCAGAGGATGAGAGTGATGATGGCTCCGGCAGTGATGATACTGATGAGGACAATGGTGCTAGCTCACCCAGTGATGATGAGATATCTACTTGATTTACTTACCCTTTGTCACTCATGACAAAAAGGGGAAGTAGTTTTGATATGAGAACAGTCATATACATAGGAGGAGAGTTAGTATAGGAGATTTTTGTGATAGGGATAGTGTTTATACTTTGAGGGATGTAGTGAGGACTTATGTATTTTTGTTCTTTTCTTCTTTTAGAGATACATTGTTCTTACATTGTGATAGCAAATCTTGTACTTATAATGTTATTTATATGATGAGGTTGTTATTACAGTTCTTTCACCTATTTTTACATGTGTTGTTTCTTTTCTCTCTTTATGCACATGCTTCTTTTATATTGTATGCAATTTTTTTATTTCTGTTTCACACTAAGATGCCGTGATAAGTTTTGTTTAAAGTGTTTCAAAAATACAGGGTGTCAAAGTCTTTCTTGCCATGAACTCTCTTATTGTAAAGTTTTTTAAGAGTTTGTTTTAGGATAGATTTTATTGTAGTCAACAAGCGAGTATGAGTTGAGTGATTTATGACTTCTCTCATATGTTCATTTGTTTGTTGTGGTTTTGTCATTGATTGCCAAAAGGGGAGATTGTTAAGATATATGTGAATCATATTAGGAACATATGTCAATATAGAATTGGCTAATCCTTTGACAAAACGCATGTAATTTGGTAGATCTAGAATGTGTTCAATGTTTCAAGGAACAAGGTTTTAAGTTCAAGTGTTAAAATCATGCAAGTCTGTCAAAGAATCAAGTGAAGAAGTGTTGGATTTTAAAACTCGACAACTAGTATCTATCGAGGTTTAAAAAGCTGTTTTAGCTCGATGCTCGACAGATAGGGTATCTATCGAGGTTTAAGAAAATCAGTTTTTCAAATATGATTTCACTCCAATCCGTGAATAGATGTTATGGCTTTCTTTTCTCATAACCCTAAACATATATAAGGATTATTTTAAGGGCCGTCACAACTGATGCAACTCAATGCAAAAGTTTTTCACAAGCATATTATGAACCGAAGACATATGCCCTAGTTCATCTTTCTCTTCGAGAAGCTGCTATGTTTGTATGCCATTAAGTTTTGTAACCAAGGAGCTTTGTGATGTTCATCGTGTTGATGAACTGAAAAACTTTGCAGCCAACATCTTTCTCAAGTTGGTGAGTAAGCCGCGTACTGGGATCCGCGCATCGAATTTGTTAGTCACGTATTGGGAGCTGTGCATTGAAATAAAAGATTGTCACTACAGAACAAGTCCAATTGGATATTGGGGTAAGGGTTCAACTATAAGTTGGTATAAGGTATTAAGATTCATTTGCTTGTAACTACTTGTTATGATAATAGTGAATTCTTGGGAGTGGTGACCTTAAAATCACCCGGTGGGGTTTTTATTGTGTAGGTTTTCCCCATTCGTAAACAAATCACTGTGTTAATTTATTTTCCACTGCACTTTAACTTAGTTGGTGATTTGTTTGTGCTACCACGCGTATTGCATGTTAATTGAATTAATTAATTAACTTAGCTAATCAATTGGCTAATTCATCACAATGAGTCAATATATTCTTGGCCTATCACTTGAGAATAGTTTCTTCCCAACATTTAAAAAAAAAAAAAAAGAGTTACATCCACTACATTTTCAAAACATTTTTACAACAAATCATAGGTGGTTAGTTGTTATTAATTCAAATTTGAACTTACCACTGAAATTGCATTTTTGCCCCAATAATAACAACTAATAACAACCTGCTACTTAGTATTTGTTATGAAAATATTGTGTGGATGGCATTTCTATTTTAAAAGTTATACATAATAATATTATTTTTCTACCCCACTTTCAAGTCATATAGGCTTAATTATAACTTGGTTAGGCCTAAAACCCAACAAAGTTGGATTATCCGCGGACTTATTAAAACAAGCGGGCCTAAGATGTGGGTTAGCATGGTTTACAAAGTTGACTCATATGGGCCATATCCAAGTAATAAAATACGGGCTGTCCATTGGCAATAATAAAAATTTACGTTTAGGCCACAAGTGTTTCATAAGCAATCAAGGATATATCACAACACAACTTTAGCTTTTGCTCTTGACAACCCTAGTAGCTGTGACTTCAAGGAAAAAAAAAAAGAAGGGGAAATGTTAGTATGAATTCTAGACACTGATATATAAAAAATAAAAAAATAAAAAAGAAAAGAAAAAGAGAGATAGAAAGATAGATATATAAATCTAAGCAAGTAAGTATAAATTCATTTCATTATCTACTTGCTTGTTCTCATGATTTTTCTTAGATTTACTTTCTTTTGTGTTGGAGAAGGTTTTTATATTTTGGCACAATGACATAATAATCCTATATATCTTAGGTGTGTTTGAAACCAAAATTGAATTCTTATTATTGTAACTATTGATGGTTGCTTTTGCAAATCTATTTAAATGCATGTATGTTTTTCTTTTACCTTTTTAAATAGTGGGTTGATTTGGACATGTTTAGGAAAAGAAAGGGACAAAGAAGGTGGGGGGGGGGGAATGTTAGTATGAAGTCTAGATATAAGCAATAATAAATAAATAAAAAAAGATAAAAGAAAAGAGAAAGATAGATATATAAATCTAAACAAGCAAGCATAAATGCTTGCCTGTGCTTATTGCTCATGCTATTTGTTTGTTTCACTTTCTTTTGTGTTGGAGAATATTTTTCTTTTTTGGCATAAGGACATAATAATTATAGATATAGTAGAAATTATAGATGAGCTCTACATGAACTTAGTTTAGGCTAACTTGGAAAATTCCCTAGATATGTTTTCAAGTCAAAATTGGATTCTTCTTGCTAAAAGTATTGATAATATATTTTTGTGAAATATAATATTGCTAAATGAGTTTAGTTCTTGGTGCATTTAATGTAACTTTGATAAAAATTACATCACTCTACCCATTACTTTTTATAAATCATTATTTTATTGAATTCACGTTATTATTAAATCCTTGTTATAGGTTAATCACAACAATTAATTGATAGTTATTGTTATATTTATAAGTTTATTTATTTACTATATCTAATAAAAAATAAAAAATAAAAAATAAAAAATAAAAAACTATTGAACATGGGAATGAAGGGAGATGGGGCGTCCTCTTTTTTAAGGTTCATGAGGTGGGCCCAATTCTTCTTAAGCCCAGTAGAAAAAAGGAGACGCTGATTTAAATCTTAGTTGTCAAACAAAAACGGGTCAAGGCACAAAGCCCATGATGCTTGGAAGCCCAAGGTTATAAACCTGGTTGAGCCTAAAAAACTTGACTTTAGAATAATCTAAAGTATATACAGGTATGAAATTCATTCCTAGAGACTTGAATCTTAACTCGTACTCTCCACATCCCATGAGCATTTATACTTGTGTAGTGACCATCGTACTAAGGGTGTGCAATGGTAAAAGAGGAAAACAAAACCAAAAAAATTGGGCCATGGCACAAAAAACACCCTGTTGTTAGCCAGGCTCCTGTTAACAAAAGGAAAAAAGAAAGTTTCAAAGTAAGAAAAACAAACGACTATAACTATGGCCCTGCAAAAGTGAGTACAATGAAGAAAAAAAAAAAAAAAAAAACACAGAGGAGCACACTCAGGTGCTCAAAAACTTGAAATATTACGACTCAGCCTTTGGTAATCCTCCAGAAAGTGTCGTTGCACCCTTAAGGATATCACATGGGTGAGTTTGCGTTGCTTCAAAGTGGAACCGATTCTTGGCATTCCAGATGGACCACGATACCATCACCCACATCTCCAGCTCTTTCCTGATGAGCTTCCCAATTATTTGTCTAGCTAGCTGGGTGATAAAAATCCTGAACCACTGCCCTGCATTTTTGCAGTCTTCCTTTTTTTTTTTCATTTATTTTTGTAAGGGCACGTTTTGCAGCCTAGGCCCAAAGTGTAAGGGATATTGGCCCAGTGAGTCCAGTACAATAAATTTGTAGAGAGTGGGTCGAAGAATTAGGCCCTAATGAATTTGACAACGGCTAGTATGGATTTAAAAGATGATCAAGTAAGAACAAGGAAAATAGAGCTGAATGAATTCATTGTCCGAGGAGGTGAGTTTTTATATAAATTAATTGAACCAATTACAAGTATAATTTTGATTACTACTATGTTCTTTCTCTCTTTTTCTATCCTCTTCTCATAAAAGGGTCTCTTACATTATATAGCTCCCTTTGGGCCATCTTGATCCTACACTTGTTGATCATTTGAGTCTTTACTTGGGTGTCTGTTCCATCAGACACCCTCTTTGGCTTTATATGAGTCGTGGTAGCCAAGTTAACACTGTTTAGGAGTATTCTCCACATAAATGCGGTCAGAAAAGTAGTTATCGTGCATTCAATACGGTGGCAGCAGCTTTTTCTTAGATATTTCTAAGCTCCTAGCCTTCTGGTACACTTGAGATACACACCCCTATCACTGGAGTTTGCTGGAAGGTTACCTTGAACCTTAAGATACACATTTGAGCTATGCTTAGCCTATCCGAGGAGACATTCCTCCTCAGACCACCCTCCCATTTGTATCTTGCTTGTTAGATTCTAAGCTTGACCCATCCAACACCATTCATTTGTTCTCGGATTACTATGCTCTCGGCCCAGGCCTAAGGCCCAATATATCATTTGGGCCTTTAACCCTACAATTTTATTTTTCAATTTGGACTAAGGTTTTTTTTAAAAAAGAAATAAAAATGTATATGTAATGTATTTATTAACTTAAATCATAGACCCCCTAAAAAAAAAAAAAACTTAAATCATACACGGCACTACATTTAATATCCTAAGCAACTTATAAATTACAACCTATATTGGCCAAATCCATCATACAGCTACACAATCAATAAATGAACAATAACATGAATTACCTTTTGAATTACTGCTTGAAATTTTTACAATTGTTAGAAGAACTTAAATTCGTATAAATAAAATTGTCTTGATAAAATGTCCTCATAAAACATTACAATGCATAAAAGGAAAACCAATTGTTACTTCATTTTGATTATCTTTTTTATTAAAATTTATTATTGAAAAATAATACATTTTTTCTCAGGAATTCAAAAGATAAGTTAGCAAAAATATCCCTTTTTAATAAAAGTTATTTATAACATTTTTTGTATCATTAAAAAGTATATAGAATTCGAAAATTATTATTGTAATTTAAACAAAATTAAAAAAAAAAAAAAAAAAAAACTCAATTTTTTCAACCCGACAATTCTAAAGGTGGCTCATGATGATTGTAACTCTTTGCATTTTTTTTATACAGAAATTAAATTTTATATTTATTGTATTCGCCAGTTCATATTATACTTATAATATTTTCTGATGTAAAATATTTTAAAAAATGAAGATTATATGATTGACTGAATTAATGGTGAGTTGGATTTAATGAGTTAGAAAATGCGTAAAGTTGCACTATTTATTTATATATTAATATTGTTTTAAAAAATGAACAAAAAAAAAATATGACATGACCGATGATATAGCTCAGCTTGAGCGTAATAATAATAAATGCTGTGGGGGCCAGTTTTCTATAAGGAACTGCTGAAACTGTATGAACAGGGCCTATGGCCCAATGGCCCAATCCGAGGACACTAATCGATCCGAGGAAGGTCAACTAAGGTAATAATGGGAATGACATGGAAAGAAAAAATAAAGGTTATATATTATAGTTCAAAATACGTTTGAGGTGAATAGTCACCTCGAAGATGTAAATTCGAGGTGATTAAAACCTTTCTATCATCCTGAACATTCTTTAAAGTTGCATTATAGTGGGGAGTCGGACATTAGATAAGGGATGAGGGAGGAAGATAACAAATATCTTTAAGAGCTGTTGCCTCCACATTAAATGCTTCCTAACTAATTCTCTGGCCGCAATAATATGGAGGTGATATCTGAACAGTGATCAAGCAGCCTTACAGCTACTAGTTGAGAGTTCAAGGAGGTGTTGGATGGGATAGGAAGAAGTTCCCACAATCCAATTTACATGCGTATGGTAAAAATGATATCCAGATCATGGTATATAACATGAAAAGGTGGCCTAGAAAGAAGGATCGGAAAAACACCAGAAAAAACCTTAGGAAACAATTACTGAACATTTGCAACTTCGCTCGTTAATAAGATATTACAATGAAACTATTCAGGTTAGGCCGAGGATAATCTTTTTACCTTATAACCATTTAATTCTTCTAAATCATCAGCGATCGTTGTCTCTTTTCTACGATCAGTCTAGTTCTTTCTCCCACGCTCTATAAATTTATTATTTGGACTTATTGGACTAATACCCAATCCTGCTTAGGGTCCAAGCAAAAATTGGTCCTTACAAATACTAAGTTTCAACTTTTAGATATGAATATATTTTTTGGTATATAATTTAATTAATTTCAAAATGAGACGAGTTTTATGACATTCTTGTTTCTCTACCTTTCTCTTTTTTAGTTGTTCAATATGTTTCACTTGGTTTTAGTAATGCATTTACAAGCGTGTTTAATTTTATCAGGACGATGGACTTAATGCCTTGTATTCTACACCATCTATCTGTACTAAGGCAAAAATACAGCAAATGAATCACGGGCACTGAAAATTGATGATTATTTCCCTTAAGCATTACTGTTTTCCCTTCTACCTTTATGGCCTGTTTGGAAGTAAAAAAAAGGAGGGGGAGTAGAGTAGAGTAGAGGGAGGGAGAGTAATTCAATTACCTTGTTTGAAAGTTTTTTAAGGAATGAGAGGGAGGAGTTTGGAGGGATTTGGAGGGGTTTCAACTACCTCTAACCCCTCATTTTTAATTCCCCCAAATTGGAGAGATTTGGAGAGAGAGTAGAGTAGATAAATTATTGACTAGATAAATTTTCCAGTTTACCCTTTCTAAATTAATAATAAACCAATGTTGCAAGTCCATTTTTAAATACGGATAAATTTGTCTATTTTAATCATTTCCTTTCCTCTCTATCCTAATTTTTAAAACATCTAAACAAGAGGAATGACTAATTACTCCATTTTTCTTTACTAATCTCTACTCTCCTCCCCACTACTCCTCTCTACTCTCCTCCCTCTCTAAACTTCCAAACAGACCATTAGTTGGCAAAGCAAAATTTATTGAAATTTACTGCCATTAAGCATTAATAAGCAAGATGGAAGACGTAACATAGATAGTGTACTTGATTCTCTTTGTGTAAGAAGATTATTAGAGATTTGTGATGGGTTTTCAACATACTCTGCGCCGTTTATGTACAAACAGCAGAGCATAACAAATCAAAGTTCGCTAGAACATATTCCGTATCTCTAACGAAACTCGCTCTCTTATGCTCAAGCTGATCCGACTTGGCATTCATTAAACAAAAACTGCAGAATTTCTTCTCAGCCGCTTGTCACGTGCTCTTCACTTAATTAAAGGTCTTTTATTAGAACGACACCGTTGCACTATTTTGCTTATTTTCATTAAGCAAAACGACGGCGTAGCGCAGGAACTCTTTCTTTCTTCTGTTTTAACACCATGTCCTCTACTTTTTTCTCTTTAACCCTTTATTTAATCCTTTTTCTTTTTCAACTACTTTCTTATTTTTTAGTTCTTTTTTAATTTACTATATTTTGCCTCATTTACTTACATTTTGACTCATTTATCTAAAGTGCTAACTAGAATATATGTGGGGATTTAAAAGGCTTTAGTATACTCTAAGTTCTGAGCTTAAGTTGGATGAAAATGGATTCAAGTTGTAGTCTTCTAGGACTTGAAGCCCTCTTATCACCTATAAGCAGGGGAAAATAAGCAATTTCTTTTGTTTGTTTTCCACTTGATCCTTAGAAGCAACAGGGAAGTGTTCGTTGATCTTTTTCTTTAATTATTAGCCAAGTTGTCATGTACTGGTAGATCAGAATGAGATGTATTTATTTGACCAGTTAACAATTTGTGCAGGTATTTAGTATGGCTTAAGCAATAGGCATGGCAGGATTACCCCACCCCTCACACACCTTCACTTTTACTTTCCAATTTCTTGGTTTCTCTATGGTAACTAATCATGATTATTTTGGCTATGATACTTTAGGAACATTTTTCATATTCTCAATCATTTGTGATTTAGCTGTCATATTCATTGCAAAGCTGGTACCAGAGACCAAGGGGCAAGCACTAGAAGAAATACATGCATAATTTACCAATCCTCAGCACAGAAACTTAAACCCTTAAGACATATAAGAAAATTTGTTTATCTTAGTTCAACTAAAATCTAAAAACCCTATAAAACAAACTTCCACATGTAAATATATACTGTTTAAGTATGTTCAGTTGTGGGTTATATCATGCATCATGATCCTCTATTTAGTTACCTATTCTACCCAATAAATCACTTAACATTTCTTCATGGCAAAGAAAAATGTTATTGGAAGCATTTTGGGAGAAATCAACTTATTTAATTGGTGTGGAAGATCATCTTTCCATTCTCAAGTATTATGAAATTTATGTACACCTTTCTCAAGGTTATTGTAAACATCCTATTATCATCAAAAAGTTTTGTTTCTGTTGTTTTCATGAATCATGGTATCAAATCATCAATTTTCCCTAACTGATTCTGTAATTTTATAGCTTATGTGAAACTTAAAAAAATACCGCAATTGATAATACAAGATTGGAACACAATTTTCCTAGCACATTGGTAGCCTAAAGTTTATGAGGGCAAATCATAACCAGCAATTTTCCTAGCACATTGACAATAGTTAAGTTGGCCTTCCTAAGATATTTGCTTTTAAATCTGTTATATAAACTCATAATCACATAGAAAAAAGACTAACCATCCGAAGTTAAAAATCTAAAATCTAAGAATATCACAAACACCACCACGGTGTAGAAAATTGCTAATTTTATTATATAACTTGGTTGCTTTTTATTGAGCTTGTAAACTAGAGATAGTATAATAAGTTTTTCATAAATTGTCATTTATCCCAATAACTTGATTTTAATTTTAAAAGAAAGATAACTCTAAGGGATTATACAATTGGTTAGGAGCCATGCATTATGAAGCAACTCAAAGTCTAAAGTGATGGGGAAAAGTGAATTTTTATCACTTAATCAATATTTTTTTATATGTTCATGTGGCAAGTTAATGTTGTGAGCATTTGAAGGTTCATGTAATAAGTTGTAACAGAACTCTTTGAAAGCCATCTCACGAGTGTATAATACTGATGGTGACTAAAGCTTTTGGCATTCAATATTAAAAAAATAAAATAAAATAAAATAAAAAGAAGAAGATCAGAGGGATATTCTCAAACTCAAACCATCATTGAACATAACTCCAAAAGAGTTTATAAATGCTTTGAATAAAAGTGGGGTGCATGTGGGTTGGCTTCTATCAACTTTAATCAAAGATGGATTTCCCAGGTCGTTGAGGAGAACTCCTTTTATTGGGTTTTTTTTTTTTTTTTTTTTTTTTTTTGGGTGTGGGAATTGGCATGTTAAATAGTGTTGACAAAAATAAAAATTATGAAAATTTAGATGCCCTATTCTTAGAATTCCACTTTATATTCTATTGATAGCACCATATCATGTGTTTGATTTGATTTGATTTGATTTTTATTTTTCCATTTTAAAAAGAATGTCTTTTGTTGTTTGTATGTCGTCTAAGGCTTTTCTTGTTGATTTATGTAAAGCCTTGGCTGATGATTATATTCATTTTTCTTCTTTTTGTTATTTTTTTATTATTAATTATTAAGAGAAAAAAAAAATCAAAAAGAGAAACTCTCAGGCCCTTATCAATCTTACTACTATTAACATATAAATCAATCCTTAAAATACTATCATCTTTTTATTGGGAATTGAAATCTAAAGTTCTAATTATATTTGTAGTCAAATTCATTTTTTTTAAAGAAAAAGATTGTATTTATATGTCATTATATTAAGGTTAATTTTTTTAATAGATATATTAAAATTAGCATTTTCTCTCAAAAATATTTTTACTTCTTCAATTTTCAAACTTTAGTTTTTTCTCAATAATTGAAGATAGCATGATGCAAATATCTCAATAATAAAGAGGACAAAGACAAAGATAGTATCACATCCTATAAAAAATTTAATAGGTACCGACAAAAATGTCCCTTGATGAACCCAAAGTGGGTCCCCTGTCAACCCTTCATCTCTCCACTCTCTCTAAAACTCTTATCTCTATCCGACAAACTCAGAAACTCCACTCTTCGTCTCTTACTTTTAATTCATACATACATACTATTTCTTTGCCATCCAAAGAGAATTAGGAGATGGGCAGAGAAAGCATTGAAGAAGGAGAGCTATCAACTCCTCTAGTTGCCAGTGGTACTAGTAGTGGTGACCATGTTTGTGCCAACACTACTGGTTGTGATGATGGTGGTGAGAATCAGAGTGGATGTGGATCTTCCTCAGCCACAGGTGTGGTTGTGGTTAGCACTTTGGTTGCTGTCTCTGGTTCCTATGTTTTTGGCACAGCTGTAAGTCATCTTACTTTAGCATAGAGTGGTCCACACTCTCTCTAGTCCACATGGTCCATGGTCCATGGATATTGTCTACAAAGATTTAATGTGTTAATGATGAGAGCAAAATTTTGCAAATCTGTAGAGAACTCAAATATTATGATATCTTACTAGATGCATTTGAAATGGAGAGAAACTATTGTAACTCAAATCATTGGAATTAGTAATGCTTGAAGAATTGTTAATTTCTGAGTCTTCACTACAGTTTGAAGTGTCACAATGTTTTCTATGCTACTACAGTCTACAGCTAGCCTTCTAGGCCATGATAGAACATATATTAGTTGAACACCAAATTTTTGTAGGGATTTTACATACAAATGCATCTAAATGATTGGGGTATAGATTTTTCTATGGATTGCAGGCAGAGTCTTTTGTGACATTGGGGAGAATAACTGAATAAGAAAATAATGGGATGAGTATGTGTATGTCGGATGCCTAGACGTTTGATATGCTGACTACTGAACTGAAAATGGTGTATAATTGATTTTGTAGGTGGGATATTCATCACCTGCTCAGTTTGGAATCGTGGATGACCTGGGTCTTACTGTGGCAAAGGTGGGTTTAAAACTATAAAGTGCATTTTTACTTTTGGCAAATGATATTATCAATTTAAAACACTTTTAAGCACTTGAACTATCTTGCTCTGGAAACATCTTCTGCTATGAATATAACATTTGTACTATTTTAACCATTTTTCCATTTCTATATTAATTTCATTGAAATTTTGTATAAATTTCAGTATTTATGCTTCTATTGTCTGGGATTGTGGTGATTTATGACAACAAATCTTCATGTGGAGATACCAATATTTGAGCTCTACTACATGGAAAAAGAAGAAAGGTTGTGTTTGGAAAATCATTTCCGCATGGCAAGATTACAGACACAGTTCATCACCTAGCTTGTGTTTTTCTGATCGGAGAATTTGAATAAATTTCAACTATGATTTAGAGAAATGTTAAATTCAATTAAAAGGCATACAACATTTAGGATTAATGACATTTCAAAGTTTGAATGCAGAGAATAATTTTAGTTGGTAGTAAGGACTATATGACTTGGAGATACTGATCTGATCTTCATATAGAAGTCACTGTTTCAGCTTTCAAAGTGAAGTGAAATGTTGTATCGTATTGCTTTATGCAAAATTCATTTTGTTGCATTGCTTCATAAACTATCTTTTTCTTGCCTTATACATTTTTGTATATGATTTTCTCAACATCTTTTGGTTATACTGCAGTACTCACTTTTTGGTTCAGTATTGACAATTGGAGCAATGATAGGTGCAATAGTGAGGGCCAAATAGCAGATTACATAGGTAGAAGAGGTGTAAGTACTTCACCCTGGAATCATCGCCAGTGGTATTATTAAGGTTCAAACTCCACAGCTCACCAGTTTTTCAATTTGTTGGTTGTTTTGCAAGGTAGACAATGGGCTTTTCAGAGATATTCTGCCTAGCAGGGTGGCTAGCCATAGCATTCTCAAAGGTTTTGAATCCCATCTCTCTGTTTTATGCAGTTCCAAACATCAATGTTAATGTTACATGCATGACAACCCTTACATTTTATCTGAAAAGATGTTTACATAAGGATAATGGAAAGCATTGAGGCAGCATCATAATTTTGTAGTTGCTCTTACATAAAACTAAAGTTTAGATGATCATACATGATTAGAAACAACTATGTCACAAAATTGTTTTAGGAATTAATTTGTAGTAAGTAGATATGTATCTTAGCTACTTCATAATGTCAAATGTTTGGTGCTTGTTGAAAGGGTGCTTGGTGGCTTGACCTTGGGAGACTGTTGGTAGGTTGTGGGATGGGACTCCTTTCCTATGTGGTAAGTTGTGAGATTACAATTTCAATGATTTATCTTTCATGCAAACCGTAAAATTAATTGTGTTCCCGATAGCAATCAGGTACCTATATATATAGCAGAAATAACACCTAAGAATCTTCGGGGAGGGTTTGCAACTGTTCATCAGGTAAGGCAAAAGTCTCATGAATATGGAAACCGTGTAAGTCATTGCCTTGTTCACCTACTAATTGCCATTCATACAGTTGATGATTTGTTGTGGGGTATCATTAACATATCTAATTGGAGCTTTTGTGAACTGGCGAACTTTGGCTCTGATTGGTAAGCTTCCCTGCTCTTGTCCTGTATTCTTGTCATTTGTAGGTAGTTTCATAATAAGGCTTCTTTTTTTTATTTAATTCAGGAACAATACCATGTCTAGTACAACTTCTTGGTCTATTCTTCATTCCAGAATCTCCAAGATGGCTGGTGAGTTATTCAAAATTTTATTAAAAGATTTTTTTTGGAAGGTGTTGGGGAGATAACACATTGGGAAGACTCCAATTGAGGAGTTAATATAACATATCGCAACACCACTTAACCCAAAGCTTGAGGAAATAGGTTTATGTTATATTTAATTACTCACTTTTGTCATTACTATCCAATGTGGGACTTCACTACTTTTAACTAAACAACTTACAACTAACCACGCCACTTACACGTAAATATTCTAATAGAAGGTGCTCTTTGGATAATGCATTTGAAAACTAGGAAAAAAAAAAAAAAAAAAAAAACAAAGAGTTAAAGTTTTGCTAATCATTGCCTTTTCCATTATTCTTCTTTTTAGCCAAGTACATGCGATTTGACTAAGATGTCTAAATGCTATAAAGTGGCAAAGCAAATTCAAGCATTGACTGACATGCTCATATGATTTTTTTTAGGCAAAAATTGGTCGAAAGAAAGAGTGTGAAGCTGCTCTACAGGACCTTAGGGGGCAGAATGCTGATATTACTCTAGAAGCTACTGAGATTAGAGTAAATTTTGGACTTCAAATGTCAATGAGAATATAACTCTTTGTTTCCTTTTTAACTAGAAAAATTACATACTTCAACATAGTCTTTAATATTTTCCAACAATTTTGCTTAGAAACAAGTATTGACATGGTTTTTGAATCATTTTATAGGAGTACACAGAAACCCTTCAACGGCTTTCTGAAACTAGAATTCTTGACTTATTTCAATGGAAATATGCTCATTCACTTATTGTAAGCTTTTGTATCATAATCTTTGTAGCACGCTTTTTAACTTTTTAGACAGGTTTGATCTTTTTGGCTAACATAAAAGTGGGTTAGGTTGGAGTTGGCCTGATGGTACTACAGCAATTTGGAGGAGTCAATGGAATTGCATTTTATGCAAGTACTATATTCATAACAGCTGGTAGAAAAAGGATTGTCTTTTTTCTTTCTCTTATTTTTTTCCCCTTATTTAATGCTACTTATAGTTAACAAGAAATGGAAGTTGAATAGAGGAATACTTTGTCAATGACAGGTTTTTCGGGTAGTATTGGGACCATAGCAATGGTCATTGTTCAGGTTCTTGACTCTCTTTGCCGTATTCCGACATTTGCTTCTGCTTAATGCTTTTTAAGTGATTTACATGATTTTGTACAGATTCCAATGACAGCATTTGGGGTAATTTTGATGGATAAATCTGGAAGGTGGCCACTTCTATTGGTAAGAAGGTTAAGAAATCTCTACTGTGTAATGGAGTTGAATGAAAATAATTTTGAATCCCATTATATTCTCAGGTTTCTGCAGCAGGAACATGCTTAGGTTGCTTGCTTGTGGGATTGTCATTCTTCCTGCAGGTATTTTCTACAAAAAAATCTATTTTTCTTGAAAATTAGTTTCATCGGTTTTGTTGAATATTTCTTAATAGAATAAAGATTCAATTATGCAGGATCTTCAAACAACGCCAATTTTAACACTTGTTGGTGTACTGGTATTGCAATTATCTCAAGGACAATTTTTTTTTTCTTATAAAACATCCAAAGAAAGAACAACCTGGGAAAAATGTTATTTTGCTTTTGTCTCCAACTTTCATCATTTTAATTATGGTCTTTGAGTAATTTTGAGTGTGGAAATCCTATTAAGTTTAAAAGCTCATAAAATGAATGTTGTTTAATACCATTACCATTGGTTGTATTCAACCAATTAGTAGCAATCTGGAAATAGTTTTTGCTGCTTTAAAGGCATGAGCATTTCAGAAGGTCTTGCATAAAATTGTGGGTTTTTATGATCTGATTTTGGTCATCTATTACCACTCTCAATCTATATTCATGGTGCAAATGGCTTGAGGGTCACAATTCCAACATTGTACAACAGTTGATGTGAACTTTTGGTTTGAGCCAAATTCTTAGTGGTTTAAAGATTGGTTAAGTTGAATTTATCTGTTTGGTTCTGCAATCAGGTGTACACAGGATCTTTCTCATTAGGAATGGGAGGAATTCCTTGGGTTATAATGTCAGAGGTAGATTTACCTTATCATACTTGAAACACCATCTTTTATTATCAAAATAATTGCCATGAAGGCTTATGGTTGGCTGAAATAGAGTTGATTCTGTCTCAGATATTTCCCATAAACATGAAGGGCTCAGCTGGAAGCCTTGTTACATTGGTTAGCTGGTTAGGTTCTTGGATTGTATCATATGCTTTTAACTTTCTAATGGATTGGAGCTCAGCAGGTAATGCCAAACTAGTCTTATCTCTCAATATTGTTCTTATATTGGATGCAAACTGCAATATGATCACTTTAGACTGTAATTTATGTTTACCTTTTGTCAGGAACATTCTTCACATTCTCAAGCATATGTGGCTTAACTGTTTCGTTCGTAGCAAAGTTGGTACCAGAGACCAAGGGGCGAACACTTGAAGAAATTCAAGCATCATTGAATCCATTTTCAGCAAAAAAATGAATTTTGCATGCCTGTACGACAGCACCAATCCATGTTCGAATAAGCAAAATAATTTCTAAAACATCAACTCCATAAAATTGTGGCACTGAGTGCTAGACTAATTGGTGACTGGTCGTCACAATAAGCAAGGTTTTTCCCAAAGGTTAAGATCATCCAAGAATTATTTTCTAAAACTGATGTGGGATTGATAACCATAGCTTGAAACTCTGCATTGCACTTGGAGAGAAACTACCTATTCACCTCCTAATTTAGGGAGTATGAAAGGTAAATCTTGAATTTTTAAACACTTAGAGACCATTTGGCTTGTGGAATCTTTCTTTCCCGAAATCATATCCATGGAAATATAGAATTATCAAGTTTGATTTGTTAGATGCATTCCTATCAAATTCATGAGAATATAACATTTAAGTTTCTAGTTAAATCATAATTTTGTGTCAAGAATCTTATAGTTCAATTGACATCAGCTAGTGTTTCCAACAAAAATGTTCAGAGTTCAATGCATATTAAAAACATAAAAAAACATGTAATCTAACACTAGGATTTTCAAAATTGTAATTTTATTAAGTGATATAATATTACTTAGAGTTACAATAGGTGTTGATAAACTAGAATATAATGGACTAATTGATATATTATGCTTATTAGAGGTACCAGATATTAATGGCAATGTTTGACATGATTAAGTCACACTAAAGATAACATTCAAGTTTGGAATCATCAATACGTTTGACATGATTAAGTCATACTAAATATAACATTCAAGATTGGAATCATCAATTTTTTAAAATGATTGAGTAGAATTTATGCAAAGATAAAGAAGTGAAAGTTACACCAGATATAGCATTCAAGTTTTGAATAATCAATTTTATAAAATGATTGAGTAGAATCAAAGCATAGATAAAGAAGTTCATTTCTTTAAAGTATTTTTGTCTTTATTTTTTTTTTCTTTTTTCAATCGACTTTCCTTTTCTCTCTTTACGTCAATCTAATGTTTGTGTTTTTCTTTTTTTGACCTCAATGTTTATGTTTTTCTAAAACAAAGAAAATGGAAAGAGGAAACACACACAAAAAGGAAAACAATTTGTTACACTTTTGAAGCAAAAGCGTTGTACTAGAACCCAAGTTACATATTTATTATAGTTACTAATCTACTTATCTAAAAGAAATCAATTATACATTAATTAATATAAAAGATAACAAAATAAATTCAATTAGTTAAGTCATATGAATAAAGCTAGGCACACAATATATTCACAATAGGTGGTAAACTGTTAATAGTTGGTAAATAAATGATGTCTTTGATGGTCCAGATTAGAACTACTAACAAATTGTCATCTATGTTTCAATATAGTTACACATATAATTAATAAAATATAATACAATATATGTTGCTTCTTTTGGGTGTTGAATATATGACATAATTAGGATTGATCTATCATCATCAAATTACTATCTTATCGCCAAAATGTGTGCATCTCAACTAACACATCTTGATGTTTTCAAAGAATATATCTAAGGAACAAAAAGATAGAGTTTCATGCGTGCGTGTATAACCTAGATAGAGATGCATAAAGAAATATAACAAATGAATGGGAAATAAATTGATTGTATGGACATGTTTACAAAAAAAGAAAGAGGAAATGTTAGTATGAAGTCTAGATAATAATAATAATAATAATAATAATAACAATAAAAGGATTAGAGAAAATGAGAAAGATTAAGTATAAACATCTAAACAAGTAAGCATCAAATTCCGTGCCCAATTTCTTCTCATGTTCTTTCTTTTGTGTTGGAGGATGTTTTTATGTGCCAAAGGCATAATAAGCCTATAAATAGAAGTTGTGAATGACCACCACATGAACATATATTTGTCAAAATTGATATTGAGACTAATTTGGAAGCTTTCGTAGGTGCGTTTTGAAGTCAATATTGGATTATTCTTACAATAGGTAATGATGGTTGTTTTTGCAAATTTATTTATATGCATGTGTGTTTTTCTATTACTTTTCATAAATAATATGTTGATTTGATTGCTTAAATTTTGTTCTATAGATGTTAAATAAAGTAAAAATTTTGGCTTATTTAATACTTGAATTAACATTATATTTTGTGAGATATATATTATTGATAAATGGGTTTGGTTCATGCTACATTTGACTTTGCTTTCATAAAAATTACATCAATTAGTTACTTTTTTTAAATTACTATTTTCTTGAATTCACATTCTTATTAAATATCTATTATAGGTTAATCACATGCAAGAATTCATAACAATCAGTTGCGATCTACTGTTAAATCTATATGGTTATTTGTTTAATATATTTAATAATTCAAAAAACTATAAGATCTCTTTATAAATTAATGAGTTTCTAATGCCAAATTGCTACGATTTTCAGAAAGAATGATAGATCATAATACTATTTGGTAAACCTGATAGTTCGGAAAGAAATTCATTCCAACTATGAGTTAAGCAGAAATTTTTTTAATATTCCAAAAGTAACAATCCCTCCTCTCATATAAATGCAGATCCTCACCAAGAATTTAATTAGTGTGGCCTACTATTATGTGGGAGGAAGGAAGATTAACCTTAGTATAAAGAATTTGACATGAGGACCCTAATAAAATCTCATTTCTTTTGTAATGTAAAGAATAACTTATACATATTGCCCATTAAATATTCATTTTATCTATTATTAATAATCTTAGTTGAGAATTCATAATTTTTTTTAATACTCATTTTAAAGAACTTTTATCTATCTCAATATTTAAAACTTTTCAATATTGTCTTCCACGTTTTATATTGGGGGAAAAAAAACCAATAAACATTTACTTTAGGGAACTAAATCACTAGCTCTATTTAATATTTATTAAAAGGTGACAAGATAGTGAAAATACACCTCCAACCGGTCCACCCCCAATTTGACAAACCATGAGTTTTATTTTTAACTAATCACTTCTTCCAAATCCAGCAGCTTTATTTTTACAAAACTCCAACCAAGCCCAAATACTGAGCATCCACCTCCAAATGAATCCAAATGCCTCCCATCTTACTTATGCAAAGAAATTTATTTTAACATTAGATTTGATGAAAAATATTGAATACTTTTGGAGTAATAATCATTTTCCTCAAAAATGGTGGGTTCTTATCATGAATTTAAATAGTAGTACCCTCTATTATATAAGAGGAAAGAGCATTACTCTCAACATGTAGAATATTTACTTAGGTTTAGAAAACTATTATTATAAAATAAAGTTATTCAGTAGAACAACTTTTGTAAAATTAACCAAGTCTAACTTTTTTAATTATAATGAATATTTATTGACATTTTTTTTTTGAGGGGAAATATTCATTGACATAAACAAAAGATACTGAAACAAATTCCACTTCTCTAACATAATAATAATTGTGGTATCAATTAATGACATGATTGGAACTTGTATTGTGCAAGAATAATGTCTCTATTTTTTTTTCCTTAGAATTAATGTCTTATTATTTATCCCTACCCTTTAGGCACCTTTTCTTTAATTCCATAATTTTAAATTGGAGTGTGAGACCACCAAAATTAGGGAATATTTGGTTAAGTTATGTTTATCAAATATTCATGTTATACTTTTATTTTTTTAATGGAAATATTCATGTTATACACTTCTACTAATACCCTTAGTTTTCTATCTTTTAATTATTTATTAAAAAAAAAAAAAAAACCCTTTAGATTGTAAGTAAGCATTTTATTTTATTTGCTGGTAACTTCTATTTTCTATTTTTATATTTAAAAAAAAAAACTGCAAATAATTTTCGTATAAAACAATGAGTCATAAACTATTATGATTATTTTTAGGAGATAACATGTGTCCCATCACATATATTGCATATGACTCACTTGATTGATTGAGTTAATTAAGTTATGTGCATTGCACATCACTAGCTTTATTTAATCTCTTCTCTATATATTAACCAAATTCAAAAAGTTAGTTATTGTCTTTTTTTTTTTTTTAATTTCAAAAATACCCCTAATTTAATTAACTTATCCTTATTCTTAAAACATAGAAATAATGTTAAAATCGTAAATTGATTAAAAAAAATATATAAAAAAAGACCTACCCATGTTTTATAAAACTACCCCATGTTCTATAAAATCCTTCCACTACTCCATATACACAACCAAAACTATCCCCATATTCTTATTAAAAAAAACTACCCCATATTCTTGAAAAAAAAAAAAAAAAAAACCCTTACAAAAAGAAGAGCTTCATCCTTCATTGTATGCACAAAGGGCATGTGATAAAACTAGTATTTATTAATCACCTTTTATTTGTAATTAATTTTTTTTATAAACTTATTTTGAATTAATCACTTCTTCCAACTCCAACAACTTACGTTTACAAGACCCAAATCAAACACCTGATGTGCATGCAAGTGCAACACTCACTTGAACCCAAATGCTGAGAGCATCCACCTCCGAATGAACCTAAATGCTGAGCGCATCCACCTCCGAATGAACCCAAATGTCTCCTATCTTTCTTAAAATCCCAGAATCCTCACCTCTAATCTCACAAGCTGACTTTAAAAATTGGATCTCCAAATCAAATTTGAGCAAGCCTAGCCAGCGAGAGCATTAGTGTCTAAGCTTAGTGGAGAAGTACCAGATTGTCTATTTGGTATTGGTCTTTACTCTTTATACAAAACTTTACTAATTGTTCCATGTGACTTGATGATAATTAGTGAGAAAACAAATGCTACCAGACTTCAATCAAGCATCTCATGTGCATCTCTCTTTCTCAGTTTATTTTGCATTGTGATTATTTTCTAACCAAATTTGATGTTGTCCAGACGATGGAGCTTCAACATTGGCGGCATTGGCAGCATCTGTTGGTCTTTAATGAAGACGAAAGAAGTGGACGACCTTGTAATGGGTGCTTCGAACCAGTATTTGGTCCTAGCTATAGTTGTAAAGAATGCGGAGGGAGGTACGTTCATCATAAATCATGTGCAGAACTACCCATTGGGTTGCACCATCCCTCACACCCAAATCATCCTCTTATTCTCTTTAGTATATATAGATATTATGATAACAATGAAGAAGAATATAGCAGATTTAGCAAATGCGACGTTTGCAGAGAAAAGAGTTATGAATACAGTTATTGTTGTTACCGTTGCAACTTCAACATTCACATCAGATGTTCTTCTTTATCACTCACCATCCAAACTGAAGTCCATGACCACCAATTGACCCGCAACATTTGGAAGCTAATGAAGTTCACTTGCGACTTCTGTGGCAAAAAAGGCAATCTGCCCTATTGTTGTGTCCAATGTGATTTTGCTATACATTCACGTTGTGCTGCTTGCCCATGCAGACTGAAAGTTTTCCGTCACAACCACCCTCTCCACCTCACCCATTCTCTTGAATTCCATCAATCCAACTCTCCAATTTGTCTACTCTGTGTTCGAAAAGTGGATACACTCTGGCTTTACTATTGCTCAAGATGCGATTTTGCTGCCCACCTCTATTGTGCTATGTTGCACCGGAATCGGGAGCACATAAATTTGCAGAAACTTATAGAGGAGCAGTCCACCGAGTCAAAATCTAAAGATCCAGAGCTCCATCAATCCTTTGACTCAGAAATTTGCAAAGTCATAAAAACCACTGTGGGGGAAGACGGAACTGAAATAGCCACAGAAATCAAGCACTTCAGTCACGAGCATAATTTGAAGCTTACTGATGAGATTCCGAATAACACAAAATGCAACGGGTGTCTACATTCCATTCTCTCTCCATTTTACAGTTGTACCCAGTGTAGCTTCTTTCTTCATGAATCTTGTTCTAAATTACCCAAAATAAAACGACACTCACTTGATCCACACCCTCTCACCCTCTGTTATCCGCAAGCTTCTTTTTCATGTAAAGGTTGTGGGCAAACTTGCAATGGCTTAAAATACCAGTGTCAAATATCCAACCTTAATTATAATGTTCAATGTATTTTATTATTAGACACCCTTACTCATGCCGGTCATGAGCATCGTCTTTACCTCTCCATGACAAACTCTCTACAAAAGTGCAGTAGTTGTAGTTCTGAAATGTATAGAGTATTTCGTTGTGCCACCTGTGATTTTGTTCTTGACTTCAAATGTGCTACACTACCACTAACCACATGGTACAACCAGCATGAACATCCATTCACTCTCCATTATACTCCTGAAGATGACTCTGGTGAATATTATTGTGATATCTGTGAAGAAGAACGAGATCCTAAGCAATGGTTCTACTATTGTGCAGAGTGCAACTTTCCTGCTCATCGCAACTGTATTCTTGGGGAAAATCCAAATGTCAAGTAACAGATATAATGGCCACCAGTTGGGAGGTGCTACACAGTAATTTGACTTTCACCCACACATAATTACTTTCATTGAAGAAATAAAAACCACCAGCAATGTCAAAAGTGATCTATCAATATGCCCAATGTAATTTCAACATTCATAATAATTGTTTATAGAAAGCCCAATGTTGTTTTAATTTTTATTTGTCTATTTTTCATTTGGGTTGAGCCTTTAGTTCTTTATCATTAAATCTATTGTGTCATCATGGTTGTCTATTGGTGTAGTTTAGGGGAACATCCTTTTTCGTTTTCTTTTTCTTCTTCTAGATGAAGCTTATTAGGTTGTTTATTGGTTTGTGGCTAATCTGTGTGTAATTTGAGTTGGTTGTGGGTGTGCGTGTGCAAAACCATCTAACAATAGTTTGTTTTCATGGTAGATTGGAAAAGATTTTACCACACAATACGTTCAGGTTGGGGGTTGGATGGCTCCTACAATGTGACTATGTTTCCTTGGATCTTATTATTATTATTATTATCCTTATTTCCCCACAATGATATTGTTTCCTCTAGTTTCTTGTTGGAGAATGAAAGACAGCAGATGCAAATTGATAAGAACAGAAAATTCTTTCAACAACCAAACAGACAACCATAAGAACATAAAATTCTTGTAACAACCAAACAGGCAACCATAAGAGGCACGACTACCTCTGATTAGCCAGATATTCTACTCTCTTCATATTCTCCAATAGACATTGGGGGATTTCGCAATTTTTTCATTGAATCCAAGTTTTTTCAATTAGTTGTAGAGGAAGGGGAATGTTATTTCTTGCTACGAATTTTTGAGAGGGGCAAATACTTTATGAGATCAGTCTTCATAGGCAAGATTGCAGCACAATGGCTGATGAATAAAATTGAACACATTGTTGTTGGGGCAAATTCCAAACAGTTTTTTACATTCAGAGATGGTGACGTTGCTTATACTCTCCAACAAAGCACTAATTCTTTTGGTCAGTTCTTACTATTGACTAAACTTAAAGTTGGCGGGTCTAGGAGGTCGATTATTATCCCTGAAGGCAAAGAGAAAAATGGTTGGAGGGTTTTTGGGCTTGAACTAAGAAAGATGTTGTATCCCTCTCAATATGCAGTAGGTGGAACTGGTCATCCAAAATTTATTCCTTAGGTGCATAGGCATAATTTGGAGGTTCAAAACTCTAGAACTTTTGTTGAAGCTGTGCAAGGCTATTATGGAGAAGTAGAGGATAGAAAGCAGTTCAAGCAGTTAGGTACCACAGACAAGGGGAAGATGACACAGTTAGGAGAGGAGAAAATGGTGGTGCCAGATTTAGACCATGCAAAGATGGGGCTGAGTAGTAAACCGGTGGCCAATCCTTGCCCATTAACGGCTGGTGAAGGAGTTGTGATACCCCGGAGCATTAATGGGGATATTAATATAGGAGAGAAAATCTCAGCAAGAAATAAATTGAGGCTTCCATTAAGGTTTAATTCAAATTCAAAAGAATCTGACTATGGTATGTTGAGTGAGTTAAGGAATACATGCTGGACAGGGAAAGGTTTGATTGTAGAGATGGGTGAGAAAGGAAAAAGGAGGGTTTCATGGGATTATAACAAAGGTGGACCAAAATCCTTTAAGTGGGTTCCATGGGAAGCAAGCAAACCCACTATGAGTCAAAGCTTGAACCCCACTTTGGCCCAAAATGGTTTGGGCTCTAATAAGTCTAATAAAGCTTGCTTCTCGGGCTCAAGTATTTACAAAATGGGCAAGCCTTCTTCTACGACTAGCCCGACACCCCTGGCCCACTCGGTGACATCAACTTTAGTTCCTTTAGACAAGCCCGAGTCTTTGTTGCCCACTGTCGCGGAGTCAGAGCGACAGGTAGAGCCTCCAATGCTCGTTAGTTGCAACTGTTCTGAGAGTCAGCTCTGACAAGCTCACAATGGCTGAGATAGGGGTTAGGATCAACTTCAACTGTCTCGCGACAAAGCTGATGAAGTATAATAGTAGCTGTCTCGATGGGAAAAGCTCTGACAACCTCGCGGTGGAAGGGTTGGAGGTTGGGACCAGTTCCGATGGACCTGTGGTGGCGCCGATGGAGATTAATCGTATTTCTATTGCTGGGTTTAACTCTGTCGGTCTCACGGTGGCTCAGATGGTATTAAATGGCAGCTCCTCTGATGGGTTCAGCTCTGATGACTCCATGATGGTTCCGGGTAAGACCGACATGGCAAATTTGCAACTCTCGAAGGGTATTTTCTCGGTAGATATCCTTAAGAGACTATCGGTTGCGGGGTTAGTGGATTTTGGTGTCAATAGTATGGATAAAGTTGGAAGTGAGAGTAGTGTGCTCTTAATTCAAAGGGCAGACAACAAGGGCACTAGGTCGATAGATATGGGTGAGATTGGTTAGCTCAATTTAGCGTTGATGGAACTGAATTCAGATTGTGGTCTATCTGTTTTGGGTGTCTCGACGGTGGAGGAAGTGGCTTTCTCAAAAGTGGTTTCGGGTGAGGAGGAGAACTTGGCAGATTGTAATCCATTGTTTACCATTA
Source organism: Quercus agrifolia (assembly GCA_029955455.1). Lineage (NCBI taxonomy): Eukaryota > Viridiplantae > Streptophyta > Magnoliopsida > Fagales > Fagaceae > Quercus > Quercus agrifolia. Next base: position 513,746 of record JARQAD010000007.1, on the reverse strand, counting down.
TCCCTTCAGGGTTGGACATGTCGGTGGAAGTGCACAACGATTATGAGGTGTTAGATATGGGTGGTACGCTAGATGTCTCTAATTGGGTGAAGAACAAGATCCCAGATTTTAGTAAAGTGATTGGGCTTTCTATTAATCGTCATGAAAAGTTGTGTATTGCTTATCTTCAAAGGCTAGAAAGGGAGATGGGGGTTATTAACCAACATCGAAAGAAAGCAACTGCTAACCAAAAAGTAGCATCCTCTACGAGTAAAGGGAAAAGAGAGTTAAGGAATTTAATTTCAATGGTTAACTATGATGGGAGATAGTGTGGTGGAAGTGTGGTAGAGAGAGTTGTGGGGCCATAAAAGTCTTTATAAAGCTAAAAATGGTTTCATGGAATGTTAGAGGTTTGAATGACTCCCAGAAACGTCTAGTAGTGAGAAACTTGTTACGTGAGTGGAAGTGTGATGTTGTATGCCTTCAAGAAACAAAGCTTGTTGGCATTGATATGCAGCTAGTTTGCAGTATTTGAGTCTGTCTGTATGTGAATTGGGTGGCTTTAAATGCTGATCAGACAGCTGATGGGGTCTTGATTATGTGGGATAGGAGGCTTTTAGAAAATTTGGAAGTTCTGGTGGGCTCATTTTCGGTGTCGGTTTAGTGGAAAGGTGTGGAGGATGGTTTTATTTGGGCATGCTTAAGGGTGTATGACCCAAATGATAACAATTTGAGGGGTGATTTGTGGGATGAGTTTGTGGGTATTCAGCAGCATTGGAATGTTCCCTGGTGTTGTTTTGGGGATTTTAATATTGTTCGTTTTCCTAGTGAACGGAGGAGTGGGTCTAGGCTTACTCTGGTTATGGAAAAAATTTCTGAATTTATTGAAAATTTAAACTTGATAGATTTGCCGTTGGAGGGAGGGAGTTACACATGGTCTGGTGATACTGACCAGCCATCCATGTCTAGGATCGATAGGGCTCTAGTGTCACATGACTGGGAGCAACACTTTCCGAATGTGACCCAACGGATTCTACCACGTCCAGTTTCAAATCATTTCCCAATTCTTCTGGTGGCAGGGGGTATGGCGAGGGGAAAAAGTCCCTTCCGGTTTGAGAATATGTGGTTGAAGTTGGATGGGTTTGTTGATAAAATAGATTCATGGTGGAATTGCCATTCTTTTTTGGGTACACCTAGTTATGTGTTTGCTAAAAAATTGAAAGCTTTGAAAGAAGATATTATTTAGTGGAATCGCCAAGGGTTTGGCAATGTTGGGCGCAAGAAGAAAGAATTATTGGGGGCTTTAGAGTTATTAGATGCTAAGGAAGAGGTTCTTGGACTCACTGAGAAGGAAAGAAGTGAGAAAAAGGAAGTGAGATCGCAAGTAGAGCATCTTATTTCTCTAGAGGAGATCTCCTAGAAACAAAATCAAGGATGTTATGCATTAAGGAGGGAGATAATAATACTAAATTCTTCCACAAGATGGCCAATTCTCATAGAAGGTATAACCATCTAAGCTTCTTAGAAGTGGATGGGGTGATTTATGAGGAAGGAGCAGCAGTGGCTACTCAGGTAGTTCAATTTTATAAAACTCTGTATCAGGAGTCTAAGGAGTGGAGACCTTTTGTGGAAGGATTGGTGTTTGATTAAATAGGGGAGTTGGAGAGGGGTTGGTTGGAGAGGAGATTTAAGAAGGACGAGATTCTATCAGTGGTCAGAGATATGGAAGGGGATAAAGCTCTAAGTCCAAATGGCTTTTCTATGGCCTTTTTCCATCATTGCTGGAGAGTAGTAGAAAGAGATGTTTTAGCAGTCTTTGAAGAGTTTTATCAACACTGTAAGTTTGAGAAATCTCTTAATGCTACATTTATAGCTTTGATTCCTAAGAAGAATGATGCCTCTAACATTCGTGATTTTAGACCTATCAGTTTGGTTGGGAGTTTATATAAAATCTAGGCCAAGGTTTTGGCAAATAGATTGAAAGTGGTGTTAGATCAATTGGTATCTGAATTTTAGAATAGTTTTGTGGGAGTTAGGCAAATCCTTGATTCAGTTCTCATTGCCAATGAGTGTGTTGATGGAGGTGTTTAGTAGGATGGTGAAGAGAATGGAGGGGGCAGGTTTACTCAGTGGTTTTAGGGCGGATGGTAGGAGAGGTAGAGGGGAATGTGTTTCACATTTGCTGTTTGCGGATGATACTATTTTGTTTTGTGATGCAGAGGTGGAGCAAGTTCTACATGTTCGATTGTTGTTACTTTTTTTTTAGGTTGTGACTGGTTTGAAGGTTAATGTAGCTAAAAGTGAAATGGTTCCTATAGGGGAGGTAAATAATGTGCATGCTTTGGCAGAGATATTGGGTTGTAGGGTTGGGGCCTTACCAATGACTTATCTTGGTATGCTTTTGGGGGCATCCTATAAGTCTTCCTTTATTTGGAACCTTATTTTGGAAAAAATTGAACGGAAGCTAGCTGGGTGGAAGAAGTTGTATTTGTCGAAATGAGGTAGGATGACATTACTTAAAAGCACACTATCCAGCCTTCCCATATTTTTTTTTATCTCTCTTCACCATCCCTACACATGTGGCAAACAAAATTGAGAAGCTCCAAAGGGGCTTCTTGTGGGGAGACCCTAAGACTCATTTATTGGGATGAGATAAGGTGTGTATGCCTATTGCTAATGGTGGCCTGGGTATTAGGAAATTGACCACTTTCAATAAAGCCTTGCTAGGAAAGTGGCTTTGGCGCTTTGGGATCAAGGAGAATAGGTTTTGGAGGAGGGTGGTAGCTTTGAAATTTGGAGAAGAATTTTGGGGGGGGGGGGGGGTGGGGGGGTGGACCTCTAAGTTGGGAAAGGGTGCTCATGGTTGTGGTTTGTGGAGAAGTATCTAGAAGGGTTGGGAAGTTTTTAACAAAAATGTCCAGTATAAGGTTGGGGTGAGGGATAGAGTGAAATTTTGGATAGACAGGTGGTGTGGAGATCTTTCTCTCCAATTGGCTTTTCCAGTCCTATACAATTTTGCTGCAAACAGAGAGGCTTCCGTAGAATCATCTTTGATATGTCAAGGAGCAGGGGATGGGAGAACTCAAGATGTTCATTTCAATCGAGGTCCTAATGATTGAAAGGCAGATGTGGTGGATGATTTCTTTCGATTCTTGGTAGTCAATTTACCTTCAGGGATTGATGGTGATCATTTGAGATGGAAGTTGACAAAAAACGGGGATTTTACTATCTACTCATATTATCATAAGTTACATGGCTCTTCTTCCGTTGAGTGTGTTTAGGATTGAGACATGGCCTATAAAAAAAATGATGGAGACATGTTGGCATTATTGTTCTTTTTTCTCAATTTCTCTTATCTCTTTTTTTCCTCTACTTCTTGGGGTACTTTTCACAGATAGTGTTAATAGAACTTTATAAATTTCTGTCCCTTCATCCTTACAAGCCAAAGTCAAATCCTTCCTCATCTTTGGAAACCCTTAAACTTTACATACTTATCCTAACAAATAGACATAAAAAAACTTACCAAACTAAAGCGAATTTTGTGTTGTAAAACTTTCTTCTACAAATGTGAACCCTATATTCACAAAACATTATAAACCTGAACCCACCACAAGCATATGTAGGCAAATTATCCAATTTCTCCTGTCACTGTTAAAGAAGTTAGTTAGATTACTTGCATCTAGCTTTCCTAAATTCTGGATTGTGGTTTGTAGAAGGTAGAAAGGAGTGGAAACATGGTATGCCTTGCACAGAATGTGGTTCAATGGGTCTAGACCTTTTTGTAGCTCATATAAATTGTTAATTAGGAGGTAAAAGCCCTTAAGGAATAACTTATAATAAACAAGAAGTGTGTAGTTTAAAGTTTGACTATTGAATCTGTGAATATTTGTTGAATTACAATTTCCATGCTCTTGCTGGATTTGTTTATTCTGTGCTTTAGATGCCCCTCTTTGAATCTTGACCACACCCTGTTTTGTTGGGCTGCATTCAATGGGTTATTGAGGTCTTTTCTTTAAAGGAAAAAAATGACATTTCTTTTCTTTTTTGGCTTTTAGACTTACGAAATAGGAACTCCACTTTTTTTTTTTTAATATTAAAAAAAGGGGGATTTTGATAGTTTTTGCACTTGGTTGACCCCCTAATGAAATTTTTGTAGATTTATCCATAAATTTTCCTAGGAAGCATCGACAAGGCAAAATGGGTGTGGCCCGACGCAGGGTGCGGCGAGCAATGTCATTGCCTTCGTGTCGGTGCCGCGTCTATTTTTTTTTTTTTTTTTAATTTCCCGATACGCGCCAACTTGTGCCGAATCAGTTCGTATTGGCTGAAACCGCTGAAACAGACAGATTCAGGCCGTACCAGCACTAAACTGACAGATTCAGGCCAAAATTCAAAAAGAAAAAAAGAAAAAAAGGTAGAAAACATACCGTTTGAACTTAAGCTTTAAACAACAAAACCCTAAAACAGCAAAACACACCGATTCATTCTTTAGCTCTCACTCTCTGCACTTCGTCTCCCCTCTCGGCTCTCTGCTCTCCGTCTCCCCTCTCTTACAGATGCACTCAATCACTGCCTAAGACACAATCTCACAGCCTCTACCACTCAATCACTCACTTTCCATCTCTGCTCTCCATCTCCCTTCTCTCATAGATGCACCGTTTGCATCACTCAAACCGTGTCAACTCTTAAGTCTCAAGCTTACCTCACTGACCCACTCTCAACTCAGGTATCAAACTAATCAAAGCTTTCAATCTCAGTTTTTCACCCTCCATTATACTCTCACATGCTCTATTACTCAATACTCATTGTGAATTTGTGATCTGATTTTTAAAATTTTTTTAAAATTTTTTATGTAAGCTATAATGTAATGTTGTGACTTGGGTTTGATTTTTTATTTAGTTAATATTTATTATATATTTGTCAAATTATTTGTAAGTTAAATTGAATTTATTGAATTTGCAATAGATGATGTTACTAGCACAGAAACTTCACCTTCATCTAATGAAGAAGTGCCAAAGGATGAAGCTCCTCTTTGGCAGTATGTGACTAAATTAGACAAACCACCTAGTTCTACTTCTAAATCAGGTGGAAACACACAGTTTAAGTGCAACTATTATGGTGGAGTTTTTTTGGGATCCTATTCTAGGGTTAAGACTCATTTATTAAAAATTAGTAATAAAGGTATCAAAGCATGCCCTAAAGTGACACCAAGCCATAGGTTGGAAGTGCAGAGAATTCATGATCAGATTGAAAATGATAAGTTAGAGAGAGAATGTAGAAGTCAAATTCCCTTACCCCCACCTCTCCCAGGCTGTGGACCTATTCCCTCATTCTGCAGACAAGAAGGGAGTGATAGTACAAATCCGGTTAATGGTAAGAGGAGGAAGGTGACTGCGAATTCTCCTTAGGAGAGAGCATTCCAAAATAATGCCAGACACAAATTGGATAGTAGAATTGGTAGGATGTTTTACACCGGTGGGCTTCCATTTCACTTTGCAAGGAACCCACATTATCGTAGTTCCTATGCATATGTTGCTACCCAGAGCATTCCAGGTTATGTTCCTCCTTGATACAATGCCTTGAGAACAACACTTTTGTGAAAAGAAAGAGCTAATGTTGAAAGACTTTTGAAACCAATTAAGGACTCTTGGCTTGCAAATGGTGTAAGTATAGTTTATGATGGATGGTCAGATCCACAAAGGAGGTCTCTTATTAATATTATGGTTGCATCAGATAGGGGTCCAGTGTTTATAAAGGCAATTGATGGGTCAAGTGAGTTAAAATACAAACATTTTATTATTGGGATGTTGAAGGATGTTATAAAAGAGATTGGACATGAAAAAGTTGTCCAAGTCATCATTGATAATGCTAGTGTGATGAAGTCTGCTGGATCTCTTATTGAAGGTGAGTATCCCAAAATATTTTGGACACATGTGTTGTCAACACTCTTAATCTAGCTTTGAGGAATATTTGTGCAGCAAAAAACACTTAGAAGAATGAAGTTACATATGAGGAATGTAGTTGGATTACACATATTGCTAATGATGCATCCTTCATACATGTTTTTATCATGAACCATTCAATGATGTTGGCAATGTTTAATGAATTTTGTCCATTAAAATTACTCCAAGTTGTTGATATTAGATATGCTTCGGTTGTTGTAATACTGAAAAGGAGCAAGTGTTTGGATCGATACTTTGAAGATGAGAATGATTTAAGAGTGGTGAAAGTTGAGTTTGCTGCATTTTCAGGAGGGAGGTTTCCTTCATCAGATGCCTTGACAGATAGGTAGGCCTTACAACCTTTGGTTTGGTGGCAATACCATGGCTCCTCATTTCCAACTCTTCAAATCCTTGCCCTTAAACTTCTTGGACAACCTTGTTCATCCTCATGTGTTGAGAGGAATTGGAGCACATACAAATTCATTCATTCCTTAAAAAGAAACAAAATGGCTCCTGCACGTGCTGAGGATTTGGTATATGTGCATTCTAATCTTCGACTCTTGTCAAGGCACAATGAGGAGTACGTAAATACAACAACAAAGATGTGGGATATTGCAGGAGACTCTTTGAATGAGAGCGACATACATGAAGGAGCTGGAATTCTTGAGAATGCTGCCCTTACACTTGATGAGGCCATGGTTATTGGGAATGCTAGCACTAGTGTTACTACTAGTGAAAGTGAAGTTTGAAGTGAAGCTATTGATCTTAATGATGATGATGTGGGTTGTATTTGATTGTCTTGTTGATTATCTTTCATTTTGTTTTAGTTTCAAACTTGCGGGTTGTATTCTAATTTCCAAACATCATGGAATGTTTTAGTTTCAAACCTGTGGGTTGTATTTAATTTATGAACATCATGTTTTAGTTATTATCTACTATTGCTCTTAAATTTGGTATATGTTTATATAATGTGAAAAAGTATGCTTAGCAATATATAGAAAATATAAATATAAATTTTTTAATTGCCGCACCCGCACCCACACCCTACTTTTTCAAAAATTGCCGAGTCCCACACCCACACCCAAATCTGGAAACGCACTCGTGCTTCATAGAAATTTTCTGAAGTTTCCGTGTCTATAACTTTGTATCCATGAGCAATATCTCAACTTTATTTTTTCATTATTATGATATGGTGGGTGAGGTTTTGGGTTCAAGACTTGTCAGGTTCAACCTATCATTGCATGAGAGTTAGTAAAGCTATATATTTTTATACTAAAATGACATGTTTTACTCTTGTAAAAGTAGCAATGAATTTGTTTTACTTATTTTAATGAGTAATAGTTAATTTCAGTAGAAGAAGCACATAAGGGATGCAACCCTTGTACACAAGGCATATACAAGAGGAGAACCCTAAAAAAAAAAATCTAAAAGTCAAAAAGATCTAAAATCAGCAAGAAGTATGTTTTTTTTTTTTTTTTTTAAGTAAAAAAGTATAAACGTTGACATAAATGCCTTGAGGTGGTTGAATTAATTGGCTTTGTTGGATATGGAGTTGATCTGCAGATTGCGGCTTATATATTGAGTCATAATGTGTCACTTGAAAAGATAATTATTGATTCCCGCCATCCATATAGATGGACACCTAAGAATTCTGACAAGCAAGTCTAGAAGTCGTGCAAGGCAGCACCTTGAAACAAGATTACCTCTAGGAACACAATTAGTGGTACTATAAAATTATCAACTTCTGATGGTAAGGTGGGGGTGGAGCTTTTGAAATATGCTTGGGTTTTTGACGTATTCAAAGAGTGAAGAGAGAATGAGAAAACCTCATATTGATTTTGAATTTGAGATGGATGTGTATTATGAAGTTATAAGGTTCGATAGTTATTTACATTATTTGGTTTATATTTCTTTGTTTGAATTTGATCCTCCTCACCCTGTCCTTTATTTATTTATTTTTATACAATTGCCCAGAGAACAATCTAGGTGTTAAAGATATTATTTGTCCTATTGGAGATTGAAACCTCTATTCTTTAGGCTCCCCTTTTAATTAACCCAAATCTTGTTGAGCATTATTCCACTTCGTCTTTCTATTTAAGGGTTTTTTTTAAATTTTGAAGTCTTCTCCCTCTAGTTTTTGTTCCCTTTCTAATTTCTATCCTTCAAATTTGTATCGGCTCCTTTTGAGTCAAATTTGTTTTCACCAGTGGTCGTATTTGTTCCTTCAACTTGGGTTTGAGGGAAATTGGCTTCACAACTTCTTAGGAACTTTTTTTTTTTTTTTTTGTGATAATTAATTACTGATGAGAAGATCTTGTGTATTCCGTGTGTAGGTGGGCAAAATTAACAGTCTGACCCAACTTGGATGAGAGTGGGCTAAAATGGAGGCCCAATTCAACTAATTTGTAGAGGTGGATGGTCAAGGACAAACCTTTAAGTCCCGGTAGCCACGGTTTAGCAATTAGAGAAAGAAGATTGGCAAGGATAACAATTTTAGTTAAGAATTATAGTAAGGAAAGAGAAATTCTTATTTAAGTTCTTCATCAGGTTAGCCGAGGAGTGAAGTTTTTTAGGAATACACTTCTCGATTTTACAATGATTCTTTTTTCTCTCTATTTTCCTATTTTTCTCCTTCAAATTTTTCTGACACCCCTTCAAGGAGGATATTCCTTCCTATATATAGCTGCTTGGATGGCCGTTAATCCCTCCTTAGATACTTGTCCCATCACTGCCTTGCTGGTGGCGATAGAATAGGTTGCAGGCTGTGGGGCACTGTTTAGGGGTCATTCTGTCATTAATGCGGCAGACTGAGTTGATATGGTGCATTAAATGTGGAGGTGATGGATGATTTGTCTAGAAGCTTCCTCATTCCCTTGCTTGCATGTCACTACTACCTTCCTCGGCATTCAACCTTATGGCCTTGGTGGTTTATCTCTAGTCTCCCAAGAAGTATTTGCTCCTTGGGCGGGCTGTCCTTCTCGATTTCCTCTAAATTGGTTATCTTGACTGAACTGGGCCTAGTCTGATGAATAGTTAGGCCCAGTTGCCCCTCAGGTGGACTCCACTTGATGATTCCCTCTCTTTGGGCTTCTCCCTCCCACATGATATATAGCATTATAAATGATCCAAGCCAATTCAAGTATTAAAAATATTATAGTTAAATTTAAAAAGAAGAAAACATTATTAGTGCATGAATTTTTTGATTAGTTTATAAAATAGAGTCAAATTTATTAGTTAGGCCTCGGGCCATTTAAGACCTAATGAAACAACTTGTAAAGAGAATTTAATTTACAAACCCTAAAGTCTAGCTTTGAATTAGATGTCTAATTATAATTTTTGGGCTTTGAGGCCAAATTTGTGTAAGTAGAGAGATTCTGGTAGTGAACTATTCTAGAGGCTGTTAGTAGAACCATAATTGGATTGATAAATTGACACCTTTTGCATCAATAGGGAATACGTTTGCAGGCTACATTGCACTAATTTTTATGGTTATTATTAGGGATTTTGTTCTTAGAACAGGGAGGACTACCCTTGTTTTTTTTTTGGATCTGGCAAGGAGGACTACCTTGACGTTGAACCAAAGGGGTTAAGTTTTTCAATACTATCAACTAGTATTATTTTACAAAGAACAATGTTAACTCTAGACTTTCACTTATTAAGAGGGTTTACCCGAAGTTTAAATAAAGGACTAGAAATGGTAATATACTAAAAAAAAAAAAATATATATATATATATTTAAAAAAGGGTGGATCTGTCCATCTACTTGTTGGTTAGCTTAGAAACTTGGAAGACTGTTAAGTCCTAAAGCTAAACTGATTCACAGATTCATCATCAGAAAAAAAAAAAAAAACCTTGTTCAAGTCCTTGTGTTGCACGGATTTAGTTGTGAATTTACAGAATTTAGAATTTTATTGAGAAATAATGAATTAGATTGAATACAAGCGATATGCATGGTAATCAGGCAAGGTATCCACTTAGCACAATTTTCATGTCCTTTAAAGCCATTTCGGGTTTAAAGACTAATTTGGGAAAATTGGAATTGGTACCAGTTGGACAGGAGTCGGACATAGAGGCTTGGCGTCTATATTATTATTTATTGGGGTGTAAAACATCAAGGTTACCAATGAATTAGATTGAATATAAGTGGTACATATGCTAATAAGATAACAAGATATATGACTTGCTTTCTTTTCTATTCTTACTTCTAAATTATCCTCTCCCTCAGGTTGTGGCATGTGATAATCTCTACACTTTGGTTCGAACCATAAATGAAATAGTTGTATTCTTACGTCTAAATTTTCTGTAGTTGCCACGGCTAATACCGTGTGTGAGTTGTGTCCCTATCAAAGCATGAGAGGTAAGTTTCCACTTACTAAAATTAGATGTAGATATAATTTTGTGAGTTGAAAAAATTTAGGCCAGCGTGTATTCATGCAAAGGCACAATAAAACCGTTTTGTTGCTTGAGAATTGTTTTTCCTTACTTGTTTGGGGATCCCCATTGAAATCTTCAGAATTGCTAAGTTCTGACAACTTCATTTTGTCTAATAGTGCCTAGGGACTTAGCCTTCCCACTTTGGTACTCTTAAAATATAGTGATGTTGGGTTCTTTCTTCTTATATATTTATGGTGGAGTTCACAAATTAAATTCATTATAAGGTCCGCCATGAATGTGAAAGGAAATGGCACAATTTCACTACACTATAAACTTAATAATTTTCCCCCACTTTGATTCTTTCCTTAATCAAGGGGTTATTTATTTTTATACAAATAATAAGATATATGATTTGTGAAGAAGATAATACTATGAACAATTTTTATTTTTTATTTTTTTTAATGTTTGTGTTAGCATGTAATGTATACATGCAATAACATCCATGTTGATAATTTGGAAATGGATCAAGTACCATCGTTGCAATTTGACATTAACATATTTGGTTTCTTTCCCTTGGTATGGTGGTAGTATGTCGACCAACAAATTTCTCAGTTGAACCCTACTATATATATATATATATAATTCGATAGTTGGATGGAAGATTTGAACTCTGAATGTCTCTATTATAAATACCAAGAAGTGTCAACTAATTAAGTTATAAGTCATGTTATCTTTTGTACTTCAAAACATAAGAGCTTTGTTGGGAGTAATATTCGAGAAGACATGATGAATAGTACTTATGCTTGTTTTTCCCTTCATTCCCCCCCTCCCTTTTTTGTCTCTTATCCATTTCCCTTCTTTTTGGAAAACTTAAATATTAGGTTGGGGGAGGAAAAAAAATGAAAGAGGATTGCTTTCATTACAATGATGCTCTTTCATAATATGCTGATGAGGAATTTATTATTATTATTTTAATGCCACGTCAACTTCAAGTATGCCAACTGTATACACCATTTGCCACATAGACATTTTCAGTCAGTAAGTTAACCGCAGGGATCAAATTGATTACAAGTTGAAAATAATAGAGACCAAATTAATTGCTACAAAAATGTAGAGACCAAAATGACTATGTCCTCAAAATGTAAAGACCAAAATGGTGTCACGATCAGGTTCAAGTACCGAAATTCAAGAAATGATTGTTCGTTTCAGATCAGATCAGATTAGTTTCTGAAGTGATTTTGCAGGTAAATCTATGCTTCTGTGTTCTCTTAATTTGATTTGGATTTTCTATACTTTTGCTCTGTTGCTATGTTAGTATTATTTGATTTAGAATAATATATGCATATAGGTTTCGTGCTTCAAATTAATATGGTTGCTTTCAACACCACTACCACTGGAGATGGTGGATGGTGGTGGTGTGAGCTTTTTTCGGTTTAGGCTGAGCTCTCAGTGGAAGTGAAACTAGGGTACAGGTTGGGTCGGGTAGGGTTGACCACATTTGAACCAACCTCGATTTCTCCCTTTAGACCCACCCATTCACTTGAATATTGTTTTATTTAAGCCCATTTTCACTAGCGTACTGCAAGCCCAAGCCCATACAACAATGAAATATAATAGTAATAGTAATAAAAAATGTGGGCCTGTAATAATCAGGTCCATTTGCGAATTTATAATAAGAAGTTCAAAACTGAATTTTGCCTCTCTTTCTCTTCTTTCTTGCACACTCTCACTTTCTCTCTGATAGTGACAACAAATTTCACAATAGATTTGAGTAGAGAAAATCTAAGTACACAAAGAATTTGATAATGGATTTCACACTTTTGCTGATTTGGCAGTCTGTAATTGGTGTGTGCACCAGTAAGATGACAATGGTGTTGCCACCGATTATATTCTCCCAACTTAACCAGATGTGAAAAAATAAAAGTTGCAAACTTTTATTTTTATTTTTTGGTTAAAAAAATAAGAATAGGTAATGGCCCTAGTGGGGGGTTGCAAAATTTGTTGTGCATTTAGCATTGCACATTCTTTATCACAAACCAATCATCATAAAAAGACTACCTCTCCTACTCTCTCTCTCTCTCTCTCTCTCTCTCTCTCTCTCATATTTCCAAGAAAGATACTTTCTTTTTTCACTACACTTTGCCCCTTCCCCAAGAAAGTGAAAAATCCATGGCTTCCTTACAAAAGATGTTATGGGAAAGGGTTGAGATTCAGAACCAAGCAGGTGGACTAGGGGCTAGAATGGGTCACACATGCAATGTTGTTGGTAATTTGAATTTCCTTTATGTTTTTGGGGGCTATGACGCTAATAGGAACTTCACCAACAGTGTATTCACCTTTGATACTGGTAGGTCTTTTCGTAATCTTTCTTCAAAATTCCCGTTCTTGTTTGACACTACTTGTTTAACATCTATGTTTAATTTCTGTTACCCTTCTTTCTATATTCAATTATGACATTGTTGTGTATCTTGCAAACTTCTATTTTACTTTGCTTTCTTATCAAATTTGTGGAATATTCATGGTTTCACATTGATTAATCTTTGTTTGGATGCCCTTTTTTTTTTGTATACCCATTTTATCAAACTTCTATTTTTCTTTGTTTTCTTGTAAAAGTTGTGGAATATGCATGGTTTGACAATGATTAATCTATATTGGGATGCTTTTTTTTTAAAAGGGTTTCTTTTCATTAAATTTTTATGCCATTGTTGTGTATCTTGTTTTCATTTTTTTTTTTTTTGTATCTATTTAATTTTATAAATCTCTGCAAACTTCTATTAAAGAAGTTAATTAGATTACTTGCATCTAGCTTTCCTAAATTCTGGATTAGTACTTCCTCGTTTTGCCTATCCTATACTGTACGTATTTTGTCCGTGTTAATTTCTACTTTCTATCTGGGATGCACGAATGCGGCAAAACGCCTGCCGCACCCGCGTCTAATGCGTGAGGGACGCTGCTGCCTGCGCGTCCGTGCTGCGTCCAGCTTTTTTTATTTATTTATTATTTTTTTTTCGTTTCACAACTCATGCCAACGCGCGCGAAATCGGGTTGATCCGTGCCAATTCGGGCCGAATCGGTCCGTATCGACGGCAGCCACCGATACCCACGCCAATCGATCGATTCAAGCCGAAATTGAAAAAAAAAAAAAGGTGTGAAATGCACCATTTGGCCGAAATAATAATAAAAGGTGCAAAATGCACCGTTTGGACAAAAACAACAAAACCCTATATCATCTTCAGTCTGCAGCTCTCTCACTTCTCACTTCTCATCTTCAGCTCTCTCTCACTCTGGTCTCTCATCTTTATGCTCCATGCCACGGCTCACTGCCTCTGCTCTCCGTCTCCCCTCTCTCACACAATCTCACTCTCACACTCACACAATCTCACTCACATCCTCACCGACCTGGCGACCCACTCTCAAGTCTCAAGCTCAGGTATCAATCTCAAGCTTTCAATCTTAGTTTTTCATAGCTCTCACATGCTCTGACTATTACTCAATGTGTCTGTGATAGTGTGATCTGATTTTTTTAATTTTTTATATAAGCTGTAATGTAATAATGTTGTGACTTGGGTTTTATTTTTTATTTAGTTAACAGTTATTACTCATTGTGATTTGTGATTGTGAATTTGCGAAAAAGTAATATATATGAGCTGTAATGTAATAATTTTTTATATAAGCTGTAATGTAATGTAATATGAACATCATGTTTTGGTTATTATCTACTATTGCTCTTAAATTTGGTATATGTTTATATAATGTGAAAAAGTATGCTTAGCAATATATTAAAAATATAAATAAAAATATTTTTAATAATTTTTTAATTGCCGCACCCGCACCCGCACCCACACCTGCACCCTACTTTTTCAAAAATTGTTGAGTCCCGCAACCGCACTTGCACCCGAATCCGGAAAAGCACCCATCCTTCATAGCTTTCTATGCCCATGTTTCTTAGATTTGAAATGTCATTTGTTCAAGTTGCTTCCAAGCACCTCATGATTCCAATGGCTTATTATCTACTACCACCTTTTTTGCTTCCTCCTCATCAAAGTAACTGTTTCCATTTTTTTTCCCGCTGAAAATGGCAGGCAGGATGAAAATCCATCCCTGTTGGAACTACCAAGTGCAAATAGTGAAGCAGAGCCACAACCTTTGGTGAGCTGTTCTAGCCACGTGTCCCATACAGGTGCACTGGCATGTAAAGCAAAATTACAGAGAGTATTGGCGGGTCAAAATCACAATCACAAATCTAAATTATGTGAAAAACTATTCCCAGTGGAATTTGGTGATGCTCCATACCAACTTCAGCACTATCAATCAGGTTTTCAGCTTCAATTACAAGCCCCTGATCAGTATGGAATCATTAGTAAGTTGAACGAAACCTATGCCATTATCACTAATAAAACATCAAGATTGGTTTATTTGCTGAAAGATCATGTCAAAAGTTTACTTAAAAAAAAATAAAAAAATGATGTCAAAAGTATAATTGTACCCAAAAAAAAATTTAAGGTTTTAAAAAGTTACATATAAGCAAATGAATTCATAATCTTGAAAAAAAAAAATCCGAACTTACCAAAATTTAATGTATTCATTTCTCTTTTATGTCCTCTTTTTTTCTTTTGTTGTCATAACTAAGCTTGTCAATATTTTTTCTGAGATGATACGGGGGTGTTTTATGGGATTCAGTACTACAATGAAATGTTACTTCAAGCAGGACCCAACGGAAATGTACAAACTGAGATGCTACTACAAAAAGATCCAGATATGTTCACTTTTAGAGAAGGATGGGGTTTCCCAAGAAAGATTTCATTTAATGGTGATGAATGTGTAATGCCCTCTCCAGATCGATACCCTAGGCTCCCCAACAGTCCTCATAATGTCTCAAAAAGGCCTGAATTCCTAATTTTCTTCTCATTTTTGTTGTTTATAATAGTGCTTTGAACAAAAAGTGTCTGCATTAGAGATTAGGACTCATAATTATAGATGATTAGATAAATATACATTTCCTAATGTTGCATTTGCTCAACTTTGTGAAAAAAAGTTGAGATCATGTAGACAATTGTATTTTTTATTATTATTTTTTCAATAGCAATAAGAGAGATTCTTATAAAAACAAACGACCAGGCCCATGGGCATTCACTGGTTAACAAATTCAAAAACCAAGTTCTCAGCTCACCAAATATAATCAATAATGATTTGGAATTTGGAAACCAGTGCAATACATACACACACACACAACAGTATTAGAATGGTTAAGGAGTAACTTCACAAGAACAATTCTCCCAAACCAAAGGTAGATCTATCACCCATTTCAATGTCCTACACATGTTACTTCAAAGATTTAGAGAATGTTTAGTTTCATCTATGGCTAATTGTGACCATAAAAACAATACATACTAATTTGGACTGCCTCATTAAGGGATAACATAAATAATTTTAAAGAAAGAATCACCTTTGCAACAATAATCACACTCAATAAATGAGAATACATAGTTGAGGCATCCATTATCAACAAGTTTGCTCATACGAGATCTGAAAATAAGACTAAGCTTCATGCTTAGCACTTTCATTCAATGAAATACCAGTATTTGGATCAATGAGGAAAGGAAACCTGCATGGATACTAAGAAGCTCTATAACTAGGCAAAATTTTGTAAAGGTAAAGAACCAAAAGAAGGAAGAAACCTTATCCTTTGCTCAAAGAATAAATGTCCAAAAATGACATGATGACCTAATCACATATTGCTCTTTGCCACTGGATCTTCTAATCGTTTCTCTCTGTCTTGGAGAGCCTTTTGGACAGGGATAGACCTATGTTATGTATATGTGCCAATGAATTCAAATTAGGAAAGTAAATGACAAGAGAGCACCAATAAGAAAATAATTTCCAAGTTTTACAAACAAGGATGAAAAATAAAGGACATAAAATATATAGTTAATCCACAAATATACTAGCATAATGTCTTCTCTAAAAAAAATTACATCCAGCTATACAAGTCAGTTTTAGCAAATTATCAAGATCTGCTTGAATGAGTTTGAACAAAGACTTCCCTTAGGTGTGTATGATAATTATCAGATTGATCATGCTACATCTATATTTTTTTTTTCACTAAAGAATGTAACGTTAGCTATATCCAGATAATTGGTATGATGAGTTATATCAGATAATTTATTGTGTTAATTTTATCTAATACTCAGAAGGTAAAGTACCAATTTCAGATTCAACAACCTGATCCAAGTATCGCTCTGAACCGACTAGTACAAAAGTTTCACTAGGTAAGCTTTAGAGCATGCTGAGTTGATGATACAAAGATAAAAAAAAATTTACAACCTGGGCAGGCAGACAGGAACACGAACAATCTTTGATGGAGAAAACACCAAAGATTATTTCTTGATGCCATTAGATGAGACCATCAAAGATGAGGATTAGACCAATAGAAAAAAACATGACCATCCCAATATATAAACGACATCCGTTTTGACTTTTAAAAAACTGGTAGTCGTTTTGTCGAGTGAAAGTGGAAAAGAAGCTCCTCCTCTTCTACTTTTCATCCTTTTGACGTTTCCACACCAACACCAACACCAACACCAACAAATCTCTCTCTCTCTAATGGCGATCTCCATGAGATCGGGAAGGAGACAACAACGAGGAGGAGGAGGAGGATTCCGAATAAGATTATCATCTCAAAGACGATTATTCCGTACAATTATCATAAGCCTTGTCTTCATCGCTGTTGTCCCTCCCATCTTTTTCCATTTCCGACTCAAACGCCTCCACCAGGTACAACAACTAACACTAACATACAAAACCCATATCTTTTTTTAAATACTTGAGAAATTAATTGAAATGGGTTTTTGGTTTGGTTTATTATAGATACAAGGAAGAAAGTGTGGTTGGATGAAGGATCCACCTCTTGTGTGTGCTCATGGAGGTGACTCTACCAACGCCTTTCCCAACACGGTACTAACTCTCATCCTATGTTTCTGTTAGTATTAGTATTAGTAATGTTGTGTTTGTTTTGCTGATTCATTCTATGTAATGTAAATATTGCATTGCAGATGGATGCGTATCGTACTGCGCTTCATTCTAAAGTAGACTGCATTGAGATTGATGTTTCTCGTTCTTTTGATGGGGTTTTGTTTGCTCTCCATGATAGGTACTTTTCGGATCATCTACCTTATTTGCTCTTTCATTTACCTTTCTATCTTTACTCCTAACACCCATTAGACTTAGACAACTTAGGTTCAGTTAGGTTCCCCAAGCAAAAACAGTGTTATCTTTGCTAAAGAACAATTAAATTCAACTATGTGATTTAGTACTCAATGCAACCGCGTATTTAATTTAATTGGCAAACATAAGGTAGTGTATCACTTATGCTCCATTTGAATTGAGGGGAGGTGGAGTAGAGTTGGCCAAAAATTAGCCTAATACTCGGCCAACTCTACTCTACTCCCCCTTACTCTCCCTTCAATCCAAACAAGCCTTTAAGGAATTGTACCTAAGTTTTACCCAATTAAAAATTCTTGCCCTGTTGTACTACTTTTTATATCTTGTGAGGGCGTGTTATGCTTGGTTGTTGTAGTGATTTGACTTAATGTGCAAAAATAATTTAGAATGGAATTGGAAGAATGTCTTGGATGTGGCATTGAAAATTATTACAAACATGCATCAAGTAATACATTGACTTAATTATGTGGGTTAAATATGCTTAACATTTATAACAAGTGCATTACATGCAATATATTTGAAGAATAGTAATAAAGAAAGGTAAGCGTATCTAATACTGTCCAAAAAGTGTGAAACACATTCATGTTTTAGTATTTTTTTTCCAGTCTTTCATCCTTTGAATTAGCTACTTGGATATTTGATTCTCACATTACACAGGCAGGGATTTGCAGCGGATATCTGGAAACAGTACTTCTAAAGTAGGGTACTTGAGCATGAAAGAGGTGAGACTTGGTGCATTAACTTTCTTGTCAAAAATGCTAAGCAGCTCCTCTAGTATTTGCATTGTGAATCAACGTTTTTGTTGTCAATCTGCTAGTTAATGAATGTTGGTCACACTAACTGAAACTGTAACTGTAAAATTATAAACATAGAATTGTAGATCAATGTTCATTTGGCTGGTTACATTACCTTGGACTGGACACCTGTTGAATTGTACTGGGCAGACCAACTGAAAGGAACAGATTGATTTGTTCTTGGGGTGAGGCTAGCCAAGTTGTGCTAGTTTTGATATCTTAAATCAATGTGGTTGTGGCCTGCATGCAAATGGAGAAGTTACACATGAAAAAGCTAACAAACAAGATCCTTCCTTTGTGAGGACTGAGGACCCTTATTTAGCTCTAGTATCAGCCTTTCTTCTAATATATAATTGGTCATGGTTTCATGAAGTTAAGTGTAGAAGGTATAATATACAATATTTTCCTCTCAATTTAAATGTGGGGGTTCACAATTGTAAAACTAGTAGTGCTTCAGGTGATTAACAGAATTCTTGACACCAAGTGAATAGGATTTGCACAAGTTTTAACAATGATGACCTTTTGCCTTCAATAAATTGCTCCTCTGTAATGTCTATAATAATACACCTACGTCGTTTAAGGGGAATCAAGTGATCCATAATTAAGCTGATCTGTTTTGGAGGGAATGTAGTTTTGGACTCAAGCTAACTTCTATTGCCAGCCTCAGTTTGGCTTCATCAAGTGTCTTCTAGGCTTGGTTATAGTAATCTAGTATTTGCTTTCCACATGATCTGGTTTTATATGAAGCATGTGAGTTTGCCATATCCTATTAATATCAAGCAAAAGGGAATAATTTTACTTCTGTTTGGGATTAATTTGTAGAATTCAATAAAAACATATCCTTTTAATTTTATCACAAAATCTCTGCATATATATTTTGTCTGAGTTTACATAAATGAGAAAAGTTGACTGAGATAGTAATTTAGCTTATGGTTGTAGATAAAAGAACAAGGCCGTGCTAATCAATCTGCACAGATGTTTCTTCAAGAAAGCATTCCAACCATTGAAGATGCTTTGAAGGTATCTTCCTGGATTTTGTCTATTTCTCCCCCATTCGCTAAAATAATTTCCATCTTCCTCTTTTTCTACGGTCATTGTGATAAACATATTTCGTCAACCTCGCTGCCCCTTTTGATGTGGCTTATGACACTATTCATTGACATCTATCTGCATTTTCATTTATCTTATTGAAACTTTGTTGTTGAGTTTTCTCTGACCATGGTTCTAATGGATACTCTTAGTTGATATCAAATTCAGTTCGGCAAGTGATTCTAGACGCTAAGGTTGGGCCTCCATCATATGAAAAAGGGCTTGCAAAGGATATTCTTTCTGTGGTAAGTTTTTTTGTTGTCTTTCACTTCGCCTGCTCCTTTATTTTGTTTTTTGCTTTCTAACTTACTACTCTACATTTTTGCTTATAATGCATGGCATAAATATCTAACATATGAAACTCATTGTTTCACCCAACAAATATGAAGTTACCTTTTGGATTTGTTGTTTGCAAGCATTTAAGCTAAAAATGATTTTTGAAGTCATGTAACCTTCAGGTTTTCGTATGGAATTAGTAAGACCTAATCACCAAGCTCATCTTGTGCCTTCTTTTACAGGTTGAAAGGACGCATTGTAGGAATTGCCTTGTATGGGCTAAAAGTGACAATTTAGCAAGGGATGTAATTAAACTGTCACCGAATACTACAGTAAGAAGAATTAATCTGTTTTGACATCTTCAGGATCTTATCCTACTTAGTTATTTGATGTTATGATTAACTGCTTTGTCCTGTTTGCTGAATTCTTTAGTGCTTATAAGTTGGAGAAGAAGAACGCTAGGGGGGGAAGGGGGGGAGAGTGCAGGAGGGTTCATTGGAAAATACAAGTCCTTTTTGCAGTAAACATGGACCTGATTCAATTATTCTAAGCCCATTCAGGGTCCACCACAACTCTCTAATAGTCTTTTAGCTTTTTACTATTGTGGGATGCTTTGCTCCAAATCAATGATCTTGTCCAGACATTCATTTTTATATGTAATTATCATGATTTGGCCAATATAAAATTTTAGTCACTTTTCACGAATAGCCAACCAGAACAGTTTTAGGATTTGAGACTTTGTTATTATTTTTGTGTGAAATCTACGGACCCTTACACTGACATGGGAATTTTTTTATTATATATTTTTGTTGTTGTAAAGGTTAGTTGTGTACTTTTGTTGTTTAGATTATCCATGAATTACTTAACTGGTAAGACACATAAAGCCAGAGAGTTTGGTACAGAAGTTGGTGTTTTGGCTTTTGAGTTTGTTCTCCTTGCATGTTGAATGTGTTAGGTGTCATTGCAGGTGGGCTACATTGTCATGAAGGATCCTTCTACTGGGCTAAGAACCAACTTAATGAGGATGAAAGGTGCTGGGGTGGTTGGTGTCTATCATCCTTTGATTGATGAAATGCTGATGAAAACTCTACATGGGTATGAAATTCCTTTGATGTATTAGTATTTGCAGGGTAGCCAGCATGTGCTTAGTATAATTTCATGTTTTCCATTTGGGTTTAAGCAGGAGGAACAAAAAGGTATATGCCTGGACTGTTGATGATGTGGATTCAATGCAAAAGATGTTGTTTGAACGCGTGGATGCTGTTGTTACAAGCAATCCTACACTACTTCAAAGTCTAATGCAAGATATTAGAACACAATGCCTCGAGGATGGTTTTTCGTTGTCACAATGACAATCATTTTTCAAGCACTAAAAGGCTTGACTTCCATTTTTGTGAATGACAGAATATGGTCAATATACTACATAGCTAGCCTTCATTAGTTACTTGGTTTGGTATTGGGTTTAGAAATTAGAATATTTCTCATGAACATGCCGCTTGCTGGTATTTGATAAAAAAAAGTTAAGATTCAATCTGATAAAAAAAGTCATTTGTATGCCATTTTCCATATAGACTTGTTGTGAATCATTTGTTATCACCAGGGTGTGAGTCGACTTGAGTTGTCTTGTTCACAGCTCTCTCAAGTCATGTGTTTTGTGTTTGCGTGACAAATTCTCTCCCTGGGCAAAATATTATAATGTGCTGCCAATTCAAATACTTGTGGAAAAAAGAATTTCATAAATTCCTTATCCTAAAGCTAAAAGGGTGTTTAGATCAAATCGATGCAAGAGGAGAAGGCATCTTTTTCTATTAATTAATTTGAAGGTAGACTAGACGAGAACCCTTTACGGAACACACAAAAAACAAGAAAAAAAAAAAAAAAAAAAAAAAAAGGTAACAAAGAGAATGACGTGCCTCACATCAGGTCTCTCTAGTTTCTATCTGGCCACGTAATTTTGGAGTTGTAATGTATGTCATATTTGTAGATGTAGTACGCAAGGTATTTGTTTATCCATCAACTCCTCTATGAAGCGATGACAAAAATCTCCATCTCTTGTCCCCTCTGTCTTATGTGGGTGATTTCCTATCTTGAGTAAGTGACGGTGCATGGATGAGTTTTGCTTGTCTTACCCCAAGTACCTCCTCATTAGGCATGAAAAACTACCCTTAACCTTGCACAACCCTAACCTACTTTATTCTTACTCCACACAAATTTTACCTACCCAAAAGAGAGGATGGAATGGGAGTGAGGGTAAGCACCCCTATTCGACCTAACCTTACCTTATCCCATTGTCATCGCTACCATAATAGAATAGAATCTGTATGTGTAATGAAAAGATTGTATTTTGTATGCCACATCTTGTGCTTGCATAGTATATTCATGTATTACGATTGTGTTAGACTCACATGCTATAAGAGAGAAAATATATATACAAAAATACAAAAGATACCTTATCCAATAATAAACTCAACTATGAAATAAAAAGATATTTCCATGTAAATTTATATAAGTATATAACTCATTGAGTATACTTATATTTAACTAGTAACTATTGGCAACATTTTTTACAAAATAATGTGATAAATATTTATTAATATAATATTATTTTCACATAAATTAGTATTGATACTATTTTTATCCCCACCAATTGCACCCTACCACCTTCATAGTTGCGAAAAAAAACATAAATAGATCAAATCCGTATGAATTGCAAGTGATAATTAAATATCTTTGTGGTGATTTAATTTCCAAGATTCAATCCTCTTACTATTGCGAAGAATAGTTGAGCTAAATTGATATTTTTAGTGCTTTCATTGTAAACGTTTTGGAAATTTATCCTTCCCAAAAAAACATATATATATATATATATATAAACCTAAGACCTTTAAAGTAGATGAATGGTTAATAAATACGGAAATTCAACTATCACACTTAAGAAGAAAATTCTATTGCAACCTAGAGCTCCAATAAGAAGAGATGAGATGAGATCACAGTGAATCCATCAGTGGGGCCCAGTAGAGAAAAAAAGTGTAACCGTGGAACCGACCTCCGACTTGTTTCTTGGTATGGTACCAACCAACCAAAACAGCTTCTCAACTACAGCTGCCTATTTCCGATCTTTAGTTTCAGTTCCCACTTCCCAAACAACACAAACACATCTCACTTCAAACTTTTGTTCTTATCTCTTGAGATTAATAAAAGAAATTGAGTATGAAGCACGAAATGAGACAGTAATTTTTTTTTTGGGAATTGTAAATAAAAAAAGATTCTCTCATTTCTGAGACAGATACTAAAATTTATTACTACTTTTGTCGCACTTTCAAACAAAACAAAGCTTCAAATAAAAATAAATACATATATAAGGGTTCAGAAAATTCCATTAGAAGAATAAGGAGGTGGCAATGGCAAGGCTTGCATTGGGTCCTTGGTTCCACAAGAACGTTGTCGATCCTCTCATCCAAATCCTTCGCAGGTACTCTTTTCTCTCTCGCAGCAGGTTTTTTTCTTTTTAATTTGTCTTTGAGGTGGGTTTTTCTTAGTGTAATTGAATTGGAAATTGATGAGATTTTAATGGGGTTGTGCTTAATTGCTCATTACTGTAACTCTTTTATTGTTCTTATACATTTCCCATGCTTAATCTTAGTAATTTATGGGGTAACGAGCATTGAATTTTCGGTTGAAACAGCTCAGAGATCTTTTTTTTTTAAAAAAAAACAAAAATTATTATCGAAAGTTAATTTCTTTTTTGTGCTTTCTAATTTTCCACGTTTGGGCAATGATAAATCAGACATAAAGAAAGAAGATCTGAATTGATCTTAGTTTTAGTACTACTATTGTTTGATTATTTCAAGGTTATGTATTTGATCAGTTTATTTATTAGATCTTTTTAGCATTAGGAAATTAATTTGAAGTCATTTTGAGTAAATTTTACCTCTTTTTTTTTCTCAGGGGTGCTGAGCCGAAGCAATTGGCATTTTCTGCAGCTCTTGGCATTACCTTGGGGGTATTTCCCATTTGTGGTAACGTCTTCTTCATTTAGCTATCAAATTTATTTATTTGTCTTAAAAGTTATCCTATGGTAATACTAAGTAGTTGTCTGATTAGTCAGTATTAGTGAATTCATATTTGAGTCATGATTCAAAGTTTATCGTGCACCAATTAAACATTTTTGTGGAGAAAACAATAATGCGTGCTTGAAGCTATAGAGTAATGTCAGCATTCTTTAGATGAACATGAACTAATGTTTCATTAACAGGGGTCACTGTGTTTCTATGTGGACTGGCTATTGCATTGCTTGGATCCCGTTGCCATGCTCCAACTGTAATGCTGGCAAACTTTATGGCTACACCAATAGAGTTGAGGTACTTTGTGCATTTTCTTAACATCAGCTTAAATATGTTGTCATTATTGGTAATAGAGATCAATTTTTAGTTTGTATTCTGATTGCTGATATGTTTTGCTTTCTAGTCTGTTGTTGCCCTTCTTGCGCTTTGGTGAAATTCTCACTGGTGGACCTCAATTTCCATTTACATCTGATGCTTTCAAGAAGGTTTTGACCGGCCAAGCTTCGCGTGAAGTCCTCTTTAGTGTTGTCCATGCGGTAGGTAGCTAGACTAACATCCTCTAATATTAAGACTCTCTCTCACTCTCTCTCTCTCTCTCTCTCACAGACACACTCACACTCGCACATGCTTTTACGCCTCATTCACTCCCCTAGTGATATCTGAATTCAAACAAATTGGTATTTGGATCACTCAATCCTGTAGTAATGGCTATTTCTTAACCTGTGGTCTTGGCATGCTGTATGCTCGTAATCCTTTTGCGCTTGATAATAGAGCAGTTAACTTCAATTGCCTAGCTGCAGGTGCTAGGGACTAGGGTGATCCAAAGTGTGACTAAATAATTTCAAATGATTTGGTGTTACTAATGGGGCAAACTGGGAGTGTCTCAGGTTACAGTTTCTAATGTTTCTAATTGCTTGGACAAAGCTGTGAATCATGGAAACAGTCATTGTTCGTGTACAAATGCTTGAGTGCAATTTTTGATGGTCTTGCATGAAGTGGGTATTTTAACTTGTGTACAATTCTACAATTCTTCAACTCGCACTTGTGTAAAATCAGTGACCAAGTTGTCTCCTGAGTTAAGGGTTTCAACTTGAGGATTTAAATATAATAAATATATATATATATATATATATATAACTCTTCATGGGTATTTTAACTTAAATGAAACAATGTTAGTGTTGATTGATTTGATTTCCTTGGCAAGACTGGTTTTTGCTACTCTAGTGCCAGGGTAAAATTATCCTGCTGATATACTAAGTTAGATTTGTTGTAAATTTTGTTTTAATTTAGTTGTTGTAAAAATATTTCTGAATATGTAGCACTGATTCCTCTACTAAGGAAGCCATGTTAGAGTCACTAATGCCTCTTGGACACTAGTTTGACATACTCTAGACATCTCTGTCATTCCTGAATCTTGTTTCAATTGTACAAGTAATGAGTCACAACTAATATAAGGCACAATTTGGAATTTGAAAACAATAATGCTTTTAGTGGGGTGCTCTTTCAGGCTTTTGAGCACTCTAATCACATGCTATTTCATTTTGCTCTGAGCAGGGTGCTACATAACATGATGGCATTACTGTTAGTAAAGGTAGTCTGTTTTATTCATGATCAAAACACGACCACATTTTTTTATCTTTCCTTTGCTTTAAATTTTTTTTAATCAATTCTTATACAAACCAAAAAAGAAGAAAAAGAAAAATCATAGCAAGAGTTTCACAGACTAGGCTTGGCACCTATTGTCAGTGATGCTTTAAGCCGTTAACTCTGGTTGCTTAGCTTAGTTTCCCTGTCCAACTTAATTGCCTGTGCATAGAGCTAGTCATAGCCACCAACGAAATTTGAGAAAATTACAAAGCAATTACTACTTCTAAAAAAATAACTGTATGGGATATTGCAGTTTGACCAAATGGTTATGGTTTGGGAGCTCATAGGAAGATTAACATGTAATGATAATGTAGTTATGTGTTGATCAACACATTCATCAGCCTATTATATTTTCAAGCTTGAACTTACTAAAACAAAGTAAAATTTGAAGCTTGAGCATTTCAGTCCTGACCTAATGACACTGTTATCTGAAAAGTATTCGTCTATCAATCTTTGCAGTTGTTGGGATGGCTTGTTGCGGCACCTTTTATATTGGCCACGCTCTACATCATCCTTTTACCATGCTTCAAGTTTTTGGTTAACAAGTTCAGCTCTGTTCCATTAAGCCCAAAGAAACCACTTCATTCACTCTCAGATGTCCGGCTGAAGGTAAGGGATGTCTGATTAAACTGTAATAAGCAGATTTTCATTCATCCATCCCATCAACAGGGAACAGTAGTCATTTGTTTTTAGCCTAATTGATGTACATAAAACCCTTTTATGTTCAAGGTGTACAAAGAAATTTGCATCGGTATTGTTATCATATTGATGAGCTTCTTCTACCAAATACTGTATCATTTGGATAAAAATTTAATGAAAGTATGAGATTGATTTGCGATTATGACAGGAAACTGATGCAAGTCTCAATATTGCCCAGCATCGTCACATGTATTCCATGTATTCCTATGCACAACACCTATTTCATCGAAATGCTCATTGAATTACTGGTGATTTTTAAGTTGGACACAGGCTGATGCTTACATTGTACATTGTCTCAAAACACACTAGAATGGACATCGTCATGATAGGCACTCTTGAGGACCAAGGAGCTGCCCCACTCTTTATTGTCTATATATGATGAGTACTTTTTCAGTTTTGGATTTCTAGTACTTTTTCAGTTTTGGATTACATACCAAACTCAACTTGTTATTTAAAAAGGTTATGATATTATTATGAAATAGATTTCCTGCAACAAATTATCATTACGACATTTCTGGTTTGTTGTCAAAGTCCAAAACGAAGGCTTCAAACAATGGTTTGGGGACAAGGAGGGTTGGGGGGGGGGGGGGGGGGGTGGTGGGTTGGGGGGTGTTATGGTTTCAACAAATTTCACTATTGTTTTTCAATTTTTGAAACGAATTGTTTGGTTGCAAAGTGTATTTAATCTCGCTTGAGAAGCATTATATATTATATAATAAAAATTGGGGCTAGAAGTCACAATTGCACCAAATTGCATTTTTTACATAAGAACAAACAACTTATTTGTTCTTATCAACTACTGTTAGTGGTTTTTTTTAGTAAAATAAAAAATAAATAAAAACTTCTTGTTAGTGTTTTAACAAAAAATGTAACCTACGTATGTATCAACTTTTTATTTTTTTGGTTTTTTATATTTTCAAAGGTTAATTGATTTTATCAGAACTTAAAGAGGTTCTATCCCAGTTAATTTTACATTTGGTTGATAATATTTTGATAGACATAATAGTATTTACGTTTTTTTTTTTCTTTTTTGATTTTAGGTTTTGTTGAGATGTTATTAACTTTTGATTTTTTGTTATTTTAAACATAGGGCTCTTTTGTTCTTATCCAACCTGCATTCTAGAATTTGAAATGAAATAGCCATATTAGCATCAACTCAAAATCTATTTTGCTTCTAAACAACAAAACTACCTAAGTGCTAAAATATCTTTCAAGATTCCACTTGCATATGTTATTAACTTTTGATTTTTTGTTATTTTAAACATAGGGCTCTTTTGTTCTTATCCAACCTGCATTCTAGAATTTGAAATGAAATAGCCATATTAGCATCAACTCAAAATCTATTTTGCTTCTAAACAACAAAACTACCTAAGTGCTAAAATATCTTTCAAGATTCCACTTGCATATGTTATTAACTTTTGATTTTTTGTTATTTTAAATATAGGGCTCTTTTGTTCTTATCCAGCCTACATTCTAGGATTTGAAATGAAATAGCCATATTAGCATAAACTCAAAATCTATTTTGCTTCTAAACAACAAAACTACTTAAGTGCTAAAATATCTTTCAAGATTTGGATTTAGAATAGGTGCTTTCCACCATAGTTTTAAAAATTAGATACGATCAATCAGCTCAATCAAGAGTTGGACCCTTATTCAGTATGGTAAAAAATCATGAAAACCTAGAATCATACCATTTTTTGGTTCTTTGATTATTCCGGTTTTTAAAACCATACTCTCAACTCAAACTTGTCTTTTTCCATTCTTAAGTGCACAAAATGGATTAAATTGGATGATATGGACCGAATTGGACCAAAGTGGGTTGAATGGACCGAAATAGACCTAATGGACTAAAGTGGACAGAACTAGTCCGAAGTAGACCCAATGGATTGAAATCAAGCAAAGTGGATTGAAATAGACTCAATGACCGAAGTGGATTGAAATGAACCGAAATTGGCCAAGATCTAATGGACTAAAATGAACTAAAAGAACCAAAATTACCAAGATCCCGTTTGGATGTGTTAGGGACCTGCATTTGCATTTTTATTTTTATTTTTTCAGCACATATGAACAATAACCCATACTATTCATGCACATGCATTCATACACTATTCACAGGACCTACACCCACTTTATTCAGAAAAAAAATATTAAAAATGGGTCCACGGTACTATTTACACATTTAAAAATTATTTTACTATAATATTTTCAGTTTTCAGTTTTCAGCAAAATAAGCTGTATCAAAACGGACCCCAAATAGACCAAAATGGACCAAAACCGTGCAACAAGACTTGTACCGGTCCTTATCTATTTATTACTAAATACTAAGCCATGCATGATTCTATTATTAAAGAAAAAACCTAAGCAATGATATGTGCAATGGCCTGATGTGTAAATACTGTGGAGATTTTTTTATTGGTCATTTACTTCATTATCCCAAATTTCACTAATATTCAATAAATTCATATATCTCGAGGTATGAAAGATTGAAAGTATCCACCCCTTCAGAGAAAGCACATTCAACGATTGTACATTAAGAGCTTAAATACAAGATTCTCTTCTCATATTCTATAATTGTATCGTATCAAATATTTGCACATTCAAGAAATTACGTTGAGTGTGAATGAAAAATGAGAAATGACCTAAATAATCCTTTAATCGGGGAATCAATCAATTCTTTCACTTCAAAACTGACCCTAAATATTGTGAACGTGCCATATTTAAGTGGTAAATTGTGGATTCACGTTTTAGTTCCTCAATGATGGCCGTTGATCACCTTAAAAGTCAATCAATTTACATGAGCTCATGCATGTACTCACCGTTGTTTTCATCTCGAACAAAAAACTTTCTTAGTACTAATAATAAAACGCTTATCGAACAATTCTTTATTTCAACTCTAGTGCAGAGAAATATTAGGAGCTTTATTATACCTTGGGATTCTTTTCTCGTACAAATTCCATAATTGTAGTGTATCATAATCAAATATTGCACATTCAAGCTTTATATGTGGATAAATTGTAGGAGATCAAAGTCATTAATTACTTGAATATACAATAAATGTCTGTTATATTTACCTTACATATATTGAATTTTCATAAAAAATAGTTTTGATTTTATTGATCCTTTGCTAGAATATAAATCCAGTCAATGCTCCTTGTCCACCACGTATCAAATATTTTTCGTTCGTATATTTAGAGTTTGGTTATATTTACCTCAAATAGATTTTATTACCATGATGGGTAATACTTATTTTCCAATTCTACGGCCAAATGTATAAATGGAAATAATTATTACATTACAAGACATCGATACTACGTCTTATATTTTCCTAATGTAATTTCTATTCATGGTACCAAACGTCACTAATCCTTTGCTCCTATATAAATCTGGTTAAGGCTCCTTGTCCTTCACATTAAACCCAAAATTTTCTTTAGGACTGGTGTTTTTTGAGTTTTCTTCAAAGGGTTCTCTGTTATCCTCTGTTCTGCCTTTTCTCTCTGTTTCCTCCTCTGAAATCCTTGATTCATGTCAATCCCTAACAAATATTTCGACTTGTCTAATGGTACCTTTAGTGTCAAAGGTGTGCCTTTGCTTTCTGAAGTCCCCACCAATGTCTCTTTCAGTCCATTTTCTTCAATCTGTCAATCCTCTGATGCTCCACTTCCCCTGCTCCAGCGTCTCCTTTCTCTGTCTCACAAGGGTGGATTTCTTGGATTCTCTAAGGATGAGCCATCTGATAGGTTGATGAACTCCTTGGGTAGTTTCACTGGTAGAGACTTTCTAAGCATCTTTAGGTTCAAAACATGGTGGTCTACCATGTGGGTGGGTAATAGTGGCTCAGATTTACAAATGGAGACCCAATGGATGCAGTTTGATGTCCCAGAGATAAGTTCTTATGTTATAATCATACCCATCATTGAAGGAGGTTTTAGGTCTGCTCTTCATCCTGGCTCTGATGGGCATGTCATGATTTGTGCAGAGAGTGGTTCAACCCAAGTGAAAGCATCAAACTTTGATGCAATTGCTTATGTTCATGTGTCTGACAATCCCTACAACTTGATGAAAGAGGCCTATAGTGCTCTTAGGGTCCATCTCAATACATTTAGGCTCTTAGAAGAGAAAACAGTCCCTAATATTGTAAACAAATTTGGGTGGTGCACTTGGGATGCCTTCTACTTGACTGTAGAGCCTGCTGGTATTTGGCATGGAGTAAATGATTTTGTCGAAGGTGGTGTCTCGCCGCGGTTTCTCATCATTGATGATGGCTGGCAAAGCATTAATTTAGATGGTGAGAACCCGAATGAGGATACCAAAAATCTTGTTCTTGGTGGGACTCAAATGACAGCTAGGCTTCATAGACTTGATGAATGTGAGAAGTTCAGAAAATACAAGGGTGGTTCCATGTTGGGTCCTGATGCTCCTTCATTTGATCCAAAGAAGCCAAAGATGCTAATATCAAAGGCAATTGAGTTAGAGCATGCTGAAAAAGATCGTGACAAGGCAATCCAATCTGGAGTTACTGATTTGTCTGGGTTTGAAGCCAAAATTCTAAAGTTCAAACAAGAGTTGAATGAGATGTTTGGTGGAGAAGAAAGCAGCAATGTTTCGAGCCAAGAAGGCTGTGGGAGCTGTTCTTGCAAGGCTGAAACATATGGAATGAAAGCTTTCACAAGGGATTTGAGAACAAAGTTCAAAGGTTTGGATGATATTTATGTGTGGCATGCTCTTTGTGGTGCATGGGGTGGTGTTAGGCCTGGTTCAACCCATCTTAGTGCAAAGGTGGTTCCATGCAAGGTCTCTCCTGGGCTTGATGGGTCAATGACCGATCTTGCTGTGGTGAAAATCATCGAAGGTGGGATCGGGCTTGTTCATCCTGATCAATCCGAGGATTTCTATGACTCTATGCACTCCTACCTTGCCAAAGTTGGTATTACAGGAGTGAAAGTTGATGTCATTCATGTACGTCTTTTTTTACAATCCCAATTTTCTATTTTATATTTTGTAATTTTTATGTGTCTGAATAAACTTTATTTCATATGCAGACTCTTGAGTATGTGTCCGAAGAATATGGAGGCCGGGTGGAGCTTGCAAAGGCTTATTACAAAGGGCTGACAAGTTCTATTTCCAAGAACTTTAAAGGAAATGGACTCATCTCCAGCATGCAACATTGCAATGACTTCTTCTTCCTTGGGACAAATCAAATTTCTATCGGAAGAGTTGGTAAGAAAGTTCAACAAAACTCTACAATGGATTGAATTTTTTCACTGTCGTTAATAATTTAAATAGGTATTAAAATAGTGGAGTAATAGTTAATTTTTGTTACAGGTGATGATTTCTGGTTCCAAGATCCAAATGGGGATCCAATGGGAGTGTATTGGCTACAAGGTGTGCATATGATTCACTGTGCTTATAACAGCATGTGGATGGGGCAGATCATACAACCTGATTGGGATATGTTCCAATCAGACCATTTGTGTGCCAAATTCCATGCAGGATCAAGGGCCATTTGTGGAGGTCCGGTCTATGTGAGTGATTCAGTGGGAGGTCATGATTTTGATCTAATTAAGAAGCTTGTGTGTCCTGATGGTACCATTCCCAAGTGCCAGCATTTTGCTCTCCCAACTAGAGACTGCCTCTTCAAGAACCCTCTTTTTGACCAGAAGACCATTCTCAAAATTTGGAACTTCAACAAGGTATCAATTTATACAATAATTGCTTTACTGGGAAAGAAAATGAAAAAGATTTCTCTAAGAATGTTATTTCAAGAATTTCCAAATACTGAACATGTTATGTTAATACAGCATTGCATCAAGTGACATAAATTTTGGATGCATGCGACAAAGTATTGGATGAAGTGACATAAATTACTGCATCTTTGACATGACATATTTGTCTCTAACCTCTAGATTCTTATGCTTTCGATTTGTGCCCACCGCCAATTAGTAGCCTTTTCCAAAAATTGGGAATAGGACTTGGTGTCGACCTGTCCTCTTCAAAAAAGTGGGAATATGAATGGAAATGAGTGTCACGTTATTTGAATGATGTGGTATTATTGGTTAAAACTTTTTTTTTTTTTTTTTAATGTCGGTATTGGTTAAATCTTAAAAGGAAATCTTATTAATAACAATCTATTTAAAGGAAATTTTTATGAGAAAAAAAATAACTAATGTTTGAGAAATGTTAATCAATGCCTTTAGAGTATTAATTAACAATCTATTTAAAGAAAGTTTTTATGAAAAAAGAAAAAAAATTAATATTTTGACAGTTTTTTTCATTTCCTATAAAAGTAGTGGCAAAATTTTCCTAAAATAGATTATTAACCTTTGCATTTTCATGCACTCATTAGCATGATCCTAACAATTTTTTTTTTTCATTTTCCATAAAAATTGTGTCAAAACTATTATAAAATGAATTGTTAACTATTACTTTAAAGATACTTGTCAACACCACCAACTTAAAAAACATAAAAGCCATCATGTCAATCAAAATAAGTGTCATAAGGTTGTCTACCAACCAAAAAAGATACACACACTCGCATGAAGGTGGACTCGGGTTCATCTGGTTACATATATCAAATTACACCATATGCTCTCTTCTACTCGATTTATATTTTTCATTCTATAAACTCAAAAATACTGAACATGTTATGTTAATACAGTATGGAGGTGTAATTGGAGCATTCAACTGCCAAGGGGCTGGTTGGGACCCCAAGGAGCAAAGGATCAAGGGCTACTCTCACTGCTACAAGCCAATGTCTACAACGGTTCAAATCTCTGACATCGAATGGGACCAAAAGATAGAAGCAGCCCAAATGGGTAATGCTGAAGAGTATATAGTATACCTCAGTGAGGCCCAAGAGTTGCTTTTCGTGACTCACGAATCTGATGCAATACAGGCCACTATCCAACCATCTTCATTCGAGATTTTCAGCTTTGTGCCAGTTGAGAAGTTGGGCCCCTCCATCAAATTTGCCCCAATTGGGCTAACAAACATGTTTAACAATGGGGGTGCCATTCAAGAATTGGAGTACATTAACTGTGACAGTGGGGCTGAGAATAATAAGAGTGTGAAAATCAAAGTTAAGGGTGATGGGAATTTCTTAGCATACTCAAATGCATCTCCAAAGGAATGCTACTTGAATGGTGCTGAAGTGGCTTTTGAGTGGTTGGCTATTGCTAGTGCTAATGGTGGCAAACTGACCTTGAATCTTCCTTGGGTTGAAGAGGCTGGTGGCATTTCTGATGTTGCTTTTGTATTTTGAAGCTAATTTTTATTATGTTTTTTTAGGGGTTAATCAGGGTAAAAAAAGTTTGAGACTTTGAGTGCCATGGCAGGCATTTAATTGAATAAGTTAATCAAGGGTTTAATTTTTTTAACCCTTTTTATATTAATTGAATAATTGAATAATAAATAAATTAAGGGTTTGATTTTTTTTTTAACCCTTTCTATATTATTGTCCCACTGCAGTATTAGTTTTAATTATTTTAGCTATCCATGGCAATAAAAATTAATGTAGGTATGAAGTTCATTCACAATTGTGAGAAGAAACTGATGTAAAGCTCTCTATAGTCTCTATTGCTCAGAAATATCATATGCATTTGATGAATTCTCATGCAGTTGCCACCTATTTCATCGAATTGGTAATTGAATTATTTGTTCACTTTCGAGTTTCACAAGCTGACGTTTATATTGTGACATTGTTTTGAAAACACCATAAACGTCTATAATGGACAGTCTTGATGGACAATTTAGGCCCGCTTTTCCTCTAGCCAGTTACTCTGGTTGTGGGATCGTTGGAGTTTCTATTATGATTCGTACATTTTCAATTGAGTTTGGAGGGGCCAAATCTCTTAGTCCCAAGGTCCAAACTCTAAAGTGTCCACACCCCCTCTGAACCGGCCCGAGGGGAGAGATCCAAGCTTAGTATAGAGTAAAGCCATTCACAACAATCTCAATGAGATCGGTCCTCACCAATTGGATGACCAAGCTAACCAGCACATGCCTGATGGCTGCCACCCTTGTGTGTTTGGGATGAAAGAGTTTGACTATAGTACATATTTGGGCCTTGAAGAATGTTTCAAGATTTTTATTTTGATTCTTCATTTTTTTCTTTTTTGTTGATGAAATTGATTCTTCATATTTGATTCATTGTTATATTGTTCATTAATATTTCAAATAATGAAGGATCAGAATAAAATAAAAATAAAATATAAAGAGTCAAAATGCATTTTGAAACATAAAAGATCAAAATGAAAACAACCCTAAACTTAAAGAGCCAAAAGTGTATTTTAGTTAAATATTTTCTTCCAAAATCAGTTATCTATTCCAAATTTAAAAAGAAGTGTATTACCCCCAACTACATTATTTATCCTAACAAAGTTACAACCTTATGGTCATCCACATGTATTTTTTTGCAATTTAACACCAAAATGCTAACAATTTCGTTAGTTAGTTAGCATCTTTTCTAAACTATTTAGGAAATTAATATCTCGAGTTTGAAAGACTCAAGTCCACTATAGCAACTCGAGTCTCAAAAACTCAAGTTCCATGTGCTGGCAGAGGTGAGGTGGAAACTTTTCCATGTGGAACTTGAGTTCCCTAAACAAAACCTAGAAAACGATAACCACACACTCTCATCATCTCTCAACAAACCCAGAAAACAAAAACAAAAATTCACGCTCTCATCTTCTCTCAACAACAAACCCATAAAACAACAACAAAACAAGAACCGAACCCCAATTCTAATCCCAATCTCACGTTCTCATCTTCTCTCAAGCAATCACTTTCAAAGCAATCGGCAGCAGCGGCAACGAGAAGGGAGAATGGAGAGTGGATCGGATGTCATTCTCTCCCACTTCCAACCCCAAAAACCCAAGAACAAAACCAAAAACAAAACCCAAAACAAATACCTGAATCAATCTTGATAATTTGGCGAAAGAGAGGAAGTGTTTCCGCTACCCACAGCAGCATTGATTTTGCTGGTCTTCTCACTATCTTTTTTTTTTTCTTGCTTTTCCTTGTTCCTTGTTCAATTTGGGCTAACATTTTTTTTCCCTCTTGTTTTTCCTTGTTCCTTGTTCAATCTAGGTTTGTTCCTTGTTCAATTGAACAATTATTTGTGTGTGCATCTGGGCATTGAAGGAACTTGAGACCTATAGAGAAGAGAAGAAGTGGTTTGGAGAAGATGAAGAATAAGAAGAAGAAAGAGACTCACGTTTTTTGTTTTGGTTTTCTCTTACGGAAATCGAGTCTCATAGACTCGAGTTCCATGTGAATTAAAAACTTCACATCAGCATGCCAGAATATAGAACTCAAGTCTCTTAGGCTCAAGTTGCTACAGTGGATTAAGAGACTTGAGATGTTAATTTTCTAAATAGAGTTTGAAAATGTTGCTAACTAACAAAATTGTTAGCAAAATGGTATTATTTTGCAACCAAAAAAAAAAAAACTTCATCCACATTTATTACCCTATACCAACAATAGATTTTGCATTCTATACTATAAGACAAGGGTACACCCCTTATAGCCTTGGGACGTTGAATTGTTAAAACTAGAAGTGTTTACCAATATCTACTAAATATCACATTCTAAATCCATTCTAAATCATATAAACTTATTTACAATTGTCACTCTATAGTAATTGCTTTTTAACTACTTCACCCACTTTGTGTTAATTTAACATTTGGAGGGGATTTTGAGTTCTGACCAACCCTACTACTACTAGTTGGTCATTGGCCTTGGAAATAAGTTGCTTATTCCTCGTAAGCCATGACCTATCCAGCTACAAAGATTTATGGATCAAATTCAACTTGTTAAACATAAATCATGTATTGGACTCGGCAAAGTGGAGCTCATGCGCATTAGTATTTTGTTTTTCAAAGTATGTTATGATGTAATTGGGTACAGACATTCCAAGGTTTTATATATCAATTTAAACATAAAAAAAAAATTAAAAAAAAAGTTCATTTCAATTATAGTGGACAGAGTCACATCATACACCCAACCAAAATGATCCTTCAAAATTCATTTGCAGGCATCTAATGAACATCCATTAATAATTTATTTAGTTTTCTTAAGGGGTTGGGGTGACAAAAGTCACAAAACTAAAAGGCTGGCAAAGCAAAGCTCGATATAAAGGAGAAATTGATCTCTTGCCAGATGCAACAAATTGATATTATTATATTAAACTATTAGGAGAAATGCTTATGGATTGTTAATCATTGCTTTAAGGATACCTATTAGCATGACCCAGTTATTAGTAGTAAATGTTGCAATATGGTTGAATAGTGTATTGTATTACAATCACTTTGTTGCACATGGAAGTATGTGATATTATATGGTGTCAAGCTTTCAATCCGAGTAGGGTTTTTATGACATAGGGGTATATCAAGATCAACATTATATATAAACTAACACACCTTTTACTTTTAAATATTTTCTTTTTTTGTAAACATAGGATGCCAACATCACATTATCTATATTCTAATATACATCGTTTAAAGTAGTTAGGCCCTGTTTGGTAGAGTAACTAAACAACATATTTTCAGTCTTTAAACAACATTACACACTTTTTCACCTACACATATTTCAAAAAACTACAAACAACATTACTCAAACTCTTCTACCAAACAGGTCCTTATATTTTGTCATAGGATGCCAATATTGTTGCGCATTAATCACTTGCATTTTTTTTTTTTTTTGAAAGCATCACTTGCATTTTTATATGAATATTTCCAGATATCTCTATTTTCTTTTTAGTTCAAAAATAAAAGAATACATTAATGTATGGATATATAAATATATGTATGTATATTTTTTGGGATAAGTGAGCTTTTGGAACGTATAGAAATATTTTACCTCATGAAACTCATCAATACCGCAAACATCGAGACCCTGTTTGTTTTGTGAGTTCTAACTCACCATTTTACATTTCAAACACACTTACACATATTTCAACATATTTTTCTACCTATACGTATATTAAAAACACCCAAAATACCTTAACATACCATTTTTCTTTTGAAAACACTTTCTATTCATTCACTCTTAAAATGTAATTGTTTGAAGTTAGAAGAGTTCATGATTTTTTTCCCAAAAAAAAAAAAGAGTTGGTGATTTAGATAGAATGTTTATTAGCAGAAAATCATATATTTTCTATTCACGGGAGAGAAGAGACTAGTTAGCATGGTCAAGAAGCTTTTAAATTTACATCCATTTAATTAGCAATAAGTTTACCGATGAATTTTTTACATATTTCAACACAACTTTTTACCTATACGTATATCAAAAACACCCAAAATACCTTAACATACCATATTTCTTTTGAAAACACTTTCTATTCATTCACTCTTAAAATGTAATTGTTTGAAGTTAGAAGAGTTTGTGATTTTTTCTCCAAAAAAAAAAAAAAAAGAGTTGGTGATTTAGATAGAATGTTTATTAGCAGAAAATCATATATTTTCTATTCACGGGAGAGAAGAGACTAGTTAGCATGGTCAAGAAGCCTTTAAATTTACATCCATTTAATTAGCAATAAGTTTACCAATGAATTTCTTACTTGTTTTTCAAATTATATGTACAAAATTAAGATTTAAAAAAAATATATGTACAAATTTAAGATTTTTTTTTTAAAAAAAACGTATAAAATTAAAATAAAGACGACTTGTATATCTTTTAAAAAGTTAGATAAGCTGTTATTAATCAGACAAGTTTTCACGGTTGTTCCTTTGTTCTTGCACTCTCTACTTAGACCTTTCTCATCTCTGTCTGAACTCTGAACTATTTGAATCATCCACCTACCGCACCTGCCACTTGCGCTCTCTCTGTGATCTGGTAGTTAAAGAACACTTCCTCTACAATGTTGCCTCTCTCTCTCTCTCTCTCTCTATCTCGTTCCTTCTCTGACTTTCAGTTTTTTTTAAAATAAATTTTAGAAATTTCTCAATTGGGTTTCTTCTGATTGACTTTAAAGTTCAAATCAATCTTAAAGTTTCAATTTTTTTTCATCTGGGTCTTCTACAAAACTAGCACTCTTGAACCTTTTTCTCTGAATATTGCATCACTACACTATCTGAAAATTCCATCTGTTTTTTATTGAAGAAAATCAGTTTGCTCATGTCTTAGATTGTTTCGCTTCACAGTCTAGAACCCCCCTCTCTCTCAAATAAATCTCTAATCTTTATTTCTCATCCTATAATTATTACCTTTCAAGCTTGTTCTTTTATGTTTTCATAGGATTATTGGGTGTGTTTAGAGCATTAGTAATGATTTCTCATAGCCATTCAGACTCAGAGGCAGAGCCACCTTGTGGTTCTGAAACAAGAGCTTCAACTGCAGAGAAGCTTTACCAAACTTTTATTATCTCTGTACCAGTCTCCTCCGCTTTCATCATCCTCTTCTTCTTCTACCTTTGCTATCTTCGCCGTCAAAGGGCCAACTGGTCCTCTTTTCAAATGCCACCATCTTATGCCAACAACAATGATATCTCCAGGGTAAACAAGATCTTTCCTTGCCCTTTTCCTGTTTTTCAATTATTTGTGTAATTTGCATGTTGAGGTTTGTGAATGTGCAAGTGTAACTATGTCTTTCATGGTTGTGGTTGCACAGTCTGAATTGGGCTTGAAGAAAGAACTGAGAGAGATGCTACCCATTATTGTATACAAGGAGAGCTTCTCCATCAGAGATTCACAGTGAGTGGACCTCCTTATTTTGTTGATTTTTCTTATGTCTAATATTCTCATCGAAGTTGTTATTGCTTATTAGTATTTACTACTTAGCACTGTCTTTATTATTGCTGTATCCATAACTTGTTTTTTCTTGCACTTAAAATCTTCTTAACCTCCATATTAGGATTTCGGTTACTTGATGATAACAGTCCAACTGTTGAGCTTTCCCAGTTGAGTCAATTTAGTGCTGTTGATTCATTTATTATCTAGATATACATTGTAGTGGTTATTAGTACATACTCCCTCCGTCCCAAATTGTTTGGCCTAGTTAGAAAAATCCAATTATTTAGAAAAAACATCATTAACTACCTTATTTCTTTGGAAAAAAGTTAGAAATTTCCTAAATTACCCTTAAACAAATTTTTTTTTTCTTTGTTGAAGGTTTTTTTTTTTTTAATTTGAATAAAGATGGCATGTATAGTGGATTTCAAAATTTAGGTTTTTAATTTTTTAATTTAAAATAATGTTCCCACACAAAAATTAAGGGCATAAAGGGAGTATTAGTAAATTAATGGGGTTTGACTTTTCGAACAAGACATAATTTTAGAACATCCCAAAATGGAATACCTGCCAAACAATTTGGGATGGAGGGAGTATTAGAGATTAGTCCAATTTGCTCTTCAAATATAAGGCATCTTTTTAAGTTGCTATAAATTAAAACTAATGGAAGGTGCATCTTGAGAGGGTGCATTACTTTCTAACTTGCTATGAATTGGACTGGACTGATTGTTTTATATCAGTTTTTATTGAATTGAGTAAAGCCTTATCTGAAAGATTAAGTCTAGAGATATCATTGGGAAAGAAGATATCTTTCTAATTGACCGTACTACAGATGTCGGGTCACTGGCATCATAGCTGAGCGGTAATGGCATCTTGTGAAGCAAGGAGCTTTCTTGTGTTTAATTTTTATTGCTCTTAGGATTTCACTACACACATCTCGTAACTTAATTGGTGGATGAGTCATGATTCCATTCTCCACTTTAATTTAGTTAATATGGTTTGATGAAGGAAGACATTTGTGTACATGATCAGATTAAATAACACATGACGTTCACATGAGCTGATTGGTGGTCAACATTTTGTATTATGAGACTTGCCTTTAATTGAATTCAAAGTCACAAACATTTTTCTTTGATTAAGGTATGTATTTTTAAATAATTAACTTTTTATTAAGCTCTTTGTTCTAACTTAAGAGGAAAAACTGTGGCATTGGCATTGTTCAAGATAAAGGTTAATCAGTACCTTTTATCTTCTTTACTGGCAAATCCATCAAAGCAATCTAGTTAATAACCATCATATCTGCCAGAACTAACTGGTCTCATACTTATATTTATTCCTTTTATGCACCTTGAGGCAGCGTGGCCTTTAATAACAATAGATAATAGTTGCTTTTGAAATATGGGATGCATAGAAGCTGTTTAAAGGGTCTAGAAACAGAAGGCCACCATTAAGTTAAACTGAATTGTGAATATGTGTACCAGGTGTATGCATCTTCTTATATATGATGGAAGCTGAAATGATAGTCATCTATCACCCATTGGAACTGGTCAATTTAAGGGAATAAGAGGTAAATCCATGTAGAGAGGTAAACCATCATGAAAGGGTTACATGGATTAACCGATTACGCACTGCTTGAATTTCAAACATTTTATTTTAGAGTGTTGATATTAAAAATGCTGCTTTACAATTTCAATTCTGGTTTATTTATAATCAAGTGTTTTAAAAAAAAATAAAGCATGCTTGAATAAGAAAACTGGAATACGTGACCTCTTGGAAAAGGAGTTTTGGCTGAGTTTTTGAAAAATGAAATGATTTACCTTATGACATCTTAAACGTATATACATTTAATAAGAAATAATGAGATTCATATCACATGCTATATCAAGATGAATGAGAAAGTTTATGGGCTTTCCAGAACTGTCCTTTAATGTCAGAAAAGGGGGTAAAATGAATAAGATTAACAACTCAGGCATTTTGTTAAATGAATTGGTTAGTGCCTTGAAGAATTTTATAAATTTCAAGGTGTTTGAGATTACAATCTTGAATTTCTTAGTTTCCTCTCTTTATTCTTGCAGGTGCTCAGTATGCCTTGTGGAGTACCAAGCAGAGGATAGGCTTCAACATATACCTGCATGTGGCCATACATTTCACACGGACTGCATTGATCACTGGCTTGCTACTCACACCACCTGCCCACTCTGCCGCCTCTCACTTGTTCCTGCCAGTAAATCTTCAACTGAACTACCTCAAATAAATGTTGAATCTGGTCAAGAATTTTCTGTGGCAGTCAATGGTAATGATACATTGATTCAACAAAGGCCCCAGGCTAGCGTAGCAGAACAAGCTGAAGAAGACATTAGAAATCCCAAAAACAAGTCTGAAGAAGATGCAATAGAGGTGAGAAATCCCAGAAACGAAGACGCAAGAAGCTCTGATTGCGTTGATCATGTGAGAGAATCTAGAAGTTCAAGGGATGACATTGAATGACATTATCATATTGATGGATTTCCTGGTAATTTCTTATTTGTGGCACTGTAGCTTAGACAATCTTTCTAACAACTTTCAATTTCTTTTTTTGCTTTTCCCCTCATTTTCAAGTATAGTATTCTGCTCTGCCATAGGGGAGCATTGCATATTGAATTATATTTTTCACATTTGTGCCTTTTCTTCAAATTTTGATGCCGCATGGTGTCTTCAACTACATTAAATTTGTACTCTTCAATGAAGTTGATGCATTATAAATATGTGTAGAATATTCTTTTTTTTAGATGTGTGGAAAAGATAAGATTTTTTTGCCATGTCAATCAAGGTGCCACACTGCTACCTAGTAGTGGTACACATGTGTCTTGAGCTCAAGCTTATAAGGCACATGTGGGAGGCATCTCTCTCCGATGTGGGATTGAACAAATCCGTGAAGCATTAGCCAAAGCGGATAATACTTGCTAATTGGGGGCCGAGACGAAAAACCCTCCCACAACAAAGCTCTTGCTTTTGCATTTCAAAATAGCTGTATAAACTAATATGTTATGTTACAATTTACTTCAATTATTAATGCCTTTTGTCTTGAACAGCTTAACCTCTATATCAAGAGTTGGGCCAATGTTGCTAAAAATGTCATCATGAATCAGATCCTACATCATGCGTACCACAGGAGTACTTGGCCAGTTCTCTTATATATAATGGATGAGATTCCTTCTTCTAGACAGCAACAAAAAACTGAACTAAATGATCGATTAAAAAAATTAAATTTTTAGAACTCCGAAATTATTCTTGTCTTCTAGGATGCTTGCTTTGATAATTAGATTAGTGATGGTCGAACAGGTAAAAAGATGGTAATTAGATTAGTATTGATAAGAACTATTGAGCTACAATGTCTTGTAAATGGGAACCATGGTTTCAATAAGAGTTTTTATATTAAGTCAATCAGAGGAGCATATATCTCATATTAACACATCAAAATTTTCATTTTGTTCGAATTTGATATCTTAACCCTTTTCTAATCTTGATTCATACATTCCAATATGCACCCTAACTCAATTAAACGAGTCATATTGGGTGAAGAATATGGAAACTTTTGCTATGACTGGGAGAGTGCATTCTAACTCATGACCAGTTTTTGACTATTGTGTTTATTGCTTTTCAAAAAAAAAAAAAAATATATATATATATATATATATATATATATATAGAGAGAGAGAGAGAGAGAGAATTTCAACCTAGTTATTGCTTTTCAATTAGAGTGTGCGCAAAATCCAATAATCCCATCCAACTAACACAATCCAATAGGAAGGCAATGGATTGGTCCCATAATCATATCCAACTTATTCAATTCGTAAAGGCAATCGACTGTTTTTTCAAGTGGACAACTTGGATTAGATTGAGTGCT
Source organism: Quercus agrifolia (assembly GCA_029955455.1). Taxonomy (NCBI): domain Eukaryota; kingdom Viridiplantae; phylum Streptophyta; class Magnoliopsida; order Fagales; family Fagaceae; genus Quercus; species Quercus agrifolia. Next base: position 471,053 of record JARQAD010000007.1, on the reverse strand, counting down.
TTTTATTTTATTTTATTTTTTATTTATTTATTTTAAGTTTTGATTTTTTTAAAATGGCATTTGTATTTGTTGAATACTTCAAATATTGATTTTTGCAACTTTTGAAAAATTACAATTAAAAAAAATGATTCTCAATTCGGAATATATATATATATATATGTATATATAATTTTAATTAGGCAAGTCGTGCGAATCATTTTGCTGATAGTTTCTTCTAATATTTTTATAATTTTTTCTTGTAAAAAATTTTAATGTTTAGTATCTTGTTTTATAGAAATAATAGAAAGACAATAACCATAATATAGTGATTGATCATACTATATGTATTTATGAATATGAAAATTGCATGATATGCCTAATGCAAATATCATATTGATAAATAAAAATGCAAATATCTTCCAATAATTTTTTTTACTTTCTTAATTGTGTGTTACTAATTTTTTTTTTTTTTTTTTTGGTTGGATCTTGTTTTAACTGCCTGCAAAAGTAACCAAATTTGAGCAAGAATATCATATTTCAAATTAATTGTTCCTCATATAAATCTTAAAAAATTGGCATCAAAATTTCATTATAGTTAAATAATTAATGAACCACTTCAAATAATTAATATGAAAAATAAATGTATTTATACTATTAGTAACATTTTTAATTACATAGAATAAATGCTATAATGTTGATCCCATATATGTATATAACATGAAAAAGAATGTCATCTTCTAATTGGATTCACCTACTACTACTACTACTACTACTATTATTATTATTCCAAATAAAAATAATTTCTTAAAATTTATAAAATTAATCATATAAATTCCTCTAATAATTAATGCACAATTATAAATAATTAATATATACATTTACTTCATTGACTAATTCAATAAATTAATATTTTGATATAAATGAAAACTTTGTTAAGTTAGAAACCTAAATAAAGAAAATTTCAAGGAATGTGCATATGATAGAACTTCGTTATTTTCACTCATGATATATATTGTTTTGTACTTTCACTCTATATCTCTTGTCTACACCTAATAATTTTCAAGCTAAGTGTCTTTGATCATTATAAGTGTTGGTGTTTAACTAGAATTGGCAGCCTTCCTAAGTTGGAGTTTTATCACTATGGTCATGGATACGATTCAGAATACGGTTCACTATTGTTGTGTTTCAAGGGGTAACAGGATTTTGTACACTCATAGCAGTGGAGACCATGAAATTGAAAATTTGGCTGCTTTGTGCTTGGAAAGGGCTCCCCAATTCCACCGTTGGTATTTTGAGACAACATGCAAATGGACTTTTGGATTTTTGATGGAAGATGGCAATGTTTATTTTGCAATTGTCGATGAGGGTGTGGCCGTGTGGGTAACTCCAGCATTCTTCAATTTCTAGATCATGTAATGGTTTCTCATTATATATGTGTGTCTATATATATATATGTGTAAGATTTAGAATTTAATTGGATTTAAAATTTTCGGTTTTTGTATCCATTAATTCTCTTGCTACAAAATTTAAAAAATTAGATGGACACGCAGCAAAAAATTGGACTTCAATTGGATTTGGCTTCTTTGATATTTACCTTTAATAATTCACTTGACACAAAAATTAAAAAATAAATAAAACACATGGCGCAAAATTGAGAATCTAATTAGATTTTCTCTAAATTATACTTAGTTTAAGAGTTAGACATTTTTTAAGTCATAGATGAGTTTTACTCTCTCTCTTTTAATTTTTGATTTTAGAATTTTTTTATATACACATGATTTTACTTTCTTTTTTTTTCCTTTCTTTATTAAGTTTTTGAGGTTTATTTATATTATAATCTTCGTCATTTGCACAACATTATAACTCACCTAGAACAAAAATTTTAAAAACTTAGAAAGGACACATGGTGTAAAATTAGATAGCAATTGGAATTTAATTTAAAATCTAATTGAATTTTCTTTAATTATTTCTATAGTCATAGATGAGTTTACTCTCTCTCTCTCATTTTTTATTATATTTTTATTTTGAGATATGCACATGAGTTTATTCTTTTTTTTTATATTATTATTGGGTTTTTGATGATTTATATATATTAGAAGCTTTTTCTTTTGCACAACATTAACTCACCTATAAAAAAAATTTTAAAAACTTAGATAGGACACTGAAGCAAAATTAGATAATAATTGGAATATAATTTAAAATTAAATTAGATTTCCTCTTAATTTTGACTTTAATTATATATATAAATTATAATTACACATATATGGCTTCAAATTATAAATTATATATGGGGTAAGAGTTAAAAAAATTTTAAGTCATAAATGAGTTTTATTCTCTCTCTTTTAATTTTTAATTTTAGTTATTTTTATATATGCATGAATTTATTCTCTCTCTCTCTCTCTCTCTCTCTCTCTCTCTCTCTCTCTCTCTCTCTCTCTCTCTCTCTCTCTTTATTGGGTTTTTGACTTCTTCTTCTTTTTTGGCTATTATACTCTTCATTTTTTGCACAATATAAACAAAAATTTCAAAAAAATTTAGATAGGACACGTGTAGTAATACAAAATATACAATCATTTGATTATTAGAGTAAGCCTTCCATTTCGTGCTTTTACTTCTTATCATTATTCTTCTACTATTAGAGAAAATGCGAAAACCCCATATCAGAATCAGAATCAGTTTTTGAAATCTGTGAGAGATCACTGCAAATTTGGAACCTTTAAGAATCTTGATCATGCCTTAGGCCTATTTGATACAATGCTTCACACGCACCATTTGCCTTCCATTGTCGATTTTACTCAATTGTTGGGTGCCATTGCAAGAATGAAGCATTACTCTGTAGTCGTTACTCTAATTAAACAAATGGAATCATTTGGAATCTCTCCCAATGTTTATACTCTCACTGTTTTGATTAATTGCTTCTGCCATCTGAACTGGGTCGATTTTGGGTTCTCTGTCTTAGCAACAATTTTGAAACTTGGATATCAACCAAACCGTATAACTCTAACCACTCTTGTCAAGGGGCTTCATCTTAGAGGTAACATTGCTGGAGCTGTGAGGTTGGTAGAGGAAATGGAGAAGAAAGGGTATGAACCTGATGCAATTACTTGTGGGACGATAGTAAATGGTCTGTGTAAGAATGGCCAAACTGGTGTGGCTATTATGTTGCTCAGGATGCTTGGAAAAAGGAATTTTGAACAAAATGTGGTGCTCTATAGCACGGTAATTGATGGTTTATGTAAGGATAGATTGGTAACTAAGGCTTTGAACCTTTTATCTGAAATGATGAGTAAAGGCATTCAGCCAAACGTTGTCACTTACAATTCCTTAGTTCAAGGACCATGCAATTTTGGCTGGTGGAGGGAGGTGGCTACTTTGTTGAATGAGATGGGCAAAGGAAGGTCATGCCAGATGTACAAACATTTAGCATATTGGTGGACACACGTTGCAAGGAAGGGATGTTGACTGAGGCAAAAGAAGTTTTTGATGTGATGATTCAAAGAGGCATTGATCCTAACATAGTCACTTACAATTCTTTGATTGATGGTTATTGTTTGCAAAACATACTAGATGAGGCAATTAAGACATTTAATATGATGGATGAGAAAGGTTGTTCACCCGATATTGTTAGCTATAACATATTGATTAATGGATATTGCAAAAGTGAAAAAATTGATGAGGCAATGCGTCTGTTTCATGAAATGTCCAACAAAGGAATGATCCCCAATGTAGTGACTTACACCTCTCTTATTGGTGGGTTTTGTCGAGTGGAGAGAGTCCAGGTTGCACTGGAGCTATTCAATACAATGCGAGCTTGTGGCCAACATCCAGATCCCCAAACCTATGCCATCTTGTTAGATGGCTTTTTTAAGAATAGACGAATTTCTGAGGCAATGGCATTGTTTCAGGAGATGGAAGACAAAAGGCTGGATTGTGGTATTGTGATTTATAGCATCTTGATCGATGGCTTCTGCAATGTTGGGGAACTTACGACTGCAAGAGAAATCTTTAGTGGCCTTCCTGCAAAAGGATTGAAACCTAATGTTTGGACTTACACTATAATGATCAAAGGATTTTGCAAGAATGGACTAGTTGATGAAGCGAGTGAGCTGCTTGAGAAAATGGATGGCAATGGTTGTTCACCTAACAAGCACACATATAACACAATAATCCATGGGTTTTTGCAACATAGAGAAACAACAAAGGCAATGAAATATCACAAAATGATGGTGGACAAGGGATTTTCAGCAAACACAACAACTGCAGCCTTATCAAAAAATTAAGTAGATGAAAATATTCAAGAATTGCTTCCGAAGTTAGTGTGAAGGTTTTTTAGGTTCTCAAGATCAAGGACAACATTCATATTTAACCAATCACAATTCATTATGTGAGTGATGTATATTTGCTCCCAGTAAAATTTAATACTTTTTATGAGATGGTATTTCTTTCCAATTCTGTGATTGTTTGTTCCTTTTACTGTCTGATATTTTATTGTGATTTTGTTTTGCACTTATTTTGATGCATTAAACCCTTTCTTATAATAGGTGTTTCAAATTTTTTATAATGTAAAGTTAATGCTAAGTATCGTGCCTTGTATAGGTATACACTTCTCCCTAAACCAGCCCCAAAATTCTTAAACCCTTAGTGATTAGGTTCTGGATCAAATTAGTTCTTGAATCAGTTTCAGTTTTACAAACATAGTCTGGTTGTAATTTGCTTAGCAAATTTAGTTTTAAAGCAAGTTATGGGTGCTTGCAAGTTAAGGGGCCGTTTGGTTCATCAATTCTCATCACTCAATTCTCAGTTTCCATAACTCAATTCTCAAAAATGGTAGAACCCATCTCAATTCTCAAAAAAAAGTTTGTTTGGCAAGCCATAACTCAATTTTCAATTTTTTATTTCCATCACTCAATTCTCTGATTTTTGAGTTATGAGTTATGGAAACTGAAAACACCTTTTGGCTGTTTTCAATTTTCATAACTCATAACTCAATGGCATTTTTGTAATTAAACACACATGAGGGACCCACTCAGCCGCAACTTTTGACCAATTGACTTTTTTTTTTCTTCTTCTTTCTCACTGGTTCGGTCTTCTTCACTGTTTGTTTTTTTTTTTTTTCTTCTTCTTCTTCACTGGGTTCGGTCTTCATTGGTTTCTTTCTTCTTCTTTTTTCTTCTTCTTTCTCACTGGTTCGATCTTCTTCACTGTTTGTTTGTTTTTTTTTTTTTTCTTCTTCTTCTTCACTGGGTTCGGTCTTCATTGGTTTCTTTTTTTTTTTTTTTCGTTTCTTCTTCACTGGGTTCGGAGTTCTTCACTGGTTTTTTTTTTTCTTCACTGGGTTCGGTCTTCACTGGTTTCTTTTTTTTCCTTTCTTCTTCACTGGGTTCGGAGTTCTTCATTGGTTTTTTTTTTTTTTGTTCCTTTCTCCTTCACTGGGTTCGGTCTTCTTCACTGTTTTTTTTTTTTTTTTCACTGGGTTCAGGTTGCTGGGTACTTGGAAAGAAAAAAAAAAAAAAAAAAAAGCTGCACCGTGACAGGCGTGGAGCCCCTAAGTAGTGTGAAAAATAGTGAGTGATGGTACCAAACAACCTTGGTATTTAAAGTGATGAGTGATGAGTGATGAAAATTAAGTGATGAATGATGAGTGATGGAAATTAAGTGATAAAAAAAAGTGAACCAAAGAGGCCCTAAACTATTGTTTTAAAACCACAAGAGATTGAGCCGTGGGACTTCTTAAATATCAATTAGTTTAAGACTTTAAAGTTACTGTCTCTTTCACTTTCATACCTTTCAGCTGTCTTATGCCAAAAGGCGGACTTTAAAGTTCAAATCAATCTCAAAGTTTAAATTTTTTTTCATCTGGGTCTTCTACAAAACTAGCACTCTTGAACTTTTTTCTCTGAATATTGCATCACTACACTATCTGAAAATTCCATCTGTTTTTTATTGAAGAAAATCAGTTTGCTCATGTCTTAGATTGCTTTGCTTCACAGTCTAGAACCCCCCTCTCTCTCAAATAAATCTCTAATCTTTATTTCTCATCCTATAATTATTACCTTTCAAGCTTGTTCTTTTATGTTTTCATAGGATTATTGGGTGTGTTTAGAGCATTAGTAATGATTTCTCATAGCCATTCAGTCTCAGAGGTAGAGCCACCTTGTGGTTCTGAAACAAGAGCTTCAACAGCAGAGAAGCTTTACCAAACTTTTATTATCTTTGTACCAGTCTCCTCCGCTTTCATCATCCTCTTCTTCTTCTACCTTTGCTATCTTCGCCGTCAAAGGGCCAACTGGTCCTCCCTTCAAATGCCACCATCTTATGCCAACAACAATGATATCTCCAGGGTAAACAAGATCTTTCCTTGCCCTTTTCCTGTTTTTCAATTATTTGTGTAATTTGCATGTTGAGGTTTGTGAATGTGCAAGTGTAACTATGTCTTTCATGGTTGTGGTTGCACAGTCTGAATTGGGCTTGAAGAAAGAACTGAGAGAGATGCTACCCATTATTGTATACAAGGAGAGCTTCTCCATCAGAGATTCACAGTGTGGACTTTCTTATTTTGTTGATTTTTCATATGTCTCATATTCTCATCGAAGTTGTTATTGCTTATTTGTATTTATTATTTAGCACTGTCTTTATTATTGCTGTATCCATAACTTGTTTTTTCTTGCACTTTAAATCATCTTAACCTCCATATTAGGATTTTGGTTACTTGATGGTAACAGTCCCAACTGTTGAGCTTTCCCAGTTGAGTCAATTTAGTGCTGGTGATTCATTTATTATCTAGATATATATTGTAGTGGTTATTAGTACATATTAGAGATAATCCAATTTGCTCTTCAAATATAAGGCATCTGTTTAAGTTGCTATAAACTAAAATAAATTAAATTTAATGGAAGGTGCATCTTGACTCTTGAGAGGGTGCATTACTTTCTAACTTGCTATGTATCTGGACTGATTGTTTAATATCAGTTTTGATAGAATTGAGTAAAGCCTTATCTGAAAGATTAGGTCTAGATATATCATTGAGAAAGAAGATAACTTTCTAATTGACCATACTACAGATTTCGGGTCACTGGCATCATAGCGGAGCGGTAATGGCATCTTGTGAAGCAAGGAGCTTTCTTGTGTTTAATTTTTATTGCTCTTAGGATTTCACTACACACAACTCGTAACTTAATTGGTGGATTAGTCATGATTCCATTCTCCACTTTAATTTAGTTTATATGGTTTGATGAAGGAAGACATTTGTGTACATGATCAGATTAAATAACACATGATGTTCACATGAGCTGATTGGTGGTCAACATTTTGTATTATGAGACCTGCCTTTAATTGAATTCAAAGTCACAAACATTTTTCTTTGATTAAGGTAAGTATATTTAAATCATTAACTTTTTATTAAGCTCTTTGTTCTAACTTAGGCGGAAAAACTGTGGCATTGGCATTGTTCAAGACAAAGGTTAATCAGTGCCTTTTATCTTCTTTACTGGCAAATCCATCAAAGCAGTCTAGTTAATAACCATCATATCTGCCAGAACTAACTGGTCTCATACTTATATTTATTCTTTTAATGCACCTTGAGGCAGCGTGGCCTTTAATAACAATAGATAATAGTTGCTTTTGAAATATGGGATGCATAGAAACTGTTTAAAGGGTCCAGAAACGGAAGGCCACCATTAAGTTAAACTGAATTGTGAATGTGTGTACCAGGTGTATGCATCTTCTTACATATGATGGAAGCTGAAATGATAGTCATCTATCACCCATTGGAACTGGTCAATTCAAGGGAATAAGAGGTAAATCCATGTAGAGAGGTAAACCATCATAAAAGGGTTACATGGATTATCCGACTATGCACTGCTTGAATTTCAAACATTTTATTTTAGAGTGTTGATATTATAAATGCTGCTTTACAATTTAAAATCTAGTTTATGTATAGTCAAGTGTTAAAAAAAAAAAAGTATGCTTGAATAAGAATACTGGAATACGTGACCTCTTGGAAAAGGAATTTTGGCTGAGTTTTTGAAAAATGAAATGATTTACCTTATGACATCTTAAAAGTATATACATTTAATAAACAATAATGAGATTCGTATCACATGCTATATCAAGACCAATGAGAAAGTTTATGGGCTTTCCAGAACTGTCCTTTTACATCAGAAAAGGGGGTAAATTGAATAAGATTAACAACTTAGATATTTTCTTAAATGAATTGGTTAGTGCCTTGAAGAATTTTATAAATTTCAAGGTGTTTGAGATTACAATCTTGAATTTCTTAGGCTTCAACATATACCTGCATGTGGCCATACATTTCACATGGACTGCATTGATCACTGGCTTGCTACTCACACCACCTGCCCACTCTGCCGTCTCTCACTTGTTCCTGACAGTAAATCTTCAACTGAACCACCTCATATAAATGTTGAATCTGGTCAAGAATTTTCTGTGGCAGTCAATGGTAATGATACATCGATTCAACAAAGGCCCCAGGCTAGTGAAGCAGCACAAGCTGAAGAAGACATTAGAAGTCCCAAAAACAAGTCCGAAGAAGATGCAATTGATGTGAGAAATCCCAAAAACGAAGATGCAAGAAGCTCTGATTGCGTTGATCATGTGAGAGAATTTAGAAGTTCAAGGGATGACATTGAATGACATTAGCATATTGATGGATTTTCTGGTAATTTCCTATTCGTGGCACTGTAGCTTAGACAATCTTTTTAACAACTTTCAATTTTTTTTTTTGCTTTTCCCCTCATTTTCAAGTATAGTAATCCGCTCTGCCATAGGGGAGGATTGCATATTGAATTATATTTTTCACATGGTTGTGCCTTTTCTTCAAATTTTGATGCCGCATGGTGTCTTCAACTACATTAATTTGTACTCTTCAATGAAGTTGATGCATTAAACATATGTAGAATATTCTTTTTTTTAGTTGTGTGGAAAAGATTAGATTTTTTTGCCATGTCAATCGAGGTGCCACACTGCTACCTATTTAAAGCAGCAGTGATTGTTCACAAATTACAAAGCTCTTGCTTTTGCATTTCAAAATAGCTGTATAAACTAATATGTTATGGTACAATTTACTTCAATTATTAATGTCTTTTGTCTTGAACAGCTTAACCTATATCAAGAGTTGAGCCAATGTTGCTAAAAATGTCATCATGAATCAGATACACAATGTCATCATGATTCAGACCCTACATCATGCGTACGGCTCTCCAACTGAGATGTTAAGAGCAACAACCACAGGAGTACTTGGCCAGTTCTCTTATATATAATGCATGAGATTCCTTCTTCTAGACAGCAACAAAAAACTGAACTAAATGATCGATTAAAAAAATTAAATTTTTAGAACTCCGAAAATATTCGTCTCCTAGGATGCTTGCTTTGATAATTAGATTAGTGATGGTCGAACAGGTAAAAAGATGGTAATTAGATTAGTATTGATAAGAACTATTGAGCTACAATGTCTTGTACATGGGAACCATGGTTTCAATAAGAGTTTTTATATTAAGTCAATTAGATGAGCATATATCTCATATTAACGCATCAAAATTTTCATTTAGTTCGAATTTAATATCTTAACCCATTTCTAATCTTGATTCATACATTCCAAAATGCACCCTAACTCAATTAAACGAATTATATTGGGGTGAAGAACATAGAAACTTTTGCTATGACCGGAGAGTCCATTCTAACTCATGACCAGTTTTTGACTATTGTGTTTGTTGCTTTTCTTTTTTTCTTTTTTCTTTTTTTTTGAGAAAATTTCAACCTAGTTATTGCTTTTCAATTGGGGTGTGCGCAAAATCCATTAATCCCATCCAACTAACACAATCCAATAGGAAGGCAATGGATTGGTCCTATAATCATATCCAACTTATTCAATTCGTAAAGGCAATTGACTGTTTTTTCAAGTGGACGACTTGGATTAGATTGAGTGCTTTTTTAGTTTTTTTTTTTTGTTTGTTTTGTGTTTTTTTTTAAAATGGCGTTTGTATTTGTTGAATATTTCAAATATTGATTTTTGCAACTTTTAAAAAATTACAATTAAAAAAAAAAAGATTCTCAATTCGGTTTATATATATATATATATGACACATAGATCAAACAGTAAAAGCCCACTTAAAACAGTGAGGTTTGCACAGTTCAACCAGGCCCAAATCAATGTATTTGTGAGAAAGTGGATCAAACAAAAAGGGAGAGCTCAGTCCAAGGACAAAAACAAGGAAGAAAAACTAAAGGCCATGAATTAATATATGAAATAGGCTTATTACAAACTTGCCTGAGGAGGCAAATAATACTCGAATTGAAACACTGTTCATGCTCTTCCCTCAATGTTCTTATTCTAACTCTTATCTCTCTAAGAATTATCCTTCCATTCCCTTTTCTGGAAATTTCCTCTCCCTTATATACTCCATTCCTCTTTACATCTTGACCCCCCATCTTTATCTAACCAAATTCTCATCATGACACCTATCCCCTTAAACATTTGCTGAAGGTGGTAGAAGGAGCTGAATTACACTGTTCAGGTCACTTCTTCATCAATGCAGCTAATAAAGCTATTGCCCACCATTTAATGCGGAGGCAACATGCTACTTCTCACTGGAAACTCCCCCTACTTTCCATGAATCTCTCTCCTCCGCCTATCCTTCCCACCTGGAGCTCCCAAGAGACTTTTGTCTCTTCTCCTCCTCTCTTCAGGTGAATTCCCTCCTTGGGCACATGATGTCTCAATAACAAGACTAACAGCTCAGCAATCCCTTCCTCAGTCCTTGGGCCCCCTTATATATATATATATTTAATTAGGCAAGTCATGCAATGCATTTTGTTGATAGTTTCTTCTAATATTTTAATAATTTTTTCTTGTAAAAAATTTTAATGTTTAGTATCTTGTTTTATAAACAAAATAGAAAGACAATAAGCATAATGTAGTGATTGATCATACTATATGTATTTACAAATATGAAAATTGCATGATATGCCTACTAAAAAATGCAAATATCATTTTGATAAATAAAAATGCAAATATCCTTCAATAATTTTTTTTACCTTCTTAATTGTGTGTTATTAATTTTTTCTTTTTTTGGTTGGAACTTGTTTTAATTGCTGCAAAAGTAACTAAATTTGAGTAAGAATATCATATTTGAAATTAATTGTTACTCATATAAATCTTGGAAAAATGACATCAAAATTTCATTATAGTTAAATAATTAATGAACTACTTCAAATAATTAATATAAAAAATAAATGTATTTATCCTATTAGTAACATTTTTAATCACATAGAATAAATGCTAAAATGTTGATTCCATATATGTATATATCATGAAAAAGAATGTCATATTCTAATCACGTACAACTACTACTATTATTATTATTCCAAATAAAAATAGTTTCTTAAAATTTATAAAAGTAATCATATAAATTCCTCCAATAATCAATGCACAACTATAAATAATTAATATATGCATTTACTTCATTGACTAATTCAATGAACTAATATTTTGATATAAATGAAAACTTTGTTAAGTTAAAAACCTAAATAAAGAAAATTATTTCAAGGAATATACATAGGGTAGAACTTCATTATTTTCACGCATGATATATATTGTTTTGTGTTTTCACTCCATATCTCTTGTCTACACCTAATAATTTTCTCACTAATAAGTAATAACCAAATTTGATATTTTAGTTCTCCAAAAAAAATTTTGATATTTTAAATTACAGTTGAAAAATATATCCAAAAAAAAAAAAAAATCTAGTTGAAAACCTTGCAGGTTTGGATGTTAGAATCCAAATGCTTAAGAGAACACAAAAGTGAGGAGGGATCCTCCGAATTAGATGCTTGCAAGACTAATTAAAGGGGAAAAAAAAAAGTCATTATTGTTACCTTTAAAAAATTATATATATAATTTTAATTTTTTTTATGTGATAAAGTGAGATAAACACGATATTTAAAAATATGGAATATTTCAAAAAATTGGTTTATTCAAAGTGAAATAAAGAGGAGAGAATAGATTGGAATTTCCCAAAAAAAAAAAGAAGAGCGTGTAGTGAAAAGGTCAAACACGACCAGTCCACCACTGCTATGTCTATGATTATCTCTCTTCCTTTATAAACACTATTCACATAATATTTTAACTCTCTCTGCCTCCTCAATCAATGTATCTCTTCTTTCTTTCTATCATCTCCTGCCATTCATAAATTTTCTGGAGCTTCTGCTTTTTTAATAATTGAAGTTTACAGGTAAATGATTTGAGACACCTGATCTATTCTGCCGTTTAGATTGCTTCAAATTTTGGCAATTTTTGAAAAAAAATTAATATATTTGCACACGATTAATAACAGTTCAGTTGTTGTGGTTGTTGTTTTTCTTTTTGCTTCTTGTTTTTTGTTTTTTGTTTTTGCTCCCTATTTCTCTGCAACTAAACAGATGTGAATATATGTATGGTCTTTGACTTTATTGCTTTAGATCTTTGATCATTGGGCTTCTCTCAAAATTTGATCTTTTTTATGTTTTTGGGGTAATGATCTGTGTTTATTTCTTTTCATTTTTTTTCATAGATTACACACTTGTGGTCACTGTTGGAATTTTGAAACCCATAGCTGTGTGGTATTTACTAAAAAATTTCAGATTGGTTATTGAGAATTGTATTGGATTCTATTCAATTGGGATTGTTTGAAAATTTATGATAAGTGTTACCTCTGATTATATGTTTTTTTTGTTTTGTTTCTTAACAGAGTACATGCCATGGTAGAGTAGTGTGTTGGTTGTTCATATGGGTATTTCTGATTTCTGAAAAGGCCTAGGCAGGAATGAGGGACTTCTTTCTGGATTTTGAATACTTCGCTGAGGGACTATGTTGGTATTTAGTGGGCACTTTTGACCTTGTAGTGGAGGAATTACTTGCATTTTGTTTGGTTTTTGCCTCTTTAGCTGAGGAGTTTATTGGGTTCTTATTTTGCCAAATCTTGATTGCTTAGATTGTTCAGAATCCTACATTCAATAGAGTCAAAAGAAAGGTTTAGCAGAGTCCTATGTTCAAAGTTTAATTTTTGATGAGAATGCTTAATGTGTGGTAAAGTCAAGTGGGTGTTAAAGATCTGAACCGGAAAGAAAAGAAGGATAATTGAGAGTGTCTTTGATCATTATAAGTGTTGGTGTTTAACTAGAATTGGCGGCTTTCTTAAGTTGGAGTTTTATCACTATGGTCATGGATACGATTCAGAATACAGTTCACTATTGTTGTGTTTCAAGGGGTAACAGGATTTTGTACACTCATAACAGTGGAGACCATGAAATTGAAAATTTGGCTGCTTTGTGCTTGGAAAGGGCTCCCCCATTCCACCGTTGGTATTTTGAGACAACATGCAAAAGGACTTTTGGATTTTTGATGGAAGATGGCTATGTTTATTTTGCAATTGTCGATGAGGGTGTGGGTAACTCCAGCATTCTTCAATTTCTAGAGCATGTGAGAGAAGAATTCAAGAAGATAGCTAGAAAAGGTTCGAGAGGAAGTTTTTCAAGTATGAACTCAATTGGTCTACAAGAACAATTAGTGCCCATCATCCGCCGCTTGATCAACTCGTTGGACAATGTTTCTCAAAATGGCAATGACTGGATAGCTGAAACGGCTTTGTCTCCATCCCCAAGTGATACAAATGGCCAAATTGAAGCCACTAGTTCTACAAAAGCCCCCTTGTTGGGAAAATCTAGCAAGCAAGAGAAGAAGGCAAAAGATCATGTGATTGCAATGAGAGACATCGAGTCGGAGGGGCATCGAAGATCTACAGATAGAGGAGTCAAAGCTGATTTGGAAACTCCAGATTCTAATAATCAAGTTGGAGTTGGTTCCTCGGCCACATTACAGAAGGATTTGGGTTCAATGAGGTTCAGATCAAGCTCTCAAATTATCCGAAAGAAATGGTGGCGCCAAGTACGAATTATTCTTGCCATTGATGCGGCTGTTTGTTTGTTACTTTTTGTGATCTGGTTATGCGTCTGTCGTGGTATTTCATGTATCAATTGAAAGATTTGTCATTTCTGTTGGACTTTAAACACAATAATGGTTCCAAATCTTATGGAAATTTGCATTGCAATCCAAATTCCTTGAAAGATACCTCCTGCAGTGTAGTGAAAGCCACATACCAACCTTATCGAAGAGATTAAATTGTGTATCTTAAGTGTATAGTTTAATAACTTTTGCATATGTATATGAAATACTCATAAGATTATCTAGTTCTTGGCATTAGAGATTCTATATTGTTGTATCAGTGACACCAGAAAATTCATGCTAGTAAGTGCAAAATGGGGTTTGGGGGTGTTTCCACTTTTCAGAGAGTATTAGACTGTTGGTTATGGTTAATTTCTGGTTGCTGTGGATCAGTGAGTTATTAGTATTTGTTCTGTGTGTGTCCAAAAAGCCTCGTAGAGACTTATTTAGATTGGATGAAAAAAAGTGTCATTAGTTATGTAGAACACTCTTTTTGCCATCTTTACATTGTGCTTGAATGAAAAAGAGTTGTTAAATGCATATAAATCTATATATATATATAAATATATATATATATATATATATATCTAAAAGTTGAACTGTAGCATTTATTGTTGTTACACTCTTGTTGAGCCATAATAGCGGCTAGGTCATTGGTCCCTCAACTTTCTTTTTTTCTTTTTCTTTTCCTTCCTTTTGCAAATTAACATTTTCACTCCATCTCTTAATTAAAGTTTTCTAACTTTTCAACTTTTTATTTATTATTCCATCAAACCCAATCTGATAATAATTTAAACTTTCTTCAACTCTATGGCTCTCCCTCTCCCTAATCAAGCAGTTATGAAAACTATTCAATTGCCACTCTATTAGAATTCTTAAAAAAAAAAAAAAAATCTACTGATTTTTTGTCTATTTATATTTGCAATTGCTCTACCTCACTCCTGCAAATTTGGAAAGTCTCCCTAAAGTAAATAAATTTTTCTTCTTCTTTTTGTTCTCCCCCATATTCTTCAAGTTTTCCGAATTATTTTTGTTAGTGATGTGTCATCGGAGATCACAAGTGCTAACAACATTGGTTCCCATAAACCAACCAAAAAAATCTCATAACCATAGTGAAGAATACATTAAAAGAATCACATTAAGGTCTTACTACTATAGTTTATGTGGTCATTAATCATGGATGAGTTTTTTTCCACCGATGGGATACCTCTTATGTGCATTTGTGTGATACATTCACCGTTATGGATAAATAATTCTCTTTGTATATGCGTAGCATAAATCAGTTCTATAGTTATGACATGAATGTAGATGTATAACCTAGTACAAGATAAGTTACTTTTTTTTTTTCTTTTTTGGCATTGTAACAAATTTAGATATTATTATGGGATGCCTTTGCTGTAAGACTTTTGCCAAAATTGTAGAATTTGATGTCAATGGAAAGAAAATTAAATCAAAGGACATGTATAAAACTATATAAGGCAGCAATAAACAACAACAAAAAACAAAAGATTAGGGTGAAAGATTATCCAAGTTTGGACAAAGCCTTAAAATCCATGAAGACCAATTGGAGGTGAGAAATTCCACGAAGATGTATGCAGAAATTGAATTTGGATAAAATATGAAGAAGACCAAATGAATTGAATTGGGTTTTCTATTACAAGCCCTCTCTCTCCTTCTTCTTGTTTTGATTTAATTTTTGTTTGAGCTAATACTTAGTTAAAAAGTTTAGTTGTATTCTAGATATTCAAGAGGAGAAAATTCTATAATAGAAAAAATCAAGTTTTTGAAAAAAATAGCATAATCTAAAATCTAAAATTAAAAACCCAAACTAAGAAAACATAACGCATTATAACATAATTTAGAGGAATATGAACCACCTAAAAAATGGATAAATATCAATCAAATACACCCAAAAATAATAGAATGATAGATTTGTATTTGTAGAGATATTGAGATAAAAAAAAAAATAGAAATTGCTTAATTTTTGAAAAATGCTACGTCTACAACATTCTCACAACAAGTCATAATTGGTAAGTTGGTATCAATTCTAATTTAAATCTATCACTAAAATTATTTTTTTGCCAACTAATAACAATCAATAATAACCTGCTATGTATGATTTATTGTGAAATTATTATTGACATAACATTTCTCTTAATTTTTTAGTAGAGCAAATTATTTTCAATAAATTTAGGAGAACAAATTATACTTATATCAAAATTACAAAGTAATTATCTATTCCCACACATTGCGTGAATTTGTGACTAGTTTACATTTAAAATCCCATCAATTATAAGTCTGTTATTTTATTATAATCTTCGTAGGGAATATAAAATGGTTGAAACTATAAATGCATTAGTTTAAATGTAATCAAAATTTGTAAAGTCCTTACAGCATGTTTGTTGAATGTATCTATAACCCATTAAAAAGAATTATATTAAGGGTCTGTTTGGGATCCCCTTATTTTGTTGAAACTGAAAACTTTTTGTTGAAAGTACTGTAGATAAAAGTAAAAGTCAGCTGAAATAGTACAGTATGACCCATAACTAGTACCAAAAGTGCAGTGGAACTTATGAATAATAGTAAAAATAAGCTGAATAGTAAAATAAGCTGATTTTTTAAGTTCGAGCTAAACGCACACTAAATAAAATCACTTCAGGAATAATGTATGAAAGCATTTCATTAAATTGTGAAAAAGAAACTCTTATGTAATTTTCGATGGCCTTCCTACAATATTCAAAAAGAAACAAGAAATAATAGTGACAGCCTAAAAAGAACCCCAAGAATACATTTAAAATATAACAAAATTATTTTAGTGGCATTATTTCTTAACAATAGTGACTGCCTATCTTCAGTAAAAATATTACTAGAACATAAAGAGAGGGCAATTACTAATTATAGAGCTTTAAAAAAAAAAAAAAAAAAACTCCAAATTTCAGTTTTTTCTTACAGAGCTATAACTTTTAGGAGGAGAAAAGTTCCCAACAAGGTTCTAAACAATTAGGAAAATTCTAAAACAAAGAATACAGTGCCAAACTGAAAGACTGAATCTTTGTAGGTTACAAATTCACAAGCATCACTAGAGATTCACTGGCTATGTATTCTTACGAGGTTAGCTTTCTTGCTCTAAACATCCTGGAATTTTTCTAGGAAAGCTAGGCAAATTTCCATGTACAGCAACTGTTAGCCGTGGACTCCTAGGAGATAAACCAAATGCTTCCCCTCACAAGTTCTGTAAAGCTGTCAAGACCACAGCAGAAAATAACAGAGACATTAGCTTTTTTCAGTTTAGGAGAAAACTCAAAACTGTGATAAAATCAGAAAAGAATTTTGAAATATAGCCTGAGATGGTCCTTCCAAATACTAAGCCTAAAACTGTTCCTTCAATAAACTATGTTTATATCACTGTATGTTGGTTGTATATCAATAAAAAATGTAACACCTAACCGAAGCTTGATGTTTATGAATTTCAATAAAATACCAGTATGGTGAGATAACAGAGGAAGTTACCTGTATTTCAAACTTGACAATGTTCTGTTCATGACTGACATGGTGATTAATGTGCACAAGATAGTTAACTGTGCCATCATGATGACTGATGATGCCGAAATGTTCACCAGTGAGATGCACGATCCTTGCAGCTCGAATAACCGTTGCCTGAAAGAGAGAACAACACAGAAACACCTTCAATGGGCACCGGTGTAGAGCCGGCCAAACACCCTCCGAAGGTTAAGTCAGAAAATGTTTTTACAACTCTAGAGTGCCAGAGAGGAGTTAGTTACACGTACCTTTTTATGAGGGTGTTGGGGCCTTTTTATAGTGGTGAGGTCCTGCCTCCTATCCTTGTAGAGCAAGTTTCTCATCCTTGTAGAGCAAGTTTCTCATCCTTGTAGAGCAAGCCTCTCATCCTTGCAGAGCAAGTTTCTCATTCTTGTAGAGCAAGCCTCTCATCCTTGCAGAGCAAGTTTTCTGAAACGTGGTGGGCAAGTCTTGGCCTTTGCCCTGTCAGGGGCCTACGCGAAGGATGGGCTCTACCTCCTTTGGGCTTGTGGTCGTGGGCCTATTGGGCTCGCCAATGGGCCTATGGGGCTCACCAAGCCTTATCTCATATTTTATCCTCTTCAGCTGCCCCCTTCACCCCATTTGGTCCGTCGCTGTTGTGCAAACGGTCAATTGGGGTGACGGTTAAAACAAACAAAAATGATGCCCGTACTCATGGGGGTGACGGATGGGCGTAAATGAACGGTAACAAAGAACTAGGACGGTGATCATAAAGACCGAATGGTTGAGGACGGAGTTAGAGAGATGACGGTCAGAGCTTAACGGATGTTGGTGACGAGGACCCCTGGAAGGAGGTTGACGGAGAGCGACGCCGTCATGCCTGTGGAGGTCTGACAGGCTGCAGGAGCATTTAAGGCGATGACACGTGTTACTCATAGATTGGTCCGTATCTTGGATCGAAGTGCCGCTTCGTCTTCCGTGCACTCTACCTATAAAAACCAGCACTTCTCCTTCATTTTTTTACTTTGCGCAGAAACTTCATTGTCAGAGCGAGTCCGTCACTTGTCAGAGCCCAACCGTTCACATCCTTCAGCAACGAGATCTACCCGTTCACTCCTTTCTTCGGTAAGTGATCCTATCCGTTCATCTCGTTATACCTTCAGTTTTTATGACTGTCATGGTAGAAGCATTAAATTTCTTGCATCCGTTTCTTCCCCCTTTTTTTATTTTAGACCGTCAGTCTTAGGCTTTGTCACTCCGTTGTAGGCAATGTCTAGTGCGTCGAGTAACCAGTTGTTCGTCCGCGACGGGGCGGGTTACGAAGAATTGTACCCGTCGGGTTACAAAGATCCGGACGAACTGATCGAGAGGACTTCGTCTGCCACTTCACCGTCCTCAACAAATGAGGATATGGAGTTGGCCGAACCAGAGGAAGGTTCTGACGACGGTGGAGGACCTAGATCTGTTGTCGGGGCTGACGGACTTAGGGAGTTCGTCATGCTACCTGAGTGGACGGTGCACAAATTTGTGTCCACAATTAAGGAGGTTCACTTCAAGACAATTAGGGCAATCTACCAAATACCCGACCACATCCCCATCCGTCTGCCCTACAAATCCGAGAAATGTTATTACGACGGAGTGGGTGATCTAGAGGTGTACGAACAAGCACTAAAGGCCGGACTTAGATTCCCCCTGAACAGATTAAAACGAGAACTCCTCCATTACTTAGGTCTGTCCGTCAGCCAGGTATCCCCCAACGCCTGGAGGGTCTTTATTGCAATGGAGGTTCTGTACGGAGCCATGTCTAATGGCTCAAGATCGTTGACCGTACGGGAGTTCCTCCACTGCTACCGTCCGGATGAGATAGACAAGTCGAGGGGAATGTACAGTTTCGTTCCTAGGAAATCCGTCTTGAAGGTCATTTACGAGACCCCGGACTCCAACCGAGACTGGAAGAGCTGCTATTTCTTCCTGGAAGGTGACGGTTGGATGTGTCACCCGGGGGAGACGGGCTTCCTGCCCGTCGACAGCACATGGGGTATTTTGGACCCGTCCGGTATAGTTCAGTCCGTCGCGTTACGTAGGTAATTTTTCTTTAACTTTTTAATGACCGTCCTAAGTTTTTTTTTTTTTTTTTTTTTTTTTTTTTTTTTTTTTTTTCAGTACGACGGCGTCCACAAGTTGACTTAGAGGAGTACAATTTTTCGGAAAAGATTTTTTCAAAGACGAAGCCAGAGGAAAGGACGTGGGCGAAGCTGGTCAATCTCAACACCGTCCACTGGTACTGCGACGAACCGGAGCCTACTGCCACGACGATAAAGTACGAGGAACGCACCCGTCAGCGTAAGTCCATCACCTCTATTTTCCTTTGCTCATTCGCTTTGAGTTTTACCCGTCTACCCTTGTTTCTACAGAGATGGACGACGCGAAGAGGAGGGCTGCAATCAGAAGTAAAGCCGTCAAGAACAAGGAGACGGACATGGGGCCGATGGGGACGGGCTCGAGCAGGCCCCTGGCGAAGAGACCGATGCCTAAGGTCGACCGTGCACCCAAGAAACAGAAAGTTTCGACGGAGCCCGTCATAGGCCTTATGGCGGAGGGAAAGAAGACGGTGACCCCTGCCAAGCCTGGAGCTGGCAAAGGTCTGATGGTTCCCACTCCGAGCAGTCAGAAGAAACCGCCCGTCCTACTCCGTGAAGATCCAAAATATGCCTTGGGGAAGATCTCTTCCATCATTGGGAGCGAGGACTACGAGGACCTGGGGAACCACTCGACGGAGGCCATGGGGGAGACAGGCCTCTTCAGCATTGCCCAAGTAAGAATCCGTCACCATTCATCTTTCTATTTTCCATTGTTATCATTTTAACTAAGTTCTATGTTGTCGTCAGGCCATGCTCATGACGAAGGGCCTTATGGACCGAGCTCTCCATCATGAGACGGCGCTGGAAAGGGTCCGTGACAAGGCGAGGCAGGCGGAAGAGGAGCTGCTCGAGCTCAAAAATTGGAAGGTGGTGACAGAGAAGAAACTTAAACTGGCGGAGCAGGCGAGGGACGAGTACCAGAGGACGGTGGAGGAACTCAAGGCCGTCTTGGAGGATAAGGAGGAAGAGCTTCGCCTAGCCAAAGAGAAGGCCGTCCAGGAGTATCGTGACTCCGACGCCCTCTTGACGGAGCTTGGAACTTCATACACTGATGGCTTTGAGGATGCCCTCCGTCAGGCCAAAGCTCTATACCCTAAGTTTGACTTCTCAGCCGTCGACATCAACGTCGCGGAGGGTATGTCTGTCCAGCCAGACGCCTCTGATGATACGTCTGACCTTTTCGCAGAGGAAAGGCCCGTCACCGCCGTCCCTGAGCCTCAAGCTGAAGAAGGAAAAACTCCTGAAGCCAAAGACCCCGTTGTCCCTAACGTGTAGCCGTTTACCATTTTTTTTAAGTATTTTGAAAACTCTTTTGGATTTTTGCCCGTCGTATGTAGGGCCATTTGGTATCCGTTGTATTCGACATTCAAACTTATTAATTTAAATGTTTCTTTTAATATCGCATTGATAATTGTGGCGTGTGCTCCGTCTTGATGCTGTAAATACCTGCTTAATTTGATCCGTTCACGTCGTGGACCTTTATGTATTTGCGACCCAGTCGGGTCCGTTCATTTTTGGACTCGTATACATCTTTTAATCCATGGTGGGGTCCGTCCACTTAGTGAACTTGTATAAATTTTTAACCCATGGTGGGGTCCGTCCACTTCGTGAACTTATATAAATTTTTAACCCATGGTGGGGTCCGTTCACTTAGGGAACTTGTAAATTTTTAACCCATGGTGGGGTCCGTCCACTTAGTGAACTTGTATAAATTTTTAACCCATGGTGGGGTCCGTTCATTTTTTGGACTCGTATACATCTTTAATCCATGGTGGGGTCCGTCCACTTAGTGAACTTGTATAAATTTTTAACCCATGGTGGGGTCCGTCCACTTCGTGAACTTGTATAAATTTTTAACCCATGGTGGGGTCCGTCCACTTAGTGAACTTGTATAAATTTTTAACCCATGGTGGGGTCCGTCCACTTCGTGAACTTGTATAAATTTTTAACCCATGGTGGAATTTTTAACCCATGGTGGGGTCCATCCACTTAGTGAACTTGTATAAATTTTTAACCCATGGTGGGGTCCGTCCACTTAGTGAACTTGTATAAATTTTTAACCCATGGTGGGGTCCGTCCACTTCGTGAACTTGTATAAATTTTTAACCCATGGTGGGGTCCGTCCACTTAGTGAACTTGTATAAATTTTTAACCCATGGTGGGGTCCGTCCACTTCGTGAACTTGTATAAATTTTTAACCCATGGTGGGGTCCGTCCACTTAGTGAACTTGTATAAATTTTTAACCCATGGTGGGGTCCGTCCACTTCGTGAACTTGTAAATTTTTAACCCATTGTGGGGTCCGTCCACTTAGTGAACTTGTAAATTTTTAACCCATGGTGGGGTCCGTCCACTTAGTGAACTTGTATAAATTTTTAACCCATGGTGGGGTCCGTCCACTTCGAGGTAGCAGTCTTTTAGTAGTAAGATTACGCGGCAAGGTCCTGAACGTTCCTTCATTAAATTCAAATCTGTAGAAGAAAATACCTGCCCCTTCTTGGGCCTACAAAGGTACTACTAAAAAAAAACAAAAGTGATCAAAAGACTGCTAGTAAGTGCTTCAGAATAATCGAAATCTAGCAAATGTACATAGGGGAATTCAAACGTCGCTTCTACTGGTAGCATTTCCGAAGGTGCTCTGAATTCCATGGATGCTGGAGCTTTCTTCCGTCCATGGTCTCGAGGTGGTACGTGCCCTTCCTACGCCACAATGTGATTCTATACGGTCCCTCCCAATTTGGTCCGAGCTTCCCCTGGGTTGGGTCTTTAGCAGCGCCCATGACCTTTCGTAATACCAGGTCGCCGATCTGGAAATCCCTGTGCCTTACCCTTGAGTCGTAGTTCTTTGACATGAGGTTCTAGTATCGCGCCAATCTCTGTTCAGCTATTGCTCGGACCTCGTCCACCAAGTCTAGCTGGAAGCGCATAGCTTCTTCGTTTTTGTCCTCCGCGTAGCTCTGTACGCGATAGCTGGTGAGGCCAATCTCTGCTGGGATGATTGCATCGGCTCCGTATGCAAGTCGGAACGGGGTCTCCCCTGTGGGTGTCCTTGCAGTCGTCCGATATGCCCACAAGACGCTTGGTAGTTCGTCTGGCCAGATACCATTTGCCCCCTCAAGCCGGGTCTTGATGATCTTCAGCAGTGTCCTGTTCGTGACTTCTACCTGTCCGTTTGCCTGCGGGTGAGCTGGTGACGAGTAATGATTCCGAATGCCTAGCTCTGAGCAGAAACTTTTGAACGCACTATTGTCGAACTGTTTTCCATTGTCAGAGACAAGCACCCTCGGAATCCCATACCTGCATACGATGTTCTTCCACACGAAGGCACGGATGTTTTTCTCTGTGATAGTGGCAAGGGGTTCTGCTTCGACCTACTTGGTGAAGTAGTCGATACCGACTACCAGGAACTTCAGCTGCCTTAGAGCCGTTGGGAAAGGGCCCATGATGTCTAACCCCCATTGCGCGAACGGCCAAGGGGCCGTCATGGGTGAGAGTTCTTCTGATGGTCGTCTGATCAGATTACTGAACCTCTGGCACTTATCACAAGTCTTCACATATGATTGGGCGTCCCTGAGCATTGTGGGCCAGTAGTATCCGGCTCGGATAAGTTTGTGCACCAGAGACCGTGTCCCAGAGTGATTCCCGCAAATTCCCTCGTGGACTTCCCTCATCACATAATCTGCTTCGCCGTGGCTTAGACACCTTAGGTAAGGTCGAGAGAAACCTCTTTTGTACAAGGTGTCTTTGATCAGTACGAATCGCGAGGCCCGGACCTTCAATCTTCTTGCAGCGTCCTTTTCGTCCGGCAGAGAGCCCGACTCTAGGTATTCTTTTAGGGGTGCTGTCCAATCCTCTTCAACATCTATCTCCTGTATCTTCCCCCCGTCGTCAATAAGTGAGAAATTTTGAACAAAGGATAATACCTGTTTAGGCGCATTCATGAATTCTGCGAAGGCTGCTTTTGCTAAACGGTCGGCGCACTCGTTTTCCTCCCTTGGGATCTGAACGAATTTGACCTCGAGATCGGCGATTCGACCTTTCACTTCCTCCAGGTACTTCTTCATCCTCTCGTTCCTACACTCAAAATCGCCATTGATCTGACTGGTTATCACCTGGGAGTCACAATGTATGATCATGTTTCCGACGCCCGCGGCCCTTGCGAGATCCAATCCAGCTACCAAGGCTTCGTACTCCGCCTCGTTGTTGGTCGTAGGGAAGTCTAGTCTTATCATGCACTCGATCTTATCCCCTTCTGGTGTCCGCATAACTACACCGGCTTCTCCTAAGTGCTGATTTGATGACCCGTCCGTGTGAATGATCCACAGTTTCTGTTCTTCAGCCCCTTCGTCTTCCGGCTGGGTGTACTCGGCTATGAAGTCTGCCACTACTTGCCCCTTCATCGAAGTTCGTGGACGGTACCGTACGTCGAATTCGCTTAGCTCAACTGCCCACAAGGCCATTCTTCCTACCGCCTCGGGGCTGCTCATTGCTTTCTTCAGAGGTTGGTCCGTCAGGACTACGATTACATGAGCTTGGAAATAGGGTTTGAGTTTCCGCGCAGCGGTCATGAGGGCAAGGGCCAGTTTCTCCATCCGGGGATACCTTTCTTCTGCTCTTCAAAACGCCCTGCTCACAAAATAGACTGGTCGTTGGGAGCGTCCGTCGTCCCGTACCAAGGCCGCGCTGACGGCTGCTCGCGAGACCGCAATGTAGAGGTATAGCTCTTCTCCTGGCACGGACGGGCTGAGAAGTGGTGGGGACAACAGGTACTTCTTCAAGTCCTCGAATGCTTTCTGACATTCGTCCGTCCACTCGAATGATTTCTTCAGTACTCGGAAGAAAGGCAAGCACTTATCTGTCGCTTTCGAGACGAATCTGTTCAGGGCCGCAACTTTTCCGTTCAAGCTCTGAACTGCCTTCACTGTCTTCGGGGGCTCTAACTCCATTATGGCTCGCACTTTCTCTAGGTTGACTTCTATACCCCTTTGGGACACCATGAATCCCAAGAATTTCCCGGCCGTAACCCCGAACACACACTTGCTTGGGTTCAACTTCATGTTGTACGACCGAAGGGTGTCGAATGTCTCCTGAAGGTCGCTGAGATGGTCGTTCTCGCGCACGCTCTTCACCAACATGTCGTCGACATAGACTTGTACGTTCCTGCCGAGCTAGTGCGCGAACATCTTGTTCATCAACCTTTGATATGTAGCCCCCGCGTTCTTGAGTCCGAATGGCATCACCTTGTAGCAGAAAAGTCCTTGGCTAGTTACAAAAGAGGTCTTCTCCTGATCCTCCTCCTCCATTTTAATCTGGTTATAGCCTGAGAAGGCGTCCATGAAACTCAAGAGCTCGTGCCTGGCCGTCGAGTCTACCAGAGTGTCTATCCTTGGGAGCGGATAGCTGTCTTTCGGGCACGCCTTGTTAAGGTCCGTGAAGTCAACGCACATTCTCCACTTTCCGCTGTTCTTCCTCACCATGACCACATTTGCTAGCCAGTCGGGGTAGTAGACTTCTCGGATAAACCCCGCCTCCAGCAGTTTTCTGACTTCTTCCGCCACCGCTTTGTCCCGTTCCTGTGCGAACACCCGCTTCTTCTGCCGGACTGGGGGGAAGTCCGGGTTAACATGCAGCCTATGGACTATCACTGACGGATCGATTCCTGGCATATCTTCGTGGCTCCACGCGAATATGTCCTGATTCCTCATCAGGAAGTTTGCCAGGTCTTGCCTTATCGTCTGGTTGGCCAGGGTGCTCATTCTTGTCGTCCGTCCGAGTCTTGATTCATCGAGCGTGACTTCTTCCAACTCTTCTACCGGCTCTGCGACGGTCCGCTGCTCGCCAATGCACAAGGTCTGCTGGTGATCCTCCATTTCCAGCATGGCGACGTAGCATTCCCGGGCGGCCACCTGATCTCCTCGCAACTCTCCAATTCCGTACTCCGTAGGGAACTTGATCATCAGGTGGTATGTTGAGGTCGCTGCTTTCCAAGAGTTCAGTGTTGGTCGCCCTATTATACCGTTGTATGCGGATGAGCAGTCGACCACTAAGAAAGTCACGTCTTGAGTGATTTGCTGCGGATAGTCACCGACCGTCACTGAGAGTGTGATTGCTCCTAACGGGAGTATCCTTGTTCCTCCAAAGCCGACCAACGGGGCATGCGTTGGTGTTAGCCGTGCTCTATTTATTCCCATCTGCTGGAATGCTGGATAGTACAGGATGTCTGCCGAGCTGCCGTTGTCGACCAGCATCCGGTGTACGTTGTAATCCCCTACCCTTAAACTGACGACGAGGGCGTCATCGTGCGGATGGTAGAGGCGTCTCGCGTCGTCCTCCGAAAACCCAATAATCAGACTTTCTCTCCGTGCTATCTTGAGTACAGAACCCGTTGTCTGCACATTTTGGACCATCCTAAGATAGGTCTTCCGGGCCTTCTTGGATGATCCCGTCGCTGTCGTGCCCCCTATAATCATTCTTATGTCCCCAATAGGGGGCTTCTGATGGTCGTTTTCCTGCCGGGGGGCCTGTTCCCGTGCATGAGCATCCGTCCTATCTTTATTGACGAACTTCTGCAGTTTTCCTTCTCTTATAAGGGCCTCAATTTGCTGTTTCAGATCATAGCAATCCGCAGTGTCGTGACCGTGATCGCGGTGGAAACGGCAATACTTGTTCCTGGATCGCTTGGCTGGATCGCTCTTTAGCTTCCCTGGGAACGTCAGAGATCCCTCGTCTTTGATCTGCATCAGCACCTGGTCTAGCGGAGCGTTCAGAGGGGTGAATCTTGTGAATCTCCCTCCTGGGGGTTTAGAACGTTTATCCTCGCGCCTGTCTCCCGTTCTTGCTTTCTTCTTTCCGTGGTCCTGCCTGGTATCTTCCGGTCTCTCTCTCTTCCTGGGTTTGTCTTCCCTGGCCGATAGTGCGTCCTCCGCATTCATGTATTTCGTGGCCCTGTAGAGTACCTCGGACATGGTCTTCGAATCGTTTTTGTACAGAGAGAACAGGAATTTTCCCTTCCGCAGGCCATTCGTGAAGGCTGCCACCAAAATTTTGTCGTCGGCCTCATCAATGGAAAACGCTTCCTTGTTGAAGCGAGTTATGTATAACCGCAGCGTCTCGTCTTCCCGCTGCCTGATGCTCATTAGGCATGCTGTAGACTTCTTGTACCTATGTCCCCCTATGAAGTGCGATGTGAATTGGGCACTTAGCTCCTTGAAGGTGTTAATCGAATTTGGCGTCAATCTGCTGAACCAGACCCTTGCAGCGCCCCTCAGTGTTGTAGGGAAGGCCCTACACATGATCTCGTCCGGTACCCCCTGGAGGTGCATCATGGTTTTGAAGGTTTCCAGATGATCTAACGGGTCCTTGATCCCGTCGTAGCTCTCAACCTGCGGCATCCGGAACTTCGGTGGCAGGGGACAGGAGTTGACTGGTGCGGTGAACGGTGAGTCCGTCCTATTCACCAAATCGTCAAGGTCGCTGGAGACGCGCCCCTTGAGGGCGTTCATCATGACCTCCATCTGCTCTTTCATCGCCTGCATCTCTGCGAGGACGGGCGGTGGGGTTGCATTCGTGAGGGAGGGCATGCTCGAATTCCGCTTCTCCGTTCTACTGGGCTCATTACTGCCTTCTTGCTTCTCAAGCCCCCCTCTTTCGGAGCTGTCCCCCTGGTTCTCCTCCTGACCGTTATGTCCTGGGTCCTTCTGTCGCAACTGTTCCTCCAGGTCGTGATTCTGCTTCGTGAGGCGTTCTACTGCAGCCGCGAGGGTCTGAACCTGCCTTTCTAATGTGGTGGGCCTTGGCGGCTCGTCGCCTTGCACGTCGTTGGTGGTAGCCATCGAGCGTGTGAGTACCATGCAACTCTTGTGTCCGGGAGGCGACAATGGCTTAAGCTGTCACGATCGACGCTTCCCACAGATGGCGCCAACTGATGATGCCGAAATGTTCACCAGTGAGATGCACGATCCTTGCAGCTCGAATAACCATTGCCTGAAAGAGAGAACAACACAGAAACACCTTCAATGGGCACCGGTGTGGAGCCGGCCAAACACCCTCCAAAGGTTAAGTCAGAAAATGTTTTTACAACTCTAGAGTGCCAGAGAGGAGTTAGTTACGCGTACCTTTTTATGAGGGTGTTGGGGCCTTTTTATAGTGGTGAGGTCCTGCCTCCTATTCTTGTAGAGCAAGTTTCTCATCCTTGTAGAGCAAGCCTCTCATCCTTGCAGAGCAAGTTTCTCATTCTTGTAGAGCAAGCCTCTCATCCTTATAGAGCAAGCCTCTCATCCTTGCAGAGCAAGTTTTCTGAAACGTGGTGGGCAAGTCTTGGCCTTTGCCCTGTCAGGGGCCCACGCGAAGGATGGGCTCTACCTCATTTGGGCTTGTGGTCGTGGGCCTATTGGGCTCGCCAATGGGCCTATGGGGCTCACTAAGCCTTATCTCATATTTTATCCTCTTCAATGACCATGAATGATAGGAGTCCAACTACACATCATGTTGTGTTGGCCTCAACATACGTTTAGTTCTCGCAGGAGCTCCAATATTAGGCACTGCCAAGAATTAAGGAAGATAGGTGTGACCAACGATAATAAGCAAGCACTGAAGATTTAATGTTGAATGTTAAGATCTTTCGGCTGAAGTTGATTTCTTATACATTTGAAACCAGTAATGTGGATCCATCTATGTAATCCCAATAACTGAAACATATCATTGACTCTCAATCAGAAATGGAATATAGGAAAATTTTGTGTATCACATAGAACTTAGCAAGAAAACATGTTAAGCATATCAAGTTGCATTCTGTGCTCTATTTCCACATGAAAGCTTGCAAGAGCCTCTAGTTCAGGAACCCATTTGCTCTCAACAGTGAATGAAAATATAAGATCCCTTCCTTGGTAATCCGGAAGATGATGCCTAACGGCTGAAGCAGCAGCCTCACTTTGATACATGCAGTTGAAACCACATTCCTAAGCAAAAATAATATATACAAAATATATATAAGACCAATATCAGTGCATTTTTGACAACTTAAATCAACAATAAGTAATTAAAAATGAACGAGCCTTTTTAACTTGTTGATTCATATCAATTGGGGTTAAACTGTGTAACGAGGAAGATGACATTTGGAAACATTAATGCTCGCAAATCCGAGAAATGGTGATTACTTTACTGGGTTTTTTAAAGCATATTTGAGATCAAGCTTCTTACACTCGATGACACTGACATAAGAACATTATCTGGAAAAATGTATTTTCCATCCTGATGAACAAAATGGTATAAATTCAGGTATCATGACTCCAATTTAAATTTGTTAAAATTGTGAGGAATTATTGAAAATAAAGCACCAGCCACCAAGTAATCAAACCGAAAAATAACACTTGCCCCTAAAATTTTTTAAATGTTTATATTTTTGTTAGCCAATATTTATAGAGAATATCCAAAAAATTAAGTCATTATCCTCTCAAAATAGGAAAAGGTAATATGTTTGGAGCCTTGGACTACCGGTAAAAAGATGACATGTATTTATCATGTGCAATGCATGTGACTCATTTAGTTTTTTTTATTTAAAAAAAGAATGTGACTCATTTGGTTGGTTGGTTGACTTAAGTGAATTATGTGTATTGCACATGACAAAGACTAATGTCATCTTTCTATTAGTGATGAAAGTCCAAAGCTCTAGAACATGTTTAGTGTCAAACTCTGGCCTCCAAAATATATGTTAAATTAATGATAATGATGATGGTGATGATATAATATATAATTAATTATAGAAATAGTATAAAATAATGTTTCCTTTTTGCGTAAAATGTAATTATATCTCTCCTATCTTGATTCTTATATTATTATTTTATAATATCATTTAATTTTTAATTGTTTTAATCACATGCTTATGATTTATAATTGATTTAATCACAATCTTAGTCCAATATATTGTCAACAAATTATTATAGAAAGTGTTTCATATAATATTTATGTGGCTTATAAATCATTAAGCAACATAAGACATTTGAATTTAATGTGAGCACATGATGCGCTTATATAATATTCTTTTACATCTAAAAAAATTCAAAGTAAAAATATAAAAAGAATTCTTCAAATCATCTACATATAAATGATATTGACGTAAAAAATTGATAAATTTATATTTTTGTGATATTTATTATGGATCGTATACGTCAAACTCGTGTAGGAAATTTAATTTTAATATTAGAGATAAATAGCCCTTTATCTAATATATTTATTAAATTTCCTATCTCTAATAATGTAGTTTAATGCAATTGGGTTTTTAAAAAAATTAAAAAACTAGGTATAATTTAAGGAAGAGCACCCAAATCCCAGCCTAGGTATAGGAGAATATAGAGAGGGATAGTTTTGGATTATTTATCAGTGTGACATCACTATCAAGTGTGCCTTTTATCTTAGGTCAACTTTTGTGATAAAACTAGGTGTACATTTAACCTAAGAATAATTTTTCAAAAAGGAAAAAAATTGTCAAAAAGGTAAGAAAATCAATCTCAAAGAATACCATAATTTGTATAGGAGATTATATTAACTATAATATTAATTAGAAAATATTATGATATCTGGGATAAATTACAATTTAAAGACTCATGAAAATTATTGAATACTCTAAGAATATCATAAATTATTGAATACTCTCACATGAATTGTAAGTTCCATCATAAATTTAATTAATGGGAACCACAATTATGTGAGAAGAGAGAGTACATATTTATTGTACTCCGGAAATACTCAATAATTACCCAAAGCCTTAAATGTTAAACCCTATATTGTAGGGTAGGGATGGACTATTTAAAAGGAAAACCCTAATACGAATTGCGCACTTCCTTTAGGACAAAGAAAAAAGAATACACAACACAGCCATGTCTGGCTTAAGCCTAAGGAAAAAGCTACAGGCTGGTTTCAAAAGTGTTTGGAAAAAGCTTTCAAAGCCTATGAAGGAAGGGAAACTCTTTATTAAATCAAAACTTCAATCAATGTTGCATTGTGTTTCCTCACAAGTAGAGGGTGAAAATAGTTTTGAGGATGTTCGTGGGGTTCGTGACTTTTACTTGGACATGTTCTTAAGGGATCAGTCTGAGATGATTGAGAATCCTCCTGATGAGGTGTTTGATGAAAATGGTGTTGTACTCCAGATATGGTATCTTCGTACGCCTCCCATGCAAGAATTTGACCAAGAGTTTCCCCATACTTGTGCTTCTGCTGCTTAGATTTATAATTATGATAATCAGCTTTATTGTTATTGTTAGATTTCTTATCTACTTACATCATGAGAATTTAAGGTTTTTCATGCTTCTTTTCTTTTGTGGTATTTGGGGAGTGTTTTTCCATGGTCTTTAGTTCATCTTTCACGTGTTACTAATTAGGTTGCATTTAGATAGCTTATTTTTTGTCAATTTATTTTACTATTTAGCTTATTTTTGTTACTATTTATGGACTCCACTACATTTTTTAGTACTATTCATAGGTTACACTGTACTATTTCAGCTAATTTTTACTTTTTCTATAGTACTTTTAGTAAAAAGTTTTCAATTTCAGCAAAATAAGCGGATCTTAAATAGACCCTATCTATTTGGATGATTAATTTTGCCAACTTATTTTACTATTAGCTTATTTTTGCTATTATTCATGGGTCCTACTACACTTTTTGATACTATTCATGAGTTTTATTGTACTATTTCAACTAACTTTTACATGTTCTACAGTACTTTAACAAAAACTTTTCAGTTTTAGCAAAATAAACGGATCTCAAACAGACTCTAAGTATGGGTTTTTGGATACTATTTAGAGATTAATATTAAGTATTGGTTATATAGTATATTTTTAATGCCTTTCTCTTGATTATTATTATTATTAATTTTCCCTGCTTTGCATTCACATATATTGCACCACTTTGGAGTTTGGAAATTGTTAATTTGTTACCAGTGTTTTATACGTAGATAGATGTGCTGGTTTTATTTTATATGAATTGAAATTATATGTGTGTATATATTTATATATAAAATGAATTACGTAAATTTCAGCAGCAGCATCTGTTTGCTTAATAATCATGCAGTTTATTTTTTGCACCACTTTCTGACTTTCATTGATTTGTTATAAAATCATAAACTAAGGCCGGGGTGGTATTATAAAATCATTAAATAGTCTTGTGTTTGTGTGTGCCTACTAACCACTTCGTCCCTTGTTCCTATTTACAGTGAGCTTATTTATGCGATTTTTTTTTTTTTTTTTTTAAATATCTCTAGGAATCGTACCATCTTACCATTGGGATAGTGATTTTGAGTTGACACGCATTTATCCAAATCTAATTTTATCTACTAAAATTATATCATCTGCAAAAACATACATCAAAGAATTATAGGTGTCCTTATATAAATTCATGTCATATAAGATTATAAAGGTTTTCAGCTAAGTTGGACCAAAACAATATACCAAATTTGTAAGACTTTGAATTTCCTAGAAAGGCGGCACGCCATCGACTTCATACTTTAGTGGTCCTCCAAATTTTGCTATTCATTTCTTTGAGCTATTAATAAAACTTATAATTTTTTTTTAACTCGCGTCTTTTGTCATAAAGTTCAATTTAGATTGGCATTTACTGTCGAATGGCTAAATCTTGTCTTTTTTAGATGGAGGTAATCCCTCCATGTTATTTTGGGTTTTTCTTGCCCAAGTTGTACGTGCAATATATTTCTCCTTCACTTTGTTTTATTCAAAAGAGAAAATCCATATTCAAAAGAAGAAAGAAATCCACATAAAGTGTTGTGGACTCCTAATATTACAACTTACAAGTATAAATAGAAACAATTATTAGAAAGCAAGAAAATCTATCATGCATTATATCCGAAACATGTATCCACTCTCTCAATACCACCTTGTAGAAAAGCTTTGCATAGTTCTATCTTGTGCTAACTAATTGGCAGGCATGACAAGTTATTCACTAGATGTTTTCTCCGCACAAGAACCAATTTCACAAGTATTAAATATATTGCCTCTAAAGATTTCTCTAAATTAACAACTAACAAGTAACGTTTACTCTCTAGTCAAAAACAATGCATTAGAAATTGTCACTGTTTGTACAGTGTTTGATTTTCCAAATTTTTAATGACTGTTCTTCGTTAATTACAACCGTAAAACACAATGAAGCCTGACTCATGCAAGCCTTACGGCCTGCTTATAGTTATATCTTCATCATTCTGGTGATTGCTAAAAAGAAACTCTGCCATGATAGTATTCTGCCTGACATTCTTCATTATATGTTCTAAGATTTTATGGTCTACATGCTAAACAAAACTGAGAAGAATAAAAATTGGTTTACATACAAAACAAAACTGACTGCATATAAAGAAAAGATGCATATCAGTATCCAAGGGCCTTCTTTTAACTTAGCACAAAAATAAAATACTAAAAATGAGGCAATAAATCACATTCATCTCATTGGGCAGGTATGAGGAACCTCAATGCTGGTGCGTCCCTAGCATCATCAGGACCTCCACATACTTGTTAACTAACAAGAGATAAAATTTTGTTATAATTCCACACTTAACACTTCTTCAGGCAACAAGACCCTGAAAACGGCGTAATGATGATTTAAGCTTTTTTCTCCCTGCAATCTGTGAACACTGCCCAAGGCACCAGCATTAGGATTTGGGAAAGCATAAAAAATGCGCCTAATTCGTTGATGGACAAGTGCCATTGCACACCTATTAAAGATAAGAGGCAAGGTATAAAAAATTGGATATCTTTAAAAGAAGAAAAAAAAAAATCAAGCAATCCATAAAAATATACAAAGACTTTGGTAGAGTGAATCAATAATCATTTTCTGACAATGATGATATGATTAGAACTGAAATCTTATGTGTACATTATTATCAGTCGGAACTTCCATTGGAGACCTTTAAATCACATAATGTCCAGCATTAATGTAAACAAAGTCTTCTTTCAAAAAATTTGGTGTAGATTCTTTCCATCACTTTTGTTAGGGTCCAGAGAACAAAATGTAGAAGAGATTTTGTAACAATGCTGTGAGAATTATTGTCTTTTTTTTAGGTGGGGGAGGGAGTCAATAAATGATATCAAGAGAACTCAAAAGAAGGAAAATTTGTTTCATCAGCCAGAATGACCTGAGCCTGAGCAACTTATAACCAACTTATCTCAATTGCAACCTTCTGCTTGAACCAAAAAGGCTAAAAGATGATGATTAATACTTGCAAACTTCTGCTTGAGCCAATAAGGCTAGAAGATTATGAATAATACTCACAACATTCAGATGTCAAGCAGGCCAAGATGAATTATGCTTAGGCTGCTTTCACAAAGCATCACAAGACTCAACCAAACGTGAGAAATTAAAAAAAAATGGATAACAGCCTAAAACACTCAAGTACTTACGATTAGTTGTATTCATATCTATCAACTAAATTTAATTTCTAACCCATTGAGCAGCATAAAGCAATTGATTGAGAGCAGTGCCACGTCCTTTGCTGACAGCATAGATAGATTGCACAAGTAATAGAGACAAATATTCATTTTACCAACAAAAGATACCAAACAGTAGGTAATGCACTCACATTAATCCATATTCAAGCAGCTGATACTTGATAACAAAACACCCAAGAGCTATCTTATATAACCCTTAGAACAAACCATACTACTCTTAGCGGAGTTGTAAAGTCATAAAAGCTACAAAAAGCTGTCTTACTTTTGAGAAAATAAAATATGTCCAAAAAAAGAGGGAAGGTTTCTTGTGTCTGGCAAACTTACATTGTGCATGGCTCCCAAACAAGGTAGATGTCATACCCAGTACATAGATAAGGTCTGGCCGCTACAGAATGACAACCTTCAGTAAGAGTATCCAGTTTCTCAGTGTCCTCAACCTGAAATAGTGTAATATTTGCTGACATATAGCTTTTAACACTATGAATCTTCAAAAGAAACATATAAAAAAAATTTTCAAGGGAATTGATGCTGCCTAGTGCCTCAGAAGTTCTGTTTCCACAGTTCTACCTGCTATGGAAGCAGATAACACAGTTCTAACAATGACAGGCCCCTCATACAGAAATAGTTTAAAATATCTTATAAACGCAAAGGTATTGGAGGACCTTTCAGGAAACTACAAAATCCACCCAAGAGAAAAATAAAATAAAAAACTTATTAAATAGCATGAATTGTTCCATACGGGAGATGATAGCTTTCTCTTTGTTTTCAAAAAAAAATCCATAAACATGGTATTTCAAACCCAATACAATTCAGAAGATTTCTTTTTGTTTAAAAACCCTCTTTTTAAAACCAACATAGATATATATTTTAAGTATATAAGGCACAGCAACAAATACTAAGTGCACTCTGTATATGTTTTGCCTGGAGCAGCCCTATTTACTGGATTCTAAAATTGGCCCAATAGAAAGTTCTACAGTCCAAACAGAGATAAAGGTAACTCACATTTTCAAGATTGACTTTTTGTCTTTTTGCTGGAGAGCTGGTGGAAGAATGCATATGATCCAATTCAAAAGACTTATCTTCATTGTCACCCAAATCAGGGAAAAGTTGCCTATCTCTAGCAGCAGAGCATTCAATCGCTACAATAGCAGCATGCCGTAGAGGGTGCCAACAAGAAGAATTTGGCATATATAATTCTTGCTCAGACCACCGCCAAGGGTATAAACAAGAGGCACCAGTACATAATTGTTTGAGTTTGCTGGTGGAACCATTTGAAGGTAAAGTGTCATGGGTTATTATTCTATTGGAATTGGATTGAGAAATGCAGGTATCTGGCTGTTTAAAGGAGCTGGTTTGATTGTTAGTGGGAATATTCCAAGAGCAAATTTCATCACGTGCACTTGCAATCACTTTCTTAACTGAAGGATCCACTATCACTGCAGCATTGGTTACCTGCAAAGCAGAGCAAAACAGGCAGATAAATATTTAAAAAATATATATATATTAATTAATTAAAAAATTTGATCATAGCCTCAGCCAGTGGTGAGGCTATGATGATTTGTACTCTTGATGATTTTGAAGCACTGCAAAGATTGACTGGGATTAATTCATAAGGTGTCATACATCTTCAAATACAGTCTGCTTTATCTCTTTTTAAGTACACTTACCTATTTTCAAATCCCCATTGTGTTAACCACGTCTCTTACCCACCAGGATATGTGATCCCCCCACTTTTGCCATCTTTAGACTAGACTAACTACATTAAGAACCCAACAAAAAAGAAATAAGCTCATCTCACATTCTCTCACTCTCTACCTAGAAGGAGACTGCTCAACTTGGATATTCTCCACCTCATCAAACTAATCTGATGCATCAATTGAATAAACTCTCAAGATCCATGATAAGCATATTACAAACCATTAAATATAAGATTTACTGAGTGAGACATAGATTAAGAGCTCGAGCAACCAAACCCAACTCAAATTTTGTATCTATTTATTGTCTATATACTCCCATTTTATATACTTAAAACAACCTTTTTATGGACATAAACCTGTTTCCATGTAATACAGAGTTATTGTCTAATATACTCCCAACCCATCAGTCTGCACCACTCAAAGAAGGTAAGACATGACCAAAATAGCCCCAATTCAAACAAATAATGCTACCCCAGTTTTTTTTTTTTTTTTAAATAAAACCAAGTATAATAAACTATCCTACCCCAGTTTAACTTGGCTAGAGAAAACCAAATGAGAAATTAGTCTGAACTTGAACACTATGAGCTTATGCTTGGTCAAGTAGTGGAACAGGTAAATTACTCAACTAATGGGAATGGATTCAGTTGAATAACCCAATCTATTAAAGTCAAATCATCCCTAAGACACATATAGTTTAAGAAAAGATGAGTAATATACCAAGCCATCACCAGATTTTGCCAACTCAACAGCAAATCTCATGAAGCTGAAAACTGATTGTGAGTCCTCTTCGTTAAATCCAGTAATGCCATCAATATTGCTGTACTTGAAAGAAAAAACCAATAGCAGAAGCAAGTCAGGATGTTACTCGAATATGTGTGTGTGTGTGTTATATATGCATATATCGATAGAGATATCCCAGGATTATACCTAAAAAGAAGATAAAAAGTTATCAATGAAGCCTATGCCAAACACTAAACTAGAAAATAATTATTAATTTCATGTAACATTCACCTATGTCATCAAGCACCATACTAGGATAACTAAAATGCATGACCAAATACCTTTGAACAAAAATGTTAATATTATTGCAAAGGGCTTACTAGGTTGGTGGATGATATGATGTTGGCCAAAGCTTGCATTGTTCTTCCCACTCTTCTTTTGATGATGCGGGAAATTTGCAAACCTAAAAGATTAAATTGAAGAGTAAAACATATTAGTCTTAACTAGACTTGAGTACTATATATATATAAGTTATTTTTCAGTAAAAATAATTGTAAACAAGCATTGATATAGAAATTGATAAAACAGAAAAAGAAGACCCACTTTTGTAATAAAAGCACTCAACTGGTAGGAATTGACAAGCTCTCGAACATCATGTTGCATGGTGTCCAAGTGACTGTCATTTTCAGATGCTAGACATAAGATGACTAATAACTCAGTTTTCCCTATCAAGTCAGTTACATTTCACCATTATATTCTGAAGACATTGAAGTAAATAAATAAATATATATATATATAAGCATTGCATAAATAAATACCTCCTTCAAGCTGCTTTTTGCGGATCCGCTTCACATGGCGGAGATTTTCTAGTGGCGCTATCTGATTTAATCGCCTAGCAAAGATTCCACACAAAATTTTATTAAATACAATTCGCAACTATACATTATAGTATAAGAATGATGTTTATTTTTGTATCAGCACATGTTGCCCATATACTAGAATGTAACATTTGGATTACAAAGAACAAAACAGTGGAAATTAGAAAGTAACTAACCTTATAAGAGTGTTAGCAAGCTTTGGGTCAATGATTGAAGCAAAAACATTCACTATACATGCATACAAAGAAACACAAAATATAAGTTTATGGAAGATAAAGATTGAATGTATGTATTGTATTGAATAATAAAAGCAGAGATAGAGACAGAGTAGTATGTATGAATGGGGGGATTGGTAAAGTAAAGTAACCAGTGGGTTGTTGTTGGTTGGGCGGTATGGGAGGCTTGTCTGGAATGTAGAGGATTTGCCACATATCTCTATCTCTATCTCTATCTCTATCTGTGTCATTCTTCTTCATTTCCCAAATTGTTGGGAGCTCTTCTGCTCAATACCACCTAGAATTTGAACTATCAAAAATCAAAATAATAGAACTTAAATTTAGGAAATTTAGCACTTCAAAAGGAATAGGCTAAACTTCTACTCATAATATGGCTCAGCAATAGCATACTCAAAAACTGGAATGATGTTTGATTAAAGGAAAATCGAACAATATCATTATCAACTATTGCAAAAATGGTAGAAGAACGAAATATAAAATAAATGAAAGTTTTCCATTACGTTTCTTCGTTCTTTTACAATTAACAAAAGTTTCTATGGAGGCGTAGCTGTAGTCGAATTCAATTCATACAGTATGTTATAAATTGTTAACATCACCTCATAACATTGTTTCATAATCAAGCCAATAACCAAGCCTTTACTACAAATATATTAAACAGAAACGGATATCAATAGAAAAGGGGAAGAGAGAGAGAGAGAGAGAGAAATATGTGTTCAAAAAATGATAAAGCAAATGCTGAAAATCACAGAGTTAGTTTTAGCTACTGTTATATGAGTTGTAATGATAGAGAGTTATACGAGTATTAGAAATAGATGAAGATAGAATAATAGAGAATTAGATCAATCTCAATCTCAATTTCTCTTTCCTTCTATTTCTTTTTCTTTCTGGTTTAGTGTATTATTCCATT
Organism: Quercus agrifolia; assembly: GCA_029955455.1. NCBI lineage: Eukaryota > Viridiplantae > Streptophyta > Magnoliopsida > Fagales > Fagaceae > Quercus > Quercus agrifolia. The sequence goes on along the minus strand of JARQAD010000007.1, from coordinate 432,551 downwards.
TACTGCTCTTTCTAAAAACAACCAAAGGAACTCTCAAAAGCAATTCAAACAGTAAAAACAAAGAAGAAAAAACACTCACCTTGCTTGGGTCTGTCTTAGAAGCTAGCGGCAAGGCAACAACTGAACATTTGGGAGAGAAAAAACAAATAGAAGAGAAAGTGGGTTAGGCCCTTTCAAACCCTAACTTCAGAAAACACTACCAAAACCACCATACAGACTAACAATGGTGGAATGGAAGCTATGGGAGAAGAGAAGGCAGTGAACAGTGGAGGGTAGCTGTCCTGTGTTTGAAAGAAAAGAGAGTTTTAGTGTGGTTTTCGGACTATATATGCGCCGGGTGGGGGGTGGGTTAATGAAGGTGTGTTGGGCCAGTGTGATTTGGTCTATGTGGACCTTTCTAACTTGGTGGCCCAGTATCCGTAAAGGGAACTGGGTAGGGCACCAATGAATTGGGTCCGGTAAGGAAAACAAAATAATGTACTAGTATTTGATTGGGTAGGGGTAGGGCACCCCCACATCCGGTGGTGATCTATTACTATATAAACAGATTTTACTGCAGCAACATTTATTTATATCTTAGAACACTATTGTAAGAAAACGCCCTATTTTGCATTTTGCTACAACCAATGAGTCCAATACCATATTGTTAAAAAAAAAAAAAAAAAACACCCTATTTTGTTCCTACTTCTAATCTTCAAGCAAGTTTCGTTCAGTACCCAAAAAAAGCAAGATTCTGGGCTTAGATTACTTTTTAGTTTTTACAATGTATATTGCATACAGACAGTCATTCACACATTCAAGCAAATATTGTACAAGTTCCTCTCAAGTCAAGGCACATACACATAAGCGGAATACAGCAAATATTTGTTGGCCATGTATAGGATTAGCAGGTGGCAGCACTAGGAATTTAACACACTTAAAATTTAAAATTTAACATAATAGTGTCTCTTTTCATGCCAATCCTCTTTTTCTTTACTACTACGAATTTCATTTGGAAAGACAGAATAGGAAGTCTTTAGTTATAGAATACAACAAGTCTACATAATAAAGGCACACAGTTTTAGCAAAGCCCACAAAACAATCTTTTCCGAATTGATGACCGATGCACAGGGACAACATTACAAATGGCAATTGGAACATCATTCTAAATCCAAAAGTTGTTGATCCAGTAGTCATGACTTCATTTGTCCCACTCCGAATCCAAGAATTGTGGATCCACCTTTGATGGGAGCCCCACTGTGCGTCTTGAGTCTCTTGACGGATGATTAGTTAACCGGTCCCAACCCAAGATGTGGGGCAAAGCAAACTGCAAAACAAACCAAAGTGAATGTTGACCTCAAGAGGTTAATTACATAGGAAGAAGTACTTCTAAATGATTTAACACCTCACTCAGCATTTTAAAAAAAAATAATAATACCTATTGTTGAGTAAAGTAAGTTTGACCTATATCAAGAAATAATGTACTTATGTCCAGATCTAAGGAATTAATCCCACCATTGAGGATTGGAATTATTATCTTCAGAGTGTTTTCATCATTATGATACAACCTTTTTCTACATTTCTCCCACTTAATCCATATTATGAATTATGAGAACCAATGGTTGCACAATGCTTCACAAGTACTGAGTTTCACTAGTTGCCAAACTTCACAAACCATTTCTTCATGTGCGCATGTAGCAGCCAATAGGTAACTTTGTCTATTTCACTAAAGATGGTGATAAATTTATTTCAATGCAGTGAATGTCACCCCAGCTGTCATGAATTCCATGATCACTATTATCCTATAAAAGATATTCATATTGCCATGATTTCAATTAACTGAATAAAAATAAAAACTGAAGGAAAGGGTAAAGTGGATAAAGTTTTTATTTGGTCATACGCTGCAAGCTGTCTTCATCACTGCAAATTCGGCAGTTGTGACAGGAACAGTGAAGAACTCTTTGGTTTTAAGAATATTGTTGACAACATCTGCCAAAAAGAAGAACATATATAATTGGGAAAAAAAAAAAAAAAAGAAGGTTAATAATTCAAAAGGAAACTGTGGAACTAATAAACTCAGGCAAACAATATGACAAAAAAATATGTCTCAAAACTTCTGCAGTTGAGTATAAATCCACTTATCATTTGTAGCCAAACCTAATCTCAATATGAAAGCATGAACCTGGTATGTCTATCACTGCACATCAGCTTCACTCACTCCTAACGTCCCTAGACATTGCAACAATGTCCCAAAGAATCCTAATTTTCAAAGTTGTTCTAGGGATATGATTCATAATCAATGGCCATTAGAACAACTACCAGAAACACTCTCCAATCCCTCAAACTAACATAATTTATTTTCAAAATGTACATATTTCTGCTCTAACATACAATCCAAAATATCCCTAGAGAGGTAATATTAATAAGACGCAGCTCTCCAGAGCTCCAATCATAAATAAACAAACATCAAGTCTAGACATTATCACCCAAAGAACAACAAATCTAGATAGAATTATGTATAAGAACGAGCTTTGATACAAAAACTGATGTAGCACCACTTCAACGAGAACAAAAATAAAACAAACTCAGGAATCAGCACCTAGGCTTGCTTGGAGTCAACACCAAGTAAGAGAGAACAAAACCTACGAATCATCACCTAGAGTTAACTGAAATCAGCATTTAGAAGAAAATTCCAATAGAAATTTTATTGCTAAAGTTAGCAAACAGTAAGACAATACGAAACTCCAGGTTCTTTCAATCAAGTCCTAGATTTTTTTTTTAATAGGTTTAAATAGAGTACAGACTTATTATCTTAGTAAGGAAAGAAAACAGTTCTAACTCTACTAACCTAGTAGGAAAAGGAATTTAATCCCTAAACCAAGTAGGACAAGAATGTAAGGTTTAACCAATTACAGATAGTATATAAAATAAATTCTAGACACCAATTGATTAGGACTTAGGCTTAAGTAGTAGCAGGTTCCATCCACAAGGTCACTGGTTGGGTTATCTTTTTGTGTCTACATCCATAAGTATACGTAATTAAAGATTGTAACTTATATCCACACCACAGTGCCAGTTCCATACCTGGATCTCTTAACTCGGAAGCAGCCATAGAGTACAATAGGGGCTACAAGACAGAGAATTAGAGAAATTTTTTCTTTGCTTTGCTTTATTATTTTCTTTTATACTTTCTTATTTCTTAATCTCTAATTTGAGAAACTAGGACCTCCAACTCCTTACTACATGTGTTTAGTATTTACCTGTCTGGCAATATTACCATTGCATAAAAAATGGTGACACAATAATTTCATATTTAAGGAACATGACTAGCAGCATCATGCACTTGCATAAACTGTGTACGCTTACACTGCACAAAATTCACTGTTCCTTTAGTTGCTCTATGGCTGAATAATAAATGTTCTTCCAACATAAAAATGGCATCAATGCAGTCAAGCATAGCACAATATATATCTTCTTTAATCCTAAACCCAAATGAACTAAATAATGGCACAATAGAGATGCTTATAACAACTACCCCACAATTTAGCTATAAAAGTAATTCATGCAAAAAGCAGATGAAGGAAAAAAATGTAGCATATTCAAGCTATTCAAAGTAAAATGCAAATATGAGCAGAAAGAGTACTTACTCAAAGAAATAAGATAGCCAGTACCATCTGCATGAGCCTTGATTGTTAAGCTCTTCCTGACTTGACCCGCATTACTGCAGCATAAATTGCTCATCAAGACTAAGCACATACTTTTTATCATATGGAATTAAGATAGAAAAAAGGATGCTTGCACAACAAAACAATAAGATGATGCCATCTGAACAACTTCGTTTAATCACAATATAATTCTTGGCCATCACAAATTAGGTCTACAGATTACAAATGTTTCCATGAGAGTAGTATGTCAAGGAAAAAAAAGTCAACCTTGATAGCATTGATGGATCATGGAAGAATTCACAAGAATCTTTTGGACCCAAGCTTATCATAGACCCTACCTCTGTTGGAGACAAAGCAAACATCTACAAAACATCCACTAAATTGGTCAGTTAAGCCGTATGGAGACACAGCATGTATCAGCTAAGAGGTGCATAAAATTAGTCATGTGTCAATCATTATGGCAATTAAACAACAAAACAAATGGAGGGGTAATTACCAAAGGGAGGGGGGGGGGGGGGGGGGGGCTAAGAAAAGTTACCTGTCTCTTCTCATTATCATACTTGCGCTCACCAATAGCAGGTAAGAACTTCATCATCATGACACCGCGGCGATCAACTACAAGACTACCAGACTATGCAACAGAAAATATATAAATGAGGAGAGGCATTATTCAACTCCACAGAAATAGGACTTGAATAATTGTAAAAGCAACCAAAAAAACAATCATACATCCAACTTGGTGAAAGTTGGGAGAACAGGAGTCACAGACAGTGCAGCTTTGCCCTTATAAACCGAATATGGAGCAAATATTCGATCTGCAATATATCCTGCAGGTTTAGTTCCCAATGAACAAGGATGATCAGACCATAATCAATCATTTGATTTTTTTTTTTTAAAACAAAAAAAAACAAAACAAAACAAAAAACAAAAAATAAAATAAAATAAATGAACAAAATCTTGAAAGTATTCCACATAAATGAATTAGAACCTTTAGCAGCAGAATTCTCTCTAGCATTTGATATCCCAGCCCGAGATGTAAAAGCATACAACCGTGAAGCATCTTTAACATCACCAGCTTTCCCATATAACAGTTTTTCAGACAACTGGCTCCTGTGGTTAATAAATGGAAAGAGTATTCATTGAAGATTTATGCGTTTAACTCAAGACTGCAGCTTACATGTGTCAAAGTTAGTGAAATTACTAAGATATAACAGCATCTAAATTACAGAGATAATTAATTTTATTGCAATAGTTTTTTTTTTTTTTGGGGTGGGGGTGGTTCAAAACAAATCAAATTCTTGTAACAAACTATCAATAAAGCCATTTTAAGTCCCACAAAAAACAACTATTACCCATGGAAAAGAGTGTTTTTGTGCAAAAGTGACAGCATTCACACAATGCAGGGTACCTATTACTTAAGGCGAATACATAATGGCAAGCAATTATAGCCTACCAACCATAAGAACAATTTAACATGGTACGCAGAAAATGTGAATAACCAAGGTTTAGGGATCTACATCAACAATAATAACAACCAATTCTTGGTCCCAAAATTTTGAGGTCAGCTATGGATTTTCAATGGACTAACCAGGATCAACCACATTTACACCATTCTATTCTCTCTGAAGTCATCCTATGCAGCATTGCTAGTAGGGGACTCCCCAACATGCATCCTTAGTGGATTCAAACATAATAAAGTGATTGAATTTTACGGGATGCAATAAAAAAATTCTACACCCCCCCCCCCCCCCCCGGGGTATTATGCTTACTCATTTCAACTAAAAATGTGAGAAACCACAACGTGCAAGCCTCTTGCTACTAGAAAGAACACAACAATTAGTACCTAAAATTAACCATTCACTCAGTTTCAAGGTGTGGAATGAAAATAAATGAGGTTACAATCTAGACCGTGTATAGCTAAATAGCCCTACAGCATCACAAAACTTTAGAATTCGTATTACCCAAACAGAAACAGTGGATGAGCAGCCCATTGCAACTAAATTATTAAACTGTGGCTACTCAATGAGTGACCATGTATAGCTAGTAATGGCTATAGCATCATAAAAGTTCACAGTATATAGAGAAAGCACAGGCATCAGAAGTTACAATCTTGACCACCCAAAAAATGGACAAAATTTTGTTTGTATTACTATTTGGGGTAATCGGAGTGGATGATTTTGGCGAACGAAAATCCCAATTCCGGGACACCGAAAGCTTGAATTTTTGAATTTTGTTTAGATAATCGGTGCGGTGGGCAAACAAAGAATGAAAAGACAAAGAGGGCAGTACAACTACGAGTAAAAATGGGTGTGAGTTTGAAAAACAAAGGTTTGGATTGAAGGTAAGATTTAGTAGTCTTGAAGAAATTGATACCTGGAAGGTAAAAGGCGCGCTAGCTTCATCATTTTCAAACACTTACTCTCAGTCTCAGTATCAGTCTCAGACCGATTTTCTTTCGAAGGATAAACTCTGACACACTGATTTTGATTTTGGGACTGTATTTACTATTTGAGCGGTATTTTATTAGTTACTTTTTTTCAATAATACATTTTGCTGCTTGCAAGTTACCATTGCAATTTCATTCTCAAAAAAATAAAAATAAATAAAATACTATTGCAATTTAGGCTTTGTTTGGTTCTATGTAAATGGATTTTCAAGTGTAAAATAATATTTTCCAGCGAGGAAAATACTGTCCATGTGTTTGGTTGCATTGCAAAAAATATGACAGAAAACAATTTCTGGTATTTGTCTTGGACATAAATAGTTTTCTCATATATATTTTCTCATGTTTGGTTTGTTCATAAAAATTACATAAATAATAGTGAATTCGATCCTTCCTGTTTACACACTCAAATTAACATACAGAGGTAAACATCCGATAAATATTTTCATAATATATAGATCATAAGTATATAAATGTGACATTCATCATTGGAGTTAAGCCTCCATGGTTTACAAATATGATTCCTACAACAAGTCCCCGAACATTACACATGTACCAACCATGCTTACACTGAAGACACGTAAGTTGGGTCATTGTATCATCCAAAGTCCACAAAATACTACATCTTACAATAAAGGTATGTAACTGTTATTCCTTGGAATATAACAGTCCACAAAATATACGTACCACCATTATAAGTCCAATATAAGTAATACATACATCCCCTACTTATACCAACCAATGTTTATAGATTACATCAATGGTTTCCCCAGCTTTGTTTGCATAATTGTGATCTAAATTTTGATCCATAAAGTTGGTAAGTTGAGTTTTTGTGAAGAGAATTAAGTTGAATGAGTGGAACCATGTTAGAAGGAGTGTGGGTTCCTTTTTTGGAAAGTACCCGAGTCCATTGATGACAAGGGATCTTGGACCTCCAAGGGTGAATTGTTGGACTGGGTCCAGTTCTCTGTGTCCTATTGGGGTCGTTATATGAACCAGTTTATGCACAAGTCACATAAAGCTCCTTAAGGAAAAAAAACGATTTCCTCATAAGTAATAAAATACCATTGTAAGTGTTTTGGTGTCATAAAATGACATTTTACTCTTACAAAAATAAGTAAAATAATTATTCATAATATTCACAATGAGAAAGAGATCGAAATAGAATATTCGAGACTTATCTTTTATTGTGTGAACATTTAAAAGAGTTCATTCACTTGGTACCCCGAGCATGACGTCGTGATACCCCAAACGGGATGTCGTGGTTCCAGGGGTACTAGGCTTGTAATCCATGGAACCCAGAATCTCTGGTTCCTTGAATTGTAGAATCTTTCTCCATGCTTATTATGCAATGGAGTGTTGTCCTTTAACTTTACCTCTATAGGTCTTGCATAAAAACAACTATACAATACACATATCTTCAAATAATTGTTAGTTTCTCAAATTATGATATACATTCTAATACATATACATATATGTAAATGAATTTTATAAGAATGAGTTAGCCACGAGAATCTTGGCCTCAATTCTCATAGGCTTAGTGCTTTTGCACAAGACTTGTAGGATTTGGAACTCTAGTCCAAGTAGCTTTGCTTGGGCATTGCCTTCCAAGATAGTCAAGTGAGAATGATTTTATGGGAGAGAGTGATATCTGATGTGTGTATGTTTTGGCATATGTTTCTTTGGAGGAAGTGATATTTTGAATGATCTCAAAGATATGAGACAAATTCCTTCACCTTGACTCTTTTATTTTGTTCCTTTTCTCTCCCCTCTCCCTTGCTGGGCTCTTAAAGCTCTAAGGATTATCTTTTTGAACATTTGAACTCTCCCATTTTTCCTCCATTTGAATCCCCTTTTTCCCTCATTTCTACTATGCTTTGGTGTTCCTTTTATAGTGGACATGGTTTGGTACCTCGAGCGAGGACGTCCCTGGTTTGCTAGGTAAAACCATGTCCTCTGGAACATGAAAATGTGCATTGGACAAAAACTTAGCTTAATTAGGCAATTATAACTCAAAATGGGCATTTGGCTTTAATAACAAATGGAAGATTTCTTCTTGGAAAGTCAAAGAAGTGGGTGGATTGCCCAATGCAATAGATGACAGCTTTGGTTGAAAGTGACAATTGAGAGGAAATTGTGGGGAGATGTCATGCACATGGAGAAATTGAGTTTTCCATTGATTCATGCATTCCAAGCAAATATATGAACCAAGGGAAACAGTCGAGATCCTCTTTTCACCAGAAATCACTCTCCTAACGACCAAACCACTTTTCCCTTACTATCCACTCGGAATCCCTTGGGTTACAAAGATAATTTCTGGTTTTGCTGGATTTTTAATGGCTTTTTGCTAGAAATCTAAACATACACCTTGGCTTTCCCATATGTCAGCCAAGGTCCTCTTTTCAAGACTTCAAAAGGACACATCAAGGTCTTAAGGCCTTGATGTTCTTGCTACATATCCTCTGGCCTGACCAAGATCCTTGTTGCATGTCCTCTGGCTTGACCAAGTCTAGGTCCTCTTCTTTTATTATTATTATTATTATTATTTCTTTCTTTTTCCTTTTTTTTGGGACTTTGGGTCTTCATGGTCCTTCTTAACTTCATGAATTGGGTCTTCTTTTGTTAAGGCCTATGGTATTTCCTTACTTTTCATGGAATGAGCTTTCTTGTGAAATTTTATTCCTCAACAGAAGGTCTTAGGATTTTCAAGTATAAATTTTTGTGTATGAAAATGTGAGGTGATTCTCAACTTACCAATTTGAGGATTGAAAGCAAGGGGGTGGTGGTGTGATCATTAATGGTTTATGCTAGTTATCCCATTGATTTAGTGGAGTAGATTTTTGTGTGAAGGTGAAATCTCGATTGACAATGATATTACAAATTTTGTAATATAGTCTTTATAAATTGAAGCTTCAACTACATGTACCGGTCTCTACCAAGTGAGTAAGAGGTATTTGATTTTTAATGAATTATTTAATGAATACAAGATTATTATCCGAATTTATTATAATGACTCAAACCAGTAGTAAATTTGATGGCATGGTGGTGTAATTCAAAATCATGAGAATAATAAAATGAAATAATGAAAATGATGAAATTAAAAATATGTAGAAGTAATAAAATAAATTTCTGATAAAAAAAAACCCTTTTAATTATTTGAACAAAATGAAAATTATTATGTGAAACATGCCTAAAATTAACATTTTTTAACCGTTATTAGTTAGAAAAGGAAGGATAAAGCTTGTTTTGTGATGGATTTTATTATAGAGAAAGCTTAGGCAATTTGGCCTAACTTTTATGTAGCAAGAGCATGTGGCTTAATATCAAGAGTGAGCCTAATAACTAACTCATATAAAACATTTATTTCAAACAAGTTTTTAGCCTAAACACAATTCATTGCATTTTTTTTTTGAGAAGGCAATTCATTGCATTAGTAAGCACAAACACAACTCATCATATTTATATATTTATATTTATATATTTTACTATGATTCACTCTACTCAAGCATCTTCAGTATCTTAGCTATATTTTTACTCTATTTGAAGAGTAAATAATCACTTTTACCTTTTAGCTATCTATTTTTTCGAATACATTTTTCAACTGACACTCAATCATTTTTCTATTAATTTTTTTATTCTTCAAACAATCACTTTTTTTCTTATTAACGGTCATATTTTTCAAATTGTCGTAGGATCATTTAATCGGAACTTGTGGGGGCACTTGCAACAACGATATTGCAAATCTATGTTAGTTTTAAAATTTATCTATGTATACAATTTGGAATGAATTTATTCATTAATTTTTAGGGGGTTTTTTGGATTATTATTATTATTCGTTTATTTCTTTGTGATTTTTAAATTATTATTAATTAACTCATCTTTACCTCCTTCATCCCCAAAAAAAAAAAACTTATCTTTATCTTTACTACTTTCTAATTTTTCTTACCATTAAAAAAACAAAACAAAACAAAACGCATAGGGTCATTATCTTTACCACACGTTTATTTATTTTTTGGTAAAATACTATATTGCTCCCTAAACTTTATTAAAAGTTTGTTTTTATCCTTAAACTTTAAAAAGTTCTTTTTTCATCCCTAAACTTTCTAAAGAGTTTTTTAAATAGTATAGAGACAAACATAAGGATGAACAAAAAACTTTTTCAATAGTTTAGGGATGAAAAAAAAATTTATAGGAAAGTCTAAGGACATAAATAAAACATTTTCAATGGTTTAAGGATGAATTTTTTAATGGTTCAGGGATGAAAAATGAATTTCTTAAAGTTTAAAAATGAAAAATAAACTTTTGGTAAAGTTTAGGAACCAAATAGTATTTTATCCTTTATTTATTTTATTTTTTTTGCTAATAACCGAGAACCACAGATCTCACCCTATCAGCTCTCAAACAGAGAGAGAGAGAGAGAGAGAGAGAGAGAGAGAGAGAGAGAGAGAGAGAGAGAGAGAGAGAGAGAGAGAGAGCACTGGGCCTCTATAATTAAACATTAAGCCCATTCCACCACAATTGATATGAAGCCCACACTAGCCCAGATTCCCAAGCCCACCCCTAAGGCCCTAAGTATCCAAGATTAAAAGAAAAATCGATTTTTTTTTTTTTTTGGGGGGTTTTATTAAACACAGAGAGAGAGAGAGAGAGAGAGAGAGAGAGAGCAACGACTGACCCGATCCAGCACGCGCGTGAACCAACTTCTTTTCTTTTGTGATCTGAAATCTGAAATCTGAAATCTGGAGATCTTCGAAGAAGTTTGAGCCATTTCGTTAATAATATGACCACCACCGATTTGGTAAGCTTCAAATTTCCAATACTGATTGATTTTCATTTCTATTTTGTTATGATGCAAGAGCTTTTGAGCTGTTATTTGTTTCATTTCACCACTACACTAGACTAGACTAGACCCAGTGGATCTTCTCTTTGAAGTAGTAGGCATCATCATCATCATCTTCATGCTTATCGATTGCTACACATTCTATCGTTCTTTATTTTTTAGGAAATTTTGTTAGGAATGTGGACAACTACTTTGCTTTGAATTTTTGACTGTGGATTATCTAATTTTATTTTAGAGTAGCTGTGAATTTGTGGATCATCATCGGTTGCTTTCTACATTGCTCATTCTTTGGTTTATGGCAAATACAGTATCATTTGGGATGTCACTCCGCAGTTGTATAGTCTTATTATGTCGAAATTTGAGAGAGATCTGTTGTTGTTGAGATGGATTTTACTTTCTTGCATTTTTTGTACTATGATTGAGAGTGGGGGATATCTTGTCACTCTTTCATAAAATTCATTCATGTATCTCTTAATTTTGTGATTGTAGTTCACGAGCCTCTATCTTTAGTGTTTCAATAAGTCTAGTCACACAAATTTTTTTTCCGCAATAGCTAAGGTAGCGTGTTGTGATTGGTACATAATAAAGTGGTGTTAGTGGTGGGTCCGTTCGAAAAAAAATTTGTGTCCCGTAGCGTAGCATTCTTTTCTTTTGATAACCTTTATTTATTTATTAATTATAACAAAAAATTGTTTGCAGGGTCAGTCATATGTTGAGATAAATAGTGCACAGAAAAATGTAGTATTTGATTTTGGAGCATTTGTTGGGGACTTGTCTGTGGAGGAGGATGCCAGCAGGTATGATTCATCCTTTTGTTTCTGCATCTTGATTCATTTACGAATACATTATATGCTCATTCCTGTTATATGATGACATTACCCGGTTCATCAGCCTCCAGTTTGATTATGGCATCTTGAAAATACATTTGGTTTTCATGTTTGACAGTGATGATATATCATTGGATGGCCTAGAGCAAGAACTGGAAGAATGCAAAAATGACGATGTATGATCATTTCCTTTGAAAATTCATTCCTTTAGATATATTTTTTTTATCAACGCTCCTTTAAGCTGCAATTCTTTGTTTATTTTATTTCTTTTGCTTTTTCTTGTACATTTTTATTGTGTTTTATTATGTAAATTGTTTTTTATTGCTTACAAAAAAAAAATGCTTTCATGTTTATTTTTAGAGGTTTATATATTAATGACCCCCCCCCGTCTCTTTAATAATGTAGGTAGTTGCAAACATACTATCTGAAGGTACAAAATTAAGGGAGTATACAAAGGGGGTTGAGAACAATTTACGGAAAGTTGAATTGGACTCGATTCAGGTTTGTGCTTACTTAACGAAATCCTTTTTTTCCAATCAATAGTTTTATAATTCATAGAGACATGATTTATTTTTTTGAACTTATCAAAAAAAAAAAAAAAAAAAATTTTTGTAAACTTTCTTACTAGGCTTTGCTTTATGTTAACCAGAAAATTGTCTCATGTAGCTCATAGTTCTACGAAGTTCACAACATAAAAGTGGTAGATGCTTTGTTACCAGAAATCCTATAATTATCCATGTAAAAAAAATAGTGTAAAGAGGCTTCTCTTCTATGTCAGGAAGTCTTCTTCATAATAGCTTGGTTCTCCACTTCTACATCATATTATATTGTGCAAATTTTTTTCTTCTTCTTTAATTCATAAGTTTACATGCACTTAGTGAGTTTTGGAACCCAAAACCTTACCCTCCACCCTTTCTTATTGAGGAGGAGGTGCTGTGTTAGCTAGAGCCCATTAGCCATATTGTGCAAAAACTTTGCGGAGCATTGCTTCCTTTTGGAAAGCTTATTGTCATGAGATCATTTAGTTGGTGATTTTGGTGTCGACTCACCATCACTGTTTTTTCATAATGAATTATGGAAAGTTGGTTTTAGTGTCTCATGAGACACTTTTTGCTGAATGGTTTGTTTGTAGTGATGATTAGCAAATAGACCATGCGGTTATTGGAGTGTGATTTGTGTGTGTGAAGTTTTGAGAAGCTTTGATATCAGATCTGGAAGTTTATATTGCCATATCTGCCCTATATTCTAGTACTTTCATGTTGCCCAAGTTTCATGCTACTGTCATTGTTTCCTTGTGCCAACTTTCTTTGACTGTTTAGATTTTGGACCAAATATTATCTTTTTCTGTCCCACCCTTTGTCAGTTAACTGCATGGCTCTGTTATCATTTTTATCCTTATACTCCAGACACATTCTCATTCTCATTCTCTTAGAGTTGGCAAAGTAAGCCCTACCTCATCTAGTTAGGCTTGCTTGTCTAGGTAGCCTGCATTTAAGGTTATAATAATTAGGTGTAGCACTTGGAGCTAATGGGCCATGAAGGAGGACAGCTTTAGTGACATACACTTTGGGGACATTTGGTTTGCTGTGATGTTCAATTATACTGTAATATTATGTTATTGTAATCTTACATTAATGTAATCTCAATACAAGAATACAACATTACATTGTTTAGGAAGGTAATGAGATTAAGATGATGTGATATATTTTGTAATTTTAAATTATAGTAATGTTAGAAAAAATAAAATAAACCAAAAACCTTAATGTCACATCATCGTAATGTGCATCACATCAAGGTCACATCACAGCAAATCAAACGCCCCCTTTTTGATGAGCTCTGGTTTATGGTTATTTTTTGGTCATTATTATTAATTAGGTATCTATAATTCTTTAAAATGGTTGTTCTAATTGTGTTAGACATTTTAATTTGTTCTGCTTAGGTTTTGAGTTTGACAATTTAAAATTGTTCAATTTGTTATTGTTAGGTTGTGTGCCATTATGGGTTTTACAACTGGCCCAAACTTGCCCTAAAATTGTTAGTTTCCGACTTTAGTTACCTTAAGTGAAGCTTTGGCCATGGCATGTGCATGATCATATCTCCTAAGAGAATAGTTGGAGAAGCATCAGATGTTGCAGGCTGTCTCAATTTATGTGTATGGGGAAGGTGTGCGTGAGAGCATGTGTATGCTCATCAACTGAGAATAAGACTTTTTTGACTTGTTAGATTGCTTATCATTTTTGTTGTATTGCTCTTCTATGGCACTATATTAGATTATAGAAACAAGATTTATTTGGTAAGAATTTAAATAGAAAATGTGTGTTTGATTTATTTTTTCATTCATTGGTTGAGATTTGTGTAGCAGAGATACTCTTCAGAATCCTTTTTGAGTACTCTTTTATTTTATATTTTATAAAGATTAAATGTTTTTTATTGCATTAAAACTTCTTCTTCAACATTGCAGGATTACATAAAAGAAAGTGATAATTTAGTGTCGCTTCATGATCAAATTCGTGAATGTGACAGAATCTTGTCACAGATGGAAACTCTCCTCAGTGGATTTCAAGTATGTTGTCCCTTACTCTGCAATAAGCAATTATTTACTTGCTTGCAGCTTCATTGAGACTGTTTCTCATTTGTTTTATACTGATAAAATATATTTTGATGGATATACACAATTGATCACCCTCTAATAAAACATATTGGCTGAAAATGTAGTTGCATATATCTTTATAATAACTCTGTCACTTTGCAATGATCATAATTTAAAAAAAAAAAAAAATTCTTGTATATGTTGACAAAATTATATACATTGTTTTTGCTCAGGGACAAGATTATATGCATTCTTGATTTTAGTAGCAGTTCCTGGTTATAAATCACTACCTCACATAAATACCATAAGTTATACATGTTTTCCATTAGTCTATGGTAGTAAAATTTCCCTTTGTCCCAATGCTGGTGACTTTTTGCAAGTACACTATTTATAAGCTGAAAAAGATTGTAGGAATTAGCTTTATATCACTGCTGCTTTAAGGATGTCATAACTAGTGCAGTCATTTTTTTCCCTCTCCTATACATCCATTTGTCAAAATTGATAGTGTTTTTAATTCAACTGCTATATGTAACCAAGGAGAATATAAATCACAAACTTTAGATGCATTTAATGGTATAAAGGCTCTATTTGTTTAATTTTCTTTTTACATTGATTCTTGCAGAATTATTTGTTGTTGTGTTGTTTTGTTTTTTATCTTCTTCTTTTAGTAAAACCCCAGGGTTTGAATTCTACTTTTCAATGAAGGTTTTCTCCTTACCTCTTTTTTTGTTCTAGGTTGAAATTGGTTCCATAAGTACAGACATAAAAGTCCTCCAAGAGAAGTCTATGGATATGGGCTTGAAGCTTAAGAATCGTAAGGTATCATTGTTTGTATGAGTGGCTCCGCTTCATTGTTAGTTTGGAGTTTAAGGGCCCGTTTTGTAAGAGATTTCTAGTAACGTTGTTTGTATTTTTTGGAAATATGTGTGGGTGAAAAAGTGTGTAATGTTGTTTAAATGACAGTAACAAACAGGCACTAAATTTTGAGAACCACAAAAACATGCTTGTGGATCTATTAGATGTTAATGACCGCTAGTTAGTACAACAAAAACATAAGAAAAATTGTATTTGTTTCAAGTTCCTCTTAGGGGTTATATGTGCTTTTTCAATGATATTTTGTGGCAACAATTTCTCAGCAGGGGATAAAGCTAGCTGAGTAATGATTCTTAAATTGGTGATTTGTGATATGACCTAGTTGGATTGCATTCCTTGTCTTTTTCAATGACAAGTTTCTTTCTCTTTTAGATTTGTGCAATTTTGTAATTGATTGTCTACCCTAGTATATCTCCTGCATACTTGGGTGATTCTTTTTTCTGATTTATATAATCTTATTACTTATCAAAAAAGAAAGGGTAGAGGGTGGGGGTTCGGACTCTGGGACCATTTTTGAATTATTATTGACCTGTTTGTTTTTGTGCTGTGATAACATTTTACTTCTTCTTGGAGTTAAAAGAACACAACTGAAAAAAGTGTTAAAATGTGGGGAAAAACTTTTTGGAAGTTTTTCTGTCTGAACAATTTTCCTGGAAGTGGGCCATTTGAGTAATGCCAAAGTGATATCTCTAAATTATTATTTATAAACCTTTCCATTTTTCTTATGTTCTATACAATATATGATTGTTCTATGTTCTATAAACAGTCGGCAGAATCAAAATTGGCAAAGTTTGTTGAAGACATTATAGTCCCTCCAAGGATGGTTGACATAGTCGTTGACGGAGAGGTATTTCTAATTTTTGTAGAGCCTGCTTTTTTACTGTTACTGTCATAATTACTATAATTACACGTTTGTCTTAGCTTTCAAACTTGCTCACAGATGGTCTTAGCTTACAAACTTGCTCATCCATGTCCTCATCCAAAAAGTTGTTTTTGTTTAGCCTTCGCTTACATGTCCGTTACTTAAAAAGAAGAAGAAGAGTTTCAGTGATTTATCCATCCAATGAGATTATCAGGACTTTGGTTATTCTTTAATGTTTGGGAATTGAATTATGAGAAAAGCATTGATACATTAATCTGAGAGAGGTCTATTTGTGCTTCATTCATTTTGGTTTACAGTTGCCTTAATTAAGAAGGCTCCTTTTTGAATATTTTGCTACAAGCTTTACCCTTTTGCCTTGATACTAATCACATCAAGCCTTGGATGGCAGAATGGGATTTACTTATGCTCTATTATGCTTGATTTATATCATTGTTATGTCCTTGTAAGGCTTGCTAGGTTGGTTTGAGGGAGAACTTAATGTGTGGGAAAATGTGTTTTACTTGAAATGATTAATTGTTGCTCATGTTCTCTCTCACCCCTCCCTTATTGTATTAGTGATTCAATCATTGCATGATGGGTTACTTATCAAAATAAAATAAAATTCATTGCATGATGGGGTTATTGTGGTTTTCTTGAATATAAATCTCTATTACCTATTAAAAAAAAAGATCTGGTCATCTGCTTCATTTGCTGCCCATCATTTTTTGATTCAAATTGCAACATCTTTTATAAATATGTATTCTGGTTAGAGTATCACTTTCTAGATGTTTTATGCTTATATGCATGATTTAGGCTCTTCTGATATTCACATTATAGGTTAAAGTTGATTTGTTAATATGCGGGCTGTATCTATAACACAATTGAACTACAACATACGTCCTTGAATGTGCATGGTGTATAGTCTATGTTGCTTCGTGGTTAACATAGTGATTTGGGAGATTTTTGTGTTCCATTTCTTTTATTGCTGTTAACATACTTGCAGTGGAATTTGTCCAGGTCAATGATGAATACATGAGAACTCTTGAGATTCTGAGTAAGAAGCTGAAGTTTGTAGAAGTAGATCCTATGGTCAAAGCTTCAAAAGCTCTGAAAGATGTTCAACCTGAGCTTGAAAAAGTTAGGCAGAAAGCAGTTTCAAAGGTTATTGACTAGAATTACCGGATGCCTTGGTTGATGATGATTATTCAATTTCTTGTGTTATTGTATGTTTTAAACCTACCAGAATATTAATGTGAGAGCCCCTCTACAATGTCATGCATATCATATACACTAATCTGCCCATGTACATATTTGGATACAGTATTGTTTGTATGGACTGTTTAATTATCAATTAGTAATAGCAGTCCTTATTGTGCACAAGAAGAATCCCAAGCTTGTGACTTGATGAGTTAACACTCTTGTGACCATTTTAATCATATATGTTAGAAAGGACTACAATTTGACATCTGTAACTTGAATAGAGTTGGTTATTAGTACTTAGGTTTGATACTTGAACATAATTTTGTTGACTGAGTATTAGTTTTGGTCAACATTTTAATCTATATTTACTGATAATCAGATGTTTTTAGTTTGCTTCTACAACTGAAGTTAGAGTTTTGAGGTAATTGCTAAGGCCAAAGATTTCCTCAAGGCCAGGGGTAGGGATAAAAGCTTTTTTTCAACAATTCTTTTCTTAATTAGCTTCAACAGAAGGTAGCCAATCCAAATTTCATTCATTTGATAAGGATTCAACATGTACATTGTATAGTATTGAGGCCAGAATGTCTTATTAGTTAAAATTTGAACAGTGACCATTTTGTACTGAGAACCATATGGAATTACAGTGCAAGTCAATACATTTCAAAAATGTATTGATTTGGATATTGAATAATATCTATTGCTCATGTAATGATATCACACTTTTGAACTTGTTTTACTGCTTTACCTGTTAATTAATGAGTACATATAAGCTCTTTCTAAGTGTTTTTCTACTGCTTTACATGTTGATTAATTAGTACATATAAGCTCTTTCTAATTGTTTTTCTACTGCATTACCTGTTAATTAATTAGTACATATAAGCTCTTTCTAATTGTTTTTCTACTGCTTTACCTGTCAATTAATGAGTACAAATAGGCTCTTCCCCACTATTATCTTTTTGCAGGTGTTTGACTTCATTGTTCAGAAGCTTTATGCATTGAGAAAACCCAAAACAAATATCCAGATCCTTCAACAGAGTGTTCTTTTAAAGTACAAGTGAGTAGAATCTAAATACAGTGCTAAATAGGTCTTATGGGACATTAGAATTTTATATGGTTTTATGATATTTACTTTCAGCACTTGTCCAAAAAAAAAAAAAAAAAAAAATCATATTTACTTTCATATTTTTCTTTTTTGGTTTTTGTTCTTCCTCCCTGTGTTGCTATTTATATGGATGATTTGTTAATTGATGTGAGAGCTGCTTGATTTTTCCTTTCTTTCTAAAGGAGATGGTGATGGGTTGATTTGATCTTTCCATGGTCTGATTAGTATCTAGCTTGTGAGTTCGCCATAATCAAATGGTTATATTTTTTATTTTTTTTTTACTTATGACTGGAACATCTTTTTATTACTTAAAGTTTCTTATTTTGTTTAATATTATTCTAAGGTGCTTATTGTGATACATCCTTTTCCATTGATTGTTGTCAATTCAAAAAAATACTCTCTCCATCCCATATTATTGGTCTTGTCTAGAAACTCCAACTTTTTAAAGGAACCTCATTTAATGCATTGTCTTTCAAATAAAAAGTGCATGTTTCCAACTACCCCCTTAATTTAAACTCTAGTGAAAGAGGGATATTGACTTTTTAAAATAAAGTAAGGTCGAGGAAAGTTATCAATAGTGTCCATAGATTTTTCAAAGATGATTATATTTTGGGACATCTCAAAATGGAATAAAGGACCAACAATATGGGATGGAGGGAGTATGAATTCTTCTCTCACACACATCTGTATGGTTTTCCCTTTTGAACCTTGTTTGTTTTTTGGGGGAAACTGTGCATTATCCTGATTGTTTTTTATGAGTTGTTGATTGGATAACTTCACTTGTATGTGTCCCAATTTTATGTATTTATTGTTTTCCCTTGATCATGAGTCAGAGAGCTAATCAAATGCCATTATTATTGAGTCATTGTTGTTGAACTGTTCTGAAAAAGTTTTTGATGGTTACACAATCTTTTGTACATCCCTAGCATATATTCAGGTGTCTGTATATGATACTAGCTAAGACAGCAGCATCTATAAAAAGAGCAACTGATCCAAGTAGGACTGTGTTTTTGGTTTTACATGACTTGTTTTTGATATTTTTATGTTGCCATCATGTGTAAGCTCATTCCTTAATTCTTTGTCCATAAGAATTTTTTTAATTCATAAAAAATGAGAAGTAGCGATATATCATATAATAGTTCTGGTTCTTGTTTCCCTGGTCAAGTGTGGGCTTATTATAATATAGTATATGGTAACATGATCATGTAGGTATGTTATTTCCTTCCTCAAAGAACATGGCAATGAGGTATATATTGAGGTCCGTGCAGCGTACATCGACACAATGAACAAGGTAAATACTGATGAATCAATTATCTATTGCAGAACTTAGTTTTGGTAGCAGGACTGAAGTGTTCACCAGTATGTTTATATTTTTATGAGGACTTGGGAATGGTCACTTAATCTTTAAACCATTAGCATCAATTTCATTCACTGCTTTTCTTCCTTTGTCTTGGTTCTTTAGATAATCTATTGTTGTATCTTTTTGTTATTTCTAATTATAGTTTGAAGGAATGCACCCTAGATAAATCAAGGAGCACCTGTTCAGAAGTAGAGGTTGGGGGGGGGGGGGGGGGGTTGGTTGTTTTGTAGAAAGGTAAAGATCAAGAGGAAGATGACAGGAAAGAGATTTCCTATGTACGGGGCTGTGTTTTTGCCTTTTTAGTACATTTCCTATGTACGGGCTGTGTTTTTGCAATATACTTCTAAGTTACTTATCAAAAAAAAAAAAAAAGATGACAGGAAAGAGACAGAAGAGAAAACTGCACGTCCTTGCTATATTTTCAAAGCATTTGACTACCATCAATGTAGCCCCAGTTCTGTTCAAGTTTATTGCTTTATACTTGAGGACTCGTAAACTTGAAAATTACCTGATAACCCAACTATCTTAAGATGCAAGGAAGCCTTCTTAAGACCTAAAAAATTTAGGCTAACAAACAAAAAAGAATTTATTTATTTATTTTAACCCTAGAATCTTTGTGACATTATCTTAAAAGCCATGGAGACCTAGCTCACATTGAATGTAGCATATGAACCCACAAAAAAGAGAAAACCCAAGTTGCTGAAACTTAAATGTACTCAGAAATTAGTGATTAAACCCCTTCTTCATATCTGCATTAGATGAAATCTTTTTTTATCCATTAAGCTTGCAAGCTTGCACCAGATATTAGTTTCTTGAACTCTTGTCCTAGAAATCCCAAATTTCTTACTAGATAATTAAAATTCTCTCTTGACAGTGAATGCATCACATTTCTGTATTTGGTATTGGTAGTAGTTAGGCCTGCAATAGTTTATATCCATGGTGGGACATAATTTAATTATTAATGAGTCTTATTTATAAGCAGATACCAATTCAGATCCCAAAAAAATATATTCATATTTATTATGGTGTGCATGCTATACCATAACCTAAGTGTGGGTCATTACTCACTAGTACTTATCAAACTGAGGGTGTGTTTGGATACTGTTTATTGCTGAAAACTGAAAACACCATAGCAAAATAATTTTTAAATGTGTGAATAGTACCGTGAGATCCAGTTTTGAAGTTGTTTTAAAGGAAAAAAGGTACTTGTTGGTCCTGTGAACAGTGCATGAGACTTACTGGAAAACATGGGACGCAGCTGAAAAGTGCTTTTCAGCACTATCCAAACATACACTGAATAAAAAAAGTGTGGGTCATTACCACTAGTACTTATAAAAAAAAAAGAAAACTGAAAAAAAGGTGTGGGTCATTTGTATTATATTTGGCAATTTCTATTAGTATAATGCCAAAGAGATAAAATCAATACATTGTAATAGTACCATAATTTTTGATAGGTAGTATAGTACCATAATTTTTGATAGGTATCTTAAAGTTCTGATACTTCATACTACAAAGAAAATTTCTCAAAACATTAGGAACTAACAAATATTAGAAAATATTCACTATCCTATGGAACAGAGTTAGTTCTTAAAACATTATGAAACATTAGAAATTATGAATAGTTAGAATATGAAATATTGACCAAGAGGCTTGTAGCTCAATTAGTCAATTGGCCAAGAGGCTTCTAGGTTCAAATTCCTGCTCTCTCATTGTAAACTATTGAGTTATCAAAAAAAGGAAAAAGAAAAAAGAAAATGAAATATTGGGGGTAATGCTACACCTAGTATCCTTTTGCTACTGTGGACATTCTTAATGGTGAATCTGTTTTGGAAGATTCAACTTCTCATATGTCGTTTAAGATGTCTTACACTGGAGCTGTGCTAATAGCCAGGTCAATTTGTTTCTATCACATTACATTGTAACAACTATCTAGTTTTGTGCATCTTAAAGAGTATTGAAGTGCAGCTGCGTGTTTTTCAGGTCCTAAGTGCACATTTCCGGGCTTATATTCTGGCCCTTGAGAAACTACAGTTGGATATAGCAACATCTAGTGATTTGATTGGGGTTGAGACAAGAAGCACTGGCCTTTTTTTAAGAGGAAGGGAACCGCTGAAGAACCGCTCTGCAGTTTTTGTTCTGGGGGAGAGGATAAAGATTCTTAAGGTTTTTCTTCTTATTTCTTAAAATTTTTTATATAATATTTTACTTTGCTAGGAATGAAATATGGTTTGGTTTGTTAGTTAATGTGGAAGTAAAGCATGCTGTTTCTCTTGGATCCACTCGGTCAATTAGATTTCAATCGCAACTATTTGGGCATTAACCTTTGTTTCTTTTATCTTTGTCTCCTTATTAAAAAGCTTATTCTGTAACTTGAAATTTAATCAATTGATTTCTTTTTGTTATGCATTTCATCTATGCATGTTTTATTCATATAAGCTGAATTTTGCATTGCTTTCTTTTAATTATGTTTTTCCAGCCATGCTCATAGGTTCATATCTGAAAAGATGATGACAAGGTGCAGAACTTGCAGAATGATAACTTCCTCTTTTGATTGTTATTTCTAATTATAAAACCACATTTAGAGTAGTTTTTGTAGAAACTATGACTTCATTACTTACAGATGCCATGGTTTGTAATTATCAGGAAATTGATGAACCTGCGTTAATTCCTCATATTGCTGAAGCCAGCTCCAGCAAGTACCCGTACGAGGTCCTCTTCAGGAGTTTGCACAAGCTGCTTATGGATACTGCTACTTCTGAGTACCTTGGAGTTTGCTCTACCCCTTGATATTGTCTTCTAGTTGCTAATGACTGGCAATCCTATAGTGATTAGCATGTTGACATTTTCCTGTCATCCGCAGGTATCATTTCTGTGATGACTTCTTTGGCGAGGAATCCATATTTTACGAAATTTTTGCAGGTAATTTTCCTGGATATTCCAGAATCGTTTGCATAAAATGTTTCTACATACTAATAATGTTACATACAAGCATTCCTGTGGCAAATATTATTTGGCATTCTATCAGATGACTTTTGTATGATTCAGATTGGCACTCTTGTCAGTAGGATTATATTGTACACATTCCTTTGAATAAACAATCTTGTCATGTACATGGGAATTGATTTATCTCTATTTGAAGCTTTGTATGAATATGAGATGATTCATGGCAGTGGAAACTGTGATGAATATTAGAAAAAGATAGACCTGTGATTTGTCATATGATCTTACTTTGATATCATCAGGTCCATTTGCTGTTATTGATGAACACTTCAATTCAATACTTCCAAATTGTTATGATGCTATTGGCCTAATGCTCATGATTCGGATAATACATCAGCACCAGGTATTTTTCTGAGCTTCTAAAGCTAACGTTTTCTATCTGAGTTCTCTGTTGTTGAGTTATATTGTAATTGAGTCATGAATCCTCAAATCTAATACATGAGTTGTCAATACTTGCTGTTGTGTTTTCTGCTCAAAACTTCATGAGCTATAACGATGATCCAAAGTGAACATATAATAAAATTTCACGATTGATGGATACTTTGATGTCTGTTCTCCTTGTTCTTTTATTTGTGCCGTGTCATTGTAAAGAATTTGCCATTTTGTACTGTAGATGGTGAAAAGCTCCTGTATGTGCATTCTGGATAGTGTGCTATTGTACTCTCAGTAGTTGACTAAAGTTAATTTCCTTGTCTGACAATTGACTCAGAATTCAGCATTCCTTGTATAACACACTGTTTCTTTTTTATCTGATGTTTCAGTTGCATGGATGTCAATTATCTAGGTGTTGAAATTTCTGTTCATCTGTTTGAGTCAGGAATTACCCCATATTTATTTGCTTGTGTGGTAGTTAGAATATGTGCTGCACAATCTGAAAGTTTTCAAATTATGTATAACATCAGGACATGTTTGAGAAATGTGCACATACATCTTTATTAATGCTTCTATTCAAGAAAAGAAAAATCTTCTTTAGCATCCCTCTGATTTTGATGCGTGGATTACTGAGAGAATTGAAGCCCTTGTCCTAATTCAAATTATTATTCTTTTTTCCAAAGATTTCCAAACTTATGTTTCCTAGTTGAAAAGAATGCTTGAAATAGGATTTGACTCTGGTTGATCTCAAACTGGAAAATCAAATACTCGGGCAAATACATTTTTAGATTGATTTTCAAAAAAAAGAAAGAAAACCCTCTCATATATTATATTTTTCTAACATGTTGAGGCATGACAGAAAGAAAAATGTAAAAAAGGATTGTGAATACTGTTGAGTAATGAGTTTGATTGTGATTAATCTGTTTCATTGCTCTCCTTTTCAGCTCATAATGTCTCGGCGGCGGATTCCATGCTTGGATTCGTTTTTAGACAAGGTCTGTAATTTTAGATATAGTTATTATGTTTATCATAGAGCTGTTTGGTGATGATACAAATTTCGGACATATAGTATTATTGGCACAAGATTTATAATATCAAATCTCCTTTTTTCTTTAGAAACCACACTTCTTATTTACATGGTTTTTTAGTCTTGGCTGAACAAAGTTGAGTGGATAGTTATGGCTCTTGCAAAGAGATATACCTCTGATATTAGAAATTAAGCAATATGACTAGGAAATGGGGTAAACACCAAAACATTAAAATTTTCTTTTTCATTCAACAGTTAATTTATCCGTTGTTGTGGTTTTTAGATGGATTTTCATAGCATATATGATTTTCCTATGAACATGGGATGAGAGCTTACAATATATGAAACTGGAGGAAGATAGTGTTGTTCTTGAACTAACATCTTCCTTGACAATTAGCTTCATCTCAAATAGCACCTCCTCCTCCATAGGATTGTCCTGGAGGTTAAAGTTGTGGGTTCAAGACCCAAAGAATTAATGATTTATTTGCCTCCTCTTGTCTAACTCTATTTTGTCTTCACTGTGCTTCAAAACAGAGTAGACTGTTGCTTCCAGAAGCACTTTGTAACTAATGGAACTACTTTCATTTTGCAAAATAGTCTGTGCATTCCAATTTGTTTGGTCCTCTATAGGGCTTCCCAGTTCTTGAAAGAATTTTACTGTTACTCTATTACTTATGACTTACAGAATTTCTTCTCATTCTTTTGCATATTGATACTCCTCTCTAATATCTAGGTGGGCATTCTAGTAAATTTTTAAATTTTTGTCATATGAAGTTTAAAATGGACAATGATATTGGAACATCCAAAAAGGGGATGACCAACGATAGGGGATAGAGGGAATAGTTGATTATTAATTCTTCTGTAGTTGTGTCTTAGATTTTTTTATCACCAATTAAACTTCTGACTAATTCTTAACTAAATTGGAGCAGATCAATATCTCCCTATGGCCTCGTTTTAAGATGGTATTTGATATGCACCTCAACAGCCTACGCAGTGCAAATGTGAGGACATTGTGGGAAGATGATGTTCATCCTCACTATGTCATGAGACGTTATGCTGAATTCACAGCTTCGCTGATCCGCCTTAATGTTGAATATGGAGATGGGCAGGTTAGACCCAGAATGAAAGTCATAAAATGTTTTAGCTTTGCTTTCATAATGGAATGAGTCTCTCAAAACATCTAGTTCCTCAATGTTGCAGCTTGATTTGAATTTGGAACGACTTAGAATGGCTGTTGATGACTTGCTAATCAAGCTTGCAAAAATGTTCCCAAAAACAAAACTACAAATTGTGTTTCTGATAAACAACTATGACATGACTATTTCTATTCTGAAGGTAAGGATTAGTGTCTTCTTTTCTGGAAATAAGATCTACTTTTTTTGTGTAAAGGTGGGAACTTAGGGGTGTCAGGAAAGAAAATTTCTAGAACAAGTTCATTGTTATCCAAAAGAATTTCTTGGACAAGATTGCTTTAGTTATAATGCCATTTAGATGGCTAGCATATTTTTGCTCATATTTGTTGAGCACAAAATTTGCAATGTCCTCTGGCCTTCAGCCACTGTGGTTTTTAATTTGTTAGTTGGATTTCAGGAAGCTGCTCCAGAAGGGAAAATTCAAGTGCACTTTGAGGAATTGCTGAAGAGCAACACAGCATTGTTTGTGGTAACTCTCAATCAATAGCTTTTAGACCCCGTTTTTAAGGAAAATGCCTTACTGATTTTGAAACTAAATGATTGCAGATAAGTTTACTAGCAAAATATCTTTTTTTAATGGTTATAGAATTGTGTCTAGGAAGTAAATAATAATAATTTTTTTCTTTTATATGATGATGAATATCTTTTTGTTGTTTGTAATTTTAGACTGAGGGGAGTAAACCTATCTCCTTGCAACCTGTCTTGATTCCTGTTTTTTGCAGAATATTGATGTTACTCCTATGCCTTAAGTACTGGAACAGAAATTATATTCTGTACAAGTGGCAAGAACTGCTTCCCTTACAAATCCTCTTAGAAAGATTTTTGATGGGAAAATGTTGATAATATGTTACATAGAGCTTGAAAACAATCAAATGCCTATAGATCTGATTCATCTGAAGCTGAAATTTCTTTATTTTTAATGCTCTATTTTGTATAGGAATTTTTGCCTTTTCTGCCTTTTTTGATTTTGTTTGCAGTTTGTTTTATTTTGTCCATCTATTTCTCCTTGCAGGAAGAACTGCTACTGGTGCATTTTAGTGACCTAATAAAGTTTGTAAAGACCCGAGCCTGTAAGTATTTTGACAAGTATTGTTGCAACATCTAAGTATTTTGTTACGTTATTTAAGGAAATAGGCTTATTTGCAAGTTGTTTATCAGCGGAGGATCCAGGTTCTAGTTCTGAGAAGCCCATAACTGTTGCCGAAGTTGACCCACTTGTGAAGGACTTTGCAAGTAGATGGAAAGCTGCAATAGAGCTGATGCACAAAGATGTTATAACTTCTTTCAGTAGCTTACTGTGTGGTATGGAAATTTTGAGGGCTGCATTGACTCAGCTACTGCTATATTATACCAGGCTGTCAGATTGCATAAAAAGGATTGTTGGTGGGTCTGCACTCAACAAGGATCTTGTGTCAATATCTTCAATCATGTATGAGATAAGGAAATACTCGAGGACCTTCTAAGTCATTGAATTGAGGTCATGCTTTGATAACGAAGATTTGAATTTTGTGGATTCAAAATATTTGAACTTGAAATGCACGGGTTAATATTTTTTCTCTGCTTCAAATATATCATTGGAAGGCCTTACAATCTGAAAGTTTTCGATAGTCTTTGAAGGCCTAGCATATTGATTTGAATTGGGAACTCCCTTCTCTCTAGACACACATGCGCGCGCACACATACACACAGGTAGCATAGTGCCCAGAATAGAAGCAAATGCAAACTTTGTTCTCCGTCTTTTTGGCTTTGAACTCGGGGCATCCATGTCTTTAACCAGGATTAATGCATTAGAGCATAGCATCAAGAAGCAAAGGACTACTTGCTTTGAACCCGTAAGCAAAAATTATAACTTGGTGTTCTTCAATCCTCAGCCAAGAGATCGGGCCACTTCAAACACTATTGTGGTAAAGACCAAGAATTTTACACAATCACTATCAAGGTCACTTTTTCTAAATAGTTGAAGACTAGGAAGCCAAGTGTTTTAAATTTTTAATACATATAAAAAACATTCAATTGGAAAAAGGAAGGGCAGATTCTCTCTTAATAAATGTAAGGTCATATATGTGGTAGACCTTTATGAATCTATAGTTGAACAAAACAATTTGAGACCAAGATTTGATTGTTATTATTAACTAGTTGCAAACTCATGCAATGCGTATGAATATATAATTATTTTGAAATATGGTATAATGTATAATTTATTTTTTGAAATCCACCAAAAATTAAAGAAATAAAAGTCGGAATTTTATTAATTGAATTTTTTAATGAAGTTTCATAGTTCAAAATTTCAAATCCTCCCTTGTAAGTTTGTAACTATATTGATTTCGGCTATCCGCAGCCCACCCATTGGAATATCTTAGTCTATATTAAAAAGTGTGAATAAAGTGCTTTCGGGGATAATTTTTTTATTGAGCCAAAACTACGGTTTGGGTTTGGGCTTTGAACACATGTGGGGCTTACCTGGTAACTGAATAGCGAATAGTGAATACTGATAGATGCACAATGGTGAAAGACAAAGGCAAGAAGAACGGAGATAGAGAAAGAAAAAGAGAGATTTTACCCACAAAAAAAAAAAAAAAAAAAAAAAAAAAGTATGACGAGAGAGGTCTACTCAAACAAGCAGAGACATAGCTAGGCTTAGCTCGATAAGAAAAGATCTTTATTCTTGCTCTCATGGCTAAAAACAGTAATCTCATCCCCTTGAAGAATCATCAAGGTTCGTTTCCGGATATCTTCTTCCGTCTCTATTTGACATTTCCCTAATCCTTACAACAAAAATCTCTTTCTCTCTCTCAGCTGTCAGAGTATATTCATTATTATTATTATTATTATTATCTAGCTTATTTGCTTATTAGTAGTGAAATTTGATTATTGTTTTTAATGTGAAATGTAGCATGTTAGATGTTATTATGCTTATATCCATAATAGAAAAATACTAGCTAAACTTTCCAAAATAGCTATTCATTGAAGTTTAAATCTCCCTATATGATAATTTGGCTTCTTTTCTTGAATCTTGATGTGAGACAACCTTCAATATAGTATGTGACTTATAGTTATAGAATTAATGACCTCTATAGATTGGACATAGAAACATAAACATAACAGATAGACAAGTTTAGGAATTTATCAATGGCTTGTTCCTCAATGGAAGATCTATTATTTATTTTGTAATGGGCTCTGTGCTGTAGGAATTTATCAATGAGTTGATATAATTCTAAGCAACTGGTCACATCCTGTGTGGCATCCTCAATGGAAGAAATATTAGTTATTTTCCTCCCTCTTTTGACAATAATTATTAGATGGTGGTAGTATTGTATTCAATAATTTATTCTATTTATTATATATGTTCCTTTTCATTGCTATATATGTGGCAGAATTGCATGTAAGTTTTTTGGTACAACTTATGTTCACAATCACATACACATTATGTTCCTGTCTTCTTCCAAAAGGATATCTGTAATATAGCATTGCTAATTCATAAAAATCCACATTCTTATTTGAAATGCTTACAAATGCAAGATTCATCATGGGTTAAATCAGTGGATGGAGGCTTAGATTGCTTGGATAGCACATCATTAATTACATTATGTTTGGATTGTCTAAATCTACTTAAAATAATGGTAGAAATAAGGAATCAATCTACAATATATTGAAGGGCATTGTCTAGCAATGAATACATGGTCGTTTATTATCTCTATCTCTTAAAGTTGATGAAAATGACATATGATTCTTAAACCAGGAGCGAAAAGATCCTTCAACTTGGTATTGAATACTACATTAGCATACTGATATGAATAAAGTGGCGGAATATGATTTTTTTTAAGTGAGTATAAACTAAAAATGAATTATTGGTGTTTCTGCTCAAACTATTTGTATTACATGTATTTTCTATTACAAGTTACGTTTAACTTCAAGCATGTGTAAAGTTATGGTAGTAAAAAGTGATGGTCCTATTATCTTAATTGGTAACTTACAATTAGTTTTGAAAATATGTGAAGGCATAATGCATTAGATATATATATATATAGTACAAGCCAACACATGCAAGAAAACAAAAACAGTACTAGCCGATAAAAAAAACAAAAATAAACAGTTGCGCAACTTCGCTGCACTTTTGAGGGTCCTATCTACTTTCAGTAGAAAAAGTTTTCACCAAAGGGAAAAGCATATTACCCCTCCAAAATTTCAGGAATCTTCAAAGCTCTTTCTAGAGGATCCTAATCTCTCTCTCTCTCTCTCTCTTGAGTAATTACTTGAAGGAAAAGAATAGATGAGGTCAACAAACATAAGAGAAGGTATCTCTCATGCGTGAGTCTCATATAGTTGTAAGTTCTACACATTGTGTGAAGCGAAAAATATACATATCCAATGCATAAGTGAATTATCAACATGAGCTTCAAAGTCACCACAAATGGAAGGTATAGTGCAGAAATTAAACCAGATACCCCAATTATCAATTATATTTGTATATGAGATGGACTATAAATTCAATGCAAAATTTCAACGAATCAATTATATATGAGCTGTAAATTCTTTAGCAGCCTAGCAAGTTTAATAGTTGCAAGCAACCTAGAGCAAAGTCAAAATGGAACAATTGAAGGATTCCCTCCAGAAATGGTAGACATGAAAAGGAACCGAGAACCATGAAATCTCACACGCTCGAGATATCGACGTATCGTACACCCTAGGAAAGGAAACTAGAAAATTTCCGAAAAGGAATTGTGACACAGTGACAGTGGCTGGAGATGCCATAAATGTTATGGGTCCGAGCCAAGGACAGGATGGCTGATCAGAGGGAAAAATGCTTGGCTCAAAAAGGCTAAATTATTGTAAACATGTCATGCATATTATCATGCATCAAAGTGAAACGTTTCATACCATGTTCACACTTTTAACGCCAGATGTTCATATTTTACATATATTATAAAAAGAGTAGATATGATGTGAAAGAAATATGAACACAGTTAACTAGATGTGAAATAATCATGGCCCTCTCAAAAAATGCATGACATTGATATTACAGCAGATGGAATTAGGCAGTCATAGTGCATAAAGTTGAAGCATCAAGCATATATATATATATATGAAATAACGAAGGATGCATATGAGATTGGTGCGGTAGTCACTCACTGCGGTTGTCATCTCCAAAAAAATATAGAGAGAGAGAAAGAGAGAAAGAAAGAAATAAAGAAGGAAAAGCAGGTGATAGAGAGGACTACATCGTCGTGTAGCCTCTTTTCAACTTTTGACAAAACCAAGAAAACAAACAGAAGATTTTGCCTCCTACTGTACAAGTATCCTATGCTTTTGCAGAGAGAGAGAGAGAGAGACAAAGAGAAGAAAAAGGAGGATTATGAATTATGATCAATTTCCCTCGACTCATATACAAGACATGCAACATGTCACGTGATTCGTTATCGTAGTATAGTGAAATCCAATCTTATTTAAGTATAAGCAAGTCCACAATAACTTAAGGTACTACTTTCTAGCTTTCAAGAAATGATAACAAAGCAATCTAAAAAATTGTCCGCTATCTATAATATATTACGTGGATTTACTTTCTTGTTACTACACCAATGAAATTAAAACGTACGTTATTCAGATCAATAAGACTTTTACATACATAGTAATTCTCGACTAGTCACTAAAAAAAAAAAAAAAAAAATCTCAATTGAACCACGACAAAATTTCTGAACTTTTGGAAGCATTAACTTTGCTTATCATGGACAAATTAAACATTCGCAGGAGTAAGCATAGCAGTCTCAAATTAAAAACATAGTAGAATTAAGTATCATATCCATTCTCAACCAGCATGGATAGAGAATGAATCTTAGTTGTCCTAAGAGCATCCCTAATTACAATCCAATCCATAGGGCTTATACATAATATTTAAGAGTAACAAGTTCCATCTCCAAGTAAGAGTTGGAGAGAGAGAGAGAGAGAGAGATGATGATAATGATGCTGGTGGTGGCCGGTGGCGGTGAAAATGATGAGAGAGAGAGAGAGAGAGAGAGAGAGAGAGCAGAGAGCAGAGAGAGGGTGACAAGGTTGACCTAAGTCCTAACCATGGTTGGTGTGTCAGTGAAGAAGAACCCAAGGGAACCAAAATATCTCCCAGGGTTACATGCACATGCTTTGAGCTCCACATCCATTGATGGAGTACTCAAATTGATGATGAACTATATTAAAAGCTAAATGCAAGAGAAAAATATAAAAACACTATCCCTCCTAAATTTTAGTAAAATGGGGCTAAACTCCCATGTTTAGCCACAATGAATTTACAAAGTAATAAACAAGAGTTAGTGATTGCCTCCCCTTACCCTAAGGGAAGATGGTTGGTTAAAAACATAATGTGAAAGTTGAAATGAAGTTGGTAAAAAGCATTTTTTATAAAGACATGACTGGTCCTAGCTCTAAAATCCTAAGACTAGATGTTAACTACCAACAAAAAAGTTGGGGCACACCATTATGCCCCATGATGATTTTGCTAAAACTGCCTCTTCATCTAGAGGTGATTAGCTGATGTTGGGAGGGATTAGCCATTCCAAAACTTGATTTTCAAAGTGAGGAGCTCGCTATTTCTGTTGTTGAATTTACAAATTTTTTTTTTCCGCAAACCATGTGCTTTTGTTTAGCCTTTCCTGGGCTAAAGTTAAAAAGTTGGTTGCTTTACTCGGCCTTTCAAGGGCCAAGGATTGAAAAACTATTTCCAACTTAGCTAATTCCAATAGCTTTAGTTGGTTTACTTACACATATGCTTCGGTTCTCTTCCAGGAACCCTTTCTTTCAAAAAGATGCAAAGGGGAAAAATGCATGACGCTCCAATTCTGGAGGTGATATTTAGCCCCTATGGGGGGCCATGTATGTGTGCAAAAGCCCAATTGACATGAATGGGCTTGAGTTAGACACAGAGAGTGTGTGTGAGAGAGAGAGAGAGAACCATGGTTAGGCCAAAGGTTTTTGAGACTTCAAGAAACAGCTGAGAATTTTGATGTAGCTAGGTAGTTCGACATGAATGTCTAGCGATGAGGAATTGGTGGTGCATGAAGAGACATGGTCACGCCTGTGGCACAGCAAAACACACT
Source organism: Quercus agrifolia (assembly GCA_029955455.1). NCBI lineage: Eukaryota > Viridiplantae > Streptophyta > Magnoliopsida > Fagales > Fagaceae > Quercus > Quercus agrifolia. The sequence goes on along the minus strand of JARQAD010000007.1, from coordinate 400,133 downwards.
GTCAAAGATATTAGTAACCCTTGAATTAAAATGACACATACAAAATCAACCTTGAAATTAAGAACTGATTTATAAAATATTTGTCATGCATGTTGGGGAATTATCTAGCTAGCTTGGTTTTTCCATACATAATATACAAAGAAAGAGTAGGTTTTACAAATTATTTTCTATTAACAATCAACTAATCAAGAGGTGACATTGGAGACATCATGCCTTGAAAACTAGTGGATCTAACATTATATTAGTTCCCACTTCCCAGTGACAAACAGATGCATTTACTCAAAAAGTAGTTTTGAAAAGCCATTTTACACACAAATTTTATTCAAAAACATTATAATAGTCTAAAGTCATGGACATATAATGGCATGTTTAAAATTAATAGTAAGGTGATATTTATTTGTTTTATCATGTGTTGATGAATATAGGTATCTCTTTTATTCCCTATATATAATGCCTATGTGCATAATTATATCATGCATTGGCTTGGATATATGTATTATATATTTTACGGTGCATGTGGGACTTACGCATTGGGAGAGAGAGAAAGAATATATATATATATATATATATATATAATGCATAAGATACATTTTCCAAATTACTTTTCATATGCCTACCAAGAGAGAGAGAGAAATCAAAACACCCAAAATAATGATGCATATTATATATATAGTTTGAAAAGAATGAATAAGCAAGAGAGATCATGAGAAAAAAGAAATTAAGGTATTTGTTTATGAAGTACAAACCTGATTGCAAGGCAGGTGTAGGTGCAAGAGACATGGATGCACCATAATGCTGTGGGTACCCCCCAGTTGCTGAGTTGATGGCTGAATACTGAAACAGGTGGTGTGGGTAATTGACACCATAACCGGTCTGTCCAGAAGTATAGCCAGTGGCAGCTGCTCCACCGCTCCCTTCTCCGAACTGGAGATATGGGTAGAATGCTGCAGCTGCTGCCGCCGCACCAGTAATCATCCCTCCAGCTGGCCCCGTTCCATACATGGGATATTGGGCGGTTGTTCCACCATAAACGCTGTAGTAGCTCTGTATGTGCCACAACAACAACAACAACGATTGAAATATATGTGACATTATATATAATTTTAGATTTGTATTATGAAATATGTGAATTATAAAATACATTCATTCATTATTTCAAAGTATATATATGAAAGTAAGTTACAAGAGTCATATGCAATATTTGGGCACATATAACCTATTCATGATGGAAATGGTTTGATAATTTGCTTGTCAAATGAACTATGTATGGAAATGGAATGGAAGTGGATCCGCAGACAACTAAAATTTCAAATGTGAATCTAGGGTTTATTTATTTAATCGGTATTCCTATTGATAGTAATAGTATTATTAAAATATGGTGGCTACGTAGGAATTTAAGTAGAAAAAATCCAAATGTTTGTTTTGTTTTCTCGTGGGTCAAATCATAACATGGCACTGTGCGTGGAAAACATTCTGGTTCTCATTTCTCACTGCTCAGTGAGTGTGTATTCTTAGAAGACCGTGAAAGTGTAACTGAGAGAGAGAGAGAGAGAGAGAGAGAGAGAGAGAGTGTGTGTGTCAGTGGACCACAAGAAGAAGTCTGTTATTCAAATATTATTGGTGAAGACAGAAGACTGCTTTGACCTCTCAACTTCATTCTTTGTTTGTTAATTACCACTACGTGGCATTCAGGTTACCAGGTTCATGTCCCCTACTAGCTAAGATCGAAGCTGTTGCAGTGCAGCCTCAATCATTTTCTCACATCCCTTTCATTCTTCCTTGCTTATATGTGAGATCAATTATTTTTTTTTAAAAAGGAAGAAAAACTTAATAAAGTACAGTGCCATATTGTGGTTGGTGTTTGATTTGATAAGCTCATTAATATTGAACACTACGAATTGAATGTAGAGATATATATAAAGCAAGAAATTTTAAAGGCTGCCCCGCCATCTCGATCGGTTGCAATAGTGATAGTTTAAATTAAATTAAGTATCTGTGGTTGCTACGAAGTGGTGGTTGGAAGATAAAAATCTTGGGTCAATTTTGGTGGTTGTTATATATTGAATGACTCCAAAGAAAAAATGACAAAAGATTTTGAAATAAATATATAAATAAATAAAACTGCCTTTTCCATCTTGGCCAGCTTGGTCAAAGGCAAAAATGTCCCCACTTACTGACTGGCTAGGCAGATATAGTTAATTGGATCTTAAGATCTCATAGAATAAAATGTTTCTTTTATTTTGAGCCATCTTAGCCTTTTGAACAAAGACAGTTTTCATATTTCATTGATTTCAAGGTTTAATTAAGTAACTCATGCAATATATAACTGATGATACTTTTACAATAGGGTCACAGAGATTTTTCAGATTGAACAAAAACTATTTTTCTGAATAAAAGAAAAGAAAAGAAGTTTCGTTTCCCTATGTAGCTCCTTTACATTGGATCCACATTTAGGTGGGAAAAAAAGTGTTGTACATTCGGATGTATGAAATAATGAGATATGAAATAAAAAATAAAAATTAACGATTTGGCATATTAATATTAATGATAAAGAGGAGGAGATTCTTTTGTGGTGTGTAGAAATATGTAAAATCATTGGAAGTTAAAAGGTCATAGTCTACTGAAAATTATGCTTCGAGATGCATTCTAAGAAGCAAGATTAGATATAGTGTGAATAAAAAGCAAAAGAAAGAAAGAAAAAAAAAAGGTGCAATTTGTACAAACCGTAGGGTAAGTGTAGTCTGGCGAGTATGGAGAGTACCTGAAATAGTGATCAAAGAAATGAAAAAAGGGAAAAAGTTAGAATATAATTTGAAGCTTGTGATATAAGTAAGGAACTCAAAATTCCAAACAAATCAGTTCGAAACTTAATTTTAAAAGAGAGAGAAAAGCGCATGAGCATCATGGAACAGCGTGCTTGGTGGTGTGCATGCTTAATTAAAATGATTTGCATAACATTAATACTGCCTGCACATACACCTGCATGTGTTCGCTTCTCTACGTGTGAGAGAGAAAGAGGGACCATTAACATGGTAAAAAAAAGTATTCGTGGACACGTGGACGTAGAGAGAGAGAGAGAGAGAGAGAGAGAGAGAGAGAGAGAGAGAGAGATGAGCATGCTTGATATATAGTAAGCCTAGTTTAATGGGGGTTTGGATTGGATGGGTGTGCATTATAACCAAGTTGGCAATGCACGTGCAGGTTATTCCCATGTATGATTGTATACACAAGCAAAGGTAGAGGGAAATCAAAGAGGAATACAATAAAAAGTATATATATTCATAAAACAAAAAATGAAAACATACCCATAAAGATTGTAAGGAATCCCTTGTTGGATAGCATAATGAGGGAAGGTTGCTGCTGAAGGAAAAGCTGTTCCCACTGCCCCGCCAAACCCTGTCTGAAATGACCCCATTACCCTAAAGTTCCTGCCTCCTCCTCCTCCTCCACCTCCTCCTCCTGCACTCCATTTCATTTCTAATTAATTCATCACACACATTTACTTTTTTACTGCTTAAATCACCAATAATATATATATATATATATATATATATATTCATCTCTTTATTAATTAAACACCTATATACATATACGCATGTTGGAGAACATGTATATGATCAGTTTGTACTTGAATATCCTATATCTATATATCATACATTTTAATGGAACATATATATATATATATATGTATGGTAAGAAGTAAATGTAGTTCTTGTACAAAGTGGCTTAGTTGTGTGCATGTTGTGAATTCATACAATTGTTCTTTCACCTATTTTTCTTGAAATGTACTTTCTGGAATTATTACCTGAAAGGCAGAATAGAACTTTTCCATTTTGGGAGAATATTCATGCTGCATTTCCAAGTGTATATGTGTTTTCAAAATAGTATATTTTTTATATTGCCTGATCAAGATTTTACATGACAGTATTTAATTTTTATAATACCAATAATTAGTAAGGAATATCCATTACAACTAAGCTTGTTCGCATTGTCAACGAATAATTGTGGGGATAATAGACTTCAAATTAAGCATCTTTGTATAGTGATAAATAAAATGGAAGATTTTATGGAACTTTTTTCCTCAGATCTGATGCATCATATTCATATCACATAACCTAAATATAATCCATATAGTATGAAACAAATAATATTAAAAAACAGAAAGAGAAGAAAAAGAAAAAAAAAGTAGTATACCATTCTTTGGTGTTGAAGGTTTGGATCTTTGAACACCCAAAGAAGCAAGATTGCAATTAGCTCTCCTCCCATCTATCACTGGAGCAGCATCAACACAAGCTCTCATGGCAGCTTCGGGTTCTCGAAAAGTTACCTAAAATAGAAATAACATTAATTTTCCATCACAATTATGAACATACAAGAATTATTAATATTTTTTTTCCTTTTTCTATTATAAATTCCATTTCTTTTGAGAAATTAACGCTTCTAGATCTTTCATTTGGCTCGCGATCTAGTGAAAAAAGGACAAAGTACAAAGATACTATATAAGGTATTGAATAGTGAGATAAATTAGACAAAATCTATATGCAAGCAAAAATGTGAGAGAAAGTAAAAGAAGAAGCATACAAATCCGTAGCCTTTGGATCTTCCAGTGGCTTTGTCAGTGATGACAACAGCCTCCAAGATCTCACCAAACTGTTCAAAGTATTTCTTCATAGTCTCCTTCTGGGTTTCCCAAGCCAAGCCTCCAACAAATACCTTGGTATAAGTTGTGTCACCAAACTGCCCTGCCAAATTAGCTGGAGTCATCTTTAAAATTTGGTCACTTTAATTCCTCAAAATTTTCTCTTACAAAATCTATTCCACCACCACCACCACCTTGATATCTCTCCAAACAAAGTAGGCAGAAGTAGTAATACTAGTAGTAGTAGTAGTACTACTAGTTGTGTATGTGTGTGCTGTGTCAATAATGAAATAAGTCCTAGCTAGCACTATGGCACAAAGATGGATCTATAGACTATTTTAGTTGTGGTACAAGATGAATATGAGGAAGACCCACTAAACCTAGATGGATCTTTTCAAGATATTAGAGGTGGTGAATTTGGATTTGGTGGTGATGGAAGGAGCAGTGATATTGATAATAAGAAAGAGAGAGAGAGAGAGAGAGAGAGAGAGAGATATGAAAAAAAAAGAAGTGAAGTGAAATATTAGGAGGGAAGAGAAAGCAAAAGTTAGAAAAAGAGGAAAGGGGCTCTCATAATACGGACATGAATTATATACAACAGCAGCCCCCACCTTGTTACATTATTTTTCCAAAATTCACTTTCTCACGCGCCCATTATAATGTGTGCTTTCTACGTGAATATCATTACCTCATATTATTCCATACCACGCGCAATCATGAGCGTGGGTGTGGGTTTTTCTACTATTATTATGTCCCTCAATATCCCTCATCGCTGTACTTTTGGTTTTATTATTTAAGCCTAGTACTGCAATGACTAATTAGCCCTAAGATTGTTCTCATAATCACCTATATTACCATAGAAAACTGCATTGCTTGGAATGTGTAACGTAGTGGCAGAAACGGAACGGGGAAATTTGGAAACGGAGGGAGGGATAAAATCACGGGGAAAGTCAACGGTCAACCGTCCAATTGGAGCAGTAATGTTGTATAACTATTAACTATAAATAAATAAATATATAAATAAATCATAAAAGAGTGTGATTCAGTGTATCTCTTTTTCACATTAAATTTTTTTTTGTATAGTCCATTAGTCCTATGGTCACCTCGGCCTCCGCATGGTCTTTTGGCAACTGGGGGACCATAGCTTTGTCTCTACCCTTTCTAAGTTTCGGGGATGGGAAAGAGAGAAAAAAAATGGAGGTGATCCGAATATATTACAATTCTTAGTCTAAACATGGGGTAAGTGTAATGTTATTGTAATGAGATATTTTTTTGGGCTGTAAACGAATTAACCTCAAAATTTTGAAATTAAAGCTTTTTATTGTTGTTGTACTAAATTTTTATATTTCAAACTATAAACAAGCCGAGGAAGCCTACAACTTTAGGTTGTAGAAAGTAGACACTAGATAATGACATTGAGGCGATTGAGCTAGGGGAAGTGGGGATTGAACTAAAACAAACAAAATAGATAGTAATTTGGTAAGGTAAGGAAAGGGGAAGGAGGAGCTTGGAAAATCTAGTTCAAATGTGGTTTGATTAGATGGGAATGGGAAAAGAAGAAAAGACCTAACTAAAGAGGAGGATGGTACACATGGACATTGTCACATGTCGCTGGCTAGTAAAAAAATAAAAGAAAGAGTTATTAAAGCCCTTCAGTTTTGGTTTGGAAAAGTTATCTCATGAGCTTCTAATTAACTAAAGCCTTAGTAAGATAAGTTTGATCTGTCATGCATATATCAAGCTTATTATTATCACGAGCTTATTATCTCATATTTTTTGTTGTTGTTTGGTCTTGGCTTGTTTATTAAACAAGCTTAATCTTGCTTGTTATAAACAAACAAACATAAATGACAATTTTATCGAGCTTAGCCTGAATTATTTATAAATAACTTGATTCATTTATTACCTACTTATACTCCATTGCATGAAGAAACCATGGCAACGGTGAAACTTTAATATCATTATTTTGTAGATGTATAAATCTTAAAGTGGATTTAGATGACAAGAAAATGAAGATAGTCTGGTTTAATGTAAAGAAAATCGTTCTTGGCATAGTCCGAGGATATCAGTCTTTATATATTTCTCTCAAGTTTAATTACAAGTTCAATTCCTGATTGCTACAGTGTTTTTCTCTTATTTTCTCGATCCTTTCTCCATGGAGGGTCTTTTACATTATATAGTTACCTTTAGATGATCTTGGCCCTCCATTTGTTAATCGCCTAAGCCACTACTTGAGTACTTGTCCCATCGGACATCCTCTCAGATTCTCTATGAGTTGGGGCAGTCAAGGCAGCACTATTCAGGGGTCTTCTCCACATTAATGTAGCAAGAAAGTTAGTTGCAGAGTATTTGATGCGGTGGTATCAGCTTTCCCTTGAGATATTTCATGGCCTCCCTCTGTCCAGTTCCTTCTGGATACTTATCATCATTAGTGGAATCGTCCAGAACGTTGCTCCTGGTGTCAGACCACACCTTCTGACCTCGAATTTGCTCAGCCGAGGAAGTATTCCTCTTCAGACAGCTTTCTCGGATGGTTATGATCAGACCTTACCTCTTTACTTACCAACAAGGATTCGTAGGAAGGTATTTACCCGTCCTCAGACTACTTAGGGTACGTTTGGTACACTATAATAGTTTCTATAATGGAATAGTTATTCATGTGTAATATCAATTCAGTCATTTGGTTGTATATTTATTACATGGATTAGTTATTACATTGGAATAACTATTTTTTAAATTGAAGAATAGCTATTCCTCTTTAAAATGGATGTAATAGCTATTCCTTACTGTATATAATAGGTTTTAAAATTAATATATTTCCAAAAATATAAAGTTTCTTTATACATCATCTTTTACAAGTTTTCCATATGTGACAATCAAACTTATGAATAGTAATAGTTATTCCATTACAATGTCTTCTATTCCCAGTAATAAAGATTATTATTCTTAATGTAATTTACATTCAGTATACCAAACGTACCCTTAATATATATATATATATATATATATATATATATATATGCATTCCTAGGCCTATAACCCCTACAATAGCCCCTTGAAATTCTTCTTTCTGGCTCCTCAGAAAGAAAGGAGGATTTCGATGTCATTATAGTTACTCCGTGCTCATTACACATCACCTCTAATTGCGCAAATGCCTTTTTAACTGTTTAAGACACGCTCCTGACGTTTCGGCATACAAGACATGCCTTCATTAAATTTTTACGGCTTCATATCCCCTACGATTTATGGTGTGATGCGGATCCAACGGCTAAGGAACTTGCTAGAACCCGGGCAGGAATTTTCTCGCTTGTAACTCTCTCTTTGATATAAATACTACTTAAATCAATCATTAATCTCACTTTAACACTCATACATTGAATTTGCAAACTTACCCAAACTACTTGTGCCCCTCACAAATACCAAGAGATAGTTTGAGGAGATCAGTTCCCTTCTTTACGTAAGTCTTTATAAATTTCTTCGTTTACTTTTTCCATCTACTTTTTCTTTTCTTTGTCTTTTCCTCCTTGGCTCCTCTTATTTCTCTCAATTTGCATAGTACCTCCAAATCTTTCTTAGGGATGGGTAGATTCACCCATTTGATAGACTCTGAGGAGGGTTTAGAGAGCTTCAAAGCTAGGTATAGGATCCCATCCGGAGTCGCGATTAAATATTGTAAGGAAGGGCAGTGGCATGAGGAGAGGCAAGAGGGAGAGGTGGTAATCCCAATGATTTCCTTTATAGAAGGAGGGATAAGAATCTCTATGGGAACGGTTACTAGGGACTACCTTAGGGCCCATAAGTTAGCTCCCATCCAATGTGCCCCAAACATGTTTAGAATCTTAGGTAGTGTAGATGCCCTTAACGAGAGAATGAGCTTAAACCTCACTCACCATGATGTCAATTGGATTTACAACCTCCATCATCTAACGAGGCAGAGGTATTACCTAAAATACAGGTACCTCAAGGTCAGGCTCATCCAATGCCTCCCCGATTCCAACAAAGGCCTGAAAAAAGACTTTTTGATCGTATTAGGGGAGTGGCACGATGGCCTCCCCTGTCCGATGAGAGAGGGGATACCAGGTGGGGTTCTAGGTCTAGATTTATAATTTCAAATTTACCCCATTTTCCTTTTATTTTGTTTGTGTATGTACATGAAAATTCCTTTAATTTGCGTTATTCTTTGCTAATGATTTTTTTTTTTTTTTTTTTTTTGGTTTCTCTTAATGGTTTTGCAAATAAGAACACTGCTGTCCCCAACTTCAACCTCATGAGCTAATTGAGCTTGGATAAGATCTTGAAGGCCGAGGTGTTCATCCACACAGACAGTTAATTAAGGGTGGCCCACTTAATCTTGGACTACATCCCTATTTCCAAAAGTTTCCAGGCGCTGAGATGCATAATCAAGGCAAGAGACCCTCGCCTGCACCGAATCAGTGTTGCTGCTCCAGGCTTCCTCACCATCGGTCCTATCCCGGAAGGTACTCTCACCACCGACCCAATCCCCAAAGGCATACCAAGAGCTTAAGAGTAAGCTAAACGAGGTAGAGAGGGATAAGTGAAGTGCCGAAGCTGTCTTGGACAGCGCTGAGAGGCAAATTGAAGGTCAAAGAGTCCTCCTTTGCCAGGCCAAGGACCAGCTGGCTGCATCCAAAGAGAAAATTGCTGCGTTAAAGAAGAAATTGGAAGAGGCTGAGAAGGCCAGAGATAAAGTCGAGTAGGATGGCTACGACATTGGGGTGGTAGAGACTGAGGAAGCCCTAAGGGCTGAGGTCTCGGGGGTATGTAGAAACTACTGCCTCCAAGTATAGAATGAGGCCCTTAACCAAATAGGGGTTGAGGCCTTTTCTATACTCAGGAGGGCAGAGAGTGTATACTACCCCTTACCGTTCGTGCCTCCTCCTCCATCAGCTCCAAGGTAGATACCCCTCTCGAGATGGCAGATCCTTAGAAGAACAGCCTTAACAATGTCCCTCCCTCCTCTGGTAGCCCTCCAAAAGTAGCCGAGTAGCCAGGGGTGATTGGAAAAGAGGCTGAGATGACTAAGGGAGTGGCCTCTGATGCCACCAAGCCCCCGGTTGCTCCCCAGGATCCTATCAAGGACAAGGAGGCACTCAAGATAGAGATTGTTCTTGCAACTCTTCCATTACCTGCCAAAGGTGACTTCAAAGGCATAGACCAAGGATCCTTGGAGGCCGTAGTCTCCCAGTCCAAGGCCCCGCCCAAAGAAAAAATTGTAATAAAAAAGTAGTTTTAGAGTAGTTTTTTCTTTTGACCTGTTGTTTTTATTTTCAAAACTTGTAATCCAGTTTGATCTTTTGTAAGCAATTTGCCTTTTTCTAAGGCTCAAATCAATGCTAATTTACAAGTTTTTTCTTCATATTTGTTATATTGATGTTGATTCTAACATAATTTCTATTTTATCTAACACTTAACTAACATGGAAATGAGATACATCTCCATTTAGTTTTCTATATAAGTGGCCGCATAGTTTTCCCACCTTATATGATCAATAGCAAGATAAGTTAAATTTGCTAAGCTCCATGTCTCGGCAAAGTACGATTTTAACTTTAAAAACATACACATTGATGTAGTATACATACAGATTTAACTCTACTTAATCCTCCACTCATTAGTAAGTTTAAAGGACTAAAGGAGCAATTAGTTCTCAAACATATATAGATATTCCTGTAAATGCTTTAAGTGATGCTCATGAGCATATATATTTTTTAAACATGCTATCACAATGAAGACCTTTGCCATGTAGAGTGGCTGACCCTACTTGACATTCAAATATTTAGTAAACAGTACTAACTCACCTCAGGCATATGATTCGAGGAGTCAAGTATGGCTAAGACTTCGTTTTGATACTTAGCAGAATTATGGGAAGTATTAATTTACCCAAAACATGTGGTCCGAGGAGTCAGACATGATTAAGGTTCTGTTTAACACTTAGAAAGATGTCATTAAGTATTAATTTACCTAAAACATGTGGTCCAAGGAGCCAGGCATGACTAAGGTTCTGTTTAATACTTAGAGAAATGTCATTAAGTATTAATTTACCCAAAACATGTGGTTCGAGCAGCTAGGTATGACTAAGGTTCTGTTTAATACTTAGAAAGATGTTATTAAGCATTAATTTATCCAAAACATGTGGTTTGAGGAGCCAGACATGAATAAGGTTTTGTTTAATACTTAGAAAGATGTCATTAAGTATTAATTTACCCCAAACATGTGGTTCAAGGAGCCAAACATGACTAAGGTTCTGTTTAATACTTAAAGAAATGTCATTAAGCATTAATTTACCCAAAGCATGTGGTCCGAGGAGCCAGGCATGACTAAGGTTCTGTTTAACACTTAGAAAGATGTCGTTAAGTATTAATTTACCCAAAGCATGTGGTCCGAGGAGCCAAACATGACTAAGGTTCTGTTTAACATTTAGAGAAATTTCATTAAGTATTAATACCCAAAACATGTGGTCCAAGGAGTTATGCATGATTAAGATTTTGTTTAACACTTAGAGAAATGTTATTAAGTATTAATTTACCCAAAGCATGTGGTCCAAAAAGCCATGCATGATTAAGATTCTGTTTAACACTTGGAAAGATGACATTAAGCATTAATTTACCCAAAACACGTGGTTCGAGAAGCCAGACATGACTAAGGTTTTGTTTAACACTTAGAAAGATGTCATTAAATATTAATTTACCCAAAACATGTGGTCCGAGGAGTCATACATGATTAAAGTTCTATTTAACACTTAGAAAGAAGTCATTAAGTATTAATTTACCCAAAACATGTGGTCCGAGGAGCCAGGCATGATTAAGGTTCTGTTTAATACTTAGATAAATGTCATTAAGTATTAATTTACCCAAAGCATGTGGTTCCCATAGACGACGCCAATTGTAAGGACCAGAATTGAGTTCCTAGCCTAAAGGATGAATGAACTTAGGCCCAAAAAGCCCAATACAATGAATTTGTAGAGAGTGGGTTGAAAAACTGGACTTCAATGAATCAGACAACAAGTAAAGTAGATTCAGATGACAAGAAAATGAAGATAGTCTAGTTTAATCTAAAAAAAATCATCTTCGGCACAGTCTGAGGATATTAGTCCTTATATATTTCTCTCAAATTTGATTACAAGTTCAATTCTTGATTGCTACAGTGTTTTTTTCTTAATTTCCTGATTTTTTCTCCATGGAGGGTCTCTTACATTATATAGTTCCCTTTAGACGATCTTGGCCCTCCACTTGTTAATCGTCTAAGCAACTACTTGAGTGCTTATCCCATCGAACATCTTCTCAGGCCCTCTGTGAGTTGAGGCAGCCAAGATAGCACTGTTCAAAGGTCTTTTTCACATTAATGCAACCAGAAAGTTAGTTACAGAGCATTTAATGTGGTGGTAGTAGCTTTCCCTTGAGATATTTCATGGCCTCCCTCTGTCCTGTTCCTTCTAGATACTTATCCTGATCAATGGAATCATTCGGAACGTTACTCCTGGTGTCAGACCACACCTTCTGACCTCGGCTTTGCTCAGTCGAGGAAGTATTCCTCCTCGGATAGCCTTCTCGGATGGTCATGATCAGATTTCACCTCTTTACTTACCAACATGGATTCTTAGGAAGGTGTTTACCCATCCTCAGACAACTTAATGTCCTCGGATTGGCCCCTGGCCCAACATATATATATATATATATATATATATATATGCATTCTTGGGCCTATCACCCCTACAGTTTGTTACCTATTTGTTGACAAGTGTCTACTAATTGTTTTTTTTTTTTTTCAAATGACTTATTTTGCTTAAACCAATCATTTTCTAATTAATTTTTCAGTATGTTTTCATAAATAATTTTTTTTTCTTCATATTATTATTGGAATTATAAGAAAAAAATAATTGTTCTTCATGTGAGTTAAACAATAGAAAATATATTTTTAACTTATTTTAGGATCACAAACCAAGAGCCTTGTAGCTTAATTGATACATTTTCATGCACAAAATGCTTGAAGATTTAGTGGGGGAAAGAGTTTGAACTATGAGGTTAGTAACATATTGTAACGATCTAAAAAAACAAAGGTTTAAAAAAAAAAAAAAAAAAAAAAAACAGAGCATGAACAAATGCTCATTATTATGAGTAAAGTCAATGTGAATGGAAAGTTGGAAACGTATAACATTCGTCCATTAAAAATATTATATGTCGCATGGCGGTAACAACTTACCGGCTTCTTTAGAAAATATTGGCCGAAAGGAGAAGGATTTCTATGACCAAATTTTAATTTCAAGTTTAAACTCCTGACTTTTCCTACCTTAATTAAGAAGGTCGAGCCACAACTAAACAAGTAACTGGTCATCCAATTGGAATACTGTGGTCTATCTTGGTTTTTATTTTGTGGTCAAAGTAGATGTATCATAGATTATGTGATAGCTCAATTTATTCAAAGCATTAATTTGAATGCCAATTAAGTAAAAAAAAAAGGTCATCTAATACCTACTACTTTTCCTTCAATTTGTAATTAAATATTAACAACTGAGCCATAACTAATGAGTAAGGTCAATTTGAAAAGTTTAAGGAAAAGTCATTTGATTGACTGTATGGTATTGCAAAGAAGCTCAAAAACTACAAACAGGTTTGGATAAGTACTAATAAATCCAAGACACATGACTATTGAACACAAAAAATATATCCAATACACATAAACTAAAGTATTATAATTTGAAAATAAGTATAATAACTTATCAAGAAGGATGAATCATGTAAATGCACAGAACAATTAGCTAAAACATGAAAAATTATTGTCGTAGCATGTCATAAGGCTGTGGATATTGGGAAGCATCTCGTGGTTTGTAGGTCCCTTTTCATGCATTTTATATACGAAGAAGTAAGAAGTTGCTAATTAGTTAGTTGAAACCCAAATTTGCTACTCATTTAGCAGCCAATCAATATGATCGATGTATGGTCCTAACCATCTTATCTGTTGGATAGTGACATATTGATAAATTTATGTGGGAAAATTTTTCTATATGAGGCATACATTTCATCCAACTTATTTGAAGGATAATTTGCTAGTTAGTGCTTGTTTGTCAGTAGGGTCAGCTTATACTATCTCAAGACAGGAATATGAGGTCCCAGAAACATCCATTTGTGTACTAAATGTTAATTTAATTAATAAACTAGCTAGGCACGTCTTTGGTAATGACTCAGAGATCGATCGTAAAACGACAGACCACCCTTCACTTTGCCATTTATAAACCTTCTTCTAAGTTTGTTACCCCTATCGAGTATAGTCTTTACATCAACTACCACATCAAAATCGATGCATAATTATTTAAAATTCAAAGCTAAGTTAACTAAAACAGGCGTAGGCAAAGCCAACCCCAGCTATGAGATGAGATTCCCTAATAAAAATAGGCCATAGTAATAGATTGTTGGATTTTGTATATATATATATATATATATATATATAATAAACTCCATAGGCGACAGAGTATGTTTTTGTTGGTGCAAACTGTCATAATGTACCTACAAAGTCAACTATTCAAGTTAAGTGGTTTCCGCCCCCAGTTAATTGGTTTAAACTAAATTCTGATGGGTCCTCCTTAGGGCACCCCAGTCGGGCTGGGGGGTGGCCTTATAAGAGATGCAAATGGGGCGTGGATTAGAGGGTATGCGAGAGCTATAGGCCAAGCAACCAGTGTTGCAGCTGAGCTTTGGACTTTTCGAGGTGGCATTCAGCTATGCATTTACCAAAAAAAAATTAATAAACTCAATACTCATATTCATTCATTAGTGTTTTAAGGTTAACAAATGCTATATATACTTAATTAATCTCATTTAAATAAATAATTTAAAACAAAAAAGGGTTATGAGTCGCGTAATATATAATTCATATTGGGGAGATAAATACTTTGGAGAGCTTCCTTGAATAATTAATATAACATATAGAGACACATTTTAATCTAAAAGGCCTAAGCCCCAATAAGTATGTGCTCAATTATATTACATTAACTACTCATTCTTCTCATCATTATTCAAGGTGGGACTTCACTCACATGTATAACTCAACAATCTCCCCCTCATGTGTGAGTCTCTACCTCTCTATGTACTTTAAGACCTCTTTGTAGGCCATGAACAAGTCATACTCACATGTATAACTTAACCATTCATGCAATAATGTCTAGGCCTATATTGAAGTTCGTAATTTAATGGAAGTAGCAAAATATGAATAGAGAGAGAGAATATGGGCAAATAGTCACATGATGAAGTAGTAGGTAATGTAAGTTTGGGGTCAGCGAGAGACATATATAGGGTGTTAAGCTTTGATTGCAAAATACGTGAGACGTCGCTAGCTAGCTACATTACATATATCATTTTCAATTATCAATGGAAGAGATCATTAGCTGTTCTAAGTTCTAACTTTAGTCATCCTCTGCCAGTTTTTAGTACTGGTCCCCAGGTCTATATTGAATGATCATACATACATATAATATACATATATAGGCCAATCTATACTATTGTATGTGCGGCTTTCTTCTGTTAACAATCACCAATAGACATCCCCAACCAGTTCGCCTAATTAAGGTGGTGTTTGGCATTAACTGAAAAACCTAAATTTTTTTACTATTTAGTTTATTTTTGTTACTATTTATGTGTTTTATTGTACTTTTTGGTACTATTTATAAGTTTCACTATACTATTTTAGTTAACTTTTAGTTTTATCTACAGTACTTTTAATAATAAAAATTCAATTTTAATTAAATAATCTGTTCTTAAATGGACACTAAAACTAAGCTTGTTTGGTATATAGCTAGTTCTTTTTTCTATTTATTCAACTTATTTTACTTAGCACAAATTAAACTTATATAACTTTAATGTACTACATTTAAGTTCTCTATTTAAATAAGATTACATTATATAAGTTTTAGATTACATAAAGAGACGAGTACTTATTTTCCTTTTATTTATTTATTATTATTTTTTGCATTTTCATATTTGAAGTGCTTTTTTTTTTTCTCCTTTATCCTTTTACCTTCTGACAATTCTGCCAATACACCACCTTCCCTATTATCCCTTTCTGATTGTTTTAAAACGATAAAGTGACAAGAATCTTTGCCTTGTTACTCAGCAACAAAGTTGTAGTACTTAAGATTAAGGTTAAAGGGAGATGGATCACATATTTGGTTACATCGAGTGACTGTAAATGTAATATATAGCATCATGTGGTTACCTACTAGATAAATCTGTCATATGTTCCCATGGAGATGATGACATCATGACACATCTATTATATTGCCGGTTGGTTGTTATTAATTAATAATTTTAAAGTTGTCTTAACCCTCAAATTAGAGAGGATTATCTCTAAATAATTCATTAAATAAAGTGGACGAAAATGTGACTAAAAGTATCATAACTACGTTAATTACTAATATCGCGGAATTATTGTTATCTACTGTGCATCTCTAATTAAACATGCAAACAGAAAGTGAATGTATTTTTCATTTTAATGTGCTACTTGGGATAAAAATAGTGTGAGCCAGTAACGGAGTTAGAAAATTTTCTCGGGAGGGTCGATGAATACATTTTTGTATAATTTTTAAATTTATTACCAAATATAAAAGAAAATTAATAAAAAATTTCAAAAGCTAAGGGGCCATGGCCCTCCTTGGCACTTCCCTTAACTCCACCTATGATGTGAGCATTTCTTCGGCTTATGAAGTGAAAATTATTGGTTTTAATTTCCATCCAATTTTCCTTAAGTTTCACTTGTAAGAATATATATAATAATAATAAAAATAATATATAAAAAAGAAAAGAAAAGAAAAGAATGTTGTACCTAGAGGTTAAACTCAATAATACCAGTTGGGCATTTCTTTCGAAAAGATTAAAAAACAGAGGGGGTATTCGAAAAAGTTTATGAGCAGTAAATGTGATAAGGTGAAGTTAATGAGGTAGCCGAAATAGATGAGTTGCTGAATTTATAGTAATTATATATGTTGGGAGTTGGTTTTCAATGAAATAAAGAGGATCTGACATTAGGAAGACATCTTGATTAGAGTAACTTCATGAGTTCCCTCCCTATATAGCTACCACACATATAACATAACAAACATTGTGAGAGAGAGAGAGAGAGAGAGAGATGCGAGTGAAGTTAGAGCACTTGATAATTGGTTGTGTTATGTGTTTCGTGGTGAACCAGTTATATATATAGAGTATTACGTTGTCGGTTTGTCGAGGACGTTAAGGTTTAGGGTAATGATTTTATGATTTGACCCCTACAAATTATAGAGGTGTGGTTGTGCAATGCATCCAAATATTCCAATAGTTGGGAGACACATTTGTCCGACAAAATAAAAGAAAAAAGGAACGTAATGGCAGTAGAGAAATAAGAGAGAGAAACAAATGCATTTAGGTTTGAAGAAAAAGTTAATGGAGCTTTAATTAAGGGCCCTTTCATATCATTCATACTAGAGAGAGAGAGAGAGAGTTACCAGAAATCCTTCAATATGACGATATTAATAAATAAATAAAAAAAGGGGTTTAGCATGAAAGATTGAGGTGAGGCACATAGAGATAGAGCTTAAGTAGTTATTTTAACCTGTGTATATTATCCAGAGTTATTAACCGTGAGAGATGAAGAGGGACAATAATGGATGTTTTTGTTTTTAGTTTTTAAAAACCAGGGGAGAAAGTACACGTGAGGAGTAGGGTAGAAACTAAAAGAGAGTGGGGTATGATCTGGCAGTTGGGGCAGCTGTCTCCAACTTCTTTGACCAAAAAATAAAAGTGATAATCATCCATACGACAACGCACATTCACTCTATTCTACTCTTTCTCTCTTTATATTTATTTATTTATATAGTCTCCTTCCTTGTATACAGTATACTATTTCCAATTTAATCAAAATTGTTTTCATTGTTTGTTTGATGAAATATGATGAGAGTAGTGTGTATGAGTATGTGTACGTTAAATAAGAAGGAAGGGTGAAGGGAGCAGGGGTCTCCTGCAGCAATTGCCAGACATGGAATTGGGGACTGCAGCACGGCACAGTGTGTGTGTGTGTGACCGACTCCAACACATGCCTGTCCGTCAGCTTTATCCCTTCCACGTCTTCTGTGGACCCCACTTCCAGCTCAGTCTCACTCATACCCACTTGCCTTCTATTGTTTTGTACCATTTATTTTATTTTTATTTATTATCATTGCCCATTTTTCTATTATTTCCGGTACGAGTCTTTTTCTCTTTTCTTTTTTTGGTTGAAACTTCTGGGAGTCTTCTAGAATTGAGATTGAGTATCAAATTTTCATTCCTTTTATAATAAATGATGGATTGGGACTAAGAGAGAGAGATACGAATACACACAAAAATACATAACATGATTGATCTAGCTAAATCTTACAATAAACTGATTAAGTATAAACATATATGAATTGTGCTTATTTAATTAACAAATTTAAACTTTGACTACGATTAATGTTTGATCCCTTTAATATTCCCTCAAGTTTAAGATGGAAACCTGAAAACAGAATGTGCAATAAGGAAGCACTATACAATGGTGTTCGATGATGGATTATCGCTTAAACTGTGGCCATTATGGTTGGATGATGACTACACTAGTGGCTAAAATTGTAACGATAGCTATTCCCACCGTTGTAGGACTAAAATTTTTGAAATGATGATATTGTTTGTGGATAAGATGGTGAATGGCACATCTACCCAGGAGTAGAGCTAGAGAAGATTCTTGGTATCTCTTAACATTTTTATTATGTAAGCAATCACAATAGACCACATCAAAATTGTGAATAAATTTATTTCTTTAGAGTTATTTCTTACCAATTAAAAAGCATCCAACTAGATATCTTATTGGGGTCGATTTGTAATGTCAAGCTAAAGGAATTTCAGGCCTATAACTTGGGTTCAAAGATACGAAGGAGTCAAATTAAAAAAAAAATAGAGGTTAGTGATGCCTTGTGAAGAACCACACAAAGATAATAACTTAAAAAAGGAAGACAATAGTTAAAAATAACCCTTGCTCTATTATAATTAAAATACAAAGAAATGGATAGAGAGAGAGCATTATTTTTACTACCATATATATATATATATATGCCCAAGAGCAACTTTGAAATTTACTACTTCTTGGGCTTAAGTTAGAAGTATAAATGTGGTTAGTGAGGTAGATAAAATCTTATTAATGCATGACTTTTGGACGATACTTTATATTAGATCACGAGCATGTCTAATATCCATCTTTGATTAAGAATTGAAGTTTTTGGTTGTGGGTTTTTGGAAGAATGGAAACCTTGAGTTGTGGGCTTTTTGGGATATTATAACAATCTGGTTTCCTACCATTTTTTTTGTTAATCTGGTTGGCCTAACTAGCTTTGCTTAACTTTCTAGGAGAAACGACCCATTAAGAACCTGCTAAATTTGAGGAACTGCATCAATTAGCGTTTAATGAGATCAAAATAGTTTTCATGGTTTTAGGTTATTAGGCTGAAATTTTGGGAAAATACAGCAGATTAGTAGGTTCTCTTTTGTGACTTGCTCATGGGGTTCATAGACTTTGCAAGTGTTCCAAGCCCACTTGGCGAAATCTATCTCTTGAGTCCATGGGTAAGATCTCAAAATAGACCAACTTTTTACCGCCCATATCACATTCCTTCAAAATTCCCCATTAAAAATTGCACCTGCTTGAGCCATGTGTAAATAATAAAAAGATACAAGGAAATTATAGGCCCAAAATAATTGGATATGCTTTTTGTGGTGGGCCTTTAAAAAAAAAAGCATTAACATAGCATTTTTGGACTAATAAGATTCAGTCCAAAAAATATATCTGGGCTGATAGAGTTTGGGCTTCTTTCAACACATCTCTCACCAAATATTAGGTATCACACTCATAACAAATAGAACATGAAATGCTCCGCTATATTTTGGGATTTAAAAAAAAAGAAAAGAAAAAAAGAACCAAAGGATAAAAAAAGAGCGACTAACAGTAGCAAAACAAGCTGTTTTGGCATCAAGCCATTAGCCGTGTAAGTATGAAAGCATCCCTGCCTCAAGCGAGGTTAACACATTTGCAATATAAGTATATATATCTAAATTGGACTTTTGTTCAGATAATAAAATTCCAGCAAAATTATTGGAAATAATTCAACAATTCAGGAAATCTACCTTTTTTTTTGTTGGTTGAGAATGTTCAGGAAATCTGCTTGAGTGAACATGTTAAGGAAGTAAAATATGCTCACATTCATCTGATTGAGCGATTCTACAATGACTACAAAAGATACTGGATATATTAGGGATTTAAATCACTTCACAAGATAATATTTCCAACCACAAACTACTAAACAACTGCTTAATTAAAAAGGGGCCGATGCTTCAATATCAGACGTCTGCTAGATTCAAAATAGGCCGCAAGGACCTAATAAGCCATTGAAGACTCACTAAGGCCAATCCACTGCAGCCTCCATCAGCTTTCCAAAACCATCATCTTGACCCCAACAACAAAAAGAACCAATCCACATCTAGCATGATTTCCCCAACATCAAAAAAGATACAATTCGGACTTGCATTGCACAAGCCTAACTTCTTGCTAAGACATATCCTCATGGTATAGATGAAGCCCAAGCCCAAAGCGTGCACAAGCTCGACGAAATGCCATTGCTTCTGCTTTTTGTACAGGATCCCCATAACTTGTGTCATCAACTGAAGCAGTTCCTGTCGATTCCCTATATATCTTGTGGAAGCATGAGAAGAAAAAAAAATGTCAGCTCCTCTCTTTTTCTCTCTTCCACCACTAATAAAGCAACAGAACACATATCTTTATTTTCAATGAAATTATCATAAGACTTTCTTTAGAGAAAAGGTGAACACTTCCTTAAGGCTTCAGCTAACAGGACATTTGTGGAAAGCCCTAAACCAACTTGCTATTGTCTTCATGTTAAATGCAAATACAATCATACAAAATAAAGATTATCAACTTGAAGTATGTTAGTTAAAAGAGAGAGAGAGAGAGAGAGAAAACACAGCAGCATATCAGGCAAGAATTCTAACAGTGCAGAACACATCAGCAGTTCAGTAAACAATGCAACAGTGCAGAAAAGTCCTGCATCTTGTGCTCAACTCAACGCAGCAGCAGTCCAGAAGTTAACCATCAAAAGTTTACTACAGGTGGGGGGATTAGCTTTGTCACACTCACACGGGCTTTAGCATTGAAGTTAGATTTCGGTTGTAACAAACTGTTGTTAAAGTAGTTGCAGTTAGATTTCGTTTTCATTTATCACATGTTTCTTCAAGGGTAAAGTCTCCTCTATAAATGGAAGGTAGATTATGTAATTCACAAGTGATGAATATACGGAAGTTGTCATTGTTGTTTTCTCTATCTTGTGCTTTCAGTCAGAAGAAGGGAAATAAAAATTTATGGGAAAAGAAGTGCAGTGATCAAGAAAATGGCTTGCAAACTCTAAATTTGTCTGATTATTCTCCCTTAATACTAGATGCAAATGTCATGTCATGTCATTCTTACCATGATGAGTTTATTTTTGATAAAGGAAAATCAGGTTCTAATCTAAATCTTTAGTATTTGGTGCTTAATGAAAGCTTTGAAATTAATTTTGAAGACAAATTAGGTAGGTTGGACAATGAGGTGTAGCGCAGCCTCAAATGACACACTAATTGCTCCTCCCTCAATAATGAGATGGAGATGGAGTATGGTGAATGGTGGCGTGAGTATAAGAGGCATGTGTAAGCTAGCATTAGCAATGAAAAGAAAGAAATAATGAGTTTGCAGCTATATATTAAAGTTCTCATTTGTTGTATATAAATAAATAAATACAAAATAGTATATTTAATTTTGAAAGCTTGTAGCTAGGTCCAAGCACATCTTAAAGCTCTATTTTTGTGAAATGGGAGACCTTCAGTTTGGCATCGATAAAAATGATAACATTCGAATATGTCACTCAATAATAATAATAATACCTCAGCATCAGTCCCATAGAGAGTGACACGATAAACAACAGAGACAGACTTGGCGTCACCTGAATACGTTATGCTTCGAACCTCTCCCGACCATTCTATATATATATTTACAAATAAATCATAATTTAATTTAAAGAAAAGAAAAAGAGAAATTAAAGAAACATGAACAATATTAACAACAATAAATAAAATAAATAAAAAGAATAATACCCGGAGCATGTAAATTCAAAATGCGATTCATAACATGCCTACACAAAAACAAAAAGAAAAGGAGATATAAATAAATAAAGATTAAAGTTAGATGAAAATATTTGATGGAGAGAAAGAGAGAGAGAACCAGGGAACATATTTGATGGAGAAGTCATTTTCGGAGCGAAGGACTTTGACGAGAGAATCGGGCACTCTCTTGTTCAGTTCTTTTAGGATTTCAGAGAGTGGCCTACTGATTCCAGAACTCGCTGCTTCTACTTCTTCTTCTGCTTCTGCTACGACGTCGTGTGTTTCCTTAAAAGACGAATTAGATGACCTTTTAGCAGTTGAATAGGAGGAGCGTGGAGGACGACATAACAGTGATTTCAAGAGAGAAGCAGTTGAACTTGATTTTCCCATTTTCATGCTCTTACTCAACCACGCCATTTCTTTCTTTTTTTCTTTTCCCTTTTCCCTCTTCACTCTTCACTCTTCACTCTTTCTTTTCAATTTTCAGGCGACAGAGATTTTCAAAGTCCCTCTTTTGCGGGGACTATTCACTGAAAAAGGGGGCCGTTCCTGGATTAGGTTAGGCCCCATAAAAATTCACTAGCCCAGCCCATCCTAGCCTAGGCCTGTTTTCAATAAAGGCCTGCATTTTACTACTTTGGGTCCGTTTGGATTAAGTTTATTGTTGCTGAAATTGAAAACTGAAAACTGAAAATACTGTAGCAAATAATTAATAAAATGTGGATGATTAATTTGGCTGAAATTACTGTAGCCAAGCTGAAATTACTGTAGCATTGAAAGTGTTCACAGGGCTGACAATGGTTGCTCAGAAAATGTAATGTATCTTTGAATCTCTCCGTTTCCTTTGACAATGTTTTTCTTTTAATTTTATTTTTGACATATACTGTGATCCCAAATATTCTCACCCGACTGATGTTAGAATTGTGAATGCCCTCTCTTTATCTGATTTTCAATTGTGGTGTTCTTCATTTTGCACTTTGATAAAAATGCACTTTCCAAGTAACAGGGCATTGCCCGACTTTTGTTGAGTGACTTGGCAATGGAAACTGTCATTGAATTCCAGTCCTTCAAGAGCAATGATTTATGTAGTTTCATTGGTTTCTGTTGATATCAAATATAATTATATTGCTTTAACCCCTTTGTGCATTTAGGATTTATGTAGTTTCATTTAGGATTGCTACTTTTGTTGATAATATCTGAGCATTTAGAGGCCTCTGTGGCAATTCCTGTAATTTTGTAGAATTGGTGTTCCTGTTGTCGTGATCCATTTGATATAGTTTTTGACGATCTTTCTTGCAAGCATGTTAATTGTGTTGTTAACATGTTTGCAAGAAATATCGGTTTAATTGTTTTGGATTTGTCTTTCTCATAGATCATTTAATTTTGTTTTCTGTTATGCAATTATCTCTTCTTTTATGTTTTAACTCTTGAAAATGCTATGCATGATGATTGTGAATTTAGCTGGTTTTGTTGTGGTTCAGGCATAATTGTGTTGTTATTACTTTCTTTCTTGTCTAGTGAGGAGAAAACATTTTTTCTGGGTTCAACCGTTACTGTTCTAGCTTTCCTAGTTGGATGTATCAGCTTTACGAGTAAAATCTCTTGTTAATCTTAGTTTCTTATTGTTTAACATTCCACCTTTTTGAATCCCCAAGCTCACATGTTCCTTCTCAAAAAAGAAACCCCAAACTCATATAGCAAATCTACACTAGTCTGGTTTCACATACTGGTAACAACATGTATACTGTTTTTTCACTTGTATATTTCTACTTGGACAATATGCTACATGCATCATTTTTATTTTTTGTCACTTAAGTGCATAGTCAAGCTCTCATACCTAATGGCATTCCATATTTCACATCATTGTGTTCTCTAAACTTGTTTGGTGAGGGGGGTGAATGAGGATCCAAATGTTTGCATGGAGATAAGATAGTCCAGTGGGAGATTTATATGTATACACCGCTTTTTTTTTTCTTTCTTTTTATATAATAATTTAATAATTTTCCTTATTATCCTTTTTTCTTGTTCTTTTTGAATTTTTTTATTGATAAATGTTGACAGTAGAGTTCTATGATCTATGGTGGTCTGGTTGGGGCTGCATTTTTGTTAATCAACGGTGATCTATCATCTTAGAAAACCGTATGCTATATCCACTATGGTTAAAGAAATAAATAAAAAGAAAGGAAGAAGAAGAAGACAATGAAGCTTAGATCATATAAGACTCTAGGATCAATGTTATTTGGGATTTGGAAAGACAGAATGTGTTATTTTCTACCATGCAAGTGTATTTATTTAATGGCAGATAAGAAAGAAACTCTGCATTGGCATGAGGCTGCAGATTTGTGAGTTGGTGAGTGTAGGTATCTATATTTTAAGTCCAAATTTCTTTTCTTTTGTAGATACCAAATTGGGCTTTGCTAGTTTGGTTGTCTTACCCCCTTTTCCACACTCTCCGTTCACATCATGTGTTAAGTGTGAATATTCTTGAAAAATGTGAATAACTTATCTTTGAATACCTTATCTGAAAGTGCAGACATTGTGTATATAGAGTATTCTTGAAAATGTGAATACCTTGTGCAGACATTGTGTATACGGAGTATTCTTGAAAAATGTGAATGCCAAATATGAAAGTGTAGACATTGTTATCTTTTAAATATTTTATTTTTGTTTCGGTGATGAATGCAATGGGACAAAATGTTGCGTGGGGATATTGCTGACCACCAGCCTATTATTTGTCCATCTTCTAATATATGTCAAAATTGAAGATAAAATTGACCAAATTATGAACTGGTCTTGCTGGTAATTACAACAAAAAACTTGGGAGATTTTTTAAGTTACTTAACGACTGGTGATAGTAACACAAACCCGTACTGAAAGATAGAAAGAAAGAAAGGAAGAACAATCTCCTCTTTACATTTACAGTGTCACAAACTCACAACCTCTCTCTCCCTTTCTCTCTCAAGCAATGGGCTTTTTTGTGGGAAGCTCTTGCTTCTTACACTCTCCCCTCTGCCAATCTTGCTTTCCTTCTTCTTCTGCTTCTCAACCCATGTTCTTGTATTCTTGCACAAGAAATGCAGAGACGAAGAGGAAGAACATTGCTCCAATGGCTTCTATGCGCCATGAGGACCCAAACCACAACGTTCACTTAAAGAGGAGGGTGATTCTGTTTGTGGGTATTACGGTTCTTCCCTTATTGCAACTCAAGGCTAGAGCTCTTGAAGGTTTAGCAACAAGTAAGACTAAAATATCAAAACTCTTTGGCTTTCAAAGATTTACATATACTGTCGCTTCATTCTTTTTTTTATGGCTCTATGTAATAAGTTCTATTTTTGTAACAAGTTTATAACTTTGGTGATATGGGTCTTCAAGATTTTTGCTTTTCTAATGTGTTCTTTATAAGAAAAGTTGATTGGAACTTAATCTGCTTCTTCTTCTTATTATTTCTTTAAGTGAACGTTGTTTTGACAATGTTGTTTTGTTGCTGTTAGAACTAAGGCAGTTTGGTTTCTCTTCCACTGTACTATACAAGAATACTGAAAACAAACAAATACATGCGGTCCTTTGAAATCTAATTTTTATCTTAAGACACTCAAATCCTGTAGAGTTTTAGAAGTGAAAAGTTGAAGATGACTAGGAAAAACAAATGGCAATGTTGCAATATAGAAAAGTAAGTTTCTCTGTTCATAGTTTAACCAATCCACATGTATTCTTGTAATTAAAAAGCCACAGTGTAATTTAAGTAGTTAAGAAGACTAGTTACATAACTACAACAATTTTAAAAAATAGGAAGATAGTACCTTGATATTAGGCTTCACAGCAACAATGATCCCATCCTTCACATAAACATCATCAACCTCCTCTCTATGAGCAAACATAATACTCCAACTTGGTTAAAAAAGAAAAACCCAGAAACTAAAAAAAATATAAAAAAATCAGATAAACAACCATCATAACAATGCATAACCATCAATAATACAAAAAAGTTAGATAACAAGCAACATTGGACAAACATATATAAATATAGCTCAAACACATAGGAATGATGAGCATTGTCTTACATACACACCCATAACAAGCATTAGTTTCTACCAAAAAAAAAAAAAAAGATAATAGTGCAATAAGTACAACACTGAAAGTTTGATTATTACACCAAGCCTACACAACCCTATCGAGCCAATCTATTGTTCCTTCACTCAAAATGATAATCAGGGTGCCTTTGGTACTCTTTTTCTAGCCACTTCAGCTGGACGTCCTTATTATTGGCAAGTGCTGCAAACATGTGCCTACCCGCCTCTTTTTCCATGAAGTAGATGGTGCTGAACATATAAAGGTAATGACCTGCGTACGCCCCAGGAAGACTCAACACCATGTCCAGAATTGCTTTAACCTGAACAGTTGTTGTGGGAGCAGATGGTGTACGGGCACTTAGACTAGATCTCTCAACAATAACATTTGAGATGCTCTTCAATGAGTTGGACATCTCTTGCATAGCTGAACGCTTTTTTTTTTGTTTCTTGCAAATTGGCTTGAAGATGTGGACAGTGGTTGCCAAGCCTTTTCCCTTATTCACTGCCAATCCTGCCCTTGACGATGATGGACCTTCAACCTCCATTGCGTCAACATTCACAACGGGTTCACATTGGGGGTCAACAAATTCTACGCTATCATCAGAGTCCCCAGACCCTTCGGTGGTTTCCGTTGGTATTGGACCACTCGTGCAGAATGACTTTTTCCCTATTGCAATCGTGCCTCCAAACATGATGTCCAGGAGCTCACGATTTGGCAAACCAAGCATTCTAAACGTTTTTGCCTCGGGATATGCCTACATGTGGACAACAAGTAGTTAGAACACAAGAATATAGTTTTAGACAGTACAATGTTTTAGAATTAAAATTTGATCACAACTAACCGCAATCTTTCGGTTCCACCACTCATCAGGTGCGTCAAACATGTCGGTGCTAGGATCATAACCCAACTCAGTCTCCTTCTCCAAACACTTGTTATAATTCTTCCACCTTTTTCTTAAATGATCCCATTTGTTTTTTATTTGCAGCCAAGTCACCACTTTTCCCATCTCACCCAACTGCTGAATCACTTCATTAGCCCCAATTTTGGTCAAAAATCCAGTGGCCTTCCTCTGGCCCTCCATGACTTGAACAGCACAAAATCGACAAAAGGCTTCTAGTTCCTTAGGGTTTTTCCAGTCAGCTCTTTCATCATTACTACCACCCTCCACAAATTTCTTCTGCTTAACCATTTTTCCTACAACTTCCGTCTATACTAATTGAGGCATTTAAACAAACAATTCGGATGTATTTTATGATCAGTTAGGCATGCCCACATGATAAGTAGAAAGTAAACTCACATATATCCAAATTCCACAGAGGTAGTAACAGAAATAATGCTATTAAAAGAAGGGTTAAGAAACCCACATAGACATTGAATACGAAAACCACATAATAGAGAAACACACATTCTGTTATTGAATACAAAAACCACACATAAACGGTTCAACACAAAAAAACCACACTTTGATGAAGCTTACTTATTTGGTACCACAGATTTCTTCTGCTCAACTATTTCTGATGCTTTACAGTCTATACTAATTAAGGCATTTAAACAAACAGTTCGGGTGCATTTTACAAGTTAGGCATGGTCAGCTGGAAAATTTAAAGTAAACTCACATATTTGCTGGATTTCAACAGAGGAAGAAGTTGATACAATGGTATTAAACCAAGGATTAATAAACCCACATAGACATTTAATACAAAAACCACACAACAGAGAGCAGATCACACAGACATTATTGAATACACAAACCACATAGAAACGGTTAAATACAAAAAAACCACACTTTGATGAAGCTTCATGGAATACAACTTACCTGTGAATGAATTGTTCCACAGTGGCGGCAACGATGACCCAAGCGAAGAGAAGGTGAGCTCGAGCGTTTGTTGAACAGAGGTGAGCTTTTCTTTTGGTTCTGCGTACTGGGGTTGCAAACAAAAACTGGTGTGAAGAGTTTTGATAGCTTTGTGGTTGGAGGGTAGGTGAAAGACATTAAAGAGGCTTCGAACAGAGCATTGAAGGGGATTGAAAGCATTCTGCCACTGGTAGTTGAGAATTTCATAGCCGTTTGGATTGCTGCGCACCGTTTTGATCTGGTCTGCGATGAATAGGACGCGCAAGGGATAATTCTGGGAGTTGAGCACACTGTTTGCACGCTCCCAAAGCCATGAACAGGACGCGCAAGAAGGCTTATGCGAAGGCTTATTTGGTTTCAGCTGTTGGGGTTGAAAACGGTGCGTACAAGTCTTAAGTGAAACACTGAAACGGGCCATGAACAGTAACACGCGTTTGGGAATAAATGAAACGGTGCGTATAAGTGAAACTTGCATTTGCTGCTTGCGTTTCCTCACTTCAGCGTGCACGTGGGTCCCAGCTTGATAAAACGCAGACGTGAGAAAACGCATGTATCAGCTTAAAGCAAACGGTCACTTTATACTATATCACCTTTGTTTTGTTTTATTTTATTTTATTTGTCCTTATTTATTTATTTATTTTTCAAGATTCATTTTAGTCTCACTTTTCAATTGTCATATTAATCCATAAGATTTAATATTTTTTAGTAAATCTCTCACTTTGTAAACATGAGTTTGGGTCTTTCCCTTCAAATCTATTAGCAAATAAGTAATACCGTTTAAGCTTTTTTTTTTTTTTAAATGGATTTATTTATTAACAAATTTGGGTGAAACAACTCATTTTGATTAATTTGACAAAAATTAAAGCTTAACTACTAATTTGACCATTAAAGTAAAAGTAAATAAAAGATTAAATGTATTTCTTTTACAATTTTTTTTGGGGGGTTAAAAAATTCATATGAGCCTCATATATAGGACAAGTTTACGTATTGACCATTGCTTGTGAAAGGTATTTGATATGAAATTTGCATACATGACCATGAGAACCTTCAAATAATAATTATAAATTCATTATAGCCCATAGAGACAGAGTCCTTGATAAATTAGGATCACACACATAGCAAACATCTTTGCAGGTCTCGAAAAGGAGTTACACGATAAAAGGAAATGGTTTTCACTACACAACAGTTCCACATACAATTCAAGCATGTATAGATGCCAAATTGCAAACTGAACTTTGAACATACATGACAAATAAAACAGGCTCACGCTATAAAAGTATTTGAGATCAGAGGAGAGCCATTTGTTGAACATTGATTGGGTAACAATCAGTGGGCGAACCAGAGAAAGCCCTCCAAGCAAGGTTGGCATTAGCAACTTCTGCGGGGTGGAAAGCATCCCAAAACACATACTGGCTCCTGTTTAGGCATGGCATTTGAAATGGGAGACACGTTATTTGTCCCACGTAGCTCCCCCCAATTCCACAACAAGCCTTGTCAGCCACGCTGAACCCTGAAATTACATTTTTGCTATTAAAAATGCTTGCTACACACGAAACTATTAAAACCGGGACTTATATATGCATGACACCAAAGTAAACAAGTGATTGGGTTTGGTTTGGCCAGCTGCCAATGAGATTTTATGTGTACATATATATAGCATCTTAATTTGTGTTCAAAAAGTGAACAAATTCTATCTAATGCGTTTCTTTGCTTGTTATAGAGCTAGTAATTTACTTACCATAAGTAGCAGGGCTGTTAATGATGTCTCCAAAAGCAGCATAAGTATTGCCATAAAGAAACTTTGCACCAGGGTGGTTGGTGTTGAGCTGAGTGACCAGCGATCTAAGCCCTTCATTGAAGGTACCAAGAATCTGATTCACATAATCTACACACCTTCCTGGCTGGGCTTGACCACTAGCTCTCTCGTATGGGATGCAACCAAGCGGTCCTACTCCTGTTATTAAGAACTTCCTTAATCCCATACCGTACAATGCCTGCAATGCATGAAGCGAACCATTTCATATAAATTAATTGTTCACTAATCCCACACAATTAATTAAGGTTAATGTCTCTAAACTTACTGTGTTTAATTATATATAAATTAGACCCATATATATTCTAAATGATTCATTGAATTTATAAAAGAGAAAAAAGATAAGAGAAAATAAACTAGTGAAATATACCAAAATTTGGCGGGTATAGCGATTGAGTAGAAGGTTTGCATAATCTGGGGGGCTATAGATGTAGCTGGAAGAATAGAGGGATGGCAAGAGGTAGTTGTTGAGGTAGTCATTGCTTCCAAACACCAATATTGCTATCGATTTTGCTAGATATTGGCCCAGGTTCGTCCCATTCATTATTGTTCTTAATTGATTTAATGTGATGGATTGAAAATTCACCACTTGCTGGCTCAGACTATACCGTTGTCCCTGCATCCAGGCATCCCAATTACAGCAAAAGTATAATTTTTGAAGAGAATTTTGTTTATTACATACAAACTGTCTTTTATTATTATTATTATTATTATTACTATTACTTTTTGTTTTTAAAATTGAATAGAAAGTTTCTAATTAATAATTAATTTAAATGCATTAATTGAAGTACAAAGTGTTGGCCGGTCTCATCTAGGATGCCAGCAGCTGCTGAAGCATAATTAACTCCGTTAAGAACTCGGGTACCAACTGTGGTGGGATCTGCGAAAGCTGGAAGATATGGAATCCCCAACATCCTCCCTGCCAGCCAAAAATTCACATCAAAATGAGCTTCGGTCGTACTTGTTCTTCTGGTCAATAAAAGCTTTTATTCTAAATGATTGCCATATTGATCAATCCATTTTTGTCCAGCAACTTCACATCAGATGGTATATCAGAGGTGGGGGACAACAAAGATATATATATGAATATGACAAACTTAAATGATATTATTGTCACAATCCGAAGAATTTATCAAATGTCACTTTAAATAATATTATACGGTCACAAAAGGTAAGTATTAGTCCTATGTTCGTTATATTCAAAAGACTGGCAACTAAAGTTCCTTATATTCGCATTGTAAAACTCATATTAGCGTTAGTTATACTTGTGTTATATACGCTTGTAAAGCTCATATTAACGTTAGCTAAATTTGTGTAATATACCAAAAGAACTAGTCAAAAATTATAATTAGAATTTCTCATAATCATTTATATCATCTAAATCAACCTAATTAATAATGCCTGATATATATATCATTTGGTGAGATCCAACACTCATACAATCTAATCCATTTGGTGCGTATCACAATAATTATTAGTAACAAGGCTGAAGAAAAGTTACCAAGCATATCAACAAAGGTTTCGCCATTGGTAAATCTCCCAGAAGGGCCAGCAGGGAAATCAATGCCATATGGATAGTAATTGGCCTTAGCTAAGGAGCTAAGGAAGTTGTTGTTACCAACATCAACCAAGGAATCTCCGAACACAAACAAAGCTGCAACCTGTCGTGGCGCGACAGCTGCCCCATTTGAGCACTGCATCGTCATAAGCATCGTAGTGGCGGTGACCCACAGCCACATCATTTGATTGGAAATTTTAACCATTTCCTCTACTTGTTGCTTCATTATTATTTCCAGATGATGAAAAGAGTAAAAACTGAATAATAATAATAATCCAGACTCTGATCGAAGATGCATGTATATATAGAAGGTAGGTGGTGAGACTTGGAGCTAGGGGAGGTGATTTCCCATTTTGAAACGGCTAAGTAGATGATGTAATTAGGAACATCCATGATATGTTGCGTTTGTGTATACCTTTTATCCTTACTTTAGGACTCTCTTTTTAACGTTCGGTTTGGCTGTTTCTAGGTTTTCGATGTCTTTTTCTGCAAGTATTTGCATTGCTTATGTAAAGCTTTCCCCAGACCATACGCAAAGACGCATGAAAAACCTTTCTATTGATATTCCTCAGCGTTCTAGATTAAGCTTTAGTAGAACATTCATAATGATATATCACTGGTCGCGGTTTCACCTATGATTCGATTGGCTATGTACCTGTTTGGATTGTGATGAAAGCTGCGGAGCATTTTTCTTTCGCATTTTGCCTTTTTTTTTTTTTTAGCCGCAACATTTGACTAAGTCTTCCATGAGCAGTGCATTCGTGCACTGTTTATGGACCCACAAATTTCACTTTTCAGTAACTTTTTCATTAAAAACGGGTCCCACGATACTATTCACATATTTAAAAATTATTTTGTTACAGTGTTTTCAGTTTCAGCAATAATAAGTTCAATCCAAACGAACCCATATGTCAGACTTAAACACGTTGCAAAAATTAATAACCAGTGTTTGACGGGTCGGGTTGGGTCAAGTTAACTGATAAATATATTTTTCATGTAAAAATAATTATTTGAGTGTATTCTTTTTTTTTCTTCTGTCTATCATTTCAATACAAATAAGCTAAACATAATAAATTAAGAAAGAAACTAAAATATTTAAAAATAGAATTTAAATAATACATAAATTATTAATTTTATAATCCAAAGTTCACTAATATGTTATCTTGAATCTAATCATAAAAAAATTATTATTATGAAGCAGAAACTATAAATTAAAAGTATATTGTATTATTTAGAAAAAAAAAATAGAATAAGCTTGTTGATCCATTCCTCAAATAAAATAAAGCCTAAATAAAATATGGTCACTACACTATTGATATTGCATACATTATGATAGGGAAGCAGAAAAATGAACCCAACTCTTGTTCGTCCAAGTAGTCGTCCAGGGCTAACAGAGCCGTTTGGACGAAGAATCACCCAAGAAGGGACAGTGCATGGACTAACACCACTTAAATCTGAGAAGGTCGTCCATACCAATCGTCCATGTAGCTCGTCCATGGACGATCTCCAGATGTCCATGGACGACCAAAACCTTCTCAGACCAGACAGACGAATACACAACACTTGGAGAAATTTCAAGTGTTTATAGCAGTTACTAAATCCGTAACTATCGCCACGAACCCCTCAAATAAACTTCCGTTGGCGGTTACAATTTTAATAGCCGTTGAGGAAGTTAACTCCGGGCCCCTTGGCTTCCACAAATCTTGGGGAAGTTATTTGGACAAGTAACCGCTTCAAGGATCTCTATATAAAGGACCGGTCTGAACCCAAGGAGGGTAAGATTTTTCTGAGACTTATTCCCAAACATTCAAAACTCCATACTAACTTTCTCATCGGAGGGGGTTTGGCCGGTCATCTCCGGTCTCCTCTTTGACTGCGCTTTCTTCTTTGCAGGCCTTCCACCACTGTCGGTAGTCCCACCGAAGCCAGATCATCCGACCCACTGATTTGAAGCGATATCAGTTGGTGCCGTCTGTGGGAAGAGTATAAGTAAGGCTGTTTTGTGACTCTTTTCCGCGACAAAGGGTTGGGATGGTCAGGACCAGGTCGAGGGCTACTAGCCCAGGCCGTCAGGAAAGCAGAGGCGCTTCAAGTGATCCTCAACGTGATCGCCAATCTACACCAGCCATGCAGACATCGTCTGTTCAGCATGTGCAATCTATGGCGGCTGCGATGGCAGAGTTGACTCGCCAAAACCAGGAGTTGAGAATGGAGATTAATCAGAGAAGACAGGCACGTGAGGAGCATGAAGGAGGAGGACAAACACAAGGTCATGGCGAAAGAGAAAATCCTGAGATTGGGAGTCAGTTTAGAGGCA
Source organism: Quercus agrifolia (assembly GCA_029955455.1). Lineage (NCBI taxonomy): Eukaryota > Viridiplantae > Streptophyta > Magnoliopsida > Fagales > Fagaceae > Quercus > Quercus agrifolia. Next base: position 366,688 of record JARQAD010000007.1, on the reverse strand, counting down.
CCACTTCTCGGACGGTGAAGGAAGAGATGGACCAAATGAAGAAAGTCATGGAGGAAATGAAAGAGAACATGAGGAGGACGAATCCAATAGAAGATTTGGTCCACAGAACAGACTCTCCCTTTACGGCTTCCATCAATGGTCATCCTCTACCATCAAAATTCAAACTGCCTTCCCTGGATTCGTATGACGGAACACGTGACCCATTCGATCACATTGCTACTTTTAAAACAACGATGCACCTTCAAGGGGTCCCAGATGAAATCATGTGTAGAGCCTTCCCAACCACCCTTAAGGGTCCAGCACGAGTTTGGTTCAGTAAAATACCCCCAGGTTCTGTAGGCTCTTTCGAAGAGTTAAGCAAATTGTTTGTCAACAATTTCATTGGGGGGCAGAGACACAAGCGCTCTTCATCCAGCTTGCTGACCATAGAGCAAGGGGAGAACGAAAGCCTGCGGTCATTCATCACTCGCTTCAACAGAGAAGCCCTTAGTGTGGACGAGGTGGATGACAAGCTTCTATTGGCGGCCTTCCACAACGGGATTAATTCTGATCTATTTATCCATAAGCTGTATGAGAAGGAGCCACAAACCATGGCCGAGCTAGTTCATTCGGCTCAGAACTTCATGAATGCAGAGGATGCGATCATAGCCAAGAAGAGGAAAAGAGCTGAAAGAATGGAAGCACATCCAGCACGCCACTCAGAACAAGGCCCTCGTCCAAAGAAGGGACGGACGAAAGATAAAAAGGAACGAGATAACAGGAAGGCTGGTCCTTCGGGGAGAAGCCAAAATTATACGCCCCTGAATGCTCCACTTGATCAGGTGCTCATGCAGATCAAAGACGACCCCTCTCTAAAATGGCCAGAGAAGATGAAGGGAAATCTCAACAAGCGCAATAAGAATAAATATTGTCGCTTCCACCGGGACCATGGGCATGACACGGATGAATGTTACGATCTGAAACAGCAAATTGAGAATCTGATCAAACAAGGAAAACTGAGGCACTTCGTCGGAAGGGATCATAGAGACGAGAAGTTGAAAGGAAAAATGGAGGAGTCATCCCGGCCCCCACTTGGAGAGATAAGGATTATCATTGGAGGGAACTCGATGGGGCAATCTTCCAAATCAAAGAAAACGTATCTCAAGGTGGTACAGAACGTCCAGCTCTCTGGACGATCTCCAAGGACGAACTCGATGGACGAACTTGCCATTTCCTTCACCGACGAAGATGCTGAGAGGATCCATCACCCGCATGACGATGCAATTGTCATTACTCTGCTCATTGCAGATTATACAACCAGGAGAGTGTTGGTTGACAATGGAAGCTCAGCAGACATATTGTACTATCCTGCCTTCCAACAGATGAGGCTTGGGCGGGATCAACTTCGTCCAGTTTGCTCACCACTGATAGGGTTTGGAGGAATGAAGGTGCAACCTGTGGGCACCATTACATTACCAGTAGTGGTAGGGTCATACCCACAGCAGATAACTAGGGAAGTGAATTTCCTCGTGGTGGACTGTTCGTCTTCGTACAATGCCATTATCGGAAGACCAACCCTGAACAGTTGGAAGGCGATAACATCTACCTACCATCTATCAGTCAAATTCCCTACGGAGTACGGGATAGGCCAAGCACAGGGAGATCAGTTGGCAGCTAGAGAATGCTACTTAGCCATGATGGCTTTGGACGAGCAGGTGCAGACATTGAGTATCGAGGAAAGAAGGGTTGTTGCAGAACCCACAGAAGTGTTAGAAAATGTTCTTTTACAAGAAGATGATCCCGAGAAATTCACCAGAATTGGAACGGGCATAAAGGAGAAGGCAAGAGAAGACCTCATCCAGTTCCTGAGAAAGAGTATTGACGTGTTTGCATGGAGTCATGACGACATGCCGGGAATCGATCCAAGTGTGATTACTCATCAATTGAACGTGTACCCTTTTTTCAAGCCTGTTCGCCAGAAGAAAAGGGTATTCGCTCCGGAGCGAGATAAAGCCATCAAGGAAGAGCTTCAGAAATTGACCACGGCACAGTTCATTAAGGAAGTCTATTACCCGGATTGGTTGGCCAATGTGGTGATGGTGAAGAAAGCAAGTGGCAAGTGGAGAATGTGCGTAGACTTCACTGACCTGAACAAAGCATGTCCCAAGGATAGTTACCCATTGCCACGTATTGATCAATTGGTAGACTCTACAGCTGGCCATCAATTGCTGAGCTTCATGGACGCCTTCTCAGGATACAACCAGATCAAGATAAATGAAGCTGATCAGGAGAAGACTTCCTTCATCACCAGCCAAGGCTTGTTTTGCTATAAAGTGATGCCCTTCGGTCTGAAGAATGCGGGGGCAACTTATCAAAGGTTGGTAAATCATATGTTTCGTCCACAGATAGGACGGAATGTAGAGGTTTATGTCGACGACATGCTTGTGAAGAGCGTAGACGAGGGAAGCCATTTGGATGATCTACAGGAAACTTTTGAAACACTTAGGCGGTATAAGATGAAATTGAACCCAAGCAAATGTGCATTCGGAGTATCATCAAGAAAGTTTCTGGGCTTCATGGTCTAGCAGAGAGGAATCGAGGCGAATCCGGACAAGATCCAAGCCATACTAGACATGGAGCCACCAAAAAACATCAAAGAAGTCCAATCCCTCACCGGACGAGTTGCTGCTTTGAACAGGTTTGTTTCGAAAGCCACAGACAAGTGTCTACCTTTCTTCAAAGTCCTCAGGAAGGCATTCGAATGGACGGACGAGTGTCGAAAGGCTTTCCAAGACCTGAAAGACTATCTCACTAGAGCTCCGTTATTAAGTCCGTCCGTGCACGGAGAAGAACTGTATCTGTACTTAGCGGTATCCCCACACGCCGTAAGTTCAGCTCTGATCAGAGAGGAAGGAAGAGTACAAAAACCCGTGTACTACACTAGCCGAGCACTCAGAGGAGCAGAGGGGAGGTATCCGCTTATGGAGAAATTGGCTTTTGCACTGATAACAGCTTCCAGGAAGTTAAGACATTACTTCCAAGCTCATGTCATCAATGTCATGACAGACCATCCGCTGAAGAAGGCAATGAACAAACTGGAAGCCGCAGGACGGCTGATTCAATGGGCGGTGGAACTTAGTGAATTCGACATTCGGTACCAACCGAGAAACGCAATAAAAGCTCAAGCTCTAGCAGACTTCATTGCAGAGTTTACTCCGAATTATGAGGACCTTGGGAAAGGAGATTGAGAGGAAAGTGAAGGGCATGAAAGGGAATTGTAGTATTTATAGGCCCCAGCAACAGGGTCACTGAAGCGACGCTGGCCATTCAAAAAATGACACGTAGCAAGTCCTTTGGGAAATGGGATCGACACAGCTCGCCCACCAATGGCTTCGCGACACTTGGCTCACAAAAAGCAAAACTTTCTTTAAAATCACAACAATATCCTGGACGACCCCTTGAACAAAGGGGCAACTGATAGGGAAGCAGAAAAATGAACCCAACTCTTGTTCGTCCAAGTAGTCGTCCAGGGCTAACAGAGCCGTTTGGACGAAGAATCACCCAAGAAGGGACAGTGCATGGACTAACACCACTTAAATCTGAGAAGGTCGTCCATACCAATCGTCCATGTAGCTCGTCCATGGACGATCTCCAGATGTCCATGGACGACCAAAACCTTCTCAGACCAGACAGACGAATACACAACACTTGGAGAAATTTCAAGTGTTTATAGCAGTTACTAAATCCGTAACTATCGCCACGAACCCCTCAAATAAACTTCCGTTGGCGGTTACAATTTTAATAGCCGTTGAGGAAGTTAACTCCGGGCCCCTTGGCTTCCACAAATCTTGGGGAAGTTATTTGGACAAGTAACCGCTTCAAGGATCTCTATATAAAGGACCGGTCTGAACCCAAGGAGGGTAAGATTTTTCTGAGACTTATTCCCAAACATTCAAAACTCCATACTAACTTTCTCATCGGAGGGGGTTTGGCCGGTCATCTCCGGTCTCCTCTTTGACTGGGCTTTCTTCTTTGCAGGCCTTCCACCACCGTCGGTAGTCCCACCGAAGCCAGATCATCCGACCCACTGATTCGAAGCGATATCACATTAGATTAATATTGAAAAACATGAAGATAAATAAATTCAAATTGTTCAATTCCTAATTTATACTTGATTAGTTTCTAAAACCAAAAGAAATTAAATCCATAATAAACCTTTTGATATAATAAAAATTAGTTACAAATCTATGACATCTCAAATATTCTTTGACTGATATAGTTATAATCTTTAAACTAAGAGTGACTCAGACTGAGATGTTATAATTTCTCGCACTATGGTCTTAATTTTCCCATGTTTGGGAAGTATCAAGATCAAAGCAAGTGTTTAGAGCGCAAGTGTTTAGCGCAGAAGACACAAGACTCAACACGCATAGTAGAAGTTCAAGAAATGATCTTTAAAGCTCTTGTAGTTTAGTAGCTGCATTAATATGTTTGTGTATATACGACCTGTAGTTTAGCTTTGTTTTTACTCTTTAATTAGTGTTCACACGTGAGAATGGCGGTTAGTCTCACGTGAGAGAGGTTGTTAGTTTGTTGTCTAGTTTGTTAGTTGCTCACTCTATTTTTCGTTCCTATTTCGTTCCTACTTTGTTCCCATCTGAACTTGATGTTGTATATAAATGCACAAGTTAAGTTAATTCAATATAAATTCAGATTTTCCAATTCTTTCATTCTTCATAGGAAGGGTACCGGTGATCAATGATACATAGTTTGCTATTATTATAGCCTACAAAGACATGGAGACTCATGATGTCATGTGCCACTATCAGAATTTATCACCATTTTAAAGAAGCCTTCCTTTAAGGGTCAAAATCATCAATGCCATCGCCAGTGCAGATATTGTAGCAAAGAATAAGAGCATTATATGGCATTTGTGCTTCGCCTAGCTAGGATACTCATAGATAGGTTAGTCCTCAAATAATGGTGAAATGAGACATCTGATTTGACACAAACTTTCACTTCATTCTTTTACACAAATAAGTGATCACATAAATGGTCTCCCGACCCAATTATGTGAGGTAAGAACTGAAATAGAGGTAAAATGTTAAAACCATCTTTCAGCATTTTATGATTTTATCACATACAATAAAGAAAAAAAAAAGAAAAAAAAAAAAAGAAGAAGGTGAAGCTAGCTGAGGTTATTGGTCGTTATTTTCCATGGGCACCATTATTCTGGTTTAATTCTGTTTCTTAATTTGTCATCTCGAAGGTGGTCTGTAAAACAATGTTATTCATTCCCTCAAAACTATGTTTTATTTGTTTGGAGTTGTAATGTTGTATGGTTCAACGACTTGTCATTTCAGATAGTTGTGAAATTGTTGTAATTCTAAAACAAGTTTTAAGGTTGGTTGGACATCCTTTTCTTGCATGACTCCGCTTGGCATGCAAACTGAAGGCTTCAGATGTGTTCAGTTCCAACACATCACCAACTTTGTGAGTAAATAAGCTATTTTACATTGTGGTTGGTGTACAATAGAATAGAAGTGATGTTAGATGTCATTCTATTTAAAAGTGATATTACACTAATCATAATTTTACTTAAACACGTGAAATTATGAAATTTGTTGTCATCATTGTTGGTCATTTAAAAAAAAAAAAATTGTCATAGTCTTTTTTGCTAGACTATTTCATTCCCTACTAATGATACATCTTGAAAATCTCATGAATCGATAATGTGGTAGATGCAACTTGAAACTTGAAACTTTTGAATTTAATTGTTAAATTTTTTGAGATACAACATTACATTTATATAATCATACCAATAATACTATTTGTTATATTAGACCGATGACTCTATAATGTCAGGGCAGTCATTAAGCCAGGGATCTTTCCTTGCTTTATTGTGTTACTGTGAAAGATTTTTCATCACAACATAAATTCTGAGGTATATAAGGAAGTAGCTAGATTAGTAGCAGTAGCAGTTTTGAGTGTCCTTATCTTTATGAATAAGAAGGCCACTTACTCATATGATTTTGAAGGACTGGTTAAAGATAATGAAGCCTTGTTGTTCTCCGCCCAACTTCATTGTATGGAGACTTGGAAGAATATATATATATTAATTTGAACCAATTTCAAACGTGGGGTTAAAAATGGGGAAGCCTCACTGTTTTCTTTAAATTTTCTTCTTCTTCTTCAAAGTAATAATTGCTGGATCAAGAAAAATCTCTCCCTCTCTTGCAGACACAAAGAGTTACATCCACGCAATATGCACGTACAATTGGGATCATAACAGTTAACACAAACACAAAATAAAATATGCTAAGGACCACCAAGCTTCATATCCTTATTGGAACTGGAGGATTTGATACAGATTTGATAACTGGAGGAATATATAATTTCGGTGAAAAATCTAAACGTAACCAAAGCAGCAAACAAAAACAAAAACAAAAAAAATGCCAATGAACTTTGGTCCAGTTGATAACATCCGTTTTCAGTAATGGGACACATCTGAGGATTGAATTACCTTAAAACTTTTACCTAGCAAAAAAGGAAAAAAGAAATGGCTTCCAAATTTGAAACAATAGCGGGGAAACCAATATCATTTCTACCTAAAAACTTAACCAATGGGTCAAAAAATGTTGTTTTAATTATTTTAATTACAATTAACCAAGTAAAAAATTCTATTTACCCAACCAATGGTATGATGACTATATATATATATATATATATGTTCTAACAATATTTTCCCCCACTAAATCAGGTCATTAATGTTGTTGGTTAAATAAATCTTCTCAAAGCACTAAAAGTGGCAAAACGAGAAAATTACGATTAGAAAGGTGAAGGTAATTAAAAACCAGAACTAATGCTTGGAATGCTAATAAGTAACGAGTGGTGTAAAATGAAAATCTAATGAAATGCAACGTGGTTAAAGAAAGAGTAGAAAGAGGCAATTAATTAAGGTAGCTAGCGTCTGTAGCAAAAACACATGACATTGACATAGTCAAATTTGGTATAGTTACTTCGAAGAGGTTACCAAACGTTATTGGGACCATTTATCAATTTGACAAGTATCACCTAGGCTCAACGAGGAAGCAACAAGTGGAAAGTGTAAGCCTTGAGTATAAGCAATGGCTCATTTTGCAGAAGAATATCATGAAAGTAGCTAGGAGAGAGTATGAATTTAGATAAAATATAATAAAAGAAAAAGAGACATATAATCAAATAGTCGCCTAAAAATGAAGCTAAGATTTTTTTTTTTTTGGGGGGGGAGATGAAGGAAAAAAAATTCACCATTGTAGAATGAGAATATATTATTATTTTTTGTTAACAAAAATAAATAAATAATGTGCTTGATACACGGTCATTATCTCAAATCAAAATTCAAAACACTTTTCCTTATAGGTGAAGTAAAAGTCAAAATGCATACCATAGTTTGGTTATAATTATGTCCATAATCTTCCCTTTAAAGATTTCATCAAGCAGATTCTCATCCCCCTCAAAAAAAAAAAAGTTTTCATCAAGCCACTAAAAAAAAGGAGACTGTAATCTTTCTTTTCTGCCCACTCCCGTTCAATTTTCATCTCATCTCACCTTTGATTAGTTAATTATTTTGAAGAGGATATATAGCCTGTACAAAACGTATAGGACATTAAAAAAAGAACAAGACAATTAGCACCAATTTTCAGAAAAAAAGAAAAAACATATGTTTATTTCCTACCGAATTGTTGTTATTATTATTATTAAAAAAGATTTAAAAAAAATTATACAATATTAAGGATCGGGTTGTAAACTTTAATCTATTGGTATCCAAAGTACACAAAATGATATGAAACAAAGTAATCTAAAGATATATATATTATATTCTAAACCCATACCCACACTTATTAATTAGTTAGAATGAATTTGGACAATAGGGAATGTTTGTCTCCCACTCACAAGCATTGTTGTGTGCAAACACAAATTAAAAATTGACACATCGACTACTCTATTATTATTATGTCCATAAGACTGTGCCATGTGGCATGCATAGGCTAATAGGAGATTGAGACACTTCTTGTGTGCTTTCTGATTTATGATCACCCATACTTTTTAATTAAGCAAATCATAAGTGGGGAGATAATGAAATGATGCTTGAGCTAAATCTTAGGCGTACTTTGTTGCTGATCTGATCATTGTGGCCGAAGACTATAAAATGTCCACAAACAATTACAGGAAAATCTTATTTAGAGGGAACAATTACAAGTATATATATATGGAATAACTATTACCATATATATATTTTTAGAATACAGCTGATATGGTATTCTACATGAATAAAAATAAGTTGTTTAATAAAATAATATGAATTAATTTGTTTTTTAAATTATGTGAAAATTTTAATTTCATGGATTAAATAACTTGTTATAGTAATACATTTAAGGTACTTAATAATTTATTTATGTAACCAAAAAAAAGAAAAAATAAAAAAGAGTAGTGTATGGCCATCGTGTATGGCACTTTTTACCTACATTTACAAATTCTAGCTTATTTGACTCTACCAACTAATCCTACCGACCTAGCTACTTCTTTTGAGTTTTGACCCCTTTCCTTGGGAGGAAATTTCTATTATTTTTCTTCAAAAAGTAATTAATTATTTTAGCAAATTAAAGTGGATTTTACAGAGATTTGGTCGCTTGGTCGGTTGAATAATGTGACCGTTTGCCTACTGCGTCCACGTTTTCATCTTCACGTTTTCTGCTTTTTTTTTTTTTTTGCCCACATTTGTTGACTTTGGGGGACAGATTTTACTGTTGTGAACAGTGTATACACTGTTCACATACTGTGCATACACTGTTCACGTATTAAAAAATATTAAAAATGGGTCTCACGATACTATTTACACATTTAAAAATTATTTTGCTACAGTGTTTTCAGTTTTCAGTTTTCAATTTTCAGTTTTTAGCAACAATAAGGATTTAATTACTTTTCCAAATATTTATTTTTTTAATTATTTGGTTGTGTGTTTCCACGGAGGCACGTTTTAAAGCGAGGGTAACGTGGTTTAATTTGACATTCATACTAGCTAGGGTTGAAACAATTGATAATCATGAATTTGCTTGGTATACAAAAGAAGATATTTTGAAGTAAAGACAAAAAGGAAAATTATTAGGTACTCTCAGAGTACCATAAGTACGTATTTTCTCTTCTCACATGAATGGTGGGTCACACCATGAATTTAATTAGTGGAGCCCACCATTCATGTGAGAGGAGGGAGTACGCATTTATGATACTTCGGGAGTACACAATAATTTTCTAGTCACAAAATTGCTTTATGTCAACTATAGGTGTTCTAATTGGCCAAAGCCAAGGCATCATCATTCCTTAGTATTTAATCTTCATCGAATTATAACTTACGTATCTAACAAGAGTATATGTATAAATAAATTATTGCAAGAAAATTCGAAACTGTAATTTGGTAGCACCTTAATCCGGGCATCTTATTAGTTCAAGTTCACTACTTTTTCAACAAGAAAACCAAATATCCTTAAGCTAGAGAGAGGAGCAAATTAATCTTGGTAGTTTCTAGGAAGCAAAAGATAACATTACTTCAGTAGAAAATGTACAAAAACAAATATAAGGAAGTCCAAAAAGATGTAAACCATTAGTGAAACATTTTCTAATGTTTAAATAAAATTTATTTAACTTTTTTTATAAATTTTCTTCTCACTTTTTAAGATTCAAAATTACAAACTTTTATGTTCAAGTTTTGTTGATATATATATGTTGTTAATCCAATATATTTTAGATAGGATATTATCAATTTTAATTTGCAAAATAAAAAACATTCTATAAAAACAAACTGCAACAAATATTTTCAATAAAATTATGAAAACAATACAAGTATTCTGAAATGAATTTAGCTTTTTAATACATAATTTAAGTAAATTCATTATCCTTTTTTTTTTTTTTTCTACTTTCAAAACTTACTTTAAAACTTCTAGTTTTGAAAATATATCAAAACCATCAACATTAACATTATAATAATATCATGTATGAGAAAACATTCAATATAAAACAATATGTTTGTAAACTATCATCATCTATTGAGAATCTATATGACAACAGATTTGACAACAATATATGTAACCAAAAAGAGAGGAAAATTTTAAATTCAGAGGGAGGAAATGGTGTTGAAAATATATCCATGAAAAACAACTTTTGATTCAACAATATAAACCCTAAAAGATTATCAATAACAAAAATAAATAGATAAAGTTAGAAAGATCTCACAAACTATAGAATTACGCAAGTTGTGTTGTCCTTAAAAGTTGATTCATGCCACATGGAGTAGAATTCGGTACGTTTGACTTTCTTGGCCGAACAACCCCCCAAGATTAGACTATAGAAAAATATTCGAGATGGATGCACACCCAATTAAGAATGAAAGCTCAAATAGTTTAAAACACAATTGCTTATTTAGGCCCCCAATTCTTAATTACGACTTGATTAATTTTAAACTTAACATACTTAATGAGGAATATATGTGATTAGCAAATTAATCAATCGAAGCATTCAATAATTGCATGGATAAACAAATAAGTGCAATGCTAAAATGGAAAGCAAAGTGGGTAATAGAGTTGCAAACCCAAGATAACATGATGATGTGTTATCGAAGAGGAAACTGCAGAACTTGGCAGAAAACCTCTCCGCAGCCCTTTAAGCCGAAATGATCCACTAGTGAATAAGTTGGAGTACAAGGATACCAAAAAGACCCTCCAAACCTAATTTACCCAAAGTACTTGAGTCCTCCAAGCTCTAGTTACCAACGGACTTCTTGAAGTCATGTCTTCATTAGCTTTCTGGATCCCGCAATACCGTAAAATTACATCCGCCAAGCCTCACTAGCTTTTTGGCAAATACTCTCTACACTCTGAATAGGTGTGGGTTGTATTTGGGTACAAATCTCCTCTCAAGGTATAACAATGGAAGAGGGGAGGAGAAGAGACTACAAAAGAATTCTCACTTAAGGATGAGTTACTCTCTCTAAATGGTGGGTGTTGTAAAAACTTTTCTAGGGTTTTCTTCTGAATAGCTTCTTTACAATTTCGTGGTTAATGTTGTCTTATATAGTGTAGTAAAGAAATGAGGAAAAAACTCTTTAAAATCATTGGAGTAGAGAGTTTTGTAGGTCACTCGCGAGTTGGCCAAGTTGCAAAGTGACTCATGAAAACTAGTCTAGCATAAGTCTTTTTTGCTTTTAGCATGTGCTTCTCACGTGACTTTTCGTTGGTCATCCACTTGCAAGCCAGTCACAAGCAAGTCGCGAACTTCACTGTCTTCACAATTCTTCACCAAACTCTCACACTCAATCCATATATTAAATCCCACAAATATATAGGGAAATGATTGAACAAAATACAATCAAATTTGACACGAAATAAAAGCCAACAAAAATATAGTTGTAAATCATAACTTTACAAAGAAGAACTAAAGAATAACCTTCTTATTTTGCCTTTCCTTACACTTAAAACAAGTGTATGAAGAAGAGAAGAAAACAGAGGAGCAGAGAAACTGTGGAGTGCAACTGGAAAAGGAAAAGATAAGAAAAAGAAATGAGGGTTGAAGGGTTTTATAAGCCAAAGGAAATAAGAGAATAGTGGGCTGGCTCCAACGGTCACTTTGCATGCCCAACGGGCAGCTTATTAAATACCCAATGGGAGGCTTGGGAAAAGACCAACTAAAAAGGATAGAAGGAAAAGAAAGAAAAATGATACAACCCAATAGAGATAGAGACAAGCATAAACCCAACCTAAGCCCAACTCTAACACCTAGCCAATTATCTTTCAAGTTACCACTTAAGGTGGATAATGGCTTATAAACACATAACATGGTTCACTCCTAATCAATGTGGGACATAAAGTACAATGCTAAGTGTTTGAAACACAACCCACTCCAATAAATAGTACCTAAATAGCATGGTGGTCTTTGTGGTATTTGAGAAAGAAAGAGCAGAGAGAACCGCTCATGCAATCCAAGCAATACATATTGCATCCCCCCTTGTAGGAATCGGGGTGCAACTTGCATGGATCAAAGAACCTCTTTCTAAGCAAAGGTTTCAGCCATAGAGGCCACATGTTGTCCTCTTCATCAGAACCTCTAGTGCCTTATTTTCAAAAACCAAGAGAACCCAGTATTTCAATTAAATCCAAATATAAAAAACTATAGCAATACAAATAAAAAAGTTCAAAAAAAAAAAAAAAAAACCACTTGTACCCAATTCAAGTAAAACAGAGTACATTGAGCAGACCTAGAAGAGAAATCCAAAGAAAATAAAAGAAACGAGTCCAATGCAATGTAAAAGAAATAAAGAAAAAATATAATGATTGTACCATGATTCTCGTATCCTTGGGCTTGATTTCCCAAACAGCAGTTTCTTGGTTTTCAGTTGCCAACTTGAAAATATAAAGTACTCTGTTTTTTTTTTTTTTTTTGGAGAGTGTGTGTGAGAGAGAGAGAGAGATTTTTTTTTTAGGGGGGGGGAGAGAAAGAAAGTGTTTTTGTTTTCAAAGATTGGAGGCGGTGAAGACAAAGAGAAACATAGTAAAACGAGAGAAACAAAGAAACAGATCAAAATTAGAGAGAAAGAGCGAGTGCGTGTGTGTGTGTGAGAGAGAGATGGATTTTTTTTTTTGGAGAGAAAGAAAGTGTTTTTGTTTTCTGAGATTGGAGGCGGTGAAAACAAAGAGAAACAGAGCAAAATGAGAGAGAGAGAGAGAGAGAGAGAGAGAGAGAGTGTGTGTGTGTGTGAGTTGCGTTTTTTTTTTTTTTTAGAGGAAGAAAGTGTTTTTGTTTTCTGAGATTGGAGGCAGTGAAAACAAAGAGAAACAGAGCAAAATGAGAGAGAGAGAGAGAGAGTGTGTGTGTGTGTGTGTGTGTGTGTGTGTGTGTGAGTTGCGTTTTTTTTTATTTAGAGGAAGAAAGTGTTTTTGTTTTCTGAGAGTGGTGGTGGTGAGGGAGGGAATGGGTTCAATTTGTAGAGAATTGTAGAAGAAAGAGAAGGAGAGACACACAGTCGTTCTTATCCCTACATGAGCCTACGCCCAAGCCTTCAAGTTCCATGCTGATATTGAAAAGGACTCACTTTCAAACGAGGAAATAGATGATCCCCCAAAAGGCATGGTAGGCATCAAGCTGTCCAAGAAAACAAAAATGAATATTAGGTCTAAATGGGTCCATTCCCTTATTGTTAAAGTATTTGGGAGAACAATGGGCTTTCATTTTCTACATTTCAGGATAATGCACCTTCGGAAATCGACAGTGAGATTGGATTGTATTGATCTTGAGAATGACTTCTATCTAATTAAGTTTAGGATAATTGAGGATTATGAGAAAGTCCTTAAAAAGAGAGAGGGGGGGGGGGGGACTAGTCTGTAAGGGAGCACTATCTTACTATTCATTCATGGGAGCCTTATTTCAAACCCACAACGGCTACTTGCTCAAAGGTTGCGGTATGGACCCACGTACTAGGCCCTCCCCCCCCCCCTAATTTACAATAAGAAGAGTATTGCATCCATTATCAGGGAGGGCTACATGCCCTTATTTGAAACTAGCAAAACAAGTGCCTCAATCTCCATCTAGAATGTCACAAGTTGGGCCAGCATTTTGAAGAAGGAAGAAGGAGAAACTCTTAACGGTCAAATCACAAGAGAAGAGGTGAAAGCTAGGCTATGGAGTATGAAACCCTTTAAGGTCCCTGGGCCAGATGGAATGCATTCAGAATTCTATTAGAGAAATTGGAGGATTGTGGAAGAAACAGTTTTTAGGAAAGTTTACTCGATCTCTAACAATGGGTTCATGCCTAGCCACCTGAATCAGACCTTGATCACACTCATTCCCAAATGCCCAAGTGCATATTTCTTAAGCCTCTTTAGATCAATAAGTTTATTTACAAGAATATAACAAAAATCATCGTCCAAAGACTCAGACGTAACATGGATAAATTGGTCTCCCCCCTTCAATCAACATGTGTCCTAGGGAGGAAAGGGCTCAACAACATGATTATCGTGCAAGAACTCATCCACACTATGAGCTTAAAAAAGGGAAATCTAGGCAACATGGCAATAAAAATTGACCTTGAAAAGGCCTATGACAGGCTTGAATGGCATTTTATCTGTGATATACTTATCCTATACAACCTCCCAATGGACACTAGTAATCTTATTATGAGCTGTGTTTCTAGATCTTCTATCTATATTCTATTTAATGGAGGGAAGAACTACTCTTGGGCACACTTCTTTCTATTTGGCATTTGGAACTTTTGGCTCCAAAGAAAGAAAAGATTGTTCCAATCCACCCAACCAAATTTGAATCTATGCAAGTTGTGGAGATGCAGGTATATGAATATTGGTTTTGCATTCTTGATCACTGATAATGCCTTAAAATGTATACTTGTTATATATTTATGTGGGCGTTATCTCCTTATTACTATGTTTAATTTGTATAATTAAGCCATGATTTGCATTAGTCCCTATTATTTATCTTTGCATAATTTTTTGAATAAGATTCTATTCATTGTGTATAATTTCTACTTTCAGGAAATCATGTGAAAAAGATGAGTTTACAGGAATTGTGAGAGAATTGAGGCTAAACTAGAATTAAAGTGGAGCTAAAGAGCCATGCTTAAATGTCTAAGGAGGTGCAGTTGGAGTGCTTGGATCGTCTACCATGATTGGAAGCTTCAAATAAGGAAAAAAATCAGAGAGGCAGAATCTGAAAAGGAAAAAAATCTGATTTGAGCACTGATTAGTATTTTGGGCATATCTATCTACTCAAAAATCCAATTGACATAAAGCTGGATGGGTTGGAACCGTGACATAAATATCTACAACTTTTCAGTTTTGAGTTTTTCAAAATTCTCAATTTTTGAAGGTTGAAATTGACTCACAATTTACTACTGTAAACCTGAACGGAAATTAAAATAGTGAAAGTTTTATCTTCTTTGGACACTTAGACATTAGCGTTTTAAGGGAGGTTGTGTAGAACGAATTTTGGGCAGAGCAAACCTTGTATTTTTCTTTCTCTAATGGCAGCCTAAACTCTTTGCTGCGGCTAGAGGTTATGTTTCTTCTATACGGTATGAATATTCAATGTGATTCTTTCTAAGATTTTATCAATGACATATTTGATTGTTCAATTAGATTTCTTTTGATGTATTAGTTCTTTCATGCTTTCAATAAGTTCAATCATGTTTTTCTTATTGTTTAGATGAATTTCTAATAGTTTCAAATAGAAATTAGGTTTTAAAGTGAATGAGTTTTTTTGAAAACTTTTCTAACCGCATTATCAATCTAGGTTATCATGCGTTCTTGAATTGTCTCAGTTCAACCGAATCATAAGTATTTAATTGTATAAGAACAATCAATTATGAAATATATATTTTCTTAGATTACAAATAATTTCATATCGATATAGGGAAACACCCCAAAGCCCTAGTATTTACATTATTGACTTAAATCAGTTATCACCGTTATTCTTGTTTACAATTACTAGGCAAAAATTGTTCTTCATCTTCACCAAAAGTTTTTTTTTAGTTACATTCTCTTTGAATTTACCCCGCTCCTTGTGGTTCGACCTCGGTACTCCGAGAATTATATTGTTACAATCTCCTGCACTTGGGAGTGAGCAAGCAATCACGTTGGACCTAGGACTGGCTCCACTATTGCTGTTTGAGGAGGATAAAATATGAGATAAGGCTTGGCGAGCCCAACAGGTCCATGTCCACGGGCCAAAAGAAGGTCGAGCCCATTCTTTGTGTGGAGTCCCTGACAAAACGAAGGTCCAGACTTGCCCACCACGTTTCAGATTCCTGAAGACTTGCTCTGTAAGGAAAGGACTTGGGCTGCAAGGACAAGACTTGTCCCACAAGGAAAAGACTTGTCCTACAAGGATAAGACTTGCTCCACAAGGAAAAGACTTGTCCTACAAGGATAAGACTTGCTCTACAAAGAAAAGACTTGGGCTACAAGGAAAGGAGGGAAGACCTTACTACTATAAAAGCCCCAACATCCTCCTCACAGAAAGGTACGCGTAATTGACTCCTCTCTAGCATTCTAGAGTTGTAAAAAGATTTTTGACTTAGCCTTCGGAGGGTGTTTGGCCGGCTCCACACCGGTGCCTTCTGTAAGGTGTTCTTGTTTTGTTCTCTTTTGTAGGTGACGGCTACGAGCGCAAGGATCGTGCATCTCACTGGTGAACTTTACAGTATCATCACTGTTGGTTGGGTGAAGCCACCACTGAACTGGGTTAAACTAAATACATATGGGTTTGCTCTGGGAAACCCCAGGCTGGTAAGGGGTGGAGGCATCATACGTGATTGCAATGGGAATTGGGTATTTGGATTTGCCAGGGCTATTGGCTTCACATCTAGCATTTCTGTTGAACTCTGGGCTGTGAGAGATGGGTTGGCTCGTTGCTGTGGCCTCTCCATAGCTGCGGTGGAAATTGATATTGATGTCTTTGTAGCTATTTCCTTGTTATCTCACTCCACTAGTACTAATGGAGAACTATCTTCTCTTATTGAAGATTGCAGGAACTTAATGAAGAACATTCCCCAGGTCTAACTAAAACATTGCTATAAAGAAGCAAATCGTTGTGCGGACGCTCACAAAAAATTTGGAGCAAACATGGAAGATGATTTTATTATTTTTGAGTCCCCTCCCTCTATAATTGCTACCCTTTTACATTTTGACAAACTGGGCTTGACTCAAGATCGTGGTTGTAATATTGTGGTTGATACCACCTAGTTTTTAATATGTTATCCTGTCTACCAAAAAAAAAAAAAAATTTATTATTAGACCTTCCACTTGGGATCCATGGATAATTACCTAGGTGGTCTGGTGCCTACTGCCTAGTGAAAGCGTCAGCCTAGACCATAAGAGGCTCCGAGAATTTTATTGTTTTCACAAAATAGAAAGCTTATGGGTAAGCGCTTAATCTAGGTACGAAGTAGTAGCTAGGTAGTTCAATTCATAGTAGATAGTAGATACTACGTAGAAAGGGTTACAGGCCATGCGTGTTGTCAAAACAAAAAGTGGCCTTCACATATTGGCGATTTTAAGGGCTGCCAAAGCCAATGTTTACGGGAACTATAAATTCAATGTTTGCCACTATCTTATATGAATTGTCATGCATGTGTCGGGCAACATAGAACCAAACCATAATTGATAATTGTTCTTTCCATTCATACAAAAATCATTCCAATTCCCAACCATATTTCGTGGCATTCTGTTAGTCAGTAACTTAATTGGATTATAAAATATATTCAAACATCTTAAGTGAATCAAAGCAACTGTTCATGACGCTTCCATGGATCGCCCACTACATTTGCTCTATCCAAAAAGGCTCAAAATGATAGACCTTTCAATGGGTCTGATCATGATTTGAATGTGTGACAATCACCAATGAATATATATGTTTAGAATGTAAAGTCTCCCCCTTTGAGCTTAAATATTCTAAGACTCATTCTGCAAAGTGCAAGCAAACCAAATTTAAGCAGTTTCTAGATTGGAAACCTTTTGTTTTGAATAAAAGGAGGTTATGCATTAAATGAAACAAAACAGAGTCCAAATTACGTACAAATAATAGAATGTATACGACGAGACCAACGCCCATCAAATCATCAATTCAAAAGCAACAATATTCAACTTGTGTTCTCCCCAAAAACATCCAAGGCATCAACGCAAGTATTCGCTTCCCGCATGTTTGATTCTCGTATGAGGAATCTTCCTCAAGAGCCACTTACAATCCTCTATATATAAAAGAACTCAAGCTAAGATGAACATTATTATAATTGCATTAGTGAGAAAGGAAACCACTCAAAAGTTTGGGCAAAACACTTATACTCATACCTACTGGCCCTCCACCTTCTTGCCTCTTGGCCTAGATTCCTTTGTGAGGAACCATTTGTATTCAGCTTAATCCACCCTTTGTGACAATATGATTAATTTTTTGTTATTTTTTTTAAACTCTTTTTTACTTGCCAACATGAATTGTTTTTTTTAGTTGGAATATTACTATAGATATAATGAGATAATAAATATCATGTTTATTTGACTTGTAGATTATGAGAAAATCAATTAAAACAATCAACTCTTCTCAAAAGAAAAAGAAAAAAAAATCAAATGATTTAGAATCCAACACTAGTGATGAAGTACTATCAACTTCAAATGTTAATATACTAATTATTTAAAATCCTCGTACAAAATTCAGAAATTTGAGATCAATGAAATTGATTTTATTTGTTAAAACGTAATTTTGGATTGCGTTCATTAATTTGGGATTATCATATTAATAACATTATAAAATTTAATCGATGAGCTTACATTAAGCTGATCCATACAACCTATTCTTCTTTTCTTATTGTTAGTACTTAGTACCATTCTTTTTTATTTCTTTGCTTTGACCCACTAGAGATAGATCATGATTCCATTCCTAACACTAACATACCTTTAGCAATGTGGGATTAAAGAAATCATTTCACTTTCATGAGTTAGACTAGTGATTTAGCAGTTGCTCAAGCATGGCATCCAGAAGTTAGGGAAGACTATGCAACCATAAAATTGAGTGTTTTTAAGTTATCACCTTTTCACCAAGTACCTTTTAACTTAACTGGTTAGCATTTATTGATATTTTCAATAGAGATATTCAGAGTTCAAATTTCCCTACCCTCAACTATCAAATTATTATGGGAAAAAAAATTAAGGCTTTTATTTGAGATGCGTCATGGGAAAAACAATTTAACCAAATTATATGATTAAACAACAAATAAATCAAATCTAAAGTTGCCTTAAAAAAAAAAACATAAATATAAAGTAAAGAAAATTTGTGGCTACTTGATTAATTCATTTAATTTTTGTAAGTCTTAATGGTTGCCATCATTTTCAAATGCATACACTTTTCTTTTTCCCGTTTAACATATGCTTGAAATGAATTAGGTGGATTTATTAACGCGCACTCTAACATCTGTCATGCGTCAATGTCTTACTCAGATGGAATCACCACTATCAATTAAAAATTTAAAAGTAAAAACCTAAATTCAATTGGCTCTCTTTCTTGGATACTGTTTGAATGCATACTATGACGTCCTTAACACTACGAACCACATCTCTCTCTCTCTCTCTCTGTGAGGCGGCAGGCAGGGTAGTGATGTGTTTGTCAATTCCCTTAATAGCATAAACTATTACCAATCATGATTTCCAATCTTTGATCCAATTAAATCCTTCAAAAAGAGCAACAATTTATATTCTTTTTGGAACAACAAGGCCTTATTATTAATCCTGTAAATTGGATTGTGCCACGTACTACTACATGCTTCAAGGAACCTGCCTAGCAAATAGCGTTGGAATCTATCTGAGAAGTTTTGGAATACAGGTGCATGTACTCATCTTAATTAAAGACATTGCATGTGTAATTAAAATTAACAGCCTTTGCCAAAACAAAAGAGATACACATGCAGTTGCAACCAATGGCTAGCTTGTGTGTGCGCCTTCAGCAACACATGTTACCCTAGAGCTTTCGGAAATATTATTTAAAAAAAAAAGAAAAAAGAAGAAGACTATTTTAAATTATTTTATAGTCCCAGCAGCTATATCCACATTATGAAGTGCATGCGTTTCTGTCCTACAATTAATGTATATATAGTGGTCACATGATCCTCTCTGCCTACCATAATGTATGAAAAACATGCCTACTTTAACGTCAAAAACATGAGTTCGATTAAAGAGACAGAGATTTGAACTAACAACTTCCAATTTCACGAGAGACACTCTTCACATAACTGTGTAATCCCAGACAGGTGATCATGATATTTAAATAAACAGTAACCACAACAAGTTAGACCAGCGTACACCCATGTGATATTCTGTCATCTGATCGATTTTACATTTTGAGTATTACAAGTTTTCAACTCTAAATACCTTACTTTATGTCTTAAAAAAAACCTCCTATGGAGAGAAGGCTCAGCATCAAGATTAGTTCTAATGGATTTTCGTTGATAATAATGATCTCTAGATCGATGACATAAAGCTAGCTATGACCTATGAACTTAGAATTGAAGATCCTACATAGCTCAAATGAATAATAGAATATACCTTAATTCTGGGGCCTAAGTACATATATGGCTTGGTACCCACCAGCTGGCTATTAAGTCTTAACCCTATTAGTTTTACACTTAAGAAGACAGGTGCAATTAATCAATCATATTCATCATATCGATAATCCATTTTTGCCTTCATATATGGCATCGTTGGTTTTAGGTAAAGCTAGGCATGTAAACCCCTCCATGGTATAATTCATTGCCATGATTATTCAATTCTTGGTTATTCTTATCCAGCAAACTTGTCAAAAAATGCAATCATGCTCGACGTAGGAACCCCTTAAGTCTACGATTTAAGTTTAACGTTTACTTGCACAAGAAGCTCTTTCTTTCGAAATAATAATAATAGTTTCATATAGAAAATAATATTCAATACAAATTTATAAGCATTAACTTGCTATAATTACTTATGCATCCAAGTCAGCTTGCAAAATTTTTGGAAAAATACTACAAAAACTTCCTTGAGGTTATAATGATTGAGTATTTTACAACATTTTTATAAAATGTTGATATGACCAATTTCTTATTAGTTTTCATCTAAACTCATCATTAATATTATTTTTTCATTTACCAATAATCACTCATCACATCAACAATTTGTAAAAAAATTTACTCACCACATTAGCAGTTTGTAAAAAATTTTATAAAATAGTTTGTATCTCTAGTATTATTTATAATAATTAGTACAACCTATATACTTTGGACTTTAGAGTTTCAAAGTTCCTAATTTACTTCATTTTCTCACGCGTTAGTCAACTGTTAATATAATATAAATTGGTAATCAATGATTCTTAGAAAATTTCCAAATTGCTTTTGGTAGATTAGGAAAAAAAAAAAAAATGTTCTGCCATAGTGCCACTGCCATTCATAAAGGCTTGCATCACCAAAAGCCGAACAATATATGCATTCTAAATGAAGTCAAGTTTTAATTGACTAGGAGTATAAAGAAAAAAAATAGTGGTTCACCGATCAATTACTTAGCACCATATCCTAGATAATTCAATTCTTGACCTCAAGAAGATTTTGTAGGCACGGATTGGATGTTGATTTAAGCAAGGATAGCACAGTGTTAAAGCAAAATTATTATTAAAAAAAAAAAAAAAAAAAATCCTTTTGATGAGAAGTAATTAAGAGTACTAGAAGTGGTTTTAATGCTCCACTCTATGACTTGTGGGCCAAGTTTGAGAAACAAGACGTCAGGCCAACTAGAACGATCATGATTCATCGGTGGATATAGTGCTCTACGACAAAATTAAGTACGGTCTATGGTACTCGGGCCTGAAGGAATTACCATATATCTGATGGTGGATGCTGGATATGGGTTTGGTTGGGAGGAGTTTATATATAAACAAAAGATTTCTTTCAAGCTAGTTGCTACTATATATCGCTATATATATACGTGTCAAACTCAAATGTAATTATCAAATACTATCAAAATATAGATATATGTATGTATAATACCAAAACCGAAGTGGTGATTGTGATTTGTGGGGGAAAGGAGGCTGACTTGCATTTAAGCATTTTTTGCATTGCTTAATGCTTAATTAGTTTTGAGCCTAATGGTATTGGTAATGGGGGCCAGGCTGCCACCTCCACTACTGCCTAATTAGTCAACTTGACGAGGAGTTGAAAAGATCGGCCAAGAGGAAAAATGTTGGATGGAAAATCATTATAAATATAAGGCCAACCCATGCCACTTTCTTCACTTGTCCCAAAATCACAAAAGAAGTAGTCCCTCAAGTTCCGAGTTTCAACAATACTAATTAAAGTATCTTTGTGTCAAATAGTATAGACAAGGAAAGAAAAATTTGTATTTAGATAAAGGACGAATTAATTAAGGAGAAAGAATGGTGGAAAGAGTGGAGAAGACAAAAAAAGGAGATGCCATTGACATGCCTAATGAGTCTGTGTTGGTGGAGGAGACCTCTGTTGATTGGAGAGGCAGACCCTGCAAGCCTAACAAGCATGGTGGAATGACGGCTGCTGTTTTTGTCCTAGGTCTTCTCCTCGATCTCCTATCTTTCTTTCCTTTTTTTTGTGTTGTTCTAATACTATTCTTCCATGTGCACCATGCATACTTTCTCTCTCTCTCTCTCTCTCATATATGTTGCTTGGCCTTGTAGTTGTATGCCTACAAAATCTAATCTCTACGCTTGCTCAAAGTTAGAAGTACCATTTTAAACAGTTATATTATTCTTCAAGTGTGGAAGTACAATAGTTAGAAAGAAATAAATATCAGAATTTAGATTTTATTGATATAAATGTTATGTAGGATATCCTTCAATATTTCATTTTGATGTTCTCTATATGAAAAATAAGTAACATAGATATGCTTGATTTCTGTGGTCACACTGCAGGTCTCCAAGCATTCGAGATGATGGCAATTGCTGCAGTTGGGAACAATCTGATAACTTACGTGCTCAATGACATGCACTTTCCTCTGTCAAAGTCTGCAAACATAGTAACAAACTTTGTAGGGACAGTCTTCCTCCTCTCACTCCTTGGTGGGTTCCTCTCCGATTCTTATCTTGGGAGTTTCTGGACCATGTTGATCTTTGGCTTTGTGGAGCTCTCTGTAAGCCCTTTCTCTGACATGTCTCTTTTTCTTATACTGCCCAACAGATTCTTGTCTCTCTAGAGATCTCAGTATATCTCTATTTAGTATCTCTGCAACCTTATCTAATTATGAATTATAAAGTTTGAGATTCTTTTCATTTCACTCCTGTAAAAAACATAAAGACGAATGTATCAATGATGGTTTTTGTTCTAAAGCCCATTGGTTTGCTACATCTAAAGGGAAAAAAAAGAATATTTCACAATACAAAATGTTAGCCAGTAGATCTTATTTAATTATATATTGTATTCATTTTAACAAATTATATATAATAATAAATATTAATTTGTGTTAATTATGTGACAGGGTTTTATACTACTTGCTGTTCAAGCCCATGTTCCACAACTAAGGCCACCAAAATGCAACATGATATTGGAGGGAGGCCCGTGTGAGGAGGCAAAGGGCTACAAGTCATTGATATTCTTTGTTGCACTCTACTTGGTGGCTTTAGGGAGTGGTAGTTTAAAACCCAATATAATCTCTCATGGGGCTGACCAATTCAGAACAAATGACTCCAAGCAATCCAAGACACTCTCTACTTACTTCAATGCTGCCTACTTTGCCTTCTGCATAGGGGAGCTCATTGCTCTTACTGTGTTGGTTTGGGTCCAAACACATTCTGGAATGGATGTTGGATTTGGAGTCTCTGCAGCTGCCATGGCAATAGGAATGATCAGCTTGATTTTGGGTACGCTTGTCTACAGGAACACGCCACCCCGCGGAAGTATCTTCACCCCAATTGCTCAAGTAATCTCTAATGATTCTCACTACTATTATTTTCTTTAAAAATGCTAAAATTACTGTCAATTTTACTATAACAAGTTAGAAATTGACTTGACAATAAATATAATTGATATCATTTAAACAACATAATAAATAAATAACTCTAAATTTATATAATAAAATTTGTAGTACACCGTCACTTTTTTAACTTAAATATAAAGGCCTTTATGCGGATTCTTTTGCTTCAACTTTTGGATAGTTAGAAACCATTCTTCTTTTAAGCTATTCCTCGAAATCCATGTTCATTAAGCATTATATTTTTGTAATCGATTGTCGGCTAACTAATTTTGATTAATTAATTCGAAAATGATAAATCAAAAGGCAAAAAGGAATAAAGTTGTCGATGCTGATATGTCATATGATAAGATTTCCTTTTTGTCTTTTTTCTCAAAAATGTTTTATGACGAATTGTAGGTTGTAACTCAGCTACTCTCTGTTGGTTCAATTTACAAAATATGTTTTTTAAGGGTCAGATGGTATATATAATTAATATGGCCATTCAGAGAATAGCTTTGGTTTACCTTTGTAGATTAAAAGAACAAGAATGGAAGTTTTTTGGCTTTGCAAAATACAATTACATGTAGTTATGTTTGATAATTCTTGCTTAAGTAAGTACCATATTAAAATTTTGTTTTGTCCTATCCTTTTTCATATAAATAATACGGTCTACTTTAGGTAGGGATTTGGAAGTGACCCCTAGTTGTTTATTAAAAAGTGAGTGCTTGATTTGTTATGTATTCTCCTTGTCAGGTTTTTGTTGCTGCATTTACAAAGAGAAAGCAAATCTGCCCTTCAAATTCTGCGATGCTTCATGGAAGCCAAAACAATGTACCGAACCATATTTTTGCTACGTCACCTAACATCAATAGTCTCCTCCACACCGAAAAGCTCAGGTAAGACACAACATATTTGATGATTACCATTTACCATACTAGATTTATGTGAAGATGTCTTGCCCTGCATGAAACAGGGATTGTTTCAAATTTAAACAGGGAATTCTTGCTTTTGTTATATAATGTATGTTCTTATGCCAAAATCCAAATTACACCAAGTTTGCGTAAATTCTCAATCCTTCAAGTTTTATTTTTTGTTATTTCAGTCCTTAAACTTGAACATTTCTTTTAAATTCTATGTCCATTGGCTTCTATAAAATTTCCCTCAAAAGTCCAACAATCCACTTCATATCACATACATGAATATTGACAATTTTATAGACAACAATGGATGGAATGACCAATTTAACAAGAACAATATACTTTTAAGGATTACATTGACAAAAAATTTACTTTAGAAATGAAAATGACAATTAATCCAAATTTAAGGGTATAATTTAGATTTAAGTTAGATGTGTCAATTCGGGTTAGCGTGTCGGGTTCGTGTCGTGTTGAGATGGGAGTATTCGACTAAATGACTTAACTAGAACCCAACTCATTTAATAATTGTGTAATGATCATTTAACCCTAGTCCGACCTGTTAATAAGGCAAGTTGACTTGACCCAACTCACTTGACACGCTTAATAAACGGTTTGTGTTGGGTTGACACGAATGTAACACATTCCATTTCAATCTGCTTAATATTAAATATAACATCCATCTATAAATATTTTTTTTTTTTTTACAACCCAAAAATAGTGTATACACTTCAAGCTTCCAACCCATTTCAATTTCTAATTACATCATTTGTAAGTTTTTATAATTACTCACTTTTCTTTTTAAGTTTAAAATATAGGTTGGATATAAAAGTTATTTAACAGATCTAAAATAAAATGAATATTATTTGTTATATGAGTTAAATAGGTTGTGTTAAATGTATTATTTCGAGTTGACACGAATAAATTAGCATGCCAAATGTGTTTATTGAGAATCAAGCAGATTGACCCACTTATGACAAGTTTCTTATCTTGTAACATTCGAGTCGACCCGTTTATGACTCAAAACCGCTAAAGCCTAACCCTAACCTGTAAAGAACCGTGTCGGGTTCATGTCGTGTTCGTGAGTTGGTTCGAAAATTGACACTCCTAATTTTTGTCTTGTTCTTGTTAAAATGTAAATATATATTCTCTAAGATAGTCATGATATTGCAGATTCCTTGACAAGGCCTGCATTAGAATTCAAGATGGAAGTGAAAGTTCATGGAGACTTTGCACAGTTGCCCAAGTGGAGCAAGTGAAGATAATCATCTCAGTTATTCCCATATTTGCGTGCACCATCATCTTTAACACCATTTTGGCACAGCTCCAAACGTTTTCAGTCCAGCAAGGGAGCACGATGAACACCCGGATCTCAAGCAGCTTCCACATCCCTCCAGCTTCTCTTCAATCCATCCCTTACATTTTGCTAATCTTTGTTGTCCCTCTATATGAAACTGTCTTTGTACCAATTGCACGAAGATTCACAGGAAGGGACTCAGGAATCTCACCTCTACAAAGGGTTGGCATAGGGCTGTTTATTGCTACTTTCTCTATGGTTTCAGCTGCAATGGTTGAGAAAAAGAGGAGAAATGTAGCTTTACATCTGAATGAAACTCTGTCGATCTTTTGGATTGCTCCACAGTTTATTATATTTGGGCTGTCAGAGATGTTCACTGCTGTGGGGCTAATAGAATTTTTCTACAAGCAGTCCTTGGAAGGAATGCAATCATTTCTAACTGCCATGACTTACTGTTCATACTCATTTGGCTTCTATTTAAGCTCACTCCTTGTTTCCCTCGTGAACAAAATTACCTCAAGTTCTTCAAGTGGTGGATGGCTTAGTGAAAATGACCTCAACAAGGATAGGCTTGATCTTTTTTATTGGTTGTTAGCTGCACTCAGCCTCATCAACTTCTTTAATTACCTTTTCTGCTCTAAATGGTACTCTTATAATCCATCTCTATCATCCACTACTCCACCACAAGATCAGTCATATCGACAAGACCACCCACAAAATCATAGCTTCGACCCCTCAAAGCAAATTGGAGTTGACAACATTGTACCGTGATTCTTCTTTTCTTAACCTAGACGGCTAGACCTATCTCTGATTAGTCTTTTGTATGTATTTATAAAGAAAAGGAAAAGAAAACCCTAAATATGTAGCTAGATATATGGAATATTACTTGATATACTTAGACCCACTTAATTAGTGCACCTGTTAGCTAGCTATGTAGCTAGGTTGATAATATAAAGTAGTATTATGGGTCACCTTTTTTTCCTTTTTTCTTTTTTCATTTTCAGTTTGTTAATAATAGTTGACTATATATATATATATATATATGTAAGGTGGACATTTAATTTGAAGGGTCCACCGGGTCCCCAGTCCTTGAGATGATATCAAGTATCTATAAGGAAGTTAGGTCTAATACCATGAACCAGCAAGAAGATGCTACGCTGACGCACTATAGACTATAGTTCTCTCCTCCCTTTTCTTTCTCAGTGAATGCGTTGATCATGTGAAAGTAGGACTACTTCTCATTTTTTCTTTTCTTTTTGGTAAAGGGGGAAGATGTAAGTGGTGAGTGGGGTTGTGCTTTCTGCTTTAGTTAGTTAAAAGAAGAGTCTTTTAAAAGCAGATGTGATCTCTTGTGACTTGATTTTATGAATATGATCAATTTGGAAGATATTATTGCATCTAAACTTTCTATGTGACCAAAACAAAATACAAAATTAATTGACAGTAAATAGTAGAAACTCATTTCTAGGTATATATAGTTGTCTTCTTCTCACTCGCTGATAATATTATTATATATATGATAATATCACTTTCACAAGGAAACATGCTCCCTACATGTTTTATATTGAAGCTAGGCCATCCCTTGCCATTGCTTAATCTGCATAACTGTCCTCCCACCACCACTGGCTGTGAGAGTGTGGTTCTCCATTATACTTCCCATCCTATGTTTGCTAAAGGAATCACATGGTCCCCAGAAGCTACAGATGCACCAACAAACTTGGCCCATTGATCGATCTGTTGTTAACTATAAATCAATGATCGAGTCATGACTTAATAAATAAGTACTCAATTCTTAGCTCTAATTATTAGTATGGCTCAACTGAAAAACTCTACTACTACTATTTTTTTTTTTTTTTTTTTTTTTGAGCAGAAACGATAGTCTTTATTAATTAAGAAACAAAATATACAATGGGAAAGAGATCGCGGGACATATGACCCCCAATTTCTCTTTTGCATCACTAGCATACACTAGTGTAACATGATTACATCGTCAACAAAGAAAGAGAAAGAAAACAAAAGAAACAACAAGACAAAATTCAAAATCCAACTACTGAAAGAAAAGCAAATCTTCACTTGGATGTCCAAAAAACCTGAAAACTGCCAAACAACACCTTTTTTATATACATGGACATCAAAATGTTGATTTTTTTTTTTTTTTTTTTTTCATCTAAGGATTGCCTTAATGCCGGCCCGACATGACTGCCCTGCAACCTCCATTAGTCCCATGGTTAACTTAACACAACACCTTGCTCATTCTCCACATTTTTTGTTTCTTTTCTCCCTTAACATTTGTACCCTCCCTAATCAATTTTTCTGTTTGCTTCCTTTTGTGCCCAGGCTCCACATCTACAATGGAAGACTTAATAGGGTTTCCATTTGTAGACTCCTTAATAGACTCCACTTTTTTTGGGCTATGCAAAGATTGACTCTCACTTTTATCTTGATTATCATTTTTTTTGGGCTAGCCCTTACTAGTATTCCTATTTCCATGCTTGTTACCATATCCAACTTTAAAACCTATTTCTAATCCCTCAAAACCCAATTATTGCTCAACTTGTTTTCCCATTAAGCCACGCTTGAAGGTGATAGTATCCTCATCCATGACTACCACCTCAATCAAGTCAGAGGGAATTGTGCTAGAATTTGGCACGCAAACAGTTGGAGTCTCTTTTGAAAATGAAAAATCTGAATCGGTTTGGATGGCACGATCAATCTCTAAAATCAACTCCTCAAAAACAGGAACGTGATTCTTCACAGTCACGATTGAATCCTTCTCAACTGTTACAGCACCATCTGATGGAGCATCGTCGACGATACCACCTTCAGGTAGACTGTCTAACTGCACTGAAGACCTCCGGCCACTTCCACTTCCAATTTTTGGAACGCCTTGCTCATTAACCCTCCATTGTGAAGAAACTCGATCACCTTGATCAGCTTAAGCATCATCATTCCGCCATCTCGAGCTACGTCTTGCTTTGTTTGCATTCCCTTGATTTCTACGATACCCCGCCTTCAACCATTCCCCATAAGGAAGACACCCCTATTTTCGGTCTCTTGGAACAGAGCACTCCTTTATCTCATGACCAATCCGACCACATTCATAGCAAAGCCCAACTAAACGTTCATACTTGAAGCCAATGCAAACCTTATCTCCTTCAAGACTGATGACAACTCCTCCTTGGCGTAGTGGTTTATCCAATGGCAACTCCACCCTTACTCTGATAAAGCGAGCATGGTCAGACGAAAATGCCTTCAAATCAACTTCCAGTACTTCTCCCAAACCACTGCCAATATCCCTGCCCCACCTCTTCCAATAACATATCAAAAGGTAAACCCCACACCTGAACCCACATTAGCATTGAAGAGAATCTAATTGAAGTTGCTGTCATACCTCACTCCCATCTTCATAACGCCAAAGGGTGGTCCTCAAAACTACATGGACCATTTGCTAGCTCCCATTTCAACTGACTCTCCATTGTAAACTTGAATTGAAAAAGATCATCCCCCACATCAACAATGCGTAAATCCGAGCCCATCCTCCACATAGATTGTAGCATACTCTTGGCTGCACGCTAATTTAAAACTCGTGTTGTGAGAAACCTCCCCAACAAACTGAGGGGACACTCTTCTAGCATCCTTTCCCTCTGTGAAACCCCAACCTTAATGACTTCTCCCTCATCCTCCGTCAAAGTTATACTTTGCAACTTGTCCATAAAATCCGAATCCATCATGTGAATAGGAAAACTCTAAATAGACCTTACTGAAACTCTTAAAAAAAAATTGAAGACAGACATTGAGAATTAACTAATCCTCACCTAGAATGTGAGAAGAAAAGTATCTCCCTAGAGAGAAAAATACTCACCTATCGTGAGAAGAAATTTGTATAACTCTACCACTACTTAATCTACAATAACTTGTACAATACTATTTTTTTTTTTTTTAAAATCAAAGGCAAGGTTGGATACTGGCTTTATATCTTCCCATCAAAATTAGTTTCGTACGTAATCAATTTAGTTCTCTAGCTTCATTCTTCTTTTCTTTTCTTTTTTCTCTCTCTTTTCCTTCTTTTGTTTTTTTGGGTTGGATAAAGTAGATTACAAAAAAGACCGCAACTCAATTTTTCAAGACTAGAATCCTTCTCTAGCTTCATTCAAACAACCTAGATGTTAAAATTTACCAAAAATAAAAAGATGGAGGAGGTTTTTTTTTTTTTTTTTTTTTTTTTTGCTGAGAATCTTATTAGAAGGAGAGAAAGTAAAAATAAGAGAAGTAAGAAGTAATACCGAATTCAATATGACGGTGTATAACAATTAAAAGCCTTAAGCTACTACATTTTTCTATTCACTTTTATTGGTAATATATTACAATGAAATCAATATATATTGCCAATTTGCCATACAAAAGTCAATAATAATTTAAATTTGAATTATATATTTATATAATATTTAAAAGTTAAAGCGTAGTATTTATTTATTTATTTATTTTTGTTAAAGACGAATTCATTCAAAACAACTAAACAGCTACATCAGTGACAGAGCAAACTCTGTTAACATACAAATCGGCAACATCATCACCTAAGATACTTCTAATGTCCACAGGCAGATAGTTAAAGGAAATAAAATCAACAACTTGATTCATGCTCATCCTAGCAAGCATATCCGCATACTAATTGGCTTGGCGGTAGCAATGTTTAAACTGAACCTGGTGAAACCAAAGCACCAATTGCCTGCAATCATCCAAAATAAGCGAAACAACATTATTCTGATAGTTTGGGTTAAGAAAGACATTCACAACATTAGTCTAATAGTATTTATTGTTACTATGCTCATTTTGAATCACAACAACATAGCATTTCAGTCCATTTATGTCCATTCTAGTCTCATTTGGTCCATTTAGTCTATCTCAATTGTAAGATCTATTAGTAAATAACAAATTAGTTAATTTAATTATTTTTTCCAAATCTATTAGTACATGAAGTTATTTAAGTATTTTTAAAATTGATATTAATCAAACAATAAGATCTCTTAAATAAAGCATCTTTTGAATGTTTTCATTTAAATTTTTTATAGTAAAAAGCTAACTAAATAAATTACAAAGTGACACGATTAGTTAGTTTCACATAAACAACATAATAAACAAATTCCTTATTATTTTTTAGTGATACTATAATTAGTACAAGTTTTACTACCTATAAATCTTACAAATTTATATAATATCTAAAAACTGAAGCGTAGCAACAATAATTGCAATCCATTACGATCCACTTAGGTCTATTCAATCCATTTTGGTTCACTTAGGTCTATTCAGTTCAATCTAGTCCACTTAGGTCCATTCAGTCTAATTCGGTTACTTCGATCCATTCGATCTATTCGGTCCATTTGGTCTGCGTTAGTCCACTTCGGTCCATTTGATTCACTTTGGTCTATTTTGGACTACTTGGGCCTAAAATTGATTCTTTTTATAGGTTTCTTTTTCATTTTGGGCACAAAAATTTATTTTTCCATAATTTTTGGGTTGAAAAGTATGAAATTTTATTTTATTTGGGCCAAGTTCTTTAGTTTTGGGCTAACAAATACAAACAAAACAGGCATTATAAATTAGATATGTGGGCCTTAAAAAAAATTAAAATGATAAATATTTTTGAAAAACTACTTTATAATTTAAGTTTCAATAATATAAGCATTATACTTATATTTGGAAAGAAAAAAAAAATACAATTCTAAACTTATGTAATAATTTTAACTTAATGTAATGTGTTACATGTTTCAATAGAATGAGATTGTACATTTCTCTCTCTCTCTCTCTCTCTCTCTCTGAATATATTTCTCAATCTATTGTGAAGAAGAAGACAATAACCCACAACAAACGATGCCTTTTGGGAGTAATAGGAGAAATTATTAGGTCCACTAGGAGAACTGTTGAAATAGTTCTCCCAACCAATGAAATAATGTCACTTATGCAAATATGTGAGTCAGATTCCTAATCAACACAAAAATAAAAAATCACTAGGTGATGTCATATTTGTATAAATAGCAACGTTTTATTTGTTAGAATGACCAAGAGTATCACTTCAGCAATCTTTCTAGTGGACCTAATAATGTAATAGGCATCAATGAAAAAAATTTCCTAACATATAGGTTACTCCATCAGTGAATATTTTAACAGATATGGACTAAGTTAGACTGTAATAGTTTATAAAGTTTATGGTTTAAAATGGTAAAAGAAGAAAATTTGAGGGTTGAATTTCTCACAAGTAGTTAACTTTCAGTATTTATTATTTTTACCACACTCCATAACTTTAAGAGGTCATAGTAGATTCTAAGTAGATTCTCAACAACAACAACAACAAAAAAAGAGAGGTCATAGTATATATATTGGGCCTTTGGAGTTTGGGTTGAATCCACAATAACCAAGCGAAACCTGCTATGTCTTAATGCACTTGGTGTTGTTACTGCAAACGCTTGGTCCCAAATTCAATGAGCCCAATCAGCAGCCTATGATCCATTTGGTGACGGTTTACCCATAGCTTGGCCCATTAGATGACGGTTTACCCATAGCTGATGGCTCAATGGGAACGATTGGTTGGCGAGCAGACTCAATCCATATTCATTATTATTATTATTTATTTATTTATTGATGAACTCCATATTCATTATTCAGTGAGCAATCTATTCAATAAATTTTTTTTTTTTTTTGGGATCAGTCTATTCAATAATTAATTGTTACTAATATATACCCATGACTTGGGGCATAATGCTATCTTAGCAAATCATACATAGATCAACACAACCACTTTAATGACCCACTAAGCGACAAATCATTACGTAGCACACTTACATATATAACCATTTTAATTTCAGACATCTTTTCATGATGAATCTAATATCATTTGAATTGAAATCGAACCACCACGGTGGTGCTTCAAGTGGCTTTCCTTTCTAAATAATAAATAGGTATGGTGAAAATGAAAGGGAAAGAAAATAGAAATAGAATGATGTTTTATAAATTTTGGGTTAAACAAAAGAAACATCTAAGAAGGAGGGAAGGGAAGAAGTTGCAACAGAAAATATTATAAAGCATGCATGTAGGCCCCTTGGATGGATTCAGTGGCCATACAATTCTTATTTTCTTATTATTAATGTAAGGAGTAAGGACTAACATTGAGTTAAAAAAGAGTCAACACGGTGTGATGATATAAAGGCAATATTGACAAGGTCAATTGGCATTGGCATTTGCATTTGCATTTGCATGCCATATACGCACTCTCACAACTCGCAATATACTGCCACCTTACCCACCTACAGCTGGTTTTAACGCGTTTCATCAATATAATGTTGCTTTGCTGATGCATGCTCGCTCTTCTTTCTGGATTCATCCTTCCAAATTACCGCATTATCCTTCACTAATTTACTAGTTTTTTTTTTTTCTTTTTTAATATACTTTACCTGCATTATTGCTACAAACTATACGAATTTTAAATTCGTTGTCGTCCGTTTTTATTCCAATTCCCTGAAATAATTTTATAAAAAAACAGTAATATTCCTTTTATATTTCAACTAAGTTGTCAAAATAAGAGGCCGTTTGATAGCAATGTTTAAGTATTGTTAATCAATTTTAGTATTGTAAAAATATATATTTAAGTGTTATAAAAATACGTGTTAAAAGTATTATTATTGTTTAAAAACTTAAAGCTGTCGTTTAAAGCGAGTACCAAACAGCCTTTAGTTTTTCATAAAATAAAAGCATCAAATTAAAGTCTTTACAAATATGAAAAAGAAAAAGATTATATATATATATATATATATAAATTAAAGAGAAAATGGTGCTCTTTTTTTTCTTTTTCTTTTTTTGGATTTGGAGAAAATGGTACTTGGCAAGTTGGCATAGGCCATACTGGTCATTAAAGGCCTGTAGGTAACGTCAGTTTGTGGTAGTCTAGCAAAGGTCAAATTCAAATCCAAAACCGTCGCTATCATCCAAACTTTGCCAGCTAATCCTTTCTCACTTCCCACTTTCCCAACAAAAAGACAAACCCCTACTTAAACCCTCTTCTGTAATCTCCACACTAGCTGTACGTCTTTTTATTTTATTCATCCCTCACAGTGCACACTCATACTAAGTCTGTCATTTTATCAAACAGTAGTCCACACTATCTATGTCTGTCATGGCCATGGGAGAAGATCAACATGAAGCTCCTCAGAATCAATTGAAACCAACCCCCTTGGAATCCAAACGTTGCTCCAACTCGAAGACCAATAAGAAGCGAACTGCCCAAAAACAACAACAACAACAAGAAGCTCCCCATCGACAACGAGACAACCAGTTTCGCGGGGTTCGTAAAAGACGGTGGGGCCGCTATGTCTCTGAGATACGACTTCCTGGTCAAAAGACGCGTATATGGTTGGGGTCATTCGGGTCAGCTGAGATGGCAGCTCGGGCTTACGACTCGGCGGCCTTGTTTTTGAAAGGCAACTTGGCCTCTCTCAACTTTCCGGACATGGCCCACTCATTGCCTCGCCCGGAATCATCTTCCAGGAGAGACATTCAATCCGCCGCCGCCAAAGCCGCTCTTCCGCTTTCTGATCAGAATAATTGCTCAGCTTCCGCTTCCGCTTCCAGTTCGGAGGAGGACTTTTGGTGCGGCTTTGATTTCGATTTCGATTTCGATTTCGATTTCAATATGTGTACAACAAGTTCTTATATTCAGCAAATGAATAATGCAACAGCTGAAGCTCCCCCGCTATTCATGATGAGTCCACTGAGGTTCGACTCAGTCGATCTCTCTCAACCTCAACCTCAACCTCAAGACTTAACGGGTCTTCCCATGCCTTCGCCTACTGATGATGAACTTTTCTTGGATTCCTACTTACATGTGTGAAATTTTATTTTATTTTTTAAAAATCCTAATTTCCCAAATGTAAAAAATATATTATATAAAAATGATAAGGTAACAAAACCATCCATGTTAATATGAGAAAATTTAGGCACAAAACTTTTGTTATAGGTCTTAAGTAATAGATTATGAACGATGGAGATGAAGTAATGGGTTTGTGTCAAATTGTAACAAAAGCTGTTAAATAAATTGTGAAGCACTGTATTAATATACAATTTCTACTTCAATTTTCTTTTCTTTCTTTTGTTAAATTGTTTTTAAAGTCGACAAATGATATGTTACGGATAACTCATGAGTGCAGGTGTCAAACCTTCTGGCCACTCAAATTTGGATTTGTACATTACAAATCAACGCCTCGTGTAGATGGATTTAACATTTAAGGCTTTTATATATATATATATATTCTTACATACGTATTTTTATATTTTTACATTCATTCTTATATGTTAAAATATGGACATACATTTTGCGAATATTGATGTAAATGTTATTTCTAACTTTCTAAGTATTATTTCCCCTCAAAAAAAAAATTTCTAACTATTTAAGGGAATCAAGTAGGAATATTTGCCAAATTTGCAACATTTTCTAGAAATTTTAAGAATATTTCTCCAATAAACTTCTATCAATTTCACAACAGATGGAGATGATTATATATTATTCCATTTCGAAGAAGTTGAAACATAACGTGTACTCTTATTGATAATTGAAAGTACCATTTTTACTAAAAAGTGCTTTCATTATTTTCCTATCAAACGATGAGAAAATTGTCAAGAGTTTTGTTCCTTAACTAATACCTACCTTTTAGTGTTTCCAATGAAAACGTTCAAAGTTCAAAATCTCTCCTCTTCCAATGTTATTATTAAATTATTTTTTTTAAAATGAAATAGAAACTATGTTATTTCACTACTTCTACCTAGGGGTGTCCAACGGGTAGAAGACCCGATCAACCCGCCCGAATCCGACCGACCCGAGGCCCAACGGGTGGACCCGAAGTCCATTGCGGGTCGGATTCGGTTTTGACTCTTGCAAAACCCGAATAATCGGTTCGGGTGACGGGTTACTGAGTTAAAAACCCATAGTACCCGACCCGCCCGAAGGTTTAGTAAAACACATAAAATATTTGATTTATTTTTGAATCTTCTGGACTCTGGACTGGAGTGACCGTTCTGGACAGCTGGTCACGTGCTCGGTCTGAAGAGAGAAGCCCACTTGTTGGACAAAAGGCTGATTGCATTGGTTAAAGCTACACGCAACTTGCTTGGATGGGACTAAAGCCTTCCCATTTCAGAATTTTCAGACCCTATTCACACAGGCACACAGCTTCCAACCTTCTTCGGTTCTTCCAGTCCACACAAAAAATAAAATAAAATCAGTAAATGTAAATCACTACTCCACAGAGCCACACAGCTCCACAGTCCACACCACGCCCTCACTTCTCTTCAGATCAAATCATTCTCTCTTTCTTTCTCTCTACCCGTTGGCGTTGGCAACAACAACAGCTACTCCTTCAAAAGTTCAAATCAAACCAAGAGTTTGACTTTCCCATCTCTAGCTCTAATCAGATCAGCTCCACGCCTCCACTCTTCACTTCACTCTCTCTCTTTCTCTCTAGTCTCTACCCGTTGGCAACAACAACTAGTCGGCTATTTCAAAGTTCAAATCAAACCAAGATTTTCACTTTCCCATGTCTCTAGCTCTGGTCATGAATCATAGTTTAGGTTTAGGGTTTCAAGTAGGTACTCGGCTACACATTTCAAAATCAAAATCAGATTTTCCATGCCTCTCCTTACTCGGCTCAGACACAAAACCCTCATCTCTCTCTCTTATAAATGGGTCTTTAGTCTTTACCGAGTGTTCTCTATTCTCTCTGCTCTCTATTGATTTCAAAACCTCTCCTTTTTATTTTGAAACAAGTGCTCATTTTCCTTTACATCAAAACGGTTGCTGCCTTGCTGGTTGCTGTTGCCGCCGCCTCACAGCCCACCTGACGCCGTTGTCTGCACTCCATGGGTCTTCTCAAGCTCTTAGACTCGGCTTCCTAGTCTCAGATCAGGTAAAAAAAATTTCCCTTTTCATCTCTCTTTTTCAGTATTTTGTGTTTGTGATATGGGTTTATTTTTTGTTCAAATGGTTTATTTTTTGATATGTAATAAGAATCATATGAAAGCAACTTAAGGGATCTTTTTTAAATGACTTAAAACTTAAAGATTAGGGACCAAAACTGAACAATAGATTGGATTCAAAGATGAAACCCTAATTTTTTAAATTTGATTTGTTGTTCAAAGACTTAATTATTCGGGTTTCAAAGATGGAACCCTTGAGTGTGTTTGTTTGTGTTAACTGTTATCAGTATAGTTAGTTTGATTCATTATTTTATTGTGCTCTGACTCTGAGTGTGATTTGTATCTGCCCTGTTTTATTCATTATTTTGTTTTTGTTTTTGTTTTTGTAATGATCAATATACTGGTATCCTCACTGTAAGAGAAGAATATGAATCCCTGTTTTAAAAACATAAAATTCAAACACTTATTTATTTTCGGATCTGCTTGTTTTATTCCTTGTTAAGTTTTTTTTTTTTCTATGATCAATATACTTGTATGAGTTCATTGAGTTGTATCTTCACTGTGAAAAAAGAAAAAAGAAAAAAAAGAAGAAGATGAACCCCTATTTTAAAAAGATGAAATCCAAAGTCCAAACTCATTCTTATTTTTTTATCTGATTGTATTTTATTGCTCATTTCTTTGATTCATTTTGCTTTCCTAACTTAAAAATTTGAATCCTAATTTATACAGGAGTTGAAGGTTGTTCAAATAGGCATTTTGCTTCCTTTGCAAGCTTGAATCCCTAAGGACCCTAACAGCTGAGGTATCAATTCTCTTCTGTTTTATCTCTTTTAACTTCTTGTTATTGTTTGTGTAACTTGTGAGTTTTGTCATTGTTTGAGGAATATCTGACTGCAATAATTGTGTTTGCAAATTGACGATGATATGTCTTTGTAATTTCTTTTGGAGGCTTTTATTTACTCTTTCTCATAAGAGCTGTTAGGCTACCCAATCTATGTAGTGTTTATTTACATGTAAGATGTTATATCAATCCATTGCTTCATGTCTTGATCAAAGTTATCATACTAAATAGGATTGTGTTATCAATCCATTGCTTCATCTTAATGTATGTGACTTTGCCCTCTAAGAGGTCAACTACAATGATCTTTCTTAAATTCTTATTCAAACAATTAAATTCTTAATTCAAACAATTAAATTCTTATGCACATTGTCTTTTAAATATTTTTTGGTCAATCTTTCTTTAATTGTTAGTTGATAGAGATTCAAACACTTAAATTCTTATTCTATATAGCTCCGGTGTATGTGACTTTGCCCTCTAAGAGGTCAACTACAATGATCTTTCTTAGGATTTAGTTTTTTTTTTTTGGTTGTTTGCTAATGCATAAATTTGATGCCTTTAGGTTATGGAACCTTCTAGTGATGCACCCCCTTCTCAAACAACACCTACTACCCAAGCTGTACCTACTGCCACTCCAACTAATGCTGAGCTTCCCCCTCTTCCACCTAAAAATAAAGGCAAGGTGTGTAGTAATAGGAAAAAGTCCATTGCTTGGGACAATTTTGAGAAAGTAGATATTGGTGATGGTCATTTTAAGGCTGTTTGTAATTACTGTCAAAAAACTTATCTAGCTGATAGTAAAGGGCATGGTACTGCTAATTTATTGAATCATACACCAGTTTGTGTTAAGAACCCTAATAGAGCTACACTTAGAGGACAACAAACTTTAGCGTTTGAACCCAAAAAGGATGGGGAGGAAGGGTTTCAGCTTGTGCCAACAGCCTTTACTGTTGAAGCTGTTAGGAAGGCACTTGCTGAAATGGTTATAATAGATGAGTTGCCTTTTAGGTTTGTAGAAGGGTATGGGTTTCAAAGATATTCGACAACCTTACAACCTAAGTTGCGAATTAGGGATATCCCATCTCGTCAAACTGTAGCTAGGGATGTGATTGGCATTTATGGTGTTGAGAGAGAGAAACTAAGGGGGGCCTTGAAGGGTCGTAGGGTGTGTCTTACTACAGACACATGGACTAGC
Organism: Quercus agrifolia; assembly: GCA_029955455.1. Classification (NCBI taxonomy): domain Eukaryota; kingdom Viridiplantae; phylum Streptophyta; class Magnoliopsida; order Fagales; family Fagaceae; genus Quercus; species Quercus agrifolia. The sequence continues at coordinate 327,984 of JARQAD010000007.1, read as the reverse complement.
ATTCAGAATCTGTGTTATATGTCCCTTACAGGACATTTTATTGATGATGATTGGAAGTTGCATAAGAGAATCTTGAATTTTTGTCAAGTTGAAGACCATAAGGGGGAGACTATAGGGAGAAAGATTGAGATGTGTTTGCGTGAGTGGGGTATTAATGGCATATTCACTTTAACAGTGGACAATGCTAGCTCAAATGGGGTCACCATTAAGTTTTTGGAAAATGTAACTAAAGATTGGGAGGGTACTGTTTTAGAACATGAGTTCTTACACATGAGGTGTTGTGCACATATCTTAAATCTGATTGTGGGGGATGGTATGAGAGAAATTGATGCATCCATTGCTAAGGTGCGTGAAGCTGTGAGGTATGTGAAGTCCTCACCAAATAGGAATCAAACTTTTGTGGGTTTTGTGGAGAGATTAGGTATTGAGTCTAAGTCTCTTCTTTGTCTAGATGTACCAACTAGGTGGAATTCTACCTACCTCATGTTAGAAACCGCACAAAAATTTGAGAAAGTGTTCATACGAATGGACTATGAGGATGATAGTTATTCTTCATACTTTATGAACAAGGAGAATAGTGGTGGTATGGGATCTCCTAGTGGTATTGATTTCCAAAATTGTAGAACATTTGTGGGTTTTTTGAAACTTTTTTACAATGCAACAAAAAAGTTTTCTGGTTCATTGTATGTTACTGCCAATACCTTTTTTGATGAGATGTTTGTCATTCAAGAGAATATTTCCCATTTAAGTAAATCTCAAAACCACCTCTTGAAAAACATGGCAATTAAAATGGAATCTAAGTTTGATAAGTATTGGGGGAGAGGGGGGGATAATATGAATCATCTCTTGTATGTGGCTGTGGTTCTTGATCCAAGAAAGAAGTTGAGGTTTTTGAAATTTTGTTTTTCTGAAATTTATGGGAATGAAGTGGCTGATGTGATGGTTGAGTTGGTGAGGGGTTCCTTGGTCAAGTTGTATGATTTTTACTCTCGTGTTGATTCACCAAATGTACAAGTACCTAGTGGGAGTGAGAGGGCAGACATAGGTGAGTCAATTGGCTGTAGCGATCCATATGCAATGGTTAATTCTAGGTTTGATCGTTTCTTGGAGGCTGAGCAGTCCATAGGGTGTAGTAATGAGATTGACAAATATTTGGATGAAAATTGTGAAAGTAGAAGGGGGGATGTGAAATTTGAGATATTGGGGTGGTGGAAGGTCAATTCAAATAGGTATCAAGTGTTGTCCAAATTGGCTAGGGATGTGCTGGCTGTACCTGTGTCTACTGTTGCTTCTGAGTCAGCGTTTAGTACCGGAGGACGCATACTTGATCCATTTCGGAGTTCACTTTCTCCACTCATGGTTCAAAATCTTGTTTGTGCACAAGATTGGCTTCAAGCCTTGGTTCCAATTTCTTTTCGCAAATCAAAGGATGAAGTAGAGGTCTTGGAAGATGAATTTCATGATTTAGGTAATATGTTAACTTCCAAACTTTTTGTCTATTAAGTGCTATTAAATGTGTCGTGCAAATGAAATTTAATCTAATAGCCTTCATTTCTTTCTCTTTTCTAGTTATCCGTCAAGCAGCAGCAAGTGGTGGAAGTTCAAGTTCAAGCAAAGGTAGCCCAATTAGTGTTGATGACTAATCTTTAACTGGGTAAGTTTCTGCCCTTACTGTTGTTTCTATTAAGTTGGGTTCTGCCCTCTCTATTGTTTTTGCCTTTTTGGTCTTGTCCTTATAGTTTTGTTGATAAATCTCTTTTTGCCATCTTTCTTGTAGGAGGAAGGACACTTTTTGTAAAGGAGGCAGATTTTTGGATACATATTGGAAGTTATTTTGGACATTAGTGCTTTTCTAACTTGTTAAGTCTTGCTTATAGGAAAGAAATCTTATTAAGTTTATAGGATTTCTTTTCTATTAGTAATGGACAAAAACTATAGAGTAGTTGCTCTTTAATGTTTTAGAAAAGTTATTTTTTGGAAATACTTTAGTATTTCATAATTGTAACTAATTATAACTAGCTATTGCCTTGGTAGTTTACTGCCTTAACACTTGTAGTAACTACCTTTCTGCCTTCTCTAGCTTTATGTAAATATTGTAAGATACTCTTGTTATTTTTTGTTGCCATACTTGTGGTGTGGTTGTGACTTGTGATTGAATTATTTACTAGAATTTGTTTGCTGGTGGCATGTGTAAGTTGTGTCTTGAGATGTGTTGGCATAACTTGGCAGGTTTAATGGGTTGAGTCTTGAGATGTGTTTTTGTGTTTATTAGACTTTCTTCATTTGTTTTTGGATTTTTAAGGTACTGCCCAGGTTTTAATGCTTAAGGGCATTTTGAAACAAATTTCTTGCTTGTATTGTGGTTTTAACAGGTGGTTAGAAAGAGTCAAAGAGATGTTATGTTTTTTTATGTGCTTGACTGCTTGCTAATTGCCCAGGTTTTTTTTTTATGTTATTTACTGTATTTGTTATCATTAGTTGTGAGCTAGATACATTAAGTTTGTACTGATACAGTTTGGAGCTAGATACAAAAGTTGTTTAATAGCTGAGTTTGAAGGCCCAATTTGAAATAAAGGGTGTGAAAAGAGAGCTATATGTAATGATTCAAAAATATATAAATGATAAAAATAAGCCCATTAATTTGGGCCCAAAAGGCCTGACAAAAATTGAGTTAAAAAAAAAATTATGCAAAATCACAAATTCAGCCCAAATTGAAGCCCAAGCCCAAACCCGCCAAACCGACCAATCCGACCCGATTAACTGATGACCCGAACCGCCGGGTCTGTCCCATATATCGGGTCGGTTGCGGGTTGTAATTTTGGTGACCCGATTTAGACGGGTCGAGTCCGGGTCAGGCCCAAACCCGACCTGACCCGACCCGTGGACAGCCCTACTTCTACCGTCATGCATTGGGTACACGAAACATGTTGTTTGTATGAGCTAACATATTAAAAACAATAATTATAACCCCGCAAAAATTTTTACCAAATATTTTACAATTATTGATGTGACAAGTTGTTAATAGTAAATGATAAAATAATGTTAATGGTGAACACATATGAGAATCAATAAAATCTTATTAACTCAATTTTTGTGAAAATGAGTGCATGTGCATGTGTTGTTAGTCAATTAATAAAAAATAAAAAGAAGTTTTACATGATATATTTAACAAAATTGTAACACCATTTTGCAAATATAATTCATAAAAAAATTCAATTTTTTTTTTTACCTAGTACATTATTCATTAATAAATATACTTTAATTTATTGGCCATATTTTCTTTATAACAATATTTGTGGTAAAGCATCAGAAAATTTATACTATTTAATTTCTATTACAAGAAAAGAGGGGAAAAATGGGGAGAAAACTATCTAAAACATAAAGAAAGAGAAATAAATCTTTGTATTTAAAATTGGAGCTTTCAAATACTATTTTGTTCAACTAGACCGCCCTTGTTTCCCCCCCAAAAAAAGGCTTCATTTCCCCATTTGTGACCTTTTTTCATAGAAGAAAGACCAAACACTTTTATTAAGAAAAACCAGCTATATAAGTATAAAGTACATAATAGACTTGTGATGAAATATCCTCCATTTGCACAATACACTCTAGGACGTTAATCAAATATCTAGCTAGATTATGAGCAAGGTTATTACATTCTCTACTAGTATGAGAGTAAAGTAATTGTGTAAAAAATTTAGAAAAGAGATTGGCATCTTCAATGAGAGGATTAAAAGAGGTCAGAGACTGCCCACCCTCCTTCAAAGCCTTCACGATGAGGACTAAATCTCCTTCCAACACAGCACTGACAATACCTATATCATAACCAAGCTCAAGATAAGTAATGCTATTTTTTTCGTTGTAATATTTAAGATTAACTAATCCCTTGAATAAATAATTTATAAAAAATAAAATAAAATAAAAAAACTTCATTTTCCCACTTGTGACTGTCTCAATTTTTTGTGCTTTATTTATTTTTGCTGCAATATTATAAATAATGCTATCTTTTTTCTTTTTCTTTTTTCTGTGTAATATTTAAGATTAACTAGTATAGTTTCTCATCCTACACATATAAAGCGAACTTAAACATCAAGTAATACATCTCAGGCATGTTACTCCGGTCAATTGCCCACCAATTGAAGCTGGCAATAACCATTAGAAGTGGCATGATATTATCTTTTTGATAAACAAGTAGGATGATATTGTCGAAAGTGTAACATGGCCAAAGATGATGAGGATACTTAAAAAATTTGAAAGCAGGTGTTTATGAAACAAAAATTGAAAAAGTAAATAAAATTGAGATATTTGCACACCATAATTTGGAATTGTTGACTTGTTTCAAGTTGGAACGCTAGTGATTTTATGGTTAGGGAGAAGTGTGAAGCATGATTAGAATGTGTGCTCCGACAGAGGGACTCTAAACAGCAAAAATTAAGGCCTATGTATGTCCATTGTCCCAATCAATTAAGAAGCTGAACAACTTTTGAAATATATATATATGTATTAACTTGCTTGCAAAACATAACATGTGGTGTTAAAACTTAAAACTCTCTCTTATTACGTTGTATACACACAAATCAGGGTATTCTATATGTAGAAAATTTAGGAGATAGACGCAAGTGGTAGTGAAGAGAAAAAGGATTCTCACACAAAGAGAGGAGAGTTCATTTCCGTTGTGAGACAGTTTGTTAAGGCATGAAAACCACATGATTTAACTGCCATCCCATCCCCAGCAAATCAAACCCTTCCATCTAACTACACTCTATAGTTTATAGAGATAGACAGATATTCCTTTTTAAGAAAATATATGCACCACTTTACCCTACCTATTATCATTCGGCATTGATAACTATTCGCCATCATCCCGCAATCATACAGCCCTTCTTAAGGTATTTTCGTTAGTTGCAATAGCTGCTTGCCTACTGACCAAAGACAAACACAAAAGCTGATTTTGCATTCTTGATGTTGATGTTTATAAATAGCAACTTTGTATATACTTTTCTTCTAGAAAGAAAATAAATAATTGTTCTCATAATTAATGTTTTCGTTTTTAGTTTATCCTAAGCTAGCATTCAATTTTGGCAGCATATATGCTTAACTTTGCTCTACAGGATGCATTTATTTGATGCTTAACCAAAGGAAGGCGTGGTTGCGGGATTGTATTTTGTGGCGTTTGACAAAAGAGTCCATGAAGATGAGGGGCAAACCAGTTTCAGGAAGAGCCATTCTTGTACTATGTCTTGCCAGCTTTCTTGCGGGTTCACTCTTTACTAGTCGGACATGGACATGGAGTAGTATTCATGACCATTCTCAACCTCAGATATCCAGCATCCCACAGCTCGAGTCAGTGACACAAGATTGTGATCATAAGCGGGTAAGCTTATTGCTTCTTCAAATACTATCTCATCAATTCAAGCAATTTCAGTCCATTTGTATTAATACAAAACTTAATCTTAATATATAAAGATTTTTTAAAAACCTGGCAAGAGATGTACACAGCATGGGTGTACAATTTCTACATAATCTCTTTTTTATTTCTTTAATTGTTTAAGAGTTAGTTAGTTAATAACTAGTCCAAGTTTAATTTGATTCAACTTTTAAATCAATTTGACATAATAGGCTAATTAATTTACACGCCTTGTTTGATGATCAAGCTGACTATTCATGTGGTTTTCTAGTCATCTTGTTTGTTTTCATGTTTATTTTGTATATTAAATCTCTCATATTCCTAATGTTACTTAATCAGAAATTGGTTGAAGGAAAATCTGGAGATATTATGGGAGAAGTGGCAAAGACCCATCAAGCCATCCAGTATGTTCAATTACTTTCTTCTTGTGCAAATTGATGTGCTTTTTTTGGATTAAATTTTGGGGGCATCTTAATTATGTGTGCATCATGTTAGGACACTGGATAAAACAATTTCAACATTGGAAATGGAATTAGCTGTAGCACGTACAAGGCAGACCAACGGACAAGTTCCAATAGAAAGAGAATCTAATCAGAATCTACAAAAGGCTTTTGTTGTCATTGGAATTAATACAGCTTTTAGTAGCAAGAAACGACGAGACTCAGTTCGAGAAACATGGATGCCTAGGGGTAATTTATTTGTTTCCCCTCTGTCTATTAATCTTTGTATCTCTAACTAATTTTGAAACGAACAAAAACTTATTAGGTACATCCCTCCTTACAGATCCAATGGCATGTTTCTTATATATAAGAAATTGAACTAATTGTATAGTAACTAATACTGCTTTTTATACAAATTAAGTTGTAATGAGTGTAATCATATATTTTTTTGCTTCATAAGAAATAAATAAATATATATAGACTTCTCTTTGATGTTTGGTTAAATATATAACATATACATTATTATTACTGCAGGAGCCAACCTAAAAAAATTGGAGAAAGACAAAGGGGTTGTTGTACGTTTTGTGATTGGACACAGCGCCACCCCAGGTGGGGTTCTTGATAGAGCAATCGATGCAGAACAGGCTGAGCATAAGGACTTCCTTAGGCTCAAGCATGTTGAGGGCTACCATGAGCTATCTACCAAGACCCGCTTGTATTTTTCCACAGCTGTCTCTATCTGGGATGCTGATTTCTACGTGAAGGTGGACGATGACGTCCATGTCAATTTGGGTTAGCTTCTTCTTCTTATACTACTTAATTAATTATCATGAACATGAATTTATTGCAGCCACAAATGTGAATGTTCTATACATACAATTAACGTGCTTTTGTAGGTATGCTAATGAGTACACTCGCAAGGTACCGATCGAAGCCCAGAATTTATATTGGGTGTATGAAGTCTGGCCCAGTTCTATCTCAAAAGTAAGTCTATTCATAAAAAACACTCAACTTTTTTGTTTTCTATTAGGAGTCCCATTAGTTATAATAGTGCTCTTAAGTCTCATCCAATGGCCTAAAAGCAATTGTTAAGGTAGGATTCTCAATGCAATTAAATCAATTTTTTATTAACTTTTGTGAGTTTTACTATTTCTCAATGTAGTTATAATTTAATATTTTTTTAGCTAAATTACAATTTAAATATAGTGGAGTTGTAAAATCATAATAATTGTCTTTTATTTTATATGCGATGATGATGCATGAGCTATGTTCTTGTACAAACATGAAAGCATGATTTCGTGTTGAAAACAAATTGACACTCTAGTGAGTTTCTAGAGAAGTAAAATGAAATAAGAGTTAAAGTGAGATTGTATGGTGTGGTGTGGTAGGGGTGTGAGATATCACGAGCCAGAGTACTGGAAATTCGGGGAAGAAGGGAACAAGTATTTCAGGCATGCCACTGGACAAATCTATGCCATCTCCAAAGACCTTGCTGCCTACATCTCAATCAACTTGTGAGTCCACAATCTTACCATTGCCTTCTTTATTTATTTATTTTATAATGGGTCTTGGCAATGGTTAAACAAACAAAATTTAAAATTTGGGGCAGGCCCATATTGCATAGATATGCAAATGAGGACGTGTCATTGGGCTCCTGGTTCATAGGATTGGAAGTTGACCACGTAGATGAGCATTCCATGTGCTGTGGGACACCTCCAGGTACGTAATTATTGTCTTAATGGGCCTTGTTAGTGAGGGAGTATGATCAAATATGTTTTTATGATGAAAGAGGTATCAATTCATCTCTCTTCATTGATTTTATGGGTGGTTGGTTTGGTGTGATAGATTGTGAATGGAAGGTACGAATGGGGAATATATGTGCGGCATCATTCGATTGGAAATGTAGTGGAATTTGCAAATCAGTGGAAAGGATGAAAGATGTGCATAACTCATGTGGAGAAGGAGATGGTGCTGTTTGGAACGTTGATCTTTGAGCGAGAGAGAGAGAGAAGACACTAGACCCTTTCTTTGATATTCTATCTTACTAGACTACTAGTTTAGTAAATGTTCCATCTACGCCTTCTTTTTTTATCAATTTTCTTTTCTGTTATAATGGAATAAGTTTGAGGGTCATGCCTTTGTGCTAATTTTGTGGAGGATAAGCCTGAATATTACTATTACTTTAAACAAAACTTAAGGATTTATGCTTATAATATATAGTTTGGTTCTCTTACTAGTAAATTTCAATTTGATCTTATCAATTTTAATATGCCAATTTCATTATTCAATTATGATAATTTAGTTTCTCAACTATCAAAATCCAATAAATTTCATCATTGAAAGTTGAGGAACCAACCAAAAGGTGAAGTGACTTGATTTTGGAGGCTTACGAACAAAATTAACAAAATTAATTGTTAATTCATTAAATTGAACTAATAGTTAGAATTTGGAAAACTAAATTACCTTTTGACTACCAAAAAAAAAAAAAAAAAAACCTTTTAGACTTCTAAAATGGGGGGGGGGGGGGGGGGGGGGACTCCTTTCTCAAATTAATTGAATGTTCATAGCATAAAATAAGAGATTCATTATCAATGCAAATGTCATTACTACTTACTAGTCATGAATGATAGCATATAGATAAATATATAGTTTTTTTTTTTTTTTTGAATAAATCAATAATTGGAATAAGGGGATTTGAATTCTAGATATCTCAATTCAAAACACCAAAATATACCCCAATTAAGCTACAAGATTCTTAGCTAGTAGTTTATAAAAAAAAGAAAATGGTATATTTATTTATCATAGTATCAACACCTTTGAAAACTTTCACCGCTATAGTTTCCCTCCAATTATGTAGAAAACCATGATAAAAATCTTAAGATATTCTGTGTTATGTTTAAACATTGATTTTTACAAAACTTTAAACTAAAAAAAAAAAATATATATTCAAATTTAAGAAAAATATATTATAGAAAGTTTATGGATACAACTTTTGTACCACAACACTGTGACAATAAATAATAGGAAAAAAAAAGAAGAAGTGATGTGTACATATAAAAGCGATGTGATGGTACAACTTATTTAATTTATTTGCTTATATATAATATTTAAATCCAACATTTTCTAATTACAGACCACCTATTTGCTCGACTATCCAACCCAAAATATTTTGCAGCTTTTTATTTTTATTTTTATCTTTAAGAGAGTTTCCGTTGAGGCTCCGGCCTTAAATTTGTAAATTTATCTTTCAAAAACTGCCTTCCCTCCCTCCCGCGTTTATTGGATTTGGAGGGAAAATCCAACTCATGTCGACAATGTCCTTTTTAGTTTTTAATATTTTTGAGCTGTTTCTCTTTTTTGTCTACAAAGTCAATGCATAACACCAAACCCAAACCAACAATTCAAAAAATTGAAACACCAAACTCAGTTGCCCCTATCCAATACCATAAAACTGTTTTGACAAATGGATAGCGACTTGCTGCTGTGACCAGTCAATTTTCCATATAAAGTTCTTAGCTTCATTTATTTTTATTTTTTTAAAACGAAAAAAAGAAGAAGAGGGTATCATGGAGTAGTATCCTCTAGAATTTATGGGATAAGTTTAGTACAATGTCTATACATTAATTTTAAAATAAGTTAATTGAATTTTGACACCCGTTAACATTTAAATATATGAAAAATTAGGATGATATGACAAAGTACAATTCACTTTTTCAAATTAGATAATCAGAATTCTAAGGATTTGATGGGGAAGTAACTTGAAGAACTTTAATAAATCTAGACCCAGTTACTATAACAAAATGTTCTTATAAATTATTATTTGAAGAATTAATGTTTTAAAAGGGACCATTGTTGCTATCAAGAATCTACCTATCTGGTCCTTCAAACAAGAGGATAATTAGACCTGGATTAATTTGAAAAATGGGAAGTTTTCAATCATGTCAACATATCAACTTATAGTAGGAAGTCAAAAATGTGAACACTATTGATTCCATTAGAAGCATAAACTAAAAGATTGACATTCATGAGAGGCTTAAGATGCATCTTTGGTGAATTGCTGCAAACCTTTTTTTCAATTAAGGATCAAACTAGTAGATCCATTAATTGATCTAAATCAAATTGCCCTCTTTGTAATTCAGAGATAGAGTCATTGACCTCCTTATAATCACTTACAATCCAATATCTACTTAGTAAATATCTCGATATTGGACTCAACACACACCCGCACAATCTAATCTTATTAAATTTGCACAATTTGGGGTTATAGGATATCTAGCTATTTGTATTTTGAGCTCAAAGTCTAACCAAACAAACACATGTGAGAGAGAGATGAGAAAATGGGCCCATAGCTTTTTTTTTTTTTGGATAATTGAATTGCTAGAACAAATGGGGGAGGATTCATATCTTGGTAATCTTCTACTAGAAGACTAAGTGTGCATTTGAATATCGCTTATTTTGCTGAAAACTGAAAACAATAAAAAAATATATTTTGGTTACTGTTCATTAATGAATTTATTGTTCATTGGCTTGATTGTATTGTTAATGTCTCATGAATAGTGCAACAGGCGCTGGACTTTAAAAAAAAAAAAAAATGCAACTACTCTAAATGCAGACGCAAACACTCACTACCCAAATGGAGCTTAAGTAATAATGTTGAGCTATAAGGCTTGAGAAATGAGATGATAGTTGGATTATGATTTATTATTATTATTTTGAGATAGGTAAAAAGTGGGGAAGGGGGAAGTGGGTTCGAAATTTAAACCACAAATATAAGATAATACAAAATATGTCATTACCTTTGAAGTATCACTCAAATACTGTATTTATAGTTTGGACAAAATTTAGATATAGTACCTTAGATGCTGTTCTTTAGGTTCATCTCTTAAGATCTAGTCATATGGCTACTTAATTAAAAAAATAAACTTCCATTCTATGAGAAAAAATTCACATGATAGAATTTTAAAAGGGAACCTAAGATAATTAAATCTTGCTCTTATGGTTTAATTATAGTCCTAGTTTGATTTAGACATCGTAGCAGGCTTTATGGTTTTGAGAAAGTTTGTAAAGACAATTAATGCTACAACTCAAATGTTATTAATTGTGAATAGTATTGAAAAAAATGATAAATTTAGGTATATTAGAATTGTGAATAAAATGTGAGAGTTGAAGACCTGTAGAGTTTTATGCAGTGTTAAAAGGCGGGAAAAAAACAAGATGGAGAAAAGTGGAATTTGCATCGGATATAATATGATAGGATAGGATAGGATAGGATAGAGAAAACTGTAGTGCAAAAAGACGTAATTGACCCGAGTTGGAGACCCAGCACAATAATAATACTAGTCAAAAAAGGAAGACAGAAAGATACAAAACAATGTAAAAGAAAAGAATCAGCAAAATTAAAATTGAAAAGAAGAGAGAGAAGCGACCCGCCATTATTGCCTATATTAATTTTTCCGCATATATAAAAATAAAAATATAGCGCCCACCCCGATGCGAAGCGAAACGAACCCCCAAATTTTAGCAAAAAGGGCGAAGAAGAAACGAAGCCCCAAATAATAAAACAAAACATAAAACAGCCCCACCCACACACACAAAAACAAAAACAGAGTCATACTCATTCATCACTTATTATTATTATTATAGGGCTGTTTATTGTTAAAATCTCTCCTCTTCTTCTTGTTGTCGTTGTTGGTGGCAGATCTGGTAAGTTGGTGACGATGGTAGTGAACGAGAGGCCGATGAAGAGGATGAAGAGGAGGCTCTTTGCGGATCTCTACGACTTCCATACCTTCCCCACTACCACCACCGAGGACGAGCAGCAGCCCTTCAGAATAAAGATGAGAGCTTTTCTGGAGAAACACGCCCACCTCACGCTCTCGCACTCCGCTGCCGTACTTCCCTCTCTCTTTACTTGGCAGGTACTGTTACGAGTAACCTCCCACAGTATCAGTGACACTAGTACTACTCATACTAATAATATGGTCTCCCTCTACGTGGTCGAAGAGGATGTCACCCGCATATCATCATCATCATCATCATCTCGCAATCGCAGATCCGTTTACTGTGATCATTGCTGTGTCGCTGGTAATTTCTTTCAATTTTTTATTTTTTTCTAGAATGAATTATTATTGGATTCTTGTTAGAATAAATGTACTAACACCCCCCCCCCCCCCCCACCCCAAAAAAAAAAAATAAAATAAAAATGAAAAAGGATGGAGTGGACACCCGGTGTGTCGGAAGCGATACCATTTGATAATAAGGGCAGCGAGTGGGTCTGGGTCATTGGATGATGGATACCAAGACCATAACAAGTCCTGTTCAAGCTGCGGAGCTCAACTCCATCTCTCCGAATCAAGGTACCTACCTGCACTCTCTCTCTCTTTCTCAGAGTCAGTATAGTAAATCAGCACTCACTCCCTTACTGTCTGTCTATCTATCTCGTTATTTACAGGTGTAGAAGTTGCAATTGTGTGATAACGGCAGATGATTTGGAAGATTGGGCGTATAATCAATTTGAAGATCACACTCATCTCCTACATGCTGTTGTTCACTCCAACGGCTATGCCCACCTTCTTACCGTCAATGGTAGAGAAGGCGGCTCCCTTTTTCTTTCCGGACGTCACATTATGGACTTCTGGGATAGGCTCTCTACATCACTCGCTGTCAGGTCTGCTCTGCTTTCCCATTCCATATATTCCTATCTATACTATATTTGCAATTTTCCATCAAAGTTTTAAGCATGCTGTTTTTTTCCATCACAAACAAAACGAGAGACTGTTTGAGCCTCCAAATTGGCACTACTCTTAGTTATTGTTACATCATATGGAACTCAAATTAAACTCATATACTGACACCCTGCTCTAGACCTAAGATAAAAAGACTTTTTTTTTTTTTTTTTTTTAACAAGGTGCTTCCAATTTCGTGTAGTGTGCTCAATATTCTTTTCAGCACCATAACTCTCTGCCATCAGATTTCTATTTGATTCTAAGTTCTGCCTCTTTTCAAGCCTCTACATGATTCACATATCTGTGTAATAGTTCTCCCTTACCTGAGTCACAAACCAAAAACAAAATTGACAAATTGAACACATACACAAAACACACAACCTCAAATGACAGAGCAACATGTTTCTCCCTTTTTTTCCCATTACAGTCTCCTCTTTCCCAGGTAATTATTGCATGATTGGCTTTTGACTGATTAGTGTCATTGAACTTTCATTTGTTTGATCAGGAAGGTTAGCGTGATGGATGTATCAAAAAAATATGGGATGGAGTATCGATTACTTCATTCAATCACCAAAGGTCATTCATGGTATGGTGAATGGGGTTACAAATTTGGTGCAGGAAGCTATGCTCTCACGCAGGAAGCTTACCAGAAAGCAGTAGATACAATATCCAGCATGCCCCTATCCCCATTTCTATTCCAGGGGAGAGCACTCCGAACTCGTGTGCAGGCTGTCATTGCTTTTTACCAGTCCCTATCAGACACTGAATTTGAAACAATCAAGGATCTTTTCTCCTTTTTATTAAGTATGATCCATAAAGCATGTAAGCCATTGGTGCCCACTACATCTAAGAAGCCCGAACTCAGCACCTCAAATGTCTTGTGTGCATGGACAAGGAATGATGTTGAGGGCGTGCAACAAGCTATGATGAAGGTGCTACTTGCAGCAGCTGGTGAAGCCAGCTGGGTGACAAGGTGTGCCCTTAAGGGCGCAATGTGCAAGACAGCATCTCGGGAACTTCTTGATTACAGCCTTAAGCACTTGGGAGGCAAGGTGGCAGCCAATGGATTGGTGGTTCGTTCTTGGTACAATCCCATTTCCAGTGCAGTGGAATTCAGGTAAGAGGGCAAAGATTTTTTGGTTTGAGCTGCTTTTGTTGGCTTTTTTTTTGGTGTGTGTGTACATGGAACTGATTTTCTTCTGACTTAACATTTGATAAACAGGCTTGAGCCTTTGAGTATTGTCCACGGCAGATTTGATTTAAATTCAAACCACCCATCAGAAGAGCAAATTGTTTGTGATCTTAAGCTTCTTTATGATTCACTTCTACACCCTGAAACCATGGTCAACTTTAGACCACCAGAAATGCGGGAACATCTTATTGACTCAGCAACTAAGCTTCTAGACTGCAAGCAATTTATGAAGGACTATGAGCCTGATAGAATGGCATTAACAAACCCTTTGTCTATACAACTCTGGTGTTATGTTGAGTTCTCAGATAAGCCTAAAGATGACATAGCTGTACCCCCAGAGCTAGTTGTCTTACCCCTGAATGCCACAGTTGCTGATCTTAAGAGTGAAGCAACGAAAACCTTTCAAGAGGTATATGCCATGTTTAAACGGTTTCGGGTTGAGGAATTGCCGGAGTTTGGATCTTTAGATAATTCAATTACAATGAAATTTTTGGTCGGATATGGTGCATCAATTCGAGTTCAAGGAAGATGCCCTGCCAAACATGGGCTAAGCCGTTTCCGGATGGAGAGGGGAATGGAGAGCTGGACAGTTGATTGCACCTGTGGGGCTAAGGATGATGATGGTGAGAGAATGTTGGCTTGTGACACATGTGGTGTTTGGCAGCACACAAGGTGTGCTGGGATTGAAAGTTTTGAAGAGATCCCAAAAAAGTTTATTTGTATGAGATGCTTTAAATTATACAGCAAAGAATCTGAAAAGGACTCTGATTCTAACCTTGAAACTAAAGACGCTCTGTTACCCAGCACATCTTGCTGGGACAAAGCAGTAGAAACTAATGGTCCTGGAGTTCCCTCTAACACGACTTTGACATTTGGTGTACGTTGATTGTATTTTCTGTATGGTTCCATGTAAATGTATAGTTTCTTTTTGGTTTAGGATTGGTGATAAGGCCTATAATGCCTTATGGGGAGATTGTCAGATTACTTGAGGACACTTCCCTTTTTTGAGTATGAGCTCATGGGCTTTTTGACTGTTTTGTTTCATATATATAAAAAGCTCAAAGAAAAGAATATTCTGTTCTACCACTTGTCAGTTGTGAACTTGCGACTTGCGAGTGCATATGTAGCCTTAACCAGATGGCCAATGAACATGCAAATAACAATAACCAAATTTGAACACGCAAATAACAATTACCAACACCTAGAAAAAAACAATTTTAAACTTAAAATCTTCTGAACAAAATCCAGCAAGCCCATATTGAATTCAATGAGAAGAGTAGTCAAATTTGAGAGACGGAGAAAGAAAATCTAGATTTTTATTTGGGCCAAAACAATATTATATTCATGAAAATCAAGAAACTTAGAATCGAATCTGAACTTAGGAAAGGGTAACCAAATCAACATATTTTTTGAGAATCATGAAGAAAACCAAATGAGTTTTGCCGGAGGAAATTGAGAAACCCAGATAAAAAGGAGCTTCTAGCTGGAGGACATCTTGTGAGCCCATGTTACCCAACAGATTACCACAGCTGCAAAAGCATATAAAGCCATGAAATCTGAGCTTACCACCCATTTTTTATTGACAATACTACCATAGAGTATTACAAGCCCCGACATTCTTTGCAAACTCGCGAGCGAGGCTAATATCATTTTCCATGTGTATTCTCTTGGTTCAACCATGGCAGCACTGCCAGAGACGTGCCAGCCTGGTAAGCCACGGACTTTGGCTTTGGAGGAGTAGCCATGTCTAGTTGCGGCCCTCTAAGCCCAAAGCCAACCAAGTCTTTGTTTGAATGTTTATGTAAAAATGGAGTGGATCTGTAGAGACCAACAAGCTGTGGTGGCTGGATTTGACTAGAGTGGGAGATGGGGGACTGTTTGGTTCCATGGAGAAGGTGGCCCTGTACTTGGTTTAGTGTGAACTGTAATTGATGAGTTAGCTTTAAATTGCTTCGGTGGCATTTTTAATTTTCAAATGGTGTGTATTATTCGTATTGGGCCACCTCTTAGACATTGCAAGGATTGCATATTCATCAATTGTAGGTGATAAGCTCCCATGAGTTATTTAACATTGTGAATAGACTTTCAAATGACAATATCATTCTATTTTTATCTAATACAAACAGCAGAGAACAAAAAAACTGCACTAGAGAAACACTTACACGTTGTTAGTTCCCTTTTTGATGATCAATTTTTGTATTTGTTCCCTCTGGCTGTGTTAACAAAAAACTGGTTCCTTCTGAATGAGGAACAGGGGTTTCTGTTTTGGATATGGAAAGGTGTCTAACAACTTTGTATAGACTTGTATACTTTGTAACTACATCCTTGTACAGACTCAGCAATCTCTCCACATCCCCGACTGTCAGTTCACCAGCCTCTGCATCCATGTAAGGATAATTTGATCCACCTAATGCAATCAAAGGCATTTCAGATCTACTAGTAAAAAATATTCATGTATTCAATACTTTTGTTTTTTCCATTCCACTGAAAAATGAAACATTATAATGTTTCTATCAACACCAGATGAGAAATTGATATATGGGGTGGAAAGTAGCAACTGCAGTAGTAATATTTATCTCATGCATCTGACATGTGCATCATCTCTCTCACATGTGGAGATGATGCATATATGCTGCACAAGATAGTTTCTTCTGCATCAGATAAAGGACAACAAAACAAATAGCTCAATGTAATATAGTATATCTCCTCTAGAAACAAATAATAAATAACAGATAACTATTTTTTAATCTTCCTTGGAAAAATAAGTGAGGTTTTTTAGCAGTTCGAGGGTTACCACTTGTATCTTTTTCTTTATCATGCATTCTTGTTGGAGTAGGATCTGTTTGACCTTGCAATGTGGGTGAGGTTTCTATTTGTGTCGCTCTATTGGTCTGTGTCAATCTTGCTGCTTGCATGCTCTCCTCAAACTTGATTTCATCCATGGAAAGAGATTTACCATTTAAATCAACAATAAATGTCTTGGCTGAGACAAGATTTGTGAAATAATAAGCTGCTTCTGAGACAAGTTTGGCCTGCCTCCGATACAATTGGATGAATTTGAGGTTAGAGTGCAACTGTGGAGGATTGGCCTGATGATAACAAGATCAAAAGCTTAGTGATACTATTGTAAGAACATACCTTAGTTCTTGCCACAAATAAAGAAAAATTAACATTCTTACTGCAAAAAGGACATGGACGATTTTTGTCATACATATACCAACAAAAGCTGACATCAACAATAAAATACATGAAATTTTACAACTTAACTGATGACATCAATCAGAAATTGTTTTCCTGCAGTTTGTCAGGAGGTTTCATACATGTAGGACAAACTTAGTAACAACAATTGATGTTGAAGGACTTTCAATGTTTCATCTACAATACCAATCATTCAAATTGAAGGGTAGATCCTGAGCAAGAGCAAGAAACACCAAATACAAACCAAAATATAATTAACGTGTTCCTAAGTCCTAACTCAAAAATTACCATACCACCACAAGTAAATTAGCAACTATGCTAATTTACTTGCGGTTTCCATCCAAAATATTCAGCATTTAAATAAAAGAATTGCATCCCATGAAAAAAGAACATGTTTGCTCCCTTAGATAATATCTTCATTCATGATAGCGTCCTTGTTCATTTGTTTCTTTTTTATTTTTGCTGCACAAGGATAAAGGAGATCAACCACAATTATCACCATAGTTAATGGCAACAATGTTGATAACTACACAGAAGTAATCAACATGGATGTTGATCAATAATGATAGCAACTTTAAGTTACTATATTCATTTCTTTTTGACAAGTTTAGTTACTTATTCATTTCAAAATAAAGAATAAAAAACAGGTTTTTGGTAAGTATGGTACAGTGGGGCTAAAATATCTCTCATTTTAAAGATTAAACTTCGCAGATATATTATCAAACAATGTGAATAATTAAGAAACAGAACAATGATTAGCAGAAATGGCTTATTACCAAGGAGAGCTTGCCTTGATCGTAACATATATAAGAACAGGAAGAAAGTCATCTAGCCCTGCTAGGGCATGATTTTCTGACATGGACGCATTGAGCAACAAATTGTTGATGACCCTACAACAATTCGTAATGCACAAAAGCTTCTCACGAGGGGCTTTGAAAGTGTTGATTTTCTGCAATTCTTTCTCTGCAAGCTGAGTAGGGAAAAAAAGTGGAACAATTATGGGTTGTTCTTTGGAGGAAGAGGTAAGATAATTATAACTTACTGTTATTAGAAAAAGAATGAAGACTTCTACTACTTATAAAAGAAAAAATAATACACCCCAGGCACTTAAAAAAACCTGTTGGAAGACAACCTTCTGGGATGATTATAACTTCTTCACAACAAAAAAACTCAACTAGGAAAAGGGGGATGGGGGTGGGGGGGAAGATATATAATACACTCCCAGAAATAGAAGGACCGAAGATCATTTGATAATATGGTTTTGACCTCAAGGAAGTCTGACCAGTGAAATTTATTTTAGATAATTCTTTATAATTCTATCATAAACCACAAATAGTGAGCTATAAAATTAAAAACCTATTGTCTGTCAAAACTTTATAAAATGCCACACATAATACAGAAGATAAAATATATCTATGTAACACTATAACACATTTATGCAATAGCATAAACCCTATTTTCCTGCAGACACTATAACAAGGTTTGAATTTGCCTTTACTATTGATTATTTTAATGCAAAGCAACTAACCGATTGCATAAGAGTGAAACAATTTTTAAAGTTTATGTATTTATTTATACAGAGGCAAGTAGAACTGGGATTCTGTCTGGAAATAATGAACTTGGCTTATAATCATGATGCAGTGCAATATCAGCAAAAAATTAAGGTTAATTTGTGAAAAATAAGAGGGGTCCTACCTAATCAAAATATTAGGCTGCATGCCATTGTGTACTCATTTATTGACTATATTACTTATCTGTTAAAGGGAGCTGATATAATACATGTTTCATGGTTTTAATTGGTAGTGCTACTTTAAGAATTTTAAATTATATGTTACAACAGAGCAGCTTAATAGCCAATTAGGATTCAAATTTCTAACCTATCCTTTTCTAGAGCAGTTTCACTAGAATAAAATTTAATTTCTGTTATTGCTAGTTAATATATGCTTTTCCCCCTTGGTGCATCATATAATATCATGAAATGCTCAATAAATTACCGTTCACCATAGCATCCCCATGGAACTAACAAGCTTAACATACCATGCATGAAAATATATAGCAAGAGTAGTATTAGCATCAGCTAACTAGCTAAACACACATGTTTTAAACAACAAAGAGTAAGTTAAAAATTAGACAAATTTCCCAAAACATAAATAAAGCCAGCATGCCTACCAGCCATGAAGCTTCATTGTGAAGAACCGCCGGTATATCTAAATGCTCGGGCTTCAAGAAGGTCTGCAACAAACATATTTTCTCTGAGACTTCACGATCAATCTTTGCATCCTCTGGAACAGAAGCAAATGTCCGCGAAAACAACTTTGTCATGACATACTTCTCTAAACCCTGCAGTATGCATTGTACAACATATGGCTGAATATGTAACTAAAATTTACAAATCAGGCACGCACTTGTCTACATTTACAATTCGTTTTTCCCACAAGAGAACAAGCATATTAGAGTATATTTATTGTCAAGTGGAAAGAGATATATCCCCCTAGGCCCTAGAGATTCAAATTTCTATGATGAAAGGGCAAACATACATACAATGTGTTTAATAAAAGCTTTAAAAAAAGAGTATTTAGTGCTCTATTGCCGTTGCACAGTAGTGAGTACCTCCATTGCAGAGTCAAGTTCTTCAAAAGTAGCAGCTGCCCACAATGGGTGTTCCATAATGGCTGCTTCCATTGACAAGTAGAAGTCTTGCACCTTTTTCCCATCATTGTCAGGGTTGGGCGTGTAGAATGAAAACGATACAATGAAGCTGGTGGGGTGGGGGGGAGAAACAATATATATAAGTATAAAAGAAAGAATCTAAAAGTGAAAGAAGGGAATCAAAAATATAAAATACAAAATTAAATACCTTTTGATGGATCGGACAAGATCGAGGGAAGCTGGGTTTCGCATTCGATCAAGAAAGTCATAGAATGTGACCGACCCTCCTGATGATGTTGATGTTGATGTTGATGAAGATGAAGGTGCTGCCTCCATTGATAACAACTTCTTCTTCTTCTTCTTCTCTTCCTTTTGTTCTGTTTTTTAATTTAATTGTCCCCTCTTTTGATTCATACAAAACAATATAAAATACTAATATAATATGGAGAACAGCTTCCATCCATATACGATGTTCGATGATGTATCAATGTTCAAATTTCCAACTTCAAACCAACTATTCCCCCACTTCCAAACTGTACTGCAAAACTTCTATCAACACCCAAGACTGGTAGGTTTGCCTTTGCCACGTGACGCGTCTCACCTTTTTTTTTTTTTTTTTACTGCTAAAAGCCTAAAATCTAAAGTACCCCTCATAGTTTGGGTAATTTTGATTTTATCCTTTAAAATTTTAAAATTTTAATTTGATCCCATAACATTATATAAAGAAATTATTTTATTATATGTAATTTAAAATTTTTTAGAGCTATTTAATTGATATAAAATAATAAAAATGACATGGCATGATTTAATGGAATCAACTAAACATATGTGATAGACTTAGGTGTTACTTAATCAACATATCAACATGAGCATGGACATAACTCATAAGAACTCTTAGTCAAAACTATTGGTAACATTAGGAGACCAAATAAGAAATTTTAAACTTTATAGGACACAATTAAGATAACCCCAGACTTTATTGAAACATTTTTATTGGCTTTTGTTGTTAATTTAAATATGATTTCATAGTGACCATGGGAGAAAAGAAAGTGATTTAAACTTAGGAAATACCAACATATATCAACTAGTTGAATTATAAAGAAAAATGTAATTTATTAAATAATAATAAGGTGATGGTTAAAATTAAAATTTTAGAAATAATATTTTTTCTGTTGTTTTTGGGAAATGAGTAAGTGATGAACTCAAATTCATCGGAATTAAAATAATAATAATAATAATTTTAAACTTTTAACACTTAACTTGGTACACTTTTTATTTATTTATAAAAATATCATAATTTTTATTTTATTAAGAAGAAAATAAAAATAATATATCTTGAGTCACTACATACTCAATCATATGAGTATATACATGTGTATATTCTATAAAATTCACCTTTGACTGCAACATAAATAGTTCATATTAAAATCATCCGATTTATAGGAAATTTTTATAAATGAAAATCAAAGTTTTATAAATTGAAATAATTTTGTTTAATATAAACAATAAAACATAAAGCAAACAATATTGACCATGTTGTAATTTGATTATTTATAAAACTAGTGGTCCAATCCGGTCTGGTCCAGTCCAGTGCTAAGTGCTAGCTCAAACTCAGACGACTCTCACTCACTCTACTGTCTTCCCTTTCACTTCTACTCTCTCTCTCTCTCTCTCTCTCTCTTCGATCAATCTCTCTAATCTCTGCTCTCTATCTCCTCCTTTAGGGTTTGCAGTCTCATCAAAGTCCAAATCTATGTGAAGAAGTCTGAAATTTTCTGAAGAGAGGTAATTTTTATAGGGTTTGAAATTTGTTCTAGCTAGTCCATTATTTAGTTATTTTGTTTGCTTTTTATATTTTCGTCAAGGTTTTCATTGTTTGTGAATAAATAAATAGTAAGAAATTGAGAAATTAATAGTTCGTTTTGGTCGGCTGTATTCTAAGAACAGTAACTCTGAGATAGTAAGTAAGAAATTGAGAATTTCATAGGGAATGTGCTCCTAGAGTATGTGCTGGTCTAAATTTGATTACTTAAATATTTTGTTTTTCAAGTTTTGTCATTTATAAATGAATGCTTAAGAAAATGATAATCTATTATTCATGGGCTCAAAATTTCTTTTATAAATGAATGCTTAAGAATGCATGTATTGTTTGTAAATATCAGTGTTCTCTAAAATTTAATTTTTGTTTTGTTTTTAGATGACTGATGCAAGCCCCATGCGCGTTGATGGGAGCACCACTGGCCATGGTGATAGTGGTGGAAATGCAACAGCTGATACATCATCACAAGGGAACCAAGGCCTTACTACTCCATGCCTACCCAATGTGAGTACTACTGCTGAAGCTACTACTAGGGGTAGAAAAAGATCTTGGGTTTGGGAACATTTTACTATGGTTGGAGGTGGAGATTCGAAAAAAGCGAGAGCGGCTTGTAAGTATTGTGGGACTGATTATGCAGCTACTAGTGCAAATGGGACAAAAAACTTGATTGCACACATTTTAAAGCAATGCAAGAAATACCCAAATAGCATAGGTAAGAGCCAAAGCACCCTAGCATTTGAATTTACTAATGATGGAGGTAGTGGTGATCTTTTTGCAGTACCTTTTAGTGTTGAGGCTTGTAGGCAAGCATTAGTTGAGATGGTGATCCTAGATGAGCTTCCATTTAGGATTGTGGAGGGTGAAGGTTTTAAGAGATTTGTGCGTGTAGTTTGTCCCAAGTGGACTACAAATAAAATACCAAGTCGGATGGCAATTGCAAGAGATTGTTTCAATGTCTTTTTGAGGGAAAAGAAGAAGTTGGGGAGAGCTCTTAGGGGCCAAAGAATTTGCCTTACCACAGATACTTGGACATCTGTGCAAAATTTAAACTATATGTGTCTCACGGCACACTTTATTGATGACAATTGGACATTGCACAAAAGAATAATCAATTTTTGTGTAGTGGACAACTTCAAAGGTGTCACACTTGGAAGGGCAGTCGAATCATGTTTGTTTCAATGGAAGCTGAAGAAGATTCTTACTCTTACTGTTGACAATGCAAGTTCCAATAGTAGTTTGATTGAGTTCTTGAAGGATAAGACAAAAGAAAAGAAGGATACTGTTTTAGAAAATGAGTTCTTGCATGTCAGATGTTATGCTCATATTTTGAATCTTATAGTTCATGAGGGGTTAAAAGAACTGGATGAGTCGATAGCAAAGATAAGGAATGTTGTGAGGTATGTAAGATCTTCACCACAAAGGTGGAGTAAACTTCAGGCATGTGCAGAGAGGGAGACAATATCAAGTAAAAGTCAACCTTGCCTAGATGTACCAACAAGGTGGGACTTTACTTACATGATGTTGGATAAGGCCCAAAAATTTCAAAAGGCATTTGAAAGATTGGAGGAGGTCGACAAGAATTTCCTCCCTACTTTGAGAGAGGGGGAGGAGGATGAAGATGGTGATGATGGAAATTGTGGGCAAAGTAAGAAAGGTAAGAAGGTTTTTGGGGCTCCGGAGAGAGAAGATTGGATCAAAGTTAGGTTGTTTGTGAAGTTCCTTCAACTTTTTTATGATGCTGCATTGCGGTTTTCAGGCTCCAAGGCTGTTACTGCAAACCAATTTGTTCCAGAATTGATGTTGATTCGAGATACAATAGAAGAGGAGTGTTTAAATGAGAATGAGTCATTGAAGAAAATGGCAATGGATATGAAATCAAAATTTAATAAATATTGGGAGAATCTTGACAATCAAAATTTATTGTTGTATGTTGCAGTTGTTCTTGATCCTCGATACAAATTGCGATATGTTCATTTTGCTTTTAAGGGACTCTATCATGATATTTCTAAGGTGGATGAGAAGACAGAACAAGTGAAAGATGCTTTGGTTCGAATGTATGAAGCATATCTGAAAAATGACAAGGGAAGGGATGCACAAAATAATATGTCTACACAATTGTCGCAGGGGTCAAGTGGAAGTAGTAGCAGTGGGCCTTTGAGTGTGAGACGATCTTTGAGGATGGCTCAATTTATGAGAGAAATTGAGGAGGAGAATTCTTTAGAGAAGAAGTCTGAGGTAGAAAGGTATTTAGAAGAGGGTTTGGCAAAACTTGATGGATATTTTGATATATTGAATTGGTGGAAGGCTAATTCTTGTAGATTTCCTGTGCTTTCCTTGGTTGCTCGTCATGTTCTTGCAATCCCTGTATCAACTGTAGCTTCTGAATCTGCATTTAGCATAGAAGGCCGTGTGCTTGATCCTTTTCGCAGCTCTTTGTCTCCTAGGATGGTTGAGGGCCTCCTTTGTGCGCAAGATTGGCTTCGTTCTTCTTCTACTCCAATAAGCCTTCAAAAGGCACTGGAAGATGTTGAGGAATTTGAAAAGCTTGACTCAGGTATACATTGATTTTTTTTTTCCTGTATTATTTTGTATAAGTAATTTCTCTTTTTAGAGCTTTTTTGAGTTTTTATACTAAACAAATTTGTTTATGTTTTTTAAGAACTTGGTGAACTTACAATTGCGGATGAAGAAAATCCTAATGCATCACTAGTAAAACAACAGCAGCAGCAGCAACAACAAGAAATACCAACACTAACATGGCCAGAGAATAGTGAGCTTGATCTTGATTGGATCAAGAATCTGATATCGACCTTTGACTGGTCTTCCAAGAATCTACCCCCCTCGGAATTCCAGTCAGTACTTCCAGTTCAAGTCTTTGATACTCTGATTCTCGCCGCATCGAAGATCCTCCACGAGGAACCTAATTGTCTCACAATTGATCCTGACAAGTCGAGCACTGTCGTTGTTGTCGGTGACATTCATGGCCAAATGCATGATCTCATCTTTCTATTGAAACAAGCTGGGTTTCCTTCTCAAAATCAATTCTTTGTATTCAATGGTAATTATGTCAATCATGGAGCTTGGGGCCTTGAGACTTTTCTTCTCTTGTTGGCCTGGAAGGTATTTCATTTCTCTCTTATTAATCAAAATTCCAACTTTACTTTGTTACAGTTTCAGCAAGTTTTGAACTTTTTTTTTAATTTCAATCATAATCTTCTTGTAAGCTACTTTGTATTTGTTAGAGATGTATGGTTTTAGTTAAAACAAGCTATATCCTTCTCAGTGGTTTGCTTAATGTCTAAGTTCCATGTTTGATTCATGTTCATTTTGCAAAGAGTGATGTTGTGGATACTACAAATTTTACTACCTAAAATTTTCAAACTGTCACTAGTCACAGAAAGTAATACATAAATTCATTTATTATGCTGTTAAAACCCACCAATCACATTCACCAAAATGTCAGTTTGTTAGTTTGTAAACCCTGTGTATTAAAAATTATTGTAGCCTTAGCATTTTCCATTCTCAAATAATAGCATCTCCTACGATATTTAGCATACATATAGCTTGTTTTTGTTAAAGCTATAAATTTCTAATTATTGATTAAATTGGAGTTAAGGCTGCCTACCAATTACTTCTCGGGATCTGTAAAAGTGGGAGTTTTGTACAGTAGATATGATTTTTTTTCTTCTTAAATTATTGTTTAGTAATTGATGAATTTATGCTGTTATGGGATGATATTCTGGCTAGGTCTTTATGCCAGATAGAGTATTTCTTCTCCGTGGAAATCATGAATCCAAGTATTGCACCTCTGTTTATGGCTTTGAGAAGGAGGTGCTGACAAAATATGGAGAGAAAGGTGAGCATGTGTATCAGAAATGTTTGGGATGCTTCGAAGGGCTTCCTTTGGCTTCTATTATAGCGGGATGTGTATTTACCGCTCATGGAGGGCTTTTCCGCAGCATACCTTTGATCCAATCAAAGACATCGAAAGGGAAGAAGAAGAGTCGTAAACTAAGTTCCAACTCTGAGCCTGAGTCATTATCTCTTGGTTCTTTGGAGGAATTATCCAGAGCTCGAAGGTTTGTTCTTGATCCTCCGGTTGAAGGCTTAAATCTGATTCCTGGTGATGTGCTATGGTCAGACCCATCAATGACTCTTGGTCTTTCTCTGAATAAAGAGCGAAACATTGGACTATTGTGGGGTCCTGATTGCACTGAAGACTTCCTCAAAAAGTTCAATCTAAAGGTTATTTCAAAAAACCGTTTTAATTGGAGCTGATATGGCTATCTTGTGATATTGTTCATAATGGGCATGGTTTATTTTCTGGTAATCTCTAGTTGCTTAATGGAAAATTTCAGCCTAACTATATATATATATATATATATATATATATATTAATTGATATATTGCACGTAAGATTAAATTTTGAATAAATGTGGTTATCTTTTGTGTCATTTGATATTCAAAATCTATGAAAATATATATTTCATGTTTGCGTTCATATATGTCATTTAATAAAGATATTATAAACATCTTATTATCATTAATGTTCCTCTTCCATATAAATGTAATGAAATAGCTGACAGTTGTGCTATTCTTGACTCATACTTTCCCTTTTTATTAAGTAGATAGTTTTAAATATGGGTTTATTTTTTACTTTTATTTTTTGTTATTGCTACTGATGTTGTTTACCGTCTTAACTGATACTTTTTTCAACTTCTGACTTGAAGTAAAAAGACAACATAACTTTTTTTTTTTTCTTTTTCCGGACAATACAATACAACTCTTTAATGGCTTTCTTTTGATATGTAAATAAAACTCCCACCAATATGGGATTGAACGCTATCCTCATGCTATACTCCTTATTCTTATGGGGGGAGGAGATGCCATTTGGTCCATAGTCCATTGGCAGCTCCTTTAATAGTTGTGTATGGTCATGGAGTTCTATTTGATGGTTATAACTTATAAGCAAAATATGGTTTTGCGGTCTGTCATGCTTTACTCTAAATGAAACCGTCTTTTGCTGTTGAAAGTGGAGCAACATACAACACTCCATAGTAAAACCATTTATACAGTTTCTCTGTACTTGTTTGTGTTTATTTGTTGGTGTTAGTAATCTTTTATGGAAACGTGCTGGCTTTTAATTTTCAAACTAATATTGTGGTTATCATTTGTTGATTTCGTCCCAGTTAATCATCAGATCACATGAAGGCCCTGATGTGAGGGAAAAGAGGACTGGTTTTGGAGGAATGGATGAAGGATTTACCATTGATCATGTTGTGGAGTCAGGGAAGCTGATCACTGTGTTTAGTGCTCCAGACTACCCGCAGTTTCAGGTTTCTATAGGCTTCTCTCTTTTTAGATTTGTTGCTTCCACGTGTTTTTTCATGCTTATATCTATATGAATTTCTTCTTGTATGCTTTTACCTAAAGAAATATTTGAATGCGTTCTATAACAATTAGAATGAGTTTTTTTTTTTTTTTTGGGTATTGGAAACTAGTTGCTATTACAATTTATTAAATAAGAGGAAAATATTTTGAAACAGCAATAATTACTTTTCATGAACAGTCAATCTTTATCAATATATAGTAATAATGATGGATTGGGGTTCAAGTGATAATCTAGTGATAATAGCATCCTTTGTAGTGCCCCATGTCTTTGGGTTGAATCCCCCCTCAACGCTCCCCTTTCCCCACTATCTACTTATAAAAAAAAGGATTAATGATGGAATGTTCCTTCCAAATTTCATGGATTTGCTCATTTTGATGAAACTTCTG
Organism: Quercus agrifolia; assembly: GCA_029955455.1. Taxonomy (NCBI): domain Eukaryota; kingdom Viridiplantae; phylum Streptophyta; class Magnoliopsida; order Fagales; family Fagaceae; genus Quercus; species Quercus agrifolia. The sequence goes on along the minus strand of JARQAD010000007.1, from coordinate 300,779 downwards.
AACCCCAGACATTCACACTTAATGAGGTCTCATTTTGTGAGCTCGCACACATATATGCACATGCATTTATTTTTTTTATTTTTTTGATAGGTATACACACATGCATTTCTTAGTTTGATTTAAATGTTAATCTCTAGATTGTTTTATCAGAGTTACATTTTTTTTTTTAAATAGTTAGAAATAAATTTCGTCGGAGTTGTATTTATTTTTTCATAAGGTAAGAAAGAAATTTTATTAACTAATAACTATACCATAGAAGGGATTAGCCCAAGTACATAGATAAGATGCTAAAAAGATCATATAAACATTTCAATAGTCAACAAACTCAAGCAAATTAGAAAAAAAGCGGTCACTCGCAGCAGCCATCTGGTTATACCTGGAGGGTAAAAATAACATCTTCATCTCCACTGTGGATCATTCAATTACTTGGGCTGTGCCCTTTTCATGCAATACTTATTTATCAAAAGCAAAAAAAAAAAAAGAGGATGTTGTCCTCAACAAATAGTCCACATTATGTACGAAGGTATTGCATGCCAAATAGCTGCACTTTGATGCCTTCCAAACCGCCCCTTCTAGCATGCCAACAAATCAACCACACTCTTAGGCATAACCTAAAACACTCGAAATAAGGCCAGAGACTGTTATTTGTGACCAATATCACAATGTAGAAGCAAACGATCTATGCAATCCCCATTTTTCTTGCACATACACCACTTATCCACTACAACCATATTCCTCTTTTTTTTAATCATCCAACGTGAAAATCTTTCCTAGTGCAACTATCCATGTAAAAAAGGTCACTTTAGCTTAAAATGATAGCTTGGTTTCACTGCCAAATTATGTAGTATGTACAACTATTTAAAGCCTCACTTTATTAGGTACAACTGTACTTTGACACAACTTGTTTTTTGAACAAATTATCCAATGGTAATAAGATCATCTAAGCACGTTCTTAAGTGTTTTAAATTCTGAAGGTGTTAAATTTGTTTTCTTTCCAAAAGCTAAAAGATACTCCTTCCTTAAATAGGTAACAGTAACATATGTGGCCATACTTTGTGTTGTGATTGTAAGCGAATCATTGTAATTGGATATATTTAGTTAACATTCAACATAGCAGAAGAAAGAACCTTAAACTGCTTCTGTGCACATTATGTTCATTGATGGAGAAGGTAAAAACAATCATTTGTAAGAACAGTTATGGGTCTTGCACCAGATTACCCCTAATTTCATTTTTTATTTAAGAGTTGATGCTAAAGAATTTCCAACTCTAAATAGGAAGTATGGATTTATGCCACTGTTGAAGAATGTTTTCTGATTTTGTTTAATTAACCTTGTGTTTTAATTACTGAATTTAAATCTTTTCATATTGTTTGCTGCATCATCTGTAATCTGTCCTAATAAAATGTCCTGTATGCCATGCAGGCAACAGAGGAAAGATACAAAAATAAAGGGGCGTACATTGTTCTGGAACCCCCTAATTTTGATAATCCAAATTTTTACAGCTTTGAAGCAATTGCTCCAAGACCACAGGTATTTAATAACACTCATTTTTAATTGGAAAAAAATGATGATTATTTTCAGGTTTTATACAAATTTTCTGAGAGTCTGAGGATAATCAAAGCGGCAAGCTCCATCATAAGTGGGGGTGCTTTTGCTTTCGTATTTCCTTTTTTTTTTTTTTTTTGGATAGGTAAACGTAAAATATTATTAAAAATTATAGCCAACCTGAGTACATTGGGGATGTATTGTGGGAGCAAATGCTTTTGTATTTCATATTTGTTAGTTTGTTTTATGCAAGTTATGACTATATCAGAGCTACTCTTTCTTTTTATTTTATTTTATTTTATTGGTGACTGTTTCTTAATGGATGCAGGTGAATCCCTATTATGACTATGTAAATGTGATTGACTCTAATAAAGAATTGGACCCGGCATCAATGGTAACTACTCCTGAAGGTTCATAATCACTTGCTGCATATAAAATTCATTATTTTGAATTGTGCATGTATTTTCTCCATGATTTTGTTGCATTTTAGCTATTTATGTAAGAGATTTCTTTCCCTTGCTAGCTGTTCTTTTCAAATCTAAAATTATGTCTTGAGCTCAGACGGAGCAGTTATGGTAGAATAAGAGGTAGAAATACTTTTTTTTTTTTTTTTTTTTTTCTTCGGGGATAAGTTAGGGAGAGATACTTGCTTTTAAGATATCAATTGTCCCTATATAAATTTTTTTTTTTTCCTCTTGATACTTGTTTTGTTTTCAGCCAACCCCAAATTTTGAAACTAAGGCTGGGCTGTTTTGTATACTTGTTTTCATATATGAAAAAATAGATCATTGGAGTGCTCGTTAAACGTTGATAATTAGCCACTCCATTCCTTTAAAAATGCCATGTTAGATAATTTTTGAATTTTAGCTCGTTGGGTTTACGACAGTTTTGCGAAGCTCTCTCAACCTAAGGTATCCAAGTCTTATTGTGAGGAGCCCCATTACTGTACATGTATTTCATCATTCTTTTTTCCCCCTACCTGTCCTAGTCCACTATGACCATTACTGGTATAGTACAAGCCATTAGAAACTTATCTGGTCTGACAATGGAGTTGCTCAAGTTTAAGGCTTCTTGGAGTTAGTATTTTAAATAGGTAATCGGTATTATGTATCGTTGAAGCAAAACCTTGGGGGAGTTTAGAATTAACTGTGGAACTAGATGCAGAGCTATAGTTTTACATCTTAACAATCATTCTCTGAATAATCTTATGATGGAGCCACTGCTCAATGGTTGCAGGATCCTATTGAGGAACTTCCATAGGTTGACAATCAAACACAGCTACAAGGAGGCGAATCAGTGCGCTGATGCACTGGCTAAGTTTGGCATTAGCCAATCTACTATGTTATTTTTGATAACCCACCGCTTGTGGTGGAAATTTGCTGGCTTTTGATAAATCCGAGCTATTTATAATAGATTTATTTGCAATTAATATATTTGCACTGTTGTATTATCATTATATGATATTTTGGATGATACTTCCCAAGCTAGTAGCAGAGATGTAGTTGTAAAAAATTAAAAATGATCTGGTCATGTTCAATATCTTAAGAGTTCATGGATTTAAGTATATGAGTTGGGTTCAAGTTGTATATGAAGTAAAATTTATGAGTGTACATCACTTGATAACTTTCTACTGGTTTCTATAAATTTATTGTTAGATTGCATTATCTCATTTCAAGTTATACATGGTGTATTTTTTTTATCAATGTTGCACTAATTAATAATTTATGTTGGATAATTACAAATATATATATTATATATAGGATGTGATTTTTGATGAGTCAATTGTTAGATTACACTAGTTGCAGATCTCACGTTTTGCATGAGAATAAATAATTATCTTGTATTGTAATATAATGTATAATTTTTTCTCTAATTTTTTTTTAATATAATTTACTTTCCCTAAAAACTAAATAATTTTCATTCTGTCTAATTAGGTCTACTACTTGATCTAATTAAGTCTACTTCAATCCAATTTGATCTACTCGGTCTAATTCGGTTAGTTTTGGTCCACCTTCCGTCTATTTTTAGACTAATTCGCATGGTTTTCAGACTCGAACCGTTTAATGAACCGTAAAAGGGAAATGTTCAAGGTTTTTAAGGTCGGACCGAGGTCGAATTGTGATCGAACCGTGATGACGTCATAATTAATTAACATATAAATAAATATATTAAATTAATAAAAATTGAAAAATGACCTCAAATAGTTCCAAATATTTGATTATTCAATCAAATAAACTTTTTTATTTTATTTTTATGGAACCCAATATAAAAGTTAATAGACATTTCCCATAAAATTAATTGGAAAAAGAAAAAGTTAATAGACATTTCCCATAAAATTAATTGGAAAAAGAAAAAGTTAATAGACATTTCCCATAAAATTAATTTGGAAAAAAAAAAAAGTTAATAAACATTCCCCCATGAAATAGTCAAATAGTTCCAAATAGTTCCATTTGGTTACTAGTTTGTCTCCCAATAACTTTTGTTGAGAGACCCAAAGCTCTGATACTTTACCCATTCCCCCATGAAATTTTAAAAATAAAATATAAACTAAAGCTCCCAATAACTTTTATGGGAGACCTAAGGCTCTGATACTTTACCCATTCCCCCATGAAATTTTAAAAATAAAATATAAACTAAACCTAGAAGCTTAGAAGAGTGTGAAAGGAAAACATTATTTTGTCCACCGGATTAAAACCGAAGCCCAAGAGTATAGTCTATGGTTGACAGTCAGGTTGAGTAAATGAGAAGACAAAAACAAGAAATAACAAGAGAAGAGAGGAAGACAGAGAAGGCAAAAACGCAAAAATAACAAGAGAGAAGAGAAAATGAAGAATACTGAGACAGAGAAAGAACAAGAGAGAGCGATATAGAGAAGAATGAGAAGAAACTATGATGTGATCTCAAGTCTCAATGTCTAACAGCATGTTTGAAGCTACAATAATGGAGATCTACTTTTGTAAGCTTGTAGATAATGTGTTTTTTTTTTTTGAGTTCAAATTTAAAGGGAAGTAGGGAACCGTGAGAAGAGGTCTGATCACAGTTCTCAAAACCGTGAGGTCCGACCGCGGTTCGCACGGGTCCCTATTTTTTGCACATAGAACGGTTCTTGAAGCTAAAAAAACCACAAAATGAACGATTCGAGGTTTTTTTGGTCAGACCGTACGGTTTGGTCCTAGTTTCAAAACCTTGCTAATTCGGTCAATTTATTGGATAACAGAAATCAATGAAGTTGGGGTAAAAAATTTCAAAAAGGTTGTTGGCTACATGGGTTTGCAAAGATACAAAGAAAAACACAGCTAAAACTACAAGTCAATCAACTCTAGAATACAAAATAGGCTGGGGTAAAAAATAAAGCATGAAGTGTATGCTAAATCTACTATAACTAAACTAAAATTAAAAAAAAAGCTAATAAATCCACACTAAAATAGTTAGAAATTAGATGTACATTGATTATCATAGAGGCAAACAAATACCATATCTTTAACCCTGATTCGAATGGAGGAAAAGAATGAAGTGAAAGGCAAGAGCAATAAACCTAGAAATTGAACAGTCGTGAAAAACAAAAAAAGAAGAATCAACTATTTATAGGATAATAGTTATAGAGTCCTAATAGTTATAAAGTTTGGATTCAAAAAAAAAAAAAAATATATATATATATATATATATTATAGAGTTCTAATTAAATTTGTTTATTAGATACCTTTAGGCACCGACGTAGTTGATGGGACATGGGCTGGATGAGACCCAAGGCAAATTGGGCGCCGTTTCTGGGTTGTAGAGGTTGCATGTGGGTGGTCTGAGGAAGGAGCTCGAGCTCGACCTCTGTTCGATGTTTGTGGGTATGGTGGGTATGGTGGGCATTGTGGGTTATTTGTGGCCATGGGCTTGATGAGACTCACGACAAATGGGGGGCTGTTTCTGGCTTGGAGAGGTTGGATATGGGTGGTTTGTGGCAAATCGGTGGTCTGAGGAAGGAGATCGAGGCTTCGGATTGTGGGTATGGTGGGTATGGTGATGAGATGCGATGCTTGATTTGCAGTTGGTTGCAAGTTTATGGGTCTGATCGAGGAGGAACTGGTAAAGGACTAAGGAAGAACATGGGGATGGCCGACCATTGTTCTGGTAGAGGACTGTTGAGGAAGAAGAAGATGGGAATGGTAGACCATTGTGAAAGGGAAAGGCAGAGCTTACAATTTTTTTTGTTGGTTTTATTTTTTTTATTGTTGGGTTTATGATGTTTTTTTTTTTTTTTTTTTTTCTTGTTTTGTTTTGTTTTTTTAAAATATTGTGCTAACGTGAAAAATTGTGGGAGTTATAGAGGCTTTAGTTTTATATAGAATATATATAGATTATCCTTACTTTGATTATCACTCCAATTGAAATGACAATACATGGATCATAAAACATCCCATGTATATTGTTCGTTCCATTGTGGAGCAAGACTATTAACAATTGTACTTGTCTGCACCCACCGTGAACCATATTCAGCCACACAATATGCATCTATGCGTTTCTTCATTGGTTTCATTTCTAGCAGCCCAGTAGCTTTCAAGATTCCTAAATGCAAAACACCAATGATAGGTCTCCACAATGGTTTTGCAGTGGGCCTAGGATCATTGCTATATTTGGTGCACATATCAAGAGCATGGTACCAACCATCCAAAGATATCCTCATATTAAGCTTTCTAGCAAACTTGACTTGCTTTTGTTCAGTCTTTAATTCTTTTGGCATATCAAGATTATACCACTTGCTACATGTTGGTGCATTATTCATCCTCTTTTGCACATTTGACAAAGCCATTAAATGCCTCCCTAAACTCACACTTTCCTCCTTCTTTGGATGCAACTTATTCTCTATACTCAAAACCAAAGAATCATCAAAAGGTTCTGTTGCAACAAACATAATGTCTACATTCCATGTGGGATTCACATTCTTCTTTCGCGATACTTTACTCCTCACAACCACAGTCCCAAGTTTAGCCTTCACAAAGATTTCTGGGTCTTCATATTCTTATCTCTAAGTACCAAGTCTTGAGCTTGAATCATTAACTCTAAGATACCAAAGCCTAGGTGAATAATATTGCTGGGAGCGTGTTAAAGCAACACCATCGTTGTTGATAATTGTTGAATCAGATTGCCAAGCACGGGAAAAGGCTTCATCCACCGGCGTTCCCATCCAAAAAGACATCATCACCTCTACTATATCCTTCTTCTTGTTCTTATCCTCCAATCTATACCATTGTGGTGCCAAACAACTATCAGGTGGAACACGTAAAGGAGCATCACTAACCAAGAACAAAACTTCACCAATGATTTCATTTGTTATGTTAGCCCTATCCTTGACTATAACCTCCACTTCAGCTGTTTGAATGTGTTCTTTCTTAAAAGTAAAAACTTGATACCGTTCAGGGTTTGACTTCTTCTGAAGGAATCTAGTCGTGGCCTTATAGTTTCCGAGCTTCACTTCAAGATAAGGGTCACAAGTATTATGCCCAGCAAGTCCTATCAAATTTCTAGCCTGTAAAATATTTACAAATAAGTAGTTTATGTGCTCGACAAGATCATAGGCAGTTGCAGGACCTATAGTAAACTTTGTGGCACTAATGTTTCCCGAGGTCTCCTTAATGGAGAAATCTTCTTTTGGCTTTGTCATTGCTTAATCTGCAAAAATAGCTGGGTGTTCATAAGTGGTTCTAAACATAAATATAAAGCGTATAGCCCTTAGGAAATTTTGAATTGGATTTAAGGGCAAATAAAGGTATACAAGCTAGCACTACAGAATACAAGGATATTAAAGTACATATATTAAAGTTGTTATGTAAATGAAAGAGACAATAACCTAGTAGGGATGGTGAGAGTATTAGTATATATGGGCGGTTAAAGAGCTTGGAACAAACTACAAAAATTAGCAAGATCAACTATGCTAGAAGCAATTAATACGAAAATCAATCCAATAATATATAATAAAAAAAAGAATGCCATATTGAAATCTTTGTAGAAGTAAAACGACATAGAATCTTATTTTTGTGGGGGGGAAAAAAAGAATACCATATTGAAATTAAATTGATTAAATTGCTTGTAATCTTTAGGGAAGAATAGGAAGAAGAAGAAGAAGAAAGTTGCAATGACATAGTGCACATGGAGAAAATAAAAGGTTGAAACTCTACCACTAATCTATATAATACTAAAAGCTGAAGCGTAGCAATTAATGTTGCTACGCTCACGTTGAGACATGTCAGCAGCCATGTCATTATTATATATTTTTTGAATTTCTCCTATAATTTTAAAATAATTTTTTTCTAAATTTTAAAATAATAAAAAAATGAAAATAATTCACAGCCTTATCTCCCCTGTAAAGCCCAATCCTTATAGTTTTAATTCCACAATAAAGCTCAAGCTCAAGCTCAAGCCCAAGCCCAAGCCCAAGCCCAAGCTTGTGTCTCACGGTTTCAAATTCCCCTTTTGTCTCCTCACCTTTTGGTTTACTGTGTTTCACAAATTCTGTCTTCCCACCTTTTAAACGGCAACCCTTCAGCAAAGTTAATTTTTCAGCGGTTTCAATTCCTTAACCACAACGCTTCAGCTTTTGCTAACGCCAGCCATTAACAGCAATCTCTCTGTCTTCCCTTCGTTGTCTCTTCCTCTCCTCAAAATATATTAATACTAACAAAAGGTGGATGATTTGGTTCAGGTATCTGTGCTCCATTCTTGTGATTGCCCCACATAATAATTCAAGGTAAGGATTAGATTATTTTGATTGATTTTTTTTTTTCTTTTAAAAATTTGTTATTGCCTCTTTCGTGCTGTGATATGGATAATTGTTATGTTGATTTTTCTTTGTATCTGATTTTTTTTAGGATGTTGAATTTTTTATTGCTGAGTTTTTTAATTGGAGCTCTATCTCTTTTGTATTGTGGGTCATATATGGGTTAGTGTAATTTTGATTTCTTCGTGTAGTGTTGTTGTGTGGATACCTCAACAATTTGGTTTGGTTAACATGTGGGGAAGTTCTTGCTAGGGATATGCCAACTGCGTTTTGTTAATTGGAGTTCTACCTCTGTGTGTTGTGGGTCATATATGGGTTTATGTAGATATTGTTTAATGAGAGAGGCTGAACAGTTCATGTAGACTTATTTCCCATTTGCAACCAAAAGAATATTTGACTCTAAATTGTTAGAGAAACTGGATATGAGGGGTTGCCCCAAATTAATAAAAAGTGAATCAGAGTGGTCCAAAATTTCCCATATTTGATGTTTTGGTAATGACGCTATTAAAATTCGTCCGCCGCTACACAGATTGGTTCAAGATAGATCCCAGCCATAAGTTTTCTCATATTAAATCAACTAAACAATTATCAAAGATTGCCAAATTCCCTTTCAGTTTTTTTTTTTCTCTCTCTTAAACTTCCAGTTATACTTTAAGAAGTAATAATAAAATGGAATGTTCTGTTCTCTTCAGCTACAAATGATTGAAATTCAAGAGCTGCATGTGATGACAAACGAAATAAGAGAAGCTCCAGATTTGTTTGTGCAATGGTAATACAAAAAAAAATGTAGTTAGTCCATCTTCTACTCTTTCTCTTTTCTTTATAGATTTTTTTTTCTCTCTATTTTATTTCCAAGTGTAATTCCAAAAATTTTGAATGTGTGTGTAGGGTATTTGATGATTATCCAACTGGGGAGAGGTAAGAAATTTTTTTACCTGCAAACAAGTTCAGGTATTTAAATTTCTCCTTCTACCCAAGCCATCATTATTATTATTTTTTGAACTAAGTCATTATTTTCTTTCTCAGCATAACACAATGCAAGACTAATGCAATGATATATTTTTCTAGCTTAGATTATTGGGAGAATTTATGTGAAACAATCTTGGACAATATTAAGGGTCTACTTAGATCCATAGGAAATTTTAGGAAACATGTGCATAATTTTTCAGATTTGTAAAATTTTCATATGCCCAAACTCAAATGCTCAAAAAGACCTCATACAGTCTTTAGTTTCATAGACTACAAAAATTCTTTTTTTACAAATTTCTAATGCAATAAGCTATTCTTGGTACAAAGTATGCATAATAAAAGAACACCAAAATCTGCTTAAAATTTTGCAGGGCAAGGATTCTGTTATTATAAAGAATCCTAGCTGCCTTAACTAAGTTAAGCAGGAATTATCATATTCTTTTTTCCATTTCTCGTCTTGGATTTGTTCATTTTGCATGATAAGTAATGTCTGTAATTCCGTTTATCAAAAAAAAAAAAGTCTCTAATTCCACTGTTTTACTATTTCATTTTTTCATCTACTCTACTTAATAGAGTGGAGAGTGGCCCCATTTATGATGACTCAATTCTTGATAGAGTCTTATGTAGCAATTGGAGTCTCAATTCAAATTTCCCTTTAAGTCCAAGTAATGGAATGGACTGGATTCATCTGTATAGTTTTGTACAGGTGATTTTGCTGTAATTTGGGTTCTCCTTTGCTATAACGGTATCAGTCTTTGTGTTGTATATGGAGGTTGCAGCTAAAGCTGCAATATACTGTATAGAATGATGCAAAGCTTGCTCTGCTGTTTGGTTGTTTGGCTTGCGCTAACATTTTTTGTTGTTGTTGTTAGATAGGGATTAATTTAAATATTTTGAGTTTATTTATGTTGCATGCATCATGTGAGCCTAGATTTTTGGGTTGGGTCTTCTCCTGTGTGATTTCAACGACTATCTATGTAGGTATGTGTAAATATTTTTTGTCATTTTTGTGTGTAAGTATTTGGATTGGGTCTTATCCTGTGATTTCAACGAACATGTAGTGTAAAAGTATAACTTTTGCTGTCATTTGTCAACCACTTTGTTCTATGGCTATTGAAATTGTTGTATAACTTAATCTGGTCCTTTGAATTGATTTTGTTGTGGAACTATTTTACGTGTAATTTAATAATTTTATAGAATTTGAGTTTGATTCATTTCTATCTATTTAAAAGATTCAGTTTTTGGAAATTCAGAGAATTGGGGTTTTATATATCAAAAAAAAAAAGAAAAAATTTTGAGATGTGGGTTTGTTTATAAATCTATTATAGGATGCTAGGTCTTGTATATTAATATTTGAATAGTTGTAATCTAAGACTTTTTAGGGATTTTTATAGGTTTGGGGTCATTGGGAAGATGGGTTTGATTGAATAAAGAAAAGGGGTTGTTTGGCTCAATATATGTGAATTCATTAGATTTCAACAATAATTATGTTTTGTTTGGTTTTTGAGATAAGGTAGGAATAGAAAATTAATTTGGGTTTTTGATTGTGGATTGATTTTGATGTTCAATGTAACAGAACCTTGTGCTATTAGGGAGCCTGGTACAATTTTTCATTTTATTCCAAGAGTGGCTATAGCTTGGAGACAAACAAAATAAGTAGTAAGATTCAAGATTTTGTTTTGTTTTTTTTCCAAGCATTTTTCTCATCAACCAGAGGGTTGTTGTAATTTGATTCAATGGACCACCTTATGCTGGTTGATGACACATTGGGCGACAATTTGCATTCTCCAAGACTTGCAAGATGCTACTCTTGGGTCACTTTTGTCTTCTAAAATGCAACACTGTGACCCCCCTCAAAGGAAGTACTTGCTAGAAAAGGGAGCTCTGCCACCTTGGTGGCCAACTGGAAATGAAGATTGGTGGGTAAAGTTAGGGCTACCCCATGGTCAAAGACCTCTTTATAAGAAGTTGCATGATTTGAATAAGATGAAGAAACTTGGAGTGCTATGCTGGATCTGAATGAATGCAATCACATGCTGCAATCTTATAAAAGAAAGTTGTGCACATCACTTTCAAGGATTCTGCAATCATATGTTGCTGAATGTAAATTAAACTTGAAATGTCATATTTACATGTTTGCACGTACCAAATTAAAAATGTCACATTAAGTTTGAACATACTGACTTGATTGCTTTTATGCATATTTGTTCTTGATGTGTTGCTACTTTAAAGTAGTGAGAAGGGAATTTGAATTGTGCATGTCAATCTATAGAACAAATGGGGTTTGATGGATAGTTTAGTGTCATATTTGATATTTTTATGTTCTGGTCTTTTGCAAGATGGTTGAATAATAAAACACTGCATAGTGATTGACTTTGCATGTATTGTAGAAGGATTCACATTTCTAAGATATTTCTGAAGGCATTTTTTTTTAACTATTTGCTTTTGTCTTTGCTCATTAAACAATAAGTTAGATTAAGAGTTGCATTTATCAAGTTAAAAAAAAAAAAAAAAAGGAATCAAGAGAAGCATATTGAGAAATTGATTCTTTCTATCTTTGATCTTAAAAAAAAAGAAAGAATCAAATTCAATTCCAGTTGCATTAACAAATTCTATTATTTTATATGGATTGTAAACAATATAAAATGTCTTTTTTAATGAATTCTATTATTTTATATGAATTTTTTTAATTGGGGAACAATAAACTTCATGCACAAAAGCCTTAAGTTTATTGTTACGTTACTTATGCGGTTAGAATGATGCATATGCATGCAGTAACTAAATTATATTGTGCCTGAAGTATAATGCATCCATGGACAAAATAAAGCCAATCCACAAAGTTGCACCAATTCTAGTATTGATTATTGCAAGTCGCTTTGTGCTAAACCATTAATTGAAGGAGAAGAAGCAACCAACCTCACCACCAATTTTTGCTATATATATATATATATATGCCCTGTGAGTAGAATGGGAATTACTTTATTTTTAAATAAATAAATAACTTCATTACAGGACTCCCCTCCTCCCCCAAAAGAGAATCAAATATGCATGCCCCCCCATCCCTCAAGACATGAATGGTTTGCATTGTCAATATGGTAACTTTTGATTAGAGACATTAAGATCACTTTTAATCTATCACTAACAGCACTTATTTTAACATTAATTTCAACATATTACTCAACAATTGGGATGACCTCAAAGAGAGCGGAGATCAAAATTACTACAACTACGCAACCAAAGTAACCATTAAAAAGATTTACTACTTTGGTGAACAATAACTTCATGCACAAAAGCTTAAAGCTTCTTGTGATGTTACTTATGTGATTAGAAGGATAGATAAGCTTCCAATGGGTAGCGAAGAGCCTCAAGTTCTCTCATGAAGAAGAATCTAGATTTTCCTCTTCCTTACTTATTGTAAGAAAGAAAAAGGGTAAATTAAAATCATGTTTAAAGTACCATGCATTCATGAACCATGTAAAAGTAGGCGTAAACATAGATGGTCAATGATATATTCTGAAAAATAAAATAAAGAAAAAAGACCTGGGAAGACAGAATCCAATAAAATTGAAATAATAAAAGCATGAGAATTCTGGTACTTGATGACGATGGAAGTAGAGCTAATATAATGCAAGTTACATAAATTCTAAACAGTTGCGAGACAAATTGTGCCATATAAAGAAAGATACCTGAAGGAGAAGGGAGCACCTATTGAGGCTCTTCCAAACGAACGTTGTGTTGCTTTGAAACCTTTCCTTTTATATATAGGTTAGGGTTGAAGGATGCGGCTAGGTAAAAGCTCAACAGCACTGCCCTATAACATGAGCAATATATTCCACCGCCAATATGAATCCCTACAATAATAATGAAACAAAAACAAAAAAATAATTATGAATATAACATAACCCAAAAGAATTCTGCACCAGAATATATTAAGTGATGACTCGTATTATCCTTACTTTGGTCAACAGTGAACTTAGCGCACAAAATCTTAAAGCTTCTTGTGCATACAATAGTTAGTCAAGTTCTCATGAAAGTGAATATGAATTTGAATCTCTTTCCCCTACTTATTAATGTAAGAAAGAAAAAAACAAATTGAAATCATGCTTAAATTACCGAATATGCTTGCATGAACCATGAACTTACATAAATTCTGCCACTTGATGATGAAAGAAGAGCGTACCCAAATTCGAATAAGTGCAGTTGCAATCCAAATTGTGTGAGACGAAAAACAAAGATGAAGGGAGTACGTTCTCTTGCTCTTGGTCTAACCTGTTAACCCTAAAAACTATTCCTTATATATATATAGGAGGTGAAGGTTAAATTATGTTGCGGCAAGAAAGAAAAAAACCATGAAGTGAATATAGTGCCGCCTTTCTTTAATTTGGGTTGGTCCGAACCTCATGAAGTGCACGTGGTAATAAAGGAATATTAATTAATTGGAATCTTCTAAAATAAAAAGAAATATTAATTGGAAAACCCCTAACCAACATTGAATTTTACTAAGTACAATATATTATGAGAGAGAGAGAGTTTTACTTCACTATTTTTAATTCAATGCTAAATATATATATATATATATAGAGTCTAACATAATTTAACTGCAGGTCAAAATTCTATTTCTACATATTGATGGTGTCATATGCTTTTTTATTCATCATTTCTTTTTTAATAGTGTCAAGTCAATTGGAGGGTACATTTGATGGTATCCCTATTGGTGTCATATGCTTGATAGGGAGAGGCGGTGAGCTCTCAAAAATTATACGTACATATAGTTTATTTCTCTCGTACATGATTTCAAAATAAATAAAAAATTATTTTTAGTGTAATTAGTTTCCTAACTGTTGTAGGCTTTTAGTAGAATTTAAAGATAGATTACGATCAATAGTCCTAAAAATGCTCAATTACTCATCTCCAATCACCCCACTACTAACAAATCATATCAAGCTTAGTTTTAAATTGAACTCGAATTTAAATCTACTTATCAAATAACTCATGTAAACTATTCTTAAACTGTGGGTTATGGCTCAGGTCAAATTTGACCCAGTTACTCACAAGTTGCAAATCTAGAAACATATCTTGGCTACCTCCTGTTATATAGGGAGGGAGAATACGCAAGCTTTTGAATATATGAAAGCACATGTAGCAAAACAATTCATGGCTAGAATGGGAAGTTTCTATCCCAAGCCATACGTGAAATATTGATAAAAGTCGTAGCTGAAGAAATTCCAGTGTATTCAATGAGTTGTTTCTTGCTTCTTGAAAATTTATGTAAGGAACTAAAATCTAAGAGAGGAGGAGAACAGAGAGGAGGAGAACAGAATTCATGGGATGAGGTGGAACAATTTGCGCAAACCAAAACAGGATTGTCATATTGGTTTTCGAGATATTAAGAAATTTTTTTTGGCTCATTATTTTCCTACATGCTATCTCCTTGAAGCTACTATGCCAAATTGACTCATTCATGAGGAGAAGTATAGCTTAGGCATGTCACATAATCCAAATAGGGTCTAGAATCTAGATGGTGAATTGGTAATGGAGGAGAAGGTGAGAATTTGGGTGGAGTATCGGCTCCTCCCAAATTCATGCAACCAGTTAAGTTGCATGATGAAGGAGGCAATTTTGTCGCAGCTACATGCGAATAACTTCCCCTAATTTCTGACACTTTATTGATGGGTTCCTATGCACTCATTCGATCTCATCAATTTGGCCTTAGTCTACAAATATCACAAGAAACTTGTTTATTAAAATCTCAAGAGACTTATTTATTGGAAATTGCAAATAGGTCGATTTCCAGCACATCTCCTTTTGACAAATTGGCATCCACCGATCCACATGAAGAATATATGCAGTTCAAATTTATATTAAAAAATAAAAAACAAACAAATAAACATGGTATGCAAAATAAACACAACAACGTAATAGTACCACCTTTCTTTTTTGTTATTGAATAGACCCACACATTGGGCCCTAGCCCAATGCCTCTCTAGTCTCCATCTTTTTAAAATAATTTTTTTAATGATAAATATATTTTTTTAAAAAACCTTAATAGATAAATTTAATTCTAAAAAGGAAAAAAATTATATTTTTATGTAATATATTAAATAAATTTTATTTGATTCCTATTTAAAATTAATTTTAAGAAAAAGCTCTAGGTAAAGTTGTAGTATTAAACCTCAAATTGTATCAAATTATCCCTACTTTGTCTTTGGTGAACTATGAAATTCATGCACAAAAGCTTAAACCTTATTTGTGATGTTATTCGTGATGTGGTAATTGGAAGAATTGACAAGCATACATGCATCAAGTTCTCGATCTCATGGAAGAGAATCTGAATTTGAATCCATCTCCCTCTCCCCTACTAATTATTGTAAGAAAATAAAAGGCTAAACTAAAATCATGCTTGAATTACCATGCATGCATGTTAGACATTAAAGTATGTAGGTAAATAAAAAAATTAAAAAAAGAAAAGAGGTATGAAGATTGGTCGCATTGATGATTAATAAAAAATCTAGGATATGTTTATATATTAAGGAGGAAGGAGGAAAAAATAGAGTAAAGTTGGTTAAAAATTGGTTAAATGCTTATAAAAAAAAAGGTCAAATGGGCCCTAAAAGGCGACATTTAAAATGGTTATGTTTTTTGGGCCAAGCTACTGTTTATATGTGAACCTATTGCATCATTTTGTGTGTGTGTGTGTGTGCGCGCATGCGCGTGTGTGTTAGTTGATGAATGATTAGCCTTATTGGACTTGCTGAAATCAAGTTTAGAATACGGCAAATCAGCAACGGCCCGAACAAAAAGAGATGGCTACCGATATATTTTTATAGTTACAAAGAAATAAAGCCTGAGCCTAACAAAAAGAGTATGGACTCGAATTTCTCATCGTTGAGTGAAGCCCAAATCATATTTGCCCAATTGTATATATTGGATCCCAACGCATAAAGTTAACTTCAAATGGGAATTATAAAATAAAGTATAATAATTCATAAATAAATCAAATAAGTAAGCTAATATAATAAAAAATAATAATTTTTTAACGATTAACCAATATATATATATATATATATATATATATATATATATATATATCCTAACTTACCATTTTTTATTTTGCTTACACATTTGACTATTTGAGATTATTTTGGTAGTTGTAACTTCTATAGCGGGGTTTTTAAAAATGCTGAAAATAAATGCCGGCATAAATCAGTTTTTTTTTTTAGTGTATTTATGTTTATGTTCTTATATATTTTCATATTTTTAATTAATTATATGTTTATTTTTATATTTGTGCATGATAGCATATTTTTGTGATGGATATTTCTGAGATTTTATTATTATTTATATTTAATTTCTTGGCCCAAGGGTTGGGGTTTTGGCAAACCATATTTATCCGCTATTCAGGTTCCTGAGGCTGACACAATATAGGCGTTAAATAGACCACTTCACTATAGCCATTTTAAAATGTCTTTGAATTTTTATTCTCTTTTTCTTTTCTTCCTTGATAAAATTATTTTCATGATATAACTAAATATGCTTTATGTGTCTTGACATTGCAAAATGGAATGATAAAAATATCTGATTAAGTGAGTTCCAACGTCAAATTGTTTAAAATATGAAAATAATACATTAAACACAACCATACATTTTACAAAAATTCGCGCACAAACATCCATATATGAGTTTCAAAATTATATGTTGATTGCAAGGTCAGAAAGCCCAATGGACTAGCACTGCCACCGGCTCAAGCAATTAACTTGTCACTCAATGAAGTATCACACTAACAATCATACTATGAAACTAAAAAGAAGTATAAATTTTCTCCCTAAGGATGAAAGGACAAGAATGAGGATTCCTTTTCAATCCTTCGTAGATATGGATTTTGAATCATTTTTCCCCTCTACAAGCAACCCGTGGGCTGGACAAAACCAGTAGATGTCCCAGCAGCATTGACACATGAAGCTTGGGCCACTTGATTATTGTAAGTGAGCTTTACATTTTCCAATATTATTCCCGAGCATGGGTACTCCGAACTACAATCAAATTTCAGGGCAACCTCTGTAGCTGATGCTCCATGGATGTCTTGGTATGTCGCATCACTAATTTGAACACCAGAAACCTGTTAAAAAAAAAACTATATGTCAATTTTCCATTTGATAGTAGTATCATGGTATGCAAGCTCCAATTAAAAAAAGAAAAGATAAAAGAAAAATATTAAACAGATTATGAAGTCAAAACATTGAAAATGTTTTGGGGGTCCAATTTGGGTTTGAAACTAATTGCAGAGTAAGATTTGAGTTTGCGATGACAATGGACCCAACTATATAGTGGGTATGAGTAGCTTTAAAGGTTATCGTCATGAACACATGGGGGCAAAAATTTTAAGAATCTATATTGTGTGATTTATTTGAACATGTTAAGGCCTTTTTAGAAGTAACCAAATCATGGTTAAAAAAACATTTGCATGTAAAATATGCTTCAAAATTATCTTACCTGACCAGGGCAACCTTCGTTGTTGGGGCAATAATTTTGGTCAATTACAATTGGATTTTGGACATCTTGTATAGTGACATGTTGAAAAAGAATGTTCCTAGTAAACCCATTGCTAGGCCTTCCCCATGATTTAATCCTCACCCCATTCTGAGTACCCGTAAATGTAACTGTTGTGATTGTTACGTTTTGTACACCAGCTTCTTGTTGGTCCTTGCCTAAACTCCCAATACTACACCAATTAATTGAACCAATGAGTTCAATGTAGCATCACAATAGAATATATATGATTGTTCCAATCATGTAATATTTGAATGAAGATAAAAAATAAAAAGTTATTTACCTAATTCCATGCCCAGGTCCACATGCAACATTCTCAATCCACAAGTTATATTGATATAAAAAGGAACACTCTAGTACACAGGGAGTTTACAAATTACAAGGGATAAGAAATTAAATACAAAAATTGCAAGAGTCTAGGAAATCAATAAAAGAAGGGAATGATTGATTTCGCAAAGCAAACAACCAATCCCTTAAAGTTCTAAAAAAGAGTAGCTTGAGGTCCGGAAAAGAGCTCTCAATATTTTCAAAACATCTACTATTTCTCCCTCCAAAGACACCGCAATAAGCAAAAAGGAATGATGGACCAAATATAACCATTTCAATGATGACCAAAGCTGCCTTGCCAACACCGTAACAGCCCCAAAACAGTGTGCGGCATAACCCAAGTAACTCCAAATAGACCCAAAACCATAGACCATAGATCCCTAGCAAAAGGACAATGAATGAATAGATGGCCAACCGATTCACCATTTCTCTTACACATGTAGCACCAATCCAAAATCCACATCTTCCTTTTTCGTAAATTATCAATCGTCAAGCATTTTTCTAAGGTAGCAGTCCATACAAAGAAAGTTACTCTAGAGGGAATCTTCTACTTCTAAATACTTTTCCAAGGAAACCATAGAAAGTGTTGTCAACTAAAATTTTATAATAATCACTAACCATGAATCCCTTATCTTTGCTAGGTATCCAACACATTTTATGCTAACATAAAGTAAATTTACGCTTCCATGTAAACATTCCATTGCTACTGCCTAAGTAAGGTGCATACCAAATTACATACGGAAAAATCAAGATATCATATTTTGATATTTATTCCTAAGAAAGAAACAGTAACTTGCCATTATGCAAAATCCACAGCAGCAGAATCCCAACCTAATTATTTTGTTTTGAATGTCTTTGGATGGACCATCAAATTTTTTAACTTCATAGATTCATTCTACTCCTAATCTTGCAAGGGAACTTATGGGTATCTAGCTGGTATACTCTATTTGTCCCCTTTCTACTCTTTGTAAATTTCATATTAATACAATTGATCTTACGTGACCCAAAAACCTAAAAATAAAAAATAAAGTTCCTTCGCTGGTATCAATAACATGCGGTTCAGAAAAGAAAACTATATTTTAAAAAATATTCATTATGCAAATTTCCACAAAATTGTTTCAAAAATGGTTGTATTGAAGTGTATACAGAAGATAGAGGGCATCCCAGTACATTAAGAGAAGTTGTGAACATTACCTTGTATCCAACATCATCACCAACATTCCCTCCTCTTTCATAACAGATTCTCTCAGCAACTAAATACAAAAATTACCCAGAGTTTCAAAATCATGTTTCACCTTAAGCTGAGAAATTAAAATTTATATAACAACTAAGGGAACTAAGCACTTCGGAGGCCATAGCAAAGAATGCACAACTGATGTCGCTGAGATACATCGAGGTTGAGTACATACAATTTTACAGGCCTCACCCTTACCCCACATATTATCTAGAAGATATTGAGGGACCTGAATCATGTTTGATGAGAAATTGAGAATATTAGTAAAAGTAGCACCAAGAAAATTGAAAATTTAAACATGTTTGTATTTTAAAATTTTAATATATAAAGTAATATATATATATATATATATATATATATATATTTGCAGTGAAAAGCCAGCATCATGAACTTTTACAATTTTGTTGAATGCGTGCTCAGTAACAGAACATCATAATGCAGATCAAGGTTTTGTAAGGATCTTTTTTTTCCCCCTTGATAGAACAAAAGGGCAAAAAAAGAAGAAGTTGGGGGGGGGGGGGGGGGGGGGGGGCATAACCGTAATGCATGAAAGGTATACAAAAGAAACACCTAGAAACAAAAATCAAGCATCTAAAATTTAAGAAATCAATAAACTCCAACAAACTTGAAAAATAATGATAATTTATCTCTTCTTTATATAATATAATATAATATATGCCTGCTATACATTAACCTCTGTTGTCCACTACTCAACAAAAGATCTATTAAAAATACTTAGGCTATAGGTCACTGATGGTAGGCTAAGATCATGATACATGGTAAGAATTTTATTAACAAAAAACTAATTCATAAAAGAAGTACGAAGCAGCCAAAAAACATATGAGCAGAAAAAAAATATATAAAAAAACAGCAACAAAGGGAATTATGTACAAAAAGATAGAGAGTCTAAAAACAACAGAATGGAATCATCCCTAGCATTGAATCCCCAAGCACGAGAAAAACAAACAAAAACCCTACAAACAATGCTAACAGCTGGTCCCCTTTTAGGCTTGGATTTTGAAACTTAGAAAAAAAAAAAAAAAAAACAAAACAATGTGAGATAATTACATCATAATTTACATACATAAAACTATATGAATCAAATCCTAGTAACATGTCCTCTTGTTTGGAATATCAAAATGATTGAAGAGGATGCGTTTTTGCCGTTAGCTTCACCCAATAGCACTTTATCTTATTCTTATGTTACTCTCTCTCACTAACTCTCGTTGTCCATCAATGGCAAAACGGATTTTTCTTCAAAATAACATCCATCACCCCTAAATCTCTTTTATTGTTCTCCACTCTCACCCTTTTCATCCTCCTCATACCCATTTTTCCCAAACCTCCAACCCGAACCCGAAACCGACTCAATCCCTATTTGCGACCATCACTGAGCTCACCAACTACGGCTTCCCAATCGGACTCTTACCCTTCTTAGTCCATGGCTACTCCATAAACAAGACCTCCAAACAAAAAATAAATTGTACAAAAATTAGCAAAACCCGACATACCCATTTCACAAAAACAATAAAGAATAAAACTGGTTGATATACCCGTCCTTTGGATCAGAGTTGGAGACCCGAGTTGACCCAAAACAGTCTGGACTCTGGTGAGCACGCAAGCAACTTGTCCTTTTACTCCCGCAAAATTCAAACGCAAAATATAAAAAAAAAAAATATTCTTATTCTTTTTGCTCTACAATAACTACAAATGCAAATCCAAATCTATCTGGGAAATTTGAACAATTATTCTAAACGCATAAATGCCAAATAGTTAAGTGATCCGTGCTTCGATGCATATATTATTTACCATTATATATAGATTCAATACAACTTTGTTATTCCCTTTTTTACAAATATATATATATATATATATATATATATTACAGCAAGCAAGTGTACTTTAACAACGTCCGGAGACCGTAGCAAATATGTTACATAATTTTCTCAATTCAATAATTTCTACCTTAACAATTTGATTCTAGGTACTAGGAGTAGCAATTTCAGATTTCCTCAGTGTCTCAGTGTATAATTTGTGTTGCCATATCTCTTCCCAAAATACCGATTGCATTACATAATTCAAGCATTGTAGGCCTTTGACCAGTAGAGGGGTTAAGACAAGTACATGCAATTCTAAGGACCTGAAAGATTTTGCCTTCAAACCCTCGGCCCAAAACTTAAAAGTGCAATACAAAATCCATTAAAAATAAAAGAAAATACAACACTAACCACCAAAGAAATAAAACAATATTTCCACAAATTGTGCCCACTCCAATGCAAAATCCATTAAAAATAAAGTGAAATGGAGCATCCCAAAATTAGCAAAAAACATTTGAGTTCTCAAAACATGCTATCAGTTTTTGCAGACATCCTCCGCAAGAAGTTTTGGGGAACTGAAGGAAAATCGACACGAAGTCTTGGATGCATTAGCACATGAGTACCTGTAAGAACAATCATATAGTGGAACGGAATCTTATATGTCACCAAGCAAACAATCAAAGAGAAACACACAAAGATAGCTGTAGCTCTAGGATCTCGCCAACTCAACAAAGACTGCAGCCTCTCCCCTTGTGTTGCATCCTTGCATCCTTGCAGCAATGATCCTCAATCGATCATATCTCCATTTAAGAACTTCACTTGTCTTCCTAGATGGTATTGAATCAAACTCTTCATCAAGTTCATCTTCATTTGTTGTATAAGCATGAGACAAGTTGGCATCCATATGGGGAGGAAGTCTTGGTCTCTTTCTATAGCGCCAAAGCCCAGTTAAGAAAAGGAAGAGAAACATTGCAGGTAATATTACTTGTGGAAAGAAAACCACCAGTAGGAATGATATGTAAATGAAAATTGTAGTGGCAGGATTTGTCTAATTGCGTATCTTCTTAAACCAGTTGATCATAGCAAGAAAACCAGTCAAGAGTGTTGTGACTCTATCATAATTTGCTTTGCTTTTCCGTATGCTCCATGTTTGTGATCCAACATCTAGTATGTAGCCAATGACCTCCTCCCTTAATGGTGGCTGAGAGTTGCTTAAGTTCAAGGAGATCAAGTAAACAGCTTGCTACCTTAAAGTATCAAGCTGATATACTGATTGTGGGCTTAAGTAGTGTATCTTGGGGAGTAGTGGTTACGAATAAGTATTAATTGTGTTAATCAAAGATGAACAAGAAAATCTCACAGCCAATTGAACTTCTCCAATCTTTTTTAACCCTGAAGGTTGTAGGATAACAAACGGATAAGAAAGTATATAAACACAATTCATCTCAAGCGTGGATAGGCGAATCCTTACCTTCCCAATCCTTTGATGCCATGGCCCTCGAACTGTATCCACTCCTTGTATATGACCATTATCAAATACTCCAATTGAAATGACAGTACATGGATCATAAACATCCCATGTATATTGTTCGTTCCATTGTGGAGCAAGACTATTAACAATTGTCCTTGTCTGTACCCACCGCGAACCATATTTAACCAAACAATATGCATCTGTGCATTTCTCCATTAGTTTCATTTCTGGCAGCCCAGTAGCTTTCAAGATTCCCAAATGCAAAACACCAATGACAAGTCTCCACAATGGTTTTGCAGTGGGCCTAAGATCACTGCTATATTGGGTGCACTCATCAAGAACATAGTACCCACCATCCAAAGATATCATCATATTAAGCTTACTAGCAAACTTGACTTGCTTTTTTCCGGTCTTTAATTCTCCTAGCATATCAAGATTATACCACTTGCTAGATGCAGGTGCATTATTCATCCTCTTTTGCACATTTGACAAAGCCATTACATACCTCGCTAAACTCACACTTTCCTCATTCCTTGGATGCAACTTATTCTCTACACTCAAAACCAAAGAATCATCAAAAGGTTCTGCTGCAACAAACATAATGTCTTCATTCCATGTGGGATTCACATTCTTTTTTGGCGATACTTTACTCCTCACAACCACAGTCCCAAGTGTAGCCTTCACAAAGATTTCTGGGTCTTTCATATTCTTATCTCTAAGTACCAAGTCTTGAGCTTGGATCACATTAACTCTACGATACCAAAACCTAGGTGAATAATATTGATAGGAATGTGTTAAAGCAACACCATCATTGCTGATAATTGTTGAATCAGATTGCCAGGCATCGGAAAAGGCTTCAACCACCTGCGTTCCCATCCAAAAAGACATCATCACCTCTACTGTAACCTTCTTCTTGTTTTATCCTCCAATCTATACCATTGTGGTGCCAAACAAATATCAGGTGGAACACATAAAGGAGCATCACTAACCAAGAATGAAACTTTACCAATGATTTCATTTGCTATGTTAGCCCTATCCTTGACTATAACCTCCACTTCAGCTATTTGAATGTGTTCTTTCTTAAAAGCAAAAACTTGATACTGTTTAGGGTTTGACTTCTTCTGAAGGAATCTAGTCGTGGCCTTATAGTTTCCAAGCTTCACTTCAACATAAGGGTCACAAGTATTAGGCCCAGCAAGTCCTATCAAATTTCTAGCCTGTAAAATATTTACAAACAAGTAGTTCATGTGCTCGACAAGATCATAGGCAGTTGTAGGATCTATAGTAAACTTTGTGGCACTAATGTTTGCCGAGATCTCCTTAATGGAGAAATCTTCCTTTGGCTTTGTCATTGCTTAATCTGCAAAAATAGTTGGGTGTTCATAAGTGGTTCTAAACATAAATATAAAGCGTATGGTCCTTAGAAAATTTTGAATTTGATTTAAGGGAATATAAAGGTATACAAGCTAGCACTTCAGAATACAAGGATATTAAAGTGCATATATTAAGGTTGTTATGTAAATGAAAGGGACAATAACGTAGTAGGGATGGCGAGAGTAATAGTATATATGGGCAGTAAAAGAGCTTGGAACAAACTACAAAAATTAGCAAGATCAAAAATGCCAGAAACAATTAATACGAAAATCAATCCAATAATATATAAACCAACTTTTTTTTTTTCAATTTGCTATTTTTGGAGTATTTAAATTCACATACAACTTTGAAGGGTTTGTAATAGGCAACTTGCTTATTATGTTGCAAAACACACCTAACAACACTGCTTAATTATATATGATTAAGTGTGGACTAACATAGATTGTTTGGGTAGGTTTGAATCTCATGAAATGGGACATGGTAAAAAAAAAAAGTACATTAGGACGGTTTAAGCTTGGATTCAAATTGGTTTAATAGATCAATGATTTCAATTGAAAGGTAAAAAATTCACTTTTGAGTTCAACAAAAGGATAAAAAATCTTTTCTTTTCTTTTTTTATACCTTTTTAACACAATAATTGCATTGGATCCAAATACGTTTAAACTCCATGACTGAATATGAGGTGCAAAGAAGAACTGTGTTCATTTTTATTTTTATTTTTATATTTTTGGGGGAGGGGAAACTAAAACTAAAAGAGAAAGTTATAGGGGCACATGAAAATCTCAAAATATTCTCACAACACCTTAGTTTTGCATTGTGGTGTATCCACTCCTTGTATATGACCATTATCAAACACTTCAATTGAAATGATAGTACATGGATCATAAACATCCCATGTATATTGTTTGTTCCATTGTGGAGCAAGACTATTAACAATTGTCCTTGTCTACACCCACCGTGAACCATATTTAGCCACACAATATGCATCTATGCGTTTCTCCATTGGTTTCATTTCTGGCAGCCCAGTAACTTTCAAGATTCCCAAATGCAAAACACCAATGATAGGTTTCCACAATGGTTTTGCAGTGGGCCTAGGATCATTACTATATTAGGTGCACTTATCAAGAACATGGTACCAACCATCCAAAGATATCCTCATATTAAGCTTATTAGCAAACTTGACTTGCTTTTGTTCAGTCTTTAATTCTTTTGGCATATCAAGATTATACCACTTGCTAGATGCTGGTGCATTATTCATCCTCTTTTGCACATTTGACAAAGCCATTAAATACCTCCCTAAACTCACACTTTCCTCCTTCTTTGGATGCAACTTATTCTCTATACTCAAAACCAAAGAATCATCAAAAGGTTCTGCTGCAACAAACATAATGTCTTCATTCCGTGTGGGATTCACATTCTTCTTTGGCGATACTTTACTCCTCACAACCATAGTCCCAAGTGTAGCCTTCACAAAGATTTCTGGGTCTTTCATATTCTTATCTCTAAGTACCAAGTCTTGAGCTAGAATCACATTAACTCTAAGATACCAAAGCCTAGGTGAATAATATTGTTGGGAACGTGTTAAAGCAACACCATCGTTGCTGATAATTGTTGAATCAGATTGCCAAGCACGGGAAAAGGCTTCATCCACCGGCGTTCCCATCCAAAAAGACATCATCACCTCTACTATATCCTTCTTCTTGTTCTTATCCTCCAATCTATACCATTGTGGTGCCAAACAACTATCAGGTGGAACACGTAAAGGAGCATCACTAACCAAGAACAAAACTTCACCAATGATTTCATTTGTTATGTTAGCCCTATCCTTGACTATAACCTCCACTTCAGCTATTTGAATGTGTTCTTTCTTAAAAGTAAAAACTTGATACCATTCAGGGTTTGACTTCTTCTGAAGGAATCTGGTCGTGGCTTTATAGTTTCCGAGCTTCACTTCAACATAAGGGTCACAAGTATTATGCCCAGCAAGTCCTATCAAATTTCTAGCCTCTAAAATATTTACAAACAAGTAGTTTATGTACTCGACAAGATCATAGGCAGTTGCAGGACCTATAGTAAACTTTGTGGCACTAATGTTTCCCAAGGTCTCCTTAATGGAGAAATCTTCTTTTGGCTTTGTCATTGCTTAATCTTCAAAAATAGCTGGGTGTTCATAAGTGGTTCTAAACATAAATATAAAGCGTATAGCCCTTAGAAAATTTTGAATTGGATATAAGGGCAAATGAAGGTATACAAGCTAGCACTACATAATACAAGGATATTAAAGTACATATATTAAAGTTGTTATGTAAATGAAAGGGACAATAACCTAGTAGGGATGGAGAGAGTAATAGTATATATGGACGGTTAAAGAGCTTGGAACAAACTACAAAAATTAGCAAGATCAACTATGCTAGAAACAATTAATACGAAAATCAATCCAATAATATATAATTAAAAAAAAAAGAAAAAAAAAGAATGCCATATTGAAATCTGAGTAGAAGTAAAAGGACATAGAATCTTATTTTTGTGGGGGAAAAAAAGAATACCATATTGAAATCAAATTGATTAAATTGCTTTTAATCTTTAGGGAAGAATAGGAAGAAGAAGAAGTAGAAAGTTGCAATGTCATAATGTACACGGGGAAAATAAAAGGTTGAAACTCTACCACTAATTATACCTAATTGGGGAACAATAAACTTCATGCACAAAAGCCTTAAGCTTATTGTTACGTTACTCATGCGGTTAGAATGATGCATATGCATGCAGTAACTAAATTATATCATGCCTGAAGTATAATGCATCCATGGACAAAATAAAGCCAATCCACAAAGTTGCACCAATTCTAGTATTGATTATTGCAAGTCGCTTTGTGCTAAACCATTAATTGAATGAGAAGAAGCAACCAACCTCACCACCAATTTTTTCTATATATATATATATGCCCTGTGAGTAGAATGGGAATTACTTTATTTTTAAATAAGTAAATAACTTCATTACAGGACTCCCCTCCTCCCCCAAAAGAGAATCAAATATGCATGCCCCCCTATCCCTCAAGACATGAATGATTTGCATTGTCAATATGGTAACTTTTAATTAGAGACATTAAGATCACTTTTTTAAAATCTAAAAAAAAAAATACTCCCCCTAACATGAATATCCCAACAAAGCAAAACAAATGTGGCAAGAGCTAAAAAAGTAAAGTACAATGTGAAGCACCTAGATACAATCTAAACTAACTCTACAAGCTCTAACCAACAAAAATGCTATCCCCCTGAAAACAAAACAAAGTGCTCTCAAATATGTACTTCCCCTTTTTGTGACGGAATGCCAAAGGGCAATCAAAACCCATCATCAAAAGGAGGTGGTGATGAAGAACGTCCAAACCGTGCCAAATTTGCGCGCAAGCCACAGATCTCATCAAGAACGTCCACCAAAATCTGTCCTTGAGCCACCTAAACAGTCAAGACATGATTTAACGTATGTCGAATGTCTGAATCATCCGAAGTAGTCGGTGGAGGAACATCAGCATCAGCAACACCAGCACCAGACGTCTCAGCAGCATCAGCACTTGTAGAAGAGGGACGAGGGGGAACAACACCAGAAGATTCACCTCTAGAACACGAAGGATCAACTCTCAAGTGAGCAGCCATCTGTCTAAGGAAGGTAGCACCTAAGAGAGCAACAACTTGAACAGGTTCACAAGAAGGGAAATTAGCTACATCAAGAAATAACAAAATCCTATGAATGAAAATAGGATGGATAAGCGCATGCCCTCCGGCAGAACTCCTATGAACTTCATTCAAAGAACGAAGAAACAAATGAGGAAAGCTGATAGATGCACCAGACATAAAGGCATACAAAAACACACATCGCTCTAGAGGGGTGGTGTGGAGATGAGAAATGGGCCACAATGAATGACATGCTACCCTAAGAAAAAGATAGGCAGTCTCAGAAAGTGCAGAAGTCGTGATCCGAGAATCAGAACCCCACTGGATAGAGGACCCAATGATGTATGACATGACAACATCTAATGGAGGAGTCTTAGCATAGGGATAGATAGGCTCTCGAACGACTGGAACCCCAAGAGCCTTAGCCACCACCCTAGGGGTAATGGTGAACTCAACACCTCGTATCCAACTCCTAACTAGGGTGTTGGAATCATAGACGTGGCAAGAGAGGTTCGAGAAGAACTCTCTAATCAGGGCGGTCGGGGGTGGATGATATATCTCTAACAAGGACAACCAACCTCTAGACTCTAGGTTAGCCTTAATGGCTGGATCAACCTCATCTAGGATCATAGAACGCTCAATCCATATCTTACGCTTATTGTTCAATTTCTCAAAAGACTCTTGACAACGGTCGTTCTTAAAAAGCTGACTCCTAGAGGGAGACACAAATGGAGTAGAGGGAATCCTATTAGCTCTAGTTTTCCTAGGCATGATGCTAGGACAAGGACCAAAACACACAACAAAAAGAAAAAATACAAAACCAAGGACAGACTGCAAGTTAGCATAAAAAGGATATAAAACAAAAACTATATGATGCATGAACAAAGTAAATGTCATGATGCATGTCCTAATGTAGTGCAATTAAGTTCAAATTAAGTTTAATTTGACAAAAAATGGCTTAAGCATAAGGTTTCTAACAAAAACCCAAAAAATTTGAAAAACCACTTGAAAAATTTGTAACAAATTGACCAATTGATCATCACACAAAACAGATTATACAAAATAATGATCAATTACATCAAGTCAACAAGCCAATTTAATCAAATTAAATCAAATTGAACAAAATCCCCAATTCGGGTTCAATACAAGCCCTAGAATTTTTAATTTTTCACAAATTCCCAAATTGATAAATTAACTAATATAGATCATGAATACATCATTGTAGCAACAAAACCCATTGATCAAATTCATAAAACAAGGCTTGATTCATCAAAAATCCCAATTTAAGCATAGTTTGAAAATTTATCCAAAAACCATGAGATAATGCATGAAAATGAGAAAAGCAATGCAAAAGGAAGGGTAAAATAGACATACCGGCTTAGGGAGAGAGAAACTTTGCAAGAAATTTGGAGGAAAATGACAAGAAATTCTTTGTGGAGCCTTGCCGAGTCGGAGAGAGAGAAAAATGTTGAAAGACTTTTGAAAAAGATGATTTGAAATAGTCAAGATCTGATTTTTTAAAAAAAAGCTCATTTACAATTTTCGATTGATCGAAAATCAGTTTCAATTGATTGAAACAAACAAAAGCTCACAAAAGATTTTAAAAGAAATTTTGATTGATCGAAAAACAGATTGAATCAATCGAAAATCTGGAAAAACATCTTTTTAGAAAAAATAACCTGATTTTTGAAAACACTCCTCAAAGTATTGAATATAAGAAATAAAATGCATGAGTATGAGATGAAATGCTTTTCCAAAACACAAGTTTTAAACCCAGTTTTTCCAAACTTAAGATTTTCAAACAACCTCTCTTAAAATTCTCAAACACAGAAAATGTTTTGCACAAAAACTCAAAATAATTTCAAACTTGGTTGGTCAGACCAAAAGACACACACAATAACATGTACAATGTTTAGCAAATAGTAACTTGTGTAGTGTGTGCAACTAGCAAAAACATGAGTTACATGTGAGGTGATATGTGTATAGTAATTGAACACAAAGTCTACACAATCCATCATATAGAATTTAAAAGAGATTATCACCTAAAGAGTTACATCATATAACTCCCACATTTCCTAGATCATAAGCTTGCAATCATGTAAGTTTCTTGATTTTGCCTCATATTATTCACACAAATTTCAATTATTCAAAAACTTATTAAAATAGCCGGGATAATGTACATACCAATTTTAATTATGTGATTTGACATCAAGCCTAATAGTACACACCAATTTTAAGTATTAAGCAATTAAGCCGAGGCTTCACCTTATGTTCTTTTTGTGCATGTGCTACACTTTCTCGAGCACAAAATCTTACGATATGAACTAAGGTGTTCATGATTGGCTAGTGAACAGTAGTGAGATGATTATTTATGTCTTTCTCAAAAGGTTCAAGTCTGACAGTCAAATAACATGTGACTTCAAGATTAAGACAAAGTGATAAACACCATAAACATCTTTTTCACACAACATACATTACAAAGCTTCAACTAGTCAAGTGCAATAAAGAAGCTCTTCAAAGCTAAACAAAGTACAAAAGACATGTCATTTGAAAATAAATTGACCAACCTTGTTTTTAAAAACAAAGAGAATAGTGCAAAAACACAATTTGCTTCCTTTTCCTTCCTTTTTTTTTATTTAGAATAAAAACACCTAGAGTGAAATGTATGAATGTTATGCAATGCAAATCCTATAAACAACAAAAAAAAAAAAAAAAAAAAAAAAAAACAAAAACAAAGAACAATGGTCACAAAGGGAAAAACAATGAAGCACAAAGACCATGTCAGAAAGACTCAATTAGATCGAGTTTTTTGCATCCAAAACCTTTTAGATGCACCACGAGTATTGGAGTTTGTATTCACATTAGAGTGATTTCCAACTCCAGGATTGGAATAAAGGTTAAGAGTCTTTACCAATTCACCAATAAGTGCTATAGGATCTTGTGCTTATCTCACAGACACTTTTGGCTTGTTTGCTCTCTTAGCAGCTTGCAGTTTGTAACAGTTTGGACATATGTGTCCAGACTTCCCACAAATATGACAAACCCAAGTAGGCTTACCATGCATTTTGTCTTTAGATAGGATAGACTCCTTATGTTTAGACTAATTCAAATTAACCCTAATCTTCCTAAATAGTGAAACTTCTATGGGTTTGACAACCTCACTCACAGGGGGTTTGACTGTTTCACTTACAACCTCATTTACAAAAGGTTCAGAAGAAGATGAAGGAACAAAATTTGTGGAATGAGGAGCAAACACAGAGATGCTTTCAACAAAACCTAATCCAGATTTGGTAAAAGGAGACTTTTGAACACTCAACATTTGATCAAGTTTTGAACTAGCAGATCTTGTAGCAGATAAATCAAGTTCCAATAATTTAACTTTATCAAGCAATAGCATATTCTCAGTTTTCACATTGTTCAAAAGTTCACTAGTATCAAACAGTTTAACAAGCAAATTCTTCTTATCAAGCTCAAGAGATTCAATTTTCTTCAGGCCAAGTTCAACATTCATAGCATCCTTTGCAAAGTTTATTATAGGTTTCTTGAAGATCTGCATTCTCAGAGAGTTCCCCATCAGAAGGGTTCTCTTCAGCAGATATGCTTTCATTTACTACAGCAGTAGCAGTGAAAGCAATGAAGTTTCCATCCTCGTCACATTCTGACTCATCATAAGAAACTTCACCATCACTAAGGGTTACAACTATAGCCTTACCCTCATACTTTAAGTAAGTAGGACACTCAGATTTCATGTGACCATACCCTTGACATCCAAAACACTGAGGACCAATAGAATTATTTGAAGATTGACCTACTTTTTCTCTAGGTTTATCATTATTGTTAACCTTAGTGGGATCATTCTTCTTAAAATTTTTAGATTCAGCAGTGTTCGTACCTCTTGTCTTTCTATTATTATTCCTGAGAAAGTTTCTAAAGTTCTTGGCAAGGTAAGCTATCTCTGTAGCAGAGAGCTCATCATCAAATCCACCAACCTCAACATCATCAACTGACTTAAGAGCCATTGATTTGGATTTGCTAGTTTTAGGTAAGTCCAACTCATAAAATTGAAATGATCCTACAAGTTCATCAATAGGGATAGAGTCCACATCCTTGCTCTCAGTGATGGCAACCACTTTGGGTCTAAAGTTCTCAATTAAAGATCTAAAAATCTTCGTAACAATTTTAGGTTGATCATAGATTTCACCAAAGTTATAAGCAGAATTAACAATGTCATTAAATTTAGCATAGAATTCATCAAAAAATTTATCATCAAACATTCTAATGCTTTCAAATTTAGAGGTTAATTGCTGTAATTTGTTAATTTTGACAGTCTTTGTGCCTTCATGCACAGTCTGGAGGATATTCCAAGCAGTATGAGCAATCTCAACATTAGAGATTCTCTTAAATTCCTCCATAGAAACAGCGTTAAAGATAGCATTCATAGTTTTGCTATTGAACGCAGCTGCTTCTTTTTGAGAGGTTTGCCACTCACTAACAGGAGTAGTGGGCTTCTCTCATCCGTATTCAACGGAGTTCCAGACTCTCTCATCAATCGATTTCAGGAATGTTTTCATTCTTACTTTCCAATAAGTATAATTATTCCCATCAAAGTGAGGAGGAATAACCAGAGAGTGTCTATGTTCCATGACAACAAGGGTCAAGGATCAGCTCAGTGATCAAAAGATCAACAATAAGAGAGCTATCCGCTCTGATACCATTTGACAGTTTTTAGACCCCTTAAAACCACAATTGAATTAACCTAGGTAATTAGCCAAGTTGTTACTTAGTCAAAATTCCAAATCTAGTTTATCACAAACAAACAATCATATCATGTAAAGGAGCGAAAATATAAAAGACACAAGATATGATCACCCAAGAAACCAAACCGGTAAAAACTTGGGGAGGATTTAACCTAGCTATCCTCAAGGTAAACCTGAATCCACTATCTTGAAAGAATCGAAGTTCATACAATAAGACTTACAAGCCCCCATGCTTGACTTCTTATTACTACCCACCAGTAGAACTTACTGACACGACCACGTGCAAGCTTCGAATCCATGGACTCCTTTTTTCTTGGATTCATCATCAGATACAAGCACCCATGCTTGTGTTTCTTTAGGCTTCAACGGCAGCAACTGAATTGATCATCAAGGTGTAGAAAACTTCTCCTCCTTGAAAACCCTAAACTTGTGTGAAGGAAAGCTCCTCAAGGATCTCACAAGAGATTCACACAAACCGCAATATGAGCAATACTAGAACGTGGCTAGGGTTTGCCTGTTATACCTAGGGAAAATTAGAAAACCCTAAATATAGGGTTTGCCTGTTAACTAAAATAGGGCTGAGTTGGAATTCTGCAGAAAAAACATTTAGACCCGATTATCGATTGATCGAGCCTAAGTTTCGATCAATCGAAATAGGCTGAATTGCTTTTTAAAAAACTGCAACAACTTATTCCAACTTTACATAAACAAATCAACTTTGAGCAAGTCTAAACACAACTAAACACATTGTTTTGATCATGGTTTGCCAACAATATAAATTAGAGTTCTAAATACATAAAAACCTAAGTCTTTAGAATCTAACAATTTCTTTTTAGATATGGCCTTTGCAGTCTGCACACACATTAAAGATGGCAAAATTAGAAGCAACTAGTAAGTTATCTGTGCGTTGCACGGACAATGTTATACTGTTTTATGTAAGATAGTTTTGGAGAATTTTGTATATGTATTATAATATAATTGTTATAGAATTTTATTAGTAATAAGTTCATTATAGAAAGTAACAATTATAATTTTCACACACATATCTATTATAATTATTTAATTGAATTAATGAGAAAAAACAACAACTTTTGATGATTATTATAGAATAAAAGTTGATATAAAATGTGTCTTTCTCTTTCACTTTAATTCTAAAACAAAATATACATCCTAAACACCCACAATCAATCAGATCATTTACAAAACCCACAAATTCACAATGTTTGTCCTTAACATCAAAATTGTAATTGTCGTTGTCACTCAATATAAAATGCAAGTTGGCATCATTAGTTGTTGCCAACTCATACGGGTTAGGATTAGATGAAACAACAATATTAGAACTAAGTAGGTGTTGTCGAAAGATTGAAAGTAAATGACATCATTTTTTTGTCTGTGTATTTGACATGAGAAGGCATGAAAGGCTATGGGTAGGTATATATAAAAGGGCAGAAGTGCAAGAAGTGGAAATTGTGAATTAAAATAGAAAGAGTTTTGTGTGTTTGTGTGAAGGATGAAAAGTCTAGAAACATTGAGTCAAATGAAATAAAAAATATTTATTTATTAATTAGAAACGTCTTGAAACATTAAACCAAATGAAACAAAAAGTCAATATTCAATTTGTTCATATCTTTGATGTGGCACATGAGAATATTTTAATTCTTTTTGCATAAAATGCCTCACTTGGCAGAACCTCATGCTTTTTCATATGAGATCTCTGCTTTTATAATGTTTTGAAATATTGAACCAAATAAAACAAAAAGTCAATATTCAATTTGTCCATATCTCATTTTTTTGTTTTTGAAAAACAATTTATTCATATCTCTGATGTGGCACATGAGCATATTTTAATTCTTTTTGCACAAAATGCGACACTTGGCAGAACCTTATATTTTCCCTGATAAGATTTCTGCTTTTATATATATATATATATATATGGGTCTTTTTTCCTACGTAATAGCACTGCCTTAATTGCAAGAAAAATGCTTCTGCTTATATATAAATATATATATAAATTTAGTAGTATATTACTCGGGTAATCATCAATATATCAAATAATATATATATATATATATATATATTATTTGATATATTGATGATTACCCGAGTAATATATATATATTTGTAGAGTAATATACTACTAAAATTTAAAACTAGTAATGTTTGTTTTCTCTTATTCTTTTTCATCCTCTGTATCCGTGTCTTTCTCTTCGTCTAGTCTAGGAAATGGGTTGGTCTGAGTTTGGTTTTGTCGAAGGTGCGGAGGAAGGACCACATCAGATCTTGGAAACACTTTATTTGTTTTGTGGAATTGCTTTGCTTGTCTCTACGTTGCTGTGCCTTCTCCTCTATGCTACAGACATGGGTATGTTTTCTGTTTTCATCTTCTGTTTAGTTTTTCTGCTTCTAATCATTCAGGTAATGCGGAGTTGTTTTTGTTTATATAACCTATAAAAGTCTTGGTTTTTATGATTCTTAATAATTTCAAGTATTTTTACTGATGTTCTTCTTCCACAAAAATATTGTTTTTAATCTAGACCAACTACTTAATTCGTGTAAAGGAGTTTGATTGTTGTGATAGTCCAGATTATAACTCGGACAGTTGGCAAACACACACTCAGAAGAGAAAGAAAGATTATAACATTTTTTTATTTTCACTTTTCAGCTGGTTGGAGAAAAGATGGAGCAGGCCCTTCTGGAACGAATTTTGAAAACAACAATGACCATCGGATGGGCTTCACAGAGTACTATAATGCTCATCACTATAATCCTCAGGTCAGTGTTTTTTTCTATCTAGTTTTTATTTTCAGAATCTAATCTTTAGGCATCCTATTATTAATAAATAAATAAATAAATAAAAAACAGTTATGAAGAAGGAGATTTTTAAGTAGACAATGTTTATTTATTTATAACTCCGTAATTTTATGGAGTAAAAGAGCTATCTACTTAATTCATTAGTTGAATGTTTTGTGTGCGGCTTTGTTATTTATTCTCTGAGGGAAACTTGGGAAGAAGTAAACCTGTTTGTAATTGCTTTATGTTAGTCTACTTTAATTCATTAAACTGTTTAGTTCACCAATAAGGAATGTCCTTGAACAAACTAAATTCTCCACTATCTTGTTTCTGGTTTTTCCCCCTCTCTGTTTGCTCTCTGTTTTGCTTTTCCAATATTCAAGCCTAATATTGCTTCCGTTTTAATTTAAAATATTGAATATATCCCAATTCTTTGATGACATTGGGAATTTTTTTATTTTATTTTAATCAGTGACATTGAAAATCCTTTAAATAAGGAAATTCATAACTAATATTCCTTCTGTTTAAGTTAAAATTAAATATGTCTGATTTTTGTGGGATTAAAATTGTAGTCTTGAGACAACAGTTCTCACTTTCAACTGATTTATATTTCATGTCATGCACTATTATTTTGTGCCTCTGTTATTGACAAAACTATATTTCTATAAAATACATTAAAACATGATGAATATATCTAAGTGGAATACAATAATAGTATCACGGAAAATATTACGTAATGAGTGTCACATATAGAATCATAGCTATCAAATTTCTTACTGTGACACATGGTTAACATCTAGTGATTATCATGTTTTGGTGTGCATACACATAGAGAGAGAGACACAGAGGACACTTGAGGAATCTAATTGTAGTTATACATGTAAAAAGATTCACGTTTATGGTTACAGATATCTTCTTTCTTTACTAAATTTGGTGTGTGCATACACACACACTTGGACACACAGAAAATCCCAAGTCATAGTGAAGCAATTAAAACATGAATGCCCATAGGGGTCAAACATGCACAAAATGTTTATATGAGGATTTAAGCTTATTTTACATTTTACTTGCAGGTTTTTGTGACTCACATGCCAACACCTCGTGCACTTACACCTTGTGAATTTATACAGTCTAAAATGCGGCATCCATTGCCAGGAAGCATGGTGCATAGTGAGAATTACTTCGGTGGAAGATTGATTTCTGTTGAAATCACATGGTATGGTGGTGGCAATGTAGTATCTGTGGTGGGATCGTGGAACAACTGGCAGACTAAGTAACATAACTTTTCATTTTCCAAGTTTCAACTTAATTCATTTTTCTCCTTTAACTTTCATAATTTGATATTGATGAACTCCCCCCTTTCTTTCTTTCTTCAACAGGGAGGACTTGCAGAATATAGGAAAAATTGCTTCTGTTACTATGATGCTTCCATTAGGAATCCACTACTTTTGCTTCATTGTTGATGGAGAGTTGAAATGTGCTCTCAACTTGCAACGGGTCAATAATAGCGGAGGAGATCACTATAATATGTTATACTTGCAGGTAACTTTGTGGTTTTCGTTTGGTTTAATGCTACTCATTTATATATTATTATTACAATGTCATTAATAATAGATTACTTTGTGGTAGAACACAAACTCTCTCTCTTTCTCTCTCTCTCTCGTGTTAAATTATTAACATTTTGCATTTGTTTATATATGTGCACATGACAGGAGGATGCCCTACAATTAGCAGTACCTGCAAATGCAAATGGTGGTCCGGATTTGTCCGAGTTTGAATGTCCTCCTTCTCCACCATCAAGTTATAACAATCAACTATTTTCTTTTGACGAACTTGAGATTGAACCACCAAACCCACCCCAACAATTAGAAGAAGCACTTGTGGATATGCCGCCAGTGCCTAATCATACACAACTAAATCATCTATACTGTAGCAAAACAAATGATGCTGATCAGTCTGTGATGGTCAACTCAACTGAAAGATTTGGTGCTAGATATGTTACACGAGCAGTATACAAGGCAGCTTCTAAAACCAAATCATGGTCAAAGAAAATTTTTTTTATTGACTAGATTTTTGGAGTTAAAAAGAACATTAATAATGACTTTGTTCACTGTTCATTGATTTGTGGGATCGATGTTTTGCCATACATTAGCGTGATCGATGTTTATTTTTGGGCTTAATCATGTGATTTTTATAGTTTCTACTTTCATTTCTGAATCTATCTTTATTTTCCAAAATTCAAATTACATTTTTTGGTTCTAAATAGCAAAGCAAAATTAGTTTAAAAAAGAGGCTGCAGTTGCCTACATTGAGAGCCACAAAATTAGTTTTCTCTAAATTCCTCCCTTGTGTAATGACCGGTTTCCTATGCAAAATATGAGGTTAGA
Source organism: Quercus agrifolia (assembly GCA_029955455.1). Classification (NCBI taxonomy): domain Eukaryota; kingdom Viridiplantae; phylum Streptophyta; class Magnoliopsida; order Fagales; family Fagaceae; genus Quercus; species Quercus agrifolia. The sequence continues at coordinate 263,127 of JARQAD010000007.1, read as the reverse complement.
TTCAAAATTATGGTGCTTTATTTATTTATTTATTTTTAATACAGACATGTTAAATGGTATTATTGAGAACTCATATAAAATAAAATAAAATAAAATGGTATGGTGTGACCGGACGAGGAGGGCCAGAAAGTTGAATTGGGCCTACAGAGCCCATAGAGAGAGAGAGAGCAGGAAAGGAAGAGATATTTGGGGGAAGATTTCAGTAGCGGGCGTTCGGTTTGGTCGCAGAAAGAAAGAAAGAGAGAGAGAGAGAGAGAGAGAGAGAGAGAGAGGATGGAAAGTGAATTGGTTTGGAGATGGTGTGTTGCTGGAAATGGTTTGATGAGATGCTTTTATAATAATAATAATAATAATACTGCCATTGCCAAGGCCTCCTCTTTGTATTTATCATCACCCAAACCCAAACCAAAATTTTTAATTCTAACTCCAGTGCCACCACTGGCACTAGTAGGAATAACAAGAAGCAGCAGCTTCAGCTTGAATTTGGGTCAGGGATATAGCAGCAGCAGCAGCAGCAGTAGTAATGAGAATAATAAAAATAATGAGAAGAAGAAGAAGGGTGGTAGAGAATACTTGGAAATGACAGAGCAAGAACTGATGAGAGACACAGAGAGTGCGAGATGGACACATTCAAGGCATCGGGTCCAGGTGGTCAACACCGCAACAAGCTTGAGTCAGCGGTGAGGGTGAAGCACATACCTACTGGTCTTATAGCCCAGGCTGTTGAGGATCGATCTCAGCATATGAACCGCGCTTCTGCTTTAGCTCGCCTCCGCATTCTCTTAGCCCTTCATGTCAGAAACACTGTCAATATTCACACCTATTCACCGCCTCCTGAGCTCCTTACCATTCTTCCTCTCAAGTCCACTCTCAGATCTTCATCTTCTGGTCCCCTTGGACCCAATAACCCCAAGTTCCTTTTGGTTCGTTCGTATTTTTATTTTTTATTTCTATTATTTGTTACCCATTTTGAAGCAAATTACAAAACAATTATCTTCTATCTTTATCTTTGTTACAAACAGGGAATGCAAGCTCTCCTGGATTTAATTTTGGCAGTGGATGGTTCTGTTTCGGAAGCAGCCAAATATGTTGGTTTAAGCACCGGTGCCCTCTCTCGCTTAATACTATCTCATGATTCTCTTCGAATGGCTGTCAATCAACTCAGGGATTCCAAGGTAACCGACCACCTTCTTCTACTTCTACCACTTCTAAACAAAACAAATAGGATATCTTCAATTTCACCCTTATTATATTCTTCCTTTCACACAACTGCAAAATTTAATATACTCTTCTCTTAGTACTGTAGTAGTAGTTACGAGTTACATATTGGCAAAGATTGCTCACTAATATTTTTCATGTATCTTTGGCATTGACAAAATGATATTAGAAAATGAGTTGGAAGGTTAATCCTAATGCTCTAAACCATATGCATGCTTTAGATGTCCGTTGCGATGCACGCTGTTTTGGCCCTCATCATCTAAGTGTTGCCAAACGCACATTAAGGCCTTGTTTGGTTTAAAAAAATGGTCACTCATCACTCAGTTTTCATCACCCATCACTCATCACTCAGTTTTCATCACTCATCACTCATCACTCATTACTCATCACTTAAAACACCCCACCCTGTTTGGCACTATCACTCATTTGTCATCACTCAATATTTTTCAACTATTTGTGGGCCCCATTCATGTACCTTGTGCAGCTTTTACTTTATTTATTTATTTTTTCCTTCAACTTCCAGTACCCAAACTCACCCAGAAACCTGAAAAAAAAAAAAAAAAAAAAAAAAAAAAAAAAAAAAAAAACCAGCAACCCGAAGGAAGGAAAGAAAAAAAAAAAAAAAAAAAAAAGAAGAAGAAGAAACCCAGCAACCCAAAAAAAAAAAAAAAAAAAAAACCCAGAAACCTGAAAGAAGGAAAGAAAAAAAAAAAAAAAAAAAAGAAGAGAAGAAGAAGAAACCCAGCACCAGCAGCCCGAAAGAAGGAAAGAAGAAAAAAAAAAAAAAAAAAAAGAGAAGAAGAAGAAACCCAGCAACCCGAAAGAAAAAAAAAAAAAAAGAAAAAAAAAAGAAGAAGAAACCCAGAAACCTGAAAGAAGGAAAGAAAAAAAAAAAAAAAAAAGAGAAGAAGAAGAAACCCAACAGCTCGAAAGAAGGAAAAAAAAAAAAAAAAAAAGAAACCCAGTCTATTTACGAAAATGCCACTGAATCATGGATGACCAAATTTGAAAACAATTGAAATCTGTTTTTTTTTTAGGCTTCATCACTCAGATTTTTGAGTGATAGAATCACCAAAACAAAGTGACCAAAACAAAGTGATGGAGTCCAAACAAAAAAATTTTCGTGGGTCCCACCAATTTTGGATGATGAGTGATGAGTTTTGGATCATATCACTCAAAACACCCTTCATCCAAACAACACCTAAGTGACCCATTCCTAAGACGGGGTTTTTTTTTTTTTTTAAATAACACCCATTTTCAAACAATTTTGCTAGTTAGTATCATTTCCAAACTATTTAGGAAATTAACATCTGAAATCTTTTAGACTCGGGTTCACAGTAGCAAATTGAGTTTCAAAAACTCAATTTCCATGAGGTGTGTAACTGAGGTGGATTAAAAAAAATCCACTTGGAACTCGAGTCTTAGAGACTTGAGTTCCCTCCAGAAAACACAGACTATAGCAACCCAGAAAACACAATACAGACCAATGCAGAAAATACAATACAGACCAATGCAGAAAATACAAACCCAGAACAACCTCAAACAGCAACAGAGAGAACACAAACATACCAACTAGAAAACACAAATAGACCAACCCAAAAAACACAAACTCAGAACAGAAAATATTCCACCAAAGACAGACCAACCCAGAAAACATAGAAAACGAATCAAGAGACAAACTAAATCAAAAAACACAGAAAACAGACATTTGGTGCCAAGATTAACAAACCCAAGCTACTCCAATGCCAGGATCGTGATTTTTGGGTTTGGGTTTTTGCTTCGATTTCGAGATCGTGATTTCTAGGTTTGAGAATTTGAGAAATCAGTTTGGATGTTTGAGGAAGGAGAAGAAGAGGGAAGAGAGCTAGAGAAGGAAGAACTGTCTTGGATTTTTGGGGCTTGGAAGAAGGAAAAAAAGAACGAAGGTAGAATATAGTGTAGAGGAAATCGAGTCTTAAAGACTCGAGTACCACGTGGATTTTAAGTCCATCTCAACTTTGCTAGCACACAAAAATTGAGTCTAAGAAACTCGAGTTGCTTTAGGAACTCGAGTCTAAGAAAGTCGAGATGCTAGTTTCTTAAATAGTCTGGAAACGTTGCTAACTAACAAATTTGTTAGCAAAATAGTGTTATTTTGCAAAAAAAATCCTTCCTAAGACTTAGCAAAATTGGACTTGGGTTTGTTAATTCATCCAAACCCAAACAAAAAGACATTATATGGGTAATAAGAACAACAACCCGTTTTATCCTAATAAGTTGATGTTCTTTACCTACTTTTGACTTGACTTGGTTGGGTTGAACTTGTTTCCTAGCATGATCCACCCTACTCTATTCAAATTTCTCTCTGTCCAAAGAGGTGAAGGGGCGAGGATCAATTTTGCTTGCCCCACCCCTACCTAAATGTGTATATATACAATCCCCAAAACACTTTCTTTTCTCCACATTCTATTTCAACTCCATCAATAATATCAAAGCCACCATATTAGGGATAAAGAAAAAATACCTCCAACCTGTTTTACCCTTAACCTATCCCGCACTCTTAACTCACCCGAGTTTTCTTTGCCCTAAATAGGGGATGAGATAAGAATGGGGCACACTTGATGTGATATATATAAAACAACTAGACATATTTAAATAGATTTCATCATTTAAAAGAAATAATCCCCTAACAAGATTACCACTATTTAGCAAAATATTTACTATTTAGCAATATATCACTATTTGCGAAATATTTAGCAATCTATCACCTTTTTGAAACTCGAGTTTGCCATGTAACTCGAGTTTTAGAAACTTGAGTTCTTTGAAAAAATAGTCTTCAAGTTTGCCGTGCTATTTTTATGGAACTCAAGTTACATAAAAAAATGGTGTCTATTTTTCACAAGGTAGTCAATACCATACCGGTATGTATATCGGTATCAAAACATCAACGTTTCGTACCGGTTTAAATACCGACCATGTACCGACCATTCTCGCCAATTTCGGGCAATACCGGTCGGTACTGGGCGAACCGACCGATACAGAAAAAAGTTTTTTTTTTTTTTTTTTAAAAGTTTTGTAATTTTTGAATTTTTGTTAGGGCAAAATGGTAACTTATTTGTATTAACTTATTGGTATCATTTGTTTTCTTAGTATGCAATGGTAACTTTTAAGCTTTTTATTTTTTATATTGTGTTTTTATTTTTAATTTTTTTAATTGATACTAAAGTCTAAAACCATGAATAATTAGTTCTGAATTAAGGAAATGTTTTATGGTAAACTTTTATATTTATTATAACAAACACACACACACACACACACACACATATATATATATATATATATATATATATATATATATATATATATTTATAAATATAAAAAATAGTGGTAAACCAAAAACGGTATACCGGTATTGACTGGTATTCGAAATATATTATATCGCTGGCCAAACCAGTATAGCCTCCGGTACGGTATTGACTCCCTTGATTTTCCATAGAACTTGAGTTTGTGAAACTCGAGTTACATGGAAAAACTTGAGTTTCACAAACTCGAGTTTTAAAAAAAGTGGTAGATCCCTAATTATTTCGCAAACAGTAGTAGATCCATACATATTTTGCCAAATAGTGGTATTTGGTCATTTTGGCCTATTTCTACTTGCTAGTTGAAAATCCTAGAACCCTTCTCCCTCTCAAAAGTGTTGTCGCTAGAGAGTTGGCCAAAATATGACAAATTTTCATCAAAAAAGTTTATCTGAGCTCTAAAAACACCATAAATCAAGAATTAACAACATGCTAAGTGATCTTGATTTTATAGCCAAAAATATTTGTGATATGCAGGTCAAAGATGTGCTCATAGCTAACCTATCAATTGCCACGTTCGTAATTTTAATAATATTTCATACTTTGATGAGGTATCTGTTGAGGGACAATTTTTTCCACATGCCACATGTTTCAACCTCATTGGATCTCGCTTATACAATCATCAAAAGTGCACAAATACAGGCTAAAAATTATTTTTGAGTCCCTATAATTATTTTCGTCTTCACTACAAAATTGGACCAAAAAGCACATTATTATATCATTAAACCAAAAGTCTAAACTCTAAAGTGCCATCCTCCACCTCATTTTAGCACAATATTGGCCACGACCAAAACTAGCCTCATAAAGCCCATGGTTTAAGGCCATGAAAAATTACTATATTCCACTCAACTTTAAAAGCTTATGGTAAAAGGAAAATTATTAGATACTCTCGGAGTATCATAAATGCGTAGTCTCCCCTTCTCACATGAATGGTGGGTCCCATCATGAATTTAATTAGTGGGACCCACCATTCATGTGAGATGAGGGAGTACGCATTTATGGTATTTCGGGAATACGCATTTATGGTACTTCGGGAGTACACAATAATTTTCCATGGTAAAAGCCTAGGGCAAATTACTACATTTCACATCAAAAGCCTATAATTAAAACCAATGACAAATTATTACAAAGCCCAACTCTCTCCGCATACCCTTGAAGAATTTTTGTAACTTAAAAAAAATGATTTATTATGAGTGCAATTGAGTGAAAAAACCCATTAAATATTTTAAAAAAAATTGTATTATGTATCAGACTTGAGTAACTTTCTAAAGAAATAATGATTAAAAAAAAAGAAATTTAAATAATAAAAATCATTACTAAGATGGTTCCTTTTCTAAAGAATTTACCAAGCCCAAAGATATTCTTTTTTTAAGACCATTATATGTATACATTACATTTGCAACGGAAACTTACATTATAAACACATAAAAAATGATATATGTGATATATATTTACATAAAAAGTGGTAAATATTATAACCTGTTTACAAATCTATATCTATATATATTTAAAAGTTGAAGCGTAGCATTTATTGTTGCTACGCTTTAGTTGAGTTACATCAACGTCCACATCATTATCTTTTATCTTTTTAATTTTCCTATAATTGTTTTTAACATTTAATTTTTTAATATTTACACTTCTCCAACTTTTCTCCCTCTCTTATCTTTTCATCTCCCCAGTACCCTTTACATTAATATTATTATTATTCTTTCTCTTCATCTTCCTTTATTTTTGTCTCTTATTATTCACATCCTCTTACTATAAATTTGTCACTATCTCTTCCATTCCATGCATAGTTTTCCCTCACAAAAAAATTCTCTCTCTCTCTCTCTCTCTCTCTCTCTCTCTCTCTCTCTCAATTTTTGGTGGATTTTTTATTTTTCTTGTATCTCTACTTTAGGTTGATAATTTTTTATATTCTTTAAAACTCTACTTTGGGTTAATGAAATTTAGTTTTGTTTTAAAATTTTTTATTTTTGTTCTCTTTGATTGTTAAATTTTATCCTATTGCGTTATAAAGAATTTGTAAAGTTGTGATTTATACTAGTTTTATGTTGGCTTTATTCCATGACAAAAAGTGTTATAATTGCATTATTTTTGTTCATTGTGTTTTGTGGGATTTTATTGTATTGGGTTTAGTATTAAGTTAGTGAAGAATCCAGCATGCAATGAAGATTAGTGCAGTTTCGCGACTAGCTCGCAAGAAGCATGCGAATAAAGGTTTTCGCAAAAAGGCCACGTGAGAAGCACATGCTGGAAGTTAAAGAGTCAAGTGTCAGGTTGTATTTCGCGAGTATTTTGCGAGAAAGTCCATCTCGCGAGGTACTTGGGAAACTCTTTGCCTGGAGGATTTTAAGTGTGATTTTCTTACCCTTCACCCATAATATATATACCCTTATTACCTACAAAAGTAAATGAGGTTATTTCAAAGAGAAAACCCTAGATAGGTTTCTACAACACAACACACTCATTATCTTAGAGAGAGCTACTCATCCTTTAGTGAGAAATCATTGTATTCTCTTCTCCTTACGCTCTCCCATTGTCATATCTTGAGAAGAGATTTGTACCCAAACACAACCCACACCTTTTTAAAGTGTAGAGAGTGTTTTGGAGTTTGAGAAGTTTTGGGGATTTGCTAAAAGAAGTCAGTGAGACTTGGCGGATGCAATCGGGTGGTATTGTAGGATCTGGATAACTAGTGAAGACAAGACTCTGAGAAGTCTGTTAGTAGCAGGAGTTTGGAGGGCTCAAGTACATTGGGTAGATTAGGCTTGGAGGGTCTTTTTGATATTTGTGTACTCCAACTTATTCACGAGTGAATCAATTTCAACTTGGAGGGTCGTAGAGAGGTTTTTCGCAAGTTCTTCGGTTTCCTCTTCGATAATTCGTCTTGGTATTATTTTGTGTTTGTATCTCTCTTCTCTTACTCTTTGTGCTTTACATTTATAGTTTAATGTTCATGTTTATGCACTAGAGTAGTTTCGGTTTATTGCGCTTCATTTACTCTTATTCCGCACTTAAGTTAAAGTAAAAGCAATTAAGCATTAATTTAAAATTGGGGGTCTAAACAAGTATTAGTGTTTTCACACTAATTGCTTTCAGAATTAAATATAGTATATAAAAATATAATATTATTCTATTACATAGCATGATTTGGATAATTTGGTATTTATTCTATACACATCATGATTTTTTATAGTGCTCAATTTAGATTTTTAATATAATTTCAGCTTTTGCAATTTTACTTTAAATGTTATTATTATTTTATAACAATGCATATATAGAAATTTAATTCTTAAATTTTACTAATAATTGTTTATTTGATAATATGTTTTGGGTGGATGAAATTACAATTTCTGCAAAAAAAATAACCTTAATAGATTATCAACAACAAATTATTTTTTCTAATTGGTCTAATTAATCATTGTTAAGTTTATTAATTTTTTTAGTTACATTTTTTGGTGTTTTGAATTGTAGGTAGAACAAATAAAGTTTGAGAAAGTTTGTTTAAAACTAGAAGAATAATTTCCAAATTTTATATTCTTTTTAATGATTCACAAAATGTTATATATAACTTTTATTAAAAATGAATATTTTTGTTAACTTGCCTTTTGAATTTCTAAAAAAAATTTATTATTTTCATTTTGGTATGACAAAATTTATATTTATGATTTATGATTGTTCTTATTTACATTTATAATTGTTCTTATAATAAATAAAAATATGATTATGAAATACATTATTCTTTATTAAATTAGTTTAAATTGTAAAAAAAAAAAAATAAAACCACCATAAAAATGATTATCATGCACAATACGCGGGTTCACAGTTAGTATGTATAATATTTGCCACTCTTTTGTATGCATATATAAGTAAATTTGCATTCTACTTAACCATGTAAAAGAACAATTTAATTTCTTTTTAGATATGGCCTCTATAGTCTGCACACAGATTAAAGATGGCAAAATTAGAAGCAACTAGTAAGTTACCCATGCACTGCACATACAAAGTTATACTGTTTTATGTAAGATAGTTTTAGAGAATTTTGTATATGTATTATAGCATAATTGTTATAAAACTTTATTAGTAATAAGTTCATCATAGAAAGTAACAATTATAAATTGCACACACATATCTATTATAGTTATTTAATTGAATTAATGAGGAAAAAAAAAAAAAACTTTGGACGATTATTATAGAATAAAAATTGATATAAAATGTGTCTTTCTCTTTCACTTTAATTCTAAAACAAAATATACATCCCAAACACCCACAGTCAATCACATCATTTACAAAACCCACAAATCCACAACATTTGTCCTTAACATCAAAATTGTAATTGTCATTGTCACTCAATATAAAATGCAAGTTGGCTTCTTTAGTTATTGCCAATTCATACGGATTAGGATTAGATGAAATAACAATATTAGAACCAGGTAGGTGTTGTCGAAAGATTTAAAGTAAATGACATCATTTTTTGTTTGTGTATTTGACATGAGATGGTATAAAGGGCTATAGGTAGGTATCTATAAAGGGGTAGAAGTGCAAGAGGTGGAAATGGTGAATTAAAATATAAAGAGTTTTGTGTGTTTGTGTGAAAGATGAAAAGTCTGAAAACATTAAACCAAATGAAATAAAGAATATTTATTTTTTAATTAGAAATGTCTTGAAACATTAAACCAAATGAAACAAAAAGTCAATATTCAATTTGTTCATATCTCTGATGTGGCACATGAGAATATATTAATTCTCTTTGCATAAAATGCCTCACTTGGCAGAACCTCATGCTTTTCCAGATGAGGTCTCTGCTTTTATAATGTATTGATACATTAAACCAATTAAAATAAAAAGTCAATATTCAATTTGTTCATATCTTTTTTTTTTTTTTTTGAGAAACAATTTGTTCATATCTCTGATGTGGCATATGAGAATATTTTAATTCTCTTTGCATATAATGTGCCACTTGGCAGATCCTCCTAATTTCTCAGGTGAGGTCACTGTTTTTATATATAATATATATAATAGGTCTTTCTTCCTTCGTGGTAGCACCGCCTTAATTGCAAGAAAAATGCTTCTGCTTATATATATATATATATGTATATGTGTGTGTGTGTGTGTGTGTGTAAGGACTGAACTTGGGTTGGACTCAACATAGGGTCGGAGTTTAGCCCAAGAAACCCAAACAATAAATTTGTAGAGCGTGGATGAAAGAACTAGACCTAATCCAGAAGTAACACGATGGAGCTTGCTAATTGAAAGCTATTAAACACAAGTAAGATAGAAGGAACCATCCTTGGAATGGCATGAGGAGCTTGCATAATGTCATATTGATGAACAAAGTTACAAAAGTTTATTCTCCTCTCCTTTTCAATTACTTGATTCTCCTCTTTTTAGTATATCTTTCCATGCTATATATTATAATTTTGGTATCATTCTTACCATACACGTGTAGTTTAGATTCTGGGAACTCTTTTCTGTTCCATCCAACACCTCCCAGATCTATCAACTAGTAGCTGTAAGACAACTTGACCACTGTTCAGGCATCACCTCCACATTAATTTGGCCAGAGAGTTAGTTGTGAGGCATTTAATGCGAAAGTAACAGCTTTTTGAAGATATTTGTTGCCCTTCTCCTTTCTTACTCCTTGTTCAGCGTCTAAATCTTAGGTATGATGTAACTTTGAAGAAAGTCTATGATGATACAGCGCTCTCACTGACCTCGGACCCTTGTTGCCGAGATGGCTTTTATTCTCGAACATTCGTTGGGCTTATCTCATATTATCTCTACTTTTCTCTTTATTCCTTTTCCATTTATAATTAGACCTAGATATCTTCTAATTAGCTAATGTCCTCGGATTGGGCCACAGGCCCAGTTAGTACTGGCCCCACAATTTATATATATATATATATATATATATATATATATATATATATATATATATTATTTGATATATTGATGATTACCCGAGTAATATATATATTTATAGAGTAATATACTACTAAATTTTAAAACTAGTAATTTTTGTTTTCTCTTATTCTTTTTCATCCTCTGTATCCGTGTCTTTCTCTTCGTCTAGTCTAGGAAATGGGTTGGTCTGAGTTTGGTTATGTCGAAGGTGCGGAGGAAGGACCACATCAGATCTTGGAAACACTTTATTTGTTTTGTGTACTTGGGTCGGGTTTTAGGCTTAGGATAAGGAGGTGATTTTGACTTGAGCCGGTTGATTATCTGGGATGAGGATGATGACACTGTTACAAATCATTCCTAATTGCTATCGGAAACTGATACTCCTATTTACTATTTCTCCTCCTCTTCGTATTAATAATAATATAGCTTAACATAAGTATAAAATAAAACCAGGCACCAACACCACTCCTCATACTTTCCTTTGCTCATTCATTGCTTTGCTTGTCTCTTCGTTGCTGTGCCTTCTCCTCTATGCTACAGACATGGGTATGTTTTCTGTTTTCTTCTTCTTTTTAGTTTTTCTGCTTCAAATCATTCAGGTAGTGCGGAGTTGTTTTTGTTTATATAACCTATAAAAGTCTTGGTTTTTATGATTCTTAATAATTTCATGTTTTTTTACTAATGTTCTTCTTCCACAAAAATATGGTTTTTAATCTAGACCAACTACTTAAGTCGTGTAAAGGAGTTTGATTGTTGTAATAGTCCAGATTATAATTCGGACAGTTGGCAAACACACACTCAGAAGAGAAAGAAAGATTATAACATTGTTTTATTTTCACTTTTCAGCTGGTTGGAGAAAAGATGGAGCAGGCCCTTCTGGAGTTAAGAATTTTGAAAACAACAATGACCATTGGATGGGCTTCACAGAGTACTATAATGCTCATCACTATAATCCTCAGGTCAGTGTTTTAATTTTTATTTTCAGAATCTAATCTTTAGGCATCCTATTATTAATAATAATAATAATAATAATAATAATAATAAAACAGTTATGAAGAAGGAGATTTTTAAGTAGACAATGTTTATTTATTTATAACTCCGTAATTTTATGGAGTAAAAGAGCTATCTACTTAATTCATTAGTTGAATGTTTTGTGTGCGGCTTTGTTATTTATTCTCTGAGGGAAACTTGGGAAGAAGTAGAGTCCTACCCTACATGCTGCCAAATTAGGATGAATTTTGAAGTTCTGAAACCTGTTTGTAATTGCTTTATGTTAGTCTACTTTAATTCATTGAATTCTTTAGTTCACCATTAAGGAATGTCCTTGAACAAACTAAATTCTCCACTATCTTGTTTCTGGTCTTTTCCCCCTCTCTGTTTGCTCTCTGTTTTGCTTTTCCAATATTCAAGCCTCATATTGCTTCCGTTTTAACTGAAAGTATTGAATATATCCCAATTCTTTGATGACATTGAGAATTTTTTTATTTTATTTTAATCAGTGACATTGAAAATCCTTTAAATAAGGATATTCATAACTAATATTCCTTCTGTTTAAGTTAAAATTAAATATGTCTGATTTTTGTGGGATTAAAATTGTAGTCTTGAGACAACAGTTCTCACTTTCAACTAATTTATATTTCATGTCATATACCATTCGACATATTTTGTGCCTCTGTTATTGACAAAACTATATTTCTATAAAATACATTAAAACATGATGAATATATCTAAGTGCAATACAATAATAGTGTCACGGAAAATATTACGTAATGAGTGTCACATATAGAATCATAGCTATCAAATTTCTTATTGTGACACATGGTTAACATCTAGTGATTATCATGTTTAGACTAATCTAAGAACATCTTTAGAGAGTTAGTGCCTCTCCATAACTATGCTAAAAGGGGGATAACTAGCAATTTTGAATTAGTGACACATCTGACAACGAATGCTTCATAGGCCTCTTCAATACAATTTTGGTGTGCATACACATAGAGAGAGAGACACAGAGGACACTTGAGGAATCTAATTGTAGTTATACATGTAAAAAGATTCACGTTTATAGTTACAGATATCTTCTTTCTTTACTAAAATTTGGTGTGTGCATACACACACACCTGGACACAGAAAATCCAAAGTCATAGTGAAGCAATTAAAACATGAATGCCCATAGGGTCAAACATGCACAAAATGTTTATATGACGATTTAAGCTCATTTTACATTTTACTTGCAGGTTTTTTTGACTCCCATGCCAACACCTCAAGAATTTACACCTTGTGAATTTATACAGTCTAAAATGCGGCATCCATTGCCAGGAAGCATGGTGCATAATGAGAATTACTTCGGTGGAAGATTGATTTCTGTTGAAATCACATGGTATGGTGGTGGCAATGTAGTATCTGTGGTGGGATCGTGGAACAACTGGCAGACTAAGTAACATAACTTTTCATTTTCCAAGTTTCAACTTAATTCATTTTTCTCCTTTAACTTTCATAATTTGATATTGATGAACTCCCCCCTTTCTTTCTTTCTTCAACAGGGAGGACTTGCAGAATATAGGAAAAATTGCTTCTGTTACTATGATGCTTCCATTAGGAATCCACTACTTTTGCTTCATTGTTGATGGAGAGTTGAAATGTGCTCTCAACTTGCAACGGGTCAATAATAGCGGAGGAGATCACTATAATATGTTATACTTGCAGGTAACTTTGTGGTTTTCGTTTGGTTTAATGCTACTCATTTATATATTATTATTACAATGTCATTAATAATAGATTACTTTGTGGTAGAACACAAACTCTCTCTCTCTCTCTCTCTCTCTCTCGTGTTAAATTATTAACATTTTGCATTTGTTTATATATGTGCACATGACAGGAGGATGCCCTACAATTAGCAGTACCTGCAAATGCAAATGGTGGTCCAGATTTGTCCGAGTTTGAATGTCCTCCTTCTCCACCATCAAGTTATAACAATCAACTATTTTCTTTTGACGAACTTGAGATTGAACCACCAAACCCACCCCAACAATTAGAAGAAGCACTTGTGGATATGCCGCCAGTGCCTAATCATACACAACTAAATCATCTATACTGTAGCAAAACAAATGATGCTGATCAGTCTGTGATGGTCAACTCAACTGAAAGATTTGGTGCTAGATATGTTACACGAGCAGTATACAAGGCAGCTTCTAAAACCAAATCATGGTCAAAGAAATTTTTTTTTATTGACTAGATTTTTGAAGTTAAAAAGAACATTAATAATGACTTTGTTTACTGTTCATTGATTTGTGGGATCGATGTTTTGCCATACATTAGCGTGATCGATGTTTATTTTTGGGCTTAATCATGTGATTTTTATAGTTTCTACTTTCATTTCTGAATCTATCTTTATTTTCCAAAATTCAAATTACATTTTTTGGTTCTAAATAGCAAAGCAAAATTAGTTTAAAAAAGAGGCTGCAGTTGCCTACATTGAGAGTCAAAAAATTAGTTTTCTCTAAATTCCTCCCTTGTGTAATGACCGGTTTCCTATGCAAAATATGAGGTTAGATTCAAAATTATGGTGCCTTTTTTTTTTCCTCTAATACAGACATGTTAAATGGTATTATTGAGAACTCAAATAAAATAAAATAAAATGGTTTGGTGTGACCGGACAAGGAGGGCCAGAAAGTTGAATTGGGCCTACAGAGTTATGGGCTAGGCCCATAGAGAGAGAGAGAGAGAGAGCACGAAAGGAAGAGATATTTGGGGGAAGCTTTCACTAGCGGGCGTTCGGTTTGGTCGCAGAAAGAGAGAGAGAGAGAGGATGGGAAGTGAATTGGTATGGAGATGGTGTGTTGCTGGTAATGGTTTGATGAGATGCTTTTATAATAATAGTAATAATACTGCCATTGCCAAGGCCTCCTCTTTGTATTTATCATCACCCAAACCCAAACCCAAATTTTCAATTCTAACGCCAGTGCCACCACTGGCACTAGTAAGAATAACAAGAAGCAGCTTCAGCTTGAATTTGGGTCAAGGATATAGCAGCAGCAGTAGTAGTAGTGGTAGTAATGAGAATAATAATAATAATAATAATAATGAGAAGAAGAAGAAGGGTGGTAGAGAATACCTGGAAATGACAGAGCAAGAACTGATGAGAGAGTGCGAGATGGACACATTCAAGGCATCGGGTCCAGGTGGTCAACACCGCAACAAGCGGGAGTCAGCGGTGAGGGTGAAGCACATACCTACTGGTCTTATAGCCCAGGCTGTTGAGGATCGATCTCAGCATATGAACCGCGCTTCTGCTTTAGCTCGCCTCCGCACTCTCTTAGCCCTTCATGTCAGAAACACTGTCGATATTCACACCTATTCACCGCCTCCTGAGCTCCTTACCATTCTTCCTCTCAAGTCCACTCTCAGATCTTCATCTTCTGGTCCCCAGATTGGACCCAATAACCCCAAGTTCCTTTTGGTTCGTTCGTATTTTTATTTTTTATTTCTATTATTTGTTACCCATTTCGAAACAAATTACAAAACAATCATCTTTTATCTTTTATCTTTATCTTTGTTACAAACAGGGAATGCAAGCTCTCCTGGATTTAATTTTGGCAGTGGATGGTTCTGTTTCGGAAGCAGCCAAATATGTTGGTTTAAGCACCGGTGCCCTCTCTCGCTTAATTCTATCTCATGATTCTCTTCGAATGGCTGTCAATCAACTCAGGGCTTCCAAGGTAACCAACCACCTTCTTCTACTACTACTACTTCCAAACAAAACAAATAGGATATCTTCAATTTCACCCTTATTATATTCTTCCTTTCACACAACTGCAAAATTTAATATACTCTTGTCTTAGTTACGTATTGGCAAAGACTGCTCACTAATATTTTTCATGTATCTTTGGCATTGGCAAAATGATATCAGAAAATGAGTTGGAAGGTTAATCCTCATGCTCTAAACCATATGCATGCTTTAGATGTCTGTTGTGATGCACGCTCATCTAATTGCCTGAAGCCCGTAAAGTTGAAATCGCCTACTTGTACAAATGCATTTTTCACATCAACTTTCTATAATAGCCTATATCATTTATGTTTACAATTTTGATCAGGAAACAAAGATATGTAATTAGTTTCTTAAGGAAACTTAAAATTTAAGATTCTGTCAATGCAACCAAGTCCTTTTCCAGGAACTATGCTTTTGATAATTGTTATCAACTGTAAATAAATGATGTGAGGACATGGTATAAATAGATGAGTCCCTTGGAATTGGAGGGCCATGTCCATAATTTATTACCTCCTTTTCTTTTTGTCTTACAATAACTGGGGGAGGGGGATTTGAAGGTAGGTTCTCCTAATTTGGGAGACTTGGGCAATGCCATTGAACTACAAGATGCTTGGCTTATTACCTCCTTTTTTCACTGGTTTTCCTAGAAGCATAAGAAGGGGTATACATGATAAACTAAACAAGTACTGGAACCTAAAAATGAGACATGCCTTTACTGATACTCTCCAAAGATAACTTTATTTTTCCAAAGAAAGAAGAATTAAGGTGCAAACAAGTGCTCAGGACTAAAAAAGACAAAACCAAGATGACCAAAGCACACTACCCACAATACTTTTTTTTTTGGATAACACCCACAATACTAACCTCAGAAACAGAAGGATAAAACCCTGGACTCCTCTCTGGAAGGATGAAGGTGATCCTTTAGTAAAAAACTCCTGCCCATGGTCAATAGTCAACAGTCAACTTCAGGCCAGACTTGTTGTGGAGCCTTCTGAGAAAATATGACCGGATAAAATTTCTGTTCAGTTAGCTAGTTAAATGTCTAAAAACAAGATTGTCCAATTGATTTGGCAATCAAATAAAGTCGGCAAAGCCTTAAGCTGTGATAATGTTACTTGGACTGCATTTAACTTTAGCTTTGGTGTATGGATCTAGGTATGAGGTTGTAGGTTGTTCACACACACACACACACACACTTCTTTGGACATCTGATGTTGGTATATATATATTTGCATTGCAGATGTTGATTTTGTATTGTTCTGTTTTCTCTTCTCCTCTTGTATTCCAGTGTATACTCCTTGTGTACTAGGGTGGTGCCTTTTTTTGTGCTTTTAATTGAATTATAATTATCTATCAAAAAAATAAAATGTTCTGAGGTTTGTGCCAAACATTTTCTGATTACTAGTATACATCTGGAATCTTCAGGTTTAGCTGATTATTTTTTTCTTCTCATGACAATGAATGTAGTGTGCTGTTTCTCTTTGCCTCATCCAATGTTGCACCAAATATACTGCTGTATTAGTTCTCTTCTAGTTTCCTGATCAAATGTGGTGTGTAGGGTTTGAAGCCTCTCAAGTAGGAGTTTGTGGATGCTAATTGCATTGTTAGGTATAATTCTTCAATTCTATTCCTCTCAGACCAATACAATCACTCTGCAAAACTGGTCTTGTTGCTAAAATTCCATAGCACCATTTACTGTTTCCATATAATGAGGCTGGAGTCCATTATATTGAAGACAAGAAAGGATGCCTTTTGATTTCAAAAGAAAAAAAGAAGAAAAAATTTTGAAACTTGGAAGTTTTAAGTATTGCGTCTGATTACCATTGCATTATGTGCGTGTGCATGTGTGTGTGTGTGTCTTCCTTCTAATGCAGTATGATTTTAGAGATGCTGCAGGACTCAGAAAAGAGGTTGCCATGGTATCATTTTATCATTTATGGTGTGGTTCCAAATTTGTAAAACTAATAGACAGCAGCCAGAACTACCCAAAAGAGGGGGGGAAAACCAATGTGACCAAATCCTTTCCAGTCTGACAATCTACATGGCACATTGAGACTAAAAGGTTGGATGTAGCTAGGCATCATTCAGATTTAGTTAACTGTATCAAGTTCTAAGGAAGGTTATTTTCACTCGTGTTGGTTTTTGGATGGTGCTATTTGCACACCTCCAATCTTCTTTGTTAGTGTTGCATCTAGTAATCATCAGTTCTGTTAACTTTAATTTAAAAATTAATGGTACAGAGAGATGAATGTAATATTTTTCCTGATGTTGTGGATTTTACTTGTAGCAATATAAAGAGTTAAAAGACGAGTAACTTATCATGCACTTGGAGAACCGAAAACGTTCACTTGTAAATGTGGTATGTTATGCAATTGTAACCGATTAGTTCTATTCTAGTGTAACTATGGATTTTTTCATTCTAATCTAAATGTGGCTTATATTAGATCTGTGATTCAGGTAGAATTTTTCCCCCCGAACTGAGCTTTAGCTTTAGCTGCATCCTCCCTCCCCTTCTCTTTCTGGTTCTTAGCCTGTTAGTCATTTGGTGAAGCAAATTCATTTTCATGTATTCATAGTTGTCAAATCACGAAATGGACTACGAATCAATTTTCTATTTGTGCATATTATCTAGATTATACGATATATGATTATGAACACTATAAAATCAATATGTCTAATTTTTTTGGCTTTTACCCTGGACTACTGCGCAACACATGACTTTGGGGGTGGGGTACGTGAATGGTGGTTTATTTAGTAGCCAATAGGAACACCTCACATGTTGCTTAGCTATTCAATGGTATTTTTGAGGATCAAAAAAGAACCTCATAAATTTTATGGACTAAATTAAAATTTGTATCCAAATTTTAGAGATTAAACCTTTTTTTTTTAATAACAAAAAGGTCACATACATCTATTACATAATTCATGAGCATCCTTAATCCATACACAAGATATTAACTTTTTTTTTTCTTTTGATTTGATAGATACTAACAATCATGTTTCTAATTAAGAATGTCCATGATAAAGAATCTTTAATTGGCCTGCTGTCCGAATTTGGTCCATCTAGCATTGTATTGGTATTTTCATTTATTAATTATTATCTGAAACAAGAAAAAGAGGATAAATAAATAAATATATAAAAAGGCTATCACAAGTTGGCAACCCTTCCCCCCCAAAAAAAAGGCTATGGAATCTATAGCAAGGAAAGTTTATTTTAATAATTTTGTTTTCTCTTGCACATTCGTCCTCAGACCTGCTTGTCTACAATCTATACCAGATTTTAAAAATAAAAATCAAACTTAAAAAATGCTTAATAAAATCATTTGACTCTAATATAGGGTTCTAGAGAGGATTAGATTTGTTTTTGTTCTGTTTTTTTTTTTTTTTTTTTTTTTTTTCTTAATAGAGGATTAGATTTAGGTAGTTAGTATTCCATCTCTTGTACTTAGCTGCTTTAAAATTAATACTTACGTATGCTTTAATGGGTTGCACAGCAACTTGGCATTTGAAGGAATTGTCCAACTAGAGCAAGAGAATATCAACTACAATGTATAATCATCTCCCCAAAACAGAAGCTGACAGGTCTCAGGAAGCATCGAGATTACTTTTTGATACATACATCGTAGTTGGCCCAATGGTATGATTATTTATTCTTGCCAAGCAAAACCGTGTGTGTGTGTGTCTATATATATATATATATATATATATATATATATATGATATACTGCTGCTAGCAAATATATTCTTTCTTGAATGAAATTTTTTTTCCCTGGTTTTGTTTTATGCTACATGAGTCAGCTTCTCTACATCAGTCAGTGAAGTAATAAATTCCCATGATCTAATATGACATCTTTTCCTAATCTGTTTGTACTTTTGTATGGGACATAATAGTGGTTTTTTGTTGTTGTTAATGACGACTCTAAGTATTAGTCATAGCACAAACATTTTGGATAACTGCTAGTATAGAATATGACAAATTAAAGGCCCTTTTTATTTCTATTTACCACTTTCTTCCCTAGTTGAGTAGGGGTTTCAACCTCCCCTACAAGAGGAAAGAAAAAGTTGCATGATTATGAAAGAACCTGTGGATGAGAAGAAAGAAAAACTTTCCAAGGTCAAAAACGTTGTTTATGTTGTGATGTTGCGAATGGGCAGAGAGTTTGATGCAGAAGAATCCTATTCCTAAAGAATGAGGTTCTTTTTAACCCCACCACAATTAGCTTTTCCCTCGTTGACTCTTTAATTTGTTTGTTTATTCATATCCAAGAAAGTTTAGAAATAAAGCCTTCTAAGGCACTCTTTGTTATTCCCTCTTTCTTTTAGTCCCCCCACACCCACCCTAACTTTTTGTGTTTAATTTTTCATATGCATTACCATCAAGTCAAGTCACCCTTTAAGAAGTGGAAATGTTGGATGAAAACAATTAGATGAGTATAAAGAGAATCCAAGGCTTTTAGTGGTGTGGCCAGTGACCAAATTAAAGTTCCTTTTCTTCTTTCTTTTGTACATTTGAAAAAAAAATAATAATAATAATAAATAGTCTCATTTCTCAATCAATTCTTATTTAGCTTAATGTTGGGGCTGCCATTTTCCCTCATTTCAGTATGGAAGGACTTATTGGCTTTATATGTTTCTTTGCGTCATCGTACAAAATGCTGCAGTCCATGTTATTAAACTTTTGTACAATTAACTTTTTTTTTTTTTTTTTGGAGGGCAAAAATAAATTGTGCAATGAGTGGGCCCTTTTAAGAGATCCGTTAGATCCAAAGCCAATCTTAATAATATCAATGACTCTGCCAGAGTTTGCACAAATTAATACCCCATGAATGGCATGAAATTGATGTTTTAATCCAACCTTTGTGTAAGTACATTTTACCTTGGTTCGAAATTGAAGTAATGCTTGCCAAAGATCATAAAAGGACAATATATTTGATGTTGCAGAAGATTGAAGAAAGTACATATAATGCTCTCTTTGATAAAACATAAAATAAATGGTTAGTTTCTTATAGTAAATCTCAAATTTACAAGAGGTTTTTAAAATTCATGAGAGGTTTCTTGAATTCACAAATTTAGAGGCCTATTTAAGGGCATGGTAGAACTTGACATAAAAAAAAATCCTAATTAATACCTAACCATATTCCATCTCTCCCTTTCTGTGAGATCAAAATGAATCTCCTATCTGCACCTGATTGAATGTTTGCGTGTTGGTTCGTTTGTTACCCAAATCAACGCAGTTGGGTGATCAATTTAATCCAAAGTGTTTCTTTTAAATCACTCAACGGTATAATAAGTTCATTTCTACAGTCCCCGTTGACTTGAATGTGAATTACTCCTGTGTAACATAGAATAATGATAGTTGTTGGGCCAGCAGAGTTTGGAAAAAAATATATATATATTTATTTAGTAGGAACATTCTTTGAGCATATTGTCTCTTTTGTTTTATGGAGTATAGTCTGACTCGAGAGCACTCAGGTCATGTTTTAATTTAAAATACAAGATTTGATTCCTCATTCCTCTTCAATCTTCAATTTTCAATATCTCTCTCTCTCTCTCTCTCCACCTCCCCGTTTTATATATGTGTTCTCTTATTAGGCCAGCTTTGTTTCTACACACAAAAATTGCTCCCATTTCGAAACTAAAAAAAAACTCATCTTAACATAGAGAAATGCGGGTAGACATGCAAGAAAAGCTGAGGATAGCCCTTGGCTCAGTAAAGGATCATGCATCAATAGGCAAGGCCATGATATACAATTACAATCATCACGAAAATGGCTTCTCCAACATAGAGATTGCAGTCCTGCGTGCTACTGGGCATGATAATGGCCCCATCGATGACAAGCACATGCATGAGATCCTCTTCCTTGTGTCAAACTCTCCTGGATCCATTCCTTTTTTGGCTGAACGAATTTCTCGTCGTCTTGGCAAAACCAAGGACCGTCTGGTGGCCCTCAAGACACTTGTGCTCATTCATCGCCTCCTACGTGGAGGCAACCGCTGCTTTGAGCAACAGCTACGCGCTGCTCATGTATCTGGCCATCTCCAAATCATGACTACCCGTTGGTTTTCCAAAAGTAGTAATAATTCTGACCCTTCACTTTGTTTTCTACACAAATATTCAGCCTATCTGGGAGAGAGGATGGGGTGGCTTATTAACCAAGCTGGCAGACTTGAACCAGCTGTTATGTCCACTCATCAAGGCTTGGAGTTTCGATGCTATGAAGATAAGTCCATTGACATGGTATTTCGTAAATTGCCTAAATGTCAACTACTGATAGATAGAGTTTTAGATTGTTCTCCATTTGATATTTTGCCTTCAGATAACTTGGCTCAAGCAGCTATGAGTAACATCTTGAAAGAGAGCTTTCAAGTTTACCTCACATTTTGTGAAGGCATCGCAGCTCTTGTTAATATGTTCTTTGATTTAACAAGGCCTGCCAGAGCTTTGGCCTGTGACATACTCAGGAGAGCTTCTCATCAAAGTCAAGAGCTTTATCATTTGTATGAGAATTGCAAAAGGATTATTGAAAATAAGAACTTGGAATACCCTTCGGTTCAAATCATCACCATGGACCATGTTATGGCATTGGAACAATGCTTGGACTGTCCACAAATTAATCAACCACCAGCACCAGCTTCCTGTGGCTCTGTATTGAGCAAGACTTGTTCAAGTACACCTCCTCCTATCTTGGACTGTCTATCAAAATCAACCAAGCCCAGGGTACTGCCAACAACAGCAAAAGAAGGCAAAAAGAATATTGAGAACAAAAGTGATGTTAGTTTGTCATCAACTCTTTTCTCATGTGCACTGGAGACCAAAATAAGCAAAGTTTGGGTTGTGTTTGAAGAAGATGATCTCCACCAACCACAAGTCCCAGTGCCAGTACCAGTACCAGTACCAGTACCAGTAGACAGCTGGCTCTTCAATGGTAAGCTCTGTGATTTTGCTAAGCAGCATAAACTGGGGGATCTTGTGACTAATAAAGATAATGAACAAAGTAGGCCTTGTGGTTTTCAAAACCCATTTACAACATGTATAGATACAAGCATGGTGCCCAAGGAATGAGCTCCGATCAAGAAGTTATACTGTTTATAATAGGAAAGAGTGACCTTTACTGGTTTTGTACTTTCAACTCAATTTTTCATTTTTATTACATCTTAATGTGAGTGAGTTCATGTTGCTTGCTTCTTGTTTCAAGGAAATAATTTAATTTGAGGGTGCATGCTTTAATTTAGCAAAGCAATAGTGTGATCTCAAATTGAATTGGCCCCAAAGGAAGCATAAAGAGGAAGACAAAATTAGAACAACATATATAATAATAAAAGCCAAAGAAATAAAATTATAAAGAATATTTTTAGAACTAGTAATATGGTAATACAAAGTTTTAGGGAAAATTGAAATTAGTCAGCCATCGGAGATTATTACTAAATTCACAGTTACGCTAAACGTGTGAACACCAGTCTTTATGGCCCAATGGTACTTCATTATGAAAGGAAAAGTTTCTGATTCAACACATGGGAAGGGAGGGAATTGAGGATGAGAAGTTTCCACTCGTTTTGAGAAAATTGAAAAGAGAAAATAAAAAAAGGAAATATATATAGAAACTCAAATATTTTAGAGAACAGCTATGATAAAGTCATCTCATTTGAATCAAATATTGGAATAACGCTTTTAAGATCTGATGCTCGGTTCATTGGGCTATTCATTCCTTTTCAATGACTTGGAAGATTGATGTAACTTGTTCAAAAGGAATCACCTCTTTAATTAATGTTGAGTAAGAACTAAGAATAGATGTCACCTTCAAAACTCAATTTGTGTGGTGGGCATGGGTTATAAATCAGGTATGATGCAGTTCTAGTTTTCTCCAGCATCAGAGGCAAATCCACGGTATACTTATTTTCTTGATCCAGTTGGCAATTGAATTTGTCAATGTATGTGTTTGTTCACTTGTGTACATATTAATGGTATCTAGTTAGACCTTAAAGATGGGTGTGGATCAATTACATATGCATGCTATATGTCATAAAGCAAACGTGACTGTTTTCACTGTATATGCATATGACGCAATGCATGTGGATGTGGTGTATACTGTATAGCATTAGCACCACTGCATTACTAATTATTAACCTCCTGTCCTGTAGTTAATATGGCACAGACAATATATTTGTGCTCATGGAGAGAAGAGATCCAACACCTACAGAGTCTAGTAGAATAGTTAAGTTCCATCATTTTCTTTTTCCTTTTTCTTGTTTTATCTTTGTTATGTACGAAAAGAAGCTAAAACCTACTCTTGACTTTCCTCCCATCACCCCAAAGTCCAGACAACTGAACAAAGAAGTCATAAAATGCAATCTCAGATAGTTAATGTGTTAGTGATTCCAGTGAAGCAAACAACATATATCATCAATATGATAGGCATCATTGATATAGAAAAAATCACCAAGAAATTATTGGATTTTCGAACTAGAGGTCACCATAATCATAGCGGGTATGACCAAGTCAGTCACTAAAAAGGAAAAGGAGGGTCCTAAGGCCCAAAAGCTTGACAGTATGCTAAGCGTGACAGTTGCATTTTCTGTTGCCCAAGGAATGAGGCCACAACGTCAACGTGCAATGCATCGCCTGTGTCTCTCATTATACACCTCTTTTTAAAACTCCTAGACTGAAATTTGACATAGATTGGTTAAGGAGGAATTGGTGGTCAAACTCAAATAATGCCCCAAATAAAAAGAGAAGGCAGAAATTAGGATTGGTAAGCGTGGACAGACACGGCCAATGTAACAAAACCTAAACCAATCTATTTCTTTCGGTGTAAAAATTAACTCAAACCATATTACATATATATATATATATAACAAATGATAGATTGATCTAGATTGTATATATGATTCCCTTTATGAGATGTCATGGTCATGGTTATGCGGCCTTCATCTCATTGTTGTAACTATGCTAAATATTAAAATATACCTTTGAAAAAGAAAAATATTTTTATGAATCAAAAGACTTTCTTTTCAAACACATGTCTAGAAAATGTATTTCGAGGAATTTTCTTTTTATTATTTTCAATTCACTCAAGAGGACTAATGAGCTTCAGTACTCCAAAAAAGCTATGAGCGCTATGTATATTTCTCATGCAAAATTCTAAAAAAATGAAACGGAAAATAAAGAGCTCTCTTTTGTGAGTGATTGTGTATATAATGAGTTTTAACTTCTCTCCTACGAAGACAAGGACATAAAGATCTTGCCGTACTAAATATATTCTTGTGTGTTTTGAGAGCGCATTTGTTGTTTTATTTGTCTTTAATGTTATGTGGTTATGAATCTTTAGTTACTTACTGCACAACAAATTGGAATTTTATTGACTGCTTATCCTAGATGATCCAACTTCTGAAAAATCATAGTAATTAAAATTATTGGGGTCAAATATCTCATCCAATGACCAACTAGGTTCGGTTGCCAAGTGAGTTTCACCCGAGAAGGTAGCTCTAGTTTCTGTGGATCCAGCTTCAACTTCCATTGTCATTGCTGTCCTGATCTCATTGTCGGCAAGGAAATTGAAATAAGTTTCTGGCATTGGTAAGCTTGAATTTCTGCTATTGAAGCCTGTGTTGTTGTTGTTGTTGTCAATTGGAGAGTGAAGAGCGACTTGGATGCCAGAATTCAGAAACCGTTGGTGTGATGATGCATGGAGGCTTCCCATGTGGGTTGAAACATCACAGTTTGTGCACAGTGATGCTCTATCCTCCAAGCAGAACAAATAACCATTTCTCTCCTGCATGCATAATTCAAAATTCTATGCATGAGTCTGTTGAGCTACTCTGTATCTGGACAGGGCACTACAAGATGCCAGACAGAGAACTAAAGGAATATAAGCAATAATTGTAGTTTAACAGATTAGTCAAGAGTAAGACCATCCCATAAGAGAAATTCTTCCATGCTCTAGGAGTGATGCTACTTGCTCCCTCATAAAGTAGGTCCATAGTTTGCCCATTAATCATATGAAGGACTCCTAGATACTATTTAATGTCATGTTTTAGTCGTGTTAAACTTGTCCTGATGATGATCAGAAATTTAGAACACAATCTCAAATATGTTAAAATATGGGTGACACTACACAAATTAACCAAGTAGCAGCAGATCAACCGTTATTAAATGTTAAAGTAGCCAGACCGCTGCAGCATCAGTTTTATGAGCTATCCATATCTATTAAAGATGTGATCTAACCTTAGTTTTCAAGTTGTGGACTAAACAAAAGTTAACTGGCAGTAGATCCTTGGGGCATCAAAACTGTAGACATTCTTTAGCCTTAGATTTTCTGTGTATTGTGTGTATAGCTTGGTAATAGTATGGAAGCATGTACAAGTTAATATAATATCTTTGAAATTGAAATCTTCCTGAGGGCCGCAATATGCATACCTGGCACAAATTACATGGAGGGAGCTGCACGTTTGAAGAGGAGAAAGATGAGGATGATGATGGTTGTTTGAGGAGGACACGCTCATGCTTTTGTGACAGCTTGTTAGCTGCATGCACCTTCCCGTCGCATTCCCTGCACAGTACCGCCTCATCTGCACAACATAGCACCTCTGCCTCTACTTTCTCGCATACATCACATCGTATTTTCATCTTTTCTTCTTCTCCACCTTCCTGAGCTCTACAATGCAATTGATACTACAGAATATTTGAATGTTCTGTTATTATGATCAATTATATGGCTCTATTCTTCTTTAGCTTTTACCTGCAATAGATCTGAGGTATTTCTTGAATGCTTTTAAAGAACAAGCACATATCTCTCTCTAAAAGAGGTCATATCATTCTCTTGCAAGAATAAAATGAAGGGCATTAAGACAATAAAATGTCAGTAATAACCAACATATATGGAAAGAAATAGGCTATAAGATCAGATTATACAGATTCACAAGGATATTATCTTCTTTGAGAATTAATGGAGTGGACATGTTCGTATAAGCCAGCAGCCAGCATGCAACTAAAACAGAAATATTTTTTTCCTTTAGGCAATTTCTTTGCATTTAGTGTGGAGTGGATATCATAAGGAGGGAGCCAGTATATATATTGATGCCAGTAAGGAAGCAAGGTCTCAATTATTGCACTTTGTGTCTCTAAGGCTAGAAAACTCCAAAACTAATCCCTTCTTATCTCTTTTTTATGGTTGAATTCTTAATACCAGCCTAATTAATGTTGATAGATAAAAAATTTTCTTTTTTTGGATGAGTGAGTTTGGTCCAAGGGGAAAGGGGATTGAAAAAAAATAAAACCAGTACCCTTTGTTCCATGAGGCATGATTCCAAACTGATTATTCTACTCTTGAGGCATCCTCTTCCTACATATACTTACATTTCACCTAAATCAATTGAATTACAACGTAAACACAGAGAAATCCAAATAAAAATCCTATGTTTCAACCTGAGTGTTTCACTTGATGCGTCACTAACTGCAGTATGCCCTGCGCTCAACTTCTTTTTTTCCAATTTAAAATTTAGTTATGTATACAAAAAAGAAAAAAACGTGTGACAAGTTGCAATTGGTAAAACACTCAAAGTGAGATTTTTATTCAAGAAATCCCATATGACTTGCTATGCAAGCATGTTGACATCTACACTATGGTACAGTTCAGGAAGGATGTTCTGTCAGTGAGAAGGTTTTCTACGCAACATGCCAAGAACACAAGAAAAAAGCATACGTTCCCAAGGGTTTAATGACAGCAGAAAGATCGAGGCTGACCAATTTCTATTGCAGAACTCCCAGTTATTTAGTAGTTTCACTTTTCATTCCTAAAATCTTATAAAGTGGTTTTTTTAGTTTGATCACATTCTGCTAGCTCGAGGTTATCTCACTTCTTTTCTCTTTCTGATCAGCAACTAGGATAATCTCACTGAACAAAGTTCATTGTATTTGTGTAGTCTCCTTCCCATGAGTCCTGCACTAATTATGGCAAGCTGCATGTATCACTAGCTAGGATAGACTGCCATTGCCCATATGGTGAATCAGCTAGAAGGGGGACCACACAAATAGGGTACAGTTGGCTCAGTTTTGGCTGTGGTGGTCAAACCCACATCAACCCATCTTCTCTTGCATGGTTTGCTTGCTTGTTGGTCCATTTTGTCAGTGAAATTGACATGGGATGGTAGACTCAAGACTGCAACTTGATCACAATCAAATCTTCCTCATCCCCTTGCGGCCATGCCTTCTTTTTAGTGTTTATCTTCAATGCGACCACCAGCAGATAGTGCAAACTTTTCATTGAACAGAGGAACCGCTAGAGATGTAGAGGGGATAGTGCAGACTTTTCTTGCACAAAGGAACCATTAGAAATCAGACTACAAGAAGTTCGGAAAGTAGAATGACTTGACTAGTAAAGATCATCAAGACTAATGATAAAATCACGTAAAATTTGGTGAGCTAAAGGGAATTAGATGAGAATCAACTCTACTTTTTGAGCATATTCTTTTATTTAGACATCTGTTAGTTAAATTATATATATATATATATAAATTTGTGTTATAATTTTCAATTTGAAAGTCAAAATAAGGTCTCATATGCATGTTTCCAAAAGTCAATAGGATTTAATTATGTAATTTACTCCGTTTTTTCTTTTTGGTGATTTTTTCTATTTTTTAACCTAATTTTGTGCTTGACCCGAATTAGAGTAACCAAAGATTTCATTAGGGTCTTTTATAGGTGTTAAGCTTTTTAGTCTTGGATGACAAAAATTCTCCAATCTAGCTTGACTTGTCCTCCTCTGCTTTGTCTTGCTTGTATTTTACTCGTCCCAAAAAAGTGATAGGGAAGGGATGTGTTTTCCTCACTTTGACTTGTCTCTCAAAATTATCCATATTTCATATCTACCTCATTAATGTTAAAGCCACCGCAATAGGAATAACAAAATACCTCCAGCCCACCTCAATTGTAACTTGTTCTAATACTATTTCACGCAAGTTTTTCCTACCCCCAACCCCGAATAGAGGACCATGCATGGATGGGGCACCTGATCCGCTCGGCCCTGCCCTGTTGCCATTCATACTTCCAATGTAGGGAGGAGATTGGCACAATGGAGGACACTTGACTCAGTTGATCTATTTGAACTCAGAGATGAAGCAATGACGATATTTTTAAAATAAAAAAGAAATAAAAGACCAATTAGGAAGAAGTTTGACATGGCATTCCTTTATTTAATGGTTGACGTGTCTAATGTCACATAAACTATCTTATCAATAAAAAAGAAACTTATAGTAAAATAGGTAACATCCCAACGAAAGCTCTTGTTTAATTATACCTTCACATTTAGGTAGCATGCCAATTGTGAATTATAGTTAACTCAACTGATAAAATCTCGTATCGTCGAATAAGATATTTGGAATTTGATCCTCACATACACAAAAAACCAATCGGTGTCTTTAATCTGATGATAAAGAGCTATCATTAGAAACAGATGTCATAAATTGAAACTCTTTCTAAACAAAAATAGCATGCCTATGTGAAAATAAATAATAAATATTGACTAAAAATATTTAGTGTTAGTTAAAAATTACACAAATCAACCATAAACTATGAGAATATTTATACTTTATATCTCAAACTTGCGAAAATTTATAATCGCTACCACAATCACAAGTTTTGTTATAATTAGGATGATGATTACAAGTTTTCATAGTTTATCATACAAAGTATAAATATCCTATCAGTTATGATGAATTTGTACAATTAATTAATTAATTTTATTTATTTATAAAAAGTTCGAATATTAATTACTCTCTTATTGTCGGACCAAAGATCTTAATTAAATTTTTATACTTCTAATTACTTTGCATTGGTTAAGAGTTTTGTAGTTTAATTGACTGTTTACTCTAAGATTTCATTTTACAATTCTAGAAAGATCGAAAAGGGGACCTCGTATATTAACACTTAAAATTAACGATACTTTAGTTTCTAAAATAAAATAAAATAATAACAGTACTTTTTCTTTGTTGGCCAAATAGTAATTAAACATCAAATGAGGTTTTTTTTGTTTTTTTTATTTTTTTCATGCAATACAACATACGGGTATACAACAAACAAGAAGTGATCAACTTTGATACCTTTCGTCAAAGCCCATTTTTTTTGAAGCCCAAGATAAGGCAAGTCCAAGTATAATTGTGCCCCCTTTTCTTTTTTTCTTTTTTTCTTTTAACACTTATATGGCCTAAGCCTGTATAAAAATTTTGGAGAATCTTGTGATTTGGAGACTTAGAATAGCTCAATAGGCATACAGCAAGGTTCCAAATTCATCACCACACAACATGTTGCAGAGGGAAAAAAGGCATTGATTAACTCACACTCACTAATATATATTTTTGATAATTGCTCACACTCACTAATATATATTATATAGTACACAGTCCATTTCATTTCTTAAAAAAAAAAAAAAGAGTATATTCTTAGAAAATGTGGATATAATGTGTAAAAAAATAGACATTGTGATTAGAAAATGAGTATGAAACAATATTAACATAAATGCACTTTTGGTCCCTATATATTTTCACATTATTTTTATTTTGGTCCTTACTTTTTTTATTTTACTTTTTTTAGCCTCTAAATGAAAAAATGTTTCATTTTAGTCTCAACCGTTAGTCACTTAGTGTACTATTGGCACACTTCATATTGACATGGCAAATAAAATAATATTAAAAATTCCATATTAGCATTTAATTTAAAAAAAATTAATTTATCAATTTTAACAAAATAAAAAAAGAAAAAAACAGAATTAAAATTCAAAAAATACATAAATTTAGATTTTAGTTCATCTTCAACAAGAAGAACACAAACCCAGATTTAAATATAAGAACACACACCCAAATTTTCTAGCATTTTCTTGCCATTTCTTGTCAACCAAACACAATAACACACACAAACCCGGCAACTAACCTTTCTTGTCAACCAAACACAAAAATCTCAGCACAAACCCAGCAATCCAGCAATGTTAGCACTCTAGCAATCCCAAACTCCAACAATAATACAAACACAAACCTAGCAATCCATCTCCAGCAAACCCAAAAAACCCAAATGCAAACACAACAACCAAACACAAATCCAAATCCGACCAATTTGAGTCCCTCCCCCTTCAAATCTCTTCTCTCTATAACACAAATCTGATCCCACCCACCACTTGAACCAGCTGACCACCACAACTACCAAACACAAACCCCAAAAGTAGTATTTTTCTCTTACCCACAATTTTCTTCACTAGCTCCATCCAAACTCACCCATGGAATCCCAGAGACCAAAACTCAAGCCCCAAACAAAGACCAAAACTCAAGAATCTTAACTACACAAATTCACCTAAATACTCAAACAGATTTGTCCAAGCCCTTTTTTTCCACATAACTTGCACCTCGAGAAAGCAGTGAGAATGAGAGAGAGATCTTTGGCAGCATGTTGCAACTTTGGCGGCGAGCTATGCCTCGAGCAAGTAGTGGCGACGCTTCTTGTGATTGAATTTTCTGGGTTTGTGTTAATGTTAAGATCTAAATTCACGTGTATTTTGGGTTCTAATTATGTTTTTTTTTTAAATTTATTTTTCTTTAAAATTAATAAATCAATATGCCTCAAGCAAGTAGTGGCGACGCTTCTTGTGATTGAATTTTTTGGGTTTGTGTTAATGTTAAGATCTAAATTCACGTGTATTTTAGGTTCTAATTATTTTTTTTTTAAATTTATTTTTCTTTAAAATTAA
This sequence comes from Quercus agrifolia, assembly GCA_029955455.1. Lineage (NCBI taxonomy): Eukaryota > Viridiplantae > Streptophyta > Magnoliopsida > Fagales > Fagaceae > Quercus > Quercus agrifolia. The sequence goes on along the minus strand of JARQAD010000007.1, from coordinate 232,171 downwards.
TAAATCAATTTTTTAGAATTAAGGGTTTATGCAGATGCTGATTCGTTGATTTGTCTTTTTTTTTTAATTATTATTTTATGCTGATGTGGCTTATATTAAATAACAAATAATTTTTTATTATTTTAATTATCGTGTCAGTATTTAGTGTGTCAATATTATACTCTATTTGTCATATAGGATATTTTCGTTAAATGAGTAACGGTAAAGGTTAAAATAAAATCATTTTTTCATTTAAGAACTAAAAGCAATAAAATAAAAAAGTAAATACCAAAATAAAAATAGAACAGGACTACGAAGCGTCTGGAATCTGTTGGAAAGATGTAGCACTTCCGTGAGAGCTCAGACTAATTTCCACACATAATAAAATCAAAGCTGGAACCTTCCCGACCTTTCTACTCTCTTCACTTCTCCAAACTTCTCCAATCCTCTCCTCACATAGGATTTCCAATAACAACGTAGACCCCGCCACGTATATTGCTTTGTCCCTTCCCTTCCCCATATAAATAGCCATTGGCATCCCCTCCTCTCCATTTGTAGGACACATCTGCCACGCCCATAATACATATCATTATCATCATCAGCCTTCTTCAACTTACTAAAATCTCCATAACTAATCCTTCCAAAGAGAGCAATATATACGTGACATATAAACAAAAACACTATATATCCAATCTACTAGTCTAGTATATAAGAGCTGAAAATGAGAGCTCAAGTGCAACAACTTGTCCTCCCTATATTTCTTGTACTCTGTTTTGTTGGGTTCTCCAATGGATCTTTGCTTCCATTCATAGATCGTCCAGGGAGTTTGTTGGGTGATATCTGGGCAGACCCTTTCCGAGTGTTGGAACAAATTCCATATGGGCTGGAGAAAGATGACATTGACAATGTCATGGCACTCTCCAAGGTAGACTGGAAAGAGACACCAGAAGGTCACGTTATCAAGATGGATGTGCCTGGGTTGAGTAAGGATGAGCTGAAGATCGAGGTGGAGGAGAATCGCGTGCTGAGAGTGAGCGGAGAGAGGAAGAGGGAAGAGGAGAAGAAAGGAGATCATTGGCACCGTGTGGAGAGATCTTATGGCAAGTTTTGGAGACAGTTCAAGTTGCCTGACAACGTGGATTTGGATTCCATCAAGGCCAAGTTGGAGAATGGGGTGCTCACCTTGGCGTTTGACAAGTTGTCCCCTGACAAGATTAAGGGTCCCAAGGTTGTTAGCATCGCAGCTGGAGAAGAACCCGAACCTGCCAAGCTCAAGAGTGAGGCCAAGCAGGAGCTTTAAACCTTTCAGCTTCTGAGTACTTCTGAGTTTTTAAGTGTGCCTACTGCCTATGTTTGTCCTTGTGACTTGTGAGTGAGTTAATAAATTTGGTTTCACTTCAACTTTGTTGTTTTGTTGTCACTGGTACGGCCTTTGTACGTCGATGGATAATGTAATCTCTTTTGGTTAATCTTGAAATTTCCTCACATTTCTCTGAGTCTATCCCTCAAAATCTTGGTATCACAACACTAGGGCGCTGAGCATATTTGTATAGCATCTTCCATGTAACAAGGGAATAAAAAAAACGAAATTAGCCTCTCCCCCATTACGTTTTATCCCTATAAATATACGAACTATCTATTAACACAACTCCACTTGCATCAACTCCAAGGAATGGAAAACCCGAATGAATCAATTTTCGTAATTGCTGGACATTGTTAATAATAAGTTTTTAGCGAGTTTGCTGGCTATGTCATGCTCTAACCTTTTTATACAATAAGGACATTATTTTTCCTGGCAATTGTACTTATGCAATATTAGTGACTTATTCTAATAGTTCTCAAATTCTACTCAATTGGCTAACATAGGGTGTTACCGAAACTTTCTGTTTTGATTTTGGATCATAGGATGCTGCTCGGTCAAGAATGGAGCATCCTTTCATGTCATGTGACGTGAAGCAAATGGCAGATGAACTAGCAAAGAGTGCTTCATGTCATGAACTAGCAAAGAGAGACGGGAGCATCAATTCAGTTTCGGAGAATATAATGAATGTCTAAATTTTGTTTACATAAAATATATGAGAAATTATGGTGTATTTATAAATGTGTATTTTTTCTTCTTATATGGATGATGGATTTCATTAATTAAATTTATGATAGGATTCATTATTTATGTGGGAGGAAGGTATACTATTAGTCACACTCAACGATCAGAAGATCAATTTTTCCAACAAGTATAATGCCCATTATGCTCAAATATCAGAACAATTCTGCAGGTGACCAAAAGTTATAAGGGCCACTATGGACAATCATCCTTGGTGCTATTCCATTTATCATGATTGAGTAGGGAATCTGATGATCCGGCCCTGCAATTTAGAAAGCAAATTATTTATTGTTTTTCAACATTAATTCTATCAGAATAATGCTTCAATAATAAGAAGCTGACTAAAGTGTTTAGTTCATGGACAAAAATAATTTCTCCTTGGAGATTTTACTCTCAGGGCCCTTTATATTAGCATGAATGGCAGAATCAAATTACTTCCACTCATTCCTCACTCTGATCTTTCTATCACTTCTTTTGGACTGATTTCTTAGGGCATCTAAGAGCGTGATTCTACTGCTTAGTTGAAGGGGTCCATATGACCTAACTCTATACTTCTAGCAACAAATGAAACGAACCTACTTATTTGAACATCTGATCCCATCAGAGCACCTTCCCTCTTCCTACAGAACAATAATATACATCAAGAAAAATTTACTGCAAATGATAGAAAGTCCTTCCCCAAGAAATGAATTATATGACCACATTCCACTACATCATATCCTAATTTAGACATATATGGAGAAATATCTTAGCGGCACTCGAAGTTTCTTCAAAACTTGTATTCCAAACTTTGAACCTTCAAATTTCATTCTTTCAAACTTTGAAGCCTTGAGATTTAGACTGGATATTGCAACTGACTCTTGATTGGCTCCATCAGGACTTCATATAAAATCTAACCCACAATGGAAAAGTGAATGTGGAATCTTGAGAGAGAGAGAGAGAGAGGAGTCAATTTATCTCTCTAATTTCTCAGTTTATTCCTTTGGTAAATATTTCTTACCTGTAAAGTGCATAAGAATGTGAAAACCGTAAATGGTGATCAGTGAGTTCTTAACATCCACAATCAAATGTTTTTATATGCCTAATATAGCATGAAAATATTTGATTTATCATAAGAATCATAAACATATGCTTCGGTAGCCCCTTTTGCATCTTAATGAATATAACTTTACTGAGAAAAATAAAAGTCACGGAATATATTATATTCATCAGATGCAGAGAGTAGGAGCAAATACAAGGACAAACATGTAATAAATAATAATATTAGGAAAAAGCATGCAGAAACCAAGCATGTAGATATGGAGGTGAGGCTGGGGAACTTACATCAATGGGAGGCATTGGCACATACAACTTAGAGCTGTGGTGGAACTCTTCAGTGCAGCCATGGATATTACTTGTTCGCCATATACTGAAACCTATTTTCCTTATATTCTCTCCAAAATGTCAAAAATGCACTCAACTCCAATGAAACCAAATTCAACTTGCATCTTTCAACCCCCGATTTTTCAGCCTATTTTGGAAGGGAGAACAAATAAGATATGAACAGCAAGATTAGCTTGTTGGAAAGAACCTGAAGCTAGGCCAGGTTTGCTAGAACTAAAGACTCAAGTGACAACAAAAAGGAATCCAACAACACTGAAGCTCAAAAAATAAAATAGTACTAAAAGCACGCAGGGGTTTTGATGACCCTTGAAATGGATTAATAAAGAGGAAAACATCACCAACAAACTCCAATCAATATTTATCCATCACATCAAGATAATAGGAAGATAGAATTCCCTTTTCTAAATGAATAGAGAATCCAATCAACAAAACAAAAATGATCTATCAAAATATTTTTTACAAAAAAGAAGAAAAGTTGGAATTCTTACCAGAATTGGAAATTTTGCTTTTGCAGCTTCCTTGAACTTCAAATAACAATAATTTCCTTTCTCCCACTTTCAACACCTCTTCTTTGTAAAATAAAGAAGCAATAAAAGAGAGAAGACTCGCCTTTCTTCACTTCAAACTAATAAAACCAAGCAGACTTTCCAAGATTTTGTATATCTCCTCTGTTCTGTGATGTGATTTATCAACGGAATAAAACTGACAAACTTGGTTATCGACCTCAATCCAACTGCAACCTGGAGTTTTATAGGCATTCTGGTCCTTCAAGATCTTCCTCACCTTCCGGACCTCATCCCACTTCCCCAACTCCCCATATATATTGGCTAGCATTATACCATAACCACCATTATTTGGATCAATCTCAATCAATTTCTGGACTACAAATTCTGCCAAATCTGTACGGCCATGAATCTTACAGCCATTAAGCAAAGAACCCCAAACAACCTCATCAGGTTCCATACTCATTTCCCTCACAACTTCCATGGCTTCTTCAAATCGACCTGCTCGACCAAGAAGGTCTATCAAGCACCCATAATGTTGAATTTGGGGCTCAATTTTATAATCCCGAGTCATTAACTCAAAATAAGAAAAGCCTTTTTCAACCAGTCCTCCATGAGTACAAGCATTCAACAAGCCAACAAATGTAACCTCATCTGGTTTGACATCACCTTCACATTGCATCATCTCCTCAAACACGGTGATTGCACTCTCGCTTTGGCCATGGAGAGCAAAAGAATTGATCATGGAATTCCATGAGGTTAAGCTTTTGTTCAAAGTCATGTCAAAGACCCTTCTTGCTTCTTTCAAGTTCCCACATTTCCCATACATATCTATTAGAGCGTTTGAGACAAATGTATCATAATTGATACTATTTTTATAGATGTAACCATGTATCCATTTACCAAGCTGGAGCATGCCAGTGTTGCCACAAGCCGAGAGTGCACAAACAATTGTAACCTGATTCGGCCTATTACCATGATGACTATGCTGCTCCTTCAGTACAAGATTAATCATTCTTCTGAAAAGTGAAATTGCCTCAGAGAAGAACCCGTTTTGAGCACACCCTGCAATAAGAGCATTCCAAGCAGGAACATCTCTATCCGGCATATTTTCAAACAATGATATAGCGCAATGAATGTCCCCAATTCTGGTGCAGGCAGAAATCATAGCAGTCCAGGAGACAACATTTCTGTCGGACATTTCATCAAACACCTGTCTGGCACTTGCAATGCCCGAAGAAAACTTAGAGTAGGAATCAAGAAGAGCCGTTTCCACAACCGGGTATCGAAGGAAACCGGATTTTGAAATCTGGGTATGCACCATTTTAGTGGCATGAGAATAGGAAAGGTGAGGACAAGATTTGAGGACGTGTGGATAGATAAAATGGTTGGGGGAAGGGTGTCGCAGACGAAGCATTTGGCGGTACAAGAGAAAAGCGGAGTGGTGATGGTGAGACGCATAGGCGGTAATCATGGCAGTATAGAGATAGACATTGGGAGAGTGGAGATGGTCGAAGATAAAGCGAGCGTAAGGAAGGTTGACGAGAGAAAGAGCGCAGAAACGGACGAGCTTAAAGGCATAGAACTGGGTTTGGGAATGGCCTAGAGCGATCACAAAGGCTTGGAGTTGCTTCAGATGGTTGAGGTGATTGCATTTTGCAAGTACAGATAAGACATGTTGGTTTAGGTTGACGTTGGACATGGACTCAAGTTCAAGTTCAAGTTCAAGTTCAAGACTTGGTTTTGGTTTTGGCGTTGGTGTTGGATCTCAAGAGAGTGCATTTTTTGCTTGCTATTTTATAACTGCTTCCTTCTACTACTCTGTTTTGTGTTCCATTAAGACTCCGTTTGGGACTTCGTAAGGAAATTGAATGATTATTAAGGGAATTGAATAGAATTGAATTGATTTAGTAGGGAAAGGAATTGAATGGAATTTAAAAATCTTATTTGGATGTTATAAAATAAAGAAATTGAAAGGAATGAAATGGAATAGAATGTAAGTAACATTGTTTGGAAGTGACATTTGAAGGAATGGAATGAAATTATTTTATAATAACATTACTATTAAACCCCTCATTTTAAGGACAATAAACAAGTTATTTATATTTCTATGTTATAAAGCAATTTACGTATCATATATTTATTCTCAACAAAATAAATATTGTCTAAAAATGCAAACAAATATCTTTAAAAAAAAAAAAAAAAAAAAAAACTCTAGTAATGAGTCTTGCCAAAACAAAACAAAATAACATAATCCATTCCAAAACTAAGGTTGGCCAAAAAATCCCACACTTTTTTTAAAATAATGTGTCCGTGATCTGGGCAACCAAAGATCTCCTGATATATTAGATTTTCCATAAAATATATGTAGGCCTCAGTCTTTGATATTAGATCTAAGTCCAATATGTCCAAAACTGTGTGAACTTCTGCTCTATATGACTTTAAAAAACACTTTGTCATAACCTCAGTCGTCCTATCAATTGCCATTGATACATTATCAAATGACTGGGAAATGACATTCCCGAGTTTATCATCTTCTGCCAGTTGTCTTTTCTTACTTTTAGAACGTACAACATTAATTTTTGGTGACCTCTAATCATCTTTGACTTCAAAGTTCTCCAAAGAAATTTCGTTTTGGGATACCAAATTATCAATCTCATCAATAGTGGTTGATGCAGCATACCTAGCACGTTTCTCTTTTGCAGTTTCAACATGATCACCTTTTACTCTATCTTTAACCCAAAGTTGTGCCATCTTAGAGTAGTTGGGCATAGGTGTTGTTATCCACTTCTTGGCTGCAAGTTTAGACTGTTACAAACAAAGGAAAATGTTAATACAACAAATATATAATTATGTAATACAAAATTAAACTAACAAAAAGTGGGAATTTACCACTATGAGTGGTTCCTAAACTTCTGGTTCAGTTGTCCATATATTTAAAGAATTATTTCATCCAAAACCACTCAATCCATCTTTAAATATGTCATAGCATTCATGAAAATTCTTTTTCAGTGTCTTTTGTCGATTTTTCACCTTATCCTTGTTAATCTCTATGTGAAATTTTTTGACCAATTTTTTCACTATGTCATCATATACCTTAGAGGTAAAAGTTCCATTAACTCTACCTCCTATGATCATTTGATGTAAAAAAACATCTATTAAAGCATCATCCATAACACTATTTCACTGTACTTTTTTGCTTGGGTCTCCACCATTTTTCTTTGATATTTTACCCATGCTATAATTAATAGGACAAAAAACACATATAAAATAATGTGTAGATATTGATATTAACGATCAAGAGATAGAAAGCAATATCAAACTGAAAAGAGAAATTAGCATAACATTTAGGTCTAAGTGATTTAAACATAATAGTCTTAAACAACATTATAACAATAAACCCAAAAGCTATCACATTTGGACATAGTTTTGCCACATAGCTAACGCTATAGAATCTCTTAAAATATTTCTTTGCCTAGCATCCTCATCATCTTCTCATAGCTAGAGGGCCACATGTCCACGATAAGAATGTAAAACCTCTTCATCAACTTCAGCAATAAGACTTCCTTTAGGATTGACACCCATTAAATAATTATGAAGTATACAACATGATAAAATGATTTCATTTTGTGTGTCAACACAACAAGTAGGCTTTGTAGTACTTGCTATGATAGGAAATATTTTTTTTAGTACACCAAATGCTCTTTCAATGGCATTGCGTAGTGATGCATGTCGCAAATTAAACAATTCTTTAACATTTTCAGGGAAACGAATAGAGTATTCTTTTAAATGGTAACGCACTCCCCTATAAGGTGCAATCAGATGCCTTCTATTCATGTATCTCACATCAACAAGATAATATTTACTTAATAAACAATAACAACCATTAATTATATACTACAAATTTTTTAATTATAAAGAATACACCATAATATGTATTTGAATTAAATTTACCTTGTGGGATTTTCAAGTTATCGTTTCTAGTCAAAGTACTCTTTATTATTCTTGAATCTGAAGCAGTTCCTTTCCAACCTGATAATACGTATGTGAATTTTAAATCAAATGAACATGTCGCCAACACATTTTGTGTTGTGTAATCCTTCTTACCCCGATATCTTGGTGCATCCTCATTAGATACTTTGACATAAACATTGGTTCCATCAAGTGCCCCAATACAATCTTGAGATTAACATTATCTCTCAAAAACATTTACCTTAAAATATATTTTTATTAAACTACTATCAAATATAAATGATATGCATGATATATTTACCTTAAAATATAGGTTTAACCTACTACTTTGTAGTATTTCAAGTGGCACTCGGGTTCCATCAGGTTGTCGAAGGAATTGATCTTCTAACATAATTATTGATCTTAACACGTTATGAAAATGGCGACTAATGGTCTCATCGGAACGACAAAAAAAGGACATTGTACGAGTCATTTGATTACGTGCTAGCATGTGAAGAAACTTGCAACTTGCTCTTCAACTGTGGCATGCTGTGTGTCTTGAAAATCACCATCTCTCTGTAAAATGTCACACAAACCTTGGAAAGCTTGTGGATCCATGCGTATTACATCATAGCATTTTCACTATTCCTAAGTCGAGACATTATTTCATCACGAACTTTTTGTCTTTCTATGGTTGATTGTGTAGGAATGTGGGGAACACATTTTCTTTTTAGTTGTTGCCTTTGATGGGTAATGTAACACAAATAACGGCATGCAGCATGAACCAAGGCTAGTTTCCGCATAAAGTTCGAAAAAATTATGGTCTTAAGTTCTTCATCATTCAAATTCATCTAAGTAAAAAAATAGTTATGTTATCAGTCCAAGTTAGAAAATTATGGGCACATGTTCTAAAAATATAGTTACGTTATTAGTCTAACAAATTATGAATGTATTACAACTAATCTAAAAAAAAAACTGTTAAACTATAAACATTAGTTTTGTTTGGGATTCAAAGTGTTAAATTATAACATTATCTCTCAAAATACACGTACATTAATGTCTTTGAGAGATAAACTGTAACTATGCCTCAAAGTACATTATTTGTTATAGTACACGTACACTAGCAATTATAAAAGTTAAACTATAACATTATCTCTCAAAGACTAATAATAACGCATTCATAATTTTGCTGCACAGTAAACCCATAACTCAAACACATTTTATTACGATATTTGGACTTAATTTTAAATTCAAAAACTAATAGTCTAATGATTTAATTTGTTGCACAGTAGACCAATATGTTTGAGGCAAGCAGGTAGTTGGGTACACTAGCATTCATTAACACAAAAGACAATGATTGGAATTTTTTGATAATCTATAATGATAGGAATTAAAGCATACGTAATGAATTTAATTTAGTTTAGCATTATCATCTACCCAACTCTATCGCCTACATATTTGATTGAAACTAATGAACTTAATTTAACCACGAACAAGTAATATTGATAAGGATCCTGCATGTTCTAGCATGCTCTCTATTGTCTACCCAAAGCTTTTATTGATATAAGCTTGTTCCAGCATACCAAAATTAAATTAAAGCACATGTATTATACAAAAGTATGAACCCTGTTCCAGCATACCGAATACAGGAGAATGAAAGGAAAAAAACAAAAACACTATGTGTATCATTTAAAGGAAACAAACTGTACTCTGCTGACCCGACGATACTTGTGCATCAATGATAGGAATTAAGAACACATGCACAAGCAGAATACATATAGTTGAGTACGGCTAGTTGAAAAAAAATCAATGAAAGCAATTTAATTGAAACAATTGAAAAACTTTTTAATAGTAAATAAATCAATGAAATCAAAAAAATTGAAAAACTCACAGTTGTGTATGGCTGGTTGAGATTGGTAGCAGCGTGAGAAAGAAGGAGCAGCAAACTGCACTATGCTGACCTAACGCTACTTGTGCATCAATGATAGGAATTAATAACACATGCACAAGCAGAATACATATAGTTGAGTACGGCTAGTTGAGAAAAAAATCAATGAAAGCAAAACAATTGAAACAATTGAAATTTTTTTTTAATAGTAAATAAATCAATGAAATCAAAACAATTGAAAAACTCACAGTTGGGTGTGGTTGGTTGTGATTAGCAGTGAGAAAGAAGGAGCGGCAAAGAGAGAGCAAAAATATTGGTACAGCTGGTTAAGAATAAAGAGGGCTAAGATTCAAGGGGCAATTTAGGAATTTTAACAAAATTTTCATTAAAGCTAAATCCAATCCCTCCTATTTCTCCAAATTTGGGGGAACAAAAATTTGAGATTTTGAGGGCTTAGGAGGGAATAAGTATTTCCTCTTAACCATTCAATTCCTTCCCACCTAAACTCGCAAATAAGGAGATGGATTTTCCATTCCCTACGTTAAAACTCCCAAACAAGAGAGAGGGAAGAATATTTTAAAAATATTATTTTCATTCCATTCCATTTCCTCATCCTAAACGAAGCCTAAGGTTGAATTTGGTTCAACTTTTTGATATTGTGCTTTTTGAAAAAGTTGAGGTTTTAAAAAGTGCAGTATGAAATTGAGTTTTTTGAAAAAACTGAGTGTTTGGTAAAAACTGTTAAAAAGTATTTTTTGAAAAAGTTGAGTGTTTGGCTAGCATTTATAAAAGTGGTAGTTTGAATGGTAAATTACCTAAAAGGATAATGTACATATAAATGAGTTTTTTTTTTTTTTGAAAGGGATAAATGAGTTTATTTCATACTTAAATCAACTACTTCATAATACTTAAATCAATTTTTTTTTTCATTCATTTCTAAAAACTACTGTGGAGACCAGTTATTTCTAGAGTACTGTTGAGTTTGCATGGAACGAGCCTAAGGCCCAATGACCTAATCCGAGGAGGCTAACAAGTCCGAGGATGGTCAACTAAGATGGTAATAGAAATAACGCTGAGGGAAAGATTGAAAGTCATTTATGGTAGTTCTAAATCTGTTCGAGGTGAAAATTTACCTCGGAAGCATTTATCCGAGGTGGCTTAAAAGCATCCTATACTCCTGAATGTTAGTTGAAAGTAGCCATGTGACAGAGAGTCGGACATCAGATAAGGGATAATGGAGGAGGATAAAAAATATCTGTGAGAGCTGTTACCTCCACATTAAATGCTCCCCAACTAACTTTCTAGCCGCATTAATGTGGAAGTGATGCCTGAACAGTAAATAAGCAGCCTTACAGCTGGTGGTAGAAAGTTCAAGGAGGTATGAGATGGGACAAGGAGAAGTTCCCAGAACCAAATTTACACGTACATGGTAAGGATTGTACGAAAGTTATGGTATATAACGTGGAAAAATGGCCAAAGAAAAGGATAGAAAAACCTAGAGCGAAAAAGATTAAGAAATACATTACTAAAATAAGAACTCTGAACTCGTGATTAGATTATTCTGGCTACGCCGAGGACAGTTTTTATATCTCATATTCTTACTTTTTCTTCCAATCCACCCATGATCATTATTTCCTTTCTAGAATTAGACTAGTTCTTTTTCCCATGCTCTACAAATTCATTGTTTGGGCTTGTTGGGCTGAAACCCAATCTTGTTTAGGGTTCAAGTCAAAACTGGTCCTTACAACTACATTCATAATATTTTTACAACACTTTCACAAAAAATCATTTGTAATCAATTGATACTGATTTTAATTTGAATGTACTATTAAAATTATTTTTTCTCACCAATATTAGCTAATAATAACCTACCACTTAAGATTTATTGTGAAAGTATTGTGAAAATAATGTGATAGCATTTCCTTCTCTTTTTTTTCCCCCTTTTTTTTTTCTCCTCCACACATGTACCGTATTTCCTTCTCTTTTTTTCCCCCCATTTTTTTCTCCTCCACACACATACCCTTACTCTTTTTTCTTTTTTTTTTCATCTTTTTTCCCTACCACTTCCTCCAAACTCTATAACGTTCTTGAGAGCTCTCTTTCTTCCTCTTTATTTTATTTTCTTTCTTCCTTTTGCCCTTTTCTCTTAGCACTTCGTCTGCAAGTTTCTTTCCCTCTATCCCATCAAAACACACAAACTTAAATGTCACACACAACCACGCCATTTGATTCTCATCAAACGAAGATAGAGAGAGGGGGAAATTGTCAAGGGAGGAAAATTGCCTCCATCGTCTGCTGATCTGCTCTACCTTCATTGCTGTCTGTCTTCCTCCCCACCGTTGCTTGATCTCTTCTCCATTGCTAACGACATGCGGTAGAAATGGGTCAGATTGATTTTTTTTTTTTTTTGATTTCATTATTGGGTTCTTTTGTAAAATTGTGTTATAAACAAAGGGATAAAATGGGGTTTTTAAGAAAAACTAGTGGGCAATTTGGGAAATTTGCACAACTTCCAACGGTAACATGAAATGCGCTTCAACGATTTTTTTTGGGCAACGAATCTCCTTGCTACTTTCGCAATTTGGGCTTTTTCTTCACAAATGAAAACGCTGCTTTTAACAATAAAAACTTTTAAAAACTTACCAAACGCACATTTTATTTTTTTATTTCAAAAAGCGCCTTTCAGCTTCTAAAAGCTGAAACAAATGGGCACTACTGCGACAAGAAAGAAATGACAACAATATTGGAAATTTATTAGATAAATCACATGATTTATATTTTAATTTTAAAAAAAAATTTAATTAAAAACATTCATAAGAAAGATACACCATTTAATACATTGTGTGGTTTGATAAGTAACATTTACAATAAAAAAAAAAACCAACAAATATTTAAAAATTTTCATTGTTTAACAGCTTTATATTGGATCAAATAAACTAAAAAAAAATTTTAAAAGTTATGCAAGCGTTTGGAATTAACTTGTTTAATTTTTTGCTAAGATTATGTTAAAATATACTTGTAGTTTAAAAATGTGAAATTTTAAAATTTTTTACATAAAAACTAAAAGTTAAAAACTTGTGGTCGGAGTTAAACAAGCACTATTTTGTAGTTTTTTATATTGACATTTTTTGTTATATTTGTGGTTCCAACTTCACCTTCTCCATTTCTCATTATTCACGTATGATAAAAAAATAAATAAATGTGTGGCTACTTGTATTTTTAAGAGATAAGATATTCTCTTGCCCAAGGTCTTATGAGTATTGTGGGAAAAATATAATATGGATAAAAAAAAAATAGTTTTGATAAGGAACATAAGTTAGAAATTAGGTGAAGGAAAGCAACATATATTCATACATGATTGAATCCTAAAGATAAAGAGTGCTCTCCTAGTCTGATAAGGCCAAATGTAGTATTAAGCACATGAGAGAGTCCTATTAAAAAAACAAAAGGGCATATGAGAGAGTCTATTTAGGTGTAGAAATCTTATATATAAAAAGCGGCAATGCCGCTACAATGGGATTCGGATCCTCTCCATTTCTAAGAGAAATGGAGAGTGTCCAGTTAAGGGCTGAGATTTAACTAAAATCAATCTATGTCTTGAAATATGCCACATCATTTAAAAGACACTGACCTAACATTCCAAGGAGACTTAACAGAGCCAAGGAAAACAAACGTGAGTTTCAAAGTGTTCTTTCATTTGACTCTTTGGGGCTCTCTCCTCTCATCTCATCTCAGTTTCTTTCTCACTCTCAACAAAGCCCAGCCATGGCCGACTTCTCCTTGCACGCACATCACTACCGCAACTGATAGTTCTTATGACCGGAATCACCTCGAAGATTTGATATCAGCTTTCTAAACCCCAACCAAAAAAATTCTTAGTTCAAATTTTGATATCTAATATATGGTTTTGCTCTTTCTTATCTTGTTTTCTTTGTTAAAGAGCATCATTTTCTTTCATTTATAGCACTAAAGATTATACCTTTCTTTGATTGAAAAATTTTCCTTTCCTTGCTTTAGATCTATGGTAACTGCAGTAGGTGTATGAGTCTCTCCCATCTCAGTGTCTCTCTTTTTACCCTTGGGTCTCATTTTCTTTCAATTTTGATCAGTTTGATAACTATGTTTTCTTGTTGAGTGTAAAGCTTGATGATTTTGCTTTGATTTGAAATTTGGGGTTTATGGGTATGACCCGAATGCCTGTGATTGAATAAGTGACCTGCTTATAGTTGAAGTGTGATGGGTCTCTTCAAATCTATGCTGGTAGTTTGGTTTTGTGTTTACAAGAATTGATTATTAAAGAATTCTCTTGGCATTGATCGAATCCATCATGTTTACCTGAAATGTATCCTAATTCCATATATTCTTTTTTGAGAAACCAGACTACAAGCCTGGGCTTCTATTGAAAAAGAAACCAAAAGTTCAGTGAACATCAAACAACAATAAGGAAACTATGTCCTCGGGAGGGGAATTAAGCCAAACTCGAGCACTCCTAAAGCCTTTTGCTTTTTTGGCTATAGCATCAGCCACACAATTACAAGAACGACTAGTATGAGTAAATGCAAAGGATTGAAAAACCAAAACTTGATTGTGGATGTCTTCAATGACGACACTGTAAGATGAAAGGCTAGCATTATTTTGATTTAAAGCAGTGATGACCATTGCTGAATCCCCTTCAAAGATCATCAAGCTTTATACTTAATAATAAAACTCAATCATCAAGCCAATCAAAAGTGAAACAAAAAGAGATCCAAGGGGTTCGGTAAAAAAATTAAAGAAAAAAAAAAAACAGAGACTTATACACCAACTACAGCTACCCTAAATCTATAACAAAGAAGGGAAAAAAATTCAATTAAAGAAAAGCATAATATTTCGTGCTATAAATGAAAGAAAGGGATGATCTTGGCAAAGACAACAAGAAAAGTAAAGGAAAAAAAAAAACATAAATTTGATATCAAAATTTCCTTTAGAAATAGAGATGGATGGCTGAAACACAGTTGTGCAACAAGTGTGTGTGGATCTGGAGAAGCTTGACCATCGCTGGGTTTGATGGGAGGGAGAGAGAAACAGAAAGGAGAGGGATAGAGAGTTACAGAAGAAAACGTTAGTTTAGCTTTTTACTTAGTTAAGCCTCCTGTTAGTGCTTTTAAATGATGTGGCATAGTTTAGGCCATGGATTTATTTTAAATCAATCTTAGCCCTTAACTGGACACTCTCCATTTCTAATGAAATGGAGAGGATTCGGATCTGCTACAGTGCTTTGGTACTGTGCACTCAGTGTGTTTACACTGTGTGAGTACTGTAGCGGTAACAGTGCTTTGGTGAGGCACTTCGCTTTTTTTTATTTTTTATTTTACAGTAGCTACAGTAGTTACATTTTATAAGAACCTGCATATATATTGTTATACTGACACAACAAATTTTACAATATTTTCAAAATTATTGAGGTGTTAATTTCTTATAAGTCAAAATAAAATAATAAAATAATAAAATATGAAATTGTGACTAATTACAACTGAAAATAAATGTTTTGTGAAAATGTTGTGACACTTGTTGGGTGAATATGTAAAAACTACAGTATTTTTGATTTGTTCAATATATACTGTTCATCGCTTTTTTTATTTTTTATTTTTATTTTTTCCCAGTCATCGATTTGTGCTCTTTTTTCTATAGTACTTTTGCATTGTTCATATAGCGTTTTTCACTGTTCATCTACAGTTCCATTTTGGTAGCCACTTTGTCCTTTTTTTTTTTAGTCTTCTGTTTGTACATTTTTCCCTTTTATATATATATATATATATCACTGTACATCCAGTGTTTTTACACTGTGAGCACACTGTAGCTGCAATAGTGCTTTGGTTTCATGAGTCCTTTTTTTTTTTTTTTTTTTTTTTTTTTTTTTTTTCAGTAATCGGTTTGTGTTTTTTTTTTTTCTTTTAAATATTGATGTAAGCTGACATTTATATTGTTATATTGACACAACAAATTTCATAGTATTTTCTCAATTATTGACATGTCAATTTCTTACAAGTCGAAGTAAAATAATAGAATATGAGTCTGTAGCCAATCACAACTAAAAATAAATGTTTTATAATAAAAGCGATTGTGCCGCTACGATGCTTCAGTACTGTGCATCCAAAGTGTTGGCACTGTGCAGCACTATAGCTGCAACAGTGCTTTGGTTTCGTGGGTCTTTTTTTTTTTTTTCAACCCTTTTGTTTATTCAATTGGCACTGTAGCTACAATGTCTAAAGTTTTTTTTTCCTTTTAAATATTGATGTAAGCTGACATTATTATTATTATACTGACACAACAAATTTCACAAATTTTTCACAATTATTG
This sequence comes from Quercus agrifolia, assembly GCA_029955455.1. Classification (NCBI taxonomy): domain Eukaryota; kingdom Viridiplantae; phylum Streptophyta; class Magnoliopsida; order Fagales; family Fagaceae; genus Quercus; species Quercus agrifolia. The sequence continues at coordinate 216,027 of JARQAD010000007.1, read as the reverse complement.
ACGTGTCAATTTCTTACAAATCGAAATAAAATAATAAAATATGAGACTGTAGCCAACCAAAACTGAAAATAAATGTTTTAAAAAAATGTTACAACATTTATTGTTATCATAATATTTTCACAATTGTTGAAATCTTAGTTTCTTATATATCAAATAAAAAAAATGCTAAATCCACAACATTTTAATATTAATTTCACAACAAATCATAGGTAAACTAATATTGATGGATAGCACTGGAGCCACAGTGCTTTTGGCTTATTCAACTAGCACGGTAGCTACAGTGCCTAAAGTTTTTTTTTTTTTTTTTTTTTTTTTTTTTTTCAGTAATCGGTTTGTGTTTTTTTTTTCTTTGAAATATTTATGTAAGCTGGCATATATATTTTTATACTGACATAACAAATTTCACAATATTTTCACAATTATTGACGTGCCAATTTCTTACAGGTCGAAATAAAATAATAAAATATGAGACTGTAACAAGCCACAACTGAAAATAAATGTTTTGAGAAAGTGTTACAACACTTATTATTATCACAATATTTTCACAATTGTTGAGATCTTAGTTTCTTATAGATCAAATAAAAAAATGCTAAATCCACAACATTTTAACATTAATTTCTACCGTGCCTAAAGTTTTTTTTTTTCCCCAGTAATCGGTTTGTGTTTTTTTTTCTTTTAAATATTTATGTAAGCTGGCATATATATTGTTATACCGACACAACAAATTTCACAATATTTTTACAAATGTTGAAGTATCAAAATAAAATAATAAAATATGAGACTGTGACCAACCACAATTGAAAATAAATGTTTTAAGAATAACAATAACAATGTTATCAATTTAAAACCAATAATAACTTGTCATTTACAATTTGTTTTTAAAATGTTATGAATGTAGCATTTCTCTTAAATTAAAAAAAAAAAATATATATATATATATATATATATATATTCGGATATTAAAAACGAAGATATTGTGAAAATATTGTGATATTTTGTTATATTCTTAGACTTCTTTTTTAATATAATCAAATTAAGTGAGCCAAAATTCATGATTTCACACAAAATCTATATTAATTTTCTCGCTGGAGGCTGCCAATGCTAGTAAAAATGAAAAGAAAGGAGCATCTTCTTCATTCGAAAGTATTGAAATTTGAAACAGTAAAGGTGGAAATATTAATAATATTATAAATGGAGGGAGAAAATTTATAAAATGGAAGCGTGTCATGGATGAAATACCACTGATTATAAACCTTTATTTGAATACGTATGTGACGTGGGATCCGATGGAGGTCGTGGTGACTCGTGGGTATTTTAATTTTAATTTTGTTTGATTTGTAGTGAGGAAATGAGTAGTAGGTTTTTTTTTTTTTTTTGGAGAGTGAAGGAAATTAGTAGTAGGTGGCATGGTAAGACTGGTAAAGACGCAAAGTGCATTATTTTAAAACACAAAAATACTGAAGTACCATACGCATGACCGTAACAGAAGCAAAGATAGAAAGAGAGAGAGAGACTATCCATTAATGTTCTGGTCAAGTTTTGTCTCCTTTGTTTCTTAAAAAATACAAAAAGAAAAAAAACACCTTCCTTAAGAATAGAAACCCATCGCAATTCACTCGCAGCTTTTATCATCTTATTACTACCTTCTCAATCCTCTCCCCTCCATGCTTTTTCTACCACTCTCTATTTCTCTTTCTCTTGCTGTGGACTCTATTGCACCACTATAAACACTTGTTGTTTGTATTACCTTATCCTCCAAATAGGCAGCTCGATAGAATAATACAATACAATCAATACATACGTATTCGCAGCTTTTAATTATTACAGCAATTGATTGTATTTTGTGTTTGTAAAATTATGTCCGGAATGTTGTTGAGATCATCATCGTGGAACAAGAAGGTGAAGCAAATGATGTTGATAAGGTCGTCAGGGTCAGAGAGATGGACTCAAGCATCGGGAATCTCGACCCTCCTTCAAGTCCCAATTGGCAATTCGCATCGCCGACGTGAGTCCTTCATCGGAGTACAAGAGCGTTACAAGTGGGACCACGGTGGTTCTTCCTCTTCCTCTTCCTCCTCCTCCGACCATAAAATCCGCAGGATTCGTGCTGAGGCCAATTGCCCCCGTTGTTACAACCACATGGATCTTCTTTTCTCCTTTTCTTTCTCTAATCGACACAATTTGATTTCCCCTCCTCCTCCTCCTCCTCCTCCACCGGATAATGATCATGAAGATCCCAAATCCAAGACCGGAGCTGGAGCTGGAGCTGTCAATCTTTGCCCTAATTGCAAAACTGCATACTACTTCCGCCCCTACGGGATGTCTCCTCTTCAGGGCAGCTTCGTTGAGATTGGGACTAGACCATCCACCAGGAACAACAACAACAACAACAATAATGCTAAAGGCGGTGCTGGTGGAGATGACGACTTTAATAATAATAATAATAATAATAATAGGAATTCAGATAATAACAATAACAATAGGCTTGTTAGAGATAGATCCTCCTTTTGGGACACTTTAAGATCCTACTCCTATGCTACTTCCGGTGGCAATGGCAATGGAGACCCTCCCCCTAATGGCTTGGCTGTCCATACTCCTCCCGGACCCCCTTTTGCTCCCGGGGTTAATGTAATTCGGGCAGCTGGCCCTGGTCCTAAAACTGGTGGTCCCGGCGGTGCAGATAATGGAGGAGGAGGTGGAGGAGAGAGCAGTGGATGGGGAGGGTCCAATTTAGGCAAGGATTTGCCCACGCCCAAGCAGATCTGTGAGGGCCTCGACAAGTTTGTTATTGGTCAACATAAAGCCAAAAAGGTCTGAATCTCTTCTTCTTCTTCTTCATCATCATCATCATGCTTTGTTTTCTTGCTGTTACTATCACATTTCCCACTTCCTTAATTTGTTAATCATGTTTTCCATACGCCCATTCATTTTCCTCAACACTTGAACATACACACTCCAACACAACTGAGACAACACTTTTTGTTGTTGTTGCAGCACATGCATGTAACAAACTCTTCTATCTCTTATATTCAGCATACATCAACATTTAGGTGCAGTTCAGGACACTTTCATTACTTCTTTATACTTTATCCTCAGTATTTCTCTGGAATAGAATAACAATGCACATTTAACCAATTCAATTCTTTTTTCTAAAATCTTATTTTTACTTTCTCTGAAACTTATTCTATTGATGCTTTATGTTTATACTGCAGGTTCTTGCTGTTGCTGTATATAATCACTATAAAAGAATATATCATGCATCCCTTCAAAAAGGGTTAGTTTATTTTTTTATTTTTTTTTATGATATACATATAATCTGGAATTCATTCTGATTTTTGTTCTCTTTTTTGAATGGGAACACCTTTTTCGGCACTGGCAGAATGTTTTTATAGACTTTTATAGTTGTTTTGGGTTGATCTAATACAATGGAAACATTGGATTTTAATACTAGGTCAGGAGCAGAATCAGGAATTCCAGACAAAATAGATGATGACGATAATGTGGAACTAGAAAAGAGCAATGTGCTTTTGATGGGCCCAACTGGCTCAGGTTTGATTATAACTGAGCAATGTTCTTCTGTGACATCAACTGAAAACCATTGGCGGCCTACACATGATTTATTTATATCTGCGTGATCAAACTGCATTTCTAACTTACATATTCTAAAAACAGGGAAGACATTGCTTGCAAAGACATTAGCTCGATTTGTGAATGTGCCCTTTGTCATTGCTGATGCAACAACATTAACACAGGTAGGCCTATTTCTCATTGACGTATTGATTCTAATTATTGATTAACATGCAAACATGGAATGATGGACTAACAAGCTTTAAAAATTAGCATCAGGTCAAGGCTGTGTTTGTACTTTTATGTTTCCTTTCAGTTTTTTATAATTATTTTCTTTCAGCAATAGTAACTATTCATGCATGTTATCTATTACTAATTGCTATGGGAATTTCATTGGAATAGGAAATTTCGCATACTAGTAGATGGCATTCACATACTCTGTTATTACTTTAATTATTTTCTCTGGCAACTGGCTACATTCTTTTGGGGTGTGGAATTATTCATTTACTTTTTATTTATTACCATTCAACTATAGGATGCAATATTTTTCAAAATAAAAAATCTATAGCATGCAAATGCTGACCTTTTTTTCTTTATTTTAAATTTTCGCAGGCGGGTTACGTGGGAGAAGATGTTGAATCAATCTTGTATAAGTTGCTTGCGGTATGCTTCACGTTTTGCATCTTCAGATTTCAAACTGACATTCTTTTTTAATCAATTTGGAATCATATATTGTGAGCATTTTCTTGTTCTTGGAGTTCTGCAAACATCTCATGATCTTTAAAATAGTTTGATTGCATAACAATTAGCATCTATTTAGTTTATTAAGAGGGGAGGTTCTTGAGGATATTGCCTTGTTACTTGAGATGAATATTTTCTGTGTGTGAAGACTTTGTGTCAAATTTCTAAAGGGAAAAATATTTTTTCAAACTTTTTTAAAGCTGAGATTAAAATTTTTTGGCTTGGGGCTATAGATTCTTTCCTTTTGTTCTGCTGACATGAAAGGGAGTGTTCCCAGTCTATATGGGTTGTGTGGTCATAATGTAGAATAAAATTTCACTAGACCTATCCTCAGTCTCTGTTGCTGATGCACTTCCTAGCCCTTGGGGTTGCATATAAGGATACCCACCATAATCGCTACACAGTGGGTTGTTCTCACCACATAATGCATGACCTCTGACTTGCCATTCAACAACATGTCTTGGGATAACTTGTGGAATTCTGAATTTGCTCAGCTGCATGATTTTTGTATGTCAATCCTTTGGCTGATATTTGGTATGTGGTATTATTAGTTATTGCTTAACTAAAAAAGAAGAAGATTATATTTGGTGTGAGGTATCTTTCTATTGTAAGTTGCTTGTGCACTTGGGTTGTGCCTCCATGGTATGTTTTAATATTGGCTCATAAAAAAAAAGTGGGTGCTTAATGTTACATTTTAAGTAACCTGTGATATGCTCTGGGTTCTATTTATTCTAGTGGGAGTTGGATTTGAAAGTTCTCATCTTAGAAGGCTGAGAAGAGGAGATGCATGAGCTTGGTTTTGAAGGTTCTCACTTTAATAAAATATTTTCAGGAAGAATTAGGCTTCTTTTGAAGATAGGATCTGGATTGTGTTCTAGACAATTCTAGTGGAAGTAATAAGAACCAACAAAGGTAAAATGGCCAATGGTGGACCACCTATCAAAATGACTACTAGCCCAATCAGCATTACTAAAACTTGTCACATATAAAGAAGTATAAGGCTTGTATAACAATCCTCACCCAAGAGCGCCTTTCAGATTATGCAAGATATGACAAATAGCTTCATAGTGAGGTTGAAGATGAGCATTCATATGCTAACCTCACCAATTGTATAAGTAATATTAGGACCAGTTGCAGTAAGTTAAATCAATTTCCCAATCAACCCTTAGTATTGACTGACATCGGGAAACAAATCACCTTGCTGTCCATTAAGTTTAATAGTAGTCCACAGAAGTATCAATAAGAGATAAGGTCTCTGGATATTCAACACCATATGTCTGTGTAAACCCTTTTGTTACCAATAACGCGTTAAAGTGCTCACAAAAACCATCAAGGAGGTAATTAACAGTGTAAACCCAATGATATCCTATTGTTTGGTTCCCTGGTGGAAGAGTAGTGAGCTCCAAGGTTCGATTCTTGTGAAGAGCAACTCATTTTCTCACCCATAGCAAGTTTCCATCTAGATGAAGACAAAGCCTACTCAAAGATGAGGAAATATAGATAGAGGACATGGTACAAGCAAAGAAATAAAGACAAAGTGAAACATGATTATTGGAAAAAAAAAGAGTAATAGGATGTTGAGTACAAGTACATTTATCTCATCATAAAGAAATAGCCAAATCATTAGTGTCTGAAATAGAGGAGGATGGAGTAAGGACATCAGACAGAGAAGATGTAGTAGAGAGCTAATAAGAAACAACACATCTATCTAGAAATTGCCGATAATTCTGCGAAGGATTTATAGGTTGGGAAGCAAGGTAAAGATATTGGAAGAGTAGGAGAAGGGAAGTAAAGATGTTCTCGTGCATTCTACGGTTGGATTGGTAAGCTCTGATACCAAGTTGAGTTGTGAAATACGAGATATTAGGTTTAAAAGAGAAAAAGTGCAGGAAGTAAATCCAACAATCTGAATACAATCATTTTAAGCAGAAGAGTATTTTTACCGTAATCTGGTGTGGTGATAATTACTGTTTTAGCCGCCTTCAAAAAGTCCCACCCCCTCAAAAAAAGAAAAAAAAAAAAGAAAGAAAAGAAAACCTTTGCTCATACTAACGTTACTGCAGCTTTTTGCTCTGTATTTCTTAATTTTGAAGGCTATAAGTGTTCCTCCCTTTTCCCCCTTTTATTTGTATAACATCTTCAGTACCTTTTGACTGGGTGCCTTTTTTTTTTTTTTTTTGGAGTGTGTTTGTGAATATCAATTTACTTTTGCTCCAATTTCATCTTATATTTAAGCTTAATATTTATTTTGTAAAATTCAATATCAAAATGCAGCATCTTTAACCATTCGGCTTGTGCTTGTTTATTATTATAAGTGGACTAATATTGTCATGCTTGTCCTTTGGCATTTAGGCAGCTGAGTTCAATGTACAAGCAGCTCAACAAGGAATGGTCTATATTGATGAAGTTGACAAGATAACTAAGAAGGTTTTGACTTTTTTGGCTTCACAATAATTTAATTTAATGTGTTGATACTTTTATGTCTGAATTATTCTCACTTGTTTGTCATTTTTTAGGCTGAGAGCTTAAACATTAGCAGAGATGTTTCTGGTGAGGGTGTCCAACAGGCACTATTGAAAATGCTGGAAGGAACTGTGAGTCAATTGGTTCTACACTGCATTCACTATCTTCAGCTTTATCTATTATGTTACTTGTTAAAGATAAATCTTATTTATTTATTTATTTTTCAAAAATATAATAGCCGGGGGAGCGGTATATGAATCCTGGATGTCTCTGTTGGAAACACTAGGAAGTGCCAATTGGTTAAACTACAAGGCTCTTGGCACTTATTAAAGATAAATCTTTTTGGGTGAACTTTTGAGCTTTTCTGGTTCTGGCTTTTCTAGTTTATGCATTCCTTTCAGTGACCTTTAGAATCATCAACACATGAGAATCACCTATAAATGTCATAATGTCATATAGTGCAATCCAGTATGCATTTTTGGCCCTATAGTTTCTCAAACTGTATGCACAGTATCAAGCATCCCTCTTGTGATGCTTTTGAAAGTATGTGAGGAAGAAGTTTTTTTTTTTGATAAGTAGTATGTGAGGAAGAAGTTAATGGTATAGTAATAGAATTCCCTGTAGTTATCTGAACCTTTTGAGAGAGGCTAGCAGTAACACATCGTGGACAGAGTATATCTGAAGGGGTTCCTTGGAAGAGGTGTTAGGTAGAGAAGACTCTTGTTTGAAATTAACCAAAAAGTATCTTTATTTAGAAGGGATAATGGGCAAAATTTGCTAAATAGACTGATTTTAGAAATTATGTAGGTGAATAGTATGCGCGTCAAACTAATTAGTTAGTTAGACTGATTTTGGAACTCGAGTTTAGCAAACTCGAGTTCCAGCCCAAAAAAACATGGAACTCGAGTTTGCTAAGCTCGAGTTCCATGTGGGTTTTTTTTTTTTTTTAATTCCACGTCAGATTTATGTTGGGATTTTTGGGCTGGAACTCGAGTTTGTCAAACTCGAGTTCCAAAATCAGTCTAACTAACTAATTAGTACACGCATACTATTCACTTACATAGTTTCTAAAATCAGTCTATTTGGCAAATTTTGCCAGGGATAATGCTCTATGGGGGATGGGGGATTGAAGAACCTGGTAAAGCAGTTTGAGTTTATAAAAAAATTCATTAGAGAGTAACTCTACATCAGAAATTAGTGGCTTTATCAGTGTTGTTAAAAGTGCGCTTAAGCTCAAAGCTCGAAGCCCCAAGGCTCCAACACTTTTTGCCTCAAAAGCTAAGCTCATTCAAAGAAGCACGCTTTAGGCGCGCTTTTTTGCGCTTTTTCAAAAAGCTCAAAGCGCGCTTTTTGGAGCTTTTTTTATATTTTTCAAAAAAAAAAAAAGCCAAAACTGAATTAAAGCTATAGGATCTTGACATTATTGAAACAGTAACCCACCTAGTTCATTGGTACCAATTACCATGTTGCAATGTCCTCATATTCTTAGCTCATTCATGAAAAAAAAAAAGTATGATATAATATATGTGGTAATTATTTAGTTACTTTAGTGGTTGATTTTGAACATAGCAAACTAATTCTTCCAGAGTTATAGTCATTAAGTGATTAAATTATTAACTAATATTACTAATTAGTCATAGGGCATTATAGATATAGGAGATTTAAGAAAGGATATTACATGGAAGTACTAATATCTAGCTTATCCAAAAAAATAAAATGACTTGACTTGCAATTTTTGTTTTAAAATTGCAAAAGTAGGGCATATCTAAATGTTATATGAATTATATAAAAAGTTTTATTTCAATTTATATGATAATGTGATCATTTGATTGTTGCATTATTCATTAATAATAATTTTTAAATTTTTTAAATTATTTTTTAAAAATCTGCGCTTCACTTCAATTAGGCGCGCGCTTGCGCTTTGCGCTTTGCGCCTAGGCTCCAAGAGCCCTTTGCGCTTAAGTGCGCCCCTCGCTTTTACCAACACTGGGCTTTATGTGGTTGGAAGCTACTAATTGGAAATTTAGAGTCCTATCTGGAGAGTAGTGATAGATGGTTGGAGAAATATTTGGTTGAGACAGTTTAATGTGTACTTTTGGGATGAAAGGGACAAGGCATGAATTTGATGATTTTCTAGAGGAGAGTTGTTTTCAAACCACGTTGCGTGCTTAGAAAGTGCCTCTTATACTTTTCCCAGTTGAGAATTTTTACTTTTCAAATGGGCCTTAGTTATGCAACTGATTGCAGCTAGATATATCTTGTTGGTGATGGTGATGCTACCATAGTTTGGCGTAATTGTTTTGTTGGAAAGTTGAAGTGCAAAAAGGTCTTGAAAATCTTCTTGATAAAGGTGATGATCTGATTGCTCACATAAATGCCTAACAGCAGAAGAGTTATTACTCTATTCCAATAGCAGAAGAAACCCACCATTAGAGTAAAAAGAGTGTTTAAGTTCAATTAATTTGGAATGAAGATCTTTTGATGAGTATATTAACGGTTACATATGTAACCAGAGAGACTTAATTTGAAATATAGCTGCTGAAAATTATTGCTATCAAATTTATCGAATATAGCTGCTGAAAATTATGTAGATTCCTTCCTCTCAAATTGAAGGTGGTCCTAGCTGCTCCGAATAGTATAGGATGAGGACTGTAATGTTGAAACTACAGAATTAAGACCTTGGGGTCGTAAGACATAGCAAGAGACCATATATAGTGGCCAGTAACAGAATTATATCCAAAGATGAAAGATCATCTAAATCCTTAGGATTGGGTTTGGCAACATGGAGGGGGAGGGCTGGGAACCCCATCTCTTGTCCTCATCCCTGCCAAGTCAAATGCCATTGAGTTCTAGCTTAAATAACACCTTCTATTCTTGCAAAGAAGAGTGGATGTTGAGGTTGTGGGTTCAAGATCCACTGGGTGCATGTGTAATACTTTAAAAAATCCTTGCCAAGTTTATTGTGCACATCCCTTTCTTGCAAGAAACAAAGATCCCACCCTTGGCCCTATCCCCCTTAAATATGCAATCATCAATGTGTAAATTAGTAAAATTATTCATATAATTAGCTATAAAAGGAAATTTCAAATAATTTCTAAATGAAGTTAAATAAATATTAATAAGCAATCCAAATTCCAAACTAAATGAAGGTCATTGGGGTTTTAGAGATTTAAATTTATACATGCAGGTTTATTTTGGTATATTTGCATAAATAAAGAGTCCCCCATTTGTTCGGTTTCGTTTGTCCACCATTCCATTTTGGGATGTCCCAAATATTGTTCACTTTGAAAAGTAAATGATCCTTTTTTATTCAATTTATTTGTGTTTAAGTTAAGAAGGGTAAGTTTGGGAACTAATAAATTTTTTATTTCAAGACGATGCATTAATTTAAATTTCCTTTAAAAGTTGGATTTTTCTAAGGTGGACAAATAACAGGGGATAGAGGTCTCCCCTCGCTTTTCTTGGGCATTAAAGTCTAGTTACTTCCCCCCCCCCCCCCTTCTTTCTTTAGATAATCTTCACCTTAATTTAGGAAATGGCAAGGGTGGATCCCTGCTTGGTGGCTCTAAAACCCAATCGAATAGATGCATACCCAAGTTCGAACTTATGAGGCTACAACATAATGCTCCACCTTGAAGGGAAGGAGGTGCCGGTAGAAGTATTGAGTGTATCAAATAAGGTGCATGCATGATGTAAAGACACTTAAAATAAGATTTTTATTAACTGTGCTAGATGATTAAGAATCTCAGGCAAATAACAGGGGATAGAGGTCTCTCCTCGCTTTTCTTGGGCATTAAAGTCTAGTTACTTCAATCCCCCCCCCCCCCCCCCCCCCCCTTCTTTCTTTAGATAATCTTCACCTTAATGTAGGAAATGGCAAGGGTGGATCCCTGCTTGGTGGCTCTAAAACCCAATCGAATAGATGCATAGTTGCATACCCAAGTTCGAACTTATGAGGCTACAACATAATGCTCCACCTTGCTCTGACAAGGGAAGGAGGTGCCGATAGAAGTATTGGGTGTATCAAATAAGGTGTATGCATGATGTAAAGAAACTTAAAATAAGATTTTTATTAATTATGCTAGATGATTAAGAATCTCAGGCAAGGTTGTCAAAATTGGGATTTTACGTAGGATCGTAAGAGGTAGGTGGGATCGTGGATCGTAAGATCCTACATATTTTCATATTTAAAGCAAAAAACACATTGATAATGACTTTATATGTTGGATAATCACGTAAATTGTGAATTTATCCATAAAAAAAAAATGCATTATATGTTGTAATTTGCATGTCTTACATCGCTACGTCTATACTAAAGAAACAAATATATTTACATTTTGACTCAATGTATCTAAAAAGTTCAATAAATTTTTAATTAGCAACCAAATACCAAAATATTTATCAACAATATGAAAATATTTTCCAAGTTTAAAATCCAAAATAAGTTATCAAATGAAAACTAGCTAACTAAAATATGAAATCCAAAAGCAAGATTAATATTAAGGTGAAGTGAATATTTAATTATTCTCATTATAGGGTTCTTATGACCACCGTCCTAATCATTATCAACCATTTTATCATCTATGTAGACATTGTATATTTGTATACTCTCAATTATTCAAGTTATATCACTCAGCAACAATTACTGAGCATGCTCAAAATAATCAATCAATCAATATACAAATACATGCATAATAATAAAATTATATATAAGAAAAACATTTTAGTAATATTATAACACAAATTAGTATATTGATCAAACAAATTTAACAACATTATAGCTTAAAATGTAGCAAAACTAATATAAATTCTTCATTTAGAAATGACGAAGCATTCCTTCATTTTTATTACAAGTGAACTAAAAACTAGAAAATATTTGCTTAGATTAATATAATTTTATAAAAAATAAAAATAAAAATGCATACCATCACAACATAGAAAAATAACAACCCTTAAAACTTTATCAAAACCAAAACTTTATCCTTTAAAAAAAAAAAAAAACCAAAAATTGATGTTTTGGTAGGATCGGTAGAATCAGTAGGATCCCATATGATCCTACGATCCTATACGATCCTACATACAATTCTACCATTGTTACGATCCTAGTGTGATTTTAAACGTTTTGGTGAGGTGCGGTCGTAAAATCGTGCGATCCTACGATCTAGATCGCGATTTTGACAACCATGATCGATCTTAGGTGCGGCGTGGGGACCCAAAAGTCCAAAAGACCTATTAAGTGGTGTGAGGTGAGGGAAAACCAAATCCTAATTGAGTCCCACTTTGCCTAGGTAGGGGGAATGTCCTGCACCTTTATATGAAGGCCTTGGATTCTAATTGGTATGAGGCACTTTAAAACCATAAGGGGCAACTTGAAGTGGACAATATCATGCCTGTGATGAGTCGAGGCGTGACATGGGCCCCTTTCAAATGTGAACCCTATTGTTGAAACTTTGGTCTTTAAGCTTTCTCTTTCATGAGCCTCTATTGTAGTCACATCCCTGCTATATACTTGCAATGATTATATTATTATTATTTATTTGCATTACAGGTTCCCTCATAATTTAAACTTAATATTATATAAATTTTGTTTTTGCTTTTTTTATAAGTATATATTATATAAATTTTGTTTCGGCTTATATGTTAATGTTTGTAGAAGGAATTTCTGCATTCCTTTTTATTTGTCTCTTTGTTCGTAATATTTTTTTATTTTATATTTTATGTATATATATATATATATATTATTTACTTGTTATGTAATTGTTAGCATTATGTTTGTTATTATTCTAACAGTAGAATAATTTCTTCTTGTCTAGATAGTTAATGTTCCTGAGAAGGGAGCAAGGAAGCATCCAAGGGGTGATAACATACAGGTATACGAGGCCTAAATATGTCCTTTTCTGCCTTCTCATAAATTATGTTATCTGTTACATATATTTCTTATGGTAGTGATCATTCTTGCATTACCTAATTAGAATCTAGGTTCTACTGAAGCAAAATCTATAGATTGTTAATTCATTTTGGTTACTTTTTCTTAAAAAAGAAAAAAAAAATCCAATGAGTACAAGCTCAAATGCAACCTCCTTCCTTTGTAAGAGCATGGTGAGGCATTCATTGGATGCATGTTTAATTTACCAATAAAAAATTATAATATATGTATGTATTACAGTCTAATTGATTCTAGGTATGCTCTCTCTCTCTCTCTCTCTCTCAGTTTTTTTTTTTTTTTTTTTTTGTGGGGGGGTTGGGACCATGGGTGATACACATTGTATATGGTGGCAGGGTGCATTTGCAATTTTCCATGTATCACTGCTTTTAGCTTTCATGCCAGTGCCAAAGCCAGCCAACTACTAGGATATTATACTTTCAATATTGGTGTGCGAATAGCTCATGTTGACGATGGGTAAAAGGTATAAGTCACTGCCAAAAATACTAGATTGACATAAATGGCTGCATAATCAATGAATGATTGGATGGCTGCCATAAGTAGGCACTCTTTTTCTTCCGTGGAGGAATTCCTGGACTTATGCAATGTCTTTAAATATTGTGGCTCCCTAGTACACTACCTGTTTACAAGGGGCCTTAGTTTTGTTTTATGGAACCAGTGAAGGAGCACTTGTTTTTTTTCAGCTTTTTGTTAGGGTTAGTCATATCATGCCTTTTCCTTGAGAACTAGTTAAGGCAATGTGTAGGATAAGCCTCTTCCTTATGTTGAAAGAAAGGATTCACCACCCTAAATGACTTTGACATTGAGAAAGCTTATGATCATGTGAATTGGGAGGCTCTTCTAGATCTTCTGAAGAGAATGGGCTTTGGAGAGAAATGGTGTAGATGGATTCGCACTTGTATCTCTACTGTCCAGTTTTCTATCTTGATTAATGGGTCGCCAGCTGATTTTTTTGGGAGTTCGAGGGGTCTAAGACAAGGGGACCCGCTATCTCCGATGTTGTTCTTGGTCATGATGGAGGTCTTGAGTAGAATGTTGAAAAGAGTAGAAGGTGCTGGTTTGATCAGGGGTTTCCAAGCTGTTGGTAGCTGAGGTGTTGGTGAATGTGTCTCGCATCTTCTGTTTGCGGACGATACTATTCTTTTTTGCGATGCGGATGCGGATCAGATCCTTCATGTGCGGATGCTCCTCCTTTGTTTTCAGGCTGTGACAGGTTTGAAGGTCAATGTCTTGAAGACTGAGTTGGTTCCTGTAGGAGTGGTTGATAATGTTCATGCTTTGGCAGAGATTCTAGGTTGTCAGATTGGGTCATTGCCTATGACTTATCTCGGTATGCCGCTGGGGGCCTCCCATAAGTCCCCTTCTATTTGGAATCCTATTTTGGAGAGATTCCACAGGAAATTGGCCGGGTGGAAGAGGTTATATTTGTCTAAAGGTGGTAGATTGACGTTGATTAAGAGTACGCTCTCTAGTCTTCCTACTTACTTTTTATCTCTTTTTACCATTCCCTCGCATGTGGCTAATAAGCTTGAAAAGATTCAGAGGGATTTCTTGTGGGGGGATTCGAAGCTTCATCTGGTGGGGTGGGATAAGGTGTGTGCTCCTAAGGTTAATGGGGTTTTGGGCATAAGGAAGATAACTACGTTTAATAAGGCTTTGCTAGGGAAATGGTTATGGCGGTTTGGGGTTGAGGAGACTCGTCTTTGGCGGAGGGTAGTAGCCTTGAAGTTTGGAGAAGAGTGGGGGGGTTGGACGTCCAAATTTGGCAGGGGTGGTTATGGATGTGGTTTATGGAGAAGTATCCGAAAAGGTTGGGAGGAGTTTAGCAAACACATTCGGTTTGAGGTAGGGATGGGGGATAGGGTGAGGTTTTGGATGGATCAATGGTGTGGGGACTTGCCTCTCCATCTTTCCTTTCCGGTTGTGTATGGGATTGCTATCAATAGGGAGGCTTCTGTTGCTTCGTCTCTCGAGCGGATGGGGACCGAGGCTCGAAGGAGTTGGAAGGTCCTTCTTCTTAGAAACCCGAACGATTGGGAGTCGGGTGATGTGGATGATTTCCTTCATATCCTGGGTGAAAATTTACCTCTGGCTGAGCAAAGAGATCGTATGATTTGGAAGCTTTCAAAGAAAGGGGTGTTCGATGTTCGCTCGTTCTATGATAAGCTTCGTTGTCCCTTGCCTATTATTTTCCCTTGGAAAGGTGTTTGGAAGGTTAAGGCCCCGGTGTATGTCTCTTTCTTTGTTTGGTCTGCAGCTTGGGAGAAGATTCTTACAGGGGACATTCTTCGGTGTAGAGGCTTTGTTTTTGTTGACTGGTGTATCTTGTGTTGGAGCAATGGGGAATCGGCGAATCACTTGCTTCTTCATTGTGGAAAAACTTTTCAGTTGTGGAGCTTGGTTTTCAGATCTTTTGGGATTTCTTGGGTTTTGCCTAGATCGATTGTTGACACTCTTTGCGGCTGGTGGAATTGGCTCGGAAAACACTCTTCTAGGGTTTGGAATCTAGCTCCGTTGTGCCTTATGTGGTGCATTTGGAGGGAACGTAATTGGCGCACTTTTGAGGATAGGGACAAAACCGATGATCAGCTGCTTGCTTACTTTAGTGGCACTCTTTTTGATTGGTCTAGGGCTTGGGGACTCACCTCTAGTGATTCTATCCCTATGTTCCTTAGTTCTCTTCTTTGTGATTAGTCTTGGATGGTTTTTTTTTATGTCTATGTTTTCTGTTTTTCTCTTCTCTTCTCTTTTTCTTTTTGTTCCCCTCTCTGTATCCTTTGTGTTGTCTATGCTCTCTTGAGCTTCTTTAATATAATTTTCTTACTTATAAAAAAAAATGACTTTTTCTTACCAGAAACAAATCTCTCTGTGTTTGTCTTCTGTTCTCCTCCTTAGAATTGCCTAGGCCACATTTGGTATACTATAATAAACACCGACTATTCTTAAGGAATATCTATTCTATTGTTCGGTTGTGTCTGTGGACTATGCCTAGGGCGCATTTGGTTGTAGACTATGGTATTCATCTTGTTTAGAATCCAATGGGTGATGTCGAAGGCTGTTGTTGATCTCCTAGCTTGTTGGTAAGGAAAGTTTGGGCGTTATCACAATGGTGTTGTTTTGATGGTTGTTCCAAATTGTTTGATGTGGTGCATTTGGCAAGAGAGAAATAACCGGAGCTTTGAGGATTCTGGAAGGTCATTACTATATCTGAAATTTTTTTTCAGAAATTTATTGGATTGGATGTCAGTTGTAGGATGTCATTCTATATTTTTAGTTTGTGATTTGATGGGTGTTTGTAGTTTGTGTGTTTGATTGTATTGGTCCCAGATTGTATATTGACTATATACTTGGGTGACTCTTTTTTAGGTTTGATAAAATTTCATTACTCATATATCAAAAAAGTTTATAAATAGGTGTATTATAGGAAATTTGACTTAAATATGATTTCATTTCACCATCTCATCATGCTGTACCAAATTGTGGAATACAAATCCAAGGTTATATTCCAATGTTGTCACCAAACAATTGAATGGTAATAGTTACTCTATTCCACCTTCTTGTATGCCTTGTAATAATGATTCCTATTCCCATGCAATTACTACCATTACGGTGTACCAAATGAGCCCCTAGTTTGCACTTATGTGAGTGAATATTACCAATTTTTTAGGTTAGCTATTGCTTTGGTGATATCATCTTACATTCTTGTATATGATTGCAGATAGATACAAAAGATATCCTCTTTATATGTGGTGGAGCATTTGTTGATCTTGAAAAAACCATTTCAGAGAGGTGATTCCTTCAAGTTTTCTGTTGCAAAATTAATCAACCAATTATCTCTCTCTCTCTCTCTCTCTTGTTCTTATAGTTTTTAAGAGCGTTCTTGACTATGAAATTATTCGTAACACTAAGCAGGCGTCAAGATTCTTCAATCGGTTTTGGAGCACCTGTTCGTGCAAATATGAGAACTGGTGTAGTAACTGATGCTGTTGTGACATCATCCTTACTCGAGTCGGTGAGAATTAAGACCCTTTAAAGTCATTGGCATGGGAATTTAAAGTTCGTATTTCCATTTATATATTTAGAATTTTTGGTCCCTCTATTATGAAGTTCATGTACTCATAAGAATGAAAGTTGTTTTTTTTGCACCTTCAGGTTGAAAGTGCTGATCTTATTGCATATGGTCTCATACCAGAATTTATTGGCCGTTTTCCAATTTTAGTTAGTTTGTCAGCTTTAACTGAGGACCAACTTGTTCAGGTAATTCTGCATTATACTTTATTATGGTTTTGCTTGGATTTTTAAGCCATGTAATTGAATGGTTGGAACTCATAGTCTGTGTTCTTTCCTAGGTGGGCTTTTATTTATTCAAAGTCTTATATTTTGTTTGGTTGGGGAATGGAAAAGTGGGAGGATAGAATAGATTTTATTTTTCTCTCAAGGAGTTTGGTTGGGAAATTGGAAAGTGGAGGTATAAAAAAACTCGTTTGTTTGAGGAGATAAGTGAGAGGATAGAAAAAGTAGATTGGATATATTTACTCTCATGCCCCTATTAATTTTTTTTTTAAATGTATTTTATTAGGGAAAAAAACTAGAGTTGGGGTATAACTAAATAGTGGGGGTAGAATGGTAATTACCGTAAGTTCCCTCTCTTTCCCCCACATTTTCTATCCTTTTTTTTGGGGGGGGGGGGGGGCAGGGATAGAAAAGTGGTGGACCAGAGAGAAAATTCCCCCACCCCCAAACACCCCCCTTCCCTATTTTCTCTCCCCTTTTCACCTAATCAAATAGGCCATTAGGGAGAAGTAATGCATGCTAATAATTTGAAAATCAATGTAAATCATCGTTCATTTCATTATAATGTATTTCGTGAATGATGTTGAAATTGTTCACATATTTGAAATAGTGAATGATATTGGATGCTTGTGAATATTTGGAACATATTTCTCTCTATTTGGCTATTCATTCCAGCCTAATGAATTAAGTCTGAACTCTAAATGAACATTATATCTGACACCAAATTTTTATTTCATAACTATAGTAATTATTTTGTTGAGGACCCATAGCCGACTCCAAAATTTTGGGACTAAGCCTTGGTTGTTGTAATAAAGAGGATTATTAGTGTTTGTTAGAGAGATGTGATGTTCTGGACTTCAATTGTATCTGTGAATTGGAAAAGCTGCATTTCTTTTATTATCATATGTTATCAATTTTGGGGCCAATGATGAGAAATTGATCTTTTTAGCCCCATCCCTCAATTTAAATTGATCTTTTTATCATATGTTCTGGCTTTTGCATGTTTAAAGTTTAAATGGAGATGGGCAGGCCACTGCCGTTGTTTTTTTTTTTTGATGAATAGCTGCCATTGTTTCAATAAATGGACAGCGTATTCCTCATTTTTGGAATATCTACTAAATTTCTTTTTTATTGTTGTTCTGCAGGTTCTCATGGAACCAAAAAATGCTCTTGGTAAGCAGTACAAGAAATTGTTCAGCATGAACAATGTAAGCATTTTGCCTATGCATGTTTTGTTATGTTCTCTCTCTCTCTCTCTCTAAGCATGTAACTGAATTTGAGTGTGGCTTTTTTATGTCAAACAAACGAACTTTCTCCTAATTACAGGTGAAGCTACATTATACAGAGAAGGCACTGAGACTGATTGCTAAAAAAGCAATGGCTAAGAATACTGGTGCCAGGGGCTTAAGGTCCTTACTGGAAAGCATTCTAACCGAAGCCATGTATGAGGTATGCAGTTGTTGATTGCTTTGCTCTAGGTGAGGCTGAGGACCTTGATTACCATGAAATCATATGAATGCTTGTATGTTTCAGATTCCAGATGTTAAGATAGGAAATGATAGAATAGATGCTGTTGTGGTTGATGAGGAGTCAGTGGGCACAGCAAATGCGCCTGGATGCGGAGGGAAAATTCTTCGTGGAGAAGGTGCATTGGAGGGTTACCTAGCTGAAACCAAGTTGAAAAATTCAGCGGTATGAATTCATATGTAATTATGCAGGGACCTGTTCCCACCTTTGCATTTGTCTGAGATTCTAGGATTCTTTCTTCTAATCAATATCAAAGGTGTGATAATCCATACCTTTGCATGCACACATGATTATCTAAGTTGGCTTTTAGGAACAGCTTCTGATTATCACTTGTTAGATCACTTGGTTTCCCTAAGAGTACATCCTTGCCCACAGAACAATAGACAAAGGTCGTACCCAGAGCACAAACACCTCACTTTTGTGGCATTTGGGAGTAGTGATTGGTAGGCAACCTTACATCCATTTTTTTTTTTTTTGGAGATGTTGATTTCTAGACTCGAACCTACGACCTGTTACTTTTGGTGGAAAAAACCTGCCATAGAACACTAGATGATTTCTATAATCTATCAAAAAAAGATGATTTCTATAAATACAGATTGATGTGCCAATGAGTTCTGGCTCAAATGACTCTTACAAGAATGAGATGGAGGGGAGATCATGGTTTAAGATCCATTGGGTGTGTATGTGATTTACTAAGAAGAAATGTAAACAGAGACTGATGACCCAGTTTAATCTAGTTGTTTTGGGCCCTTGACCTGATTTTGCAGCACTGGTGTTCTAGAGTGAGTTTGGTAATTATATGGCCTGGCTTTACTTGTTTGCAGGATAATGTTGAACTGGCTGAGGGAGAGTTGCAGGAGGGTGAATCAGAGCTTTCATCAAGAGCCATGAGCATGTAACATTGTAACCATAATTGTTGTTAGGATGTGCAAATTTCATTTTGTTATTTTTTTAATTGTAAATCACATTCATAGTTTGGTGTAATTATCCCCTTGTAAAAACAGCATAGCTTCTGGTTCATTTGCATTGAATTATAGGGAAAAAAGATAAAAGAAAATGTAGCTTTGCTGATGTACACAGCAGACTGTATAAAATTGTTGCATTTGAGGAAGGGGTTTAGTTTGAACAGATTATTTTTCTGCATCATCTTTTCAGGTTGTTCTATTTTTTTGATGTCTCTTAGACGCGCTGTCAAATTAACTTTATAACATTTCCAGGAGTCTTGCCTGTGTAGTCAGTAAATCTGGTTGCCAATACGGGATGTACAGAAGGAAATTCATGGTGTGTTTTGTTGCATGGGATGGAGAACAGGCAGGAAGACATCAAACTGCTTTATTGGGGATTTCTTACCAGATGTGAAATAAGACCAGAAGTCGGTAAAATCAAATTTTAGCAGTCAAAAGACTTAAATGTTTTAGTTAAGTCCCTATACTTCTAATAAGTAATCAATAAAACAAGTCCTTATATTAGCGCTCCAGTCCAATACAAACAATTCTTAGATGAGTGGTGTTTATTACACATTCTATCTTTCATGTAGTCACGATCTGAGTTCAAATTGTGTGCGCGGTTGTGTGAAATAGAGAGGCCTTGGACACCATTCCATTTTGCACTAAAGCTCACACAGGCCGAAGTGATGGGACGATAAATTTGAACTTCAATTATCTTTAATCAATACCCTCAATTTAACTACGTGAGATTAATTTATGTTAGTTTTCTGTTTATCTTACCTGACATGAACACCACCACAACTTGTCAAATGCTTTAACGGAGTGCTCTAACATTCCATTTCGTCAGGATGTGGATTTTTATTGGACTTGATTGCTACAATTGAGAAACATGTATGAGTCTTTATGAAAGTTCTTTGCAGGTATTGTTGTTAAACATTACCTATTAAACATTAGTCATGCATGTCCTTCAATTATATATCATTCTAAAATAGTCCTCCACACAACAATTCATCCTCCTCAAAAAAGGGGTTTTATTAAAATAAGTAATAAAAATGGCACTTGGACTGAAAAAGAAATAGAAGAGGCACGCTCTTAGTAAGGGGTCTTCGTGCCTAAGTTGTGAGGATTCTCAGCACTAGACCCTGAGTTAAGCCCATGATTACAGAGTTCATTAACCCCTGCGTATCAAAGCCCTTAACATGCATCCGCAGTATTCATGTTATTGGCACCAAACATCTACTTTCGGTATGATCATACCAAAACTATTACTTACAAGGTCATTGATATTTGATAGATTCACGAAAGATTTTCGATCACATGAATACAAGATCATTGGCAACGATGATAACATATGAAAGGCATAGCCACTCACACAAACATGTCAATTGACCCAACACTGAGTGGCAGTGTGACGGAATAGACATCGAAAATCTTTCTAAAGTGATTCTCTCTAGAGTTATATGGATAATTATCCAATTCTTTTGAAATGATTGGATTCAAATACTTAATACCACATCACTAATAATATAAGTAGATATTAAAATGGTGATGGTAATTTATTTCAATATATACCGAGAGAGAGAGAGAGAGAGAGAGAGAGATTTTCCTTAAAAAAAAAAAAAAAAAAACTTATTATCCATCCTTAGACAAACCAGAATTATTCGAAGGCGAATGATAAAGGAAATGTTTTCGGCCTATTTAGCCTTAGACATGAGCTCATGGGCATTGGAGGTGGATGGAAGAGCTGGAATTGCTCCCTTCTTTGTTGTACAAATTGCTCCACATGCATTTGCAAATGTCAGAGCCTCTCTAAGTTTTGCTTCATCCTATGCAGAAGTAACAAAATTAAGTTAGAACTAATGCTGAAATGAAAAATAATGAAACCAACTAAAGTTAAAGTTAAGGGATAAAGAATGATTACACGAAATATGTTAGTATCCTTGGCGATAGAAACCAGTAGTGCACCAACAAAAGCATCCCCAGCACCAGTTGTGTCAACAGTTTTCACCGAGAACCCACTCACCTTTCCTTTAAAACTCTGCATCCATACATTATATGTTTAGACGAAAAGATAACGGGATCAATTTGAAATACAATAGATTAACAGGACGTGAATATCTTATGGATATGAGAATAAAGAGGGAGGGAACTTCTTTAAGGTACAAATCAATGGTGTAAGAGTAACCTCCTTTTCATAAATGTAAGATATATATATATATATATATATATATATATATATATATATATATATATTTCCTTCTAAAAGTGTGAAGGCACTGTTTCTAGAAACAAGAAAGAAAGAATAAATAATAATAATAATAATACCTTGGTGAAGTATCTACATCCCTTCTCTCCATCGGTAACAAGAAGCAGCTTGAGATTATCATGCCATAGGGTCAGAACATTATCTTCCTTGTCAGGATCTTCTTGTGTGAGGAATTGAACCTCATCATCACTCACCTATACCACCAATTACAGACACGGAATTATTTTATCACCTAAAATAAGTTAAATAAAACAACTATATATTGATGGATTTATTTATTACAAGATAATTTTAATGTTACTATCTGATGCATCCTTGCAAGTCCAGGTATCAAATCCTAATCCTATCCTATTGAACAACTTACCTGTAAACCTAATTTAATATAAAGCTACTACGTACTATTCGATGCATCGTTAAGAAGGTCTACTATTACTTTTTTGTCCTATCTGACAAATTATCAGTGGGATATATCTAATTCAAGAGCAAAACTTTGGTACACATGGCTGCATTGACCACAGATAGTATTATCTTATAAATTTAATGTAATTAAATGTTTGGGAACTTAATATATTAATGCACCTAAGAATAGTATATACGTTTGACCTCCCTAATTCGATAAGAAAACAATCAACCCTAGTCAATTTGAGAATGATTAAATGCCAATGGGTTGTATTCATTTAACTTAGCTGATTTAATACAAAAACAATATAATTGCATTATTGCAATTAATGTGAAAAAAAAAAGCACTCTAATGGAAAAGAAAAGATAGAATACCTTGATGAAATCAGCTTGATTCCAGATGCTCTTGATTCCTTCTCTAGCAGCCTGAGGAGAAGGCCAGAGAGGTAAGCGGACGTTGGGATCATATGAAAGCAAAATGCCGGCTTCCTTAGCAGCTTTCATGGCTGCCAGGTGAGCAGACTTGCATGGCTCAGATATCAGGCTTATGGATCCGTAATGGAATATCTTGGCCTGCTTGATGAGACCCAAATTTAACTCCGACTCTTTTAGCAGCATGTCTGCACTGGGGTTTCTATAAAACATGAACTCCCTCTCCCCATTCTTCTTCAATGTTACAAAGGCCAATGCAGTTCGTGCATGTTCATCAAAACACACCCCATCTGTGTTCACCTCGTTCTTCTTCAAGATATCCACTAGCATGTGCCCAAACTCGTCATCTCCAAACTAAAGTAGACAAAATTAAACATCATCCTCACATATAAAATATATATACATTAAGATTAAATTAAAAAAGAAAAAGAAAAAGATCTTATATTTACATGTTTATTATAATTAACTACTATCATACTATATTATATGTATAGTTTATAAAAATCAAGAAATAATAATAACAAAACAAGAAGAAGATATGGGGAGAACCTTGCCAATAAAGGCAGAGCTACCACCAAGCTTAGTTATGGCACAAGCAACATTGGCAGGAGCACCCCCGGGTGCTTTGAGGAAACCAGTAGACTCAGCCAAGGAAACTCCAGCTATGTCAGGCACAAAATCAATGAGCATCTCGCCGAATGACACGATGGTGGATGATGGACTCGTTTCTGAGATCGTCATCTTCTTCTTCTCTCAACTCTTTCTTCTTCTTTTTTGACAACAAATCCTTATAGTTTATGAGGGCACACAGGGGCTTCTTATAAGGATGCTATTTTCTTCGGGAGCAAGAAATAATCAGCGTTATAAATGATATCATCACTTGTTTCTATCCATATTTGGATAAGTTCAGTATAACTTATACTGATTTTTCTGCATAGATTACTGGAGAATGGAGATACGTTTACTAACAGATCATGATTCTGTGACCGGCAAATTTGTGTAACGTCCAACAATAATTATGATTAACATCCCAAATAAGGAAAAATTATTAGGTACTCCTGGAGTATCATAAATGCGTGCTCCCTCCTCTCACATGAATGGTGGGTCCCACCATAAATTTAATTAGTAGGACCCACCATTCATGTGAGAGGAGGGAGCATGCATTTATGGTACTCCGGGAGTACACAATAATTTTCCCCCAAATAAGATAGGATTTTTTAAACCATTTATTACCGTTTGACATATTTATACTCTAGAATTGCTATTATATATCCTAGACTTCGTAGTATAAGAGAGATTTTTTTTTTTTTTTTTAAGTAATACTATATGCACAGACTATTTTACAACATTTTTACAAATTTTTGTTAAAGACAATTTTTTATTGATTTTCATCTAGGTCCACCACTAACATTACTTTTTCATTTACCAATAACCACTCACTATATTAGCAGTTTATAAAATTTTATGTAAAAAAGTTTGTGTCTCTAGCATTACTTTTTTTTTTTGGCCATAGTTTTACTAATCACTAAATAGTAGTTTGTTGCGGATAATCTTTTAGAAATCCTATGAATTCTTTTAGAATCCCAAACAATTAGCTGCACATAACTGATCAAGATTCTCTAGAGGGAAAAAAAAAATTATATTAGTAAAGGATTTTTATTTTTTTATTTTTCCTGAGAATCACCTCCAGGATTATATGCCTGGTAATCCCGATCCTTTTTTCCAGAAATGTAGATATTCACATTCTCATCATGGAGAAATTATAAGGTCCTCATGGTGGACAAGTGACGTGGTCCATCATTCTACTAAAAGATTTCTACTTGTTTAAAATTGCCGAGTTAGAATTTAAAAAAAAAAATAGAAACTGATTACTGACTCAGCAATTTTAAACAAGTAGGAGTCTTTTAGTGGAATGGTGGGTAAGTGACGTAGTCTCCCAGAGGACTGTATAATTTCTCCTCATCATGGCTCAGAGAGTATCAAAGTAGTAACCTTAATTAATAAATAGGTAGTATCTTTTCACTAACTAAAACAAAACTCCTACATCGAAGGGGAAGAGATTATAACGATTGTTAGTTGATTGCACATCATGGCAAATATTCGTACTTGACTGCCTGGATTCTAAAGTTCTAAACCATTTGTTTCCTATTTTCTTTTTTTATATACAAGATAGAAATTCTAATCGAAATGTATATGTTTGTGAAATTCTTTTCTGGAAACTTGAATCCTAGCTCTTACTCCCTATACTCCACAAACTTATACTTGAAGAGTGACTATCACGCCAAAGGTACATGGTTGTTTCTTATTTTATAGAAGTAGACATGTTCTACTTCTTGTTGCTTCCGCATCCTGTATCAGCTTCCGCATCCCGCATCACAACCTAGTTTGTTGTCTATGGCTGGCAGATTATCCCTCATTAAAGTTGTCCCCGCCCCTATCACATACTACCACATGCCAGCCACAATTCTTTCTTCTTCCATATGTGAAAAAGTTGACAAAGCTCACATATCTTATTTATGGAGTGACACTGAAACTCAAAAACACACCCATTAATCATTGAGGCTTTCCTCATTAATCAGCAAGCTTGGCGGCTTTTTAGGTATATATTTAAAACTTTGTCATTTCCCAAATGATAACTTCCTCAGTACTCAGAATTGAGTTGATAGGATTTCTTATGAATTTTTTAAATGGAGAAATTAACAAAATTTTTTTTTAAAAAATATGAAACTAATGGAATAGCTAACAGAATCAAACAGAAGGACTTAATTGAACATTTTTTAAACTTGTAGGACTAAATTGACCGAATGCAAAGTTAGAGGACTGAAATGAATTTTTGTGAAATTTAGAGGGTCAGTTTTGCATTTTAGCCATTGTGCGTACCCAAAATATGGCTGTTGGGCTCAACCTCTACTTGGGCTTTCAATCTATTTGTATTGTGGGTTTTGGGTTTCCTACTATGAGTGATCCTATGCTCGGCAACCTAAGTACACTCCTGTTTTCTCAAACTCTTCTCTTTGTCTCACAGAGTTGCTTCGTTTCTTTCTTAAAATGGTTAATCTTTTCTCACAATGTTCTCCCTAGAATTCCCAACCCCTTCTTTCTCCCTTGATTCTCCTATTTATAGTCTCAGATGAGTGGAGATGTTATGATTACTCCCCTTTGCTAGTGCGAAAGGGGGTCCAATTCCATCGTCTTTAGGTGGGCGTTTAGGTGGGTGAGGTGGTAGTGGCATTGGAACTGATTCCCACCTCCAAAAGCCTGCTTGGTAGAGATATTACCTAAGGCAATACCGAGAAGCCGAGACATTGTTCCACTGAGCAACCACACACCCGACTAAGTTAAGATTGATTAGGAGTGGTTTGCTTTTGTCGCTCAAGGTAAAGTGGTCCTGTTATGTTAATTGAGCTTATATTAGGTCTCAAGGGGTGTCTGGATCAAGATCATAAGTCCGATGGGGAAAGGGCTAGGTGTTATATCTCAAGGTCAGGGCCCAAGGCCCAACGGGCCTGGGGCCCTGTCCCGTATAGTATTACAAGGCTAGAGTCCAAGGCCCAATGACCCTGGGGCCATTCTCCATATTGCCATATATATATATATATATATATATATAAAACATTAATATGATTAAAAAAAAATTGCTAACTCCAATTTATTAAAGAAACAAAAATTATGATTAAACAAACAATCAACTAATTATACCACATTCCTATAAAAAAAATTATTATATCACATAATAACTAACTTCTAATTTATATGATCTTTATCTCCTTAATTTTGTATTACATCATTAATTTAAAAAAAAAAAACCATTTTATGTTATCACAAGTTCGCAACATTGAGACTCAAAAAAAAAAAAAAAAAAAAAGTTCACAACATTACTTGATGTTAATTACTTTAAAATATTTTTAATATTTTATAAAACATTCTCATATAGAAGCTTAGAGCATTATCCGTATGCAGGCCCATTACTAGTATAACTAAAGAGGACACACACTCATGGAAAGCTTTAATTAGCGGCCGTGATTTACTTTCCAAAAATCTCAAATGTAGTGGGTAGTGGGGGATGGCCCCCTCCTCCTTCCTCATGACCATGATATAAAGGTTGTTGAGCCTCTCACTCAAGACCATAAATGGGACCTTACCTCACTAAGTATGAATCTTCCTGAGAATATCCATTATCTAGATTTGTGTGTATGTGCATATATTATGTGTTATGCTATTTGTCATTTTATATATATATATATATATAAAAGTTGAAGCGTAATATTTATTATTGTTACGTTCATGTTGAGCCATATCAGTGGCCATATTATCCACCTATTTCCAACATTTTCTCTCTTTTTTTTAACTATTTTTTTTTCTTATTAATTTTTCAACTTAATGTTATACTTTCTCCAACTTTTCCCCTCCATTTTACATTTTCATCTCCCTACTATTATCTCTTAATATCACTTTTTCTCTATCCTTTTATCTTTCCTTATTTTTGGCATTTCTCATTCCCCTTCACTTACTATAAATTTACAATTCTCTATTTTATTCTATACATAGTTTCGGGGGCAGTGTTAACTTAAGGATAGGGGGTTCAAATGAACCCTCTAACCTGGCCAATGTTTATTTATTTATTTATTTTTATTATTATATGTGTGTGTGTATATATATATATATATATGATTTTTAAAAAAAAAAAATTTGAGTCCTTAAAATAAAATTTTGAACCTTCGACCCTAAATTTTGTTTAAATCCAATTGATATAAGTTTGAATATGATCATTTTAATGCCACTTTCACAATATTTTTACAATAATTTAACAATAAAGGTTAAGTGACAAGTTGTAACTAGTTTTTATCAGACCCACAACTAACATTACTTTTTCCCTACCTTTAACATCTTGCCATCTAGGTTTTGTTGTGAAAGTGTTGTGTTAATAGCACTACTCTTAAAATATTTATTTTATAAAAAAGAAAAAAAATGTTTCAAATTTTTGCTCATTCGTTAAAAAAAAACTTTTTTTTTCCCAGAAATTTGGCTTACTTTTCCATTGACAATAGAATAAAGTTGTTTTTCTTTGAACTTTTCTTCTTCATCAACAAAAAAGTACACCATTATTACAACTAACAGATTTGTATCTATATCTGTGATTCTTTCATCATTCCCTCTATCTTTCTTTTCATCTTCTATGTTTCTTAGTTTTAGTCTCTATTTGATCAAGTAGTTTGATAAATACTCTATAGATTCCCAAATCCAAGAACTCTTTTAGTGCTTGCTCCAATTCCAAGAGACTGACCATGTGTATGATTAAGAAGTTATACATTTCAAAAGTAAAAACTTATATCAGTTACTATTTTTAATTTTTTTTTTAATTTTTAAATTTTTTTTTTTTAGTTTCACATTTAACTTTAGTCCAACTTCAAGGGACCGACCATGTGATGATTAGTTATTTTTACGCATTCAATGGTTGTTGTTTTACCGATATTTATACTAAATTATATTTATAATATTATTTTAGATTATTGTATAATGTATATAACATGGAAGTTGTACATAACACATAAGGTTATCTCTCTTTCTTTCTCTCATATTTTTTTTTCATTTTTTGGTGGTTTTTTTTTTTCTTGCATCTCTACTTTAAGTTGATGAATTTTTGTATTATTTGGACCTCTACTTTGGATTGATGTGATTAAGTTGTGTTTTTAAGTTGTTATCTTTTTTCCATCTCTTTGATTTCATAGGTGTAATCCATTGCAATATATATAAAGATAGTATAAGAATATAATGTTATTTTATTATATAACATGATATGACTTAGATAATTCGGTGTTTATTACAAGATATTAAATTCTATAAGGATGTGGTGTAAAACCTAAGTTTTACCCCTCCAATTCTAACATGCCACATTATCATATTATATATTAAAGAATAGGCACAACTATACTCAATCAATTCTAATACCCATTTAAAAATCCAATTTAACTGCGAGTTTATTATGAGATGTTTTTGGTAGGATGTATTGAGTTTTAAGTTAAAAATTGATATGACAATCTATTATTGGATTGTGTAAAATATGGATTTTACACCCCATTCTTACTAAATTCAGACTCTTGTTACAATATTTTTATTTTTTTACTTTTTTTCTTCGCATATTATTTTTTTTATAAACTTCTTACTATTCTCTCACATCAATATATATATATATATATATATATATATATATATATATATATACACTATTATTTAAGCGGCTTCCCCTGTTTGGATTCCTCATTTTTTAGTTCAAAAATGCCCCTACACCCCTATGTTTAAGTAGAGACAAAACTAAAGGACAATCTGATAAAAATGTAACTTAACTCCCACTAAAACATTGACTAAAAAATAGGACCACTCTCTTATTAATTTTTAAATTACTTTATCTACTTATAAATTATATTCTCAAAATAAAAATTATATATATAAAATAAAAACACAAGTTGATGTATTTTCTTAATTATTATTTTTTTAAATCTTGAACTACTAAAAAATATTGCACTGGATTTTTGTGTGATTTTAAAATTATCTCACAAAATTTTAAATAATAGGGTCAAATGAGTAGTTAATATTTCTCATCCCATCAGTTTCTTATCCACATTTTTCTCAACTCTTCACCTAACGTCTTGCACTTTCCCCACTCCCCCATGCTCCAAACTCAAATTAAAATGACTCATCATCCTCATCAGTTATCATCCTTACCCAAATTCAAAAACCATAAGCAACCACTTTATTGCATCTGCAGCAAAAAGACTGAATGGTATATGTAAGCCCATTTTATCATTGAAGTCCAAAAGACCCACTCCAGCGGAACTTGTAAAGTTCAATTATTGCAAAAAAATTTGCAATTGTGCTATAGTGTGATTCTAAATGTAGAATCACACTGTAGTTCAATTGTAAAAAATATATTAATATTTTATTTGTAAATATCAGTTCTCTCTCTCCACGGTCTTTCATCTCTTTCTCCATCGCTGAAACTCTTTCTCAAACCAAACCTCTCTCTTCTCTCTAACCCCCTCTCTCTCTCGCCATTGTTGTCGATTCACCCACCCATCTCCAAATCCCTTTAATCTCAGGCTTTTCTCTCTTAGTCGGTCTCTTATTTCTAGGTATTTTTTGTGGTTTCTGGCGGTGGAGATTGGCAAGTGATTTGGGTTTCTAGCAGTGGAGATCGGCGAGTTATGTGGGTTTCTAGCGATGGTGGGTTTGTGACTAATGTGGGCGCAGGTCAAGTGGTGTAGCTGTGGCGTGGGTTGGTGGTGGGTTTCTGGTTTTCATTTTGGATTTTGGATTTTGATTTTGATTTTGGATTTTGCTATAGATTTTGCTTAGCAGAGGTGGGTGGTGTGACTGAGAAGCTGGATGGTGGTGGTGGTGGTGGGTGGTTGACAGAGGAAGAGAAATAGAGATCAAAGAGAGAAGTGAGAAATATTTTTATATTATTTTAATGTGTAGTATGGTAAAATAAAAGTTGGAATGTTAGGTGTATTGTAAAATGATATTGTATAATTGATAAAGTGACTTTTTAAGATGGTAAAATAGGATAGAATAACATTAACCATTGTACATGCTTATTATCATTTTCTCAAGAATCTGTTCACACGTAGATACTTCTGTAGTCCACAATTCTTCAAGCCTATGTTTTACGATTTCCCACGGCTACTCAGTGTAGATGGTACTCCTCTCCCTCCTCTCTCTCTCTCTCTCTCTCTCTCTCTCAAATTTCTATATTTCTTGAACTGGGTATTGGTTGTTATTTTTATTTTAGTGAAAGTGTCTGCAAAATCGTAACAGAACCCCCAAATTCAAAACCCATTGAGAAATCAACTTTAGTGAAGCTGTCATTGAAATCAACGCCAGTTACTCAGCATCATCATTGGCCAGCGTGCCATGTCAGTGCAGCTTCATTTGAGAAATAGTAGAACAGAGCGATCATGGCTGTAGAGAGCGTGAGATATCATATTTGGACTTGCCGAGGTACTTTTTCTTCTTCAATGTGTATGTATAAATTTATGTATTAATAGCAAACTCAAGTAATTGCTACATAATCGTTTCTCCACTTCTATTCTGCTACAATTTGTGGTTCCAAAAATTAAATTAAAACAAAAAATAAAGGCAACTAGTTTGGGTAGGTCACTCTATATCTTGGGTCTATTTTCTTTATTTTCATTTTTGGAAAGATTTCGATTATGATTATTCATTTTTTATTTGGATTACAGGAGGGAGATTACATATTCTTTGAATACCAAATCAATGCAAACTAAACCAACTACACCCCTTCGAGTCAAGAAATGTTCTCATCATAAGGTATATATATTTGTATGAAATTATTAATTCATTGCCCTAAATCCATGGTTAAATTGTAGCCTAAAGATCCTTCCAATAGGCTATATATGATTTGTGGAAATGTACTTACTTAAGGTGTGCATATATGATAGACTTTATTAGGCATGTATGTTTAATTGAACTTATTCATTTAAATATTTATTTCTCCAATGCTATATCTGACATTTTTCCCCCCTCAGGTAACGTTATATCTAATTTGGTTACCCTGTTATGTTTTGTTTTCCCCAACATTATGGTGGTGAGGGAGATTTAAATTTAATGCCAAAAAAATAATTTTATGCAAGTTCATCCATAAAGAATTTGGGGAATAGAATGAATACACTGAAACAATGATGCATGTGTTGTGGGAATGTCCAATGGCATGAAATCTAGGAAGACTACAAATATGATTTACTGATATGAAGATTTATTTCTCTGGCTTTTTCCAATGATTAACAATGGAATGAAGAGAGGAGGGGAGCTATGGGGCAGTACTGGTCAGGGCAATCTAGACAAGTCGAAACACATTAAATTGCTTCATTCATAGCAGATAATGGATTTGGCTAAAATAATGCTTTAAGAGTCAAGACTACTGTAAGGTTGAATTTTATCAACCATCTTGTTGGTTTTATTCCGTGCCAAATTTGCTTGTATTTTAGCAATTAGTAACCCTGTATTTAGGTGATAATCATGTAAGGGTAGTGTGTGAGAGAGTGTGAAGAATTGCTCAAGATTGTGCAAAGAAATAGGGACTCGCGGGTGGATCTTGCGGGTGGCTCGCGGCTGCAAGCCACCAGAATGATGCACACGTGCCAAGCATGCCAGAAGCTGAAGCGTCGCGCCAGCTGTTGCATTACAGGACAAAAGTCCCAGGCTGGCCAAGCTGTTTGCTCGCGGCTTGAACTCGCGACTCAACCTAGTCGCAAGGTCAAGTCGCCAGAACACCCTGTTTGGGAAAAACTGACTTTTTACATTCCTTCTCACCCTACTATATATATACCCTTATACTCACGATTTAGATAGAGCTTCTAGAGAGAATTTTGAGAGAGAAACCCTAGAGAAAAACAAGATTGACTCATCCACAATCTTTACCTAAGAGACTCTTCAAATTCCTCTACTCTCTTCCTCTCCATTGTAAAATCCTTGAAAGGCTCGTTACCAAAACCTTTTCTCACCATATTCATTTCTGTGAGAGGGCTGTTTGGTGCTTTGGGAAGCAATTAGGAAGGAACCAATTTCACATTGGTTGATACTATGGTCAAATAGCGGAATCCAGGAAGCTAGAAAAGAAATAGGTTCGATGCAATCTCGTTGGAGCAAAGAAGCTTGGAGGGCTTAGGTACATTGGGTAGATTAGGCTTGGAGGGTCTATTGCTGTTCATGTATCCCAACTACATTTTCTAGTGGATTACTTACCGCATGGAGGGCGGCGGAGAGGTTTTACACCGAGGGCTTCGGTTTCCTTTTCAATAACACATCCTTGTATTTGCATCTCTCTTCCCTTATCTTTGCCTTTTATTTTTTGCTGTGGATGTGATTTTAATTGGCTTAGATTGTTTATCAATTCTGTTTATAGTCTGTGTTCATTTTCTGCACACTTTGTATTTGTCATAAAGCTTGAATTGATAATTTTATTTTTGGTGGTCTAAAACGTTCATAGTGTATTTTACACTATTTGAACTCTCAACTACAAATATGCAAGTTAACACTAGTGGGCAAGACACGAGGACAATGCAAGTTATAAGTGTTTTTATGAGAAAAATGGATTACTTTGTTTGTCCTTAATGGCTAGCTGTGGGAAATAAAACCTTTTATACTTAATTTTCAAACAAAATATAGAGTGTATTGCATTTGAAGATAGTGATGTGAAGTATTTGGAGAGATATGTATATGCATTTGAAAGCTTATGATGTGACGGAAGGGTACTTGTTAAGTAGACCCTTCCATGTTATATTAAAGATAAAGTTTCCTTTGGCTTATGACATAAAAATTCATGTGTTGAATTTGGACAAAAATATTAGTATACATGATGAGAAGAAGGGGATTATCAATCAATATTTCATGGTTTGAACTTTGAAGGTTTTACAACCAATCTTTAGTAAAGTTGCAAGAACATGTTCAATAAAATGGTACTTTTAAATAACAAAGGAAACTTCGTAGACCCATTAATTTGAGATCTCAATTGCACAGAAGAGTCCAAAGTTTATTTATTGCATTGCATTATCAAGAGACTTCCATTTTAGATTGACTGCCCCAAAAAGTCCATTTAGATTTTGTGTCAAGTATTATTTTATTTTAAAGCTAGCACTTTCGTTTTGCATGTGCTCAAATGGTCTTCTATTTTTTTTTTTTTTTTTTTTTAAGACAACTTTTTATTCACCATAATTCGAGATTGATGCATTTTTTAATCACAATTAGCCTCTAAGCGCGCACTCACGCGCGTACTTAGAAACTCTTCTATTTTTTTTTGGGAAAAAGTTAATAATTTGCATTAGTTATAATTTGGGATTACTATATTTTCCAATCACAAAAAAACCTAGGAGTGTGATGAGTATTATTTCACCTTCTAACACACAATACTCATCACTCCTAGGTTTTTTTTTTTTTTTTTTTTTTTTTTTTTTTTTTTGTGATTGGAAAATATAGTAATTCCAAATTATAATTAATGCAAATTATTAACCTTTTCCTAAAAAAATAGAAGAGTTTTTGAGCACACATGTGAGCGCATGCTTAGAGGCTAGTATATATATATATATATATATATATATATATATATATATATATATATATATATATATATAAATAAAAGCAGAGACCTCATGTGGGAAAGTATAAGATTATACCAAGTGGCGTATTCTATGCAAAGAAAATCAAAATATTCTCAAATGCCACATCAAAGATATAAACAAATTAAATATTAAAATTTTGTTTCATTTGGTTCGATGTTTCAAGACTTTTCTAATTAAAAAAAAAAATTCTTTGTATTGTTTGGTTCAATGTTTCAAGACTTTTCATCCTTCACACATACACATAAAACTCTTTTCATTTTAATTTACCATTTCACCTCTTGCACTTCTAGCCCTTTCTATATACTTACCCATAGCCCTTCATGTAATCCCATGTCAAATACATACAGACAAAAAACGATGTAATTTACCTTCAATCTTTTGACGACACATACTTAGCTCTAACTTTGGTTTTTCAAATAATCTTAACCTGTATGAGTTGGCTATAACCAAAGAAGGGGGGCTTGCAGTTTATATTGAGTGACAATGGTAATTACGATTTAGATGTTAAGGTTGAACATTGTGGATTTGTAGGTTTTGTAAATTATGTGATCAACTGTGGGTGTTTGGAATGTGTAATTAGTTTTAGAATTAAGGAGAAAAAGAAAGACACATCTTATATCAACTTTTATTCTATAATATTCCTCTAAAGTTCTCTCTCTCTCTCTCTCTCTCTCTCTCTCTCTCTCTCTCAATTGAATAATTATAATGGATATGTGTATGCAATTTATAATGTTGTTTTTGCATTATTAATAAAGTTAGAAAAAGAAAGAACATTTTATATCGACTTTTGTTCTATAATATTCCTCCAAAGTAGTTTTTTTTTTCCTCTTATTACTTCAATTAAATAATTATAATGGATATGTGTGTGCAATTTATAATGTTGCTTTTTCATTACTAATAAAGTTCTATAACAATTATGCTTTAGTATATATACAGCATTCTCTAAAACCATCTTACATAAAACATTACAATATTATCCGTACATCACATGAGTAACTTACTAGTACTAATAACTGCCAAAGACCTCAAGCATATGTAAATGATTTATTCTCGAGAAAAACACACAACTCTCGATTGAAAAATTGCTGATACGAAGATTATTCTTTTGTTATTGTATTCCCTTTATAGATTTCTCGTAGTTCATAGGATTTAGGAAGGCGTTGTTGCAAGTAAGTAGTTTATTGGCAACTTCTTACTCTATTAATCTTGATTATATTCAAGTTCTTTTAAGTTAAATTCAATTTCTTAGTTGTTAATCTTGTTACTTAATAGATCCTTAGTTCTCTATCATCGACTTGATTTCATGTTCAAGCCATTTACTTTAGCATTGTTTGTACCGTTTACTTTGTGACTTAGCATAAACTTGGCTTACTTTGCTTCTTGATAATTAATAGCTCTAATAATTTCAATCAAAATTTAGCTTTTATACTTGATAGCTTAGAATCGTAGTGAGAAACTGAGAACTCAGTCTTTTGCTTTTCATTGATAACTGTTACTAGCATTATCTTCAAAAATACATCAACCTGAAAAAGTCCACTTAATTGATACATCATTGACTACATTCCTTTAGAAACAAAGTCAAATCCTCAAATCAGTATTGTAAATGGCATGACTATGGAAGCCATTTTTCGTCGTTCGTCATCATCATAAAAAATTTTAGTAGGAGACATTTCGTGATTTTGCAGAAATGACTTATTGATGGTCTTAACTTTTTTTCAATTGTTCCATTCACAATTGTGGTCACTTACATCAAATGTTTATACAAACTATGGATGATGCCACACAATCTCATTGGGCCAATCTGCTTAGTTATTGTGCTTTTTTCAATACTTGCTAGCTATTAAGTTGGTTAAAACAATTGCATCACGGTTTATCCAAAAAAACATACTTTTAAGTTTAATATGCTTAAACAGCCCCTTTTTCTTGTTTAAAAAAACAGAAGAAAGAAAGAATAACACGCTAAATATACATACAAATCTAAAGCCTGAATTTTTTTTCAAGTGAAGCCAAGCTAAATATATATATATATATATATATATATAAATCTTATGAAAAACACGTGCACATGGCCAAACTCACAAGCTAATATCAAGTGTGTGTGTGTGTGTGTATATATATATATATCAGTAACTTATAGAGACAAAAGTCACAAACACAGATCATCCCGGTATAACATGGTCGAAAATGCATTTGTTTGTTTCAGAAGAGGCAGCTTTGGGCTGGCGATTCTCATCCACTTGGTCCACTACTTTGTAAAACCCTTCAATGAACAGATGAGTCAATGCCGATGATTCTGTGCATAAATTTTTAGGATACTGGGATGCATCTGTGAGAGACGACTAGAACAGGACTTGCTTCTGATTGAAGACTATGGAATTAAGGAGAAGAAAGATTTAACAAAAGATGGGTGGATGATTCCCATGCATAAATTTTTAGGATACTGGGATGCATCTATGACAGCAGAATAAAACAGGATTCACATAGGGATCTAGATCAAACCTTCAACAGTGATAACTTTTAAAACGTTGGTTAGAAGTACTGCAAAATAGAAAATTATACATGAGAATACACCACATACTCCAGTCATCCAACTTTAGGTAAAAACCTATTACAACATGGATAATACTATTCCAAAGCAACATCAGGCTTAGATACATTACTTTTCCAAGCTATAGTGCTTGTTCACAGCTTTAGTGACATCCCAAGTAACTTTCATGCCTTTAGGGAATACAACCAAATCACCAGCCCCAATTTCAAATGATTCATCATAACCATCCACATAAACCTTGACTTTCCCATCCAGCAGAAACATAGTCTCCGTGGCAGTGAATTCCCATGGAAATTTGCTTGGACCGCATCCCCATCTATTCAGATTACAGAAATCAAAGTATTCTTCACATTAAGTTGCACCGTGGAAGGATAGAATATAAAATATCAAAATGAAGAAGTCCTATAAACAGATTTTTCTGTAAAAGAATGAATCTTTATGAATGTATGTCAAAATTAAAGTCTGAAACTAAAAGGTGCCTAATCCTTGTTATCATTGAAATATATGCAGTCATTATTTCCCATGAAATACAATCAAGTAGAAAACTTGCATTTCAATAAGCTCTAGTTCAAATGGAAATCCATTCCCTTGAGAACAAGGTGCGGGGTGAGGTAAAAACCCACTAGATGCGTATACCTTACCTTACCAATAAAAAAAAAGTAAAAGACTATTAAAATTTCTCTACAACTTTGGTGCAAGAAGAGTGGAGAAACACTGGAGAGAGGTGTCCTAGAGGAGTTGGGATACTAGTGAAATTGATATGGTTGCAGAGTTGGTGACAATAATCTAACTGCTGTGTTGGTATAGATTTTAGGCTCATAAAACTTGCTACTTCAGAGATTGTTAAATAGTTTGTATCAGATTTTCAGGAGAGTCCGCAGGAGGGAGGAATCTGATTCAATTTCAGTTAGTTTGGCATCAACTATGAGACCAATAGATTTTGATATATTAAATGTTGCTCACAATTTCAAAGTTGAAAAAAATTAATTCCAAATATATGTCCCATATACCAAGTTCCAATCAAGATGGGCAAACAAATGTCATATCCTTGAGAACCCTAAGCTCCCTTTGGTTAGCACTTTTGTTCTTATTCCAATCTAATGGGGCTTTTATCTATTGAACAAAAACGGGTAATATAGTGACTTATAAAGATTTATTCCATAGGCCAATTAGGCATACCAAGCTATATATACTGAGAATGGAAACATTCCATTTTTATTCTAACTAAAGAATATCAACAATAACACCAGGCAGGCCTGTTCGCCAAACATAATCAACCCATAGGAGGCTCAGGATTAATTTCAATGGGGCTGCCATAACAATTTTAACCCTTAAAGTTTTGGGTAATCTACATACTAAACTTCAGAGCATGCCAGATCTCTCTTCAAGGTATTAGACCCTAACCTCTGTTCCTAGGTATAAATAAAACCTAGCCATCTCCTTTGTTCTATTCTAGTAGGGAGTACACAACTGCAATACTCAATTCTATTATCAAATTCTAGCTGCTTATTGCAACCGGTGAGATTGTCTTTCCTTGCTCCCATACTTTTAACATAGCAAAACAGTGTCTCATCCAATTTTCCACCAAATGCCTATGCTAATACTTATTTAAATAGTTATCCAACTACGCTTACCGTATTACAACAGTTCCTACCAAATCCAAGGTTGAGCAGCTTGTTTCATTTTGAAGGTCTGACTATTTCTTGGACATAGAAACCTTGTGTAAAGTATGGAGGATGTAAATCCACAGTTTAGAGAGAAATTGCAAGATTAATCTGATCTAATTTGACATTTTTCTCACAAAGTATACCAGAATGTTTAACAACTGCAAAAGAAGACGATGAGTGAGGATGGAATAATGGTCTATAAGTACTTAGCAACCTTGGGAGTTGAAAATCAAAATACTCCTTTTAGGGTGGGCTTGGGACTCATGCTCGTGGGCCTCATCCTCCCTCCTCACTTCTTCAAATTAAATATAGCTTCCCCCCCACCCCCCCTCCTCCAAAACAAAAGGAAGTGCACAAATGATGTATTAAAGCAATGGTGATATTCTCTTCAATCAACGCATTTTCAAAGGAATATGCTGCTTCAATTCTAAATGGATCACTTAAAGTAAAAAAAGAAAAATCCATTAGAATTTTCTTAAGTTCCTTGCCTTTGCTCCTTTATTTTCTAAAACCCTAACGTCCTTATTATGGTAATTGCTCATTGCAATGAAGTTTCTTGGTCCTGCAACATCTTCCTGTTAGGATTAGTGAGCTTATTTCCACTCTCATTGCATGGAGAAATTGATAATCACCATAATGGTAGTCAGTTAAAACGCTTGCACATGCTGAGCTCTTGTTTTGCATATTCAACTAACATCTTCACCCCTCAATTCAGTTGGTAAAGTATTAAAGCTATTAAATCAAAACTACACAGATAAAGTTTGAAGAACTCCAATGGTTTCAATATTCTGAAAAGTTATCATGCAAAATTTATATCTAGGATTTCAGACTTCCTGGACTTGTAGCAGACACTTTCTGTTGTCCTATTAAGGGTTAGTGCTTTACAACTTAGTAATGCCTTATGACTGCCTGAACCAACATGTATAAGATACAACCGAACAAACTTTGTTCTGGACTATCAAAATATGTTGTGGAGAGAAAATAACTTGTATAAGAATGCAACAATTCTTATTTTGCACTAACTGAATGATCTAGGATACTGATAAATTTTGAGTTACTGACATACTCATGACCACCACCATTTCCATTCAACAAGAATTATATTTTATCGAGAAAAATATAAACCTTGCCACTCTGGATATTAATGAAAATTTTGTGCTGGGTATACATGTGTGAATGAAACCCCATATTGAATAATAATAGCAAAAGTGAGTGATTAATAATAATATGACATAATTGGGCCCAAATTCATAGGCTTAAGCTTATAGGTTAAGTGGTGTCCCTATATATTATATTAACTACTTAATTTGAGTCTCCCCAATGTGTGATCTCCCAGCAAGTGGTATTAGAGCCTATGGTGGTGTGCAACTAATGTGGCAAGGTTAGTTATCCAAGGTCCCTTTTGCAGCTGGAGTAAGGATATGGTGTGTCTACTTGGAGTCTTGGACCAACAGAAGTATGCATCGCACAAGGCAAGTCCATAAAGCCCACACACAGATGATCTTGAGGGGGAAAAAAAGGCCCAACAGTAGTTAATATAACATATAAGAACACCACTTGACCCAAAAGCTTAAGCCTATGAGTTTGACCCTAACTATGTTATATTAACTACTCACTCTCCTCATTATTATTTAAAGTGAAACTTCAATCACACATGTATAGCCAACTTTCTGCTAGACACGTGTATGTCCAACATTCTGCTAGTCTTCTAACGGTTAGTTTTAGTTTGTTTTTGTTGTTACCATTTTAATTCTTAATTCATAGGTATAGTGCGAAAAGTGAAATTGACTCTCCATTGTGAAATTTAAAGTTTTTATACCCTATTAGTATTAGCCGCACTGGTGGCCTGCTGCATTGTGCTTGTTGCTCTGTTCTGCCCAAAAATATAATCCTCATAGGTTTTTTTAATTCAGGATAATTTTCCTTCATAAAGAGAGAACTAAGAAGAATGTCATTTGGTTGCAGAAATTAATATTTTAAGGAATCGTATTGTAAGGGAAACCATAATGGGTTGAACTTTGAAGTACTACTACTAGCATAACTTAAGAGTGTTGAATGACAAGATTTTACATTTAACATAGAAATAGGAAAAGGAACGCCTTTACTGATTAGACTGAATAATACGATTGATTTCCTTCAATTGTTTTCAGCTCAGATAAAAATTTAAATAAAAATAAAAAATTGGAGAGTTGAGATAGATAAAACAAAATCCAAAAGTAAAAAAGGTAAATAAATGTTTGAGATGGATGGAGAAACAGCGACATACTTGGGCCATGTTCTCACACCAAGTTCAGTGAGTTTGGATTCCGGAGGATTCTTTTGAATCTTCACTCCAAATTTCTCAGTGGCCATGGATGATTGTTGAGATCGAGAGAAACTGAATTCCTTGTGTTTAACAACTGAGAGAAAAAGAGGTAGTACCACAACCACCACTGCTACCACCACTATTACTATTGACGCTTTGTTTGATGGAATAGGCGACATCACATTAACTTGCACTTAGGCCCTTCTTTCAACTTCTTACTTCGGACTACACAATATTTTCCCAAAAGTGACAACCCTTGTTCCGTTCAAACCTACCAATAAGAAGGAAGCAAGCTGCGCTTTGTGCCACTTTATGTGGCACTAGAAGGACCCTAATGATCATTGCTCTGTCACTGTGACAAGACAGTAAATGAGAAGTTTGGTCCGAACTGGAACTTAATTTGGGGTTATTTTTATTTACATTTTTTGGTAAGATGGAACTTTGGTTAATTCTTTGATAATTTTTTTTCTTCTTCTTATTATTAGGTCAAGGCACAAATTGATAATGTTTTATTTTTTTATGTTACTTTATTAATTTTTTTAAATTTTTTTTTGGTTGGCGATTTTAGCTCCATACTGCAATAGCACTCTTCTTCTTCAAAAAAAAAAAAAAAAAAAAAAGTTTCAGTTAAGAAAAAGTCAAGAAGATGCACATGGACAGAGAGATTCAAAGGAGGTGTAAGAAGATACTTATAGGTGCCGGTTAAGAAAGTAAATGACTAATGAAACATAGAACATTACTTGGAAACATAAACTAGAACTAAAGATTATATAAAACAAGCTCACTGATATTATTAGATTGAACAGGATTTTTACATTAGACATAAGGAAAGAATTTCTGAAGGAGGCTTAAGTTCTGCCTCTCCATAGTTACAAAGTGGCTATTTATAGGCCGCGGACTTTAAACTAACTTAGCTACAATTTACAATGAGTTCTGTTTGATTATGCATGAGATAGTGGGGGCCTGGTTTGTTGTGACAAGTGGTTGAAGAGCTAAGGGCCTAGTTGAGCCAAAGCTTCCGTTGGATAGGACTGTTGCAGAGTGTAGTAAATGCGTCTGACATGCATGGATAAGTTTGAACGAAGTTGCTTCAGGATGTTTTGTGACCTTTTTTAAAAAAAAAAAAAAAATCTTTCAAGTGTTGAACATACTTAGTCCCATCCATCTCTTTCTTAGAACCATTTTTCATCAACGTCAGCATCTGGGTCATGGTTATCATAATAGGGGTCATCATGACCAATGAAAGGATTGGGCATTTCCCAAGGGTCTTCATGTGGCCATTGTTGTCTGTAAGCTTCTAGAGTGCTTGATCCTATTTCGGATAAGGTTCCCATATTAAGGATTCTATCTTTGTAAGAGAATTTTGACAACATGTCCAAGTGGTGTCCATGTGTAAATGGAGGGAGTCATTTGGATTAGTAAGCTAATGAATTTCTGGTGGGTGAAAGATATCTTTTGCTCAAATGTCCTTTTTTTGAATTGAGCTTAGCAATCATGGATCTTGTAGTAATTTTGTGACCAAATCTTAGATGTTCTGTGATAGGATACCTTTTCCAATCTCCATCATGTGCATCAATTTTCAAAATCTCAAACTAGAATTTTTGGATCTAGCTTCAAGGGTCAAGGTCTTTATTTGGTTTTTTATGTCTGAAGGAAGGTTTTTTATCATATTAAGGATATTATCAAGTGTTGAAGAGGATAGGTCAAAGGATGAGGACGGGTTTGTAATAAGATATACACACAAACGTGGAGGAATAACTATGGTGTTAATGGCTGGAGGCTTCCTAGAAAGGTAGTCAATGATCAAGTTATCTTTTCCTTTGATGTGCTTAACTTAGAAGGACCATTGTGAAAACAAATTTGATCATCTGAGAAGTTGAGGATAAAGGGGAATTTTCGATTTAAATTGAAGCATTTTTGGGAAGGAGGACATGTCCATTTCCACTAGAAAGTTATGTCTGAGGAGATGAAATTGAAAATTTTCAATTCCATGTTTTACTGTGAGTATTTCCTTCAAAATGGAATGATAATGAAGTTTTGAAGGCTTGAATAGACCACTTTTATATCCAAAAATATTTCTTTTTCCATCAATTTCTTCAAAAAGGGCTACCGCCTAGTATTCATCACTTGCATCTGTTTGTAGAATTCATTTGCTTGGTCTTGGAATCTGTAAAGGGGGAAGCTTTTTGGCTAACCTTTTCAATTGTTGGACTGTATCTATGTATAGGGAATTCCATTCTGGAGGGGCTTTCTTCAGAAGTTGAGCTATTTAGCTTCTGTATTTAATGATCTTTGGGATGAAGTTAGACATGTAATTAATAATTCCAAGGAGCTGTTGTATCTATTTGGTACTGATGAGATGTTTACTCTTAAAAATTCTATAGAAGACTGTCCAATGACCATGTTCTTTTCTGAAAGCATTATCCCTTGAGATTTCACTAAATTATAAAATTTAGTGAACAATTTTTCATGAGAATCTGCATCTTTTGAGAACAGAAGAATATCATCCACATAGATTAATGCATTAGCCAAGAGTGGCTGGAACAGTGTTACCATTGTCTTTTGGAACTGAGATGGGGCATTTTTGATACCAAAGGGCATGATTGTCTATTGGTAATGGTGATATGGGATGCAAAATGTTGTTTTGTATCTTTCTTCTGGGTGGATTC
This sequence comes from Quercus agrifolia, assembly GCA_029955455.1. Lineage (NCBI taxonomy): Eukaryota > Viridiplantae > Streptophyta > Magnoliopsida > Fagales > Fagaceae > Quercus > Quercus agrifolia. Next base: position 173,124 of record JARQAD010000007.1, on the reverse strand, counting down.
CTAGTTGTCAAATCCTGCTTTAAGGTCAAATTTTGAAAACACTTTTGCATTTGAAAGATGCTGGAAGAGAGCACTCTTGTTTGGTAAAGGGAACTTGTCATGTGCAAGAAAATGGTTGAGATTTTGGTAATTAATTACCAATTTGAGTTTTCCTCGGATTTTCTCAGCATGCTTATTGACATAAAAAGCTTCACATGCCCACGAGGAGGTTGTGGGTTCAATAAGGCCTTCTGAAAGGAGGGTAGATAACTCTTATTTGGCTAAAGCTAAATGTTCTGGGTTCATTCCTCTATGGCTTACTTTTGTGGGGTTTACATCTTCATTCTTTTAGAAAGGGAGATGTATGAAAAAATCTGGGTTCTTCCATAAGGGGTTTGAATTTTTAAGAAGGAATTCAGAATGACTATTTGTACAACAATCGTTAATGATCTGGGTTCTCAAAGAGTCATAGGGGTCAACTATAAATAGGTGAGGAACTTGAGTCTAAGCGAGGAGGTGTTGTTTGTGAAAAAGTCCTTTTGAAGACCATCTAAGGCTAGGTATTCAGTGAAGGAGATCAAAACCTATAAAAAGGTCTCTGCCAGTAAGAGGGTTACTATTCTAGGTGATTAAGAATGTTTCTCAATTTGCTGCATGGAACATCTGGTTATGAGGCAACTAGAATTCTGCAGGTAAAATCTTAGGATGGAGAATTGTTGCTACAACTCCAGTGTCAAAAAAGGCTATGATTGGAATGGGTCTAGAGTAGGTATCTAGGAGGATATGTACTTGGGCTATGGGAGTGGGGCTAGATAGGGGAGCTATAATGGCCTAGGATGTATAGATGGTTTGGATTACTGGGTTTGAGGCATTCAAACTAGATGAGTCTGAATCATCTTCTGATGTGGAATTTGCCATGACTACTAGAGCTAAGGGAGAGTAGTCATCATCAAGTGAAAAGAGTGACTCTACATTTGAGAAAGGAGTATTTTCTACATGGATCTATGCTTGTTCAAGAAGCTTTGCTGCCTTTTCTTTTTTGGGATAGTTTTTTTACAAAATGGCCTAGTTTTCTACACACAAAATAGACTTTTGAAGTCTTTCCTTTAAATTGTTTTCTTCTGAGAAACTTTCATTTTTTTTTTTCTTTCTGAAAAATCTTTTTTTGGTTCTGCATGGTATTTCTTTTTCAAAGGATACTTTATGAAATGACTTCTTCTTTTCGTCGAACAATCATAGCTTTTCTCATAGCACTTGTACGTGCAAGTTAGATTTATAAACTAGTATGAAAAGGTGTATGAGATATCTAACAATACATTTTGATGAAAAAGCTCAAGAATGATAAAAATGGAAACTTTAACATCATAACATCGAGAGAAAAAGAAAGTAGTGTAAGGAAAGTAAAGATGACAATAGGATATACATGGAAAACCCTTTGAAAGGGATGAAAAACCACGGGTGAGTAAGGGTGAATGTCCCTTACTCTGTTAAGATTTCTATTATATGAAAATGAAGGTTTCCCTTGTACAATGATGATGTTTTTACTAAAGGGGAAGTCTTTTCTCTACCTCACTTTCTTACAAACTTTCTAATTTTTTCTTTAATGTTCTATCCTGGTTCTTGCCCTAATAGTCCAGCAACATGTTCCTTTTATAGTTTGAGGAATGTTGCTAGGCACATAAGATATATCTCAAACTGTAATTCCCCCATTTGAACCCTAATACAGTTGCTATACTATGTAGCGGCTATAGGAGAGAGAGTAAGCACGCCGAGGTCAATATAGTGGCGTGAAAAGTGACCCTACCACTACGTGGGAAACAATCCTTGGACAAAGAAAGGGACATTAGGGCATTGAGAGTAATGCACGTTTCCCCAACAATGGTTCAGCATAAACACAGACAATGAGAGGGAAGGATTTCATAACCTCTGACTAAAGAGGGCCACTATCTCCCTTTTGTGAGTGCTGGGTGTCTATGTTAGGTATAAATCTCACTCTTCCCCAAGATGGTTACATCGTTAGCACGAACTAAGATCCTTTCTCCCAGCCAACGCTAATGCATTAATCTATGTGGATGATATTCTTATGTTCTCAAAAGATGCAGATTCTCATGAAAAATTGCTCATTGAATTTTATAATTTAGTGAAATTTCAAGGGATATTGCTTTCAGAAAAGAAAATGGTCATTGGACAGTCTTTTATAGAATTTTTGGGAGTAAGCATCTCAGATGGAAGATACACTTTGCAGCCACACATTGCTACCTCTCTTAGTGAATTTCCAAATAAGCTCACCAGTGCCAAATAGATACAACAGTTTCTTGTAATTGTTAATTACATGTCTGACTTCATTCCGAAGATCTATAAATACAAAAGTTGTCTAGCTTAACTTCTGAAGAAAGACCCTCCAGAATGGAATTCCCCTCACACAAAAGTAGTCCAACAATTGAAAATTTTAGCCAAAAGGCTTCCCCCTTTACAGATTCCAAGACCAGGCAAACGAATTCTGCAGACAAAATGCAAGTGATGAATACTGGGAGGCAACCCTTTTTGAAGAAATTGATGGAAAAAGAAATATTTGTGGATATAAAAGTGGTGTATTCAAGGAACTTCATTATTGTTCCACATTCAAGGAAATACTCGCTGTAAAACATGGCATTGAAAATTTCCAGTTTCATTTCCTCGAACATAACTTTCTAGTGGAAATGGACATGTCCTTGCTTGCTCACTCCCAAGTGTAGGAGATCGTAGCAATATAATTCTCGGAGTACCGAGGTTGAACCACAAGGAGCAGGGTAAATTCAAAGACAATGTAATAAAAAAAAACAATTTGGGTGAAGAAGAAAAGTACTTTTGCTTGGTGATTGTTAACAAGAATAATAATAAAAACTGATTTAAGTCAATGAAGTAAATACTAGGGCATCAGGGTGTTTCCCTATATCGATATGAGATTCTTTGTGATTTAGGAAAATATCTATTTCATAATTGATTGTTCTTATACAATTAAAAACTTATGATTCGGTTGAACTGAGACAATTCAAGAACGCATGATAACCTCGATTAATAATGCGGTTAGAAAAGTTTTTAGAAAAACCCATTCACTTTAAAACCTGATTTCTATTTGAAACTATTAGAAATTCATCTAAACAATAAGAAAAACATGATTGAACTTATTGAAAGCATGGAAGAACTAATACATCAAAAGAAATCTAATTGAACAATCAAATATGTTATTGATAAAATCCTAGAAAGAATCACATTGAATATTCATACCGTATAGAAGAAACATAACCCCTAGCCCTAGCAAAGAGTTTAGGCTGCAATTATAGAAAGAAAAATACAAGGTTTTTTCTGCCAAAATTCGTTCTACCAGCCTCCCTTCGAGACCCTCATGTCTAAGTGTCCAAAGAAAAATAAAACTTATACTATTTTAATTTCCGTCAAGGTTTACAGCAGTAACTTGTGAGTTAATTTCAGCCTTCGAAAATTGAGAATTTCGAAAAACTCAAAACTGAAAAGTTGTAGATATTTAAGTCATGGTTCCAACCCATCTGGCTTTGTATCAATTGGATTTTTGAGGAGAGAGATACACCCAAAATACTGATCAGTGCTCAAATCAGATTTTTCCTTTTCAGATTCTGCCTCTTTGATTTCTTTCCTTATTTGAAGTTTCCAATCATGGCAGTCGATCCTAGCACTCCAGCTGCACCTCCTTAGACATTTAAGCGTGGTCCTTTGGCTCCACTTTAATTCTAGTTTGGCCTCAATTCTCTCACAAATTCCTGTAAACTCATATTTCTCACATGATTTCCTGAAAGTAGAAAATTACACACAATGAATAACATCATATTCAAGGAATTATGTAAAGATAAATAATAAGGACTAATGCAAATCATGGCTTAATTATACCAATTAAGCATAGTAATAAGGAGATAGCGCCCATATAAACATATAACAAGTATAAATTTTAAGGTATTATCAGTCCTTCTTCCCAAAAATGTTTCAGTTCAAACGGAAAATTCTCCCTCATCCTCAGTTACTCAGATGTTCAAATTGGTTTTCACAATCGTCCTTCCAAGTCAAGCACATCATAGGAAAAGATAGCATGATCACTAACTACCTTTCTAGGAAGCCTTCAACCATTAACACCACAGTTATTCCTCCACCTTTGTGTGTATATCCTATTAAAAATCCATCCTCATCCTCCAACTCGTCCTCTTCAGCCCCTAATGATATCCTTAATATGATAAAAAAAAGAGGAAGCCAAGTATATCCTGGAAGAGATCCATGAAGGGGTTTGCAGTGACCATGCAGACCCTAGATCCTTGGTAAGTAAGGTTATCAAAACAAGTTACTTCTGGCCTACCATGCAAGTGGACGCAATGGAACTCGTCAAGAGGTGTCACAAGTGCTAAAGGTTCGGGAATGTCCAACGCCTTCCAGCCGAGAGATTGATGATGATAGCCTCCCCTTGGCCATTTGTACAATGGGGAATCGACATTGTCAGCCCGTTGCCTCAAGGTAAAGGACAGGTAAAGTTCTTGCTAGTTACTATTGACTACTTCACAAAATGGGTCGAGGCAGAGGCTTTAGTAACCATCACCGAAGCAAGAACCCCAACAAGAGAAACTCTCTTTAGACTCACTTATGGCACTGAGGCGGTAATCCCGGTCGAGGTGGGAATAACCAGTGTCATGCGAGAGATGTTCCACGAGGAGAGTAACGATGATCAGCTATGAATCAACCTGGACTGTCTAGATGAGGTCCGAGAGAAAGCTTTTAACAAGATGACAAAATACTAGTAGAAGATGGTCGAGTACTACAACAAAAGGGTGAAGCTTAGATGACTCGACATAGGGGACCTTGTCCTACGCAAAGTCACCCCAGCAACCAAAAACCCTACCAAAGGAAAACTCGGCCCTACATGGGAAGGACCTTATTGGGTCATCCATTACTCTTGGCAAGGCAACTATCACCTGGAGACCGTAGATGGACAAAGACTTCCACGACCATGGAACATTAAGCACTTTAAGAAGTACCACCAATAGATGTAACAAATTATTGTACTCATTCTTGAAAGCAATAAAAGAACTATTTAGCCAATGATTTAATGCAAACAAACATAAAATGGGCTAAGTAACAAGATTCTACCAAGACGGATGTAAATTACTGACGAAGCCAAAAATGACAAGATCCTTTAAATGGGTGTAAGTCAAACATAAAATTGGTTAAGTAACAAGATTCCGCCTAGACGAATGTAAGTTAATGATGAAGCCAAAAATTACAAGATCCCTTAAATGGGTGTAAGTCAAACATAAAATTGGCTAAGTAACAAGATTCCGCTCCGATGGATGTAAGTTACTGAAGAAGTCAAAGAATGGCAAAAACCCCTTAAAGGGGTATAAGTCATAGGAAGAAAAAAATGGCCAAGTAACAAGATTCTGCCTAGACGGATGTAAGTTACTGACAAATCCATAAGAAGGAAAATTAGCTAAGTGACGAGTTCTCAAATAGACGGATGCAAGTGACCAACGGGGGCTCACGATTGGCAAAATCCCTTAAGGGGAGGTAAGTCACAAGAAATTAGCAAAGTGTCAGAGATAAAGCACTGACGAGGGCAAAGAATGACAACACCCCTTAAGGATCACAACTGAAGATTTGGCTAAGTACAAGATATTGGAAGAAAAACCAAAGGAAAAAAGATCACACAGAAACATGAGTATAGACAAGTAAGTATGCAACTACAAACATGATTAAAAGCCCAAAAACAACGGGCAACTACCATTGTTCTCACATTAAAGTTATAAGCCCATAAATGTTGGGCCAAAAACATTGTTCTTAAAGTAGATTGTTCTGAAATTAGAATTGAAAACGCCTAAAAACATAACAGGCACCCAAAACAAAAGAAAATTTTTACAAGTAACAGGTTCATGCGTCGTTAGCCACTTCATCGTTAGCTGGGGGCGCATGAGTAGTCTTAGGGGCATCACCTTCTGGCGCTGTAGACTGGGAAGCCTCGTTCACAGCCATCTTTTGGTCAACCTCCTCGAGATCGAGATTCTCCATGTCCACGCCAACCGGGTGCTTGACGAGGTAGCGCCTAAGGAGCTCGAATTCCTTCAAGTACCAATTAAAAAGCATAGTGTTATGCTCGTCAGTCTGCTGGAAGGCTTCAATGGCCTTAGCAGTAATTGTCTTAATTTTCTCCTTAGCCGCCAAGAGCTGCTTGTCTCCACCATCAGTTGGCACTCAGCCCTGAGATCATCCCCCACAACCTTGAGTTTCTCTTTCATGGCATTTGCCTCCCCCATGGCGATGATCAAATCTTTCTTCAGTTTTGAATTCTCAGCCTCTAAGGCCTCCACCCTTGACATTGCAAAGACGACCTTGGTTTCCTAAGCAAGATACTCAGATGTGATATGAAGGCTCTCTCCCAGCACCTGAAAGAAGAAACCAGACTTCAGCAAAAAAAGAAAAAAGAAAAAAAAAGGGCTTGCATAGGTACCTGGATGAGCTTGTGGAGATGATGACCCACAACCTCGTTGGCTGGCACTCCCGAGAACAGCTTCATGTCCTCGGTAGTAAAGGTGTCCTGTGCCCTCAACAAGGCTACCCCCGTGTCGTCCTAGATGCTAGAAGATCGGGAGTCAACCTCTCCTTCTGCTTGTCCCCGATTCACTGCCTTTTACTCCGAGGATTAATCTCTTCAACTGAAGTATCCGGAGAGGCCATCCTCGTTGCTTCAGTGCCGGGAGTGGACGGAGTTGCTACAATGACGGGGCCGCCTTTCTCCATAACCCGCACATTCTTGGCCCCAAGACTAAACAAGGGCTCGTTCTTCTTGGCCCTCATTCGAGCGTACATACTCTGGTTAAATTTAGTTGTCATTTCTACAAGAGGAAAGCACTTTTTTTTTTATAAAAAAATTCTGCTTTTAAGCTTAACATTTACTCTTTTCCTCCTCAATGTCAAGGTTGCGCAGGACGAAGGCAGATAGTTCTGGACCAAGGCAGTAGAAGGCAAGAGTCTGCGGGTCCACTAGATCATCAAAATCCTCTATTGTCTTCGTGTACTCAATGGCTTTCTCAACACGCTCCCTGTACCTGTTTTTAAGCTTGGGTCATCTCTTAACTGCGCAAGACAATGAATAGAGGAATTAGTGAAGATAAAGCAAACACAATGAGAATTAACGGATGAAGAGAAATGATGACGTACCTAAGTTTGGGGTTCCTTACCGGTGGTGCAACCTTGGGAGATCACCCCAAACCTCGTTGGAAGGGGTCTCAAAGTCGTCCCTGGACACAAAAAAGAACCGGGACTTCCAATATTTGAATGACGAATGCAAATCCCGGACAATCCTAGTCCTCCTCTCCCAAGGCAACAACTCATAATACCCGTGCTCCTTGGACACCTTCAAACGGTATACATAAATGAGCTCATCTACTTTAATTATGTCTCTGTCTGTAGTGGCCAGTCATATCCCCATACAGCTGACCACTATCCTCCATGAATTGAGCATAAGTTTCCCGGGAGCAATACCAAAGCGATCTAATAGCTCCATAAGAAACGGATGGACGAGGAACCTTAACCCACACTAGAAGGTAGCCTCGTAGAAGCATACCTCCCCAAGGAAGAATTGGTAAGCCTAGTCCTCCTCTCGGGGTAGACAAACCCTAACCCTATCCGGGAATTGGAACCTATCCTTAAACCTAGGGAGAGTGTCGTCATCTAGACCACACACCTCGTCCAGGGAATGGAAAGCCCTAACCTCCCAAGGAGCAGAAATAGAAATATCACCCCTAGCCTCCACTGGGCCATCATTAGAAGACAACCCAGTCTCGAGTTCACTAGATCTAACCTCAGACATTATCCCTCGTTCTTTCACCAAATTCTTAAACCAATCAATTGACTGACGAAGCAAAGGTAGCAAATCGGCCAACGCAACACTCAAACTACTATCCTTACAGACAAAATTTTCAAGGTACGAGAAAACACCTAAGGAACCCCCCCAAATGCCCAAGAAGGAAAGAAATCGAAAGGTAGGCTATCCTAACCTCAAAGCTACTAACCATGGAAAACCAAAAAATAAAGGGAAAATGATGAATCCTAAAAACCCCAAAACCAAAACACAAAAAAAGAAAAGAAAAGAAGGTGAAATCAGAAACTTGTCATAATCTATATCTATGCCATAAAAGAAAAGGGAAGGAAAACATACCTCAAAAAGAAGATGCAGAAAACTCAACCACGCCACGAACCAGCTCGGAGAAGAGTTGCAAAGAAAGGTTGGAGAAGAAAATACTCAGAGCAATGATTGGGAGTTTGGGAAAAGTGAAAGGGAAAGTGAGAAGAGGAGAAGTTTAAAAACCAAGGCTCAAAAAACTAAAATTCAGTGGGAAACCTAAGAGTCATACAAATTAGAGCATTAACTCCATTGATCAAAATGAGCCATATGGCCACAACGCGTGTGGCGTCGCCACTACGCATTTAATGCAGAGCGAAATCCCAAGAGTCATGTACAGCCAAGGACCTTTCATCTTCTATGATCATCATGACATGTCATGATGACCACAGAATCCGGGGTAGCTGATGGGACTAACGAACTCAACCTACCTGAACGATCTCATCAAGACCAACGAAGCCGTCCTCTGAGATGAGCTAACCACATGTCCATATCACCGACGAATGTAACGAGGCCATTCAATACAGCCAATAATGTCCCGAGCGGTTACAAGGCCAACTGTATAGATCGTTGGATGCCTCATTAAGGCCTACATTACTGAGTATGAGGCGTTACCAAGAGAGACATTAAAGCCACATTAACAACCACAACGGCTAGGGGTCGTGGAAACATATATAAAGCCCTCACAGCACCAATACAAGGTACATAGACACACTAAAAAGCATTACCGATTATTCTGATGCTTTGTTATTTCCTTAAAAGGCTTTCTTATACTGACTTTGGCATCGGAGACGTTGTGGCAAGTACCACACCGGTGACCACCTTAAGAGAGCTATCTTACCATTTTCATAGTGACATAGACGAATACTCGACTTCGTCTGGACGCACTTACAACGACTGACGAATCTGTACTTCATCAAAATGAATTTGTTTTCTATATCTATCTATCTATATATGAAAAGAGCGAATGACCATAGCTACAGTAGCAAAGCTACAGTACTTTAGTTTAGTCAAGTATTGTCTGTTTTGGTAGCCAAAACGGTGATTTTTTTGTGAGGAAAAGCAAAGCTGTTTCAAGGGAAGAGACTAAAACAAAACTTGAAGAGAGAAAGAGTGTGAGACGTGGAAAGGGAAAGTTTGGGATGGGGGCGAAGGAACCCAAGAGTTCTTACGTGCTTGCTGCCAACCATGGAACTTTAAAAACTTCATTTGTTGTTCTACCAACTTTATAGATATTATGCTTATGATTTCTTTCTTAAGAAAGCAAGTTGCTTTGAGCAATGTAAATTTATCGAAAATAGTTGGCTTTATATCATAACATCTTTTGTTTGGTTCTTTGTGGAGGAATTTTAGATTCTCCAAAGAACTAATTTTGTTGTGTCTTTTATTAGATTGTAATGTGATAATCTTCTTGACAAGATGTTTAATTGTCCAAGTGATCTTATGCATTGTTTGATGAAAAAGGATGCTAGCCTACTCTTGCAAATGTCTTGTGAAGAGAAAGATCTAATGGGGTGCCCACTTATAATCAGGAGGAGAAGTTTATACATGTTGATGATGAGGCTTGCTGAAATTCAAAATCTTCATTTTGATGTCATTTTGAATTGGAATGTATGAAATATGTCTTCCTTTTTCAAAAGTGTATATTACCCTTATAATGAAATGAAGTTTTTTTTCTATATCTATCTATATATAAAAAGAGGGAAGGACCATAGCTACAATAGCAAAGCTACAGTACTTAGGTTTAGCCAAGTATTGTCTGTTTTGGGAGCAAAAACAGTGAGTTTTTTGTAAGGAAAAGCAAAGCAGTTTCAAGGGAAGAGACTAAAACAAAACTTGAAGAGAGAAAGAGTGTGAGAGGTGGAGAGGGAAAGTTTGGGATGGAAGTGAAGGGAGCCAAGAGTTCTTACTTGCTTTGTTAATGGTTCTCTACATGATGAGAGAGAAATGGGTGGCTTGGCTAGTTATGTGTCTCTCCTAATTTTCTGATTCGCCTTGCCTAAAATTCCTAGATCGGTAGATCCTCATTCTATTTTTTTTTTAATCTCCCTTAAATTCTCCTCTCTAAAATGATTAGATCTTCGTACATTTGATTACTAGTTCATTAGTAGAAACTTTGGAGAATAGATTTTTTTTTTTTTTTTTCCTGGGTTCTAGAGCATCTCACAACATAGCTTACCTAAAGCTCAAAACGGCAAAAATCTTAGTTATGTTTGCATGTTTTGTTCCTTTGGCTTCTTGGGGTCTGTAATTGATACTTTCTCCATCCCAATTTGTTTGTCCTAATTAAAAAAAAAAAAAAAACTTTATAATGGAATTTTATTTATTGTTTTGTCTGCCTTAAAAAAATGTATAAGTTTTCAAAATTACCATTAAATAAATTTATCAAAAAATTGGAATATTAAATTTGAAATTACAGGCACAAAAATCTACTCCTTTCCAGTATTAGCATTTTTTAAATTACACAGCACAAATTGTAACTTATCCTCTTAATCAAATTTGAAAAATCTACAACCACCACAATACAAAAACTATTGGGTATTGGCTCCAAGCAATTTTGGATTACTTCAAATACAAATTCTAATTTATCTTTTTAATCAAAATTTAAAAACTCAATACTTATAAAAGACAAACCTAAATTTTTTTTTTAATGGTGGTAGCAAAAAAGAATTACTCCTAAGTGAAATTTTTTTGCAATATTTCTTTGCCTATAAAATTCTCATACGTAAATAGATCTAAAGTATTCCTCTCTTCAATTCTTGTCTTACCAAACAAAGTAAGATGAGTGACTTGATAAAGACAAAGTAAGATGGATTGTTCAGATTTTTTTTGTTTTTTGTTTTTTGTTTTTTTTTTTTTTTTTGGGAGTTTCATTAATTTGGAGAGAATGGGGTGTAAGATCCCATCAGAGAAGAAGAAAAAAAATGGTGTGTAAGATTGAGTTTTTGATCAGCTTTTATATTTTTTTTATTTTTAAGAGTTATTTTTAATGAAGCAACTAAAAATGTGCTCAATTAGTTTGATTTTTAAAATATTTGTTAGTTTTCTTTTCAAATGGTTTTAGAAATAGAGTAGGGGCATAATAGGAATATTAGTAAATTAATGACTTCTAATTTTAGAAACTGTGATGGATGGAGTATTTAACATTGTGTGTGTGTATCATTATCTTTTCATTTTGCTAGCAATTTGGGAACTTAACAAGAAACTGAAAATTTACTATTGATTTGTTCATCAATTGGTCTTCTTATTTTATGATTTTCAATATTTTGCTATCAACGAATCAAATATTGTCCATAATTTGCTTTAATGAAATGACGGTGGCGTTCATTGCTTGAACTAGGGATGAAACAGCCTGCTGATTATCTTGACGACATGGAGAACTAGAAAAGAAAGTAATTGAAATTACTATTTTGTTTGGTAAAGTAATTGGATTTAAAGCTGCTCACTCTTAGTGTTGTACAATGGTTACTCACATCATCAGAGCACACTCCTGTAATTACTGCGCTTGCATGATAGGTTTTGTTTTGTTGAATTTTTCGTGTAGTTTTGGGAGATCAAATGTCCAGAATGGCTGGTGAACATAGTTCATGTGAAGAAGAAAGCTTTGTGTGGACTTTATGGATCTTAATAGGACATGCCTTAAAGATGAATTCCCATTACCCAACGTTGATATTTTGGTAGATGCAGCTACTGGACATGAGAAATTTTCCTTTATGGATGGCTACAGTGGTTACAATCAGATCTTTATAGAGCCATCAGATGCTCAGAAAATTGCCTTTAGAATACTTTTTGGGAATTTCTATTACAAGATGATGCCTTTCGGATTGAAGAATGTTAGTGCTACCTATCAGAGAACCATTACTCTAATCTTTGGTGACATGCTGCACAAGTAGATGCAGGACTATGTGGATGATTTGGTGGTAAAGGCAAAAAGCTCGGTTGAACATCTATTGCATCTTAGGCAGGTCTTCGAGAAGTGCAGGGAGTACAACTTGAGAATAAACCCTTCCAAGTGCGGGTGTCCTCAGGGAAGTTCTTAGGATTCCTTGTTCATCAAAAAGGGATGGATTTAGATCCCACAAAAGCTAAGGCAATAACTGCTCTTACTCCACCGACAACTTTGAAGGAGAGGAGGAGCTTTATGGGAAAAGTGTCTTACTTGAAAAGATTTATCCTTAGGTTAACTGAGATCTTGAAACCTTTGGTTGAACAAACCAAGAAGGGAGTGGCCTTTGTGTGGTGTGACCAATGTGAGAAGGCATTTAAGAAGATACAAGCAATTATAGTAGATCCTCATACCATGGTAGCTCCACTACCTAAAAAGCCTCTCTTGCTATAGATAACAAATACAGAGCAATCATTGGGTGCTTTATTGGCTCAGGACAAGGAGGTATGGAGAGGTCAGTATACAACATTAGCAAGCTCATGAATGGACCAGAATTGAGATACTCCATAGCTGAAAAGGTATGCCTTTCCCTATCTTTTGTTGTGTCAAAGTTTAATCACTACTTTCCAGGACATCGTATATAGTTGGTGACCAAGAGCGGCCCTGTGAAATATCTCCTAACCCGTCCTCAGTTGTTTGAGAGAATGGCTTAGTGGGCTATCCTAACAACGTGCCATGATATCAAGTGCATAAGACTGTCCACCATTAAAGGGCAAGCAGTGGTTGACATGTTAGCCAACATCCCAGGAACCAGTGATTTCTCACTTCCCCAATTAGAAGTTTTGGTGACAGAATAGCAAGAATGGTCTATGCACTTCGATGGCTTGTCTACATCCTAGGGAGGAGGGATAGGAGTAGTGTTGAAGTCACTAGGAGAGGAACACACGTTTGCCTATAAGCTACCTTTCCCTTGTTCAAACAAAAAAACAGAATATGAAGCCCTAGTGGTAGGATTAAAGACTGCCAAGAGAGTTGGCATCAAGAAACTAAAAGTGTTTGGGGATTCTGAGTTAGTCATTAAGCAAGTAGGGGGAAACTATGGAGTAAAGAGTCCTAGCTTGGCTACTTACAGGGCCATAGTACAGGATCTCATGAAACACTGCACATCTGTGGAATGCAAAATGATTTACCGGAATGAGAACAAGTTAGTTGATTCACTGACTAGCTTGATCAAAGGTAGATTGTCTCCCCTAGAAGATTGGCGAGAACCCCTGTTAAAAGCAATGATCTAGGAATGGATATTGGATCGAATCTGCCATCAAACATGAAGGACTTCCTCAAGATCAATAGGAATTTGTTTTTTTAGAGAAGCAGAAGGGTTGTGATGAGGTGTGTCTCAAGACAAGAAGGGCTGACAGGATTGCACAGGTTGCACCACAAGATGTGTGGGGTGAACCTCGATGTTGGCCTATACAAAAGATTGCAAAGGCTAGGGATCTTTTGGTTAGAGATGGCTAGTGATACTAAGGAAGAGCAGAGAGATTGCAAGACTTGTTTTATTATTCCCCCAGACCAAGAAAAAGTACTAAATAGTTGTAGACACCGCATTTTGTACCTGTTATGACTCAGGCCCCTGTTTCCCAATAATGCCCAAACTCTAAGGCTCAAGGCTAGTTTAGAGCTTAATCAAATATTAAATTGATTTGAGGGGTGTTAAAATGGAAAATATAACTTTTTAAATGAGCAAAAATCTATTTTTGGAAATAAGTGACCAAAGTGGCCTCCAGCCCACGTACGTGGGCAGTAGCTTGCGTACATAGGCCAAAGCAAGCGTATGTAGGCATAATCCTACATACGCAGCTAGGATTTCAGAAGCATAAAAAAGACAAGTTTTTTGCAATAATGGCTGAGGTTTGGAATAAATCCCACATCATCTAGGAGCCATTCCAAATCTCATTTTTTCCATTATAAAAAGCTTTACATGGTACATTTTCAAAACAGACAGAAAATCCTAAGGGAAAACCTAAGATTCTCTAGAAAATAGTGAATCAAAAAGGAGTTTTTCACAAAACACCCTCAAGTCATTTTTATCTGATTAAGACCTTTTCTGGCCCCAATCCTTTGAGTTTAAAGTTTCTAATCATTATTTTATTGAATTGTGATAGATTTGATTGAAGGGAATGGTAAAAAATAAAGTTTGAAGAGCTTTTTGCTTAAGGTATCCCTTAAACCCTTTCTTTTTCTCTTTTGCCTTTAATCTTTGTTTTAGCCTGTTTATTTCTTAGTTTAGTTTTACAGTTCTTTTTATGTTCTGAGCATGTTTGGTTGTTAGAATTAGGATTTTTCATTTCTACTCTCTTTCTCTGCTAGTTTGTTTCTAGGTTAGGGTTTTTTAACAACCTTGTGCACATATGCCACAAGCATGCATATGCAAGTAAAATCCTGTGTACATGGGATTTGGTCTACTTACGTAGGCCATTGCTTAGAAACCCTAACTCAGGTTTTTGCATTGTTTCGTTTGTTTGTTTCATATGTATTGCCTCTGCTTAAACCCCTTTTGTATGTATACATGTATCTGAGTATCTGTTTCACATGCTCTATTTGTTGTTTATCCCTCATATTCTAGATTAGGGTTTTCTTTCATTGTGATGCCATAAACATGCATTCACATGTCCATACATGATGCCATAGGTGCTTTATTTTGACAAATCTTTTTTAAGAATAATGATGTGTGGTAGTACCTAACTTGGTCACTATCCCCAGTAGAGTAATTGTCAAATTGTGACCAAAGGTCACTTTTCGACACATTTTCAAAGTGATGTAGTCTTATGAATAACTAGCCACTAATGAATTTTTTTACCAAAAATTTGATTTTGTGTGGATTGATCTCGAGGTATAGGTATAATATTTTAAAGCCAAATTCATGAATGAAACATTAGACTTCCATTTTTACGCCCTTCTATCGGCACATATTTGGAATCCGAATTTCGGGTAACTCGGTGGGCCCTTTTTCAAACGACAATAACTCTCATAATTTTTTTCTAAAAAATTCAAAATTTATGTTAAAATTCAAGTTCAAAATGTCTACTTTTTAAAACATTCACACCATGTCAAAAAATTCCTTACTGTTCAAAAGTTATTGCCAAAACGGTGACCAAAGGTCACTTTTCAACACATTTTCTAAGCGATTAAGTCTCGTGAATAACTAGCCGCTAACGTATTTTTTTCCAAAAATTTGAGTTTGTGTGGATTGATCTCAAGGTATAGATATAATATTTTAAAACCAAATTTTTGAACAAAAAGTTAGACTTCCATTTTTTGGCCCTTCTATCGGCACATAGTTGGAATCTGAATTTCGGGTAACTCGGTAGGCGATTTTTCAAATGGCAATAGCTCTCATGATTTTTGTTGAAAAAATTCAAAATTTGTGTTGAAATTCAAGCTCGGAATGTCTACTTTCTAAAACATTCAAACCACGTCAAAGAATTTCTTACCGTTCAAAATTTATTGTCAAAACGGTGACTGAAGGTCACTTTAAAACACATTTTCAAAACGATTTAGTCTCGTGAATAACTAGCCACTAAAAATACAAAAAATTGATTTTGTGTGGATTGGTCTCAAGGTATAGGTATAATATTTTAAAACCAAATTCGTGAACGAAACGTTAGACTTCCATTTTTACACCCTTCTATTGGCACATAGTTGGAATCCAAATTTTGGGTAACTCAATGGGCTATTTTTCAAATGACAATAACTCTCATTATTTTTCTCAAAAAAATTCAAAATTTGTGTTGAAATTCATGCTCTAAATGTATACTTTCTAAAACATTCAGATTGCGTCAAAGAATTTTTTATAGTTCAAAAGTAATTGTCAAAATGGTGACCAAAGGTCACTTTTCGACACATTTTCAAAGCGATTTAGTCTCGTGAATAACTAGGCACTAACATATTTTTTAACAAAATTTTGATTTTGTATGGATTGGTCTCGAGGTATAGGTATAATATATAAAATCAAATTCGTGAACAAAATGTTAGACTTCTATTTTTACGCCCTTCTATAGGCACATAGTTGGAATCCGAATTTCGGGTAACTCGGGGGGCCATTTTTCGAATGACAATAACTCTCATAATTTTTGTCGAAAAAATTCAAAATTTGTGTTGAAATTTAAGCTTGGAATGTCTACTTTCTAAAACATTCAGACCACTTCAAAGAATTCCGTACCGCTTAAAACTTATTGTCAAAATGGTGACCGAATGTCACTTTTCAACACATTTTCAAAGTGATTTAGTCTCGTGAATAACTAGCCACTAACATATTTTTTACAAAAAAATTGATTTTATGTGGATTGGTCTCGAGGTATAGGTATACTATTTTAAAACCAAATTTGTGAATGAAACGTTAGACTTCCATTTTACGCCATTCTATCGGCACATAGTTGGAATCCGAATTTCAGGTAACTCAGTGGGCCATTTTTAAAACGACAATAACTCTCATAAATTGTGTCAAAAAAATTCGAAATTTGTGTTGAAATTCAAGCTCGGAATGTCTACTTTCTAAAACATTCAGACCGCATGAAAGAATTCCTTACCGTTCAAAAGTTATTGTCAAAACAGTGACCAAAGGTCACTTTTCAATTCATTTTGAAAGCGATTTAGTATCGTGAATAACTAGCCACTAACGTATTTTTTACAAAAATTTGATTTTGTGTGGATTGGTCTTGAGGTATGGGTATAATATTTTAAAACCAAATTTGTGAATGAAATCCCTATCATTCTAAAAGATTCAGACTGGATGTCTACTTTCTAAAAGATCTGGATGTCTACTTTTTAAAACCAAATTCAAGATCTGAATGTCTACTTTCTAAAAGATTCAGACTACATCTACGAATTCCTTATTGTTCAAAGTTTATTGTCAAAAAGGTGAACAAATGTTAGTTTACAGCACATTTTCTAAGCGAATAAGTCTCGTGAATAACTAGCTACTAACACATATTTTTACATGAAAGTTGATTTTTTGTGGATTGACCTTGCGCTATAGAAAAAAAAAAATTCAAATGGAATTTGTCAACGAAACAGTCAAGTTCCAATTTTATGCCGCTCTATCGGTGCATAGGTGGAATGATAATTTTTGGTAGCAAGATGGGCCATATTCAAACGACAATAATTCTCTTGATTTTTGTCGAAAAAATTCTAAATTTGTGTTAAAATTCAAGTTTGGGATGTTTACTTTCTAAAAGATATAGACCGCGTCTGCAAATTCCTAATTGTTCAAACACTATTGTCAAAACGGTGAACAAAGGTCCGTTTGCAACGCATTTTCTAAGCAACTGTCTCATGAATAACTAGCTACTAACACATATTTTTATGGACAAAGTTTAGCTACAAAATTGGTTGTAGCCTTAGGCTATAAACTCACTCAATAAAATAAATATTACTGCATATTTTGAAAATCTAACTGTTGAATTACATGTTCTTTACGCTCTTAATACACATGTCAATTTTTGTGTCAATCGGTTATTATTTACTATATAATCTATAATCTTATATTTTATGCATAATTTTAAATTACAAAAACTTGCAATTTAAAAATTTATCGATGACATAGCTATTGATTTTTATTTTATTTTTTTGAAATTTTGCAAACATGGAGAATATAAGAAGAAGATGTAATCTAATGGTAGATTTGTTAAAATTCATCTCCAATAAAAAGATATTGAGTGACTTTGTAGCCTAAGGCTACAATCGATTTTGTAGCTAAACTTTGTCCTATTTTTATCTAAAATTTGATTTTTTATTGATTGATCTTGCGCTATTGAAAATATATTTTAAAACCAGATTTGTCAATGGAATATTCGACTTCAAGTTTTACGCCCTTCTATCGGCACATTGGTAGAATCCGAATTTCGGGTAGCAAGATGGGCCATATTCAAACGGCAATAACTCTCTTGATTTGTGCCAAAAAAAATTCTAAATTTATGTTCAAATTCAAGATCAAGATGTCTACTTTCTAAAAGATTTAGACCGCGTTTGCAAATTCCTAATTGTTCAAACATTATTGTCAAAACAATGAGCAAAGGTCCGTTTGCAGCACATTTTCTAAGCGATTAAGTCTTGTGAATAACTAGCTACTAACACATATTTTTACCCCAAATTTGATTTTTTATAAATTGACCCCGCACTATGGAAAATATATTTTGAAACCAAAATTATCAACGGAATGTTCCACTTCTTGTTTTACGCCCTTCTATCAGGGCATAGGTGGAATCTGAATTTTGGGTAGCAAGATGGGCTATATTCAGATAAAAATAACCATCTTGATTTTGGTTGAAAAAATTCAAAATTTATGTTCAAATTCAAGCTCGGCTTGTCTACTCTCTAAAAGATTCACACCACATCTACAGCTTCCTTATTGATCAAAGTTTATTGTCACAACGGTGAACAAAGGTCAGTTTTTAGCCCATTTTCTATTAAGTCTCGAGAATAACTAGCTACTAACACTTATTTTTACCCAAAATTTGATTTTTTATCAGTTGACCTCACGTGATAGAAAAAATATTTTAAAACGGAATTTGTCAATGGAACGGTTGACTTCCAGTTTTACGCCCTTCTATCGATGCATAAGGGGAATTCGAATTTTAGGTAGCTATATAGGCCAAATTCAAACGACAATAACTTTATTGATTTGTGTCAAAAAAATTCAAAATTTGTGTTCAGATTCAAGCTTGTGATGTCTACTTTCTAAAAGATGCAGACTGCATCTCCGAATTCCTTATCATTCAAACTTTATTGTCAAAACAGTGAACAAAAGTCAATTTTCAGCACATTTTCTAAGTGATTAAATCTCGTGAATAACTTGCCACTAACACATATTTTTACCCAAAGTTTTTTTTTTTAAGGATTGACCTCGTGCTATAGAGAAAATATTTTAAACTGGAATTTGTCAATGGAACGGTTGACTTCCAATTATACACCCTTCTATAGGCGCATAGGTGGAATCTAAATTTTAGAAAGCAAGATGGATCAAATTCAAAAGACAATAAATCTCTTGATTTTTGTTGAAAAAATTCTAAATTCATGTTCAAATTTAAGATTGGGATGTCTGCTTTCTAAAAGATTTAGACCATGTCTACGAATTCCTTATCGTTTAAAATTTATTGTCAAACAATGAACAAGGGTTAGTTTTCAACACATTTTCTAAGCGATTAAGTCTCGTGAATAACTAGCTTCTAATCATATTTTTACCCAAAATTTGATTTTTTATGGATTGACCTTGGGCTATAGAAAATATATTTTCAAACAAAATTTGTCAACGAAAAGGTCGACTTCCAGTTTTACGCCCCTCTATTGGCGTATAGGTGGAATGATAATTTCTAGTAGCAAGATGGGTCATATTCAAACGACAATAAATCTCTTTATTTGTGTCGAAAAAAAATCAAAATTTGGTTCAAATTCAAGTTTGGGATGTCTACTTTCTAAAAGATGTAGACCACGTCTGCTAATTCCTAATCGTTCAAACACTAGAACTAGTAATAGACATAAAACCATCCATTCTTGTTCTATATTTGTTCAAATAAAATGCTTTGCTATTTCGATGCGTCTAACCAAAAAATCCTTTCTTCTTCCAACCTTTTTATTTTCCCACTCATTACCTGGGGGCCATAGGTGGAATCTGAATTTAGGGAAGCAAGATGGGCCATATTCAAATGACAATAACCATCTTGATTTGTGTCGAAAAAATTCAAAATTTGTGTTCGAATTCAAGATTGGGATGTCTACTTTCTAAAAGATTTAGACCATGTTTGCGACTTCCGTATTGATCAACGTTTATTGTCAAAACGGTGAACAAAGGTCAGTTTTCAACATATTTTCTAAGCGATTAAGTCTCGTGAATAACTAGCTACTAACACTTATTTTTACCCAAAATTTGATTTTTTATTGATTGACCTCACATGATAGAAAAAATATTTTAAAATGGAATTTGTCAATGGAATGGTTGACTTCCAGTTTTACGCCTCTCTATCGGCGCATAGGTAGAATCCGAATTTTAGGTAGCTAGATAGGCCAAATTCAGACGACAATAACTCTATTGATTTGTGCCATAAAAAAATTCAAAATTTGTGTTCAAATTCAAGATCAAGATGTCTACTTTCTAAAAGATTTAGATAGCGTTTGTGAATTCCTTATTGTTCAAAGTTTATTCTCAAAATGGTGAACAAAGGTCAGTTTTCAGCACATTTTCTAAGCGATTAAGTCTCGTGAATAACTAGCTACTAACACGTATTTTTAACCAAAATTTGATTTTTTATGGATTGACCTCGCGCTATAGAAAAAATATTTTAAAACAGAATTTGTCAACAGAATGGTCGACTTCCAGTTTTACACCTTTCTATCGGCGAATAGGTGGAATCCGAATTTTGGTTAGCTAGATGGGCCATATTCAAATGACAATAACTCTCTTGATTTATTTCGAAAAAATTCTAAATTTATGTTCAAATTCAAGATCTAGATGTCTACTTTCTAAAAGATTAAGACCACGTCTGTGAATTCCTTATCGTTCAAAGTTTTTGTCAAAATGGTGAACAATGTCAGTTTTCAACACATTTTTTAAGCAATTAAATCTTATGAATAACTAGAAATTTGATTTTTTTATGGATTGTCCTCGCGCTATAGAAAAAATTTTATAAAACGGAATTTGTCAACGGAATGGTTAACTTCCAGTTTTACGCCCTTCTATTGGCACATAGGTGGAATCCGAATTTTAGGTAGTTAGATCAGCCATATTCAAACAACAATAACTCTCTTGATTTGTGTCGAAAAAATTCAAAATTTGTGTTCAAATTCAAGCTCGGGATGTCTACTTTCTAAAAGGTTGAGACCACATTTGCGAATTCCTTATCATTCAAATTTTATTGTCAAAAAGGTGAGCAAAGGTCAGTTTTCTGCACATTTTCTAAGTGATTAAGTCTTGTGAGTAACTAGTTACTAACACATATTTTTACTCAAAACTTGATTTTTTATGGATTGTCCTCACGTTATAGAAAAATTATTTTAAAACCTAATTTGTCAATGGAACGGTCAACTTCCATAGAGGAGAGAAGGAACGTGAAAGAGAAGGGGGTAAAAGAAAGAAATAAAGAAAAAATGAGGTGTGCATGAGAGAGAGAGAGAGAGAGAGAGAGAGTTGTAGTTATGTTAGGTCTTATCAAGTGGGTTCACAATTTTCTAAATATTTACAAAAGTGTCATTGAGTAATGTTATTTGAAAACTGAAAACTAGTAGGAGGAGTTTTCTAAATTCAGTGTTTAAGCACCCTAAAATGAGAAACATAACTCAAACACTCCTAAATGAAATCCCTTACCAATGGTGTTGTTTTTTTGGGGACCCACATATTTCAGTATTTAAACAATGATAACTGTTGTTTGAACTATCTTACCAAATAGGGTGTTTGGTGTGCCAAATAGTAAAAATTTAGGTAATGTTTGGTAATGGTTTTTTTTTTTTTTTTTTTCCCTTTAGAAACTTGTTTTTGGGAATATAAAGAAAAAACAATTTTTTTTTTTTTTTTTTTTTTGTATTTTTGAAATCAAAAACATCTTTGGTTAATTGAAATTAAAAAAAAAAAAAGTCTTTTGAAGAAAAAAATAGAAAATACTAAAATATGTTGTTACTAGGATTTGAACTCTAATGCTAACTAATTAAATGAGACAGATTTATTAAATTAAATATGTATTTTCATTAACTTTTGAAAATTAGAAACTTAAAAAAGTCTTTTGCATGTTTTCAGATTCCTTCACAAATTGAGTTTGGAGAACAGTTTTTGTTTTCTGTCCATTTTCAGTTACCAAACTAGTTTTATAGTTTTAAAAATAGAAAATTATTTTTGAAAGCAGAAAATAAGGGGAAAAAAAAAAAAATTAGTTACCAAACATTTCCTTAGCATTTGAAACACCTCATGCCAATGCTCTTAGGGTCTTGATTACACAACAGCAAGAACCACCTGTTGTCTTATTAGACCTTAGATAGACATATGTGACACCCGCGTTATTAATCACGCCTGGTCTCTTGTTTTGAGAACATTGCCTTTTCATACGATCATTAGTTCAACGGTTGACAATCACACACAAAAGCCTGTTTTGACACAATTTTTCTTCACCTTTTTTTACAACTTGTTAAGAGACAAATTTTGATTAAAATTACATTACTTTTACATGAATTCATTAAAAACACCACTTTAATTATGTACCATCAAAAATAGGTTAAGCTAGCAGCTATTATTATTAGATTCCTGAGAAATAATTCAAAACTATAAGATCAATGCTATAGCGTGCACAAAGAGGAAAGCCATTTGAAATCATTTGTGAAGGACTTGTAATTGGCTAAGCTAACAATGCTGCTCATGTTTTAGCAAAATGTTCTTGTAAATACTCTATTTTTGGAAGTTTTGATATGGGTTTCAGCCCCCTTTGTTCTGTTGATGCAATCTTGGTGGAGGCTGCCCAGGTTTCTCTGTACCTTCTGTTTTTCAATAAAATGTTTCCACTCAGCAAAGAAATTGGCGAATTTGCTACAATCAACTTAAAGGAAGATTGCAGCTAGAAGAAATAATTATGATGTCTCAACCAAAGGGGAACAGTGCTAGGTCTCTATAAATTAAAACACAGTTCAACTTTAGAGTTCAAGGATTATATGCCCTTGCAAAATGTCTTAGTGAGATGTACAACAACGCATCTAAGATTTCTAACTAACAAATCACAGGGTTGGAGCTCTTTCGGCAGATCTGGCAATCACAGTGAGCAAGTTGTTGCCAAAAGGATCACTGAGATGTTTTGCAAGGTTTTCAACAGGACCTTCTCCCGTGACATAAGCTTGAAAGTAGAAACCGAGCATGGCAAACATTGCAAGTCTACCATTCTTAATCTCCTTCACCTTTAGAATTGCAGCCTGGTCGGGATCCTCCGCTAGCCCCAATGGATCAAAAGGACCACCTGGGTGAAGCTCGTCCTCCAAATCCTAGCAAGGAAATAACAGGACAAACTTACATAACTGTTGCCTTGAATTAAACTATGATTTAGTTTAGATAATCTACCAGAATATTAGTGAAGCTTTGTACACTAATCTTGCATCGGTAAAAGTGTAAATTATTAATGATCAAAAAAGGGTACAAAAAGAATCCTCACAGTCACATACCAAGCCATTGATGATTCTATAATATTCTGCACCCCCAACTAGAACAATCTCGGCGACAACAGCAACAATAAGATTGATGGGTATGCTCTTCCCAAAGTAATTCAACGTGTTCCCATCTAGGAGCAGAGCCCCAGTCTACAACGCATTATCAAAAAGTTGTACGATAATTTTTAGATTCACTAATAGACAAGGAACATATGGATCCAAATAAAAAATGTATTGACAGCAAGAAATTTCTGCAATTCATAAAAATAAACGCAAGTGCTAGCTACAAATATCTCAATTTATGATAAATAAAACTGATGGGTACCGTGACAATTGACAAGTGATATCTAACCCAAGCACTGAAGCTCACAATTGTGGATCAATAAGAAAATAAAGTAGCATATACTTGGTTTATTATTATATAACTAGATTAAGAAGTGGAAGCTTGTAGACGGGTGGCTATGAAAATTTCTGTTATCATGATACATAATTTTACTATAGAGTAATAGACACAATGTATAAGTCAATTTTGACAGAGTGCCTTCAAATCTTCAATAATATTAATTCTTCAACTAGAGTATTTCTTGAATTTTTAAATCAATATACATAGTTGAGGGATTATATGCCCTTGAAAATGTCTTAATCTAAAAAAAAAACCGATTTTACTAGTTCTTGCAAAGCATCTTGTGATGACACTTATAGAATGGCAATTAAAAAAGAACCTTGAACCAGACAGCCTCAGGACCGCAGTTAGCGCCAAATTTGTTTAAAGCCTCAGGGATAATGAATCCGGCAGCACCAAGCATGGCCCACCGGCCGTGAATTAACTCATACGCCTGATATCTGCAACCAAAGCATCCCCGACACCACATTTTTTCATTGATATCATATATGGATGTGTTTAATTATTTCCAGATATTAATTTGTACAAAAAGCCCTTTGAAGTCGAAAGAGCAATAAAGAGAGAGTGACAGAGATCGAGTTTTAACATACTTGCTGAAGTCCTCTGGCTTCTTGCTAAGCCCAAAAGGATCATAACCATAACTGTATGCACATAAATTAAACAAGCAAAATTAATTACTCAATCGACGTGGTGCTGGTACATATATCATTACACTACATTAATTATAAATTACAATCTACAACTTCAACGGCTAAACCTAGCACCATCGAATATATTTCAGAAAGAAAACAAATACTAGCTAGGCTTAGAAGTTAGAAGAAGAAACATACTCTCCGGGAACTTCTCCAGTCAAGTACTCCGGGATCTCAGACCGGTCCAAGAGGCCCTCCGGCAAGAAAATCCTTCTGTCAGGACCTGAACAAACCGCCAGGCAAAAGTTTCATAAATACATAAATATATATATATACAAACACACTCCACATGCATGCACATTGCACAGCTAGCACCATTGCGCATATAGAAAAAATAATGAGAAAATGGTTGAATGGATGAACTTACCATACCACTTGGCAAGCTCATCGTTCGCCGGAGCAGGCTTAGACTTGGGTGGCGGTGCGGGCTTCTTCTTGGAGAAAAGAGCAACAGTCTTGAAGGTAGCTGGGCTGGAGGGCGTTGGGGCTGACCTGGCCGCAACACTGAAGTTGAGAGGGTTTCCGAGCATTTCCGACACACCAAGAGATGCTGCTGCCGTGGATGCTGCCAGAGAAGCCATTTCTGGTTCGCCGGATCGTGCGGTGGTGGTTCAGAAATCAAAATTGAATTGGTGTAAGTAATTGTGGAGATCAATGAGATACTATATGCTTGAGCTGGTGGATGTGGGTTTGCCACGTAGGATTCTTGTTTATGGGCTTTGATTGGTTGGCATTGTGGAATGCGTAATCCAATGCAATGACATGATAGGGTAGGTTTGCTGATGTGGCAGATTATGGTCCTTACGTGGAGTGCTTCTTAACTTATGGATTGCTTTGGTTTGGATAACATGTCCCATCCAATGTTTCATCGAAATTTTGCTCTCATCCATCAAGATCGACAGCACCGCTTCACTACAAGAAAATCCTGGTCACGGTCACTGTGAATTATAGTAATACCATTACCATGGACATTGATTGGGGTAATCAGTAAATCACTTCTTCTTCATCAGTTTTTTCATAATTACTAATATTGATAGAGCCTCTAACAGGATTGGAGTAAATCATTTGAATAAAGCTTATTGCATAACAATTTTACAACAAAGCCTATGGTCCTTTAGGTAAGAAAGATGAAAAAGTAGAAGGATGAAAATAAATGAGGAAAAATAATATGTTGAAAAAAAAAAAAACTCAAAAAAAATATTAAAAAAATAATTAAAAAAAAAAAGAAGAAAATTTGTTGCCCAAGGGATGAAATAGAAGAAGAAAATAGAAGAGAAGAAGAAAACTTTGGAAAGATTGCTTTTTGGTGGGTTTGGAGAGAGAACTTTTGGGCACCAGCAGCTTTCTCTCCCCCTTTCTTTCCTAACCAAATATACAAAACTATCATTTTCTCTCTACTTTTTTTCCATCCTCCCTAAAATCTACCTAACCAAACAAACCCTAAAGACAAGCGGTTAATAGTAGCTATGTAAAAAAGTGATGTTAATGGTAGCAAATGTGAACCATTAACAAATTGTTACCTAGAATTTATTGAGAAGTTGTTGAGAAACTATAATGCTATACACAATTCAATGAAATGTGGGTACACATAGTTAGGACTCATGAAAAAATAGGGTACTCAAATTTTCTAATCCACCTAAACCCGAAGGAAAAATGATGTCGTGAAAGCCTGACAAAAGCATCACGATACTCTCTTGATGAAACAGAAATTAAACTATTAGCTTCTGGTAGTAAACCTCGAGTCCACAAAGGTTTCCCTGAATCCATAAGGAGATAAAAATTGGAATCCACTAGAAGAAAATTTGACAAATCTCTGATCGTTACAAAATATATAAATATTAAGAAAAACGTCTAAAACCCTAATTCGCATTAATTATGCGATTAGGTGACAAAATATCGAAATTTACCAAAAATGACAAAATTGAATTAAATGTAGAATCATAAACTAGTAACCTTAACAAATGAGACCTTATTCTAACTTTTAAGCAAAAAGTTATTAAGGAAACAAAAATTTCTATAAATGGCAAAATAATAGTTTTCAGAGCCTAAATGAATGAATTTACCATTTTCAAGGGGTACCCCGTGGCAATGCTATGACTATTGCTTAGAAGACCAAATTTCATGCGATTCCGACTCCGATGCTCATGATTTCTACTAATACCTTTTTACCTTACACGATGATTTTAGGCACACATGAATCTAAGAAGGCCATGACAATCTCTTCTATATTAAAAAATGTGGGTACATATAGGGTCTTTTGGACTTTTAAAAAAATAGGTCAACCCAAACCCATGTAAGACCGAATCAGGTTGTAGGTCAGCCCATTTTTTAACACAGAATTTTTGTTTTGCATTTTTTCTTTGTGCTGTACTCACTCTCATAGTTCTTAATCCAATCAGTTTCCTTCTCTTATAACCATTTCCCACTTTCATTTTTAAAAAAATGGATGCTCTCTTTTAATGAAAGGAAAAATACAAATTTATAATCAGTTTTTTGAACTCTATTCAATGGCACGCAATCTATTGATAATTTAACCGTGATTGCTTACTTGCTTTTGAATAAACTTGTAATATTTGTGGTAAAATTCTTACTCACTATAGATTTTGTTGATTTCATGGATTTGAATATAATATTTAATCCATTTATAGAATAATCATAGCTATAAAATTTTAGTTCTATATTGACTTATTTTCATTATACTAGAATAATATTAAAATTTTATATTGTATATCAGAACACTAACAAAATTGCTAGCCTTGCCAACTTAAAGTGCAACTCTCAAGTACACATTTTCAATACTGGGTCTTCGACTAATATTGAGAATATAAAGCTGCAATTCCTATTATTTATTTATCTTTTATGTTTCACTTTTACAGCTTTTATATATTTGCAAGTATCCTAACCTTTTTTTTTTTAACAAGTGAACCTAACATGGTCGTTGACATGATATGGTCCGCATCTTTTAATTCTATATTATTTTTTCATGTGAAAAAAGTAGCGTCATATAAGGTCAACCTAGCCCTTGAAAGACCAGATTAGGGTCACAAATTTAGTACCCCATTTAGAATGACATGATTTTTTTTTTGATAAGTAATGTGATATATAGAAATCAAAAGGGAAACACCCTAGTACACTGGGAGTGAACAAAGGGACAACAAGTCAAATACGAAAATTGCAAGAATCTAGGAAATCAAAAAAAGAAGGGAAAGATTTGTTTTGCAAAGCAAACAACCAATCCCGCAAAGTTCTAAAAAAGAAAAGCTTGAGGTCCGGAATAGATCTCTCAATATCTTTAAAGCAACGACTATTTCTTTTTCTCCAAAGACACCACATTAATCCATGAGGGACAATGGACCAAATAAAACCATTCCGATGACGACCAAAGCTGCCTTGCCAACACCCTAACAGCCCCAAAACAGAATGAGGCATAACCCAAAATAAACCAAATAAACCCAAAACCATAGACTAGAGATCCCTAGTAACGGGACAGTGAAGGAAGAGATGGTCAACCGATTCACCATTACTCTTGCACATGTAACACCAATCCAAAATCCACACCTTCCTTTTACGCAAATTATCAATCGTCAAGCATTTCCCTAAGGCAGCGGACCAAACAAAGAAAGCTACTCTAGAGGGAATCTTCTGCTTCCAAATACTTTTCCAAGGAAAACCAAGGATATTAGGACCGGCTAAGATTTGATAATAGTCTTTCACCAAGAACCCCTTATCTTTGCTAGGAATCCAACACATCTTGTCCTCGCCAAACCCCCTTATAGAAGAACCATAAATAGTTTCCATTGGGGGATTTCATAAGCTCAGCCACACTAGCCTCCTTATTCCTGCAAAATCTGAACAGGCCAGGGAAACTAACCACAAGGGGAGCCTCACCACACCAATGTTCTTGCCAAAACTTCACCCTGGACCCATCACCAATATCATAAAGAAAATGGTGAGAGAAAGAAGGCCAACCCTGACTGATACTCTTCCATAAAGCGACACCGTAAGGACCATTAACAGATCTAGAGTACCATCCCCCCCACAAACATCCATATTTCAACTCTATCACTTTCCTCCAAAGGGCATCCTTTTCAATCCAAAATCTCCATAACCACTTCCCAAGAAGAGCTATATTGAAAAGTCTTATCTTCCTAATCCCTAATCCACCCGAAGAGATAGGAGTGCAAATAGAAGCCCATTTAACCAAATAAATTTTAGGTTCATCACCAAACCCGCCTCATAAGAAATTCCATTGGAGCTTCTCAATCCGATTAGCCACACTAGCAAGAATAGGGAATAGAGATAGAAAGTAAGTGGGTAAATTAGAAAGGGTGCTTTTGATAAGAGTGACTCTACCTCCCTTCGATAAATACAAGCGCTTCCAACCTGCCAATTTCCTCTCCATATTCTCTAGAATCGGATTCCATATAGACTTATCCTTGAAATTAGCACCCAAAGGAAGACCCAGATATTTCAAAGGCAAAGAGCCCTGCTTGCAGCCAAGGACATTTAGCAATAAATCAATATTATGGACAACTCCAACCGGAACCAATTCAGACTTGCCCAAATGAATCTTTAGCCCCGACACCGCCTTAAACCAAATAAGAATCATACGGAGAATCAAAATCTGGTCAAGATCAGCATCACAAAAAAAGAGAGTGTCATCCGCACAAAGGAGATGAGATACTGACAAGGATCTTCCCACCGAGTTACCCACACTAAATCCTGACAAGTGGCCTTCATGAACTGCTTTATCCAACATTCTTCTCAGAGCTTCCATCACCAACACAAACAACAAAGGAGACAACGGGTCACCTTGCCTCAAACCTCTGGAGCTACCAAAAAACCCACAAGGAGAGCCATTAATCAAGATAGAGAAACAGACAGTAGATAGACAAAAGAAAATCCATTGTCTCCACTTGGGTGAGAACCCACATCTTTCTAACATTTGCAAAAGAAATATCCAATTTACATGGTCAAAAGCCTTCTCAACATCCAGTTTACAGATCAACCCTGGCACCCTAGACTTTAATCTACTGTCAAGCCATTCATTAGCAATAGGAACGGAGTCAAGGATCTGCCTATTCCTCACAAAAGCATTTTGAGAAACAGAGATTATATCCCCTATAACCATGCAAAGACGGTTAGCCAAGACTTTAGCAATAATTTTATAGACCCCTCCAACAAGACTGATGGGCCGGAAATCCTTAATCTCACTTGCTGCATGCTTTTTCGGGATGAGAGTAATAAAAGTAGCGTTCAAGCTTTTCTCAAACTGACCTTTAGCAAAGAAGTGGTGAAATACAGCCATAAGGTTAGGCTTGACAATCCCCCAGCAAGTTTGGAAAAAAGCCAAAGGGAAGCCATCAGGACCAGGAGATTTATCACCATGAAAAATTTGAACAACATCAAAGATTTCAGCCTCTTCAAAAGGCCTCTCTAACCAATCCGCATTATCATCGGATAACATTGGAAAAGCTAACACATCTAGAAAAGGCCGAACAACCTGATGCTCGGAATACAAATTCATGAAGAACTGAGTAATGCAGTCTGCAATCATATCCTGGTTCAATACCATTATTTTTCCTGTTAGAATTGGCCATTCTATGAAAGAATCTGGTATTGGTGTCCCCTTCCTTCAAATTCAACACCCAAGACTTTTGTCTCCAACTAATCTCTTCTAAAAGAGTCAACTTTTCAATGTCTGAACGAAGATTGACTTGAACTAACTTCTCCTTAGGAGATAATCTATGGGTCTCCTCTTTAGTATCTAAAACATTCAACTTGCTCCAAAGGTCTTGCTTCTTAAACGATACATTACCAAACTCCGACTCATTCCACTCTTTTAAATCCAATTTCAAGGCAGCCAACTTCTTAGCTAGAATAAAACTTGGGGTTCCTTGGAACAAATAGGAAGCCCACCACGTCTTCACTTTATTGACAAAATTATCCACCTGCAACCACATATTTTCAAAACGGAAAGGAATTCTACCCCTTCGCTGACTTCCACCCTCCAACAAAATAGGAAAATGGTCAGAAAGAACTCTAAACATCCTAGATTGAGAAAACTGAGTGAAGTGATCAGCCAATAGCGGGGAGAAAAGGAACCGATCAAGACGAGAAGCTGAAGAAGAATTGGACCAGGTGTAAAGGCCTCCAGCCATGGGAATATCCATCAAACCGTGAAGAGCGATAAAGTCAGAGAAACCATACATAGCCCGGGAAAAGCTAGCAGCCCCCAATTGCTCAGAAGGGAAACAGATAATATTAAAGTCACCTCCTATGCACCAAGGCAAATCCCACCAACTAATTAGCCAGGTAAGTTCCTCCCACATCAATCTACGCCTTTTGTTTAAATTCGGACCATAAACACCAGTGAACGCCCACTCAAACTGGTCACCAACATTTTTAAACTTACATGAAACTGAAAAATGCCCCACTACTTCCTCCACCTTTTCCACAATCCGCCTATCCCACATCAATAAGATACCTTTAGAAGCATCAACAGAATCTAGGTACAGCCAATCTACAAAAGGACAACTCCAAATACTCTGGATCATACCTCTAGTAATCCATTCTAGTTTGATCTCTTGCAAACACACAATATCAGCCTTCCAAGAACGCAACAAATTATGAACCTGGAGCCTCTTATCTATTTCATTCATCCCTTTGACATTCCAGGATAGAAGCTTTAAAGTCATTGATCCACAGAGAGAACCTGAGCCCTATTAGAACCGCTACGCCTTGTAGAACCTGAGCCCTCTGACATGTATTCTTACCCATCCGATTGGCCCAAACCCAACTAGATTGAATTCAAAACCGATCAACCCAACCCAATTGCAAGGTTTGAGAAAAAGTATCTTTCATAGTTTAAATCAATTTATTCAATTGATAATCCTATGACTAAATGTCGCAATTCTATTCTCTTTTTACAAAATTGGCTTCACCAATCTCCCATGTGATATTTGCCCCGTGGATTGTTTCATGATTAACTTGATTGAAGGCTGCGCTAATTACTAATTACGCGAAGGCTGCGCTATCCCTTGTAGGACAAACTTCAATTATTGTAGTCCATCCTATATAGGATTCAAAGATTCTAGTGCAACATTTTAATACTCCCAAAGGTCATTGCTATCAACAACTATAGAGTATAGAATACAATTTTAATAAGTTCCATACAAGATTCATCCTCTGAGAACACCTTTTTTTTAGATAGTTACAATATACTACTTAACCTGCAGCTTGAACCCTTTCCTTTCAACACTCTTAAGCACTTCGTGCATGAAGAGGTGCTAATTAAATTTCGAGACTCTTGGAAACCTTTGAGAACACCTTAAAACATTAGGCTTTGATTAGCTCATGTTCTCTATAACTCGCTCATACTAACCCAAATAAGTTTCATCAACCAAGGAAAATGATTTAAGATTAGTTACAACTATCCACGATTAAATATTCATGTATTTTAAATAAATGCGCTATCATTACAAAAATCTATAACTAGCACATTAATTTTAAAATAATTTACAATATTTTCCCCTAACATCTTTTTGCAAACAATTTGCATCTATCAATATTTTAAATAGTGAAAATCAATATCTAAATTAGCATAGTTTTAGAGTGAATGGTAATGAACGGATCCAATTAATCCAAATATCTAAATCTTATTTTACATCTTAGACATCACCTCCATTTGGGTTTAAGATTTTCCACGAAGTGTTCACCTTTTAAAAATGACAAAGTTTGGGTTCAATCATCAATAAGAAATTGATAACTATCCTTGTCATGTGCAATGTACATGTCAAGACTAGATTAATACACATGACTCATTTAATCCAAACAACCAAGTAAGTTATGTCCATTGCACATGACGGAACACATGTCATCTTTCTATTCGTAATAAGAGCCTTGGGCTCTAAATTGGAACCAAACCTTTTTTCATTTGAAAAACAAGTTTCCAGTCACAACTATGGACAGAGATGAGTTTTTTTGTAAGTACTGCTAGTGGAATCCACCAAAACAGACAATTGTCTCCAGAAAACCAGATAGGGAAATAATTTTTAAAAATAACCCAAAACAGAACAGATACATGACCAAACGTGCATAAAGATCTTTTTATATTGGCCTAGGCAAATGCATGTATATAGAATCCAACAAGAGGGCAGCAACTAAGACGTACTAGATTAATTGATTTGATTATACATCATCTTCTCCACTTGTCAATCTCTCTCGAAGTTGCGCGGATAACCTTCTTGGTATTAATAATAAGCTCATCAGCTAGTGCACCAATCTCATCCCTGACAACACAGGCCAAATGAGAATTCCAAAATATAAACAAAAGTTTAAAAGAATAAAGATCAGCTAAAAATATAATGCTAGTAAACAGAAGAATACTTTTTTTTTTTTTTCCTTTTTAAAGTTTAAGCTCCAAATCAGTTTTGAGCTATTTCCTCCAATCTATTGCGTGATGATGTATAAGACTATTTATGTCTATTATTGAAACAAGCCACATTTTTTTTTTTTTTTTTTTTGATAAGTAATAAATTTTCTTGATATCAAAAAGGGGACACCCTAGTGCACAGGTGGCGTACAAGGGGTCAACAAAAATTACATGAATCGAGAAAATCAAGAAAGGAAGAGAATGATTGGTTTCGCAAAGTAGCCAACCAATCTATTAAAGTCCTAAAGAAAAAAAGCTTGAGGTCTAGTATGAATCTCTCATTATCTTCAAAACACCTACTATTCCTTTCCCTCCAAAGACACCACAATAAGCAATGGAGAACAATTATGTGACTAAAAAAGCCACATGTTTGATTAAAAAAATCATGGGACTAAAATTGCACACGAATCTTCAATCACCATATAGCATATAGTGGGTAGGAGGAAGACGGTTTGGGAAGATAACTCCAAACCAATTTAGAGCTAAACCTTTTTTCTTTTTCTTGGCACCACATTAGATAGTGCCACCCTTACCAGCATCCCAAATTACATAAACTAAATAAATAAATATACACTGAGCTTTATTCCAAGTCAAATGCATGTTTATCAAAAAAACATATTCGTATTGAACAAAACATGGCAACTTTGGAGTATCATAAACACCTCTCATAACTACAAAATTTGCATATCACTAAATCTATGGAGCTTATTCCACATTGGGCAAACCCAAGCCAAGTATAAAGGCATGGTTCCTCCAAAAAAAAAAAAAAAAGAAGTACAAAGGCATGAATAATCTTGGAAATTTTTTTTCCATATTTTGTATTCTTGTGAATTTTTTGTATTTGTTTTGATGAATCAGACGAATTTCAATTCCTGTGAATTTTCACTATGCTTCAAGTTTATTAGTATTTTGTTTCAAGAGGTTTGAGAGGGTAAATGTTGGTAAAAGGCTAAAATCTCGGGAAGCACTTAAGGACAAAGGCTCCTAGAACCTAGGCAGATTCGCAGGCCTTGAAGCGTACATTCAAAAAATAATAATGTATTAAAGACAATATAACAATCAAGTGATCAATCAAAGGGTGAGACAAGTACACACAATATACGCATGTATGATATTTGATAGCCTTAATCAAAATGAAGACACGTAGTACATATACCCAAAAGAGAAAAAGAAAAAAAGCACTAAAATGTTAAGCAATGATTTCTATGCCTAACAAAAGCGATGTAATGCGATCCTAAATGTATATAATTATCATTCTCATTAAGTGTAGAAACATTATCATTGTAATTACACGGTTTGTAACCCCAATCATCTTACACATATACTTCATATTTTTTATGAGTAAGAAAAAAAATCTTTTTTTTTTGGTTAAATAACATAAGAATATTATTAACAATAGAAAGATTGTCAAACCAAGTACATTGGGGATGTACTATGGGGATGAGGAAGAAAATAAATCGATTGAGAAAACAGATGACATTTCCAAATTCATGGTAACTACTAAGAGTGTGTTTGTTTGGAAGTGTACTTGGTTGGGTAGGAAGGAAGGAAAATAAATGGTGAGGCCTAGGTGTTTTCTCCCCGGACCCACCAAAATATTTTCTCCTCAAAATAAAGAGAAAACTGAGTGGGGATGAATTTTTTCTCGATTGACAAAAATGCCCATGTGTATGTGCACATGGCTTCTTCAAGTTGCCTTTATTTTTTTTTCTTCTTCCCTGGGTAATATCATTGCCTTTATTTTTTTTTCTTCTCCCCTGGGTAATATCATTGCTCTTTTTTGTGGTCATATGTCACTTTTTTGTTTTAATTGGGTATCATTTTTTAACAAGCGTATATGAGTAAATTTATTCAAACTCATTTTTTCCATCCCTCCACTTTTTGACCCTCAACCAAACAAAAATGACGAGAAAATAAAATATTTTCTATCCTCCCACCATTTTTTATCCTTTCACTTTTCCACCCTTTCAACCAAACGGACCCTAAGGCAGAGGGTAGAGTGTTTGCTCTGTTTTGGTTTTGCCTTATGGCTGTGGAAATTTTCTGGTGTTGACCTCTGGTTTGTATTGGTTTAGGGTCCTTCGGGCTTTTGTTGTAATATCATTTTGTGTGGAACAATACTCTTTCTGATTCATAAAATTAAAAGGTGTTGAAGGTGCTGAAGTTGGATGGTTATGGCTGTGGAAGGCGTGTTATCAGATTCTCTAGAAACAAGAAAGCTAAAATTCTTTTAATAAATGAATAAAATGAAAATTTAGACATTTTAAAATCATTTTATCCAAACAATGAAATTTGTGATTCCTAGGATTTTAAATGATGGGAGTTTAAATCCCTTCATTTTTTTTTTTTTTTTCATTTAAGGTAAGAATAATTTCATTGAAAAGAGACTACTTCACGAAAAAAGACATAAAGCAGCCTAAAGAATTACAAATGGGAAAAAATATCTACATATGAATTGACTTTATGAAAGATTAATAGAATTACCATCTGTAAAACCCGAAGCAATAGACCACTCATAAAGAGAACTAATGAAGGATGCTAGCAATTTAGTTCACGTGTACTCCACACCTTCATAAGTACATGAATATTTTTCCCTCCATATAATCCACAAAAACATAAAGGAAAAAGATTCCAAACATTTGAAGAAAAATTAGATCCTCCAAGTCCAATCTGCCACCCACATAATAAATTGAGAATTTTCTCAATACCCATTGGATCCCAAACATCCTAAATACAAAACTCCACAATTCAGATGCCACACTGCAATGTATCAAAAGATGGTCCACAGTCTCCCCACTACAAGGGTAGGGTCTATATAAGAGAAATTAAGGGTAGGGTCTATACAAGCGTCCTTCTCCTTCTCCTTCTCCTTCTAAGGAGGAGGAGGAGGAGGAGAAGGAGCAGGAGATTCTTAATCTTCTTCTTCACTCTTTATAGTATTGTTCATACAGCCCCTAAAAACCATAAAAATCTCTCTTTCTTCTTCCTTACAACCCCAAATCAAGCCCTTTCTTATTAAAACCCTAGAACCCCCACATTCTTTTTCCTACCAAATACAAATAGACATCAAATAACTCATCTAACCACCTTTGATTTCCTATCTCAAGTTCAGAACCTCATAACCATTTCTTCAACAATTTTAAACCTAAGTTCCACAAATTTTCCTAACCCTAAACCCACCACAACCATGGGGAGACAAATTCCACCAATTTGTCGTACGTCATTGCCTCAAACTAGCTAGGGTGCAGAATTGGTGGGAGGGTTCAGAGTGTATAAAGGACAGCTTCAATGTTACCAGATTGCAAAGCAAGATATTGGGAGCTACAACTGTGATCTCAGCTATGTTAGATTTTTCTAATTTTATCTCTAAACTTGGATCAGTGCATCTTCCTCTTGAAGGGTGCTCTTACACGTGGTCCAACAACCATACCCTCAGTGTATACTTTTCAAGTTCCTTTTCTTCAATATAGTGCTTAGTGCTTACCACAGTAGGTTTGAGTTAAAAAGGAGCTTTTTACTCCATTTGGTTGCTCAGAAAATGTGGAAGAGGAATGAAAAATGAGAATTTTAAGAGAGGGGGGGGGGGGGGGTTGAACTAAATATAGAACATATATAATCAAAATCTGATCAAATTATTATGATCTACTTTAAGTTTGTGTGATGTGTTTCGATTGGATGTATTTGGATTTTTTGTTCTTTGGAGTCGCTGGTGGTTGTAGGGTTCAAAGGCATACTGTAAACTGAGTGATAGTTTAGGTATTAATTTAATATACCTACATTTACATTAGATTATGCAAAATTCAAAGAATGACACACTATCTTCTATCAATTGCATTTATCGAGTCATCCAAAGATGATATTTCCTTCTCCCTCAGAGAAAAGTGCAAAGCATTTAAAACTACCTTCTTCTTTTTTTCTAGTGAGAGCAAGCATAGGCATGTAAGTCAAAGATGGTTTCTAGGAGTTTAATTCATGAACAAATGGAAACAGAAAAACAGAAAAACAGAAAAATAAATAATAAAAAGATAATGAACATACTGAGATGGAAAATTTATAGGACCACGGGAGAGATGTCCCACATTAGAGTATCTCCGATTCTCATCCAAAGCAATACCCTTTCCCACACCATAGCCAAACCCTAAACCAACCCCACATCCAGCACCAATTCCAATGCCAACATGCAAGCCAGGAATTCCAGGACCAAACCCTGCACCTGAGTAATGAGGAGACAAGAATAAGAAAGAAAGCATGACATCTCACTCCCATCCCCTACCCCTTCTCCCAGATTTTATGAAGACATATGTGAATGTGAGTCCTCAACATAGATCCCTCCATGATAAGAATTAAGATATTACATAAAGACTGAATAACACTTGTTGGATGACGTGTATCACTATCACATACAAATATCCTAACAAAAAGTAGGTGCTAAAAATGAAATTTTGAGTATCAGGTTTCTTATAGATATACACATATAGTATAACATAATTTAGCAATTAAAAAAAAAAAAAAAAAGTAAAAATTCTGTTATTTCTCAATTACCTTTTTTTTTTTCTTTAAATTTTAATTCTCAAAAATTGAAAGAAAGTAATTTGGTGCAGGTAAACACCTGAAGTTCCATTTCCTTACATCAGACTAAAATAAAAACCAATCAAGAGGATATATATAGTAATAAAAAACATATATAAATATATAAATATATATATATGTATATAATTAAAATCTAATCGTCCTAAGCTAAGCTGACATGCACCTTTTTGTGTGTATGTGTGTGTGTTTTGATTAGGGAAGGAATCCAGCATATGGAAATTTGGCATGAATATTAGTAAATAATAATATGAAGAAAAGAAATGCAGAAAGTGATGTTGTATGTTATGTGTTATTGTTAGATAATCATGAAATCTGGAGAGAGAGAGATAGAGAGAGATATGTAGCTTACCACCAAGAAGGCCGATGCCAAGACCAAGACCGCAGCCAGCGCCGAGGCCGAAGGCGGGGCCCAGCTTACCCAGTTGCTTGGACCTCAACTGCGGAAGCTTCCACAACAAACCTTTATTTGCCTCCTCCTCCTCCTCCTCATTATCACCTTCCTCTCTGCTTCTTTTCTTCTTCATCTTCCGAGATTACTTTCAATTTTCGAGGGTCTCGGGTTTTTCTGAAAAAGTTTTTATTTATTTATTACAAATAAATACTAGCCATACCCATATGGAGTTTTTTTTTTTTTTTTGTTTGCTAAATGACCCTCTAGAGTCTAGAGTTTAACACAAGCCCCCACAGATGAGATCCACATTACATGACACACCCGGTCGGGTAGTCCTGGGTCAACTCTCAGACTCAACCAACCCCCATCAGGCCCACTTATCATTTAGAGCCGAAAGCCCAATCCTGACTAAGCCTGGCTTGCCTGATGAAGTTATCAGGCACAGACACAGACACAGAGAGAAAAACAAAGGCAGAAGCAAAATGAGTTGGAGTTCAAGTGCAATAATATTGTTGTCGGCCTCGCCCAAGGCTAGTCTGGCTAGACCATCATTATCGTTGAACTTGAACCCACTCATCATCGATATCAATATCATCATGAGTAGGAAAATGAAAATGAAGCGTAGGCAGAATTCAGTTGCAGTTTCTGGTCTTCAGTTGCAGCAATTGGGTGTGGTCGGAATGGGTGTTGTAGTAGGTGTAGCACCAACACAATCTCACTCTCAATCTCAATCTGATTCTCATATAGTGGTGCAGGACGATCTCGACGCTCTCTTGCGGGTAATTAAACTCAATTGACTTTCTTTCCCATGCCATCTTCTTCATATGTTAAGTTAATTACGTACACACATCTTATCATCAACTCCTTTCTTTTTTTCTTTTTTCTTTTTCTTTTTTTTTTTAAAGGGAAGGAAATACTATTCTTTTCCTAATCAATTTAATTTGTTTCTCCATTCCGTTCCATTGCCCTTATCCCCCTGGGGATTCTAAACTCTTTTATTAACTAGTGACCATCTTTTATTTGTCGACTCTGTTTGTTTTAATGCCAAATTGAAAAAACGTTGAACAATTCTCTAAAATATAGTATTATTGTAGCAACTACTTGCTGGGTGTAAATTTCAGGTGCAAAAGGGTTGGTTGGGAAGTGATTGAACTAGGTCAGAGAGAGAGAGAGAATTTGGTGCAAATTGCTTACTCTCGTTGTGAAGTAGGAATGAGAGCCTGTGAAGAGTTTTCTACAACTGGCTCTACATTGAAAATTCAGGGAACATATTAAGGCCCCTCATTCCACGTTACTTAATTCTTTTCATGCAAGTCACAAATTTCTTTTCTATTCACACTGTTCAGTTTAGCATTTAATGTTTTACTTGATGGTAAATATTCCATTTTGTATGTTAAATGCAGGAGTTAGATTGAATTATTGTCTGGTCTTTTTTATGATTTTTTTTTTTTTTTTTTGGGCTATTTCCTTACTACTTGGACTTGTGATTTGCTTTCTGAAATGAATCAATATCAATTTGTTATCGTCTCAACAGATTCTTCCATGTGATTTGCGTGACAATCTCCTCAATGAACCCAAGATAGCTCAACTTTTAGAGGTGACTATTCTTTTATCTCTGTGGAATTTCTTCTTCTATACAGTTTTTATTTTTATTTTTATTTATTTGTTTTTCTTGCAACTAGTGGGGATGAGGGTATTCAAACCTAGGTTTTCCCCAAAGAAAGAACCGGGCAATGCCACTAAGCCAGAAGGCTCTTGGCTTTTATATGGTTTCTACTTATGCTTTTATTTTTATTTTTAATAAGTAATTATCAAACAAGAGGAACTACCTCATGGACACAAGTTGTAGGTGTAGGTTTTCATGAAGAATTACAATCTAAAAGAGAGAATTGATTAAATCTATGATAGACTGAACTCAGTATGGCCGTAAACATGGGACCATTTCTTTACATAATATGATGCTTATGTAGGTTTACTTTACTTCATGAAATATAGTAATGCTTATGTACTGCAATGTCAGTAGGTTATATTGGATCTAGGCTGTTTTCCAGAAGCACGCTATCTTGGTGAATTTGGAAGGCATTATCTGAGGAACACTAAGGTAAATGCATGCATTAAGTGTTCAAGATTAGAAATTTTTTTTTTCTTCTTATGATGTGTTTGGATGGCAGGATTTGGGCACACAAATTTGGATTTGGGTTATTAAAATTTAAATACCTTGTTTGGATAGTTTAAAAAAGGTCAAGGATTT
The DNA here is from genome assembly GCA_029955455.1 of Quercus agrifolia. Lineage (NCBI taxonomy): Eukaryota > Viridiplantae > Streptophyta > Magnoliopsida > Fagales > Fagaceae > Quercus > Quercus agrifolia. Next base: position 133,153 of record JARQAD010000007.1, on the reverse strand, counting down.
GGATTTGACAACTCCATCAATGATATCAAACCTTAAAATCCTTGAATTTGAAATAACTTCTAAACCCATAGAATTTTAGAAGTCCTTAAGACATACTTTAATATATATAGATTTGGAAGTAAGGCATATCAAATCCATAACTTTAAAATTCAAATCCAAATTCAAGTATCCAAATGCAACCTTAGGGAAATGTATAATTCTTCTACCTTCTTGCAACGCATTTGTTTAGTTCTATATTTCTTATAGTCGATTAATGGTTCCAGATTTGCAAGACTTATATGACTTAAAAAGTTTGGGTTAATTATTTGCAAACCCTTCCAACTTTGAGTCAGTTTTATTGATACCCTTAACTTTTTTATTAATTTTTATCACATTCCTCAGGCCTTTTAAAATACTCCATTAAATCCTTCCATCAGTGTTGTAAATATGCTCTAATGGAAACTTAACGTGGGATTATATGCATCCACATTTAAGTGCATATGTTACTAGGACTGTCCTTAGTTTTTTACCCCCACTTTTTTTCGTGAACACATTTGGAAGCCCTTCATGCATTCTATGTGATGTAGGACAAAGGAAATGAACCGAATCAGATTTGGAATTTTTGACAGTTCGGATTTTGAAAAATTATGGTTGGAAAAAAAAGGCCTGAAAATAGGAAGAAACTTAGGGTTTCTAATGGTTGAAAGGAATAGTAGAATTTAGGGAAACAAAAGATAAATCTAAGTTATAGGTTGCCGTTCCAGAAATGTGAACAATACTTTGGCTGTTTGAGTAATTTAGGCTATTTGATGGATGTGTGGTTTATTGTTTAAATTTTTTAGAATTTAAGGTTTTAAATGTGGCAAAACAATATGTGGTTGGGAGGTTTTAAGTTGCTTGAAATGTAAGGATGAAGAAGTAAAAATAAATAAATAAATAAACTTCTTCTTGGCATCACGCATAGGATTTCCTCAGCATCAAACCTCGGAGAAGGTAACCACACAAACCTCAGACAAAGTTTCATAGTTTAGATTGTATCCAAACAAAGTAAGCAACTATTTTGGGAGTTTGCTATGCCATATTCATCTCCAAGGGACTGAGATCTCATTAGGCCCTCTCAAAGCCTCATAAGAAGAATGAATATCAAACTTTCTACATTGTGTAAGTTTCAAACCAAGCTATCCTCCCGTCATCTGTAGGGGTTATTTGATACCAAGATCGATTGTTCCCCTCTTCAGTAGAAACCAAGTAAGAATTGATAGATGCATTTTACCTTCAGCAATCAAAAACAGATCTGGATACAAATCTCTTAAAGCAACAGCCCCACACAAACTTACTTTTCCCCCCTCCCTAAAATTTTGGGAGTAGAGTTTTGTTGTTGTTGTTGTTGTTTTCGGATTAGAATTATTGATCATACTCCTTTAGGTAGAGACTTTGATCTATCAAATCCTTTTGTCCTTTTGATTTGTAAAAAAATTCTGCTTAAGGATTGGAAATTCTGTCAATGGAGGTGGAGCATGAAGCGGTGGAGCTGCAAGTGTGATGGCAAACATAATGGTTTTTGGTTATGGCTTGAACAAATTTATTTAAAAAATATTCCCTTTTTCAATGGCATTTAAATTTGTATTTGATATGTAGAAACTGTCAAAAGTGCCACTTGACATTTTGGATAGAACTTGTTATCATGAATACATCATAAGGGCCGTACTAAGAGATTTACAAAAGCACAAGAGGGGTAATTAAAAAAAACCACTAGAGGTTTGGTTGAATATATTCTGATTTGGAGGGTGATGGTGAATTTTACCCAATTCTTGTTTTTCCTTCTTTTCTATTTAAAAATTAAAAGACAGAATAAATTATTAAAGTCAATGAAAAGAATTTAGGTGAGATTTACTGAGCTACTCAATGTGTTATTAACTAGGTGTCAATGAAAGAGTTGGAGCATGCTCAAAATGCTGTTGGAGAGTTTGGAGGGGATAATAGAGCTGGCATCGAAGGTACCTTGCATAGGATATCTGCAATCAGGAGTACGAAAGGGATGATAGTTGGTTTGACTTGCAGGGTTGGTAGAGCAGTCAGTGGACATGTTGACATGATTTATGACCTGCTTCAGTATGGGAAGAGCATTTTATTTGTTGGAAAGTATGTATGCTAAGTGAGACTAAAATAAATTATAAGGCCAATCCTTTCTGGTTACTTATTATGATACAGCCTTAAGATTAGGAGATTGGGATTTAGGGCATTCTATATAAATGAAATCACTCCATATCCTAATGCCACGCTGAAATGAGATTTCTTTATTTTTAATGGATGAAAACTGAATAAAATAAATGATTTATTGTGCATCATGTTCATCAGTTTTTGGATTTTCAAAAAAGACTTTATGTATATCTTTTAGGCTAAAATACATTGTTTGTCCCAATACTTTAGCCCATGAGTGATAAAAATGTCCCTGAAATTTAAAATGATTGCTTTTAGCCCATATCAAACTTAAAGTGATCAATTTTAGTCCCTAAACAAAGTGATTGATTTTAGTCCCTAACTTAAAGTGGTCACTTTTAGTACATAATGTGTCTAATAAAGTGAAAACATATCAATTTTTAGTTTGACCACATGGTCTAAGGGACTAACAATGATCACTTTAAACTTCAGGACTAAAATAAACTTTAGCAACCATGTAGTGTACTTAATGCTATCTTTTATTGTCAATGCCTTCTGGCTTCAATTATTGTCAATGTAGGAATTGTAGTTTGATAAAACATTTGAATGAACTGTGTTAAATTTAGTAAAAGTACTCACCCATTCTCATGACTCACTCCCTAAACAGAATATTTAAGATTCACCTTAACTGATATGTTATTTATTTATTTATTTTTTTCCCAAATTCTTAAAGGCCTGGAGTTGGCAAGACTACTGTTATGCGAGAGATCGCCCGTGTCTTGGCTGATGAATTTCACAAAAGAGTGGTGCGTTTAGTTGCAGTGGGGCATCTCTCTCTCTCTCTCTCTCTCTACACACACACACACACACACACACACACATCACATATACAAACATTCTGATAATTTTAAGCTGAACCTCATTAGAATTTCAAAGTGAACTTAATTGGAGTAGGTGATTGTTGATACAAGCAATGAAATAGGAGGTGATGGGAATATTCCACATTCAGCAATAGGAGGTGCACGAAGAATGCAGGTACCAGATTCATCCATGCAACATGCAGTCATGATTGAGGCTGTGGAGAATCACATGCCTGAGGTAATCATGGTTGATGAGATTGGCACCAAAGCTGAAGCTCATGCATGTCGCTCAATTGCTGAGAGAGGCGTCATGCTTATTGGCACTGCTCATGGACAGCGGCTTGAGAATATAATAAAGAATCCTATTCTCTCTGACCTGGTTTGTGGATCTAAGTTTTGTTTAGTTCCCTCTATGCCAACTTATATTCTGAATGCATGCATCGGTTTCTATTCTTAATAATTTCAAGAAATACTTTATCACTAATATTCAACACATTCTTGAAAGGCTGCCAAGGTAGAAAGTAAATTTTCTAAATTTCAACTTGCTTTTTCTCCCACATATTGACATTAGTAACAATAGTGACAAATAGTTATAATTTTGTGAACGAGTTTGATAATGACCTTGTTTCATGTGTTCTTAATGTTCCCTTATGGGACTTTGTCTGCAATCGAGCCCTTAGAAGGGACCGAAAAAATTAAATTTTGGCAAAGCTCATGTTCAAGCAGATCCCCTTAATAATTATAAGTCAAAATTTATTTCAAGTATATAAAAGTTTGGAAATATAAAAAAAAATGGATTTGTTTATGAATGAGTTTGCAACTTCAGTACATGAATGTTGGATCAATTTTCCATGTTTGTTGCCTTTGCTTTTTTAGGTTGGGGGAGTAGAGACTGTTACTTTAAGTGATGGTGAAGCCCAAGCTAGAAATACTCAGAAAACTGTTCTAGAAAGGCAAGCTCCTCCAACGTTTCATTTCTTGATTGAGATGAGAGACAGGCACTATTGGGTTACACACCAGGTATGTTGATTGACATTTATAACGAAGTATTTTTGTTTTTGTAAATGCAATGGATAACTCTATACCCCCTCTTACCATGACTTCCTAACAGAATATTCATTTTTAAAAAAGATTCGTACTCATTTACGAAGGGGGAATGTTATTTCATCTTTAGTTTCAATTGTAATATTTTTTTTTGTTAAATATAATATTCTTGTAGGAAAATAACAATATGAGAAGGCATGGACTTATTTGATGTATATATACAAATCTCAAGGGGGAATGCCATTTTTTGAAACACTTGGGTGATTTTCATTTTGTGAAACCTTAAGGGATGTTGGTATAATATGCCCTTTGTAGGGTTACAATTTGTAGCCCAAACCCGAAAGTGTTGGGTTACAAGCCCAATGAGCCCAATACAATAAATTTATAAAGAGTGGGTGAAAGAACTGGACTTTTAATGGATTGTTTAACAGTTAATTAAGGTTTTAAAAGTGTCCGAGCAGGAAAAGATGCTTCATTATGGATAGATTATACGTCCGAGGAGTAAATATGATGGTTAAAGTGATATTTCTGGAAATTTGTTCCTCACCGTGCTATAGTAATTCTCTTCTAATGTTTCTTTGCTAATTTTTTCGATCCCACAATTATGGAGGGAATTTGGAATGAGTGTTAACTAACCCAAATCATCTGGTCCGAGGACTCCAGTCATGATTGGATTTAAGTTTAAATACTTAAAAGAACTTGAAATGAGTGTTAACTAACCCAAATTATCTGATCTGAGGACTCCAGTCATGATTGGATTTAAGTTTAAACACTTAAGAAAACTTGGAATGAGTATTAACTAACCTAAATTATCTGGTCCGAGGACTCCAGTCATGATTGGATTTAAGTTTAAACACTTAAGAAAACTTGGAATGAGTATTAACTAACCTAAATTATCTGGTCCGAGGACTCTAGGCATGATTGAATTTAAGTTTAAATACTTAAAAGAACTTGGAATGAGTGTTAACTAACCCAAATCATCTGGTCCAAGAACTCCGGGCATGATTGAATTTAAGTTTAAATACTTAAAAGAACTTGGAATGAGTGTTAACTAACCCAAATCATCTGGTCCGAGGACTCCAAGCATAATTGAATTTAAGTTTAGACATGATTGGGTTTAGGTTTAAATACTTAAAAGGACTGTGAACGAGTATTAACTAACCTAAATCATTTAGTCCGAGAACTCTAGACATGATTAGATTTAGGTTTAAATACTTAAAAGGACTAAAAAATGAACAGTATAAACACTTTATATGAAGAACGCATAAATTGATCACGAAAATACTTATTAATAGTAATACCTCTTTAGGTTGTTTACATTCCAAGGACGTGGTATTACGTGTTCGTCCAGATCTTCTAGAAAATATGCTCCAATGCTAACTTTGGAGGTAATACGATAAGGTCCTTCCCAATTTGGCCCAAATTTTCCCTAAGCTGGATTCTTTGCAGCACTCACAATTTTATGTAACACCAGGTCACCAGGAGTTAAAGGTCTTAGCTTTACGTTGACATCATAACCTTGTTTAATTTTCTGCTGATAACAAGCTAACTGTACTATCGCATTTTCTCTCTTCTCTTCAATCAAGTGCAAACTTTTTGTTAATTGCTCATCATTATCCCTCGGGTTGAATGAACTGGTTCTTGACGTTGAGAAACTAGTTTCCAAAGGGATGACAGCCTCAGCTCCATAAGTCATTGAAAAATGGGTCTCTCCAGTAGACCTACGAGACATGGTTCTATACGTCCAGAGTACATGTGGTAGTTCTTCTACCCATTTGTCTTTTGCATCATCTAACCTTTTCTTCAACCCACTTACTATAACTTTATTTACAGCTTCCGCCTATCCATTCCCTTGGAGATAAGTAGGAGTAGAATACCTATTAGTAATCCCCAACTCGCCACACTATCTTCTAAACATCTTGCTGTCGAACTGAAGGTCGTTGTCCGAGATGAGCACATGAGGAACTCCAAATCGAGTGACAATATTCTTCCAAACGAATCTTTTCGCATCCACATCCTTAATGTTGGCTAGGGGTTCCGCTTCAATCCACTTAGTAAAATAGTCTATGCCGACCAGGAGATATTTCTTGTTTCTCACTGCTTTGGGAAATGGTCCCACAATGTCCAGGCCCCACTGAGCAAACGGCCATGGACTAGATAACGGATTAAGGATTCCCCCTGGTTGGTGTAGGCTCGGTGCAAACCGTTGGCACTGATCACACTTTCTGACGTATTCCAAAGCCTCTCTCTACATATTTGGCCACCAATAACCTTGGGTAATAGCCCTGTGTGCTCAGGACCTGCCCCCAGTATGACTTCCACAGATTCTTTCATGCAACTCTTCCAGAAGTGATTCGGTCAACTCAGGATGGACACATAATAAATAAGGTCCTGAAAATGAACGTTTATATAGTTTATGGTCCTCGGATAACCAATAACTAGTGGCCTTCCTTCGTACCTTGTCTGCTTCTATTCCTTCCTCAGGTAGAACGTCCTCTTTCAAGAATCGTATGATGGAGTCCATCCAACTCGGCCCTGCTCTGATTTGATGGATTTGAGCCATCTCTCTTGTCTTTGTGGGTTTGTACAAGTCCTCAACAAGAATTACTCGAGGCAAATCTTGTGCCGAGGATGTTGCAAGCATAGCTAAAGAGTCAGCGTGCGCATTACCACTTCTAAGGACATGTAACAAGTCAAAGGAATCAAACTTTAACTGTAGACATTTAACTTGACTCAAGTATTCCTGCATCCTTTCATCTTTTGCCTTGAATTCCCCTCTTACTTGACCGACGACAAGCCTTGAGTCCGAAAAGAGTTTTATGGACTTTCCCCCCATTCTTTGAATCATAGCCATTCCTACCAATAGAGCTTCGTATTCGGCCTCATTATTTATGGCTGAAAAATCCAATCTCAAAGATTTTTCAATGACAACCTTCTCAGGGGACATCAGTACTAATCCAACCCCTGAGCCCTTCTGATTCGAAGCTCCATCTACATATACTTCCCAAGTCGGAAGGCGATATTGGGAAATTGTACCAACCAATTTTTCATCCATGTTTCCAACCGATGATAATTCTTCTATTTCGGATTCGATGAATTCAACCACCAAATCTGCGAGAACTTATCCTTTTATGGAGATACGAGGCATGTATTTGATGTCAAAAGTCCCTAGAATTGTACCCCATTTGGCTATTCTTCCTGTGTAATCGACACTCTAGAGTATGGTTTTAAGCGGAAGTTGGGTTAAAACAACAACTGTATGTGCCTGGAAGTAATAGGGTAGCTTACATACACCAAGCACTACTATCAGGATAGCTTTCTCCAATGGTAGATAATGCACTTTGGTTTCATGCAATGACTTACTCACATAGTAAACTGGCCGTTGTACACTACTATCAACTTGTATCAGTACCAAGCTTACAACATATGGGACCACAGCAATGTAAGCAAAAAGGATTTCATCTGGTTCAGTACTAGACATGATCAGTGGTCGAGTCAGATAATCTTTGAGTTGCTGGAATGCTGTGGCACATTCTTCCGTCCACTCAAAACCTTTCCATTTGTTAATCAACAGGAAGAAAGGTCTGCACCTATCAGATGACCGACATATGAATTTGTTCAAGGCGGCGGCCATTCCGGTTAGTTTCTGCATTTCTTTGGGATTTTGAGGAGATTGCGAGTTGTTAATAGCTTTAATATGGTCAGGGTTAACTTCAATTCCTCTGTGAGTGACCATATAATCCAAGAATTTGCCTGACCCTACGCCGAATGAACACTTGGAAGCATTTAAGCGCAATTTGTAATTTCTAAGAATTTCAAAGATAGTTTGAAGGTCTCCCAGGTGCTTCGAAACCATTTTACTTTTCACCACCATATCATTTATATAAATCTCGATATTTTTCCCCAATAGCGACTTAAACATCCTTGTCATCATTCTCTGATAAGTGGATCCTGTGTTCTTCAACCCGAATGACATTACTTTGTAATGGTAGTTCCCAATAGGGGTAACAAAAGCCCTTTTTTCTTGATCATCCAAGGCCAAAAGTATCTGATGATAACCTTGGAAAGCATTCAAGAAACTCATCCGAGGATGACCGACAATAGCATCTACCAGCTGGTCTATCTTGGGCATAGGGAATGGATCTTTCGGGCAAGCCTTATTTAAATCCGTGAAATCAACGCACACTCGCCACTTCCAACTCTTTTTCTTCACCATCACAGTATTTGCTAACCATTCAGGATAGAAAACCTCCTTGATAGCCCTGGCCTGCTTAAGTCTAGCCATCTCCTCTCGGATTGCCTCGGCATGCTCTTTTGATGGACGCCGAGGGGGCTGCTTTTTGGGGGCGATTAATGGATTAACATTTAAATGATGACAAATGAATTCTGGATCTACTCTTGGGGCCTTGTAAGTATTCCAGGCAAAGACGTCAATGTTCTGTTTAAGGAACTCTATCAGCTCTTCTCTCTCTTATTGAGGTAGCTGGGATCCGATTTGAAAAAATTTCTCCGGATCATCCCCTATAGTAACCTTTACCAGGTCTTCACACTTTGCCTCCTTGGCTGGCTTATCGATGGATAACACCGGGGGTTTTAACTGCTATAAACCCTTTTCTCCACAAGCTAAAGGTTCAACTTCAGGATTATGCCGGATGACAGCGACCATGCACTGCCGCGCCATGGCATGATCTCCCAATTTTTCTTCAATTTGATCCTCGGACGGGTATTTAACCTTTTGGTGCAGAGTGGAAGAAACTGCTCCCAATGTATGAAGTCAAGGTCTGGCAACAATTGCTGTATAGGGGGAGTATGCATCCACGATGATGAAATCTACTTCCACCGTCTCCAAGCCGGTCTGCACATGCAATCTGATCTGACCCTTTGGAATAATAACTTTTCCTTCAAAACTCACTAGGGGAGAACTATAGGGCATCAGGTCCTCAACTCTTAAGTTCAGCCCCCTGTAAAGATCAGGATACATTATCTCAGTCGCGTTTCCTTGATTTACCATTATCCTTTTCACATCGTAGCCCCAAATTCGGAGGGTGATCACTAAGGCGTCATCGTGGGGCTGAATGGTTCCAACCTTGTCCTCATCCGAGAACCCCATTACCAGCGGCCGTTCCACTCTAGCTCTCTTCGGCTCCTGATTAATGCCCTCAGAAGACGAACGAGCTACAGACATTACTCTAGACGACACGATCCTGTTCTGCCTGGTGTAGCGAAGATAACATTGATAGTTCCCAGAGGGGGTCTTGAAGGAATCTCTCTCTCAGACCGAGAATTGGTTTGTCCACCCAGACCGCTAGAATGATGCAGCAGCTGCTTCAATTTGTCCTCTCGGACAAGTTGGTCCAAGTGATCCCACAAGCTCCTACAATCCTCTGTGGTATGGCCATGATCCCGATGATATTGGCAATAGAGGTTACGGTTTCGCTTTTCGGGATTTCCCACCATCTTGTTGGGCCATTTGAAGAAGGATTCGTTCTTGACTTTTTCTAACACTTTATGCACTAGCTCTCGGAAGACAGCGCCGACAACCTGGGTGCTGTTTGACCCTGATTGTTCTATGTAATCCCTTCTCGGCCGATTATTATTGTATCGGTCCGACCTAAAATCTCTCCTTTCTTGAGGAATTGCCTTAGCTTTCCCTTTTCCCTGTTGTTGATCGTCTTCTATCTTCTTGTACTTATCAACTCGATCCATTAACTGGCGCAAACTTGTGACAGGCTTACCTGTCAGAGACTTCTTCAAACCATGCTCGGGTGGGAGACCGACCTTGAAAGTTCTAATAGCAACTGCATCAAAATCGCCATCAATTTCGTTGAACATCTCCCAATACCTTCACAGACTCCCCTTCCCTTATTGACATGGACAACAGAGAATCTAGAGGTTGAGGAACCCTACTGCATGTAATAAATAGGGAACAGAATGATTGGGTAAGCTTCTTAAAAGAACTGATGGAGTTCGTCCTTAGCCCATCAAACCATCTCATCGGCATCGGTCCCAAACTGGATGGAAATACTCTACACAACAGGGCTTCGTCCTGAGAATGGACAATCATCTTTTATTTGAACTGGCTTACGTGTTCTACAGGATCTGTGCGTCCGTTATATATGGCGAATGTGGGCTGATGGAAACGCCTGAGAAGTTTTGCCTTTTCTATTCCCCGGGTGAAGGGTGATTTACTAATCTGATTCAGAGCTTTTTTCATAACATTAGTTCCTACTCCCCTCCCAGATGGACTCCTGCGCCTCCTCTTGTGAGGATGCTCATTCTCACAAGAAAAAGATTCATTAGGTGGAGTCCTTGATCGTTATTTGTAGTTGCATCTTCCTCGTCATTAAGAAACATCAGAGCTGGTTATCCATGTCATCTCCATGCTCAAGATCGTGAAGCTTGCCTTGTTGATGAACATTAGCTGATTCTGCATGGTGCAGACTAGTTTGGTGTGGTCTTAATCCAGCCATAACCGTTATAATCCACTCAAGCACTAGTTCTTCCCACAGACGGCGCCAATTGTAGGGTTACAATTTGTAGCCCAAACCCGAAAGTGTTGGGTTACAAGCCCAATGAGCCCAATACAATAAATTTATAGAGAGTGGGTGAAAAAACAAGCCTTTTAATGGATTGTCTAATAGTTAATCAAGGTTTTAAAAGTGCCCGAGCAGGAAAAGATGCTTCATTATGGATAGATTATACGTCCGAGGAGTAAATATGATGGTCAAAGTGATATTTCTGGAAGTTAGTTCTTCACCGTGCTACAGTAATTCTTTTCTAATGTTTCTTTGCTAATTTTTTCGATCCCACAATTATGGAGGGTTTCTCACATTATATAGTCTCCTTCAAGCCATTTCCATCGTCCACTTGTTTATCATTCAACCTTACACTCAAGTATCTGTCCTATTGTACAGCTTTTCTAGCTTTCTGTAAGCAGTGGTTGAAAACACTATTCAGAGGTCTTCTCCACATTAATGCGGCCAGGAAAGCTGCTGTAGTGCATTTAATGCGGTGGTAGCAGCTTTCCCCAAGATATTTTTGTGTCCTTATCACCTCCTTATGCATCTGAAGTCTATCTTCATTGCTAGAATCTCCTGGAAGATTACCCAAGTCAAGCGAATGTCTACCTGACTGACATTCGTCAGGTCCGAGGAGGATGACCCTTTCGGACTACTGCCTTTGACTCTTTCCTTACACGACCATTCGCTCTGGGGCCTTTCCCGTCATTTGCTCCTCCTCGGACGCATTCCCATTAGTAAATGGGGCTTAAGGCCCAATACAAAAGTTCAAGCTTTTGCCCAACACCCTTAATTTTATTATAATTTTTTTTTGCTAAATTCCATTTTACACCTTCTAAATTTAAAGTGATTATAATTTGTCTTTTAAAATTCCAATTTTATTATTTTTTGTCCTTGAAAGTTTGCAATTAGTGTAAGTGTATAAAATGAACAGGTAAAAGGAGAAATTTTTTTTAAAATATATATATATATATATATATATATATATATATATATATATATATATATATATATATATACGTAATATATAAAGAAAAAAGGAAACGAAATCCACTTTGCGCAACCGCAATTTGTAGGAAACAACTTTTATTATTGGTACTCTATTTTAGATATATGTGCTTTTGTTTTATTAACAATTCCAACTTAGTAGATCTAATTCAGAGGTTGATTCAATTGGTGAAAGTAACCTCTAGACTCTTTTATTGCATTCTCTTCAACTTTTACGATTGTGAAAAAAGGGATTGGACAGAAATTGGACACGCATTATGAATTGCAAAAATGAAGATACTCAGCTTAAGATGTCATGAAGTTTGCAATTATCAAAAAAAAAAAAAAAGATGTCATTGAAGTTTGCATATTTTTTTTACCTATCGGGAAATGTTTGCTCCTCTTTAATCAATGATACTGACTTAGCAGAGTGCCTACTCTAATTTTTGTTCTTCACAAGATTATTTTTCCTTTTTCATCTTTCAATTTGTTTTTTTTATTTTTTATTTTTATTTTTTTAATTTATTCTTGGATAGTTCATTTTGTTGAGGCACTATAAATTGGATACAACATGGTTTGTACTCTTGAACGGCTGATACATTCCTAAATGGGACTTGTGACGGTTACGATATCGTATCTTTTACGTGCAAAATGGAATGAAATATATTGTTTATAATAAATATGAACTCTTTTCTCAAGAGAAAGAAAAACAGTCATTATTAGTCAATAAATTGAAAAATAAATAGTCAAATGAATATATATATATATATATATAGTGTTTATTGAGAGTATTGTCAAAGAACGATTTGGAATCCTTGGATGATGCTAAAGAAGGTGATCAATGTGTTATCTGGATGGAAGAGTTGCTTTGGAAAGTACAGGAGTTTTACTCAGAATGTTGGTCCCTGTTTGCTTAATGTGGGCAATTTGGTGGGAAAGAAGTAATTGTACATTTAATGGTTTGGAGCTATTAAGCTGAAATCAATGTTTTTGAGGTCATTCTTGAGTGGTTTGATGATCTTGGCCTTATTCTTTATTCTTTTTTTTCTTTTTTTATAGATTTTATGATCCTTTTCCATCATTTACATTAGCCGTCCCCTTCATTTTAATAGAATTTTTATTATTTATCCTGGAAAGAAAAGGTGGGGAGGGGAGGAGAGGAGGGAGGAGCTTTTCCTTTTTTATTAAATAGTGAAGATGATGATAATCTAAGATGAATTAGATGTATAACTAGTTTGTACTACTTAGTTGTATATTTGTTATCATCATTAACTTATCTTAAATCACTTCTCTTGCACCCTGCAGACACAGAAGAGTGTGGATATATTGCTTCGTGGCAAAAACCCACAGGTTGAGGTAATTCTCAAAGATATATGCATAAGTTGGAATTTAGTTGATTTGATGGGAAGCATTTCATCTGCAAGTAGAAATGTGCTCTTTTATTTTAGTTCTTGATTGCTTCTATCAAAAAGAAAGGTTTTGATCTCAACCTTTATCATCCTTTTCTGACTTACGAATAACTCTCTCTCTTTCTCTACAAGTTTCATTGTTGTTTTTCCTTTCTCCCATTAATTTGAGATAGATATACAACTAAATCAGTGCAGTTCTTTTCAATAGAATTCATCTTTTGAAAATGACTTTCAAATATTTAAGAGTAAGAGTTTCTTTCTTTCACCCCAGGATTGTTAATTAATTCCATAAGAATTCTCATATGATTCTAAACCAAAAACATGTCACCACCCGAGCCAAATGCATTATCAACAGATGAGGGAATCAGCCCCATTGCTTTCTAATATTTTCGTGGAGTTCTATGCATTTTAATTTTGGGCAGTATAATGCTCATTTACTTGGGCTATTATTATCTATATTTGTTTTTAATAATGCAGTTCTTTATGTATTAAAATAAAAAATGCCCTAGAAAGGGCATAGTAAATTAGTATTGGCCAAATGTCTGTGTTATAAATCACAAATATTTGTGTGTGTGTGTTTTTTTTTTTTTTTTTTTTTCATCCTTTAATGTTTATTTATTTATTTTTTTATTATAATAATAATTATTATTATTTTTCTGGAATATATTATGAATAAGTTACATATCTGAAATTTTATTGCTTGGGAAGAAAGCCCTTAAAGAAGTTTTATTTTGGTCTTGTACTCTTTCTCGTGGGCCAAATTTTTCTTCGACACTGTATTATTGTTGTACTGTTGCTTTTAAGCTGTGCTGTGACTGGTAACTACTATAGAATTTTGTTTTTGCAGGTCAGGAAAAGGAATGAAAAATTCAAGGTTGTAATAGAAAAATCAAAGGCATATGATAAATGTGACCCTTAGGTTTTTTTTTCCCTTTCCTTTATGTTTGACATTTTTATAATATTTGGCCATATATTCTTTTTCATGAAAATTGACGCACATGTTTTCATTTTCACAGCATTGCTGTAAATGAGTCTGTAATATTTGAAAGTCACTAAAAACTTGTGACATTATTTGGTCTCCTTTATAAATAAAAAAATAAAATAAAATAAAAATCTCACTTCCCCACTTACTTATTGTAACTGATTCAATTATCCATATATATATATATATATATATATATATATATATGTTATTGTAAGTTATGCACACCTAATGGGTATTGAACCCACAACCTCACCTCTAACCAAATCTTAAAGGAAGGTATCAATTGAACTAGAGCTCATCACAATAATAATAATAATTGTAGGGTCACGATTAGTAGTCCAAGCCCAAAAGAGTTGGGATATGAGCCCAATACAATAAATTTGTAGAGAGTGGGTGAAAGAGCTAGGCTTTTAGCGAATGGGACAACGGCTAGTAAGAATTTAAAATATGAACAAACATAAAAAAACATACGTAAAACTTGATGAAATAATTGTCCGAGGAGATGAACTGTTATTTAAACCACTATTCCTAAAAGCTAATACAATTCTTAGTGCTGCAGTAATTCTTTTTCTCTTCCCTTTCATTATGTTTTTCGATCCCTATCTTATGGGGGTTTTTTTTACATTATATAGTTTCCTTTTAGACCATCTCGATCGTACATTTGTTAATCATCTAAACCTTCACTCGAGTATATGTTCTATCAAGCATCTTCTCTGGCTCTCTGTGAACGGTGGTGGTTGAGACTGCACTGTTCAGGGGTCTTCTCTACAAAAATGCGGTCAGAAAAGTTGCTGCAATGCATTTAATGTGGTGGTAGCAGTTTTTCTCTCAGATATTTCTGTATTCTTATCTTTCTTCGTACGTGTCTAAAGTTCATCCTTATCGTTGGAAATTCTTGGAATGTCACCTAAGTCGCCTAAGTACTTGCTTGACCAATATTCATCATATCCGAGAAGGATAACCTCCTTAGACTTTATTCCTCTACCCTTTCCTTACGTGATCCTCCATTCTACGGCCTCTCCAATCATTTACTCCTCCTCAGACGTATCTACATCATCAAATAGGGTCCAAGGCCTAGTATACAAATTTGGGCCCTTGTCCCCACAATAGCCCCTCAAAATTTTGATTTGCCAAAAAAACGATGGTTAAAAATGTAAAAATACTCACATTTGCACATGCAAGAACGTAATTTTAGGCATTTCATCATTGCTTCTAACGCTTTGGAATCCGCAAAGCATCATTAATTATTTTAGCCGGCGCTGTGTCTTTGACATCCAACGGTGAGATCTTGATCTAACGATCAACATTTCCCTTCAAGGTTTGGGCGGGATAAATCCCACTCATTTCCTGCCCTCTATATAAAGCCTTATAAGAAAGTTGTCTTTTCTTTACTTCACAATTGTTCAGGATTTCAAGCGCACTCAAGCATTCAAATTCACAAAGATTGTCAAATCACCAACCTTACTTCTTCAAAAATTTTCAAGAATCCTTTTGAGGATTTCAAAGATCACATCTTGATTTAGTTCGCGTAAGTTCTAACTTTTTTGCATTCTTCTTTATTTCTTTGAATAGCCTCCTCAACCTCCCATTCCTCGTCGCCCAGTTGTCATTCTCAGTGTTTACTCTTTCCTGCTTATTTGAAATGGGTAGATTTAAGTATTTAGTGGATAGCCCTGCTTTGATAGAAGTATTCAAAGAAAAATACCACATACCCCATGAGGTATTTCTGTGATACTACCCTCCGGAAGGAACAACATTTGACCGAGAGGTAGGAGAAGTCGTAATCCCCATGATAGCTTTCATAGAAGGCGGAATGACTCTCCCCATGGGTAGGGTTATAAGAGACTACCTTCATAACCATAGGTTTTGTCCCCACTAGTGTGCACCTAATCTCTTTAGGATTTTAGGAGCAATTGACGCTTTGAACCAACACTTAGGATTTAGGCTCACTTGGCTCAACGTAGTTCATATGTACAAGGGTCATAAACAAAAAGGGGCGGGGTTTTACCTTAAATCCCGATCCGACGTTGTCAGGCTCATTTCTTGTCTTCCCAAGTCTAACAAAGGGATGAAGGATGACTACCTGATTGCATCAGGAGCATGGCATGACAGTCTTCCTTGCCCAACCCAGCCAGGAGAGCCAGGTGGGATACCTTAGATTTAGATTTCCTAACATTAGATTTAAGTTATTTATCCTCAGCTTTGTTTTACTACATATTTTTTATGTATATATTTTTTTTTACAATGGACTCTAAGTTTCTGATTGTTTAGTTTTTCCTTGTTTAAGAGACAAAAACCACATATCTCCTCGGCTTAGTTTAACTAACGTCGCCGTGCTCAATTACCTGCTGAGATCCTAGATCTTTGCACATGACGACGGACAACTTCGAGCTACCCATCTAATTTTAGATTACGAATCCCTTTCAAAAGCCTTTCAAGAGGTCGGCAACACTATCAAAGCAAACGACTATTGATTAGCTCGTATAGACTTATCTCGTCCTCATTTCTTGGTGCCATACGACCTTTCACCAGTTGATCATCTAGTCCCACAGGGTATTCTTTTGGCCGCCCAACCAATTCAATAAGTACCCTTTGGAATAGCAGTAGCCGAGGAAAGAACTGCATCTTCTTCTTTACTCGAGGAAGAAATTGATAACTTCCAATTCAAAGAAGAAGAGACACAGGGAGTAGAAGCTATTTTTTTATCAGAGGCCGAGGAAGAAACAAACGAATATTTATGTGTTCAAGCCCTTACTCCTGTGATTATTTACGTGGAGGACTCTTCGGACAACGAGGTAGAAGAGATGGCTCCAAAATCTAACCAGAGTTTGAAGGAACTTAAGAAGGGGAGGAATAAGGTGTCTACCCCACAAGAAGCCAACAAATCCAAGCCCCCTGTGAACCTCCTCCTCCCCCTCCTCAACTTCCTGTTGACCTTGGGTTAAAGCCAAATCCTGAGCTGAGGAGGAAGAGGCAACACGAGGTCTCTGATGAAGGCGAGATAGGCCCTTCAAAGGGAAATAAACAATAGAGAATAGCTTAGGACCAAAGACGCAAAAGGTCCTCTTCTGTTGAGAGCCGAGAGGATCCTCTCGCGGCTCATGTGCGCCGTACACCTCGCATATGGTCCTCTAAGCTGGAGTTAGATGGTGTCCCCATCGCTTGGGATACTTTGATCAGGAACTACCAAGGGGGGCAGGTAGGTCATATTGCTAAGGCTTTGGAGTAGCCCATCCTCCTTCTAAGAGACATGGAAGCTTATAGGCGCTTCAGCCAGCAAGAACTTTTCCTATCCCTTAAGAGGGATCTGGCTATGGTAAGTAATTCGATCCATTTCTCTACTTAAACATTTGATTATTTTTACAAGTTTTTGCTCTTTGTTTTACACTAAAAACAAAATTTTATTTTGTCACGTAGATTACCCAACAGGTTTATGTGGCCGAGGATTGGGTTAAGGATGCCCGCAGTGAGGCCAAGACGGAGTTCAATGCTCGGTCCGAGGTCGAGAAAGAGGTGGGTAACCTAAAAGAAGACCAAGCAAAACTGTTCGAGCAACTAAAGAAGGCAATTAGGGCAAGGGACAGTTTTGAAGCAGGCCTAAAAAATGCTAAGAAGCAAGCGGAAGAACAACACAAACAATTGCACTGAAATTAATCTGGCAACAGAGAAGCAACTGGTGAAGGATCTTCATGAAGAGCTTTAGAAGGACAGGGAAGCTGCCCAACTGACTAAAGAGGTAGCCGAGGCCAAGAAGCAGCCTGCTTATACGCTTGAGGTAGAGGAGACTCAAGCCAGACTTACAGAGGAACTCTCTGCAGTATGCAAGGAGTACTGTGGTATATCTTGGGGTAAAGCCCTTGATGTTGTTGGGGTCCCTATGGACTCTGACTTGAGGCGACCTGAGAGCATTTATTACGATCCTGAAATTCGTGAACTCTCAAGTCCTGACTCCTCTCACCCCGAGCAAGCTCCACCAGCATCAGTGCAGCTATTGGTGGACCAAGCCCCTCCTGCCTCCTCAGAAGCTCTTAAGGAATCTGATCAAAATGGTGGCCGAGGATCTCTAGGGCATCGGTAAGGATCAAGGCAAAAAGATAACTTCTTCTGATCTTAAGGAGAAAGCCTTAGGTGCTGCTGCCTCCTAGACTAACCAGATTGTTGACCCGTTGGCCTCCAAAACGAAAGCTTAGGATACTAGGATATTTTTGCTATTTCCACTTGTTTGCTTTCGCTATTTGTTGTTATTATTATTTTTTTGTAGGGGAATGTACCATACTTTTTTATGATCAATGAGAGCATCTTTCTTTTATTTTCTATATCTTCATCGTATACACTATGAGATTCATTGTTATAGCACATGATGTTGATCTGTTGCCACTTTATCTTGAGCAAAATCAGTTACCACATCTCACTTATGTGGCAAGTAACTTAATTGAACATTGATAAAAACTGCTATTTAAGCAAACGATTGAGTACGTTAATCTTGTCAAGAGTGCCACTAAGTGTTAATTCAAACTTAATAAACGATCCAAAGCATTTACTCATGACTTCAGATCCATTTAAATATCTATAAGAATGGTAATGAGGTGTTAACCAATTCATATCATCTGGTCCGAGTACTCCAAGCATGTTTGAATTTAAGTTTAAACACTTGGAGACATCTGTAATGGAGTATTAACTAGCCCAAATCATCTGGTCCAAGGACTTCAGGCATGATTGAATTTAAGTTTAAACACTTGGGAGAATTGCGAATGAGTGTTAACTAACCCAAATCATCTGGTCCGAGGACTTCAGGCATGATTGAATTTAAGTTTAAACACTTATGAGAACTGCGAATGAGTGTTAACTAACCCAAATCATCTGGTCCAAGGATTTTAGGCATGATTGAATTTAAGTTTAAACACTTATGAGAATTGCGAATGAGTGTTAATTAACCCAAATCATCTGATTCGAGGACTTCAGGCATGATTGGATTTAAGTTTAAACACTTATGAGAATTGCGAATGAGTGTTAACTAACCCAAATCATCTGATCCGAGGACTTCAAGCATGATTGAATTTAAGTTTAAACACTTATGAGAACTGCGAATGAGTGTTAACTAACCCAAAACCCAAATCATCTGGTCTGAAAACTTCAGGCTTGATTGGATTTAAGTTTAAACACTTATGAGAACTGCGAATGAGTGTTAACTAACCCAAATCATCTGGTCCGAGGACTTCAGGCATCATTGAATTTAAGTTTAAACACTTATGAGATCTAAGTAGCAAAAAGTACAGAGTTCTTATATAACAAACGAGCATATTGATCATGGAAACATTTATTAATAATAATATCTCTTTAGATTATTTACATTCTAGGGACGCGGTACTACATACTCGTCTAAATCTTCCAAAAAGTATGTTTCGATGCCAGCTTTCGAAGTGATATGGTAAGGCCCTTCCCAATTGGGTCTTAACTTTCCCCAAGCTGGATTCTTTGCAATGCCCACAACTCTCCATAACACCAGATCACCAGGAGTTAAAGGTCTTAATTTTACATTGGAATCATAACCTTGCTTCAGCTTTTGTTGGTAGTAGGCCAATTGGACCATCGCATTTTCCCTATTCTCTTCAATCAAGTCCAAATTCTTCTTTAGATGCTCATTATTGTCACTCGGATTGAATGAACTGGTTATCAACGTTGGGAAACCAGCCTCCAAAGGGATAACAGCCTCAGCCCCATAAGTCATCGAGAAAGGGGTCTCTCCAGTAGACCTACGAGGCGTAGTTCTATATGTCCAAAGAACATGTGGCAGTTCTTCCACCCATTTGCCCTTTGCGTCATCTAACTTTTTCTTTAGCCCATTTACTATAACTTTATTAACAGCCTCTGCTTGTCCGTTCCCTTGGGGATAGGTAAGGGTAGAATACCTATTCGTGATCCCCAATTCACCACAATAACTTCTAAATGTTTTGCTGTCAAATTGAAGCCATTGTCCAAGATGAGCGCATGAGGAACCCTAAACCGAGTGACGATTTTTTCTAAATGAATCTTTTCGCATCCACGTCCCTGATGTTAGCTAGAGGTTCAGCTTTAACCCATTTGATAAAATAGTCTGTGCCAAACAGAAGGCATCTTTTGTTTCCCACTGCTTTAGGGAATGGACCCACAATATTTAAGCCCCATTGAGCGAGTAGCCATAGGTTGGATAATGGATTAAGAATTCCACCTGGTTGGTGTATGTTCGGTGTAAAGCGTTGGCATTGGTCGCATTTCTTGACATACTCTTGAGTCTCTTTTTGCATATTTGGCCACCAGTAGCCTTGGGTGATGGCTTTATGTGCTAGAGATCTGCCACTAGTATGGTTTCTGCAAATTCTTTCATGCAACTCTTCCAAGAGTGATTCAATCGTCTCAGGAGGAACACACAACAAATAGGGTCCTGAAAATGAACATTTGTATAATTTCTAGTTCTCGGATAGCCAGAACCTTGTGGCCTTCCTTCATACTTTGTTAGCTTCTAACCTTTCTTTAGGCAGAGTATCCTCCTTCAAGAATTGAATTATAGAGTCCATCTAACTTGGCCCTGCTCTAATTTGATGAATTCGGACTGTCTCTCTTCTTGTTTCTGTGGGTTTGTACAAATCTTCAACAAGGATAACTCGAGGCAAATTCTGTGCTGAGGAGGTTGTAAGCATAGTTAGAGAATCAGCGTGTGCATTACCACTTCTGGGAATGTGCAGCAAGTTGAAATATTCGAATTCTGACTGTAGACACTTAACTTGACTCAAGTACCCCTGCATTCTCTCATCTTTCGCCTCGAATTCTCCTTTTACTTGGCCGACGACTAGCCTCAAGTCCGAGAAAACTTTTACTGATTTTCCGCCCATTCTTTGAACCATGGTCATTCCCATCATTAGAGCTTCATACTCGGCTTCATTGATTTTTCAATAATGATTTTCTCAGGGGATATTAGTACTAGCCCCACCCCAGAACCTTTCTGATTTGATGTCCCATCAACATACACTTCCCAGGGCGAAGGGCCATTTTGGGAGATCGTGCCAACCAATTTGCCATCCATGTTCTCTTCTGGTTTCAACTCTTCCACTGGGCGTTTGGTGAATTCAGCCACCAGATCCGCGAGGACTTGTCCTTTTATGGAGATGCAAGGCATGTACTTGATGTCAAAAACCCCTAGAATTGTACCCCATTTGGCTACCCTTCCTGTGTAGTCGGCACTTCGGAGTATGGCTTTAAGCGGGAGCTGAGTAAGAACGACGACTGTATGTGCTTGGAAGTAGTGAGGTAGCTTACGTGTGTCAAGCATTACTGCAAGGATAACTTTCTCTAGTGGTAGATAACGCACCTCAGCTTCATGCAGTGATTTACTCACATAATAAACCGGCCGTTGTACACCACAATCAACTCGTATCAATACTAAACTTACAGCATAAGGGGCCACAGCAATGTAGGCAAACAAGACTTCATTTGGCTCAGGGCTGGACATGATCGGTGGCCGAGCTAGATAGTCTTTAAGTTGCTGGAAGGCTACGGCACATTCTTCGGCCCACTCAAACCCTTTCCACTTGTTGATCAACAAGAAGAAGAGTTTGCATCTATCTGCTGATTAAGAGATGAATCTATTCAAAGCCGCAGCCATTCCGGTCAATTTCTGTACTTCTTTGGGATTCCGAGGTGACTGCAAGTTGTTAATAGCCTTTAGCTGATCGGGGTTGACTTCAATCCCTCTGTGAGTGACCATATAGCCTAAGAATTTGCCTGACCCCACGCCAAATGAGCATTTAGAAGCATTTAGGCGCAGCTTATACTTTCTAAGAATTTCAAAAATATTTCCAAGGTCTCCCAAGTGCTTCGAAACTACCTTACTTTTTACCACCATGTCATCTATGTAGATTTCGATATTCTTCCCCAATTGTGACTCAAACATCCTCGTCATCATTCTTTGATAGGTGGATCCCGCATTCTTCAAACCAAATGACATTACTTTGTAGTGGTAGTTTCCGACGGGAGTGACAAAAGCAATCTTCTCCTGATCATCCAAGGCTAGAGGTATTTGGTGATAACCTTGAAAGGCATCCAAGAAGTTCATCCGAGGATGGCCAACAGTGGCATATACTAGCTGGTCTATTTTGGGCATAGGGAATGGATCCTTGGGGCAAGCTTTATTCAAGTCCGTGAAATCTACGCACACTTGCCACTTGCCACTCTTCTTCTTTACCACCACAGTATTTACTAGCCATTCAAGATAAAAAACTTCTTTAATAGCTCTAGCTTGTTTAAGCTTAGTTACTTCCTCTCGCACTGCTTCAGCGTGCTCTTTGGATGGGCACCAAGGGGGCTGTTTCCTAGGGGTGATTAGTGGATTAACTTTCAGGTGGTAACAGATGAATTTTGGATCTACTCTTGGGGTTTTATAAGTATTCCAGGCAAAGACATCAATGTTCCTTCTATGGAATTCTATCAACTTTTTTTTCTCTTGAAGAGGCAGTTGGGATCCAATCTGAAAAAACTTTTCCGGATCGTCCCCTACAGTAAACTTTACCAAATCTTCATACTTCGCTTCCTCGGCTAACTTATCGATGGATAACGCCAGGGGTTTTAATTGCTATGAGTCCTTTCCTTCATGAGTCAAGGACTCAGCCTTGGGTTTATGTTGGATGGCAGCCACTAAGCACTGCCTTACCATAGATTAATCCCCCAATATTTCTTTAATCTGACTCTCGGACGAATATTTAATCTTCTAGTGTAGAGTAGAAGAAACTTCTCCCAACGTATGAAACCAAGGTCTGGCGACAATTGCTATGTAGGGAGAGTAGGCCTCCACGACGATGAAATCTACCTTTACCACTTCTGAACCAGTCTGCACACGTAATCTGATTTGGCCTTTTGGAATGATGAGCTTCCCCTCAAAACTCACCAAGAGGGAGCTATAGGGTGTTAGGTCCTCAGATTTTAAGTTCAGCCCCTTATAAAGGTTAGGATATATTATCTCAGTAATGCTGCCATGATCCACCACTACCCTCTTCATATCATATCCCCAAATTCAGAGGGTGATCACCAAGGTGTCATCGTGGGGTTGGATGGTTCCAATCTTATACTCATCCGAGAAGCCCATGACTAACAGAATTTCCACTTTAGCCCTCTTCGAATCTTGATTAATGTCTCCTGAGGATAGACGAGCTACAGACATTACCCTGGATGGACAGGATCCTGTTCTCCCCGGTGCAGCAAAGATGACATTGATAGTTCCCAAGGGGGGTCTTGAAGGAACATCTCTTTGAGACTCAGAGCTTGCCTAGCTCCCCTGACTACTGGAATGATGTAGGAGTTGTTTTAATTTGCCCTTGCGGACGAGTTGGTCCAAGTGATCCCACAGACTCCTATAATCCTCTGTGGTATGCCCATAATCCTGATGATACTAGCAATAGAGGTTATGGTTACGTTTTTCAAGATTTCCCATCATCTTATTTGGTCGTTTGACGAACGATTCATTTTTAATCTTCTCCAATACTTGATGCACTGGCTCTCGGAACACTGCACTAACTACCTGGGTATTGGTAGACTCTCATTGACCTGCATAATCCCTTCTCGGCCGGTTATTATTGTATCGGTCCAACCTGAAATCCCTCATTTCCTGAGGGATAACCTTAGCCTTCCCTTTTCCTTGTTGTTGGTCATCTTTGATCCTCTTGTACTTATCAACTTGGTCCATTAGCTGGCGTAAACTGGTGACAGGTTTACCTGTCAGAGATTTCCTTAAACCGTGCTTAAATTGGAGACCGACCTTAAAAGTTTTAATGGCAATCTCATCAAAATCGCCATCAATCTTGTTAAACATCTCCCAGTACCTTTTAGAATATGCCTTTACAGACTCTCCCTCCCTCATTGACATGGACAGTAAGGAGTCCAAAAGTTGAGGAACCCTACTGCATGTGATGAATCTGGAGCAGAATGATTGGGTGAGTTTCTTGAAGGAGCTGATAGAATTTGTCCTTAGCCCGTCGAACCATCTCATCAGCATCGGTCCCAAACTGGATGGAAATACCCTACACATCAAGGCCTCGTCCTGAGAATGGACAACCATCTTCTGTTTGAATTGACTTCCATGCTTTACAAGGTCCGTTCGGCCATTATACATGGCGAACGTTGGCTAGTGGAACCGTCTAGGAAGTTTTGCCTTTTCTATCCCCCATGTAAAGGGTGACTTAGAAATTTGGCTCAACGCTTTTTTCATAACATCAATTCCTGCTCCTTTATAAGAAGGGCTTCTACGTTTCCTTTGGTGAAGATGCTCTTCCTCATAAGAGAAGGATTCGCTTGGTGGAGTTCTAGACTACTGTCTGTATATAGTATCTTCATCATCATTGGAAGAGACATCAGAGTTGGAAGGGGATCGCTTCTGTTGTATTCGACGGAGTTGCTTCTTCAAATCATCAATCTCTCGTTGCATGGCTTTATCATCACCTTGCTCATGGGCTACATGATCTTTCCTTCGAAAACCGCTTCCACTCGTGTGGACGGTGTGTACACTGCCTTCTTGATAGTTTACCTGATCTCTTTCACGTTCAAGATTGAGGAACTTATCTTGTTGACGAACGTTGGCAGATTCTGCCAGATGCGGACTTATTTGATGTGGACCTAATCCTGCCATAATTAACCATTATACTATACTAAAACACAAGCTCTTCCCACAGACGACACCAATTGTAGGGTCACGATTTGTAACCCAAGCCCAAAAGAGTTGGGATATGAGCCCAATGAGCCCAATACAATAAATTTGTAGAGAGTGGGTGAAAGAGCTAGGCTCTTAGCGAATGGGACAAAGGCTAGCAAGGATATAAAATATGAACAAACATAGAAACATACGTAAAACTTGATGAAATAATTGTCCGATGAGATGAACTGTTATTTAAACCACTGTTCCTGAAAGCTAATACAACCCTTAGTGCTACAGTAATTCTTTTTCTCTCCCCTTTCACTATGTTTTCTGATCCCCATCTTATGGGGGGTTCTTTATATTATATAGTTTCCTTTTAAACCATCTCAATCGTACACTTGTTAATCATCTAAACCTTCACTGAGTATATGTCTCATCAAGCATCTTCTCTAGCTCTCTGTGAACGGTGGTGGTTGAGATTGCATTATTCAGGGGTCTTCTCCACATAAATGCAGTCAGAAAAGTTGCTGTAGTGCATTTAATGCGGTGGTAGCAGCTTTTCTCTTAGATATTTCTGTATTCTTATTTTTCTTTGTACGTGTCTGAAGTTCATTCTTATCATTGGAAATTCCTGGAAGGTCACTTAAGTCGCCCAAGTACTTGCTTGACCGATATTCATCCTATCCGAGAAGGATAACCTCCTCGGAGTTTATTCCTTCACCCTTTCCTTAGGTGATCCTCCACTCTGGGGCCTCTTCAATCATTTACTCCTCCTCGGATGTATCCACATCATCAAATAAGGCTTAAGGCCTAGTATACAAATTTGGGCCTTTGTCCCCACAATAATAATAATTTTATAAAAAAAATCACCAAAAAACAGTTGAAATTCATTTTTAAATTTGATTGTATATATTATTTCACAAGGTATTAAATTTGATGAATTTCTTTTTTAAATATGCTAACATGAATTTGGTGGCCAAACCCTTCCTTCAATTCCTATGATTCTGCATTATGTAAATATTGTCCATTTTAGGGCTCAGATGCCTCACATTTTTGTTTTTCCTCCAAAGCACACAACAGTGAGGAAATGGCTTCCATACATTAACGAGAGTTCACTCCTTATAAGTACATCTCCATGCGTTTCTCTAGGCAACGTGAGATTCCATGGATTACATGACTCCCTTCTGGATCTCTACAATCCACCCCCTTACGTGCACACGCATCCTTGCATGTGGCGCCCACACTTCTGGTTAGAGTATGGTTCTGATACCATCTATTAAATGGGTTATATGTGCTTAATTCCTAAATAACTCATCCTTATCTCAACTAACTAATTAAAGGAAATACAACATCTATAATCTATTAGGAGATTAAAAGGCATATGGTATAATTTGGGGTACCTAATATTTCCATCCCCTTCAAAACACCTTGCCCACAAGGTGTTGTTGAGAGATGACACCTTCATGAGGGGAAACCTACCACTTACCCAATATGCCAAAGTATCTTGACTGTCGATCATACGAATATTTCCAAAGCAACTAATCAAAGCCCACAACTTGAGAATTGGCAATGTCTTATGGTTCAAAAGCCGTGTCTTTTGTCCTTTCAAGGTCTCTTCCACAGCTTCAAACACTCGGTTAATTTGTTGGACTCCAACTATATTGGCACTTTTAATAACAATAGCTTCATCATACTCATAATTAGCAGATTGTAGAGAGGCACATTGTAGATTCTTCTTTTTCTTTGCCTCAAGATTTCGTAGCTCTTCTTTAGTCATTGCCTTGAAATCCTCTTGAAGTTTTGGTCCATTTGGTGCAACATGATTTTGGCTAACATTGACCACTGGATTACTTACAAGAACAGTGTTTTCTTAAGTGGTAGTTTTCATTGGACTGTCATAATCAGTGGATCCAAATCTGACTTGTAGTGCTTGAATAGAAGCATCCCAACTAACAAATAATCTAGTATCTTCAACATCTTGGAATCACACTAATACTTCCACATCCATGTGAAAATTGTATGATTCTCATTGGACCAAGGTGTTTGGTGTTGTTGTCTTCTTGTTTTTGCATTAGATAATTTCTGCAAAATGATACTAAATTGTTTCTAAACTTCTTGAAAGTTGGAAAAGGCTTTGTTTTGAAGTGTTGTAGATTTGGTTTCAATCATGACCGTAGGATGAACGACTCTAATACCACTTGTTAAGAACCTAATAGTTCCTAATGTGGATGGATTAGAATTATAGGGAAATTAACTTAATTCGAGATAGTCACACTCTATAAAGAAATATTGAGAGAGAGAGAGAGAGCGAGAGAGATGCAGTAAACAATTGATATTCTTCAATTATATCTAATGATGAATCATAATCATGTATTTATAGAAGCTAGCTCTAATGTCGTGACCCACATGGACTACGATAATTGGTTAATTAATTCAACATATACTCTATGAATTAAGTCATGTATTAAATGAGTTATATGTGTTTAACTCCTAACTAACTAACTAACTAAAGAAAATACTGTTATTAACATATTACAAGGCATTTGATGTAATTTGGATTCTTAACATCTTAAGGGTCATATTTTTCATGATCTACAATACTTTTCTTTGATCTACTTCTATTGGCTATTGTTACACGAGCAGCCTACTTTAATACTGATTGGACAAGGGGCCCTAGCAATTGACGATCCACTATTAGATACTACTTCCTTGTGGGCTTGTCTTTGATCTCCTAGCAAAGTAAGAGATAGTCCGGTGTGGCCCAATTCATTACTTCACATTCAGCCCATGATGTATCCCTATTGTTTTCCTTAAGCACTTGTAACCTATTTCTCTTTTCCTCAATCTTTTTGCCTAAGGAACACAATGAATTTTTACTCCAGGCTAACAACTTCTTCCTGCATTCTTTTATTTTGTTACACACTTGGAACATAATAATTCCATTGAAGGGAACAGACCAATCATTTGCAATTGCATCCTCATAGCTTTTATCTTTCACCCATGCTTCCTTAAACCGAAATCGTTTTTTATACATCCCAATTTGAGACTGTGATTGCCTTCTTAGTTGCACCCCAATGGCCATGTGATCAGAATTTGAAAAGCTTAAATGATGAACATCAAAGTGAGGGAAAAGATTATACCATTCTTGATTAGCTACACCATGATCAAGTCTAACATATACCTGATCCTGTTCATCTCTCCGATTGCACCATGTGAAGCGAGCACCTTTAAAACCCATATCCCTTAATCTGCAATTGTCTAGCACTTCTCAAAAATTTGCCATTTGCCACTCACTTCTTGGTTCTCCTCCTTGTTTTTCTTTCACTAAAAATATCTCATTGAAATCGCCTATACATATCCATGGCAATGTGACTTGTTGATGAAGTAGATGCATCAAATTCCATGTCTCAATACACTTCAATTTTTCAGGGTGCCCATATATACCTATCAATCTCCATGAAACCCCATCCTTCTCTGTCACGATAACATCAATATGGCTTTTTGACAAGGTCCTCAAATTCACATCCCATTCTGAGTCCCAAAATAGAGCCAATCCTCCACTCATTCCAATTCTATCTACACACACTACATTATCTATTTTTAATTCATTCTTCACTTCTTCTATACCTTTCTTTTTAAGTTTAGTTTCCATTAGAAATATAATTCGGGGACATTGAACTTTAATGAGCCTAGACAGCTCTCCAATAGCACTTTTGTCCCCAAGTCCATGACAATTAAGACTTAATATACTTATAATTCAGCTTCACTTCAGATATTCAATAATCCAACACAAAAACACCTAAAACAGAGACCCTTTAAGAGACAGATTTACCTGTAGCCAAGATAAGGTGCTATTGAAATGATATGGAAGCTCCCACTTTTGCAAAGAGCTCACCCAAGAAATAGGTTGGTCCACGAAGCAAAAATCTCACCCAGCAGCAGATAAATCTTCAGAGCAACAATGGAGAAGATCGGCACCTAGATACCTTGAGGCAGCGACCTCTATTAGCATCGAAAACCCACAAAATGGGTACGGGAAACCCACACAAAGAAAGCCCAAACACTGGGTAAGGTAGCCAAGAAGAGCTCGTGCGAATGCTAGCGGACAGCCGAAACGTGCGCTGAGAGAGAGAGAGCTAGAACCCAATCCAGAGAGAAAGAGAGACGAACTCTCTAGAGAGAACTGGAACCTAGCGGTCCAGAGAAAAGCTCCTACTAGGGAGAGTACATATCATTATTCATTACTAAGGTTGAATATTGTGCCATAGTTGACATCACATCTAAATGTAGGTTACTACAAAATATGTCTCCACTCCCTTTGCCACTTCCAAGTTCCATCTATTGTGACAACTTATGACAACCAATGTGATTGCTTATAAGGACATCTTTTATGAACCAACTAAGCATATTGAGATTATTCAGCAAAAAAAAAAAAAAAAAAAGCACATTGAGATTGATTATCATCTTGTTCAACATTATCTATTTCATAGGTCTCTTTAGTTGATCTCTATTTACATCCTGCAAGACGCTTTCATGATCTCATCATTTGAGGGAGGTTGTTATAATTACAAACCTAATGGGTTCTAAGCTACTGTACTTTATTTGTACTACATACATATAGTCAAAACTCAAAGAAAATTCAATTAGATTTTAATTGAATTCTTAATTTTTCATGCCACGTGTTCTACTTCTATTTAAATTTAAATTTTTTGTTAAATGAATTATTGAGTGTAAAAATCAAAGAGTCCAAATAGATTCTAAATTGGAGTCCAATTTTCCATTATGTGTCCATTTAAGTTTTTAATTTTTGTGGCAAATCAATTACTGGGTACAAAAACTAAAGAGGCTAAAACTAATTAAATTCTAAATCACACACACACATGCCAAGTGGCATATTCTTTGCAAAGAGAATTGAAATATTCTCAAGTGACACATTTGAGATAAAAATAAACTAAATATTGACCTTTTGTTTTATTTTTATTTTTTATTTTTTGAGAAGGGACCTTTTGTTTTATTTGATTCAATGTTTCAAAACTTTTTTAATTAAAAAAATAAATATTCTTTGTATCCTTTGGTTCAATGTTTCAAGACTTTTCATCTCTCACATATACACACAAAACTCTTGTACTTCTACCCCTTTATATATATACCTGTCATTAGCCCTTCATGCCTTTTCATGTCAAATAAACACATACAAAAAATGATGTCATTTACCCTCAATCTTTCGACGACACCTACTTAATTCTAATATTGTGTCTCCTCTAATCTTGACCCTTATGAGCTGGCTACAACCAATAAAGGAGAGCTTGCATCTTATATTGAGTGAGGTCGTTGTGGATTTGTGGGTTTTGCAAATGATGTGATTGGCTATGGGTGTTTGGGATATGAATTTTGTTTTATGATGATGCCGTAAAGTTCACCAGTGAGATGCACGATCCTTGCGCTCAAGAGTCACCTACACACGAAAAGAAAACAAGAAACACCTTACAGAAGGCACCGGTGTGGAGCCGGCCAAACACCCTCTGAAGGTTAAGTCAGAAGTATTCTCACAACTCTAGAGTGCTAGAAAGGGGTCAGTTATGCGTACCTTGATGTAAGGAGGATGTTGGGGCTTTTATAGTAGTGAGGTCTTGCCTCCTTTCCTTGTAGCCCAAGTCTTTTCCTTGTAGAGCAAGTCTTATCCTTGTAGGACAAGTCTTTTCCTTGTGGGACAAGTCTTGTCCTTGCAGCCCAAGTCCTTTCCTTGCAGAGCAAGTCTTCAGGAATCTGAAACGTGGTGGACAAGTCTGGGCCTTCGTTTTGTCAGGGACTCCACATAAAGAATGGGCTCGACTTTCTTTTGGCCCATGGACATGGACCTGTTGGGCTCGCCAAGCCTTATCTCATATTTTATCCTCTTCAGCTACCCCCTTCACCTCATTTGGTCCGTTGCTTTTGTGCAAACGGTCAAAACAATCATGACGGTTCTATGTTCATGGGGCGACGGATAGACATACATGAACGGTGACAAAGAAGAACTAAGATGGTGATCGTGAATACCGAGTGGTTGGTGACGTAGTTAGTGTGGTGACGGTCAGAACTTCTGTGCTGACGGTCAGAACTTAAAAGCTGACGGTCAGAACTTAGCAGTTGATGGTGACGAGGACCCTTGGAGGGAGGTTTATGGAGCATGACGCTGTCAGGTCTATAGAGGTCTGACAAGCTGCAGTGGCATTTAAGGCGATGACATGTGTCACTCGTCGAGTGGTTCGTATCTTGGATCGAAGTGCCGCTTCGTCTTCCGTGCACTCCATTTATAAAAACCAGCACCCTCCCCTTCATTTCTTTTACTTTACGCAGAAACTACATTGTCAGAGTGAGTCCGTCACCTGTCAGAGCTTACCCGTTCACATCCTCCAGCAACAACTTTTACCCGTTCACACCTTTCCTCGGTAAGTGATTCTATCCGTTCACTTTGATATACTTTCAATTTTTATACTTGACATGGTAAAAGCTTTAAATTTCTTGCATTCGTCTCTTCCTTTTTTATTTTAGACCCATCAGTCTTAGGCTTTGTCGCTACGTTGTAGGCAATGTCTAGTGCGTCGAGTAACCAGTCGTTCGTCCGCGACGGGGCGGGTTACGAGGAATTGTACCCGTCGGGTTACAAAGATCCGGACGAACTAAGCGAGAGGACTCCGTCTGCCACTTCACCGTCCTCAACAAATGAGGATATGGAGTTGGCCGAACCAGAGGAAGGTTCTGACGGCGGTGGTGAAGGACTTAAGTCAGTAGTTGGGGCTGACGGACTTAGGGAGTTCGTCATGCTACCTGAGTGGACGGTGAATAACTTCAGGTCCACAATTAAGGAAGTGCACTTCAAAACAATTAGGGCAATTTACCAAATACCCGACCACATCCCTATCCGTCTACCCTACCAGTCAGAAAGATGTTATTACGATGGAGTGGACGACCTAGGGGTGTACGAACAAGCACTAAAGGCTGGGCTTAGGTTCCCTCTGAACAGACTCAAACGAGAACTCCTTAAGCACTTGGGTTTGTCCGTCAGCCAGATATCCCCGAATGCCTAGAGGGTTTTTATTGCAATGGAGGTCCTGTATGGAGCCATGTCTAATGGTTCCAGATCGTTGACCGTACGGGAGTTCCTCCACTGCTACCGTCCAGACGAGATAGACAAGTCAAGGGGAATGTATAGCTTCGTCCCTAGGAAGTCCGTCTTGAAGGTCATCTATGAGACCCCTGACTCCAATCGAGATTGGAAGAGTCGTTATTTCTTTCTGGAAGGTAACGGCTGGATGTGTCACCCGGGGGAGACGGACTTCATGCCAGTTGATAGGACATGGGGGATCGTGGACCCGTCTGGTATAACTTATTCCGTCGTATTACGAAGGTAATTTTTCTTTAACTCTTTAACGACCGTCCTGAGTATTTTGTCCCTTTTATTTTTCAGTGCGACGGCGTCCGCAAGTTGATCTAGAGGAGTACAATTTTTTGGAGAGGATTTTTTCAAAGACAAAGCCAGAGGAACGGACGTGGGCGAAGTTGGTTAATCTTAATACCATCCATTGGTATTGCGACGGACCCGAGCCCACTCCGGCGGCGATAAAGTACGAGGAGCGCACCCGTCAGCGTAAGTTAGTCACCCTTTACAACTAGCTTGACCAATTCCTTCGAGTTTACCTGTCTACTCTTATTTTCACAGAGATGGACGACGCGAAGAGAAGGGCTGCCATCAGAAGCAAGGCCGCGAAGAACAAGGAGACGGACGAGGGTGCGATGGGGACGGGCTTGAGCAGGCCTTTGGCGAAGAGACCAATGCCTAAGGTGGACCGTGCACCCAAGAAACAAAAAGTTTCGACGGAGCCCGTCATAGGTCTTATGGCGGAGGGTAAGAAGACGGTGACCCCGGCCAAACCTGGGGGTGGCAAAGGCCTAATGGTTCCTCCTCCGGGTAGTCAGAAAAAACCGCCTGTCCTTCTCCGTGAAGACCCAAAGTATGCTTTGGGGAAGATTTCTTCTATTATCGGGAGCGAGGACTATGAGGACCTTGGGAACCACTCGACGGAGGCTATGGGGGAGACGGGCCTCTTCAGCATTGCCCAAGTAAGAGTCCGTCGCTATTCATTTATTTATTATTTATTGTTATTATCATTTTTTTTAACTAACTAAGCTCCATTCCGTCGTCAGGCTTTGCTCATGACGAAGGGCCTAATGGACCGGGCTCTTCACCAGGAGATGGCGCTTGAAAAGATCCGTGAAAAGGCCAGGCTGACGGATGAGGAGCTGCTCGAGCTAAAAAATTGGAAGGTGGTGACGGAGCAGAAGCTCAAGCTTGCGGAACGGATGAGGGACGAATACCAAAAGATGGCGGAGGAGCTGAAAGCCGTTCTGGAGGATAAGGAGAACGAACTCCGTCTAGCCAGAGAGAAGGCCGTTCAGGAGTATCGTGACTCCGACGCTCTTTTGACAGAGCTCGGGGTTTCATACAACGACGGTTTCGACGATGCCCTCCGTCAAGCCAAAGCTCTCTATCCCAAGCTTGACTTCTCAGCCGTCAACATCAATATCGCGGAGGCTACGTCCATTCAGCCAGATGCTTCTGATGATACAAATGAACTTTTTGCGGAGGAAAGGCCCGGCACCGTCGTCCCCGAGGTTCAGCATGAAGAAGGAAAATCCCTTGAAGCCAAAGATCCCGTCATTCCTGACGTGTAGATATAATTGTTTATTTTTTTCAAGTATTTTGAAAACAATTTGGATTTTGCCCGTTGTATGTCGGGCCGTTTTGTATTCGTTGTATTTGACATTTAACTTATTTATTGAAATGCTTCTTTTAATACTTCGTTGATGATTGTAGTGTATGATCCGTCTTATTTGATGTTGCTTCAATGTTTACTTAATTTGATCCGTCCATGTTGTGGACTCATAATGTTTGTGACCCTGGTTGGGTCCGTTCATTCCGTGGGATTTGGCCGTGAGCCCTGATGGTCGTCCACTTTGTGGACTAGTATAATTTTATGAACTGGTTGGGTCCGTCTGTTATGTGGATTGGGGTCTTGAACGTTGGTAGAGTCCGTTCTCTTTTTTGGAGTTATATAAGTCTGACCCTTGTTGGGTCCGTCCACTTTTTGGACTTGCATAAATTCGACCTTGGTTGGGTCCGTCCATTTTGTGGATTGGTGTTGACTCTTGGTGGGGTCCGTCCACTTTGTGGACTTTGTATAAGTTTATGACCCTTGGTGGGGTCCGTCCACTTTGTGGACTTTGTATAAGTTTATGACCCTTGGTGGGGTCTGTCCACTTTGTGGACTTTGTATAAGTTTGACCCTGGCGGCCGTCCGTCCACTTTGTGGACTTTGTATAAATTTTTAACCCTTGGTGGGGTCCGTCCACTTTGTGGACTTTGTATAAGTTTATGACCCTTGGTGGGGTCCGTCCACTTTGTGGACTTTGTATAAATTTATGACCCTTGGTGGGGTCTGTCCATTTTGTTGACTTCGTATGAGTTTATAACCCTTGGTGGGGTCCGTCCACTTTGTGGACTTGAATAAATTTGACCCTGGTGGGGTCCGTCCACTTTGTGGTAGCTATCTTTTAGTAGTAAGGACACGCAGCAAGGTCTTGAATGTTCCTTCATTAAATTCAAAGCTGTAGAAGAAGGTACCTGCCCCCTCTTGGGCTTAAAAAGGTACTGAAGAAGTAATTGTTCAAAAAGCCAAAAATAATCAAAAGACTGGTAAGTGCTTCAAAAAATAATCGAAGACTAGTAAATATACATGGGGGAAATTGAATGTCATTTCTATTGGTAGTATTTCTGGAGGTGTTCCGTATTCCATGGGTGCTAAAGCTTCCTTCCGTCCATGGTTTCGAGGTGGTATGTGCCCTTCCTTTGCCATGATGTGATTCTATACGGTCCTTCCCAATTTGGTCCGAGCTTCCCTTGTGTAGGGTCTTTAGCAGCGCCCATGACCTTTCGTAGCACCAAATCGCCGATCTGAAAATCTCTGTGCCTTACCCTAGTGTTGTAGTGCTTTGACATGAGGTTCTGGTATCGTGCCAACCGTTGTTCCGCCATTGCTCGGGCCTCGTCTACTAAGTCTAGCTGTAGGCGTATAGCTTCTTCGTTTTTGTCTTTCGTGTAGCTCTGCACGCGATAGCTTGTGAGGCCGATCTCTGCTGGGATGATTGCATCAGCTCCGTACGTAAGTCGAAATGGGGTCTCCCCTGTGGGTGTCCTTGCAGTCGTCCGATATGCCCATAAGACGCTTGGCAGTTTGTCTGGCCAGATACCCTTTGCCGCTTCGAGCCGGGTTTTGATGATTTTCAGCAATGTCCGGTTCGTGACTTCTACCTGTCCGTTTGCCTGCGGGTGTGCTGGTGATGAGTAATGATTCCAAATGCCTAGCTCTGAGCAGAAATTTCTGAACGCGTTGTTTTCGAACTGTTTTCCATTGTCAGAGACAAGCACCCTCGGAATCCCGTAACGGCATATGATGTTTCTCCACACGAAGGTACGGATGCTTTTCTCTGTGATGGTGGCAAGGGGTTCTGCTTCCACCCATTTGGTGAAGTAGTCGATACCGACCACCAGAAACTTTAGCTGTCTTAAGGCCGTTGGGAAGGGACCCATGATGTCTAACCCCCATTGCGCGAACGGCCAAGGTGCCGTCATAGGTGAGAGTTCTTCTGATGGTTGCCTGATTAGATTACTGAACCTCTGACACTTATCGTAGGCCTTCATGTATGATTGGGTGTCTTTGAGCATAGTGGGCCAGTAGTATCCGGCTCGGATCAGTTTGTGCACCAAAGACCGTGCTCCTGAGTGATTCCCGCAAATCCCCTCGTGAACTTCCTTCATCACATATTCTGCTTCGCTATGGCTTAGACACCTTAGGTAAGGTCGAGAGAAACCTCTTTTGTACAAGAAGTCCTTGATTAGCACGAATCGCGACGCCCGGACTTTCAATCTCCTTGTAGCGTCCTTCCTGTCTGGCAGAGAGCCCGACTGTAGATATTCTTTTAGAGGCGCGGTCCAATCCTCTTCAACATCTATCTCCTATATTTGTCTCCCGTCATCAATAAGTGAGCAGGTTTGGACAAAAGATAATACCTGTTTAGGCGCATTCATGAATTCTGCGGAGGCTGCTTTTGCCAAACGGTCGGCGCACTCGTTTTCCTCCCTTGGGATTTGAACGAACTTGACCTCGAGGCCGGCGGTTCGACCCTTCACTTCTTCCAGGTACTTCTTCGTCCTCTCGTTTCTACACTCAAAATCGCCATTGATCTGACTAGTTATCACCTGGGAGTCACAATGTATGATCACGTTCTCAGCACCCGCGGCCCTTGCGAGATCCAACCCAGCTATCAAGACTTCATATTCCGCCTTGTTGTTGGTTGTAGGGAAATCTAGTCTTATCATGCATTCGATCTTATCCCCTTCTGGTGTTAGCATAACTACACCGGCTCCTCCTGAGTGCTGATTTGATGACCCGTCTGTGTTGATGATCCACAGTTTTTGTCCTTCAGCCCCTTCGTCTCCTGGCTGGGTGTACTCGGCTATGAAATCTGCCACTACTTGCCCCTTCATTGCAGTTCGTGGACGGTACCGTACGTCGAATTCGCTTAGCTCAATTGCCCACAAGGCCATTCTCCCTGCCGCATCTGGGCTGCTCATTGCTTTCTTCAAAGGTTGGTCCGTCAGAACTACGATTATATGAGCTTGGAAATATGGTTTGAGTTTCCACGCAGCGGTTATGAGGGCAAGAGCCAATTTCTCCATCCGGGGATACCTTTCTTCTGCTCCTCGGAACGCCCTGCTTACGAAATAGACGGGTCGTTGCGAGCGTCCGTCGTTCCGTACTAAGGCCGCGCTAACTGCTGCTTGCGAGACCGCTATGTAGAGGTATAGCTCTTCTCCCGGCACGGACGGGCTGAGCAGTGGTAGGGACGATAGGTACTTCTTCAAGTCCTCGAATGCCTTCTGACATTCGTCCGTCCACTCAAATGATTTCTTCAGTACTCGGAAGAAAGGCAAACACTTATCTGTCGCTTTGGAGACGAATCTGTTTAGGGCCGCAACTTTTCCGTTCAAGCTCTGCACTGCCTTCACTGTCCTCGGGGGCTCTAATTCCATTATGGCCCGCACCTTCTTTGGGTTGACTTCTATACCTTTTTGGGACACCATGAAGCCCAAGAATTTCCCGGCTGTAACCCCGAACACGCACTTGCTTGGGTTCAGCTTCATGTTGTACGACCGAAGGGTGTCGAACGTCTCCTGGAGGTTGCTCAGGTGGTCGTTCTCGCGCACGCTCTTCACTAACATGTCGTTGACATAGACTTGTACGTTCCTACCGAGCTGGTGCGCGAACATTTTGTTCATTAACCTTTGATATGTAGCCCCCGCGTTCTTGAGTCTGAATGGCATCACCTTGTAGCAGAAAAGTCCCTGGCTGGTTACAAAAGAGGTTTTCTCCTGATCCTCCTCCTTCATTTAATCTGGTTATAGCCTGAGAAGGCGTCCATGAAACTCAAGAGTTCGTGTCTGGCCGTTAAGTCTACCAGGGTATCTATCCTTGGGAGTGAATAGCTGTCTTTTGGACACGCCCTGTTAAGGTCCGTGAAATCGACGCATATTCTCCACTTTCCGCTATTCTTTCTCACCATGACCACATTTGCTAGCCAGTCGGGGTAGTATACTTCTCAGATGAAACCCGCCTCCAGCAGTTTTCTAACCTCTTCTGCCATTGCTTTATCTCGTTCTTGCGCGAACACACGCTTCTTCTGTCAGACTGGCGAAGAGTCCTGGTTAACATTCAGCCTATGGACTATCACTGACGGATCGATTCCCGGCATGTCTTCGTGGCTCCACGCGAATATGTCCTGATTCTTCCTTAGAAAGTTTGCCAGGTCTTGACGTACCGTCGGGCTGGCCAAGGTGCCCATTCTTGTTGTCCGTCCGAGTCTCGATTCATCGAGCATGACTTCTTCCAACTCTTCTACCGGCTCTGCGATGGTCCGCTGCTCTCCAATGCATATGGTCTGCTGATGATCCTCAATTTCCAACATGGCGACGTAGCACTCTCGGGCGGCCACCTGGTCTCCTCGCAACTCTCCAATTCCGTACTCCGTAAGGAACTTAATCATCAGGTGGTATGTTGAGGTTGCTGCTTTCCAGGAGTTTAGTGTGGGTCGCCCTATTATACCGTTGTACGCGGATGAACAGTCGACCACTAGGAAAGTCACGTCCTGAATGATTTGCTGCGGATAGTCACCGATCGTCACTGAGAGTGTGATTGCTCCTAATGGGAGTACCCTCGTTCCTCCAAAGCCGACCAACGGGGCATTTGTTGGTGTTAGTCGTGCTCTATTTATTACCATCTGCTGGAATGTTGGGTAGTATAGGATGTCTGCCGAGCTGCCATTGCCGACCAGCATCCGGTGTACATTGTAATCTCCTACCCTTAAACTGACGATAAGGGCGTCATCGTGTGGATGGTAGAGGCGTCTCGCGTCGTCCTCTGAGAATCCAATGATCGGGCTTTCCCTCCGCGCTATCTTGGGTACAGAACCCGTTGTCTGTACATTCTGGACCATCCTGAGGTAGGCCTTTCGGGCCTTTTTGGACGATCCTGTTGCTGCCGTGCCCCCTATTATCATCCTTATGTCCCCGACAGGGGGTCTCGGATGGTCGTTCTCCCGTCGGGGGGCCTGTTCCTGTGCATGTGCATCCGTCCTTTCCTTGCTGACGAATTTCTGCAGTTTTCCCTCTCTGATGAGGGCCTCAATTTGCTGTTTTAGATTGTAGCAATCCGCAGTATCGTGACCGTGGTCACGGTGGAAACGGCAATACTTGTTTCTGGATCGCTTGGCTGGATCACTCTTTAGCTTCCCTGGGAACGTTAGGGATCCCTCGTCTTTGATCTGCATCAGCACTTGGTCTAGTGGGGCGTTCAGAGGGGTGAAGCTTGTAAATTTCCCTCCTGGGGGTTTAGAACGCTTCTCCTCACGTCTATCTCCCGTCCTTGGTTTCTTCCTTCCACGGTCCTGCCTGGCATCTTCCGGTCTCTCTCTCTTCCTGGGTTTTTCTTCCCTGGCCGACAGTGCGTCCTCTGCATTCATGTATTTTGTGGCCCTGTAGAGTACCTCAGCCATGGTCTTTGAATCATTTTTATAGAGGGAGAACAAGAATTTTCCCTTCCGTAGGCCATTGGTGAAGGCTGCAACCAAAATCTTGTCGTCGGCCTCATCAATAGAAAGTGCTTCCTTGTTGAAGCGAGTTATATATGATCGCAGCGTCTCGTCCTCCCGCTGCCTGATGCTCATTAGGCATGCTGTAGACTTCTTGTATCTGTGCCCCCCGATGAAGTGCGAGGTGAAATGGGCACTTAGTTCCTTGAAGGTGTTGATTGAATTTGGTGTCAATCTGCTGAACCAAATTCTTGCTGCGCCCCTCAGTGTTGTAGGGAAGGCCCTACACATGATCTCGTCCGGTACTCCCTAGAGGTGCATCAGGGTCTTGAAGGTTTCAAGATGATCTAACGGGTCCTTGACCCCGTTGTAGCTCTCAACCTGTGGCATCCGGAACTTCTGTGGCAGGGGATAGGAGTTGACTTGTGTAGTGAATGGCGAGTCCGTCCTATTCACTAAATCGTCAAGGTCGCTGGAGACGCGTCCCTTGAGGGCGTTCATCATGACCTCTATTTGCTCCTTCATCGCCTGCATCTCTGCGAGGATGGGTAGTGGGGTTGCGTCCGTGAGAGAAGGCATGCTCAAATTCCGCCTCTCCGTTCTACTGGGCTCATTACTACCCTCTTGCTTCTCGAGCCCCCTTCTTTCAGAGCTGTCCCCCTGGTTTTCCTCCTGGACGTTATGTCCCGGGTCCCTCTGTCGCAGCTGTTCCTCCAGATCATGATTCTGTTTCGTGAGGCGCTCTACTGCGGCCGCAAGGGTTTGGACCTGTCTTTCTAGTGCGGTGGGCCTTGGCGGCTCGTCGTTTTGAACGTCGTTGGTGGTGGCTATCGAGCGTGTGAGTACCATGCAACTCTTATGTCCGGGAGGCGACAATGGCTTAAACTGTCACGATCAACCCTTCCCACAGACGGCGCCAACTGATGATGCCGTAAAGTTCACCAGTGAGATGCACGATCCTTGCGCTCAAGAGTCACCTACACATGAAAAGAAAATAAGAAACACCTTACAGAAGGCACCGATGTGGAGCCGGCCAAACACCCTCCGAAGGTTAAGTCAGAAGTATTCTCACAACTCTAGAGTGCTAGAGAGGGGTCAGTTATGCGTACCTTGATGTGAGGAGGATGTTGGGGCTTTTATAGTAGTGAGGTCTTGCCTCCTTTCCTTGTAGCCTAAGTCTTTTCCTTGTAGAGCAAGTCTTATCCTTGTAGGACAAGTCTTTTCCTTGTGGGACAAGTCTTGTCCTTATAGCCCAAGTCCTTTCCTTGCAAAGCAAGTCTTCAGGAATCTGAAACGTGGTGGACAAGTCTGGGCCTTCGTTTTGTCAGGGACTCCACACAAAGAATGTGCTCGACTTTCTTTTGGCCCATGGACATGGACCTGTTGGGCTCGCCAAGCCTTATCTCATATTTTATCCTCTTCATTTTAAAATTAAGGAGAAAGATAAATACACATTCTATATCAATCTTTATTTTATAATATTCCTCCAAAGTTGTTTTTTATTTATATTTCTCAATACTTTAATTGAATAATTATAGTGGATATGTGTGTGCAATTTATAATTGCTACTTTTTATGATGGGCTTAATTATTACTAATAAAGTTCTATAACAATTATGTTTTAATACATATACAATATTTTCCAAAACCATCTTACATAAAATATTAAAACATTATTTGTGTATCGCACAAGTAACTTACTATTATATATCGAGGCAGACACTAGTATAGTTTTAGGTATTGATAATTTGATATACATAGAATTGATTCTCAATTTATCAAAAGAAAATAAATTAGCTTATTTTACTTTATTTTTTTGTATAAAAATCCTTAACTTATTAAATGTCCTAAAAAACCTACACAGTGCACACCAATATAGCATGGGTGATGCCTTATCAACAATGGATCCTTATTTTTAAGCTAAAGTGCTAAACACGAATGGATATTTTTAAGAACTTATTACTTTGTAGAGCAATTCAATATGATCTTTAAAGTATAAGATCATTTGAAAAGACCTGAACATGGTGAAATTAAAGGACTTAGAGTTTGAATTTAGCCTACACACATCCAAAAAGAAAAGAAGGCTTATTGATGTCCTTGAGATTTTATTTTTCAATAATTATTGATGTCTTCGTTTGATAGTAAAGTAAAGTACTGTAAAAAGTAGTCATAATTATCATTATTTTTAATTTAAAAAAATCATATTAAAAACGTTTTTTCTTATTTTTATATTTAATTTTATACATCGATGAAAGAGATTTAAATTTTAGACGTTTCTATTAAAGACACTGAAAAATATCAGTTGAACTATAAGACTTTTGACTAGTAAGAATGTATTATTAAATAATATATTCCATAGCCACAATGTAATTTATCTTTAAAATAAAATGTAACTGGCCTTTATAAATGGAAACGTACTCTTCAAAATTTCATATCCCACTACTTTTGTGTAAAATTTGGCAAGTAAATAAATTGAGGAAGATACATCATTGAAGTTCGTCATCTTGGATTTATTTATTTATTTTTTTTTTGTCGAAATAATTACAGCCTGCTTTTATGAGCGCCTTAGAGTGTTTGGACTTTGGTGAAAAATTAATAAATGTAAAAGAAAGATAGTCAGGGATAAAATATTTGGTATCAAATGATACCACGATATTAAAATTCAATAAGTAAGAAACATGTATGCCCTTTCAAAAAAAAAAAAAAGAAACATGTATGCAAAAAATAATTATCATACTAACAAATAAAAAACATGTGTTAGTAGGTAATTATTTTTCACACTTGTCTCTTGTTTGTTAGATTATAATACAGATGATGTGGTATTATTTGATATAAAATACATGATTAATCTCCTGAACTTTAAAGAGAAAATAGTAAATTTTAGTTAATTTTTTGCTCAATCTCTATATATATTAAGATGATTAAAAAAGTTAGTTATGACTTAAAAAATGTTAAAAATACCTATAATCTAATTAAGTAATCCTTATTAATTTCTAAAACATAAAAATAGGAATAAAATTGTAATTCAACAAAATTCAAAAACAAAAATGACGTGAGAAAAGTTTTTCCTTAATATTAGCACACACTCTTCATTTAAATATATGGTCAAGCTTAGGTCCAGTGTTTAGTAGTACTGAAACTGTTGAGATGATGACATGTGTCCACTTTTAAATACGTGTCACCATTTAACTAGGTCCAGTGCACTGGACCTAAACCAAGTCCTTAAATATATTTCACACATGTTTGATATATTTTTTTCTAAAAAATAGCACACACCAAATCCAGCATTTTACTAATTTTCAA
Source organism: Quercus agrifolia (assembly GCA_029955455.1). Classification (NCBI taxonomy): domain Eukaryota; kingdom Viridiplantae; phylum Streptophyta; class Magnoliopsida; order Fagales; family Fagaceae; genus Quercus; species Quercus agrifolia. Next base: position 91,065 of record JARQAD010000007.1, on the reverse strand, counting down.
AATTCTAAATTTTAGGTTCTTAAAAACCTCTTCCCTTGTAACCTTACTAACAATAGATAAATTCAAATTGAAAAATTATGACATTAAACTCAAAATAAAAAGAGGCTTATCGCATGTGCGTGTGTATGGTGAGACTTGTTTTTATTAATGGATTTAACGTACATAAATAGCCAAGGATGACATCAACTCATTACAATCTAATCCTAAAAAAGAGGAACCAACTCCTATTTAAATATAGATTGAAAATAAAACAAAGTTGAATAGAATACGAAATGAGAAATGTTATGTCCACGACATTTTTATAATATTTTTATAACAAATCCTATGTAGCAAGTTGTTACGGATTATTGTTGGTGGAATAGAAAAGTAATTTCAATAGTTAGTACAAATTTGAATCAATAACAATTAACCATTTATGATTTGTTATGAAAATATTGTGAAGTTAGCAAAAGAAATAATATGATTCCGTAGGTTGGGGGACATAGCAGCCAGTCCACCCACCCACGTTTAAGTAAGCTTGTCAATCCCTTTTCTACATGTATACTTTAGTTCTAGCTATCGAATCTTCTCTATTTCTGTAATTTATGTTTTTCTTTCTCGTTCTCATTCGTTTACACGGGTGTTTCCTTTAAATTTAGTTTATATATATCCTCCAAATCAGATTTTAATCCCTGAATTCTTTTTTATTGAGTCCCCTTCAGTGGCAGAGGTAGGGGAGCATAGGCCCTTGGCTTTTGAAGTTCTTTATTATCTTATCATGAATTTTTTAATTAAGTTTGATGTTAGGAATTTCAGATAAATCAAGGGGATGTGACAAAAATATTAATGACTACCAATCATTGATCATCAAAATATATATATATATATATATATATATATATATGAGAGAGAGAGAGAGAGAAAGACCCATCCTGGTAGAAGTTACCCAATCAAACTATGAAGAAGATGGTCTGCCAGGCGTGGTTTAAAAATAAACCTGCAGAATCCTTCCTACCATAATTAGTTAGGCAGCTGGTCTTCACATCACTTTTTTTTTTTTGAGAAGATGAGAACATCACATGATTGTATAGTATATAAATATATAGCTCCGTTATACATACTCTTTTAATAATGTCACTTGGAAAAAAAAAAAGCAAATAAGCAAACGTGGGCAGCCTTGGATAAATGGTTGTCCGGCATGCATGCATGCATATGTATGTTATACATTGGGGATCCAGCTTTTTATTTATTAGTATTAATTAATTTATTATAATCATGTCATTCATGCTGAAAATTACACGAGTCTGTCTGCTACACTCTACTATTGTAGTCTACATGAACATCTAACCTCTTTTAATTTCATGCAGAGAAGTTTTGTCGCCTTCTATGGTATTTTTGAGGCGACTGCGTATGAAAAGAGTATCACTTTGCTCATACTCCAAAAACTACTAATTAAAAACAGATGGCCGGCCACCCATATCTCTTTGTCCTCAACGAATCATATCAGATTATATATATCCTCCAACTCCACTATAATTTCTCCATAGATATTCTCAAACCAACAGCTTCAAATCTAGTACTACTGTAACAATTAAGCCCGAGAGTGAGAAGAAAAACTCATTAATATTTCCTTTTTTAATCGTGAAATTCTTCCTATCCTTACTTCTTGTTCCTTATTGTTTATCTGCATCCACAGCCACAGATAACATGATCAATTCTTGTTTGACTCATCATAACATTAAAAACTTCACCACATTCCCTGGAGACTTAGAAAATGATGATCAGCCAACAGCTTACTTTAGGCTCCTCAACTTTTCCATTCAAAATCTGAGGTTCGCGGAGTCCACGATTCCTAAGCCAATAGCCATTATACTGCCGGAGACTGTGGACCAGCTACTGCACGCTTTGATTTGCTGCAGAGAAGGGTCATTGGAAATTAGAGTAAGGAGCGGTGGGCACAGCTATGAAGGGACTTCGTATGTAGCCACTGATGGAGGTCCATTTGTCATTATTGACATGATGAATTTGAACCGAGTTTTGGTGGATTTGGAAACTGAAACGGCCTGGGTGGAGTGGGGAGCCACACTGGGTGAGACTTACTATGCCATTGCTGAGTCAGGCAAAGGTCGTCATGGATTCTCAGCTGGATCATGCCCCACTGTAGGGGCTGGTGGGCATATTGGTGGCGGTGGATTTGGCTTGTTATCCAGGAAATATGGACTTGCAGCTGATAATGTGGTGGATGCACTTCTTATTGATGCTAATGGACAGTTGTTATCTCGGGAAGTTATGGGAGAGGATGTGTTTTGGGCAATTAGAGGTGGTGGTGGTGGTGTTTGGGGGATTGTGTATTCTTGGAAAATCAAATTGTTGAGAGTGCCACCAACTGTGACTGCTTTCACAGTGTCTAGACCAGGCACCAAAGGCCATGTAGCAGAGTTAGTGAACAAGTGGCCATACGTTGCACCCTACTTAGAAGATAACTTCTATTTATCATGTTTCGTCGGTGCTAATCTGCCAGAAGCTGTTAGTCCTGGAATATCAGCTTCGTTTAACGGCTTTTATCTGGGTCCTAGGAGCAAAGCCATTTCCATTCTAAAACAGGTGTTCCCTGAGTTGGGTATTGTTGAAGAAGATTGCAAGGAAATGACTTGGTTTGAATCAGTTTTAATTATTCTTCTCTGGCCTAAGCAATAGAAGCTCAGTCTCAGACTTGAAAAAAAGGTATCTGCAAGACAAGGGACTTTTCAAGGCCAAATCTGACTATGTGAGAGCTCCAATTTCTTGAGAAGGAGCCCAAGGGTCATATCATTTTAGACCCCTATGGTGGGATTATGCAAAATATAAGCAGTGACTACATCCCTTTTCCACATAGAAGAGGCAACCTTTTTTCAATTCAGTACGTGGTGACTTGGAAAGAAGAAGATAATAACAAAAGCAGCCAGTACATAGATTGGATAAGAGGATTCTATAATTCAATGGCACCATTTGTTTCAAGTGGTCCTAGGGCTGCTTTTGTTAATTACATGGACTTCGACCTTGGAGTGATGAAATTGGTTAGTACTTGTGTTCAACCAGAGGATGCCGTAGAGATTGCCAGGCTATGGGGTGAAAAGTACTTCTTGAAAAATTACGATAGACTAGTTAGAGTCAAGACACTCATTGATCCAAATAATGTCTTTCGCAATCAACAAGGTATTCCTCCAAATTCCCAACCAGTTACAAAGCAAAGAAATAAAGAGTGAGATCCTGAGATGTAAAATGGAAAGTTATTAACAAATTAAAATCTGTATTCTAATGTGTCAGCATAATATATAGAATCACAGACGGAAACTAGATATGTTGGTATTGTTTTTCTAATGTGAAAGTTTTTCCTGTTTCTATGTGCTTATCTCTGCTCTCTTACTAAAACTCAAATTAAATTCTACAGCCGCACATTATATATACGCTAAGTCGCAGAACACAAAGACAACAAATGTGACCTAATTAATTCGATTAGTTCCTATGATTACATTACATATTGAGTTCCAAGCATACTACTAGATAAGAATGTACTTTAAGCCAACTTCATTCAGGTTAAATTATTGTTGCCTTCAATGCGACTACGTACAGATCATAGACAAACCCCAATGAGTGATAACAGTAAAGGCACAGAGGTTAACAATACCTGCATTATCCATTTGATATCGGAAATGAGTATCGTAAAAACTACTGAATTTTCTGTGATTCTGTCGTTACCCATCTCCACACACTACTTTTAGTACTGTACTTCCCTTCAATAAATATAATTAAAAGTAAAATATGACATTCTGCGTACGTGCATATACAACATGTCGTTATGTCTATAATACGATATAACAAATCAAATCCTCTGTAATCACTTTTGCAATATGCATATGTAACACATCCTTATGACTATAATTAACCAAACAAATCTTATCATGTCACTTTTACAATAAGATGTATGCCTAATTTCGATTCACATATACACTGATATAACCATAGAGAATCTCGATCATGCAAGTGATGCAGCGTGATAACTACAAGAAATGTCTATTTTAAGAATAAACCATTAATTAGATCTCTACGGATTCTTTGAATCCACAAGAATAACCCTGAAATCCGATACACACACGTACACAAACCTTGTTTGGATTGTTTATTATTCAAAGTATGAATGATTAGTCGGGACCATAACCACAAATTTATAACAAAGTCTTATAGTGGCTAGAAACTTGAATTTTTGTTAAATGTGAAAATAGGTTAGAAAATATGACAAATTGTTCAAAAAGTTTTGCAAAATTGAGAAGATTACATATAGTAATCATTTAACATTATGGACTCTAGGAAATATTTAGAATTGACCGTCTGACTTTTAAATTGAAAATTATTAGAAAAAGAAAAATTATTATAAATTGTTAATTTGTTAAAATGAAAGTCTAAACGAAAGAATTTGTCAACAAATTAAGTGGCTTCGCTCACAGCCATTGGGTTAGTTGTTTTGATTTTCACGATGATTCCATTTTAGTCACCAAATTTTACACAGCTTGATTTGTTGCTAACCGGAATAATTTCTATTAGTGTCAATTACTTTTCCAAACTATTTGCAATTTTATCAAGTCTTAGTTCTATTTGTCTTGCGCCAATAAGAGTCTCCAAAATGTGACCAATATAAGTCTAACATATTATATATATATATATATGTGTGTGTGTGTGTGTGTGTGTGTGTGTGTGTATGTGTGTGTGTGTGTATGGACCAAAATATCTTGCAACCCAACCCCACTTAGAATAGAGGATTTGCACAGTTCGACTCTGGCTCAAATCAAAAAATTTGTAAGAGAGGGGATCAAACGACAAGAGAGGGCCTTGCCTGAGGATGAAAATAAGGAAGAAAGACTTATTATTAAAGAATGAGTGAGTAAATGTCTCAATCCAAGCCTGACCGAGGAGGTCAATGTTATATAGAAAAACACACTGTTCACTTTCTTCTCTTGATGTTCTTTTTGTTCCTTTTCTATTTTTGATCCTTTTTTTTTTCTTTCTTTCTCTGAAACCATCTTTTTCTTATATACTCCATCCACTCCACATCCTAATCCCCCATCTTTACCAACCAAATTTCTCCTAACGACACTTATCCTTTTAAACATCTGAGGAAGGTGGTAGGAGTTGCTTAGTTGTGAATTACATTGTTCAGGTTACTTCCTTATCATTGCAGTTGATAAAGCTGTTGCACACCATTTAATGTGGAGGCAACAGACTACTTCTCTCTAGAAACTTCCCCTATTCCTCATGATTCTCTTTCCTCAGCCAATCCTTCCTACCTGAAGCTCCTAAAAACCTTTTGCCTCTTCATCTCCCCTCCTTGGGTGAACTCCCTCCTTGGGCGTATGATGCCTCAACACCAACACTACAACCCAACAATCCCTTCTTTGGTCCTTGGGCCCCCACAATAGCCCCCTAAAACTTTGCTAACTAATTTGAGATAAAAGCAAGGTTTTAGTTACACGATCTAGTCTGATATGTGCCGTACGTGTTCCCACGTGATAATGTCCTTTCACCTGTCTCCAGCACACTCCTAATGCTTCAGAATCCACAATCTCATATTTATGGTGTTAGGCAGCTGCTTGTCCTCCCACGTTTTATGGTGCGATGAGGATCCTACGGTTCTTGTTTCTCCTTATGTATGAGCGGGAAAATTACTGCTCATTTTTCACCCCTATATAAGGAGGACTTGGGACTAGCTTTACCTCATTTATGCATTTTGGCAATTTGAGTTGAAGCAGCTACCCGAGGAGAAATCTTTTCATTGCTTGTAGGTGTGTTCATACTATCATTTTTCTTTTGCACGGGTTTACATTTATCTTACCATCAAACTCCATGGGTAGTTTTGCTAAGCTAGTAGATATTCCTGAGAGCATGGCCACCTTTAGGGTACAGTATAGGATCCCTAACAGTGTTGAACTCCAACACTATGAAACTGGTGAATGGCTGGTCATGAATAGGCCTTCTGGCTCCATAGTCATTCCAATAATCGCCTTCATAGAAGGCGGGATGAAAATTCTCATGGGAAGGGTTACCCGAGACTAACTAATGAACTATAAGCTCACCTCCACCCAATGCTCCCCAAATGTCTTTAAGGTCCTCGGGTGTGTAGACATGCTAAACAAAAAAATGGGGACCGATCTAACGTGGCATGACGTAAATTAGGTATAAAACTGTCAAAAGGGGGAAAAGACTAAATACTACATTAAGTGTAGAGCTCTTTCCTTTAGGTTAATCTCCTGCCTACCTGACTCAAGCAAAGGTATGGATGAGGACTTCCTCATCGTCTTGGGAGATTGGCATGATAGATTGCACTGTCCTACTCAGGAAAGGGAATTAGGTAGGGTTCCTAAGGACCATAGGCATATATAGGATCTTGCCTAGCTCTTACAAGTTTAAGTTTTTTTTTTTTTTTTAATTAATTAATTAATTAATTTTTTTAATAACTCCTATTGTTTTCATTGGCAGACGAACACCACTCTACCCTGTCCAAGCATCTATTGAACTTTGTAGACTTAAACCGGATCCTCAAGTTAAAGATTTTTTTGCACAAGGACGGTTAACTCCAAGCCATGCACGTCATCCTCAGATACAAGCCTCTTACTAAATGCTTTCTAAACTCGAAGAATGTCATTAAAGTCAGAGATGCTCGGTTGGCTTTAATAGACGTAGCTGTCCCAAGCTTCTTATTAACTGAACCTCCTCTAGCAAGAACTCAGGACGCGTAACTCTTAGCCCTCCTTGCTTATGGCCCACGCTTGGGGCTCTACTCCAGTTATCGCGGTGGTACCCTGACCACCCACTCCTGCCCCAACGCACGCATCTTTTACTGATGCCGCTGACAAAAAGAGAAAAAGAGCTCAAGGAGGCAAAGGCATTGAAGGTGTTGAGGAAGGAGAAGTCACCCATTCCTTGCATTAGCCCCCAGCCAAGAAGGCCCAAATAGCTAGGGGCCAACAGAAGAAAAGTATCTCTTCTGGGACCTTGAAAGAAACTAGCGGAGATCGACCACCCAAGCCTTCCGTCTGGAGACCCTTGTTCACACTGAGCTCTGGCAGTCCTATGTTGGACAATGCCAACCTGAGGGACCACCAGAAAGGCAGCTAAGGCCTAGTGGCAGAATGCCTAGAAAAGGCTCTTTACTTGCCTGAGGATATGTAAAAGCTCAGGTCCTTCAGAAAGTGTGAAGTCTTCCTCACCCTAAAACAAGACCTAGCAAAAGTATATGCTTATTCTCCTTAGCTTGTAAAGTTAAACCACACATGCATTAACTGATACCGATCTTGCAATCTGTTCAAGTTACCTTTATGGTCGAGGAGTGGGTGGACCACACATTGGACCAAGCCAGACAAGCTGAGGGCAAGCTGGCAGTAGCTGAGAAGGCCCACACAAAGGTGGACAAGAAGCTCAAGGAGACTCTTGCCCAACTGACCGAAGCCGAGAAGGCCCAGAGGAATGCCGAAGCTACCTTGAACTGCTATGAAAAACAAGTTGCAGAGTGCCTAGAGATTTAAAGAAAGGTTGAGAACAAGCCAACCTTAACCGTGGTAGAGCTCAAACAGTTGCAAAAAAAGCTGAGGCCAAGGTCGTCGAAAAGGCCAAGGCCAAGTAGGCGGCCTACAATGCGGGCATGGCTGAGGTTGTAGAAAGCCTCACTACCTAACTCAAGGATGTCGCTCGGGCCTTCTATTTGGAGGTATGGGGTCAAGCCCTCACTGTAGCAGGGGTCAATACTAAATCAGAGCTTAGGGCTCCTAATAAGGTTTACTACCCTCCTACCTTGAGCTTGGCCCCCAGCCCCCCTTAGCCTTTAACGGACCCCAGCTCTACCCCTACCTCTTCTTTAGCTCAGCCCACCACTACTTCTTCTGCCATGTCAGCCAAAGACAAAGAAAGAGAATAGCAAGTTCCAACAAATGTCGTGGACATGGAGACAGAGGAAGTAGCAGAAGTCACACAATTGAAAAGGAAGAAGAAGGAGAAAGAGTAAGAGAAGAAAGGGGGGAAAGACAAAGAAGCTTCAACCTAGCTTAGCCCAAAATTTACAAGCAAACAGCTAACTTTGTAATTGGGTTTAGACTTAGTTGATGCCCCCTCTCCCCTTCTATTGTTCTTTACTTCTCAAATTTAATAGTAAAAGTTAAACTTTAGTTTACACTTTTCCATTTGCTTAACTTTTACTTGTCAGCTTGCATTTTATGCTATTTTCTTTCCCTGGTAACAAATACAACACACTGACCTGTGACTCACTTATTAAATATTTCTCATCACTTTATTCAATTTGGAATAACTTATAAAACAATGACCAGACTAACTCAGAGAGTTTGATAAAAATAGCAATCAACACTTATCTTAAGTTGGACTTGGAATCCTGAAGCAAAACTATTAGCAAGATCCTAAAACTTGAAGAAGTGTTCAAAATTTTTAACCTTACTTCTTAGTTAGACAACTTCCTATGTGACCTGAGAAGCCATATCAAACCTATATACTGGTCAAAACTTAGAAGTTTTTTCTATAACTATTAATTTATCCCAGGCTTGTGACTCGTGGAGTCAAACAAAGCCAAGGTTCTATTCAACACTTAGGATTTTTCATATAGCGTTAATTTACCTAAGGCTTGTGACCGGAGGAGTCGAACATGGTTGAGGTTTTGTTTAACATTTAGGATTTTTTGTACAATGTTAATTTACCTAAGGCTTGTGACCCAAGGAGTCGAACAAAGCTGAGGTTTTGTTTAACATTTAGGATTTTTCGCAGAGTGTTAATTTACTCAAGGCTTGTGACCTCAGGATTCGAACAAAGTCGAGGTTCTGTTTAACACTTAGGATTTTTCGTGTAATGTTAATTTACCCAAGGCTTGTGACCTAAGGAGTCGAACAAAGCTGAGGTTCTGTTTAACACTTAGGATTTTTCATACTTATTGATTGCTTCACCAAACGCATCCATAATGAAACGCAACTAAAACAAATATGAATAACAAAGAAGTTCATAGCATTAATAATAATAATGCCGCAAATTGTTTACATTCTATGGCGAGGAAATACATTTTCATCCAAGTCTTCTAAGTTATAAGCCCCAATTCAAGCAGTGGAGGTTATCCTATATAGCCCTTCCCAGTTAGGGCCTAGCTTTTCCCAGGCAAGGTTCTTTGTTGTCCCCACCACCTTTCTTAAAACCAAATCTCTTGGAGCTAATGGCCTCAACTTCACCCCCTTATCATACCCTTGCTTAAGTCTCTACTAGTAATGTGCCAATTTTACTGCAACTACCTTTCTCCTTTCCTTGGCCACATCTAGGCTGTCCAAGAGTAAACAATTATCTTCTCAACATTGAACTGATTAGTTCTTAGGGTTGGAAACCCTGACTCAAGAGGAATTACCACTTCTGCCCCATAAGTCATTGAAAAAGGAGTTTCTCCTATTAATTTTCGAGGCACAGTATGATAAGTCCACAATACATGGGGCAATTCATCCACCCATTTCCCTTTAACGTCGTCTAATCTTTTCTTCAGCCCAGACACTATAATCTTATTAATGGCCACAGCCTGGCCATTCTCTTGAGGATAAGCAGGTATAGAATACCCATTCCTAATCCCCAACTCCCCACAATATCTTCGGAAGGCTTTACTATAAAACTGTAGACCATTATCTGAGATCAATGTGTGTGGGACTCCAAACCCTGTGACGATATTCCTTCAAATAAACTTCTTAGCATTCATGTCCCTAATATTAGCAAGTGGCTCAGCTTCCACCTACTTGGTAAAATAGTTTACCCTTACAAGGAGCCATCTTCAATTCTCTATAGCTCAGAGAAATGGTCCCACTCTATCCAAGCCCCACTAAGTAAATGACCAAGGGATGGAATGTGAATTTAGGACTCCCCTCGGTTGATGAATATTTGGGGCATATCTTTGACACTGGTCACACTTTCTCACATAATCCTGAGAGGCTTTCTACATGCTTGGCCACCAATATTCATAGGTGAGGGCTTTATAGGCTAAGGATCTCTCTCTTGTGTGACTCCCACATATCCCCTCATGTAATTCTTCCAATAAGGGCTTCACTGCCTTAAGGTGCATACACAATAGGCATGGCCCTGAATAAGAACGTTTATACAACTTTTGTTCTTTGGATAGCCAATAACGGGGAGCCTTCTTGAGCACTTTTTCAACCTCTCCCTTATCTTCGGGTAATAACCTTTACTTCAAAAAAGCTACCAAAAAGTCCATCCAGCTCGCTCCAACTTGGATGCTATGCACCCCGACTAGGGGCTTCTGTGTGAGACTAGAGCTATTCATATCTTTAACAATAACCACCCAAGGAAGGTTCGACCCCAGAGAAGTTGCCAACATAGCCAAAGAATTTGCATGAGAGTTTTGACCTCTTGGAATCTGTTTCAGAACAAAGCTTCTGAACTAGGCCCAAGCCTGCTTTACTTTATCATGATATCCCTACATCCTCTCATCTCGAGCCTCAAACTCTCCATTGACCTGACCCACCACTAACCGAGAGTCAAAATATAACTTGACCACTTCTCCTCCTAGCTGATTGATTATAGCCACTCCAGCTAGTAGAGCTTCATACTTAACCTCGTTGTTGGTAGCTAGGAAACTCAACTGCAATGATTTCTCCATTACCAGCTTCTTAGGAGTGATCAACACAATACCTATCCTGCTCCTTTTCGGTTGGTTGCTTCGTCAGTGTAAACCTCCCAAGGGAGTATAGCCATGGCTGAGGTGGCCATAACACCTAAAGCTTTTTCTTCCTCATTCATTATACCCCTGGTGAATTTGCCACAAAGTCTGCTAAGACTTGCCCTTTTATAGTAGTTTGAGGCATGTACTTGACATTATAAGCACCTAGCATGGTTCCCCACTTAGCAATTCTGCCCATGTAATCTGATTTTCATAAAAGAGCTTGCAAAGGGAGCTTGGTGAGCACCACCACAGTGTGAGCCAAAAAATAATGAGGTAGCTTCCTAATGGCATGCACAATGGCCAATATTGCTTTCTCAAGAGGTAAATAACGTGACTCAGCCTCCTATAAAGATTTATTGACATAGTAGACAGGCCTTTGATCCCATCCTTACTTCTAACCAAGACCAAACTGACAGCATAATTCGTAACTGCCAGGTATGCGTATAGCACTTCCTCCTTCTTAGGCTTGGAAAGAATTGGAGGGCTCGACAAATACTACTTAAGCTTGTTAAAAGCTGCTTCACATTCCTCGGTCCAACGAAAGTCTTTCTACTTATGAAGAAATTGGAAAAAAAAGACGACACCTGTCTACAGACCGAGAAATGAACCTATTCAAAGCTATTGCTATCCTAGTCAATTTATGTACCTCTCTGGGATTCCGAGGAGAGCGCAAGCTATCGATAGCCCTAATTTGATCGGGATTGACCTCAATCCCTTGGTGCATTATCATGTATCCTAGAAACATTCCCGAGCTAACCCCAAAAGAACACTTGGATGCGTTCAGGAGTAGCTTATGTTCTTTCAACACCGAGAATACTTCTCCTAAATCTGCCAAATGTGCTTCTACTGGCCTGCTCTTTATCACCATGTCATCTATGTAGGCTTCCATATTCCTTCCAATATGAGACTCGGACATCCGCGTCACCATTCTTTGATACGTGGATCCTACATTCTTGAGGCCAAAGGGCATCACCTGATAGAGGTAGTTCCCATTAGGAGCATGAAAAGCTGTCTTTTCCTGATCAAACAATGATAAAGGTATTTGATGGTACCTCGGGAAGGCATCCAAAAAACTCATTCGTGGATGCCTCATTGTTACATCCACCAACTGATCAATCCTACGGATGGGAAACGGGTTCTTCAGGTAAACCTTATTCAAATTAGTGAAATCCACACACATACATGCCACTTCCCATTCTTCTTCTTTACTATCACATTATTAGCCAATCACTTGGGGTAGAAGATCTCCTTAATTGCTCCAACTCATTTCAACTTGTTTACTTCTACCTTTATTGCCTCGACATGCTCTTTAGATGAGTGCTGAAGAGGTTGCTTACATGGTTTAGTCTCGGGATTCACATTCAATTGATGACATACAAACTCGGGATCAATCTCTGGTACATCATAAGTGCTCCAAGAAAATACATCAATGTTGACTTTCACAAACTTCAACAACTCTGTCTTTTCCAATGGTGGTAATAAGGATCCCACTTGAAAATATCGCTCCTCATCCTATCCTATTACTACATTCTCCAGTTCCTCAAACAACTCTTCATACACCTTGGCCTGCTGCCCCCTTATAAGGCCCTTTAATTACTATGGGACTTAATCCTTTGCTACCATAATAGGATTTGCAGGATGCTGTGTAACTACTGACACCAAACATTGATTGGCCGTTGCCTGGCTACCAACCAGCTCCCTCACTCTTCCTTGAGTGGGATACTTGACTTTTAGATGCAAGGTTAAAGACATCGCACTCATAGCATGAAGCTAGGGTTTGGCCAAGATGGCTGTGTAAGGGGAGTAGGCTTCTACAATAATAAAATTGACCTGCACCTCCTCCTCCCCAGCTTGCACGGGTAACCTTATCATTCCACGGGGGATTACCATTCTCCCATCAAAACCCATCAAGGGTGAATCATACATTTCCAGGTCTTTGGGTTTTAAATTTAACCCCTTATACAAGTCAGGGTACATGATCTTTGTCTCGCTTCCCTGATCTAACAGTACCCTCCTTACGTCATATCCACTGATCCTTATTGTAGCCACCAAAGCATCATCATATGGCTGGAATGTTCCCTCCTTATCCTCTTTAAAGAAAACCAAGGTAAGAATGGCCATCACTCCAGTTATTTTAGGGGCTTGATCTCTGGCTTCTACGTTAGGGCCCCCAACCATGGACATGACACTAGAACTCACCCTAACATCACTCCTTGGCTTTGTGAAGATCACGTGAATAGTACCCAATGCTGGTCGAGGAACACCATCCCTATGAAACTCAACTCTCGAGTGCCCAAACTGCCCCATAGGCTGATGTAAGAACTAATTGAATTTCCCTACCTTCACCAATTGGTTCAGGTGATCACACAAGGTCCTACAATCCTTTGTAGTATGTCCTTTGTCGTGATGGTAATGGCAATAGAGGCTTCGGTTTCTCCTGGATTAGTCCCCACCCATCCTATTGGGCTACTTGAAATAGGGTTCGTTCTTTATTTTCTCCAGTATCTGATATATTAGCTCTTTAAACATCGAATTGACCAACTGAGCCCTCGTGGATGGTGTATGATTAGAAAAATCCCTTATGGGATGATTACCCTGATATCCTCCTCCTTGAGGATCCCTCTTCTCTGGGAATATCTTAGCCTTGCCTTTTCCCTATATTTGGTCCTCCTCTATCCACTTATATTTATCTATGCGATCCATAAGCTGGTGTATATTCTAAGCAGACTTCATTGTTAACGATTTCCTCAGCTCATGCTCGGCAGGGAGCTTAACCTTAAAGGTTCTCACTGCTGCATCCTCAAAGTTCTCATCTATCTAATTATATGTTTCCCAATATCTATCCGAGTAAGTCTTGAGGGTCTCTCCTTCCCTCATCGCCATAGATAGAAAAGAATCTACTAGCTTGGGGATTTTACTACACGTTATAAATCTAGCCCTGAATGTCCTTGCCAGCTCTTCAAAGGACCTTATTGACCCCTCCTCCAAGGCATCAGACCAACACATAGCTACCAACCCAAGGCTAGAGGGGAAAATTTTGCATAAAAGGGCTTCATTGTCGGAAGGGACCACCATCTTTTGATTAAAGTGGCTGATGTGCTCCACGGGGTCAGTCCTCCCATTGTAAATGGTGAACGTTGGCTGAGAAAACAGATGAGGGAGTTTAGCTTTGTTAATTCTCCTAACAAAAGGCAACTTAGAAATTTGCTGTAGGGCTTTACTCATCACATGACTCCCCATGCCACGGTAGGAAGACTTCTTCTCACACTTGTTACTGTTTCTCTCGAACTTATTTTGGCATAAAAAAGTTGAATAGGATTCACTAGGTGGAGATCTAAACCTATGACGATATGAGAAATCCTTGCTTTCCCTGGAACCATCACTTGGTGGGGAAGATGGACTCCTTCTATCATGCTCCCTACGCCTTAACTTCCTGCACAAGCGATCTACCTCCAACTATAACTTACGTGTCTCCTGATCATGTGGAACATGACTCCTAGTCCTTAAGTGACTCCACTTAATACAATCGGTATGGTAAGACTCCACCATAACGCTTGGGGTACGTTGCTTATCTCTCCTTTACTCCAAGTTAACAAACTGGTTCTCCCTTTGTGAGCCAACCAATTCTTTCCTATCCTGGCCTACCTTAGCCATAACTATTCAGGACAAATCCACAGTACCTTGATGTTTCCCACAACTAGAGCCAATTATAAGTACCAAAATATCTTTCAACCCAAGCCCACTTAGAATAGTGGATTTACACAGTTCAACTATGGTCCAAATCAATAAATTTGTAAGAGAGGGAATCAAACGACAAGAGAGGGCCTTGCCCGATGATGAAAATAAGGAAGAAAGGCTTAATATTAAAGAATGTGTGAGTAAATGTCTCAATCCAAGTTTAACTGAGGAGGCCAACTGTCACGCCCCAAACCCGATACCCGGATTTGTGACCATGACCGGCATGCTAATATCAAGCCTAAACTTGATATTAACAAGAACCAACTAAACTTTTCACAAAACTTTTACAAAAGCTTTCTTCTTTCTTTTCATTCTTGTTTCTTTACTTAAATGATATAACTTTCAACTTGATATTCAGAGCATCTACATTGTACCTCAAAGGATAACACAATCCACTGATTATTCAAATTCTAAATTTCACATAATACATCTCTTAATACTTTAAGGTACACACTTTCATTATATCCTAAAACACACCATACTACAAATCTAAACATCAAGTTGCTAATTTAAGATCTATACATATAAAACTAAAACCAGCTCCTTCCAGACTCGACTAAGGCTCCCTCTGCTCCAAAATACAACCTGCTAACTGAAAGAGTGGAAGGGGTGAGCTACACAGCTCAGTAAAGGTAAGATATATGAGAATTTAATAAGGATGCATGTAAATCAGATTATTTCATTCTATGAACATTTGAATAGGAGAACAACTTTTCATGCATAGTATTTTATACTATTCATAATAATATTTATACGTTTTTCATAGGAAAATAATTGTTCTCCCTTTTCTTATCAGAATCATATTACCCAAAACCTTTCGGATCGAACTTCTTTCATTTCTTACAAAGTCACCAATTATGATATTGATTATATAGAATCGCATACATACATACATAAATATATATATATATATATATATATATATATATATACATACATATATATATATATATATATATATATATACATATATTCTTACTATGAAATAATCGTTTTTATTTAAATCGGATAATTGGTAACACTGTCTTAGCTAGAAAAATCTTAAAGAATAACAAAACTTTTCTTCATAAACTTTTTCTCGTAAAATATTATAACTTTCATTGTCATAAAACTTAGCGTTTCATAAGAACAGATATTTGATAACTTTTAAACATAAACTTGTACTTTCATCAGAAGCTTTATCTTTAAAACGTAACAAAACTTCAGAAACTCTTACCTTTAAGGAACAGCTTTTCTTTTCATCATAAACTTCTTTTCATGAGAGCTTTTAACTTTTCATAATGCATTTAAACAAAACCATTCTCTCATGATTAATAACATGATATAGCTGTTCATAAATAACTTATTGGTTAGTCCATTTCTGATAAGTCTGTACTTATTTGGGAGGCTTCTAGCACCACGGTGCTAGGCATCCAACATTCCCCACAATGCTAGGTATTCCCGGGATCACATCATAATACATATCTTTCAACCATGGGGGTAGGTTGACTTCCCCCACAAGTTGGCCGTAACCAACAAGGGGCGGGTACAGCAGAGCCAGTCCCACTTAATGGCCAATCATATAACATTTTCCATGGAAAACCAGTAATTAACCCCTACTGACAGAGTTCAGATCACCAGAGGACATAACCCGAAAACATTTCATACTTTACATCATAGTGAAATTTCTTATTTTGCATAATATTTCACAATAATAGCATTTCCATTCTTTTCTTTAAACATCATGTTTGTGGAATTAGTAATGGCATCAATATGCTTAAATCATATACATAAGGTTTCGAAAGCTCACGAACATATGTTTGTCAGAATAATGATTATATGCCATATTTCTAATCAAAAACCTTTTAATGCATCATATACTTTAAAGTACCCTCATGACTTACCAAACGCTCATATAACTTATCCCTTACCTGAAAGCAGAGGAGCTGAGAGCTTATAGTCGAAGGAGCTTAGACCTGAGGAACTGGTAACACCTAAACCAAATATCAAAACTTATCACTATCTATTACTCCTTATCATAAACTTACACATTCATCTCAAAACCTATATCTTAGAACCAAGAAAATCCTATTCC
This sequence comes from Quercus agrifolia, assembly GCA_029955455.1. NCBI lineage: Eukaryota > Viridiplantae > Streptophyta > Magnoliopsida > Fagales > Fagaceae > Quercus > Quercus agrifolia. Next base: position 74,536 of record JARQAD010000007.1, on the reverse strand, counting down.
CATCACATAAAGTTCCCCAAAGCACATGATACAATCATCAAACACATTATGCATCCAAACCACAGAGAAACCAATTCATAAAAATTCATATGTGATCTTAACATACCAAAGAATAATCATATTAAATTATAGCTCAAAACATACACCCTAACTTGAGAATTAAATCCACAAAGTCAGGGGTAGCATATATTGTTCACTGCTCATTCCAGCAGCATACACCCCATTTGTAAAATACAAACGGGCTGTCCACACACATCCAATTGTCATGAAATTTTACAGTACTACTCCCCTGTATGTCCAGTATCTACCATAAAAATTTCGGAGTCAAAACATAAACCCATGATTTACTAAAAATCACGCAAGACGGCATACTCAAATCTGTCCTGACAGAATTTCATGCAACTTATAAATTAACCCATTATTTTTATATTAATCCAAATGCTGTGAGACCACTTCCATAACAACCATATGTATCTTAGACTCCGCAGGAAATATCCCTAGCTTCCAAATTCACTATATGCAATTTAATACATAATTTATCATGCATGAACACAGAATCTGTCACAGTGACAGCTTTGTAACGTTTTCTTGTAAATTCACAAACAGTTATCAAATGATGGTATTTTCATATGGGGATTTTTATACACTCATTAGACATGTTATAAAACACTTACACATAGTCATTTAACCATTTAGAGCAAAAATACACATAATAAAAATCCCAGCAGTAACATCAAAAATACTCATCCTAACTTTTTCTTACTTCCTTAATCATATAGAATCATTAATTAGGAAAAACCCTAATCTACCTTCAACAAATCACCAACACAACTTCAAAGCTTCTTAAAACAGCATATATATATATATATATATATATATATATATATATATATATATATGTAGACTTACATGAAAAGATTCCCTTTCCTAGTGGCTGGAACAGAAAGTATGAGAGGTAGAGAGCTTGAGAGAGTTGAAAGAGGCTTCCTTCTTGCTGCTGGACTTTCTGTCTGGGCAGCCAAGAAAATGAGACAAGGGGAAGACTTTTGGGTGGGGTTTTGTCTTTCTTTTGGTGTGTGAACCGGTGGACTTGAGGGAAGACTCAAGGGAGCTTCCTAGCACCTTCCTTAAGAGAAAAAGAGACAAAAGTGAAGTGAGAATTCAGATTTTTGCATGGACCCGTGGGAAATGAGAGGTTCTTGGATGTTCTATTTTTTTGAGAAAGTCAAGGAAGAGGTGAGGTGGAGCTTGGTGATTGTATGTCCAAGTCTTGGTCTTTGGGTTTGTTCACATGCTTGAAAATTTGGCTTTACATGTGTTAAATTTCAATTGATTGCATGTGGGTGGAATTTCCACTATAATATCTCATGCATCATGCATGGTTAAAACACCAACAACTATATATATATATATATATATATATATATGTGTGTGTGTGTGTGTGTCTCATAACTTAACCACTTAATATAATTTTGTACATACTTAGTACATATTTATAATACAAATAGTCATTTCAATTATTTATAATCTTTACAACACTTATTCAATGGCATTATAAAATAATATATTTATTAAATACTCTTATATTAATTATAAAAAAAAAGTGGCTTAAAAATAATAATAATACTTAACCACTTAAACACATGGTTTAATTATAAGGTTGGGTCGGGGTATTACACCAATGTTATATAGAAAAAACACACTATTCACTCTCTTCTCTCAATATTCTTTTTGTTCCTTTTCTATTTGTGATCCTTTTTTTTTTTTTTTTTAATGTCTCTCTCTAAGAACCATTTTTTTTTTTCTTATATACTCCCTCCACTTCACATCCTGACCCCCCATCTTTCCCTACCAAATTTCTCTTAGCGACACCTATCCTTTTAAACATCTGAGGAAGGTTGTAGAGGGAGTTGCTTAGCTATGAATTACACTATTTAGGTCACTTCCTCATCAATGTAGCTGATAAAACTGTTACACACCATTTAATGCAGAGGCAATAGACTACTTCTCTTTGGAAACTTCCCCTATTCCTCATGATTCTCTTTCCTCAGCCAATCATTCCCACCAGAAGCTCCTGAAAACCTTTATAAGCAATATTACACCACCACCCAATAACTTATTATTAAATTCATATTTTGAAAATCTAATATTTGAATTACATGCTCTATATGTTCTTAACTTATATGCTAATTTTCATGCCAATAAGATGTAATTTATCATTTGATCCATCAATTCATCTTTTATGCATTATTTTAAATTACAAAAACTTGAATTTCAAAAACTAATTGATAGCATAGTTGTTGATCTTTGATTATTTTTAAATTTTGTAAGTATAGAGAATATACAAAAATAATGTAATCCAGCAATGAATTTATCAAAATTTACATTTAATGAAATTTTTTTGGATAGTGTAACATTACTTAAAGTTATATCAGGTATAATTTGAACCCAAATTTTATACTATTTAGGTTAAATTTTGGATTTGGGTTTTTTTCCCCCTCGATTTCTCTTCTTTACAAAGCACCAATCGGTAAATGGGTATAAAACTATAATGAAAAAATCTATTGCTCATGGTGTGTTTTATACATTGTGTGCAATAAACATTGCTCAAATTGTAAATAGTAAATGAGCTTTGACTATTACATATACTGTACACACAAAAAAGTTTTTAATAAAATTGTCAAATGTGACTTTAAGAGTAATTTCCCAATGGTAAATATAGTTTGTAGCCTGTACCTTTCCTCGGCTCATCCAGTTTGGCCTTAAGCTCTTCATAGCTTTCTTGCTTGTTTTGTTCCAAATTCCAAATCCACCCATGCCAAGCAAGGACCAGACAAATTGGCTTCAAATAATTATTGGAAATCATTTAAATATGTGGGCACTTCTAGTTCGACCCTAAAAGATAAGGCGTAAGTGGATGAGAAATTGAGAATGAAAAGAAAAAAGGGAAAATAATTATAATTATTAATTATACATACTCATTATTAATACGACTACGCTGTAATGGTGTACGTATGCTTCTAAATGGTGCAAGTAATTGTGTGACCCTTGCTTTGACTGGATCTATAAAAGAATGAGGAGGATCTTAATATTTGGTTAGAAAAGATTTACTCACTTTACCTATGCATCCTGAATAAAATTGGTGTTTGTTGTAATAATTAATAATACCAGTAGTCAGTAGACTATGCATCTAATTTTTTTTTTCTTTTTTTTTAAAAAAAAAGAAAAGAAAATAAAATGGGAAGATTAAAGATTTTTCGTTTATATATGTACAGTATAAAAGAAGGACAACGAATGAATAATGAAAATCAGTCAAAGACATGGCGTGTGTGGGAAGTCTAATCCCAAGGCCAAGCCAGTGTTTAATGTACACTACTACTACTGTTACTACTTGTAAAACCAAACATTCTTCTTCGTTATTACCCTTTACTTATCCAAGAAACAGCAGCAGGAGGAGGATAGTGTCAGTGAGAGCGGAGAGCAGCAGCAGCATGGCTACCGAGTCTGAGAAACTTGGAATCAAGATCGAGAGGAACCCTCCCGACTCCAAGCTCACCCAACTTGGTGTCAGAAATTGGCCCAAGTACGTCTTACCTGCTTCTCTCTTCCTCCTATTCCTTTTTTAAGCTTATGTTTTTGTTGTTTTACTTTTACTATTTATTATCAATTTTTTTTTTTTTTTTGGTGTTCATTTTCATTAATGGAGAAGGAAATTAGTCATCTCTGACAATCTTCACCTCATTTTCGCACAGCTAAATTATTTATTGGATATTCCAAAAATCACATCCCAACGTATATATTCTCTACCACATTCACATCACAATTGATAAACAAATTTAACTCAGAAACTCTAAATGCGTTGCCATTCCAAACCATTTTTATCACTGATTTAAATTTCTTTTGCTTAGCTATCACCTGGTATATATTGCACTCCTTTCATTTTTACAATATGATCGGTAATTATCAGTGTGCACTGAGCAATAACCGCATTGTTGTAGCTCAGGAAAACTGCTTGCGAAATGCCAAATAAACAATACATTAGCAGTATCATGTTTATGACTTAGAAGGTTTACGTTTGAAAGGAATGGCTTCCCCCAACAGGGGAGAGAGAGAGAGAGAGACCCTTAAGGCCTTGATTATAGACATTGTGTATAAGCTGTTGTTGGGGAGATAATAGCTTTAGGAGATTCCAATTAAAACCTTAATATAACTTATTGGGACACCACTTAGCCCAAAAGATTAAAAACCTTTTGTGCCCAATTTTGTTAATTATATTAATTCCTCAACTATTTTATTTTTTCTCCATTTGAAAATTTCACTTACATGTGCATACCCAACAATATATATTTTCCTCCTCTCTTTTTAGGCTTCAAACAAGTCCTACTAGCTCCCCCGTGCATATGGAAAATTTTCTTCATCACATGTCATCCATGGTCCCTTATATACCATCCATGGGAACTTCATGTTAGTCTCTCACACTCATGCATGCCATCCATGAACTTGGGAACCATATTTCAGCTTTCAGCCCTGTACGCTCATTCTTGGGACCCAGGGTGTGCATATCCATGGAACCTCTGACTACATCATTAATTCTTGTTTGATCTAGCACCATTGGCAATACTACTCTAAGATCATTTGTTGAGCTTTGTGGACTTGCCTTGTGCAATGCTCAATTGTCTAAGCTCCATGTGTACGCACCTTGTCCCCTCTCTAATTGCAAAAGGGATCTTGATAATCTTCCTCCTTGCCACAAACTACCATGCAAGTTGCCTCTGTTTGTTGTGAGGCAATACAACAATTAATAATGGTGTTTAAACTGCCAAATCTTTTGGAACATTGGCATAGTCAAAATGATTTTCTTGAAATGTTTAAATGAACTCAAATTGCAACTTTGAAGTTAACATGTGCGCACCCACATACATACAATAAACTAGTCATCAGTTAAGGATGCTCTGGTCTTTGGATTGAGAATTTGAGCCAATTTTAAATGAAGCTGAGCTTGACATCAACTTTTGGCATGAACTTTGAGTTTAACTTTACTTCTACTAATGGAAGAATCTTCTTTCATGTGTTGAATGCATGTGTAATTCACAATGCTCATTATTAAGAGTTCCAATTGATGAGGTGCAATACATCTCTCATGTCATAACTCACTATTGCTAGGAAGAAGAAAATCGGAATGAATGTAACTATATAAAAATAATTGAGGCTGAATATTTCAAAAGAATACGGAGAAAGGTAATGTTGCTTACAACTTACAAGTTCATGTTCATGACATGCATTTATTATTATAAAAGAAGTGTCTTCATCTATACTTTTTTGAATTTATAGATGTGTTTCTTTTCCACAATTGCGGTTCCATTCTGGCCATCTTAATGCAAGTTGTGCTGCATTTTGAGTTAACAGGTGGGGCTGTCCTCCAAGCAAATTCCCATGGACATACGATACAAAAGAGATCTGCTATCTGCTTGAAGGAAAAGTGAAAGTTACTCCTGATGGGTCTTCTAAGTCAGTCGAGATAGGTGCCGGTGACTTGGTCGAATTCCCAAAAGGAATGAGCTGCACTTGGGATGTGTCAGTAGGTGTTGATAAGCATTACAATATGGGCTAGCGATATTCCGAAGACTTTTTTTTTTCTTCTTCATATTCCAGTATATTTATGAATCAAGTAAACCTAAATGTCCTGTCTTAATGCGAGCATTATAATATGGCCAGTGATGTGCCGAAGCCTTTTGCCTCATATTGCAGTTCATCTATGGATCAAGTAACCTGGATTGCTTTCTTCCTTATTGTGTGGTTAAATATGCTTACTTTTTATAGGAAAATTATCTTATGAGACCACCCTCTCACGTTATATGGAAAGGGTGTTCATGGGTCGAGTCAGTTCAAGTATGAAACTCACCCAGTATGTGTAAGAATCAAGTAAACCTAGATAGCCTTCTTCCTTAATGCAAGCATTATAATATGGACTAGTGCTGTGCTAAGGTGTTTTCTAGGTATGAAATATGAATCAAGTAAATCTAATGCAAGCATAATAAATGGGCTTAGACAACACAAACTGAAATAATGATCATCCAATCCCTCAATCCCAAACAACTTGGATGACTTAATCTTGCCTAGCCTGTCTCAAGAAGATAAAGAGATATTATCAAGGCTGCCTTCAGTGGATGAGATTAAAAATGTGGTTTTTAGTTTGGGTTCCAATAAAGCTCCCGAACTAGATGGAATGTCAGCCCATTTTTTCAAGTTCTATTGGGATATCATAGGAGGAGAGGTCACTGAAGCAATTACAAGTTTTTTTAGAAGGGGATACATGTTAAAAGAAATCAATCACTCCTTTATTGCTCATAATCCTAAGGGCAACAATGCAGCTTCAGTAAACCAATTTAGGCCGATTAGGCTCTGCAATGTGCTTTATAAAGTCATCTCTAAACTCCTTGCAAATAGGCTCAAGCAAGTCCTTAACAAGTTAATTTTTCCATGGCAGACAGCCTTCATTCCTGGTCGTAAAATCCAAGAAAAATACCTTCTTGGCTCAAGAAATTCTCCATGCAATGAACAAGAAGAAGGGTAAAACATGTTGGATGGCTTTAAAAATAGATATGGAAAAGACGTATGACTGCCTGGAATAGGGCTTTATTGAGAAAGTCCTACGCTGTTTTGGGTTCCCTGATACTTAGATACAATGGGTTATGCAATGTGTTTTTACAACATCCTTCTCCATCCTTATAAATGGAAGTCCATTTGGGTTTATTAGACCTCAAAGAGGGGTGAGGCAGGGTGATCCTCTTTCTCCCTTCCCTTTTGTTTTAGCAGGGGAGGTTTTGGCTCGATTGATTGAGAGGGAAGCCTTGTGTAATGGGATAAAGGGTTTTAAGCTGGTCAGAGATCCAACTCCTATTACTCATCTATAATTTGTGGATGATCTTTTTATTTTTGCTCAAGCTAATGAGGAAAATTTAGAAAGGATAAAATTTTTCCTAGATGTTTTTTCAAGTTGGTCGGGACAAAAGATAAACTTCTTTAAATCTATTATAATTTATACCAGAAATACTCCTCACTATCTGCAATCTTAGCTAGCAAACTCTATTGGAATTAATGCTTCAAATAAGAAGGAGAAATATCTTGGTATTCCAATAGCCTCTGGCAAAGACAAAAAAGTAGCAGCAAAAGAGATTATTGAGAAGGTTAAGCAAGGGTTGCAAGGGTGGAAAATGAAAACACTCTCGCAAGAAGGTCGAGCGACACTCATCTCATTTGTGGCTTCTTCCATTCCATCTTACCAAGCTTCATCCCTAAACCTCCCAAATGAAGTTTGTTCAAAACTTGATTCCCTTAACTAAAGAATTTGGTGGGGTTCAATGGATGACAGTAAGAAAGGTTGCTGTCTCAAAAGTTAGGATTCAATATGCACTCCTAAAAATGTCGGAGGACTTGGCATTAAAAAAATAGCAGACATGAATAAAGTTTTGGTGGCCAAAATGACTTGGGATGTGGTCAATAATAGTGATAAAATGTGGGTGATGGCTTTCAAGAAGAAATATGTTCAGAACAGAAACTTCATGAAAATGCCCATTTTGAAGGGTGCTTCTTGGGCATCTCAAGTATCTTTGAGTGCAGGAAGGTTATTAGTAAGGGGTTGTGCCATAGAAATGGCAATGGCCTTAACACTTGGATCTTTGAAGATCCATGGGTCCTTAATGAGCCAGGGTTCATCCCCCAAACAAGAAGCGATATTTCTATTGATGTTCACTTGGTAGTAGATCTGATTAATCAAGACGCCAGACAATGGGATAGAGGTAAACTTTCAATATTATTTGAACCTCCCACAGTAAGTAAAATCCTAAACATCCATCTATCTCATCAAACCATGAATGACCAAGTATTCTGGTGTCTTACTCCTTCAAGTGAGTTTTTAGTGAAATCTACTTATAATGCTATTAGAGGGTTGAATCCTCCAAACCACCCTCACATGCTTAATAAAGATTGAAAGATTTATGGAAGCTGAAAGTAAATACCAGACTTAAAAACCTTTTGTGGAAAATGTGTTGGAACATTCTTCCAACTTGTTCTGTTCTTAACAGTCGATTTACCATTTCTTCTTTGAATTGTTTTTTGTGTAATAATGCCCTTGAAACTATTGAGCATTTGTTTTTGCAGTGTGATTGGGCTATTCAGCTTTGGTTACTAGCCCCATGGCCTATATATATGAGTAAGTTATCCTCTTTATCTATCTTGGATTGGATTAAGGTTATTTTAAATCCAAAATCCATGTTGGGGGTTGAATGAAGTGTGGTCTAGTCTCCCCTTCCAAAGAGTTGGATCAAGCTAAATTTTGATGCCGCAATCTGTGAAGAGAAAACCATAGTTGCAATTGTGGGGAGAGATATAGCTGGCAACCTTTCGTTGGCATGGTCAGAGTAATTTAAGAGTGGAAATTCCCTGCTAGGGGAAGTGAGAGCAACTTGGTATGCCATGAGGTGTGCTGTGAATGAAGGATTTCAGAATATAAACTTGGAGGGTGATACCTGGAATGTCATTAAGCAATTGAAAAGTCAGATGTAACCCCTCATTGGAGTATCAGGTCTATTCTAGAAGATATTTTGTTCTTTGTTAATTGTTGTTCAAATGTTGAATTTTCTTTTGTTCATAGAAAGGGTAATGTATCTGCACATTTGCTCGCCCAATAGGCAGCTCTTGTAAACTGGTTTAGCCGGTTCCTATCTCTAATCTACCTTGTCATGTTTCTTAGACCTTTGTTAGAGATAGGTCCAGACCCGATCTTTTTGTTTCTTCCCTATTTTAGGTTGGGTTTTTTGAGCAATAAAACATTTATTCAGCAAAAATAATAATAATAATAATAATAATAATAATAATAATAATAATAATAATAATAATGAATAAATTACTATCCAAAAAAACAAGACTCAGTCTGAACTCTTGGGCTTTAGAAATAAAGGGCTTTAAGATAAGTTAAAAGACTTAGAAAATTAAAACAGATTTGATCCATTGTGATGCCTACCTTCTCGCACTTAGTGCAAAAAAAGAAAAAAAGAAAAAAAAGAAAGTGATTAATAGAAAGGGAGAAATTGCGTCCTCCTCATATGAGAAAGGGACAACCTTTCCAAGTCTCGTTTTCTCTCTAGAGAATAAGAAGTTGAACTTGCCTGGAGTAATAACAAAGTAAAAGATGTCCACCATGCTGATTTCAAGATTATCCAAGGGGAGGGTCCCGTCAACAATATAGGGACGACTTCTCTGAGAGGAATGACTTATCATTCAAAGACAAGCTCTTGGGTGAAATACTAGGTGCTTACAACTGGGCTTTTGAGTTGGATGGCCACATGGATGCTAAGGATGACTCAGATGATGAGATTGCTAAGCTCAAAGAAGGTGTAGTAGCTGTGACATTGTACAAAAAGGTAAAGCAACGAATCAAAGCTCCCTGGGAAAATTCGCTGATAGTCAAGGTTTATGGTGGGTGGTGGGATATCATTTCTTGCAAGTGAGGCTTCTTGCATTGTGGAAACTCACTAGGAAGCTGGATTTTATTGATTTAGGGAAAGAGTTTTATCTTATCTAATTTGGGCTGAAAGAGGACTGCTCTGAGGTTTTGGAGAAAGGCCTCTAGTTCAATGAGGAGCATTTCCTTTCCATAAGATTGTGGGAGCCCAACTTTAAACCATCTTCGGCAAATGTTTCCTGCATCGCAGTATGAGTTAGACTATCGAAGTTGCCAATTGAGTACTATGAATTGGAGGTACTTAAGCAGATTGAGAAATCTATTTGTCATATCTTAAAGATCAACACGCATATGGCGGCCGAAACCAGAGGAAGATATGCAAGGCTTTGCATTCAGGTTGACATTGAGAAACCTTTAACCACCTTGATTATCCTTAAAGGATGAGAACAATCCATTAGCTATAAGGGCATCCACAAGCTATGCTTTACTTGTGACCAAATTGGGCATTGGAGAGAAGACTACCCTTATTTGATAAGTGTCGCCTTTCTGACGGGAAGAGTGAATGCTAAGAAGCAAAATGGAGCAGATAGGACAGCATGTTGGTGCATTACCCGGTGATCCCTATACTAGAAGAGGAAGCCACGCTGCATGCAGACATGTTTTGCATGAATCCAGATGTTGTGTATAGGCCGTGGTTAGTGGTAACCAAGAGAAGGAACACGAACAAAAGTCCAAAAAAAGGACCCAGCCCAGACAAAAATATGTTGCATTACACTTGTAGAAGGGAAGGCAAAAGGAAAGCTAGCTTACCCACATGTCTGGAAGGGACCTAAAACGCCTCATCTGGTAATAAGTTTTCGGCCAATATAAAGAGACAACCAACCTAATAGTCACTAAGGACAAAGGGCCAAATCAACAGTGGGCATTCACAAAAACCTAGCCCAAAGGGCTCCATTAAGGGCAAAAAAGACTTTGCTAAGAATAGGGTATCACCTTTTGTCTTTAACATTTTGATAGGGGACACAAAGTCTCAGTCGCTTCAAGAGTGCTCATCTCCTTCATTGTCCCTATCTTGTCCAAATGTTGTGCTCAAGATTCAATTTTCAACCACACTTGGGACCAAGATGGACCATAAATCTAGAGGGAGTAGTGGTGGAGATTCCAAAAATAGTGATAGCAGAAAGAACAGGCAAATCTGACTCGTGTGATGGGATGGTTTAATGCTAAGTTGAGGAAAGCATGGAAGTTTATCTTTCCACTAACGAAATCAAGTGTAAGGGAGGGGTCCTTTCCTTTAACGGATCCGATTTGGGGGGATATACACTTCCAGAGGAGGAACATCAAAGTGTATGGGAGAATCCCTCAAATTTCTCCAAATCCGACCCTCTGCGAAGTGAATCCACTAGAGTGCTTGTCGGAGAGAAGGATGTTGGAAACTATGCTGATCTCAACCAGCTTCACAAGTAGTAAGAATTTAACGAAGCTCATTCAAATTTTTTAGCCAACCCTGGAGTTCAGCCTACACTCCATCTCACACAAGACGAAAATGGGGGTTCTGGAACATTGCCTGACCTTGATGCCAAGGAAAAGGCAAATGAATAAGATGCTAAGGCGGATTGGATGGAATTTGAGGGAGGATGCGAAAGCTCAACCTCAGATGAATGAATGTCCTACCTCTTATCATCATCTCATTATGAATATTATAGTATGGAATAGTAGGGGTGTTTTAAAGCCCAATTTTTAGTATGGAACATTGCCTGACTCGAAACGACGACCTAACTATTTTTGTTGTTACGGAGACTCGTCTTGGAGGAGAGAGGGAAAAGGAAATCACTAACATACTACCTTTTGATGAATCTATTCACACAAAGACCATTGGGTATATTGGTGGCTTGTGGGTGTTGGGAACTCAAACATGGTGGAATTAACTCAAATGGTGAACACCGAACAAGAAATCCATGTTTTTGTCAAGGTGCGTTGTTTTGACTTCTCTTGGCTATTATCTGCTATATATGTTAGTCCTAGGATAGAAGAAAGAGCAATTTTATGGAATAATTTGAAATCTATAGCCAAATCTCATAATCTTCCTTAGGTTATTGCTGGAGACTTCAATGAGCCCCTTACTACTAATGATAAATTTGGTGGCAGAAGCATATGTGTAAATAGGTCGCTTTTGTTCAAAGAATACCTAGACATGTGTAACATGATCAACTTGGGCTTCTCTGGTTTGAGGTTTAATTGGACAAACCGTAGAGATGTGAATGATCTTATTCAAGAAAGGATCAATAGTTTTGTTGTAAATCCGAAGTGGTATAATTTGTATCCTAAAGCCAAGGTCACGCATCTAACCTGTTGTCATTCTGATCATTGCCCTGTCCTGATGGAAACTCATCCCAGACCTACTGCCTTTTTGAAAAGACCATTCAAATTCCAAAGTTTTTGGGTGTCAGATCCAACCTTCCCGGTGCTAGTTGTTAATACTTGGAAAAACTCCACTTTCTTGTCAGTGGCCATTGAGTGTTTCTCCAAAGATGCAGAGGAATGGAACAGTTCTCATTTTAGGAATGTCTTTGCTAAGAAAAGGAAATAATTGGCCAAAATTAATGGTATTCTATGATCTCTAGCAATTGGGCCTTCATCTTTCTTAGTAGAACTATAGAAAAAGCTTCTCATGGACTTGGATTTGGCACTATCCCAAGAGAAGGAGCTCTGGGCTTTGAAAACTAGGATTAATTGGATGGTTTTTAGAGACCGTAATACATCCTTTTATCACTTGTCAACCTTAGTGGGAAGGAAAAGAAACCGTATATTGGCTATGAAGAACAGTGTGGGGGAATGGATGTTTGAGGAGAGAGAAGTTATGGAGCACATCAACAAGAGCTTCATGGAGCTTTATTCTACTTCATATGATCACTCTTGGTGGCAAGTCCCCACCCCTTCAAAATGGCAGTCAGTACTCTCGGACAGGGATAGTGGTAGTCTTGATTGTGAGGTAACTGATGATGAAATCAAGGCAGCACTATGTTCTTTGAAAGCGTCCAAAGCTCCAGGTCCGGATGGTTTACATGCAGGCTTCTTCTAGCAATTCCGGTTAATTGTTAGGAATTTGGTGAAGGTTGAAGTGAAAAAGGTGTTTAGAGAAAAGAGAATCCCGAGCTCTCTAAACAAGACTCATATTGCCTTAATCCCAAAAATGCAAGGTCCTGAAACTATTGGAAATTATAAATTCATTATGTTGTGCAATATGGTATATAAGATTATTACAAAAAGTATTGTGGCTAGATTAAGGCCCTTTTTGGGGGAGTTAATCTCTTTGCTGCAAATAGCTTTTGTTTCGGGTAGAAGGGGGATGGATAATGCTATTATTGTGCAATAGATAATTCATACAATTAGAAAGAAAAAAAGAGAATGTTGGATACATGGCAATCAAAATTGACCTTGAGGAATCTTATGACAAGCTCGAATGGAGTTTCATATGGAATATGCTTAGTAGAGAAAATATTTCCAAGAACTTGATCCAAATTATCATGAGTTGTGTGTCGAATGTTTCCACTTCTATTATGTTTAATGGGGGCTGTCTTAAGGAGTTTTGCCCATCAAGGGGAATTAATTGTTTAATTTTACATATACTGCCGTGCATATATTGTTCTAATATATATGTGTGTGTGTATATATATATATATATTATAGAAAGGATGGATTTCTAATTTTCTAACTTTAATCAAAACTCACGATGTGGAGTTAAAACAATAAGACATAAGCCACCACTGGGTTCCCCAAAGACTTGGACAAATTACTTAGCCAAAAAAAAAAAAAGTCAATTAGTAAAACAAACAATTCTTTTTGAATAACACATCCACAGGAGGTGCTAGTTTTACGTTTTTTTCTTAATCAAACATGCAAAATGCTATGTGCTTGGTTTAAACAAAATTGATAGATAATAAAATTGTGCCTCATATCCAAATCTGAGCAACAAAGGATGGGTCTCAAACCGTTAATCAAAAATTTAGTTTAAGGTCTGATGGCAATGGCAGTAACACAATAAACCATAAAGCTGTCACTCCCATTAATCTGTTTTCTCATTCAGTCTCACACATAAAAAGGGTGAGGCAAATACACTAGTGATAATTCGTTATCTAATGCAATAAACAAAGGGAAATAGAAAGAACATCAATATGCTGCTGGCAGTGGTGGTGATTGTATAAAAAAAAAAAAAAAAAAACCCACAAACCATGCCATTTCGGAGTGGGAAATGCCCTTGAAAGTCTAATAATAACTTGAGCAACTCAAGGTAAAGCAAGTTATATCTATCAATTAGAGGCGGTAATTTTCGCATTAACTGGTTTAGTGGGTAATAGGGTTGTAATTTTTGTGGAGGCCTTGATAGAAAAGATCCATATAGTGATAGTGGCGGCGATGATTGCTGAATACCATGCCATTTCGGAGTGGGAGACCTCTCATAGTGATGGTCCCTTTTTTTAAGGAATCAATATTGACAGAAGTCACTCCTAATTAAAATATATGATACATAAAAATTAAATTCATCACATATATGTGACAAAATATAGTACAAGTGAAAAAGATAAAGAACATTATAAAAATAAAAATAAATAAATAAAAAAAAGGAAGAAATGAGCATGGCTTTGTGAGACAAAATTGGCATATGCCATTTTTGGGCAAAAAAAGCAGCGTTTTAAGGATATATAGTGGCGTTTTGGAACTTGAGCTTCATGAACTCGAGTTACATGCAATTTTTTTTTCTTTTTATTTACCTATAACGTGAGTTCATGGAGTTCGAGTTCCAAAACGCCACTATAGGTCCTTAAAATGTTACTATAGGCTCCTTAAAAACGCTACTATAAGGCTTAACTCGATTTTGAGAAAATCGAGTTTTAAAAGAGGAAAATTTCCCTAATTAGTTTGGAAAATGGGACATAATGCTGCTTTTTTTACCCAAAAAGGGCATTTGCCAATTTTGTCCCGGGTTTGTGTGTATATATATCATTCACCAAATATTCTAGCAAACCGAAAATTTAAAGTTCATTATTAAAAAATAGATATAAGCCAAGATTTACTGGATATAATGCAATTATGCCATATTGATTGAGAGAAAGAGAGATGATTACAAATAAATATTAACAAAAATAGGCCTTTATTTATTATTTTTTTAATTACACCAAGAGGTAGCAATGGAGCAACAAGGACCTTAGCAGACCTATTTTTATTATAGATTACATATAAATTATGTTGACATAATCAGATAATCTCCTCAATTATTACCCAAGTAATATCGATTTGCTTCTGCAGTGCGGTAGAAGCATTGAGTAGTGGTGAATCACGTATTGGGGGGGTCAATCTGTATTGATCATCACATTCTACACGTTTACTCAGTGCATCTGTAAGTGAATTTAGCGCTTCCTGATAAGACTTTGCATCTGAAGCCGAGTATGCAGCATTCAATTTCACTACTATTTCATTATAATCGGTTTGGCAATTCTGGATTCGAGTCTTATCCAATGGGTCTGTCAGATTTTTAAGAATATTTGAGATTTGATCAATGGTATTTTGTACATGATTACTTGTTATAGATATAGAAATGAGAACAAGACCATCCGTATTAGCTGTGAAAATACGTCCGTCTGAACGTAAAGTTGATTGGCAAAACTCATAGTCCACGGTCTTCTGGCAAATATTTTCCAAGAAGGCTTCATCAACCGACCAAACTTGGCAGAAAAGAGACGCGACTAGTAGAGGGATTACCAAGATTGATAAGCAGCTAATCGGAGTGGCCATTTTTCAAGTTCTTGACAAGAATGATGTATCTTTTGAATTCCTACTTATAGTATCTTAGGTTGGCATGAGATAGAGTTGTTTTTCGTTAAAATTTTCTAAAAAAAAGCTTTATCTCATGTCAAGTTTATTTAGGGATGTTAAAAGATAATTTTCCTTTAACCCATTATTTTTTGATATGACCAAACATAGGAAAATGCGAAAGACCATCAAAACAAACAATATTACATTTCTAGAAAATGAATCACTTTCCAAAAATCCATTTTTAAGAAAACTAATTTTCCTATATTTGGTAGCAACTTTAAAATGAGTTGAAAAAATATTTTTAATTTCCTTTATTTAACTTGACATGACAACTCTACCTATGTTTGAATTCTCTTTTTTAGCTTGCCAAGAGATAAAGTTATTTCTTAGAAAACAACTCTATCCCATGCTAAGTTAAATAAGAGAAGCCAAGAGAAAATGAATCATTTTCCAAAAATCCATTTTTAGAAAACTATCTCATTTTTCTATATTTGGTAGCAACCTTAAAATGAGTTGGAAAAATATTTTTTAATTTTCTTTACTTAAATTGACACGACAACTGTATCTATGTTTGAATTCTCTTTTTCAGCTTACCATGCGATAAATTTTTTTTTTTTTTAGAAAACAATTATATTACATGCTAAGCTAAATAAGAGAAGCCAAGAGATGGTTTTCCTGTATCACATTTAAAAAAAAAAAAAAATGTCATGTAAGTTTTTTTGTCGCCGAATTTACGTGTAAGACCCAAGTGTATGTGAGAGGAGAGTGTAACGGATGCCCTAGATAATATCATGACTTAGTGTCCTTATCTATAACTATAGAACCAAGAAGTTTTTTTTTTTTGGTGTGGGGGTCAAAAATAAAATATTAAATTCCTCCCAGGAATGCAGCAAAACCTATAAAAATATTAAATATTAAATTTGAAAATTATGATATCTATTAATATGTATTTACAAATGATTGTGCTTTAATATGGAACCTTTAAATACGTAATTATGATCATTATTAATAAATATTTTATTATGAGTGTTTTTATATTAAACTATCCATTCTTTCAATTTTTTTAGATAAACTACATATTTATTCTCTAACCCTTACACCGTATGTCAATTTGATTTCTAGCCTTTCAAACATGTTAATTAATCCTAACAATATGGTATTGTGTCAAAATGGTCATTGACGTTAAGTGGCGGATGGAAAATGTTAACGTGACGTGATCCGTACTACTTTTAGATGACATATCAGCAAGTTGGTTCCTTCTCACAAAGGCAGGTGTAGACACCGCATTTAATAATTGACTTGAGATGTATTAAAATAGAAAATATAACTTTTTATAAGAAAATAAAACTATTTTTGGAAAATAAAAGGCCAAGGATAAATCCAAACCTCCATTTTTTCAACTATATAAAACCTTACACGGTATATTTCGAAAAGATACAAACAAACTGAAGGGCAAACATAAGATTCACTAGATTTCGTGCTTTGTTTATGTTAGGGTTTAGGGTTTAGGGTTTTAGCATCAACCAATGTGAAATTGGTTCCTTCCTAACTGCTTCCCAAAGCACCAAATAGCCCTCTTATAGAAATGGATATGGTGAGAAAAGGTTTTGGTAATGAGCCTCTTAAGGATTTTACAATGGAGAGGAAGAGAATAGAGGAATTTGAAGAGTCCCTTAGGTAAAGATTGTGGATGAGTCAATCTTGTTTTTCTCTAGGGTTTCTCTCTCAAAATTCTCTCTAGAAGCTCTCTCAAAATTGTGGGTATAAGGGTATATATATAGTAGGGTGAGAAGAAATGTGAAAAATCAGTTTTTCCTAAACAGGGTGTTTTGGCGACTTGACCTCGCGACTGGGTTGAGTCGCGAGTTCAAGCCGTGAGCAAACGGCTTGGCCAGCCTGGGACTTTTGTCCTGGGACTCTTCAGCTATTGGCATGCTTGGCACATATGCAACATTCTGGCGGCTTGCAGCCACGAGCCACTCGCAAGATCCAACCGTGAGTCCCTGCTTCTTTGCACAATCTTAAGAAATTCTTCACTCTCTTACACACTACCCTTACATGATTCCTACCTAAATACAGGGTTACTAATTGCTAAAATTAAAACCAACAAGATGGTTGATACAATTCAATCTTACAATCTCCCCCTTTGGCTATTCCATGACAAAACCCTAAAATAGACTCTAGACTTAACATGTGAGTTGGGAATAGTTGAATATAACTCATTCACACCTAACTCTAGAAACTATAAAGCTCTTGAATCATATGAACATGAATCTCCTGAAACACAACAATACACCATGATCATTGTATGCAGAAAAGCATGAAATGCATATGAAGCAGGCATGATGTGATCAAGCAAAGATGGAGTAAAGAAACAAACCATGGCTTGATCAAACAAGCAATCACTACAAGGTAGTGACCACAATGCTTATTCACACTTGGAATGAACACTTGGACATACAAGCTAATAAGCTCAATGCAAATCACTTGCATGCCCAACACTCAACCAATGCATAATACACTAAGTATATGCATCTAGGAACAATCCTACAAGGGCACAAGAGTGACAGTAATTAAAAGGAAAATACATGACATTTAGTTAGAAGTACTGATTAAACAATGCATAAAGGCTGCATAAAAGCATGGTACATACCATAAAGCCTACAAACTATGCATAAAACATAACCCTAAAAGCTTACAAAAGCAACATGGGTACAAACACAAAATACTGAATATAAACTTAAACAATATAAACTAAAAGTGCTTAAAATTTCTCCCTTTCAAAATGATGAGAATCTGTGATGCACTTGGAACATATATACTTGTAACCTGAAACACCTGCACAAAACACATTAGACCCTCAGGGTAAAGCAAGTAATAAAATGACAAGTCTAATGTAACAAGTAAATTGAGATCAAGTAAACATGATGTGAAACATGTGAGCAGCTTGATCATACAGCAAAACAGTCATATAGAAATGACTACAATGATCACATAACAAAGCAAATGATCATCCGAACATGCATTCAATGAAGCACAATAGCATAGGGATATATGCATGTCCAAAACACAAACATGATGTAATAGAAGAAAACAAACATAAAGAGAAACAAACAAAACAAAGTTTTCTTATTAACTCAATGTGTTCTCCCCCTTCGTATATACATCTCCCTTATGGAATATCTCTCCCCCTACAAATGTGCATGAGAAATAGAACTTCTCCCCCTAAGGATATGCACAAGAGTCATAAAGAAATGACAAAACACTTCGGTATACTCTCTAGAGTATACTCTCCTCCTTTTTGTCAAGAATAGACAAAGGGTCAAGGAGAAACGAGGGCAAGAGATGAAGGAGCGAACAATGATAATGATGCATTAGGGGTGCGAGATGAATGAGAAAATGAAGCTCAATCCTAAGACAAAACAAAGTGCTACAAAGCATAAGGTAAAAATGACATGCTAGGATGAAAAAACAAGGTATAGACCAATGCATGACAAGGGTAGTAAAGGTGTGTGCAAGAGGTGGCTATGTGCAATGCATGACCAATGCATGGAAAATGCACATGTGGGGCAAGGTGTGTTAAATACACAACTAATGAACCAAACATGTTCCTAATGAGGAAACATGAGAAACTCCAAAGTTTGGTACTCATTGGAGTCCAAACAAGCGAGAAAATGCCTAAGAGGCATTTTATTAAACACCTAGAATGCCATTATGAACAACAATGTGAAACAATGCATGAACATCATGAAATCCACTCTTAATACATGTTCTTTCTGCCACAAGGGGCCAACATCCAATGCAAATCAACAAAAGAAACCAATCCCATGAAAAAGTTTGACAAAAAAATAAGTTTTCTCAACCCTTATGATAAAAGTCCCAACCAAGAACACAAAACTCTCCAAAACATAATCTAAGGATAAAAATTAATGAAAAGAGTTTATAATTACCTTAGAGATGTTAAAGGAATGAAAAACCATTCAAATTGATTGTGTTTTGATGTAAAAATATTGAAGGAGGGCTTTAAAAGAGGATGAGAGAGGTTTAAAACAAGTTTCCCACAAAATAGCTCTTTTAAAAGCTGATTCTGGGCGTTTTACGACTGGCGAGTCGCGAGTGAGTCGCGAAACCCTTTTGTGTGAACTCGCAGCTTGGACTTATGGCTTGCAAGTCGCCAAAACGAGTAGCCAAAACTGGCAGCTTGTTGGCAACTCACGCAAGTAGCCAAAATGAGTAGCCAAAAATTCTGACACTTGTTTGTCAAAACAGAACATGTTTAAACAATGAAAAACAAAGTAAGTACTAAATATGAACACAAAGAGTGATAAAAATCACTTCCAAAAACATATAAAATGATCAAAAATCTGTTTGAATTAATCCATATATGATTGAGCACACATACATTACATTTAGACAAGTATAATCTAACAAATGAATAAGACATTCATTGAACATTAGGCATGTGTGTTGTGTGTGTGTATTAAATGTGGAATAGTCCTTAGTCTAGAGTGAAGATTCAATGATCAATTCAATCAAGTCATACACAACTAGTACTATGTCAAGTCGTTTATCTCAATTATAGAAATGAACATATATGACCTCCCACAAGAAAATGATTACATATCTTTGAAGCTTTTTATTTGGCTTCTTTACAATTCATAACATTTGATCATTTTGAATCAATACATTTCATTTTGAGATTGATGCCTGAAATTTTTGATATTTCAATTTGATGAACAAGCCTTTGGCTTTTGGGCATTATACATTTTCAATACAAGTCGTTTTTCCTTTTTCATAGTCAAATACTAGTATGTGCGACGGCTTTTGCTGTTCATTATCTCTTTTCATTTTGAGATTTACATTTGTTGAGCTCTTTAAGCAAAAATAATAAAAAGTGTGGGAAGATATATAGGCACAAGTCTATGCAAGTAACAAAACCATCAAGACTATTGACCAATCATTCATGACAAGCTTGAAGATCGATTTACAACAATCACACATAGATTTCAAGATTTTTCCCACAAAGAAATAAGTGCATAAAGAACAAGCTAAGCTCGTAAATGCATAAAGCCATTTGTATGAAGGTACAAGGCAAAACTCACATGTGATATGTGCTCAAACATGTAGGATCAAACTTTTTGAATTTTTCACTTTTTATGTGGTTTTGGATTTTTACTCACACAAAACTAAAAAAATAAGATCAAATGCAAAAACAATCAAAACAATGCATATAAAGAGATGCATGATGCACAAATGCATGACAATGAAGCACCTAATGCATGAAAGGTCCTACAAATATTGAAAGAATTAGATCAAGGACCAAAAGGGACAAAAGCTCAACCATAGGAACCCTTCCTCATCCAAACGGAATGATTGTTTGGAATGAGTGTCTCACGAGAAGTGAGACGAGGGTTGAAAGAATGAGAACCGGAGATGCACATAGTCAAGGAGTTAAAAGCATTAAACATTTTTTTCAATAACATGTTATTATCACTCAAAATCAATTTACCCTTTTTAGCACAACTTCCAAGAAGCTCAAGTTTCTCTTTTCTTTTAATTCTTTGAAGAGTATGAACTTAGAGCAATGAGGTCTTAGATGACCAAAGGCACCATAATGGTGACAAACAATGTGCTTATGTCTACTAGGCTTTTTGGAAAGGTATCTAACAACATGATTTTGTTCTCTCTTCAACTTATGACATTGAGGCCTTATATGACAAATCACACCACAATGGTGGCAAGTTGGAACAAACTTAGATCCATCCAAAGCCTTAGATTGAGACCTAAACGGAGGCTTTGACTTAACCGCCTTTTTCTCCACCTTTTGATTTCTTTTATGTGGAGGAATGTATACTGATTTATCCTTTGAGGTAGAACACACAATAGGCACAAAATCGGGTACCACAACATAATTGCAACAAATATTTTCATCATTTTTAACAATAGGTTCAACAATCAAACACTTGGTATGCATCTTAAGAGATTCATTTTCACATTTTAACTCATCAACAAGTTTGTTAGACAAAACAAGTTTAGAATCCAAGTCCATATTTAAACATTTAACCTCTTTAAGCTTTTCAATAGAATTTTCAGCAAGTTTCTTAAATTTTTTAATCAATTTGTTGGATTCATTGAGCTTAGCAATCAAATCATCATTTTCACAAAATAACTTACTCAAATCCTTATTAAACTTCATAGCATTTTTCTTCAAGAGTTTAATGTTAGGAATTTCAACAACATCCAAAGATTCATGAAACACAGCATCACAATCCTGAAAATTATCACTCATAGAGGCATTTTCACAAACACGTGGCATGTTACATTCATCATTAACCAAATCATACAAAGAGGCATACAAAGCACTATCCATGGCAAATAAACACAAGGGGTCAAGGATCACTCTTAGGTATTTAAACCACAACAAGTGTACCCCCTCTGATACCAATTGAAAGTTCAAATAGTGTAAAATACACTATGAATGTTTAGACCCCCAAAAACAAAATTACCAATTCAAGCTTTATGACAAACACAAAATGTGCGGAAAATGAACACAAGCTATAAACATAATTGATAAACAATCTAAGCCAATTAAAATCACATCCACAGCAGAAAATAAAAGGCAAAGATAAGGAAAGAGAGATGCAAACACAAGGACAACACACAGTGTGTTATTGAAGAGGAAATCAAAGCCATTGGCGTAAAACCTCTCCGCCGCCCTCCAAGCGGTAAGTAATCCACTAGAAAATGTAGTTGGGATACATGAATAGCAATAGACCTTCCAAACCTAATCTATCCAATGTACCTAAGCCCTCCAAGCTTCTTGCTCCAACGAGGTTGTGCCGAACCTATTTCTTTTCTAGCTTCTCGGATTCCGCTACTTGACCATAGCATCAACCAATGTGAAATTGGTTCCTTCCTAACTACTTCCCAAAGCACCAAACAGCCCTCTCATAGAAATGGATATGGTGAGAAAATGTTTTGGTAATGAGCCTCTCAAGGATTTTACAATGGAAAGGAAGAGAGTAGAGGAATTTGAAGAGTCTCTTAGGTAAAGATTGTTGATGAGTCAATCTTGTTTTTCTCTAGGGTTTCTCTCTCAAAATTCTCTCTGGAAGCTCTCTCAAAATCGTGGGTATAAAGGTATATATATATAGTAGGGTGAGAAGGAATGTGATAAGTCAGTTTTTCCCAAACAGGGTGTTTTGGCGACTTGACCTTGCGACTGGGTTGAGTCACGAGTTCAAGCCGTGAGCAAACGACCTGGCCAGCCTGGGACTTTTGCCCTGTAATGCAACAGCTGGCATGACTCTTTAGCTTCTGGCATGCTTAGCACGTGTGCAACATTCTGGGGGCTTGCAGCCGCGAGCCATTCACAAGATCCAGCCGCGAGTCCCTGCTTCTTTGCACAATCTTGAGCAATTCTTCACACTCTTTTACACATTACCCTTACATGATTCCTACCTAAATACAAGATTACTAATTGCTAAAATACAAGCAAATTTGGCACGGAATAAAACCAACAAGATAGTTGATAAAATTCAACCTTACAAATTGTGTTTCTTCATCACTCTGATCTGGGAAACTAGATCTATTCCTTTTCTTTTTCTTTTTCAAAAAATTATTTATATTTAAAAAAAAATTAAACAGTTTAATGGCAAGAAGTGGATGGAAACCTTAATTGAACAATTTGAAACTTAGAGTACTCAAGTGAATGAAAGTAAAGTTGAAATACTAAAATAAATTCAGATGAAACTTAAAGGGTGAATTTTGCATTTTTGTCTTCCTTTCAAATCAAAACCAAGTTAAATTTTTGTTCATTTTGAAGGACCAAATGTCTATTTCCAATAAAATATGTTTCATTTAGAAAGTTCTTACTGTGGAAAAGATATCGATTGACACATTATCATCAACATTTTATATTTGAGCATATTGAAACTTTGTTGTTTTTAAGGAGCTTTTGACCTGCACTCAACCTTAATACAATTTTATTGACACAAACTACTTTTGACATATTGTCATAATTTTCGTGGAAAAGATATCATGGAAAAAAAATTTCTTATTGTGGAAAATATATCGATTGACACATTATCATCAACATTTTAAATTTGAGCATATTGAAACTTTGTTGTTTTTGAGGAGCTTTTGACCTGCACTCAACCCCAATACAGTTTTATTGAAACAAACTAATTTTGACATATTGTCATAATTTTCGTGGAAAAGAAATTTCTTATCGTGGAAAAGATATTGATTGACACATTATCATCAACATTTTAAATTTGAGCATATTGAAACTTTGTTGTTTTTGAGGAGCTTTTGACCTGCACTCAACCCTAATACAGTTTTATTGACACAAACTAATTTTGACATATTGTCATAAGTTTCCTAACATATCTTAACCCTAATGAATTTGATAATTTAATATCTCGACAACATAAAGCAATAAGAAAAAAACTAATTTGATCATGATTGCTTGCTTACATGCCAACAAATGACCTGTTGATAATCATTAGCTTGGTAATCATTAGCTTTTAGACAACCGATTTTAGGGTGAGAAATTTTTGAATGAGAACTTGAAGTCTCATTAAAACTACTTTTTTCTTTGTTAAAGAAACTAGTCAAATAGACTATAAGTAGCCTCAAACTTTTTGTTATTGAAGAAGCTATTTTAAGCCTTTAGTGTATAAATAAGACTGATGTTACATACTTGGGAAATACAAATATGTTTAACTTACAAAATGTACAATAGATTTTTTTTTTTTGAGAAACACAATAGAAATATTAATTATTAGATATGCAATAATGAAATCAATATGTTTACCAAAAAAAGAAAAAGAAAAGGAAATTAATATGACTGTTTGGCTATCGAGCCTCTAATAGTGTAACAGTAATTTCATTGATTGAGGATGATTGGTTCTTGCTTGATGAAGGCGGTTTTTTCCCTATAAAATAAGTAGGCTCTCTAGGTTCGGGTAATGAACTCTCACCATGCAACATCATGACCACAGATGACATGTTAGGCCGATCCTCAGGATGTTGTTGCAAACATAAGAAACTAATTTGGAGGCAACGTACGATCTCCAATGGGATGCAAGAGTCCTCTAAGCAAGTATCAATGAGTTCTAAAGGCTTGCCTTCTTTCCATAATTTCCATGCCTAAAACATTTAAAAATTTCCTATTATTATCTATATCATTATTTGTGAAATGGAGAGTGTACTGTTTTGAGAACTCACATGTTCGACCAGGTTTAGACCATGGCTTGGATGGAAAGACCCTCGATTTTTCTTTCCACTTAATATCTCCAACAACAATATTCCAAAGCTAAATACATCAGATTTGACTGAAAATAGACCATCAATGGCATATTCAGGTGCCATATAACCACTGCAAAAAATTATTAAGATTGAAACTCTTTGATTAGGAAAAAAAAGTTGATAATAGAGCATGTTAAGAATACTTACTAAGTTCCAACCACTCTATTTGTATTTCCTTCAGTCTGATCTCCACCGAAGATTCTAGCCGTACCGAAGTCAGAAATTTTTGGGTTCATCTTACTATCAAGTAAAATGTTACTTGCTTTAAGATCTCTATGTACGATCCTCAATCTAGAATCTTCATGAAGATAGAGAAGCCCCCTCGCAATCCCACAAATAATGTTGAAGCGCATAAACCAGCCCAAAACTCTAGCTCTTATTTGATCTGGTAAGTTTCTCATTCATTTTAATACTTAGTCCAACATAAACAATAAAACAAGAAATTGGAATTTATTTAAATAAGAATAAAAATGGACAAATTTTTCCTCCAAACCGGGTTAGGAAAATGTCCTCCACTTGTATTAATTTACATAATTCATTAAATAATCTGAACAAGGCATATGACTGTTAAGTAGATTATGTGACTAAAAAGTACACAAGGGTATTTTTTTAAGTTGACAAATAGTAGATTGAGGAACTTTTCTCTAAATTGGTTTAAAGAAACTCAGTCCTAAAAAAAACATGAAATTTGGCAAAAATTATTAAGTTTTAAAGAAGTTCAAACCAAAAATGAAGAAGTCTAAGCTTCCGTTGGGCATGTATTCATAGATTAGCATGATCTCCTGTCCTTCAATGCAATACCCCAAAAGCCTAACAAGATTACGATGTTGCAATTTGGCAATCAAGGTAACTTCAGTTTTAAACTCATTCAATCCTTGCACAGAACCATGTGAAAGCCTTTTCACAGCAATTTCTTGCCCATCTGTTAGTATACCCTGAAAATATTCATATATTAGTAGATTTTATTGATATTAGATACAATGAGAATTGCTTTTTCTATGGTCCGCTATTTATAAATCATTTTGTAGATTTACCTTGTATACGAGTCCAAAGCCCCCTTCACCGAGCTTTTTATTGCTTGAAAAGTTGTTAGTGGCAGTGGCTATGGTAGCTAGGTTGAAGAATGGGACCTCTAAGTCTTCACTTTTCCCTTCAATGTTTTGTTCTATCATCACATTGTTCTCCTTTTTTTCTGATAAGAGCAAGATGGTCTTCACATTATATAGAAGAAACTAAAATTTGACAACTATTATATTCTTTTTAGACCTATTGATATTAATTGTACAGCGGAATTATCCTTTGATTTCAAATTAAATCAATTATATGATCCAAAATTTTCAATATTAAGGACCAACAAACAACAGGTCGCCAAGCATTATTGCAGAATAATAAAAGTGACAAAAGATGAGACACTCGATATAATACTAAAGTGGAAAATCGATGGAGATCTCACACAAAGGGTAAAGCCCTATATGGAAAACGTTTCATATGGGTAAACTATTCTAAGGAAATCAATTACCAAAGGAGTTTTACAATTTTGATAAAAACCGTTATACCTATATTATACAGTCTTAGGAGATAACTCACTCTTATGACCAAAACTGGTTTAGAACTTCGAACTTATTCTTCTATGAATCGCTTCACGAATGACATGTCTGCTTAAACAAACTAGAAACTTTGGCACACTTTAATGTGCTTCCTTGAAGATTTGATCTAAAGTGAACTCACTGGAGGAGAGGCTTTGAGGTTTCAAAGCTTAGGATCACAATCTTTTTATACAACTAGAAGGATTTTCTCATGAGATCTCATGGGATGAAAGACATGGGTTTTCAATTTAAAGATGTGTTTGGTTGGGTGAAATCAGGGAGGATAGAAAACAAGAGAGAGAAAATATGAGGAAAAAAAAAAAGTTTTTTTGGTTTCTTTAGTTGGAATGGAAAATTGACAAGATTTTGGTAGAGTTTTGGTATTTTCTCCCTAGGACCTCCAAAATCCCTTCATCTTTTCTAAAACCTTAATTCTCTTTTTTAAAATTCACACAAATCTTAGCACGTTTTTTAATGATAAAAAAACCTCTTTTAGTTAGTTCTAAGATAGAAAGTTTGTTTTCTAATTGTTTTCAAAACCTTTTTCTAAAGAAATTGTTATTGAGTTGTGATTACTAATTTCTATTGTTTTCTCTTTAATTATCTTGTTATCTCAATCTAATCTCAGCATTGTAGACATTGAGGGGTTGGTTAAAAACCTCAAAAGATTATAGTTCTTTTGACATGTATTAATTTGATTTTGGGCTAACTATAATCTGTTTTGGTTGTTCTTCTTTTATTATTTTAGTTTTATGTAAAGATTGACATGAATATTTATTTAATGTAGTTTAGTACACTTATTTGATTTGTTACATGTTTATTTATTTATGTTGATGCTTTGTTTCATTTTTTTTTAAATTTTTTTATGTTAGTTTAGTGTTTAGGGTTTCTAGCATGCTTCTTAATTTCTCTGTGTTAATATCTTTGTTAACATAAAAATGTGATTTTAACTATTTCTGTGTTGAGGATGCATACAAATACTTGATTATGCGCGCGCATCTTTTCAAATATGCATACTTAACCATGCGTATGCATACGCACCCTGAACCTAAATTTAGCAGATTTCTTGTTTTATTTAATTAATTGTTATTTACATGTTTTTCTAATATATTTGAGTTTGAATTCTCTGTTATTTTCATATTTTATTTGGTCAATCTTGCCATGTTGGGTTTATTTTGATATTTTTCCTATTGTGTTTATTTAATTGTTAGTTTTCCATATTAGTATTTGATTTTGGTTTTAGTGTGTTTCCTTTTTTGTTATTTTGTGATATTTAATATGTTGTGTGTGTGTTATTTTGTTAAGTGCATGATGTATGCTTAGCTTAATGATTAGGGCTCTCTTACTAAACTCTTTAATTAAATATGGCTTAACAACACACAATGGAGGCCAGTCCATAAGCTAGGTTGTCTTGGGTGCTTAACATCTTCCCAAGCCATACCTAAACTCCTAACCCATAATTTAGTATGCATACCTATGCATGTAAGTGAGTGGCTTAAAAGGCCCAATTTGGTTCCTAGACTTAAACTAGGTGCGACTATATTTTTACCCTCCGCTTAGTTCACTCTAGGTGG
Source organism: Quercus agrifolia (assembly GCA_029955455.1). Classification (NCBI taxonomy): domain Eukaryota; kingdom Viridiplantae; phylum Streptophyta; class Magnoliopsida; order Fagales; family Fagaceae; genus Quercus; species Quercus agrifolia. The sequence continues at coordinate 46,787 of JARQAD010000007.1, read as the reverse complement.
CTTCAAAGGCCCAATTTGGTTCCTAGATTTGAACTAGGTGACGTACTTTCCACAAGGAAACCACTCATTGTGGGTGCTTGCACCCGCATCCACAAACCAAAAAATATGAGAGAAAATTAAAATCTCTTTTGTATCCCCACTTTTCCATTCTCTCCACATTTTCTATCCCCGGTTCAAACCAACCCTTAAAGTGCTGACTTTCTTCCTCTCTAAAAGTTCTTTCTTTTAGGCTCTCTAACATCAGACCCATTTTAGGTGTTTACATGTAGGGTTAGAATTCTAAAATTGCTTTCTTTTTGCCTCTTTAACATCAGAATTCTTTCAATAAGCTTATGCAAATTTTCTTTCTTAAACATGATTTTATATTAAGATCAAATGGCCTATATATCACAGCTTTCTTGTTCAACATCTTATTAGCTGCTCTGTACGATTCTAGAAGTTAAATTACACAACTCTGCGATATCATTTCCAAAGTGGTTAAGAGAAAGTAATATTACCTTTTAAGTTTGTCATTTTGCAAAGGCAGTAGGGAATCGAGAGCACCCCAAAAACTGCGGCAATGGCGACCACAACTATTACTATCACCTTCATCTTTTGCTTGCCTTTAGCTACTTCATGGTTGAATTCGCAATAAAATAGATGAAAACAAAGATCTTAGTTTGGATTGCACATAAAATTCGAATAAGTTGTACTACATGTAAATTGATGGCACATCGATCAAAATATGAATGGTTGAATTAGCAATAGAAAAGCAAACATATTTTAGGTACAGCAATGAAGACTATAGGCCCATACCTTGCTCTGAAGCAGGCATTCGAATATATACATCCTGACTATTATTAGCTGCAGTCGGTTTAATATCAATTAGATCCCCAAGCCAGATGACGCAGCCACTTCCTCCATCTCTGATATCTGAGTTTGAGTAAGCCATGCAGGAACAGTTGTTCAAGCACTTGATTCTGCATTCCTCTAGATTCATACTTTGGTTGACCAAAGTATACGTGGTATCTGGCAATTTGTACGCAACAAATTTAACGAACCCAATTTTTTCTTTATCCTGGCAGCTCAATTGCGTACTGCGTACACATCCCTTAGACCACTCCTCTGGATTCCATGGTTCCTCTGACTTAGGCTTGAATCCTTGTATACATTGACAGATAGGTGACTCACCAATGATACAATTTCCATAAACACCACATAAATTATAAGTGTCACAATCGTCTGTTGGAAAATAATAGTACCGGGTCCATTTTCCATTGACCCATATGTAGCGCTCATACTGAGTTTGGTTCAAAACTGCTCTTGAGATTACAGAATGCTGAATCATGTCGAATATGAAGTATACCTCGTCCTTGTTGGAGACAAAACTGATTTTGAAAACCGCGGTGGTGGCCCTTATCTTTGGTGTGCCGCTGAAACCAAGGCCATTCCATGGACCAGTCCGGAAGAACTCACCGGAGCCTTTCTTCATGACCATCTCAGGGTATTCATGGAGTTCAACCCCCCAACTCAGTTCTCCAGGAGAGGGGTCATCTGGACTCTTCCATGCAGTTAGGCGCCTTTCAAGACGTGTCCTTAAGTCCCATCCAACCTTCATCCCTGGTAGCCACGTATCCGAAGGATGGTCAAAGCTTTGCCATAAATAATTTTCTGGGTTTTCTTCATTCTCTTCTCTTAATACCAGATTTCCTGAATCTAAAAGCTGTACTATTGAATTCTCGGCTTCTTTTGTTGAATTTGCCGACCAAGCAACTGTTGAATTTTGTTTGAGAAGAACAAGACTACCTGAGCTGTTTACCATCAACACGCCAGACGAGCCTGTGATTGGATTGCGCCGATTTGCTACCCAAACAACTGTTTTAGTCGGGATATTGTTGTACCAAATTCCCAAGTAACGGTTAGTGGAATCACCAGGACTGAAGAACCCCAGAATAAAGACTCCATCTTTAGAAACCAAGGTTATGCCCTCACTATCACTGAGGGATTGGGATTGAGTAATGTTATCAGCGGCATGTGAGAATACAAAGTAGAAAAGAAAAAAACTGGTACTCAAAAACAGAAAAGCAGAGATGTCCATTGCTTTCTGTTCTTTGAGCTCGTAGCCAACATGTTAAAGTAAGATTTATTATGATGAGCAGCGACTATAACATAGAACCATGTACAGGCTGAGGGGTTGTGGGCCCCCCAATTTAAAGATATTAAATAGTAGGTATATATTTAAGATTTTAGAAGATAAGTCCAACCACTTCAAATCATAGTTCCGTCCCGACTCATGCATTGATATTTGAAATTTCTACAATTTGTTGTGAACAGGAAATTCCACATTACTCCCTTTCGTAGATGTCACATTTTTTGTAGTTTGACATTTTGTCTTGATCCAACTATTTCTGCACTAGGATGTGATAGAAAGGTTGACAAAGGGATGGAATGGTGAGAACTGTGCACTAGGATTTGGAATTTTACAAAGGAATGAAAAGAATTCACGAATATTCTTTGATTGAAACGGATCTGGAATTGTTTTGTCACGCATTCAAATGGGAGCCGTATTTTTGTAGTTTGATGACTAGATCCAGGCTTATAGACAACTGAGAGGCTTGGGATGAAAGAGAAATGTACACCAGGGCCGGCTCAACAACTTTTGGGGCTTTAGGCGAAAATTTTAAATGAGGCATTTTTATAATTAAATATTAATAATATATATATATATATATATTAAACTTTTTTATTTAAAATCTATTTTTCTTGCTTTTTGAGATGCAAAATTACTAATTAAGTTTTTGTATTTAAGTTCTTCTAACATTTCTTTTTTAATTGATAATATAATTAATCCACTTAATTTTTCTTGTGACATAGTAGACCTTAAATAAGATTTTATTAATTTTAATTTTGAAAAACTTATTTTTGCAAATGCAACCGTAACAGGTATTGTTAGTAATATTCTATAAGCAATATATGCATATGGAAAAGAATCTAGTCTTTTTAAATAATTAAGTACATTAATTGGAGTATTTTCATCTATTTGCACAACTTCTTTTGAAACTATTAGTTCTGAATATAAATCTAAGCCATTAATATCGTAATAAACATCATGTTTGAGAAAACTTTCAAGATTAAGACAATATTTTTTCAAACTATTATCATCTAGTGCTTTTAGTTTTTCAAAATTAAATAAAAAAACCAAAAATATCCTCATATATTTGAAATTGTTCAAACCTACTTTCAATTGATGAAATAGCTCGATCTACTATATATAAAAAAAACAATTAATTCTAAAAGATTCTTCAGCAGATTGTGTTATCTCATCATTGACATTCTCATTAAATTGTTTCTTTCTACGAATTATACGTTTTTCATGAAATATAGGCTCCATTTCCATTTTGATTGCAGTCTCTTTAGATGAAATCATAGCAGATGTAAATCCATCTTCTCTATATTTTAAAAAAAAAAGAATATGAGACCCTTTAGTTGATCTATGGCAACGTCAATATGCATGTCTTTTGATTGTAAATTTTTACTAATAGAGTTAACAGTAAATAATATTGAAGGAAAATCTGGTTTTGTATCCCATACAAAACTCACAGCGGAAGCGACATTCATGGATCTATTTCATTCATGATTGATAACATGCACTATGTGATTTTGAGAATTTGAGAACAAGATAGCGTATCTTGGTGCGGTGAAATTCAAAACAAAAGATTAGAAGTTCTTAGGAACACTTTTAATCTTCACTCCAATTCCACTTTTTTCCCAAGAAGTGTGGTCTCTCAATCAGTTTCTAAGGGAGAATAATCAAGTGGTTTCACTTGCACATACACACCACTTCACAATTATGATTCTCTTGAAATAAATTTCTGCATGTTTCTCCCTTTTATAACTAACTGATTATCTAATTAGGCCGGCCTATTGGGCCTTTCCAATTGGGCTTTAATGTGTGGCTTGGAGTGGGACCAAAAGGGACCAATAAGACACTAGCTCCAATGGGCCTTGGGCTTTTCTATCAACTCTTGACAAGTCCAAAGTTACCATTAATTATATTTAATACCACTATATAAATATAATTGCACTCTAGGTCTTATTTATAAATTATATCCCAAGACTTTATTATACACGCAACCCCTTCAAAAAATATTCGTAGTAATACAAAGTCATGAATGTAGACTGCCACTTTGAAAATTACTACATCTTAATCCCTGAGTACCCGGTTTAATCCTTAAAGTTATTTATCATATATTTATGAAATCCAATTTCATAAATATATACTTTAGTAATTTCTTACTAAAGTGGTTAGGCCTAACTCTCTGAATAACCAAAACCATTAAACTTATCTCAAGGGAATATTTTATATCTCCGTTAAGAGACTATGAATTCCATCTTGAGAATATATGTTCCATCAACACTAAATATGGTTGCCCAACATACTGAGGTTTTGATCGTGCCTTTAGATCTCACTCCTGATATATCAAAGCAACCTACACCTCATGATCAGGTCCATTATTCTCTCAGGATTAAGAGTTCATGCAAATAGGAGTCGCGAGATTTATTATTCATTTGACAGTCGTTAGGAGAATAATAAATCTCACAGCGGTCCAGTTCAATATGTCTTAACTCTTAAAACATATCAACATATCAACTAGAAGTCTCCACTTCCATGATCAAGACAAATCATCTTAGTTGATATGTTATAGTCTTCGCAGATGAAATGCCCAATTTCATCACCGACTACGAACCAAAATTATGAGTTTACAAAGAACTTGTGATCTATATCTTCTGTGACTAAATCACATAAATCACATACTATGCATCTCATGGACTATATGATAATGTCCAAATATTCATGTTACCATTATTTTAGATAATAATAATAAAAAAACTTTATTAATCACAACATTAAGTCATACATAATGTCATACATGATAGCATACATAATATCACACAATAGGATTTAAGGGTACTAATCCTAGCAATCTCCCACTTGCCCTAAAGACTATTGTGTACTAATCTAACTCCCATTCCCTCCAAATGTGACTCGAAGGTCCTTTGAGGCAAGGCTTTGGTAAAGGGATCTGCTAGATTATTTGCACTTTCAATCTTTGCTACCACCACATCTCCACGAGCAATAATATCTCTAATGATGTGATACTTTCTCTCAATATGCTTTCCTTTCTTGTGATTCCTTGGATCTTTTGATTGTGCAACTGCTCCACTATTGTCGCAAAACAAAGTAATGGGAACTTGCTCAATTCTCACTACACTAAGGTCAGAAAGGAATTTCTTGAGCCATACAGCTTCTTTTGCTGCTTCGCAAGCAGCAACATATTCTGCTTCCATGGTGGGGTCCGCAATACAAGATTGCTTGACACTCCTCCATGTTATGGCTCCACCTCCCAAGGTGAAAACACATCCTGATGTGGACTTTCTGAAATCTAGATCTGATTGAAAGTCTGAATCTGTATAGCCAATGGGAATCAAATCCTCACACCGATAAACAAGCATATAATCTCTCGTTCTCCGAAGATACTTGAGAATATGCTTTACAGCTTGCCAATGTTTTGGTCCTGGATTTGATTGATATCGGCTGACTATGCCAACTGAATAACAAATATCTAGTCTAGTACAAAGCATAGCATACATGAGACTTCCCACTGTAAAAGCATAAGGAACTTGTCTCATCATATCTACTTCCTCTTGAGTCTTAGGCCTTTGGTCATCAGACAGAGGAACTCCATGTCTGAAAGGAAGTAAACCTTTCTTGGAGTTTTGCATGCTAAATCGTTCTAGAACCTTATCTATATATCCAGCTTGTGATAAGCCTAACATCTTATTCTTGCGATCTCGCCAAAGCTTGATCCCTAGAATAAAATTAGCCTCACCCAAGTCCTTCATATCAAATTGGCTTGACAACCAAACCTTTACTGATGACATTACCCCTACATCATTTCCAATGAGTAGAATATCATCAACATAAAGCACTAGGAACATTACTACTTTATCTTGATGTCTTTTGTACACACATGGTTCATCAAGATTTTGTTCAAAACCAAATGACTTGATTGCTTGATCAAATCTGATGTTCCATGACCTAGATGCTTGCTTAAGTCCATAAATGGACCTTTTCAACTTGCATACCAACTGCTCTTGGTTCTTTGCTATGAAACCTTCCGAGTGCAACATATAGATTTCTTCTTCAAGATTGCCATTAAGAAATGCAGTCTTGACATCCATTTGCCAAATCTCATAATCATAATAAGCAGCAATGGATAAGAGAATTCTGATAGATTTAAGCATGGCTACTGGCGAAAAAGTTTCATCATAGTCAATGCCTTCTTTTTGTGTATACCCTTTCGCCACTAGCCTTGCTTTAAAGGTTTCAACCTTTCCATCTACCCCTCTCTTCCTTTTGTAAACCCATTTGCAACCAACAGGTTTAATGCCGTTAGGCGCCTTTACAAGATCCCAAACTTGATTAGAATACATAGAATCTAATTCAGATTTCATAGCTTTGATCCAATGATGTGCATCTATATCATTCATTGCCTCCTCATAAGTGTAGGGATCCGATTCAGCCTCTTCTGGGATAGCTTCATAAGTTTCTCCCAAACCTATAAATCTTATAGGAGGCCGAACAATTCTCCCACTACGACGAGGCACCTGTGTACTAGTCATCTCATGAGTAATATCTTGTGGTGTATCTAATATAGCCACATCATCCCTAGTTTCATCCATTGGTTGTTCATTTACAGGTTCATTCATTTCAGCCAAAACAACTTTATTTCTAGGATCAAAATTATTCACATAATCATCCTCCAAAAATTTGGCATGTATGCTAACAAACACTTTGTTATCTTTATGATTATAGAATAAATAACCCTTTGTTTCCTTTGAATACCCTAAAAACATGCATACTTCAGTTTTAGCTTCCAACTTATCAGACTTCCTTTTCAACACATGTGCGGGACATCCCTAAATGTGGAGGTATCTCATACTAGGCTTACGCCCACTCCACATTCCTTAGGTGTGTTGGGAACAGATTTTGATGGAACTAAATTCAAAATATGCATAGCAGTTTTTAGTGCATATCCCCAAAAAGAAACTGGTAAAGTTGAATAACTCATCATGGACCTAACCATTTCCAAAAGAGTCCTATTCCTTCTTTCTGCTACACCATTTTGTTGGGGAGTTCCAGGTGCAGTCAATTGGGATACAATCCCATTTTGAGTTAAGTAATCCTTGAAATCCCCAAGAAGGTATTCGCCACCACGATCAGATCGAATGGCCTTTATGCGTTTACCTAATTGATTCTCAACTTCAGCCCTAAACTCTTTGAACTTTTCAAAGGCTTCGGACTTCCGTCTCATTAGGTACTCATAACCATATCTTGAGTAATCATCGGTAAAAGTGATGAAGTACTCATAACCTCCTTTTGCTTGGGTTGACATAGGACCACATACATCCGTATGAACTAATTTAAGCAATTCTTGGGCTCTTCTACCTTTTGCATTAAAAGGTCGTTTGGTCATTTTACCTTCCAAACAAGATTCACAAACTGGAAATTCATCAAAGTCCAATGGCTCTAAGAGTCCATTTTTGATCAGTCTTTGAATTTTGTTTGGATTAATATGACCCAAACGCAAGTGCCAAAGATATGCTTCATTAGTAGAAGGAAACTTTCTCTTTAATGATTTTACATGAGAGTACCCGGTTTAATCCTTAAAGTTATTCATCATATATTTATGAAATCCAATTTCATAAATATATACTTTAGTAATTTCTTACTAAAGTGGTTAGGCCTAACTCTCTGAATAACCAAAATCATTAAACTTATCTCAAGGGAATATTTTATATCTCCGTTAAGAGACTATGAATTCCATCTTGAGAATATATGTTCCATCAACACTAAATATGGTTGCCCAACATACTGAGGTTTTGATCGTGCCTTTAGATCTCACTCCTGATATATCAAAGCAACCTACACCTCATGATCAGGTCCATTATTCTCTCAGGATTAAGAGTTCATGCAAATAGGAGTCGTGAGATTTATTATTCATTTGACAGTTGTTAGGAGAATAATAAATCTCACAGCGGTCCAGTTCAATATGTCTTAACTCTTAAAACATATCAACATATCAACTAGAAGTCTCCACTTCCATGATCAAGACAAATCATCTTAGTTGATATGTTATAGTCTTCGCAGATGAAATGTCCAGTTTCATCACCGACTACGAACCAAAATTATGAGTTTACAAAGAACTTGTGATCTATATCTTCTGTGACTAAATCACATAAATCACATACTATGCATCTCATGGACTATATGATAATGTCCAAATATTCATGTTACCATTATTTTAGATAATAATAATAAAGAAACTTTATTAATCACAACATTAAGTCATACATAATGTCATACATGATAGCATACATAATATCACACAATAGGATTTAAGGGTACTAATCCTAACAAATATATCATACCAAATAGTCATGCCTAACAAGAATTCAAAACTTTCAAGCTCATATGTTGCCAAACAATTAGCTTCACTTTTTGTTTTAGGATCTTCACTCACTTTTGCTAATTGTAACAAAGCATCTCTTATTTCTAAAGCTTGAAATTTTATTGCTTTTATACTTTCAATTCAACTTTCCCAATGTGTTTGTGACAATGGTTTAAGAGTTAAACTTGAAACATTATCTTGTAAAATTTTCCATCGCTTTGTGGAAGAAGAAAACAATGTATATATACGTTGCACTACTCCAAAAAAAAAGATATAGCTTTAGGACAAGAATTGGCCACATCGCATAGCACAAGGTTAAGATTATGACAACCACATGGTGTGTAAAATGCTCTAGGGTTTATATCAATTATTCTTTTTTGTACCCCTTGTTTTTTTCCTTTCATATTAGACCCATTGTCATATCCTTGTCCACGTACATCATTAATATCAAGTTCAAGACTTTTTATTGCACATATAATTTCATTAAAAAGACCTTTTCCAGAAGTATCATCTACTTTTAAAAATTCTATAAAAATGCTCATCTCTTTTTATTGGACTAGTTGAAATATTCACACATCATAGTACTAGAGTCATTTGTTCTTGATGACTTACATCGGGAGTACAATAAAGTATAATTGAAAAATATTTTGCTTCCTTAATCTTTTTAATAATTTTACCTTTAATTTCATTTGCTAACAATTGTATCAATTCATTTTGTATATTATGTCCAAGATAATGATTATGAATTGCACCATGTTGAGTATGTCGAACATGTTCTTGCATTACTGGATCAAATTCTGCAATCATTTCAATTAGACTTAAAAAATTTCCATTATTTTCTTGATAGATCTTTTCATTTTTTTCTCGAAACGCCAAATTTTTTTTCCAAGGTTTTTCACTACAACAATAATTCTTAACAATAATTTTTTCCAATGATCTTTCTCTTTGTTAACTTGTTCTTGGAAATTTTTATCAATTGTTTTATTTTTCAATAATATCATTTCTAAATCAATCTAAGCATTCATGTTAGTAACATGCTCTTTGCTTGTTTCATGATTTTTAATCTTATTGCTAATATTTCTCCAATCATTAGTTCCTTCATTAGTAAGTTGATTTGTACTACTACCAGGTGTTGTTGAAGTAAACAACTTGCAACAAAAACAAAATGCTTTATCCAAATATTTTGAATACACTAGCCATCTTCTATCAAATTTCTCCCCATTTGATAACTTTTTAAAATAAAATGTAGTAGAAAAATGTCTACGATCTTTAACTAAAGGAAATTTTAGATCATTGTCTCTAATTGGACCCTTTTCTACTAATAAATCTCTTAATTTTGTATCAATATTTTCCCATTGACTTGGATCATAGATATTATTAGTAAGTAGGTTAGTCATTTTTCATTTTCTTCTAAATTATTTTGTTTTTCATTATCAATTATCGTTACATCGGATGTTTGAATATTATTAGGACTATTTTCCTTATTCTCTTTTTGTTGTATAATTTCATTATCTTCCAACTCTTTTTGATAAGTTTCTTGTTCATTTGTAACATTTTCACCCAAACTTTCTATTGTGTTTTTTTTAATACTAGTAACAAATTTATCCATAGATCCTTTTTGAGATTCAATTTGTTTTTCAATTTTTCTCTTTTTTAGAAGTTTTTCATATCCGGATAAATATTTTCTAGTAGACATTTATAATAAGAAAATATTTATAGATAAATAAAACACAATTTATAATTAAAAATGATAATTTAATTTAAAATAAAATTTAAAGTATAGAACAATAGAACCTGATTATTGCAATTTTTCTAAAACCATGACCACTTTAAAGTTTAAACCTGCACAAATAAAAATTAATTTAATACATGGTTTAATAAATTAGTGTCACTATAATACAAATGAGTTGATATGATATACATCAAATTATTAATTGGTATAATAATTTATAATAATAGATAAAGTGTCAAATTAAAAAAAAAAAAAAAAAGTAAGAAACCGTCGGACCAAATCATGTAAGTTATAACTATGGTCTGTAGGCTGTACTCCTATATATATATATATATATATATATATATATATATATAAAAGGTGTGAACCATCCGGCCTGTACTCCACTACATCCTATATTCCTATGGCTAAGATTTAAAGAAAAAACGTGTCCTATCAGTATCAAATATCATGGTAGAAAAAGGTCCAAAGAGGGGCAGAATTAGAAAAGCCATCATAGCAAAAAACGTGTCCCATCCCATCAAACAATTGTGCAGTGCAGTGAAAGTGTGAAACAAACTAAAAGTATATATAATTTAAGTTAAAGAAATAGAAGACTCTGAATCTTTATTTTCAAAAAGACAAAGAGAAATTGAGAAAGAGGGGAAGAACTGAAGAAGAAGAATACCTCTTGTGACCGCCAACTGGTACGCTGAATCAACAAAGAAAAATTTCAAGCTAGACTGACTGACTGAGTTGGTGGAAAAAGATCAAGAATCAAGATGAAGATGAAGAAAAGAAAGGAAAGACCGTAAGAATATAGATGGAGAGGCAGAGAGATAGAGAGATGAGAGGTTTTTCTTTTGTTTTTTAAATTTATAATCTCTATTTTAGCATATTTCAAGACAATTACGTTGTAATATTAATGAATTTGTCTGCTATTAATTTTGATTTTAGCATATTTCAAGAATGAGTTAATAAATTTGTCTCCTAAAATTTAATTTTGTTAGCTAAAAGTTTGACTATTTTTTTTCCTTTTTAATTTTTTACATTTTAGGATACAATGGGGCCTTTTTAATGCATTTTATTGACCAATAAAAATGCTTAAATTTTTTTTTTAACTAAAATATATAAATAAATATATTATATATAAATTTTTTTTTTACAAGTGGGGCCTTCTTTTATTTGGGAGCCTTAGGCGATTGCATCACCTATTGAGTCGGCCCTGTGTCTAAGTCTGGCAAGGGAACAGCTTACGAACTCTCTACTAAGAGACTATCAAATAGTGTTTTAACGCTACGAAACAATATAATTTATCACTGTGCCCTCTCAAATGGTGTTTTAATCCTGTTAAACAATATAATTTATCGTTTTTTAATTGAGAATGTGGCAGATTTTTAGATGAGTCTTTTTTTGCACCCTAAACTATCCAAATGTACACTTTGCACCCTAAACTATTACACTTATCACACTTTGTACCCTGATGTTACTTTTGTTGTTATATTTGACAGAATTTTACTACGTGTGCTTGGCACATACTTCTTACTTAGGTGGAAAAAAAAATTAAAAGATTGAAACACTCTTCTTCAAAATCAATTAAAACAAACTAGTTCAAAAAAGAAAAGGAAAAAAATAGTCTCGATTGCATTTATTTGGAAACTGATGCCAAACAACCCTCAGTGAACTTGTATTGCTTCATGATAAATATATTGAAGGTGAACTTCTTCCAAAAACTGGAATAGGGTCTATAATGCCAAATAAATTTTTTAATATTATTCTAATGGCCTTGTTAGTATTTAGGGTGTCATCAATGCACTCCGTTAGTCACGTAGGATATTGCTGTTAGGGAACTGATGGTAGAGACTGAAATGGATGACGTTATCCAAAATAGGGACTAAATGTGGTAAAAATAAAAAGTAGAAACCAAAATGGAAATCAAGTCAAAAGGTAGGGACGAAAAATGCATTTCTGCTGATATCAAGAATCAAATAACAATTGCACTTACTGATATAATTCTAAAATGTGATCTATCTAACACCTGCAATACAAAAAAATTGAAATGGGATCTATCTATAACCTCTCAAATATATCAAAATTATAAATAAACAGATTAATAGCCAAAATAAAAGTATTAACTATTCAAAAGATTAAAAAAATGCATTCAAACAAAAATGAAGGGACACTGACCTATTGCATTAGCCTTTAGATTTATTAGGCACTGATCTGAAGAAGATATTCGGAGAAGGAAAAAATATTCTAAAGTGGAGAGAACTGCTAGCGGCAGTTGGAGAAAAAATTAAGAGGATAGTGATCCCTTTTTAATACTGAATCGGAAGAGTCAAACAAAAAGGGAGAATAGAGAAGATAGGCAGTCAAAAGGAGAGTAAGAAGGAAACAAATCTAATGTAGAAGTGAAAGTGAAACAACCTAAATAATAACAACCTCATCACACGCGATTTGCACATGCGATAGTGTCATAATTTTTCATCAATTTCAATTTGAGTTTTACACATTTTCTCATTAATATTATGTATTTAGAACTACTAATACAATCAGGAGTATCATGAGGCTAGCTTCAAAAAATGAACAAATATTACACGTTTATTTTGTAGCAAAAAAAAAAAAAAAAAGCCTGTGTTTTTATTATATACTAGTATTTAACCAGCGCAATGCGCAGGATCGTTTTACATATTAACGAACATTGCTTCCAACTTAAACTTAGTTATCATACTTCTGCTACATATATTAAAACTTAAATAAAGCAGTGTATTTAAACATATAGTGTCCAATATCACCTAAAATTTTAAAAAATTAGTTTCTTCAAATCACTCGTGTGTCCCTCCCTGTTATGAGAGACTAAAAAACAAAGAATTTGACTTTAAGCAATTAAAACTTACATTACAATTTCAAATAGCAAATTTGCTATTCCTAGGAACCACAATGAATCACACCGAACTAAAACTTGCAAGACAATTTCAAATACCAAATCTACCACTCCTAGGAACCACAATGAATTAAACCATGAGATTAGAGAATTTTACGACCAAAAATTTTAAAAGAGAAAAATGGCTACTAGTTTGTGAAACAAAAAGTTATAAAAATATTAGTCAAATAAAAAAAAATAATGGTAATGAAAAAAAAAATTGCACAATAAAAAATATTAATAATTGTTACCTTTAACCTTACAAATAATAATAAAAAATTTTGATTAATCAAATGTATTATACTATCTACAAAGGAAAAAAAAGAAAAAAGATGTCTCATTTCACATCTCTTGTAAATTCCGAATGCTTATTAAACCTGCATGGTTTCAATATAAAAATCCAAATGTTCAAAGGTTCTACACATTCATTTTGTCACATTTTTAACCCACAATACTAACAAAAACAGAAAATACTCGACATAGAATTTCATAAATTTAAAAGATCACAAAAATAATACATATAGAATTTCATAGACATGATAGTGTGTTATCCTTCGGATTAATACATATAGGTTGAAACAAAGACACATTTTTAACTCCAACCAACATTTCTTGTGATTTTTGTCAACTGTATAACTACCACCTACCATTTGTCAATATTTATCCATAAGTTGATTTGGTTGAAAAAACAAAACCATAATATTAGTTAGAATGCCACAAAGATGTAATATTAGCCCAACAGAGATGTAATGGTTTATAGGATATTAGCACCATGATTTAAGTCATTGGTGTTTTAGATACAATCTGATAGTAAAAACATAAAGTAAACTTAGAACAAACAATTATCAATAGAAATCTACCAAGAAAGCCACTAAATATGTTTTTCTTTTTTAGTGAGTAACTAAAATATAATATAGGTTCTGCTAATGATAAAATTTCTTGTAATCCTTAAAATACCATTTGTTGGAGTAATATCAACACATAAAATACTTCCAGGACTTATAAATGTGATTCAAACTCAGGATGATTTTTGCAATTTCTATGACACCTATAACAACTATTACTTTGACTACCCTTTAATTTTGCATTTTCTTTTTCTTTCTTTGACTTTCCTTTATTTCTCTCTTCTTCTTTTTTTTTTTTCGTCTTTTGATTTTGGCAATTTTTGACTTTATTAATAATCAAAGACATGAAATTTGTGACCTAGGAATAAAATCATATAACCAATTGCTGCACAAAAATCAAACTGGCAACGTCATCTTCATCTAACACATCTATTAGGTAACTTTAATACAATGCTTTATTATGTTAATAATGAAAATCTATACAATGCTAACAAAAGAATTATAAAAAAGATAAAGATAAAGATAGAGATAATTTAGTACAAACAAACCTGAAAGAGAAAGGACTTAAAGCAATATCACAGTCAGAGTAAATCTTTTCCTTTCACTTGTGGCTCAATTGACTTGAAATTTCATGGAATCAAATAGCTAAACATAGTGATAAGTTACTGAATTTCATGCTCTTTTTAAGGATAATGCCATCATTGCCCAACATTTTCATTAATCTTCGACCTATATCATAGTTAGAGTGAGTCTCTCTCTCCCACCCTCTAATTTCATAGTGATTATAAAATATTTAGAACACAATTATAATATATGAAGTACATTACTAATTACATTAAAAAAAAAAAAAGGAAAATATAAAATAAACTGATACAAACCCGGAGGAGAAAGAAGGCAATGATTTGTAATATTATTGACCATGGCCAATGTAGATAGGGAACTCTTTACGTAGTTAGGTAATGCAAGTACTATGGGAGAATTATACACATCATTTATTAAACTTAAAACTATGGACAATACAAAAGGAATTTTAGAATAACATTAGAATTTTATCAAAAAATTTGCAAGCGTGTTACTAAAATGTAGTTACCATTACCATTAGAGCAATATTTCTAACGTAGAGACCATCAATTATATACAGTTGGGTTGATGTTTGGGTAGGAAATGCCAAAGAAGTTCTTGGAGGATTGTTGCTTATTCATCCGAAATTGTAGTGCAATACTATCTGTAGTAAGTAAACACACCATCACATCGTTATGACAAAAAACTATGTATATGTTATGTAATATTACCAATTGCATCATATTTGGTTGATAATTTATTCTATCCACCATGCTGATATCTTCTAGCATTCATCCTTGAAAACTTTTGTTCATAGTCATTTTCATAAATGAAAAAATCGAATACAATCATCACATGTTAAGGTCTAAAAGAGATTTCATCGAACGTGTGAAATGCAATAAAAATGAATATATAGAATACCAAAATTTACATATATTAAATAGTGCAAATATACCAAAACATATATTGCAAGATTCAAGTATTTATATTAGCTTAGCAATGAAAGCTATTGTTGCCCATTTCATTGTCCAATAACCCCTTCATTAAAATTTGAGTCTGATGGTGGCAGAATGCTGGCCAAATGGTGGCAGCGGCCATCAGATTTATCTCTCTCTCTCTCTGTGCAAGGCCAAAAAACTTGCTAACCCTTAGATTTCTCTCTCTCTTTAACAACTGTTCTAGAAGGCAATAAAAAATTAAAAAAAAAATTATATTCTAAGACAAGAATCAATATTTGTTCAATGAAAGATCAGACAAAAATGTACAATAGAGTTTGAAATCATGGGATAAGTTGTATTTATAGGACAATAATTATTTTTTTTTTTGGAGAATTTGAAAGTCACAAAATGGTTTAGATTGTAAGAGATGCTATTGGTTCTTGACCAAAGAGAATGGCTTGGTTTAGTTTCTGAAGAGGCTGATTTTGGGTTTTCTTTTTCCTCCAACTGTTGGTTCAGAACGGAATGTGCAAACTGTAAGAAAGTGGCTGAACCGATGAGTTTATCCTTCAGGTGGCAGAAAATGGCTAAGTTACACAACAGGAAGAGTATATGAAAGAGGAAAATTAAGAATGCTATGCTAACCTTGTGAATATGATATTGCAAAGAAGAAACGGAAAAAAGTGGAATAGCAAATGTCAGTTTAGAGTGGATATTGAGAGGAGTAAGGGAAGGTTTTTTTTTTTTTTTTTTTTGGGAACAAATGGGTTTATCGTTTGGTTTTGAGTTTTTCGTATGGTGTAACTTTTCTAATTAAATTCTACACATGGCAGATTTTTAAGTTGGGAGTTTTCCTACATGTCGCAATGGCCTTAATTGCAGGAAAAGGTTTAAACCCTCCTATCATTGGCCTTCTTAACCAAAATTCCCAAAAAAGAAACAGTACTCAAGGCAGTTTCATACCCTTAAACACTTCTACCTTCTGCATAACATTGATTTTTTTTTTTTTTGGCTACTAACCATGGTGCTAAAAAACTTTCAAAAACTACAACATGGCCGTACAAATGAACTGCAAGCAATAGGAAGGGGCAATCACAAATTTAAAAATAGTTGATTTCTAAGGACCATGCTATCAACAACTTATCAAGGGAAACTCATAACAAAATGAATTGCATGGTTAACATAGGGAATAAGGCCCAAATCTAACTCTAACCTTGGTCCCATAGGCCATAAATTCAATCATGCAGGCCATACTCTGTAATTATTGAATCAACACATATAGCTGATTACGTACATACTTTTAGATCAATCCTCACATACCCCAATTATACAAATATAAATAACCATATATCTTAGGCTACAAACTTAAGTGGACCAAGGCAACTTGTACAAAACTTGAACTTAAGGCCATTCTTAGGACCTAACAGTTGTGATTCAATAACATATAATTACTAAACACCAGAAAACTAATCTTCATGCTGATCATGGCAGCATACACTAAAAAATGGCATAAAAAAATATTTTAAAATAAGATCAGTGTGAAAAGGTATTTAATAGAAGTAATAGAAGTCCAAAAACAAATAGGAAAAATTACAAAGCATCTCATATAAGAAAGGTGAAGAAGAAATAAAACCTATGTTAGTGAAAGATTGATTTAAAGAGAGTGAAGAGGTACTCCGTCAACTCCAAATCTCCAACCAATCATGGTGAAATTACATCCTTTGATGGACATGCTTTTGATTCTCTCATCACATTTTCTACTTTCTGTTCTATACACAGATGGAAAGTCAATGATAGATAAACAGGGAAAAAAAATCTAATAAAAGCATCATACATAGGGGGAATAAAACAGATCAAGCATGAAAAAAGAGTAAGAACGCAAAAAACCTGGAGAACATTAATAGAACAAATCTAAAGGTTTAAAGCCTTCTTCACAATTGTCTTTGCCAATGATCATAATCATTGCCCATTACCTTATCATTCCACAGTTGCCACATTACAATGAAATTTTCAATGTCAAACATATAAAGTCAACATATATTCCAATCTGGATGCCCACCAAAAGCCAAACACAAACAGAGAAACCACAGATATTGAATCAGAAATCTAACGAAACAGCAAAAGACACTATCCAATATTGATTCAGTCTGCTCTCTACAATGATTGCAAAATTACCCAAAAAAAAAAATCATCAAAATATCCAAACCAAAACCAAAGCTAAACAAAAACAAATTAAAACCAAAATACCTTTATCAAAACCATATTTAACCCAAATGCCTCAATCAAAACCCTATAATCAACACAATAAGAAATAGAGAAAGCAAAAACGTAAAGGAAACATTAATGAAAGACATTTCAATTTAAAAAAAAAAAAACACAGAATACATTAGAAAGCAAATAGAAAGCCAAAGGTTATAAATGTCAAGGAAAAACATACAAAGAAAGAGCACCCAAAGAAAGAGCATTACTCCCATCAATTAACTATGCAGTTGAAGTAATAGTATTTGAATAGGAAAAGCAACCGTGGGAAACAATGAACTGGGAATTGCATAAACTACTGGCAGAAACAATATTTGATTAAGAGAAAAAAAAAATTATGCTAACCATGGGTATATTTGGTTAAAGTATATTCAAATTAAATATAAGTAAAGAAACTTAGAAATATCTAGTAAAAGTCTTATAAACGAATAGAAAAGAGAATAGAATAACTCATATAAGAAATGTGTAAAAGAATAAGTACCTATTTAGTGACAGATTGTTGTAGAGAGAGAAGCGGCATCCAACAAAGAAAATATGGTTGGCAGCGTAGTATGCATATTGTAAAATTAATCACATAATAGCCTAACCATACACCAAATCTAATCCAATAACCTTAATCAAAATCAAATCTAACCCAAATGCCTAAATTGAATCTATAGTACCAAACACCCAAACATAAATCATAATTATGGTGTAATTTTAAAAAGAATAAAGAAAACCTTTACTGGTAACAGTTCTGGCTGCACAACGGTGGTGGCTGCCCAAACCTAACCCTAAATCAAAATCAATTCGATTGAAATAACCAAGCATAAATCATATTTAAACGATATAATTTTAAAACAAAACAAAAATCCTTACCGGTAAAGGTTTCGGCGAAGTGACAGAACGGTAGGAAAAATAGTGAAGTGGTTTGCTTAATCAGCCAAATGAGAAGTTTGGATCTTTATCCTTATCTGGTGGTGGATTTCTCACAACCCACAAAAATCTTTGATCGCTGTTTTCTAAACCCACCGCTATTTCTTTCAACTATTTCTCCTAAAAAGATCCTAAGCTTCTGAAACATAGAAACACAACGCTTCCGCTCGGTTGTGAGTTTAGTCAATTCAAACACTCGTGCTCTTCTCCATCTGAGTTTTAACCGGACACCATAAATAGATACCCACACATCAATTTAACCAAATACCCAAAACAAAACAAAACAAAAAAATAATAATAATAACTCAGACACCTTAATCAGAAATATAACCTAAGAAGTCAAATTAAAAACAATCCAGCCAAATTATTAAAACCTGATCTAATTTAACCAAATACCAAAAAAAAAAAAAAAAAAAAAAAAAAAGCTCTAACTCAGACACCTTAATCAGAAATATAACCCAAAAAGTCAAATAAAAAACAATCTAGCAAAATTATAAAAATCTGATCTAATTTAATGTATAAACAGAAAAGCAAAGAGAAAAACTAACCAGTAGCAGTTCTAGTAACAATTCAAACCGAATCTCTCTCTCTCAATTGTTCTTTTTCTTGGTGCTCCTTGTATTTCTGCAATGTATCTCTCTCTCAACCGTATTGTGGTAGGAAAACCTAAAATAAGTATCAAAACAGGATTCAAAAAATTATAAAAATAAATGAGAAATTAGGGAAAAATGCCTACCTTCGACTATACCCTTTTTTTTCCTAGAAACCCTTGAAATGGCAATTGAATAGAAAACAAAAAAAGGGGGAAAATGTCTACCTTTTGAATCGTTTATTGTTGAAGAGCAGAGGCCGAATAGTTTATAAATCGCCGGTTGCAAGGAACAAACGGAGATTTCCACCGTTGCAGAGGTTTTAACTGTTGTAGAGGCTTTTCTTTTTCGTCTGCTTGATAGAGTGGAACACGCAAGTCCGATCTGTATATTTGAAGGAACAGTGAAGAATCGGTAGTCTGAGTGAGTCTGAATTTTAATCGGCAAATACGATTTGGGTTTTAGGGTTTTTGTTGCAACGCAAGTCCGATCTGTGTGTTTGAAGGAACAGCGAAGAATCTGTAGTCTGAGTGAGTATGAATCTGTAATCTGTAGTTTGATCGGGAAATACAATTTCGGTTTTAGGGGTTTTGATATTTTTTATTTTTGTTTCTTTTGTTCCGTGAATAAATGATTGTTTCTTTTTATAAGGTATTGCGTTTCTTTCATCTTCTTCTTCTTTATTTATTCATTTATTTATTTTTATTTTTTATTTTTAATGATAAGCGCGTGGCTGTCTGAAAGTGAGCCTCCCTAATTGCACCGTACAGTATTTTAAATTTAAAATCTATACGTGTCATTTTTTTAGATAGGTATTTTACCTAACGTGGCAACACCTCATTGAGGCTTCTGCTTTTATATATATATATATATATATAGAGAGAGAGAGAGAGAGAGAGAGAGAGAGAGATATATATATATATATATATATTATTTTGAGAATCTAATTTATAAATGGATAAAGCAATTTGAAAATCAACAGGAGAATGACCCTATTTTTTAGGCAATGGTTTAGTGGGAGTTAGAGTTATATTTTTACTGTATTGTCCTTTAGTTTTGTCTCTTCTGAAACATAGGAGTATAGAGACATTTTTGAACAAAAAAAAATGAGGATTCCAAACAAGAGAAGCCCCTTAAATAGTAGTATAGAAGCTATATTTTTCCAAATCTCTTGTCTCCCTCTCCCCAAATTTGGATTCTTCTCAAAACCTCAAGTCCCACCCACCCAACTCACCCATCGTCCAAAGAGAAAGAAAAAACTCAAATTTTCTTTCTTTTGTTCTTTCTTTGGTCGGAAAGATCCATGAAAGAAAACAAAGATAGAAAAAAGGACCAAAATAGAGGCAGAAATTATGAAAAGAGGAACTCTAAACTAACCGTATGGAAAGTATTGCTGGTGTAGGAAATCAACATGCAAGTTTTGCTAACAGCGCAATCAAAACTTGAAATATGAGAGAGAGGACATAGAATACGCCTTTTGGCTGGTCATGTCATTGATCTTCATACCCATCTATTGCATTGTTTGACTGTGGGATAGGATGTGTAAAAATCTATAAACCTGGAAACCAAAATTCCACACAAAGTTCTTGGTTTTTCTATTTTTGATTTATGAAAATTCTAAATTTAGGGCGGTCTTCTTTCTTTTGCAGAAAAATCACAGTTGAGGACCTCAAAGAAGAGGTCAATGGATCTTAGATTGTTGTATGGGGTTGCTTATGGACATTCTTGGTTTGGTAGATGGGGTTATAGATTTTGCCGTGGAAGCTTGGAATGGCAGAGCACAATTACAATAAAGCTATTGAAAATCTTACCTCATTGGAACTTGACAAAATTATCCAAGATTTTAGTAACATAGACCAATACAAAGAAATCAAGCAAATAATTTGTCATTGCAGAGATATGAGTGAAACTCAGCTATTGACAATCAAAGATCTTCTAAGGTTTATGCTAACTGTCAAGTCCTCTCGTGCTCCTTTGCAATTAAACAGTGATACTGCTGCTAAAATCAATGAATTGGAATTGAAATATGAGAGAGAGAGAGAGAGGGACAGGACCATGGGTGAGGTGGGTGGGTGGGACCTGAGGTTTTGAGAAGAATCTGAATTTGGGAAGAGGCACACACGTGTAGAAAAAATTGGTTTTTGTTTTTATTGATTTTGAAGAATGGTGTTTTAGACTTTTAAGTTTGTTCCACCCAAGCAAAAAACATGCGTTTGTCACATGCAGTAAAATTCTGTCAAATATAATAGCAAAAGTAACATCAGGGTTATTAGATAGATTAGTCGCGAATCTGCGCGTTACACGTGATAATAGTTTTAAGATGGTCCCATTAAATTTATTTTTTGTAGTTTGGACTAATTTAATAAATAATAATGTATTTTATAATCATATTTTCATTTATTATAAGAACAATCACAAATGTAATATATATATATATATATATATATATATATATATATAGACACACATATATAAAATTTTTGTTGTACCTAAATGAAAACAATACAATTTTTCTCAAGAATTTAAAAGATAGCAAAAATATTAATTTTTTAATAAAAATTATTTATAACATTTTTTGTATTATTAAAAAGTATATAAAATTTGAAATTTTTTTTTTATAGTTTTAACAAAACTTTTTCAAATCCAATTGTATCTACCGTACAATCAAAAACACCAAAAAAGAATTAAAAAAAAAATCAACAAAAATTACAATTCAAAAAAAGAAAGGGAAAAATAAAAATCACATCAAAGCCAAACTTCTTCTTCTGAATATGTAAAACATTTCAAACGTGATGTGATCAAGCCAAATATCCAATGCATAATCAAATTCAAGAATTTTAATAAGATTTTGAAGTGATGCAATAGAAATATGTCATTATTCCCAAGAAAAAAAGTGTTAGTTATAACTTTATATATAATGATTGTAACCAAGAGTACAAAGGGGAAATTTAGAGAATTTTTTTGTAAAAATAAGAAGTATTGTGTTAATACTATCATAATCTAATCTAACACCTGATCCAACATATGAAAAATGAGTAGATAAATAAATAATTTTAAACACAAAATTGAATTTTATTTTCTTAAAAATCTCAAAGAATACACAAATGAGATAGGGAATATGAGCAATACAAAATACTCATAAATGCTTAAAACAATTACACAAGCATCTAAAAATATCATATAATAAAGACATAATAATTTACTGCTAATTTGTTAAACGAAATATTTACAAATAATGAAAGGAAATTGCACAAATACCATCTTTTTCAACTACATTAATTGTTCTTCATCATATTGTCTAGACTATCTTGCTATTTTCCAAATAAATTAAAACCTGACAACAACACAAAATATGGACATATTATAATATGATTTTTCCCTAAAACTGGTCAACAACATTAAAACTATTTTGTGTTGTGAATAAAATGAAAAAAAAAAAAAATACTTGCATCAAGTAACACATATAAATTAGTCAATAATAAGACAATGGTAGTGCAAACCTCATAAAAAATCCAACAAAAAATGAAGAGAGAGAGAGAGAGAGAGAGAGAGAGAGAGAGAGCAAGAAATAACCTTTTTGTATGGGAAAAATATGCATAAAATGGAAGAGAGTGACAAATTTATAGTAAGAATATGAGAATAAGAAAAGTCAAAATAAAGGAAGATAAATGGACAAAATTATTTGTAAAGTTAAAACCGTCTAAGAGGAATATTTATAGAAAATACTTAATTATAACATCAAAATTAAAGTAGGTGAATATGTAAAGTTAAAACCGCCTAAAATGAATTTATAAAGCCAATGTATTTATATATTTAATATTGTCAAAAAAATTAAAGGTAAAAAATAAATATGAAAAACAGTAATGATGTGGCAATGACATGGAGGATGAGATGTCTTAACAGGAGTGTAACAATAATAAATGCTACGCTTCAGTTTTTAGATATATATATATATATATATATATATATATATATATATATATATATATAGACTAGTGTTATGCCCGTGCAATGCATGGTTTAATAGAAAAGTATATATAAATTAAACAATTTATTTCAATAATAAAATAAAATTAAAAATTTTGAACTTATAAAGAAGATTTTAACTCTTTGATAGTAACACTACACACAATTAAGGACCAATTTAATATATTGAGATGATGATTATATGAGAATAAAAATGACTACTTTAAGAAAGACAAAATGTTAGAATGGAATAACTAATCATATAATGAATATACGACGATTTTCGCTATAGAAAAAATTATTTAAAAAATTATAAGTAGAGTTAATAGAGAAAAAAAAATATTTAAATAGGAATTGAATGGTTGTGCTTAAGAGTAAGAATTATATCTAAATTTACCTTATTTTACCAAAAGGGTAATTGGAAGTTTAGAACAAAAAAATAACCAACAAAAAAAAAAAAAAAAAAGAGTCTGACAACATACATAACATTTAGAAAAAGAAAAGGAAAATAAGCACGATTGAAACTAACTCGGGATTCATGCTGAAAGTCAATGAAGGCTTTGGCCTGAGATTTATTCCTTGTACACTAAATCTCCTCCTGGCTTATGTTAAATAGAATAGCATCATAAACACAAGCTCTTATTGTGTCTTATTGCATGATTGTACATCTTGTAAAGTTGCTTGATTGCATCCTATGAAGTTGCTTGTTAAAGATGGGCTAGCTAAGCTCCTAGGAGTTCATGCTCTTCTTCATCCTATCGTGATTGCATGAGTCTGTAAGTATATATCTTTTAAGAACCTTATATAACGCTTAGGTTCATAGAACTATAGAAGTCTAATGTTATAAGAAGTATTCATAAAATAAAAAAATAAAAAAAAGGAGTAAAAAATAGATTAATAAATTAAGTAAAAAAATAGTAAAAAAATAAATTAATAATAAAAATATTAGAATTTGGATTGTAATCCAATTAAGCTTTTTATTAACTTAGAAATTATAGGAGAATAAGATAAGAGCAAAAAAATATATATCTATTTTTTTAAAAATCTAAAAAGTTTTCTGCAATTTGGTGAAGCCACTTGGCACAACCACGGTTTCTAAGCCCAATTTTTATTATATAGTATATGATATGATATTGATTTATTGACCAATAAATTGCAAAAACTTAGAAAACGTACTCTTAAAATTTAATTAGGTAACCTAAGGTAAGGACAATTAAATTCATTGCAAACAAGTGTTAAATTTTAATTGGATAATCTAATGTGTTATATGTAAGGTACTATATCGCAAACAAGTGTTAAAATCTTCTTTAATTCGAGGTCGGTCACTACTTTACATTTACACTTGTTGAGTTTCAAAGTTTTTACCGGATAATTCTTGGCTTTGCCATATTATTATTATCTGAGATAGTGGGCATTGCCAATTTGTAATGCAAGTAAAATACATATATTTATTTATTTCTCTGATTTTCTTCGACAGTCCCAATCTCAAGGAATGAATCTAGCCCAGCAGTAACGCCAGGAGCTACTGAAGGAGTAATGCTTGTACGAGCTAAGCAATTAGTCGCCATACTGGCTATATCTCTGCCTCTTGCAACGCTTATGTTGGGCCTCTTTGTCTATTGTGTATGGAGAAAACTTACGCTAACAAGCAAGGGTGAGAAAAGAATTGCTGATAACGCTATTTAAGCAATCAAAGTGTATATCCTTAATTATTGCCATAAATATATATGGGTTGTAATTGTTCACTGTTCAGGTGAGGATTTGGTACAGTTAGATTTGGGCATGACCATAAAGTCTGAAAATTCGGAGCAGCTGGAAGAAAATAAGCATGGAGATATCAGGAAAAAGGAAGTCAAAATGCCATTATTCAGTTTTGCAAGTGTTTCTGCTGCAACTGATAATTTCTCATATGCAAATAAACTTGGAGAGTGTGGTTTTGGACCTGTTTACAATGTATGATTATCCATAAACGCAATGCTTAGGATGAGGAATGTAAACAAAGGTTTAACTCTTATCAACTTTACACTTGCCATGTTAACGAGAACAAACAGGCACTGCCAGTTTGTCACTGTGTCTGTTATAATCCCTACTCTGTATATTTCTTCATGGTGGCCACAAAACTAAGCTTAAGGAAAACAATTTTAGGGAATATTACTGAAAGGGGATTTGGTAGTTGTGAAAAGGCTTTCAAGAAGATCGGGCCAAGGATGGGAGGAGCTAAAAAATGAAGCTATGCTCATAGCCAAGCTCCAACACAACAATCTTGTTAGACTTTTGGGCTGCTGCATTGAACGAGATGAAAAGATACTAATATATGAGTATATGCCAAATAAAAGTTTGGACTTCTTCATTTTTGGTTAGTAATGTTTCATATATATATATATATATGTATGTATGTATAATTGCGATTGATTTCATGGTTGATCTTTGCACATGATCTTTTTATTGTGTACAACTAATTTCTCATGATTGTAAAATAGATCCAGAAAAATGCAAGATTTTAGATTGGCAAACACGGATTCGAGTTATTGAAGGTGTTGCACAAGGGCTTCTTTACCTTCATCAATATTCTAGGTTGAGGATTATTCATAAAGATTTAAAGGCTAGCAACATTTTGCTAGATAGCGAAATGAATCCGAAGATATCAAATTTTGGAATGGCAAGAATATTTGGAGGAAATGAATCACAAGCAAATACAAATAGAATCGTTGGCACTTAGAAAGTACAAACCAACATGATATGTGCTCAAACAGATTGAGAGACAAAACATGACTACTAATATTTTAACTTAATTATGGTTTCAGTGGTTATATGTCTCATGAATATGCTTTGGAAGGCCTCTTTTCCATTAAGTCAGATGTTTTCAGTTTTAGTGTTTTATTGTTAGAGACTGAGAGTGGTAGAAAGAACACTGGGTTTTATCAAACCAATTCTTTCCATCTTCTTGGATATGTGAGTATCCTATTTGCCACTTTTTTTTTTTTTTTTTTTGCAAAATTTTAATTTACTTTTTATTTCTTATTAACAATTACTGCTTTTTATTTATTGATTAATATTTTCAAGTTTCAACAATCCCCCCATCTCACTCCCCCCTCCCCCCCCCCCTGCACACAATATTTCAGATCCTTATGAATATATAGTATTTTCATGCCCCCCCAAAAAAAAAAAAAAAACCCCACAGAATAATAATATATTAATTTATTTGTGTTTTTCTTTGAAAGGTTTTTCACATGAATCAGTTATTATTATAATTATTTCATAGTCAGAATTTCATTTAGCATTTATATGAAATAATTTTTAGTTGCTAAATGGACCCCAAATTATAAAAAATTTAAAATTACACTCTGAACATTTATGAACCTAAACTCAAAGTTCTAAACTTGAATAATATTAAACTCTAGATTTTATAAACTTAAATCATTCATTTCAACTCTATATTTTATTATGTAATTATTCCAAGATCTATGTTACCCTCGAGGGCTTTACTCGAGGCAATATAGGCTTTTTGCTTGCATAACTTGATCCAAAGAGATCCAACTCAAGCTAAGATGGAGATTTGTTGATGTGGCTTGTGGCTTCAATTGTGTCACCTGAAAGTTGGCAAACCTTTAGCTAAATTCAAATTACGCAGGTGATGGAAATAAGCATATACGCAGCGCAAAATTAATGGATCTACTTCATTTGCAATTGATAACATGCACTACGTAAATTTCAGAATACAAGAACAAGAAAGTGTACCTTGGTATGGTGAATTTCAAAACAAAGATTGTAAGCACTTAGGAATACTTTTAATCTTCACTCCAATTCCACTAACGCCCAAGATGTGTGGTCTCTCAATCAGTTATATGAAATGTTCAAGAGAGAATTCAAGAGTGTCCAACATTCACATACACCATTTCATGTAAGTTGTTAGTTAGTAAAATCTGTATGTTTCTCTCCTTATAACTAATTATCTAATTAGGCTAACCTTTTGGACCTTTCCAATTGGGCTATAGTATGTGGCTTGGAGTGGGACCAAAAGGGACCAATAAGACACTACCTCCAATGGGCCTTAAGCTTTTCTATCAATTCTTGACAAGTTCAAAGTTACCATTAACTATATTTAATACCACTATATAAATATAGTTGCACTTTAGGCCTTATCTATAAATTATATCCCAAGACTTTATTGTACATGCAACCCCTTTATAAAATATTCGTAGTAATACAAAGTCATAAAAGTAGACTGCCACTTTGTAGATTACTACATTTTAAACCTTGAGTACCCGGTTTAATCCTTTTAAGATATTCATTATATATTTATGAAATCCAATTCCATAAATATATATTTTAGTAATTTCTTACCAAAGTGGCTAGGCCTAACTTTTTGAATAACAAACCCATTAAAGTTATCTCAAGGGAATATTTTGTATCTCCGTTAAGAGACTATGAATTCCATCTTGAGAATATATGTTCCATTAACACTAAATGTGGCTGCTTAACATACTGAGGTTTTGACCATTACTTTAGATCTCACTCCTGATATTTCGAAGCAACCTACATCTCATGATTAGGTCCATTATTCTCTCAGAATTAAGAGTTCATGCAAATAGAAGTCGTGAGATTTATTATTCAATTGACAATCGTTAAGAGAATAATAAATCTCACAGCGGTCCAGTTCAATATGTCTTAACTCTTAAAACATATTAACACATCAACTAGAACTCTCCACTTCCATGATTAAGACAAATCATCTTAGTTGATATGTTATAGTCTTCGCAGATGAAATGCCCAATTTCATCACTGACTACGAACTAAAATTCTGAATTTATAAAGAACTTGTGACTTATATCTTCTGTGACTAAATCACATAAATCACATACTATGCATCTCATGGACTATATGATAATGTCCAAATATTCATGTTACCATTATTTTAGATAATAATAAAACAAATTTATTAATCATAATATTAAGTCATACATAATGTCATACTTAATATCATATATAGCATCATACAATAGGATATAAGGGCACTAATCCTAACAATCTCCCACTTGCTCTAAAGACTATTGTGCCCTAATCTAACTCTCATTCCTTCCAAATGCGACTCGAAAGTCCTTTGAGGTAAGTCTTTAGTAAATGGATCTGTTAGATTATTTGCACTTTCAATCTTTGCTGCCACCACATCTCCACGAGCAATAATATCTCGAATGATATGGTACTTCCGCTCAATGTGCTTTCCTTTCTTATGATTCCTTGGATCTTTAGATTGTGCAACTACTCCACTGTTGTCACAAAACAATGTGATTGGAACTTGCTCCATTCTCATTACACTAAGGTCAGAAAGGAATTTCTTGAGCCATATAGCTTCCTTTGCTGCCTCACAAGCAGCAACATATTCTGCCTCCATGGTGGAGTCTGCAATACAAGATTGCTTAATACTTCGCCAACTTATGGCTCCACCTCCCAAAGTGAAAACACATCCTGAAATGGATTTTTTGAAATTTAGATCCGATTGAAAGTCTAAATCTGTATAGCCAATGGGTATCAAATCCTCACTTGGGTAAACAAGCATATAATCTCTCGTTCTCCATAGATACTTGAGAATATACTTTACAGTTTGCCAATGTTTTGGTCCTGGATTTGATTGATATCGACTGACCATGCCAACTGAATAGCAGATATCTGGTCTAGTACAAAGCATGGCATATATGAGACTTCCTACTGCTGAAGCATAAGGAACTTGTCTCATCATATTTTCTTCCTCTTGAGTCTTAGGCCTTTGGTCATCAGACAGAGGAACTCCATGTCTGAAAGGAAGCAATCATTTCTTGGAGTTTTGCATGCTAAACCGTTCTAGAACCTTATCTATGTATCTAGCTTGTGATAGGCCTAACATCTTATTCTTGCGATCTCACCAAAGCTTGATCCCTAGAATAAAGTTAGCCTCACACAAGTCCTTCATATCAAATTGGCTTGACAACCAAAACTTTACTGATGACATTACCCCTACATCATTCCCAATGAGTAGAATATCATCAACATAAAGCACTAGGAACATTACTACTTTATCTCGATGTTTTTTGTACAGACATGGTTCATCAAAATTTTGCTCAAAACCAAATGACTTGATTACTTAATCAAATCTGATGTTCCATGACCTAGATGCTTGCTTAAGTCCATAAATGGACCTTTTCCACTTGCATACCATATGCTCTTGGTTCTCTGCTATGAAACCTTCCAGTTGCATCATATAGATTTCCTCTTCAAGATTGCCATTAAGAAATGCAATCTTGACATCCATTTGCCAAATCTCATAATTAAAATGAGCAGCAATGGATAAGAGAATTATGATAGATTTAAGCATTGCTATTGGAGAAAAAGTTTCATCATAATCAATACATTCTTTTTGTGTATACCCTTTCGCCACTAGTCTTGCTTTAAAGGTTTCGACCTTTCCATCTATCCTTCTTTCCTCTTGTAAACCCATTTGCAACCAACAGGTTTAATGCCGTTAGGCACCTCTACAAGATCCCAAACTTGATTGGAATACATGGAATCTAATTCAGATTTCATAGCTTGGACCCAATAATGTGCATCTATATCATTCATTGCCTCTTCATAAGTGTAGGGATCTGATTCAGCTTCTTCTGAGATAGCTTCATAAGTTTCTCCCAAACCTATGAATCTTATAGGAGGCCGAACAATTCTCCCACTACGACGAGGCACTTGTGTACTAGACATTTCATGAGTAGTATCTTGTGGTGTATCTAATACAACTACATCATCCCTAGTTTCATCCATTGGTTGTTCATTTACAGGTTCATTCATTTCAGCCAAAACAACTTTATTTCTAGGATTAAAATTATTCACATAATCATCCTCCAAAAACTTGGTATATGTGTAACAAACACTTTGTTATCATTATAATTATAGAATAAATAACCCTTTGTTTCTTTTGAATACCCTAAAAACATGCATACTTCAGTTTTAGCTTCCAATTTATCAGACTTCCTTTTCAACACATGTGCTGGACATCCCCAAATGTGGAGATATTTCATATTAGGCTTACGCCCACTCCACAATTCCTTAGGTGTGTTAAGAACAGATTTTGATGGAACTAAATTTAAAATATGCATTGCAGTTTTTAGTGCATATCCCCAAAAGGAAACAAGTAAAGTTGAGTAACTCATCATGGACCTAACTATTTCCAAAAGAGTCCTATTCCTTCTTTCTGCTACACCATTCTGTTGGGGAGTTCTAGGTGCAGCCAATTGGTATACAATTCCATATTGAGTTAAGTAATCCTTAAAATCCCCAAGAAGGTATTCGCCACCATGATTAGATCGAATGGCCTTTATGCGTTTACCCAATTGATTCTCAACTTCGGCCCTAAACTCTTTGAACTTTTCAAAAGCTTCGGACTTCTGTCTCATTAGGTACACATAACCATATCTTGAGTAATCATCGGTAAAAGTGATGAAATACTAATAACCTCCTTTTGCTTGGGTTGACATAGGACCACATACATCAGAATGCACTAGCTCTAGCAAATCTTGGGCTCTTCTACCTTTTGTATTAAAAGGTTGTTTGGTTATTTTGCCTTCCAAACAAGATTCACAAACTAGAAATTCATCAAAGTCCATGGGCTCTAAGAGTCCATCTTTTATCAGTCTTTGAATCCTATTTGAATTAATATGATTCAAACGCAAGTGCCAAAGATATGCATCACTAGTAGAAGGAAACTTTCTCTTTAATGATTTCACATAAGAGTTATTATCTAATTTAGAATTATATGATTCGTTCTTATCAAGAGTTAAAATATAAAGACTGTCCACAATATTGCCAGAACAGATAAAAACTATACCTTTCTTTATTACAATATTGTCTTTAAGGATAACACAATATCCATGTTTACCTAAGTAAGTAGCAGAAATTAAATTCCTACGAACATTAGGTACATATAGACAGTCTTCCAATACTAAAACTCTTGACTCAAAGCATAAATTAGACACTCCAACAACTACAACCGGAATCCTGCTCCCATCAGCCAAAGTAAGAAACAACTCCCTTTCTTTAAGCTTTCTGGTCTCCTAGAACCCTTGCAAGGAATTGCAGATATGATTAGTACAACCTAAATCCACACACTAGGAATCCGTTGGATTCTGTACCAAACATATTTCTAGAAGGAATGTACTTTTCATACCCTTATTTTTGGCAGCCTTAAATATTGGACAATTCCTCTTCCAATGTCCTTTCTCACCACAATGGAAACATTTTCCTTTGAGCTTTTTTCCTTTGTCAGCAACCCCTAAGGCAATTTGTTTACCCACTTGCTTGGTGAAGTCCTTCTTCTTCTTCTTCTTCTTACCCTTGCCTTTCGACTTAGGTTGAGAAGTAGAAGCTTCACCAATATTGGCTTCAACATTAGAAGTACCAAGGATGCCTTCCGCCGCTACCAATTCATTCATCAGTTCAGACAATGTATAAATCTTTTTGTTCATATTATAGTTAAGTTTGAATTCCTTGAATGATTCTAGTAGTGATTGGAGTATCATATCCACTTGGGATTCTCCATCAATATCGGCACCTAAAACTTCCAATGTATTCAAATTAGAGATCATTGTAAGACAATGCTCCCTCACTGAACTACCTTCAGCCATTTTGGTATTATAAATTTGCCTCATGGTTTCTTGCCTTGCAGAACGGGCTTACTCACCAAACATCTCCTTCAGACTTAGCATAATGTTCGAAGCCAGTTCTACATCCTACATTTGATGCTGTAGAACATTTGAAATAGATGCTAGGATGTAGCACTTGCCATTTTATTAGATTTCTGCCAACGATCATATCGTTGTTTTTCCTCAGAATGAGCATCTAATGAAGGAAAGCTAGGACATGGTTTAGTAAGCACATATTTATGCTTTTTGGTATGCTGTCGCAGGCAACCAAAAATAAAACCTATACTCCTAAAAATATATGTAGTACTGCGAGTAAGGATCGTTCCCACAGAGAGTATCTAGCCTAGTTTTATGCTACGTGAACATAGAGGGGGGGTTTGAGTATAATGAAAACAATTTTAAGAAAAGCAATTAAGGAGCATTTCAAATTTAAATATCGAAATCAATCAAGAGAACAAACCTTGGTCCAAGTAAACATCCACCATCGGAATTTTACAACTGATCATCGATGCAAGTATATATCAATTCACACTTTGAATATTCATCGTTGGAACTATTTTCCTATCTCTCCTTAGTCGTAGTTAATTAGAAAACAAGCGATCTAAAAGACCCTAACTACTAAACAACCCAAGACAAGCGCTAAATGTTTAATCTAGTAGCAGCCTTAAGAATTAGAGAGATCGATGAAACTAAACAACACAAACACAAGCGGTTGCATTTAATTTAGTCGAGCATTCTTCCTAAGATCTAATAATTTCTGACGCAGCAAACCATTAAATCTTGGTTGCTTCACAAGTTAGAGAGATCAAACAATTACGGATTTGATATCTAACCTAGTAGTAGATTGCAACGAACAATAAACTAGTAGGCCTTCTAGTAATTAAACGAGACAATCATGAAAATAGGCACAGAAGAACATCCGATATTCAAAGCATAAATTGAACAATAAAAACAAATTATATCTCACAGTTTTATTGATTCTGAGGCTTCAGTTTCCTTTGACCAAGTATAAAAGTTTTATCCACGCAAGGCCATGATGAAAACTCAAAGGAAAAAAATTAGAGAAGAGGGGAGAGAGAGGCGTGTGTGTGTGTTTCCAATTCTGATTTCTCCTCCCCCTTTTACACGTTAATTCCACCTTTCCCAAGCCTACAAAATCTCCTAAAAATATTCTAAATAATAATATCCAAATCTAACTAATTAAGGAAAAATATGAAAAATAAAACAAAGTCCTAATATAACTAGGAAAGTAGTGTTTTTCAGCTGGAAATTTCGTGCATCAGATTTGGATGCTTCCAAAAATAAACCGCATCAGATCCACGTATTAGAATTTCAGGCAAAGGAACATTCCAGAATGTCAGCAGTGCAGGTGCAGCAATTTCAAGCCCGATTTCAACCTTGATGCAGCTCGTTTCTCTCAAAACTCAAAACATGAAAGTTGTAGAGCTTTGTCTTGGCGTTCCATAGCATCTTGAATCATCTCAATTGGAGCTTGGATAAGCAAGTTATTCCCAGATTACGAAGCAATGTCAAAGCTGTCCAGAATGCACATGCCTATACATGCGTACGCAGGGTCATGGAGATGCGTACACATGCACGAGCTTGCGTACGCATCCCTGCCTAGAAACACAGCAACATACACCAATCAAAACATAATCTAAAGAAAAAGAAAGTGAACCTAGGCTACACAGAAGAATATTAAAGCAGAAAAACAATAATAAAAACAAAAGGAAAAGGAGAAAAAAGTAAGAACAAGTACCTCACACAAAAGTTTCTAGAGCTTGATTTTGATCGTTCCCTTTAGTCAATCTACAAATATATATATATATATATATATATATATATATATATATATATATATAGGGCAAGTAAGTTTAACAAAAATGTTTTGGATTGAAATAAGTCCTAAGTGCATATGCATGCTCGTGGCTGCGTACTCACAGGTTAAGGATGCGTACGCAAGCTCAAGGATACATATGCACCCTTAGGATTTTTGTAAGGTTTTTCTTTATTTCAAAAACACCCTTCAACTAAAAAGTTTCCATAGCCAGGCCCTAGACCTTCTAGTGTTATCGTCATTAGGGAATGGGGGCTTGAGTCATAACAGGTACAAATGAGGTGTCTACAGTATGAGTGCGCATACACTAAGTATGTGTATGCATGCGTGAAGCATGCGCATGCACACACGCCCAGAAATTCATTTATAAATTAAACACAACCTAGCATGTTTCTAATATGAAAGCTACAAACCTAAACTAACAAAAAATATGTTCAAGTAGTAATCAAGTCAATAAACAAACAAATAAGCAAACAAAAAGAGAGAGACAAGGTTGGATCCTTACATCAAACACAAGAACTCCTTTGAGCTTTAATTTGACTATTCCTCTCAGTTAATCTAATCAAGACAAATCTAGAAGGTTAGTA